>OY796870.1:0-2400000 GCA_963680765.1 Agrochola lychnidis
TCGCTAGCCCGCGCGGAGACGCGTCTTTCGACACCTCGCACGTGCGCCTAGCTAATATAAAAAGGCTTCATTTTTTAAATCAAATAAATTCACCAATAGACGAAATCCACCTTAGGAACACAGCAATTTCATCAAATCGTTATAACTTTGCATCCAGGTGACGCATTCGGAAGCTGTTTTCAGCTGAATCGATCTCAAATAGGTTCCATCCTACTATCTGACTGTTCTAAATTGACATTTACGCGAAAAAAATTTTTTTTTCGTCTGGGACTTAGAAAAAATTTCAATATTTTCCTTAAGAAAACCTAATTTAATTTTTATCTCAATATTTTCTCAACAAATTCAACTCAGATTTAATTTTAATATATACTTACCTGCCTTACCTGTATTCTGGTGCGCGTTCCGCGTGCCCGAGTCCCGTTCGGTAGTTGTAATTCCCGGTTTTCACGAAATTTTCAGTCGAAAATCACGTTTTTTGACTGAAACTCAAAATTTTTGTTCTGAAATAATTCCAAAAGCTGCATAGGTCGCTAGCCCGCGCGGAGACGCGTCTTTCGACACCTCGCACGTGCGCCTAGCTAATATAAAAAGGCTTCATTTTTTAAATCAAATAAATTCACCAATAGACGAAATCCACCTTAGGAACACAGCAATTTCATCAAATCGTTATAACTTTGCATCCAGGTGACGCATTCGGAAGCTGTTTTCAGCTGAATCGATCTCAAATAGGTTCCATCCTACTATCTGACTGTTCTAAATTGACATTTACGCGAAAAAATTTTTTTTTCGTCTGGGACTTAGAAAAAATTTCAATATTTTCCTTAAGAAAACCTAATTTAATTTTTATCTCAATATTTTCTCAACAAATTCAACTCAGATTTAATTTTAATATATACTTACCTGCCTTACCTGTATTCTGGTGCGCGTTCCGCGTGCCCGAGTCCCGTTCGGTAGTTGTAATTCCCGGTTTTCACGAAATTTTCAGTCGAAAATCACGTTTTTTGACTGAAACTCAAAATTTTTGTTCTGAAATAATTCCAAAAGCTGCATAGGTCGCTAGCCCGCGCGGAGACGCGTCTTTCGACACCTCGCACGTGCGCCTAGCTAATATAAAAAGGCTTCATTTTTTAAATCAAATAAATTCACCAATAGACGAAATCCACCTTAGGAACACAGCAATTTCATCAAATCGTTATAACTTTGCATCCAGGTGACGCATTCGGAAGCTGTTTTCAGCTGAATCGATCTCAAATAGGTTCCATCCTACTATCTGACTGTTCTAAATTGACATTTACGCGAAAAAATTTTTTTTCGTCTGGGACTTAGAAAAAATTTCAATATTTTCCTTAAGAAAACCTAATTTAATTTTTATCTCAATATTTTCTCAACAAATTCAACTCAGATTTAATTTTAATATATACTTACCTGCCTTACCTGTATTCTGGTGCGCGTTCCGCGTGCCCGAGTCCCGTTCGGTAGTTGTAATTCCCGGTTTTCACGAAATTTTCAGTCGAAAATCACGTTTTTTGACTGAAACTCAAAATTTTTGTTCTGAAATAATTCCAAAAGCTGCATAGGTCGCTAGCCCGCGCGGAGACGCGTCTTTCGACACCTCGCACGTGCGCCTAGCTAATATAAAAAGGCTTCATTTTTTAAATCAAATAAATTCACCAATAGACGAAATCCACCTTAGGAACACAGCAATTTCATCAAATCGTTATAACTTTGCATCCAGGTGACGCATTCGGAAGCTGTTTTCAGCTGAATCGATCTCAAATAGGTTCCATCCTACTATCTGACTGTTCTAAATTGACATTTACGCGAAAAAATTTTTTTTTCGTCTGGGACTTAGAAAAAATTTCAATATTTTCCTTAAGAAAACCTAATTTAATTTTTATCTCAATATTTTCTCAACAAATTCAACTCAGATTTAATTTTAATATATACTTACCTGCCTTACCTGTATTCTGGTGCGCGTTCCGCGTGCCCGAGTCCCGTTCGGTAGTTGTAATTCCCGGTTTTCACGAAATTTTCAGTCGAAAATCACGTTTTTTGACTGAAACTCAAAATTTTTGTTCTGAAATAATTCCAAAAGCTGCATAGGTCGCTAGCCCGCGCGGAGACGCGTCTTTCGACACCTCGCACGTGCGCCTAGCTAATATAAAAAGGCTTCATTTTTTAAATCAAATAAATTCACCAATAGACGAAATCCACCTTAGGAACACAGCAATTTCATCAAATCGTTATAACTTTGCATCCAGGTGACGCATTCGGAAGCTGTTTTCAGCTGAATCGATCTCAAATAGGTTCCATCCTACTATCTGACTGTTCTAAATTGACATTTACGCGAAAAAATTTTTTTTCGTCTGGGACTTAGAAAAAATTTCAATATTTTCCTTAAGAAAACCTAATTTAATTTTTATCTCAATATTTTCTCACCAAATTCAACTCAGATTTAATTTTAATATATACTTACCTGCCTTACCTGTATTCTGGTGCGCGTTCCGCGTGCTCGAGTCCCGTTCGGTAGTTGTAATTCCCGGTTTTCACGAAATTTTCAGTCGAAAATCACGTTTTTTGACTGAAACTCAAAATTTTTGTTCTGAAATAATTCCAAAAGCTGCATAGGTCGCTAGCCCGCGCGGAGACGCGTCTTTCGACACCTCGCACGTGCGCCTAGCTAATATAAAAAGGCTTCATTTTTTAAATCAAATAAATTCACCAATAGACGAAATCCACCTTAGGAACACAGCAATTTCATCAAATCGTTATAACTTTGCATCCAGGTGACGCATTCGGAAGCTGTTTTCAGCTGAATCGATCTCAAATAGGTTCCATCCTACTATCTGACTGTTCTAAATTGACATTTACGCGAAAAAATTTTTTTTTCGTCTGGGACTTAGAAAAAATTTCAATATTTTCCTTAAGAAAACCTAATTTAATTTTTATCTCAATATTTTCTCAACAAATTCAACTCAGATTTAATTTTAATATATACTTACCTGCCTTACCTGTATTCTGGTGCGCGTTCCGCGTGCCCGAGTCCCGTTCGGTAGTTGTAATTCCCGGTTTTCACGAAATTTTCAGTCGAAAATCACGTTTTTTGACTGAAACTCAAAATTTTTGTTCTGAAATAATTCCAAAAGCTGCATAGGTCGCTAGCCCGCGCGGAGACGCGTCTTTCGACACCTCGCACGTGCGCCTAGCTAATATAAAAAGGCTTCATTTTTTAAATCAAATAAATTCACCAATAGACGAAATCCACCTTAGGAACACAGCAATTTCATCAAATCGTTATAACTTTGCATCCAGGTGACGCATTCGGAAGCTGTTTTCAGCTGAATCGATCTCAAATAGGTTCCATCCTACTATCTGACTGTTCTAAATTGACATTTACGCGAAAAAATTTTTTTTCGTCTGGGACTTAGAAAAAATTTCAATATTTTCCTTAAGAAAACCTAATTTAATTTTTATCTCAATATTTTCTCACCAAATTCAACTCAGATTTAATTTTAATATATACTTACCTGCCTTACCTGTATTCTGGTGCGCGTTCCGCGTGCTCGAGTCCCGTTCGGTAGTTGTAATTCCCGGTTTTCACGAAATTTTCAGTCGAAAATCACGTTTTTTGACTGAAACTCAAAATTTTTGCTCTGAAATAATTCCAAAAGCTGCATAGGTCGCTAGCCCGCGCGGAGACGCGTCTTTCGACACCTCGCACGTGCGCCTAGCTAATATAAAAAGGCTTCATTTTTTAAATCAAATAAATTCACCAATAGACGAAATCCACCTTAGGAACACAGCAATTTCATCAAATCGTTATAACTTTGCATCCAGGTGACGCATTCGGAAGCTGTTTTCAGCTGAATCGATCTCAAATAGGTTCCATCCTACTATCTGACTGTTCTAAATTGACATTTACGCGAAAAAAATTTTTTTTTCGTCTGGGACTTAGAAAAAATTTCAATATTTTCCTTAAGAAAACCTAATTTAATTTTTATCTCAATATTTTCTCAACAAATTCAACTCAGATTTAATTTTAATATATACTTACCTGCCTTACCTGTATTCTGGTGCGCGTTCCGCGTGCCCGAGTCCCGTTCGGTAGTTGTAATTCCCGGTTTTCACGAAATTTTCAGTCGAAAATCACGTTTTTTGACTGAAACTCAAAATTTTTGTTCTGAAATAATTCCAAAAGCTGCATAGGTCGCTAGCCCGCGCGGAGACGCGTCTTTCGACACCTCGCACGTGCGCCTAGCTAATATAAAAAGGCTTCATTTTTTAAATCAAATAAATTCACCAATAGACGAAATCCACCTTAGGAACACAGCAATTTCATCAAATCGTTATAACTTTGCATCCAGGTGACGCATTCGGAAGCTGTTTTCAGCTGAATCGATCTCAAATAGGTTCCATCCTACTATCTGACTGTTCTAAATTGACATTTACGCGAAAAAATTTTTTTTTCGTCTGGGACTTAGAAAAAATTTCAATATTTTCCTTAAGAAAACCTAATTTAATTTTTATCTCAATATTTTCTCAACAAATTCAACTCAGATTTAATTTTAATATATACTTACCTGCCTTACCTGTATTCTGGTGCGCGTTCCGCGTGCCCGAGTCCCGTTCGGTAGTTGTAATTCCCGGTTTTCACGAAATTTTCAGTCGAAAATCACGTTTTTTGACTGAAACTCAAAATTTTTGTTCTGAAATAATTCCAAAAGCTGCATAGGTCGCTAGCCCGCGCGGAGACGCGTCTTTCGACACCTCGCACGTGCGCCTAGCTAATATAAAAAGGCTTCATTTTTTAAATCAAATAAATTCACCAATAGACGAAATCCACCTTAGGAACACAGCAATTTCATCAAATCGTTATAACTTTGCATCCAGGTGACGCATTCGGAAGCTGTTTTCAGCTGAATCGATCTCAAATAGGTTCCATCCTACTATCTGACTGTTCTAAATTGACATTTACGCGAAAAAATTTTTTTTTCGTCTGGGACTTAGAAAAAATTTCAATATTTTCCTTAAGAAAACCTAATTTAATTTTTATCTCAATATTTTCTCAACAAATTCAACTCAGATTTAATTTTAATATATACTTACCTGCCTTACCTGTATTCTGGTGCGCGTTCCGCGTGCCCGAGTCCCGTTCGGTAGTTGTAATTCCCGGTTTTCACGAAATTTTCAGTCGAAAATCACGTTTTTTGACTGAAACTCAAAATTTTTGTTCTGAAATAATTCCAAAAGCTGCATAGGTCGCTAGCCCGCGCGGAGACGCGTCTTTCGACACCTCGCACGTGCGCCTAGCTAATATAAAAAGGCTTCATTTTTTAAATCAAATAAATTCACCAATAGACGAAATCCACCTTAGGAACACAGCAATTTCATCAAATCGTTATAACTTTGCATCCAGGTGACGCATTCGGAAGCTGTTTTCAGCTGAATCGATCTCAAATAGGTTCCATCCTACTATCTGACTGTTCTAAATTGACATTTACGCGAAAAAATTTTTTTTTCGTCTGGGACTTAGAAAAAATTTCAATATTTTCCTTAAGAAAACCTAATTTAATTTTTATCTCAATATTTTCTCAACAAATTCAACTCAGATTTAATTTTAATATATACTTACCTGCCTTACCTGTATTCTGGTGCGCGTTCCGCGTGCCCGAGTCCCGTTCGGTAGTTGTAATTCCCGGTTTTCACGAAATTTTCAGTCGAAAATCACGTTTTTTGACTGAAACTCAAAATTTTTGTTCTGAAATAATTCCAAAAGCTGCATAGGTCGCTAGCCCGCGCGGAGACGCGTCTTTCGACACCTCGCACGTGCGCCTAGCTAATATAAAAAGGCTTCATTTTTTAAATCAAATAAATTCACCAATAGACGAAATCCACCTTAGGAACACAGCAATTTCATCAAATCGTTATAACTTTGCATCCAGGTGACGCATTCGGAAGCTGTTTTCAGCTGAATCGATCTCAAATAGGTTCCATCCTACTATCTGACTGTTCTAAATTGACATTTACGCGAAAAAATTTTTTTTCGTCTGGGACTTAGAAAAAATTTCAATATTTTCCTTAAGAAAACCTAATTTAATTTTTATCTCAATATTTTCTCACCAAATTCAACTCAGATTTAATTTTAATATATACTTACCTGCCTTACCTGTATTCTGGTGCGCGTTCCGCGTGCTCGAGTCCCGTTCGGTAGTTGTAATTCCCGGTTTTCACGAAATTTTCAGTCGAAAATCACGTTTTTTGACTGAAACTCAAAATTTTTGTTCTGAAATAATTCCAAAAGCTGCATAGGTCGCTAGCCCGCGCGGAGACGCGTCTTTCGACACCTCGCACGTGCGCCTAGCTAATATAAAAAGGCTTCATTTTTTAAATCAAATAAATTCACCAATAGACGAAATCCACCTTAGGAACACAGCAATTTCATCAAATCGTTATAACTTTGCATCCAGGTGACGCATTCGGAAGCTGTTTTCAGCTGAATCGATCTCAAATAGGTTCCATCCTACTATCTGACTGTTCTAAATTGACATTTACGCGAAAAAATTTTTTTTTCGTCTGGGACTTAGAAAAAATTTCAATATTTTCCTTAAGAAAACCTAATTTAATTTTTATCTCAATATTTTCTCAACAAATTCAACTCAGATTTAATTTTAATATATACTTACCTGCCTTACCTGTATTCTGGTGCGCGTTCCGCGTGCCCGAGTCCCGTTCGGTAGTTGTAATTCCCGGTTTTCACGAAATTTTCAGTCGAAAATCACGTTTTTTGACTGAAACTCAAAATTTTTGTTCTGAAATAATTCCAAAAGCTGCATAGGTCGCTAGCCCGCGCGGAGACGCGTCTTTCGACACCTCGCACGTGCGCCTAGCTAATATAAAAAGGCTTCATTTTTTAAATCAAATAAATTCACCAATAGACGAAATCCACCTTAGGAACACAGCAATTTCATCAAATCGTTATAACTTTGCATCCAGGTGACGCATTCGGAAGCTGTTTTCAGCTGAATCGATCTCAAATAGGTTCCATCCTACTATCTGACTGTTCTAAATTGACATTTACGCGAAAAAATTTTTTTTCGTCTGGGACTTAGAAAAAATTTCAATATTTTCCTTAAGAAAACCTAATTTAATTTTTATCTCAATATTTTCTCACCAAATTCAACTCAGATTTAATTTTAATATATACTTACCTGCCTTACCTGTATTCTGGTGCGCGTTCCGCGTGCTCGAGTCCCGTTCGGTAGTTGTAATTCCCGGTTTTCACGAAATTTTCAGTCGAAAATCACGTTTTTTGACTGAAACTCAAAATTTTTGCTCTGAAATAATTCCAAAAGCTGCATAGGTCGCTAGCCCGCGCGGAGACGCGTCTTTCGACACCTCGCACGTGCGCCTAGCTAATATAAAAAGGCTTCATTTTTTAAATCAAATAAATTCACCAATAGACGAAATCCACCTTAGGAACACAGCAATTTCATCAAATCGTTATAACTTTGCATCCAGGTGACGCATTCGGAAGCTGTTTTCAGCTGAATCGATCTCAAATAGGTTCCATCCTACTATCTGACTGTTCTAAATTGACATTTACGCGAAAAAAATTTTTTTTTCGTCTGGGACTTAGAAAAAATTTCAATATTTTCCTTAAGAAAACCTAATTTAATTTTTATCTCAATATTTTCTCAACAAATTCAACTCAGATTTAATTTTAATATATACTTACCTGCCTTACCTGTATTCTGGTGCGCGTTCCGCGTGCCCGAGTCCCGTTCGGTAGTTGTAATTCCCGGTTTTCACGAAATTTTCAGTCGAAAATCACGTTTTTTGACTGAAACTCAAAATTTTTGTTCTGAAATAATTCCAAAAGCTGCATAGGTCGCTAGCCCGCGCGGAGACGCGTCTTTCGACACCTCGCACGTGCGCCTAGCTAATATAAAAAGGCTTCATTTTTTAAATCAAATAAATTCACCAATAGACGAAATCCACCTTAGGAACACAGCAATTTCATCAAATCGTTATAACTTTGCATCCAGGTGACGCATTCGGAAGCTGTTTTCAGCTGAATCGATCTCAAATAGGTTCCATCCTACTATCTGACTGTTCTAAATTGACATTTACGCGAAAAAATTTTTTTTTCGTCTGGGACTTAGAAAAAATTTCAATATTTTCCTTAAGAAAACCTAATTTAATTTTTATCTCAATATTTTCTCAACAAATTCAACTCAGATTTAATTTTAATATATACTTACCTGCCTTACCTGTATTCTGGTGCGCGTTCCGCGTGCCCGAGTCCCGTTCGGTAGTTGTAATTCCCGGTTTTCACGAAATTTTCAGTCGAAAATCACGTTTTTTGACTGAAACTCAAAATTTTTGTTCTGAAATAATTCCAAAAGCTGCATAGGTCGCTAGCCCGCGCGGAGACGCGTCTTTCGACACCTCGCACGTGCGCCTAGCTAATATAAAAAGGCTTCATTTTTTAAATCAAATAAATTCACCAATAGACGAAATCCACCTTAGGAACACAGCAATTTCATCAAATCGTTATAACTTTGCATCCAGGTGACGCATTCGGAAGCTGTTTTCAGCTGAATCGATCTCAAATAGGTTCCATCCTACTATCTGACTGTTCTAAATTGACATTTACGCGAAAAAATTTTTTTTTCGTCTGGGACTTAGAAAAAATTTCAATATTTTCCTTAAGAAAACCTAATTTAATTTTTATCTCAATATTTTCTCAACAAATTCAACTCAGATTTAATTTTAATATATACTTACCTGCCTTACCTGTATTCTGGTGCGCGTTCCGCGTGCCCGAGTCCCGTTCGGTAGTTGTAATTCCCGGTTTTCACGAAATTTTCAGTCGAAAATCACGTTTTTTGACTGAAACTCAAAATTTTTGTTCTGAAATAATTCCAAAAGCTGCATAGGTCGCTAGCCCGCGCGGAGACGCGTCTTTCGACACCTCGCACGTGCGCCTAGCTAATATAAAAAGGCTTCATTTTTTAAATCAAATAAATTCACCAATAGACGAAATCCACCTTAGGAACACAGCAATTTCATCAAATCGTTATAACTTTGCATCCAGGTGACGCATTCGGAAGCTGTTTTCAGCTGAATCGATCTCAAATAGGTTCCATCCTACTATCTGACTGTTCTAAATTGACATTTACGCGAAAAAATTTTTTTTTCGTCTGGGACTTAGAAAAAATTTCAATATTTTCCTTAAGAAAACCTAATTTAATTTTTATCTCAATATTTTCTCAACAAATTCAACTCAGATTTAATTTTAATATATACTTACCTGCCTTACCTGTATTCTGGTGCGCGTTCCGCGTGCCCGAGTCCCGTTCGGTAGTTGTAATTCCCGGTTTTCACGAAATTTTCAGTCGAAAATCACGTTTTTTGACTGAAACTCAAAATTTTTGTTCTGAAATAATTCCAAAAGCTGCATAGGTCGCTAGCCCGCGCGGAGACGCGTCTTTCGACACCTCGCACGTGCGCCTAGCTAATATAAAAAGGCTTCATTTTTTAAATCAAATAAATTCACCAATAGACGAAATCCACCTTAGGAACACAGCAATTTCATCAAATCGTTATAACTTTGCATCCAGGTGACGCATTCGGAAGCTGTTTTCAGCTGAATCGATCTCAAATAGGTTCCATCCTACTATCTGACTGTTCTAAATTGACATTTACGCGAAAAAATTTTTTTTCGTCTGGGACTTAGAAAAAATTTCAATATTTTCCTTAAGAAAACCTAATTTAATTTTTATCTCAATATTTTCTCACCAAATTCAACTCAGATTTAATTTTAATATATACTTACCTGCCTTACCTGTATTCTGGTGCGCGTTCCGCGTGCTCGAGTCCCGTTCGGTAGTTGTAATTCCCGGTTTTCACGAAATTTTCAGTCGAAAATCACGTTTTTTGACTGAAACTCAAAATTTTTGTTCTGAAATAATTCCAAAAGCTGCATAGGTCGCTAGCCCGCGCGGAGACGCGTCTTTCGACACCTCGCACGTGCGCCTAGCTAATATAAAAAGGCTTCATTTTTTAAATCAAATAAATTCACCAATAGACGAAATCCACCTTAGGAACACAGCAATTTCATCAAATCGTTATAACTTTGCATCCAGGTGACGCATTCGGAAGCTGTTTTCAGCTGAATCGATCTCAAATAGGTTCCATCCTACTATCTGACTGTTCTAAATTGACATTTACGCGAAAAAATTTTTTTTTCGTCTGGGACTTAGAAAAAATTTCAATATTTTCCTTAAGAAAACCTAATTTAATTTTTATCTCAATATTTTCTCAACAAATTCAACTCAGATTTAATTTTAATATATACTTACCTGCCTTACCTGTATTCTGGTGCGCGTTCCGCGTGCCCGAGTCCCGTTCGGTAGTTGTAATTCCCGGTTTTCACGAAATTTTCAGTCGAAAATCACGTTTTTTGACTGAAACTCAAAATTTTTGTTCTGAAATAATTCCAAAAGCTGCATAGGTCGCTAGCCCGCGCGGAGACGCGTCTTTCGACACCTCGCACGTGCGCCTAGCTAATATAAAAAGGCTTCATTTTTTAAATCAAATAAATTCACCAATAGACGAAATCCACCTTAGGAACACAGCAATTTCATCAAATCGTTATAACTTTGCATCCAGGTGACGCATTCGGAAGCTGTTTTCAGCTGAATCGATCTCAAATAGGTTCCATCCTACTATCTGACTGTTCTAAATTGACATTTACGCGAAAAAATTTTTTTTCGTCTGGGACTTAGAAAAAATTTCAATATTTTCCTTAAGAAAACCTAATTTAATTTTTATCTCAATATTCTCTCACCAAATTCAACTCAGATTTAATTTTAATATATACTTACCTGCCTTACCTGTATTCTGGTGCGCGTTCCGCGTGCTCGAGTCCCGTTCGGTAGTTGTAATTCCCGGTTTTCACGAAATTTTCAGTCGAAAATCACGTTTTTTGACTGAAACTCAAAATTTTTGCTCTGAAATAATTCCAAAAGCTGCATAGGTCGCTAGCCCGCGCGGAGACGCGTCTTTCGACACCTCGCACGTGCGCCTAGCTAATATAAAAAGGCTTCATTTTTTAAATCAAATAAATTCACCAATAGACGAAATCCACCTTAGGAACACAGCAATTTCATCAAATCGTTATAACTTTGCATCCAGGTGACGCATTCGGAAGCTGTTTTCAGCTGAATCGATCTCAAATAGGTTCCATCCTACTATCTGACTGTTCTAAATTGACATTTACGCGAAAAAAATTTTTTTTTCGTCTGGGACTTAGAAAAAATTTCAATATTTTCCTTAAGAAAACCTAATTTAATTTTTATCTCAATATTTTCTCAACAAATTCAACTCAGATTTAATTTTAATATATACTTACCTGCCTTACCTGTATTCTGGTGCGCGTTCCGCGTGCCCGAGTCCCGTTCGGTAGTTGTAATTCCCGGTTTTCACGAAATTTTCAGTCGAAAATCACGTTTTTTGACTGAAACTCAAAATTTTTGTTCTGAAATAATTCCAAAAGCTGCATAGGTCGCTAGCCCGCGCGGAGACGCGTCTTTCGACACCTCGCACGTGCGCCTAGCTAATATAAAAAGGCTTCATTTTTTAAATCAAATAAATTCACCAATAGACGAAATCCACCTTAGGAACACAGCAATTTCATCAAATCGTTATAACTTTGCATCCAGGTGACGCATTCGGAAGCTGTTTTCAGCTGAATCGATCTCAAATAGGTTCCATCCTACTATCTGACTGTTCTAAATTGACATTTACGCGAAAAAATTTTTTTTTCGTCTGGGACTTAGAAAAAATTTCAATATTTTCCTTAAGAAAACCTAATTTAATTTTTATCTCAATATTTTCTCAACAAATTCAACTCAGATTTAATTTTAATATATACTTACCTGCCTTACCTGTATTCTGGTGCGCGTTCCGCGTGCCCGAGTCCCGTTCGGTAGTTGTAATTCCCGGTTTTCACGAAATTTTCAGTCGAAAATCACGTTTTTTGACTGAAACTCAAAATTTTTGTTCTGAAATAATTCCAAAAGCTGCATAGGTCGCTAGCCCGCGCGGAGACGCGTCTTTCGACACCTCGCACGTGCGCCTAGCTAATATAAAAAGGCTTCATTTTTTAAATCAAATAAATTCACCAATAGACGAAATCCACCTTAGGAACACAGCAATTTCATCAAATCGTTATAACTTTGCATCCAGGTGACGCATTCGGAAGCTGTTTTCAGCTGAATCGATCTCAAATAGGTTCCATCCTACTATCTGACTGTTCTAAATTGACATTTACGCGAAAAAATTTTTTTTTCGTCTGGGACTTAGAAAAAATTTCAATATTTTCCTTAAGAAAACCTAATTTAATTTTTATCTCAATATTTTCTCAACAAATTCAACTCAGATTTAATTTTAATATATACTTACCTGCCTTACCTGTATTCTGGTGCGCGTTCCGCGTGCCCGAGTCCCGTTCGGTAGTTGTAATTCCCGGTTTTCACGAAATTTTCAGTCGAAAATCACGTTTTTTGACTGAAACTCAAAATTTTTGTTCTGAAATAATTCCAAAAGCTGCATAGGTCGCTAGCCCGCGCGGAGACGCGTCTTTCGACACCTCGCACGTGCGCCTAGCTAATATAAAAAGGCTTCATTTTTTAAATCAAATAAATTCACCAATAGACGAAATCCACCTTAGGAACACAGCAATTTCATCAAATCGTTATAACTTTGCATCCAGGTGACGCATTCGGAAGCTGTTTTCAGCTGAATCGATCTCAAATAGGTTCCATCCTACTATCTGACTGTTCTAAATTGACATTTACGCGAAAAAATTTTTTTTTCGTCTGGGACTTAGAAAAAATTTCAATATTTTCCTTAAGAAAACCTAATTTAATTTTTATCACAATATTTTCTCAACAAATTCAACTCAGATTTAATTTTAATATATACTTACCTGCCTTACCTGTATTCTGGTGCGCGTTCCGCGTGCCCGAGTCCCGTTCGGTAGTTGTAATTCCCGGTTTTCACGAAATTTTCAGTCGAAAATCACGTTTTTTGACTGAAACTCAAAATTTTTGTTCAGAAATAATTCCAAAAGCTGCATAGGTCGCTAGCCCGCGCGGAGACGCGTCTTTCGACACCTCGCACGTGCGCCTAGCTAATATAAAAAGGCTTCATTTTTTAAATCAAATAAATTCACCAATAGACGAAATCCACCTTAGGAACACAGCAATTTCATCAAATCGTTATAACTTTGCATCCAGGTGACGCATTCGGAAGCTGTTTTCAGCTGAATCGATCTCAAATAGGTTCCATCCTACTATCTGACTGTTCTAAATTGACATTTACGCGAAAAAATTTTTTTTCGTCTGGGACTTAGAAAAAATTTCAATATTTTCCTTAAGAAAACCAAATTTAATTTTTATCTCAATATTTTCTCACCAAATTCAACTCAGATTTAATTTTAATATATACTTACCTGCCTTACCTGTATTCTGGTGCGCGTTCCGCGTGCTCGAGTCCCGTTCGGTAGTTGTAATTCCCGGTTTTCACGAAATTTTCAGTCGAAAATCACGTTTTTTGACTGAAACTCAAAATTTTTGTTCTGAAATAATTCCAAAAGCTGCATAGGTCGCTAGCCCGCGCGGAGACGCGTCTTTCGACACCTCGCACGTGCGCCTAGCTAATATAAAAAGGCTTCATTTTTTAAATCAAATAAATTCACCAATAGACGAAATCCACCTTAGGAACACAGCAATTTCATCAAATCGTTATAACTTTGCATCCAGGTGACGCATTCGGAAGCTGTTTTCAGCTGAATCGATCTCAAATAGGTTCCATCCTACTATCTGACTGTTCTAAATTGACATTTACGCGAAAAAATTTTTTTTTCGTCTGGGACTTAGAAAAAATTTCAATATTTTCCTTAAGAAAACCTAATTTAATTTTTATCTCAATATTTTCTCAACAAATTCAACTCAGATTTAATTTTAATATATACTTACCTGCCTTACCTGTATTCTGGTGCGCGTTCCGCGTGCCCGAGTCCCGTTCGGTAGTTGTAATTCCCGGTTTTCACGAAATTTTCAGTCGAAAATCACGTTTTTTGACTGAAACTCAAAATTTTTGTTCTGAAATAATTCCAAAAGCTGCATAGGTCGCTAGCCCGCGCGGAGACGCGTCTTTCGACACCTCGCACGTGCGCCTAGCTAATATAAAAAGGCTTCATTTTTTAAATCAAATAAATTCACCAATAGACGAAATCCACCTTAGGAACACAGCAATTTCATCAAATCGTTATAACTTTGCATCCAGGTGACGCATTCGGAAGCTGTTTTCAGCTGAATCGATCTCAAATAGGTTCCATCCTACTATCTGACTGTTCTAAATTGACATTTACGCGAAAAAATTTTTTTTCGTCTGGGACTTAGAAAAAATTTCAATATTTTCCTTAAGAAAACCAAATTTAATTTTTATCTCAATATTTTCTCACCAAATTCAACTCAGATTTAATTTTAATATATACTTACCTGCCTTACCTGTATTCTGGTGCGCGTTCCGCGTGCTCGAGTCCCGTTCGGTAGTTGTAATTCCCGGTTTTCACGAAATTTTCAGTCGAAAATCACGTTTTTTGACTGAAACTCAAAATTTTTGTTCTGAAATAATTCCAAAAGCTGCATAGGTCGCTAGCCCGCGCGGAGACGCGTCTTTCGACACCTCGCACGTGCGCCTAGCTAATATAAAAAGGCTTCATTTTTTAAATCAAATAAATTCACCAATAGACGAAATCCACCTTAGGAACACAGCAATTTCATCAAATCGTTATAACTTTGCATCCAGGTGACGCATTCGGAAGCTGTTTTCAGCTGAATCGATCTCAAATAGGTTCCATCCTACTATCTGACTGTTCTAAATTGACATTTACGCGAAAAAATTTTTTTTTCGTCTGGGACTTAGAAAAAATTTCAATATTTTCCTTAAGAAAACCTAATTTAATTTTTATCTCAATATTTTCTCAACAAATTCAACTCAGATTTAATTTTAATATATACTTACCTGCCTTACCTGTATTCTGGTGCGCGTTCCGCGTGCCCGAGTCCCGTTCGGTAGTTGTAATTCCCGGTTTTCACGAAATTTTCAGTCGAAAATCACGTTTTTTGACTGAAACTCAAAATTTTTGTTCTGAAATAATTCCAAAAGCTGCATAGGTCGCTAGCCCGCGCGGAGACGCGTCTTTCGACACCTCGCACGTGCGCCTAGCTAATATAAAAAGGCTTCATTTTTTAAATCAAATAAATTCACCAATAGACGAAATCCACCTTAGGAACACAGCAATTTCATCAAATCGTTATAACTTTGCATCCAGGTGACGCATTCGGAAGCTGTTTTCAGCTGAATCGATCTCAAATAGGTTCCATCCTACTATCTGACTGTTCTAAATTGACATTTACGCGAAAAAATTTTTTTTCGTCTGGGACTTAGAAAAAATTTCAATATTTTCCTTAAGAAAACCTAATTTAATTTTTATCTCAATATTTTCTCACCAAATTCAACTCAGATTTAATTTTAATATATACTTACCTGCCTTACCTGTATTCTGGTGCGCGTTCCGCGTGCTCGAGTCCCGTTCGGTAGTTGTAATTCCCGGTTTTCACGAAATTTTCAGTCGAAAATCACGTTTTTTGACTGAAACTCAAAATTTTTGCTCTGAAATAATTCCAAAAGCTGCATAGGTCGCTAGCCCGCGCGGAGACGCGTCTTTCGACACCTCGCACGTGCGCCTAGCTAACATAAAAAGGCTTCATTTTTTAAATCAAATAAATTCACCAATAGACGAAATCCACCTTAGGAACACAGCAATTTCATCAAATCGTTATAACTTTGCATCCAGGTGACGCATTCGGAAGCTGTTTTCAGCTGAATCGATCTCAAATAGGTTCCATCCTACTATCTGACTGTTCTAAATTGACATTTACGCGAAAAAAATTTTTTTTTCGTCTGGGACTTAGAAAAAATTTCAATATTTTCCTTAAGAAAACCTAATTTAATTTTTATCTCAATATTTTCTCACCAAATTCAACTCAGATTTAATTTTAATATATACTTACCTGCCTTACCTGTATTCTGGTGCGCGTTCCGCGTGCTCGAGTCCCGTTCGGTAGTTGTAATTCCCGGTTTTCACGAAATTTTCAGTCGAAAATCACGTTTTTTGACTGAAACTCAAAATTTTTGCTCTGAAATAATTCCAAAAGCTGCATAGGTCGCTAGCCCGCGCGGAGACGCGTCTTTCGACACCTCGCACGTGCGCCTAGCTAACATAAAAAGGCTTCATTTTTTAAATCAAATAAATTCACCAATAGACGAAATCCACCTTAGGAACACAGCAATTTCATCAAATCGTTATAACTTTGCATCCAGGTGACGCATTCGGAAGCTGTTTTCAGCTGAATCGATCTCAAATAGGTTCCATCCTACTATCTGACTGTTCTAAATTGACATTTACGCGAAAAAAATTTTTTTTTCGTCTGGGACTTAGAAAAAATTTCAATATTTTCCTTAAGAAAACCTAATTTAATTTTTATCTCAATATTTTCTCAACAAATTCAACTCAGATTTAATTTTAATATATACTTACCTGCCTTACCTGTATTCTGGTGCGCGTTCCGCGTGCCCGAGTCCCGTTCGGTAGTTGTAATTCCCGGTTTTCACGAAATTTTCAGTCGAAAATCACGATTTTTGACTGAAACTCAAAATTTTTGTTCTGAAATAATTCCAAAAGCTGCATAGGTCGCTAGCCCGCGCGGAGACGCGTCTTTCGACACCTCGCACGTGCGCCTAGCTAATATAAAAAGGCTTCATTTTTTAAATCAAATAAATTCACCAATAGACGAAATCCACCTTAGGAACACAGCAATTTCATCAAATCGTTATAACTTTGCATCCAGGTGACGCATTCGGAAGCTGTTTTCAGCTGAATCGATCTCAAATAGGTTCCATCCTACTATCTGACTGTTCTAAATTGACATTTACGCGAAAAAATTTTTTTTTCGTCTGGGACTTAGAAAAAATTTCAATATTTTCCTTAAGAAAACCTAATTTAATTTTTATCTCAATATTTTCTCAACAAATTCAACTCAGATTTAATTTTAATATATACTTACCTGCCTTACCTGTATTCTGGTGCGCGTTCCGCGTGCCCGAGTCCCGTTCGGTAGTTGTAATTCCCGGTTTTCACGAAATTTTCAGTCGAAAATCACGTTTTTTGACTGAAACTCAAAATTTTTGTTCTGAAATAATTCCAAAAGCTGCATAGGTCGCTAGCCCGCGCGGAGACGCGTCTTTCGACACCTCGCACGTGCGCCTAGCTAATATAAAAAGGCTTCATTTTTTAAATCAAATAAATTCACCAATAGACGAAATCCACCTTAGGAACACAGCAATTTCATCAAATCGTTATAACTTTGCATCCAGGTGACGCATTCGGAAGCTGTTTTCAGCTGAATCGATCTCAAATAGGTTCCATCCTACTATCTGACTGTTCTAAATTGACATTTACGCGAAAAAATTTTTTTTTCGTCTGGGACTTAGAAAAAATTTCAATATTTTCCTTAAGAAAACCTAATTTAATTTTTATCTCAATATTTTCTCAACAAATTCAACTCAGATTTAATTTTAATATATACTTACCTGCCTTACCTGTATTCTGGTGCGCGTTCCGCGTGCCCGAGTCCCGTTCGGTAGTTGTAATTCCCGGTTTTCACGAAATTTTCAGTCGAAAATCACGTTTTTTGACTGAAACTCAAAATTTTTGTTCTGAAATAATTCCAAAAGCTGCATAGGTCGCTAGCCCGCGCGGAGACGCGTCTTTCGACACCTCGCACGTGCGCCTAGCTAATATAAAAAGGCTTCATTTTTTAAATCAAATAAATTCACCAATAGACGAAATCCACCTTAGGAACACAGCAATTTCATCAAATCGTTATAACTTTGCATCCAGGTGACGCATTCGGAAGCTGTTTTCAGCTGAATCGATCTCAAATAGGTTCCATCCTACTATCTGACTGTTCTAAATTGACATTTACGCGAAAAAATTTTTTTTCGTCTGGGACTTAGAAAAAATTTCAATATTTTCCTTAAGAAAACCTAATTTAATTTTTATCTCAATATTTTCTCACCAAATTCAACTCAGATTTAATTTTAATATATACTTACCTGCCTTACCTGTATTCTGGTGCGCGTTCCGCGTGCTCGAGTCCCGTTCGGTAGTTGTAATTCCCGGTTTTCACGAAATTTTCAGTCGAAAATCACGTTTTTTGACTGAAACTCAAAATTTTTGTTCTGAAATAATTCCAAAAGCTGCATAGGTCGCTAGCCCGCGCGGAGACGCGTCTTTCGACACCTCGCACGTGCGCCTAGCTAATATAAAAAGGCTTCATTTTTTAAATCAAATAAATTCACCAATAGACGAAATCCACCTTAGGAACACAGCAATTTCATCAAATCGTTATAACTTTGCATCCAGGTGACGCATTCGGAAGCTGTTTTCAGCTGAATCGATCTCAAATAGGTTCCATCCTACTATCTGACTGTTCTAAATTGACATTTACGCGAAAAAATTTTTTTTTCGTCTGGGACTTAGAAAAAATTTCAATATTTTCCTTAAGAAAACCTAATTTAATTTTTATCTCAATATTTTCTCAACAAATTCAACTCAGATTTAATTTTAATATATACTTACCTGCCTTACCTGTATTCTGGTGCGCGTTCCGCGTGCCCGAGTCCCGTTCGGTAGTTGTAATTCCCGGTTTTCACGAAATTTTCAGTCGAAAATCACGTTTTTTGACTGAAACTCAAAATTTTTGTTCTGAAATAATTCCAAAAGCTGCATAGGTCGCTAGCCCGCGCGGAGACGCGTCTTTCGACACCTCGCACGTGCGCCTAGCTAATATAAAAAGGCTTCATTTTTTAAATCAAATAAATTCACCAATAGACGAAATCCACCTTAGGAACACAGCAATTTCATCAAATCGTTATAACTTTGCATCCAGGTGACGCATTCGGAAGCTGTTTTCAGCTGAATCGATCTCAAATAGGTTCCATCCTACTATCTGACTGTTCTAAATTGACATTTACGCGAAAAAATTTTTTTTCGTCTGGGACTTAGAAAAAATTTCAATATTTTCCTTAAGAAAACCTAATTTAATTTTTATCTCAATATTTTCTCACCAAATTCAACTCAGATTTAATTTTAATATATACTTACCTGCCTTACCTGTATTCTGGTGCGCGTTCCGCGTGCTCGAGTCCCGTTCGGTAGTTGTAATTCCCGGTTTTCACGAAATTTTCAGTCGAAAATCACGTTTTTTGACTGAAACTCAAAATTTTTGCTCTGAAATAATTCCAAAAGCTGCATAGGTCGCTAGCCCGCGCGGAGACGCGTCTTTCGACACCTCGCACGTGCGCCTAGCTAACATAAAAAGGCTTCATTTTTTAAATCAAATAAATTCACCAATAGACGAAATCCACCTTAGGAACACAGCAATTTCATCAAATCGTTATAACTTTGCATCCAGGTGACGCATTCGGAAGCTGTTTTCAGCTGAATCGATCTCAAATAGGTTCCATCCTACTATCTGACTGTTCTAAATTGACATTTACGCGAAAAAAATTTTTTTTTCGTCTGGGACTTAGAAAAAATTTCAATATTTTCCTTAAGAAAACCTAATTTAATTTTTATCTCAATATTTTCTCACCAAATTCAACTCAGATTTAATTTTAATATATACTTACCTGCCTTACCTGTATTCTGGTGCGCGTTCCGCGTGCTCGAGTCCCGTTCGGTAGTTGTAATTCCCGGTTTTCACGAAATTTTCAGTCGAAAATCACGTTTTTTGACTGAAACTCAAAATTTTTGCTCTGAAATAATTCCAAAAGCTGCATAGGTCGCTAGCCCGCGCGGAGACGCGTCTTTCGACACCTCGCACGTGCGCCTAGCTAACATAAAAAGGCTTCATTTTTTAAATCAAATAAATTCACCAATAGACGAAATCCACCTTAGGAACACAGCAATTTCATCAAATCGTTATAACTTTGCATCCAGGTGACGCATTCGGAAGCTGTTTTCAGCTGAATCGATCTCAAATAGGTTCCATCCTACTATCTGACTGTTCTAAATTGACATTTACGCGAAAAAAATTTTTTTTTCGTCTGGGACTTAGAAAAAATTTCAATATTTTCCTTAAGAAAACCTAATTTAATTTTTATCTCAATATTTTCTCAACAAATTCAACTCAGATTTAATTTTAATATATACTTACCTGCCTTACCTGTATTCTGGTGCGCGTTCCGCGTGCCCGAGTCCCGTTCGGTAGTTGTAATTCCCGGTTTTCACGAAATTTTCAGTCGAAAATCACGATTTTTGACTGAAACTCAAAATTTTTGTTCTGAAATAATTCCAAAAGCTGCATAGGTCGCTAGCCCGCGCGGAGACGCGTCTTTCGACACCTCGCACGTGCGCCTAGCTAATATAAAAAGGCTTCATTTTTTAAATCAAATAAATTCACCAATAGACGAAATCCACCTTAGGAACACAGCAATTTCATCAAATCGTTATAACTTTGCATCCAGGTGACGCATTCGGAAGCTGTTTTCAGCTGAATCGATCTCAAATAGGTTCCATCCTACTATCTGACTGTTCTAAATTGACATTTACGCGAAAAAATTTTTTTTTCGTCTGGGACTTAGAAAAAATTTCAATATTTTCCTTAAGAAAACCTAATTTAATTTTTATCTCAATATTTTCTCAACAAATTCAACTCAGATTTAATTTTAATATATACTTACCTGCCTTACCTGTATTCTGGTGCGCGTTCCGCGTGCCCGAGTCCCGTTCGGTAGTTGTAATTCCCGGTTTTCACGAAATTTTCAGTCGAAAATCACGTTTTTTGACTGAAACTCAAAATTTTTGTTCTGAAATAATTCCAAAAGCTGCATAGGTCGCTAGCCCGCGCGGAGACGCGTCTTTCGACACCTCGCACGTGCGCCTAGCTAATATAAAAAGGCTTCATTTTTTAAATCAAATAAATTCACCAATAGACGAAATCCACCTTAGGAACACAGCAATTTCATCAAATCGTTATAACTTTGCATCCAGGTGACGCATTCGGAAGCTGTTTTCAGCTGAATCGATCTCAAATAGGTTCCATCCTACTATCTGACTGTTCTAAATTGACATTTACGCGAAAAAATTTTTTTTTCGTCTGGGACTTAGAAAAAATTTCAATATTTTCCTTAAGAAAACCTAATTTAATTTTTATCTCAATATTTTCTCAACAAATTCAACTCAGATTTAATTTTAATATATACTTACCTGCCTTACCTGTATTCTGGTGCGCGTTCCGCGTGCCCGAGTCCCGTTCGGTAGTTGTAATTCCCGGTTTTCACGAAATTTTCAGTCGAAAATCACGTTTTTTGACTGAAACTCAAAATTTTTGTTCTGAAATAATTCCAAAAGCTGCATAGGTCGCTAGCCCGCGCGGAGACGCGTCTTTCGACACCTCGCACGTGCGCCTAGCTAATATAAAAAGGCTTCATTTTTTAAATCAAATAAATTCACCAATAGACGAAATCCACCTTAGGAACACAGCAATTTCATCAAATCGTTATAACTTTGCATCCAGGTGACGCATTCGGAAGCTGTTTTCAGCTGAATCGATCTCAAATAGGTTCCATCCTACTATCTGACTGTTCTAAATTGACATTTACGCGAAAAAATTTTTTTTCGTCTGGGACTTAGAAAAAATTTCAATATTTTCCTTAAGAAAACCTAATTTAATTTTTATCTCAATATTTTCTCACCAAATTCAACTCAGATTTAATTTTAATATATACTTACCTGCCTTACCTGTATTCTGGTGCGCGTTCCGCGTGCTCGAGTCCCGTTCGGTAGTTGTAATTCCCGGTTTTCACGAAATTTTCAGTCGAAAATCACGTTTTTTGACTGAAACTCAAAATTTTTGTTCTGAAATAATTCCAAAAGCTGCATAGGTCGCTAGCCCGCGCGGAGACGCGTCTTTCGACACCTCGCACGTGCGCCTAGCTAATATAAAAAGGCTTCATTTTTTAAATCAAATAAATTCACCAATAGACGAAATCCACCTTAGGAACACAGCAATTTCATCAAATCGTTATAACTTTGCATCCAGGTGACGCATTCGGAAGCTGTTTTCAGCTGAATCGATCTCAAATAGGTTCCATCCTACTATCTGACTGTTCTAAATTGACATTTACGCGAAAAAATTTTTTTTTCGTCTGGGACTTAGAAAAAATTTCAATATTTTCCTTAAGAAAACCTAATTTAATTTTTATCTCAATATTTTCTCAACAAATTCAACTCAGATTTAATTTTAATATATACTTACCTGCCTTACCTGTATTCTGGTGCGCGTTCCGCGTGCCCGAGTCCCGTTCGGTAGTTGTAATTCCCGGTTTTCACGAAATTTTCAGTCGAAAATCACGTTTTTTGACTGAAACTCAAAATTTTTGTTCTGAAATAATTCCAAAAGCTGCATAGGTCGCTAGCCCGCGCGGAGACGCGTCTTTCGACACCTCGCACGTGCGCCTAGCTAATATAAAAAGGCTTCATTTTTTAAATCAAATAAATTCACCAATAGACGAAATCCACCTTAGGAACACAGCAATTTCATCAAATCGTTATAACTTTGCATCCAGGTGACGCATTCGGAAGCTGTTTTCAGCTGAATCGATCTCAAATAGGTTCCATCCTACTATCTGACTGTTCTAAATTGACATTTACGCGAAAAAATTTTTTTTCGTCTGGGACTTAGAAAAAATTTCAATATTTTCCTTAAGAAAACCTAATTTAATTTTTATCTCAATATTTTCTCACCAAATTCAACTCAGATTTAATTTTAATATATACTTACCTGCCTTACCTGTATTCTGGTGCGCGTTCCGCGTGCTCGAGTCCCGTTCGGTAGTTGTAATTCCCGGTTTTCACGAAATTTTCAGTCGAAAATCACGTTTTTTGACTGAAACTCAAAATTTTTGTTCTGAAATAATTCCAAAAGCTGCATAGGTCGCTAGCCCGCGCGGAGACGCGTCTTTCGACACCTCGCACGTGCGCCTAGCTAATATAAAAAGGCTTCATTTTTTAAATCAAATAAATTCACCAATAGACGAAATCCACCTTAGGAACACAGCAATTTCATCAAATCGTTATAACTTTGCATCCAGGTGACGCATTCGGAAGCTGTTTTCAGCTGAATCGATCTCAAATAGGTTCCATCCTACTATCTGACTGTTCTAAATTGACATTTACGCGAAAAAATTTTTTTTCGTCTGGGACTTAGAAAAAATTTCAATATTTTCCTTAAGAAAACCTAATTTAATTTTTATCTCAATATTTTCTCACCAAATTCAACTCAGATTTAATTTTAATATATACTTACCTGCCTTACCTGTATTCTGGTGCGCGTTCCGCGTGCTCGAGTCCCGTTCGGTAGTTGTAATTCCCGGTTTTCACGAAATTTTCAGTCGAAAATCACGTTTTTTGACTGAAACTCAAAATTTTTGTTCTGAAATAATTCCAAAAGCTGCATAGGTCGCTAGCCCGCGCGGAGACGCGTCTTTCGACACCTCGCACGTGCGCCTAGCTAATATAAAAAGGCTTCATTTTTTAAATCAAATAAATTCACCAATAGACGAAATCCACCTTAGGAACACAGCAATTTCATCAAATCGTTATAACTTTGCATCCAGGTGACGCATTCGGAAGCTGTTTTCAGCTGAATCGATCTCAAATAGGTTCCATCCTACTATCTGACTGTTCTAAATTGACATTTACGCGAAAAAATTTTTTTTTCGTCTGGGACTTAGAAAAAATTTCAATATTTTCCTTAAGAAAACCTAATTTAATTTTTATCTCAATATTTTCTCAACAAATTCAACTCAGATTTAATTTTAATATATACTTACCTGCCTTACCTGTATTCTGGTGCGCGTTCCGCGTGCCCGAGTCCCGTTCGGTAGTTGTAATTCCCGGTTTTCACGAAATTTTCAGTCGAAAATCACGTTTTTTGACTGAAACTCAAAATTTTTGTTCTGAAATAATTCCAAAAGCTGCATAGGTCGCTAGCCCGCGCGGAGACGCGTCTTTCGACACCTCGCACGTGCGCCTAGCTAATATAAAAAGGCTTCATTTTTTAAATCAAATAAATTCACCAATAGACGAAATCCACCTTAGGAACACAGCAATTTCATCAAATCGTTATAACTTTGCATCCAGGTGACGCATTCGGAAGCTGTTTTCAGCTGAATCGATCTCAAATAGGTTCCATCCTACTATCTGACTGTTCTAAATTGACATTTACGCGAAAAAATTTTTTTTCGTCTGGGACTTAGAAAAAATTTCAATATTTTCCTTAAGAAAACCTAATTTAATTTTTATCTCAATATTTTCTCACCAAATTCAACTCAGATTTAATTTTAATATATACTTACCTGCCTTACCTGTATTCTGGTGCGCGTTCCGCGTGCTCGAGTCCCGTTCGGTAGTTGTAATTCCCGGTTTTCACGAAATTTTCAGTCGAAAATCACGTTTTTTGACTGAAACTCAAAATTTTTGCTCTGAAATAATTCCAAAAGCTGCATAGGTCGCTAGCCCGCGCGGAGACGCGTCTTTCGACACCTCGCACGTGCGCCTAGCTAACATAAAAAGGCTTCATTTTTTAAATCAAATAAATTCACCAATAGACGAAATCCACCTTAGGAACACAGCAATTTCATCAAATCGTTATAACTTTGCATCCAGGTGACGCATTCGGAAGCTGTTTTCAGCTGAATCGATCTCAAATAGGTTCCATCCTACTATCTGACTGTTCTAAATTGACATTTACGCGAAAAAAATTTTTTTTTCGTCTGGGACTTAGAAAAAATTTCAATATTTTCCTTAAGAAAACCTAATTTAATTTTTATCTCAATATTTTCTCACCAAATTCAACTCAGATTTAATTTTAATATATACTTACCTGCCTTACCTGTATTCTGGTGCGCGTTCCGCGTGCTCGAGTCCCGTTCGGTAGTTGTAATTCCCGGTTTTCACGAAATTTTCAGTCGAAAATCACGTTTTTTGACTGAAACTCAAAATTTTTGCTCTGAAATAATTCCAAAAGCTGCATAGGTCGCTAGCCCGCGCGGAGACGCGTCTTTCGACACCTCGCACGTGCGCCTAGCTAACATAAAAAGGCTTCATTTTTTAAATCAAATAAATTCACCAATAGACGAAATCCACCTTAGGAACACAGCAATTTCATCAAATCGTTATAACTTTGCATCCAGGTGACGCATTCGGAAGCTGTTTTCAGCTGAATCGATCTCAAATAGGTTCCATCCTACTATCTGACTGTTCTAAATTGACATTTACGCGAAAAAAATTTTTTTTTCGTCTGGGACTTAGAAAAAATTTCAATATTTTCCTTAAGAAAACCTAATTTAATTTTTATCTCAATATTTTCTCAACAAATTCAACTCAGATTTAATTTTAATATATACTTACCTGCCTTACCTGTATTCTGGTGCGCGTTCCGCGTGCCCGAGTCCCGTTCGGTAGTTGTAATTCCCGGTTTTCACGAAATTTTCAGTCGAAAATCACGATTTTTGACTGAAACTCAAAATTTTTGTTCTGAAATAATTCCAAAAGCTGCATAGGTCGCTAGCCCGCGCGGAGACGCGTCTTTCGACACCTCGCACGTGCGCCTAGCTAATATAAAAAGGCTTCATTTTTTAAATCAAATAAATTCACCAATAGACGAAATCCACCTTAGGAACACAGCAATTTCATCAAATCGTTATAACTTTGCATCCAGGTGACGCATTCGGAAGCTGTTTTCAGCTGAATCGATCTCAAATAGGTTCCATCCTACTATCTGACTGTTCTAAATTGACATTTACGCGAAAAAATTTTTTTTTCGTCTGGGACTTAGAAAAAATTTCAATATTTTCCTTAAGAAAACCTAATTTAATTTTTATCTCAATATTTTCTCAACAAATTCAACTCAGATTTAATTTTAATATATACTTACCTGCCTTACCTGTATTCTGGTGCGCGTTCCGCGTGCCCGAGTCCCGTTCGGTAGTTGTAATTCCCGGTTTTCACGAAATTTTCAGTCGAAAATCACGTTTTTTGACTGAAACTCAAAATTTTTGTTCTGAAATAATTCCAAAAGCTGCATAGGTCGCTAGCCCGCGCGGAGACGCGTCTTTCGACACCTCGCACGTGCGCCTAGCTAATATAAAAAGGCTTCATTTTTTAAATCAAATAAATTCACCAATAGACGAAATCCACCTTAGGAACACAGCAATTTCATCAAATCGTTATAACTTTGCATCCAGGTGACGCATTCGGAAGCTGTTTTCAGCTGAATCGATCTCAAATAGGTTCCATCCTACTATCTGACTGTTCTAAATTGACATTTACGCGAAAAAATTTTTTTTTCGTCTGGGACTTAGAAAAAATTTCAATATTTTCCTTAAGAAAACCTAATTTAATTTTTATCTCAATATTTTCTCAACAAATTCAACTCAGATTTAATTTTAATATATACTTACCTGCCTTACCTGTATTCTGGTGCGCGTTCCGCGTGCCCGAGTCCCGTTCGGTAGTTGTAATTCCCGGTTTTCACGAAATTTTCAGTCGAAAATCACGTTTTTTGACTGAAACTCAAAATTTTTGTTCTGAAATAATTCCAAAAGCTGCATAGGTCGCTAGCCCGCGCGGAGACGCGTCTTTCGACACCTCGCACGTGCGCCTAGCTAATATAAAAAGGCTTCATTTTTTAAATCAAATAAATTCACCAATAGACGAAATCCACCTTAGGAACACAGCAATTTCATCAAATCGTTATAACTTTGCATCCAGGTGACGCATTCGGAAGCTGTTTTCAGCTGAATCGATCTCAAATAGGTTCCATCCTACTATCTGACTGTTCTAAATTGACATTTACGCGAAAAAATTTTTTTTCGTCTGGGACTTAGAAAAAATTTCAATATTTTCCTTAAGAAAACCTAATTTAATTTTTATCTCAATATTTTCTCACCAAATTCAACTCAGATTTAATTTTAATATATACTTACCTGCCTTACCTGTATTCTGGTGCGCGTTCCGCGTGCTCGAGTCCCGTTCGGTAGTTGTAATTCCCGGTTTTCACGAAATTTTCAGTCGAAAATCACGTTTTTTGACTGAAACTCAAAATTTTTGTTCTGAAATAATTCCAAAAGCTGCATAGGTCGCTAGCCCGCGCGGAGACGCGTCTTTCGACACCTCGCACGTGCGCCTAGCTAATATAAAAAGGCTTCATTTTTTAAATCAAATAAATTCACCAATAGACGAAATCCACCTTAGGAACACAGCAATTTCATCAAATCGTTATAACTTTGCATCCAGGTGACGCATTCGGAAGCTGTTTTCAGCTGAATCGATCTCAAATAGGTTCCATCCTACTATCTGACTGTTCTAAATTGACATTTACGCGAAAAAATTTTTTTTTCGTCTGGGACTTAGAAAAAATTTCAATATTTTCCTTAAGAAAACCTAATTTAATTTTTATCTCAATATTTTCTCAACAAATTCAACTCAGATTTAATTTTAATATATACTTACCTGCCTTACCTGTATTCTGGTGCGCGTTCCGCGTGCCCGAGTCCCGTTCGGTAGTTGTAATTCCCGGTTTTCACGAAATTTTCAGTCGAAAATCACGTTTTTTGACTGAAACTCAAAATTTTTGTTCTGAAATAATTCCAAAAGCTGCATAGGTCGCTAGCCCGCGCGGAGACGCGTCTTTCGACACCTCGCACGTGCGCCTAGCTAATATAAAAAGGCTTCATTTTTTAAATCAAATAAATTCACCAATAGACGAAATCCACCTTAGGAACACAGCAATTTCATCAAATCGTTATAACTTTGCATCCAGGTGACGCATTCGGAAGCTGTTTTCAGCTGAATCGATCTCAAATAGGTTCCATCCTACTATCTGACTGTTCTAAATTGACATTTACGCGAAAAAATTTTTTTTCGTCTGGGACTTAGAAAAAATTTCAATATTTTCCTTAAGAAAACCTAATTTAATTTTTATCTCAATATTTTCTCACCAAATTCAACTCAGATTTAATTTTAATATATACTTACCTGCCTTACCTGTATTCTGGTGCGCGTTCCGCGTGCTCGAGTCCCGTTCGGTAGTTGTAATTCCCGGTTTTCACGAAATTTTCAGTCGAAAATCACGTTTTTTGACTGAAACTCAAAATTTTTGTTCTGAAATAATTCCAAAAGCTGCATAGGTCGCTAGCCCGCGCGGAGACGCGTCTTTCGACACCTCGCACGTGCGCCTAGCTAATATAAAAAGGCTTCATTTTTTAAATCAAATAAATTCACCAATAGACGAAATCCACCTTAGGAACACAGCAATTTCATCAAATCGTTATAACTTTGCATCCAGGTGACGCATTCGGAAGCTGTTTTCAGCTGAATCGATCTCAAATAGGTTCCATCCTACTATCTGACTGTTCTAAATTGACATTTACGCGAAAAAATTTTTTTTTCGTCTGGGACTTAGAAAAAATTTCAATATTTTCCTTAAGAAAACCTAATTTAATTTTTATCTCAATATTTTCTCAACAAATTCAACTCAGATTTAATTTTAATATATACTTACCTGCCTTACCTGTATTCTGGTGCGCGTTCCGCGTGCTCGAGTCCCGTTCGGTAGTTGTAATTCCCGGTTTTCACGAAATTTTCAGTCGAAAATCACGTTTTTTGACTGAAACTCAAAATTTTTGCTCTGAAATAATTCCAAAAGCTGCATAGGTCGCTAGTCCGCGCGGAGACGCGTCTTTCGACACCTCGCACGTGCGCCTAGCTAATATAAAAAGGCGAAAAATTGCCCTCCCACCCACCCTGTCTTCACTGGCCAGGTAAACTTTCCAGTTTTTGGCAAAAACTATTTTCCTTTTTAGCTCTTAAAGCTTCACTTGTACCCTTCGACAATAGGAAAAATTGAAATTGGCTGATTCAAAGGCCTGTTGTCGTCACCTTGAACGCTTTTAAATCACTGACTTATTTTAACCTGACCAAGTCCTAGCTTTAGGGCTTGTATTTACTTATTTTACTATTTTATTATTAGCTATTTTGTTTGATCCCCCCTTTACAGGGATTTTATAAGTGTCCTCCGACAATAGAGTCTGCTAATAACCTTTGACTTCCATAATGTTTGGAATAAGGACACCCGTCAAGATACCTAAAGCCTCGGAGGGGAGTTCAGACCAGGAGAGACCCAAACTGGCACAGGCTGGTCCGTCGGTTAGGCGCAGTGTGGGGGAGTGGGAGGCTGACAGGCCAAAGTCTGTGCAGCCTCTCAAAACCCCAACTCCACCAAAAAAGGCTCCGGTGACTACTCCGACCAAACTGAAACCCAAAGGATCACTTTCACTCTCATCCAAGTTGGAAGGACCGAAGCAGCCGAAGGGAACTGAGGAGAGCTCGCCGCGGGAAGCGCAACCCGTGAGGTATTTAAATAGGACCACGGAGGCAAAGGCGTGTCTTTCCAAGGCGAAGATACAGCTTCTCAGTTCTCGGAACCTGAAAAAGGAAATTAAGGATGAGTTGACTAAAGCTGTGGAGAGATTGTACCAGCTGGTGAAGGAGGCAGAGGTTGAGAGGGGAAAGGGAGTTGAGGAAACAGTCATACCAGAAAAGATCCGAGAAGACTCGAGGCCGACCTCAGATGAATCGACAGAGCTCATGAAGCAGCTCATGGCGAACCTCCAACAACATGAGCAAGCGTTGGAGGAATGCAAGTTGCATACACGGGCTCTGTCGGAGCGTCTGCAGGAGGCCCCTCGCTACGTCGCAGGCCAGAGTCCAACTTTCGCAGAGATGGCCGCTGGCACAAAGCACTACATCCAAAAGCCTCTTCACTCGGTGGTCGTATCATCTGTCAATGATCAGGACACCGGTGAAGAGGTTGTTGAGAAGCTCAGGACGGCGGTCGATGCCAGGAACGAAGGTACTAGGGTGGAACGGCTGCGAAAGGCGAGGGACCAGAAAGTGGTGGTCGGCTTCAGGACCAGAGAGGAGCTGACTAAAGTGACGGACCGAATAAGAAGGGCGGGCGGTCTGGTAGTGGAGGAAGTTAAAAATAAGGACCCACTAGTAATCATCAAAGACGTCCTCTCCTGTCACTCTGATGTGGAGGTTACCCAAGCCCTGCAGCGGCAGAACGCCCACCTGATTGGGGACATACCTGCGGAGGATTTGAGGTTGGGGGTGAAGTACCGTCGTAGGACGAGGAACCCCCACATGTGCCACGTCATCCTGCAGGCGTCCCCCGCTGTGTGGCAGAGGCTGACGCACGCGGGTCGAGTGCACATCGACTTGCAGCGGGTGCGTGTGCTGGACCAGTCGCCACTGATTCAGTGCACCCGCTGTCTGCGCTTCGGCCACAGCCGTAAATTGTGCACGGAACCCGCCGATCTCTGCACACATTGTGGGGACCCCCACATGAGGGTGGACTGCCCCTCACGGCTAGCCGCGGAGCCACCAAAGTGCCGGAATTGCGTTTCCGCAAAGTTGGGTAACACCGAGCACAACGCCTTCGACGGTGAGTGCCCAACTCGTCTCAAGTGGGACGCATTGGCCCGAGCCTCAGTGGCATATTGCTAAAGTTGTCCCTACGACCACCACCAAGTACAAAATGATCCAGACCAACCTGCAACGGAGTCAGCTAGCAACGAATGAGCTCTTGCTAGAAGCTGACAAGCGTAAAGTCTCTGTTGCAATGCTCCAGGAGCCTTATGTGGGTGGGGTGCGAAGGATGAAGAGTTACCGGGGCGTAAGGGTCTTTCAGAGCTCTGAGGGAGGAGAAGGGACTGTAAAGGCGGCAATAGCTGTCTTTGACAAAGACTTAGATATCCTACAGTACCCGCAACTCACCACAAACAACATCGTTGTGGTGGGAATCCAAACTAGAGCCTGGAAGATCACGCTGGTATCCTTCTACTTTGAGCCGGATAAGCCCATTGAGCCATACCTGGAGCATCTAAAACGGATAGAGCGAGAAACGGGCCCCGACAGGTTGGTTATTGGAGGAGACGCAAACGCGAAAAGTACTTGGTGGGGTAGCAGCAACGAAGATGCAAGAGGCGAGCAAATGTGTGGAGTACTAGGGGAAGTGGGGCTACAGATCCTCAACACCGGGGACATCCCGACTTTTGACACTGTGAGGGGTGGGGTGAGGTACTGTAGCCACGTGGACGTGACAGCCTGTTCGGCGGACATGCTCGACCTGGTGGACGGCTGGCGGATCGAGGAGGGTCTCACGAGTTCCGACCACAACGGCATGGCGTTTAATATTCACCTACAAAAATCAAAAGGAATTGCAATAGAACGGACCACTAGGGTATATAACACACGGAAAGCTAACTGGAGGCAGTTTCATGAGAAACTGTCTCAAATTATGCTGGAAAAAAACTTAACCCTAGTGGATTTGTCAAACGTACACACCATAGACCAATTAGAATTAAAAATAAACACATACTCTCAAGCTATTACCGACACATGTAGAGACACAATACCACACAAAAAGAACACAGAAACAATTACCATGCCGTGGTGGTCTGAGGAACTCGCGGAGATGAAGAGGTTGGTCGCCACCAAGAAAGTGAGAGTTAGGAACGCAGCGCCGGTCCGAAGAGCGATGGTTGTTCACCTGTACCTGGAAGCAAAGGAAGAGTATGAGGCAGCAGCAGCGAAAGCTCAAACGGAGAGCTGGAAGAACTTCTGTGGGAAACAGGACAGAGAGGGAGTCTGGGAAGGGATATATAGAGTAATGGGAAGGATAGCGAAGAGAGAGGAAGATCTGCCACTGCAGAGGGAAGGAGAGACACTGGACGCGAAAGGCTCAGTGAGGCTGTTGGCCGAGACTTTCTATCCCGAGGACCGAGAGGAAGAAGACAACATGGATCATCGCCAAACCCGACAACTGGCAGATATGGTAAATGCATGGAGTCATGATGAACGACATGACCCACCGTTTACCCAAAGCGAGCTTAGCAGATCTGTGATGTCGTTCAACCCTAAAAAGGCCCCGGGAGCCGACGGCTTCACAGCCGACATCTGCTCTCAGGCCATAAATTGTGACCCTGACTACTTCTTGGCACTACTGAACAAATGCCTGGCGCACCACCACTTCCCGAAGATCTGGAAGGAAGCTACGGTGGTTGTGCTCAGAAAGCCGGGCAAGGATTCGTACACTGTACCAAAATCGTACAGGCCGATTGGGCTTTTGCCTGTCCTTGGGAAAGTGTACGAAAAGATGCTGGTTGCTCGTCTCAAATTCTATTTGCTACCTTTTTTTTTTTTTTTTTTTTTTGGGGTGGGAAATCATCAAATAACTTCTCCCGCTCTGGGCGGAGCGGGAGGGCGTGTCAGACTCTTACTGACTAAAACCCACCCGTGTTCCTTCAGTTGCCGTGTTGCCAGGGGGCCACGATTTCCCTATCGGTTTTCTTCGAACCCCCGGCAGGCATTGGCCCTAGCGGACCCCGTCAATTCTGCTGACATCTCTTTGAGGCGCGCGTGGAACACAACGCGCCGTCGACCCGGGCTTGGTCCTTATCGGACGGCGAGCTACCCATTGCTCACCGTCCGCAAGCCCGCGCCTACGGTGGCCGGAAATCCTCTCGTGACTCCCGACGCCCAGGGCGTCTCCTGCTGCGGCGGTTAGGGGCGCGAGGGCGCGAAATTTGCCTTTCCCTCACGCGCTCCGTCTCCTCCTTCGCGAGCATTACTGCTTCGCAGAACGAGGTGACGGCCTGCCATTTCCTCTCGCTCCGTAGCATGGCCCGAATCAGGGCCGGACGCGAGAGATCACCGCCGCCGATCGCTTCCTCGAGGACACGGCGATGCTCTGCCCAAGCCGGGCAGACCTCCACCGTCTATTTGCTACCTAGGATTAGTACTCGCCAATACGGCTTTATGCCCCAAAAAAGCACGGAAGACTCTCTCTATACCCTCGTGCAATACATCCGCGCAAAGCTGGCACAGAAGAGGATCATCACGCTTGTGTCGCTGGATATCGAGGGAGCTTTCGACAGTGCGTGGTGGCCCGCTATTAAGGTACGATTGGCTGAGGAAAAGTGTCCTGTAAATTTGAGACGGGTAGTCAGCAGCTACCTCAGTGACAGGGTGGTCACCGTGAGGTACGCCGGGGAGGAGAGCAGGAGACAGACCAGCAAAGGATGCGTCCAGGGATCCATCGGGGGGCCCATTTTTTGGAATTTGCTGCTCGACCCGCTCCTGAAACAGCTGGAGAGCAGAGGCGACTACTGCCAGGCGTTTGCCGACGATGTGGTGTTGTTGTTTGACGGCGATACGGCACAAGAAATTGAGGGACAAGCCAATGTCGCTCTTGAACATGTTCGTGCGTGGGGTGTCAGAAATCGGCTGAAATTCGCGCCGCACAAAACCTGTGCGATGGTGCTAACGCGGAGGCTGAAGTATGACACGCCACGCCTGAGCATGGGGGGGATCGACATTGGAATGTCCCAAGATGTTAAAATATTAGGGCTCGTCATAGATGCCAAACTCACCTTCAACAACCACATAGCTGTCGTCTGTAAGAAGGCGATAGCTATGTACAAACAGCTGGCCAGGGCAGCCCGGGTCAGTTGGGGTCTGAATCCAGAGGTGATAAGGGCTATATACACCGCAGCAGTAGAGCCGACTGTGCTGTACGCCGCAAGCGCATGGGCACCAGCCGCCAATAAGTTGGGGGTCAGGAAACAGCTCAACATCATCCAAAGAGGATTTGCCCAGAAACTGTGTAGAGCCTACCGCACAGTCTCTCTGAACTCGGCACTGGTTCTGGCTGGGATACTCCCACTCGACCTCCGTATCCGGGAAGCGGCTGCGCTCTACGGAGCCAAGAGGGGAGTGCCCCAGCACATACTGGGAGACAGAGAGGTTGAGCGGATGGCCCCAGCGATAGAGGCCCCACACCCCGCGGAGCAAATCAGTCTGGAGTTTGGAAGCCTGGTAGACGAGGAACAATATAAAAACCATAGCGATTTCGACGTGCGTGTCTTCACCGACGGCAGCAAGATTGAGGGCAAAGTCGGAGCGGCGCTATCTTTGTGGAATAGCACCACCGAAACAAAGGCCCTCAAGCTCGCCTTGCCGTCCTACTGCACCGTCTATCAGGCTGAACTCCTGGCAATACAAAGAGCGGTAAGGGAAGTGCACAAGCGCAGTGAAGCCACGTTCGGCATCTTCAGCGACTCTATGGCGGCCCTTCAGTCGGTGATCAACGTAAGTTCCCCCCATCCCTTGGCCGTGGAAACTAGAGACACCATACGACGCTGTAAGCTCCAGAACAAGAGTGTCTCCTTGTTCTGGATCAAGGCCCACGCTGGTTTGGAGGGAAACGAGAGAGCCGACCAGCTCGCGAAAGAAGCCGCCCTGGGGTCGAAGAAGAGGCCGGACTACGATCTGTGTCCCGTATCATTCGTCAAGCGAAGAATCCGGTCGGAGACGCTTGACGAATGGAACGGGAGATATAAGTCAGGTGACACGGCTTCGGGCACTAAGCATTTCTTCCCTGACGCGGTGGTAGCGTACGGTGTGGTACGGAAGATGGCCCCCACGAGCATAACCACGCAAATCCTGACGGGACACGGTGGGTTCTCTGCATACCTGAAACGCTTCAAGTGTAAAGAGAATCCATCGTGCGTCTGTGAGCCTGGCGTGGAAGAAACCGTGCTGCACATATTGCTCGAGTGCCCAATTACCGCAAAGATGCGATTTGAAACAGAGCAGCAACTCGCCGTCGCATTGGTCGCCCAGAATCTACCAAATTTAATGGAAGCGAAGAACAGAAAAGTATTTTTAAATTACTGTAGTAGAATAGGAAAATTAGTCATAAATAGAAATAAAACAGCTTAAGAAAATATATGATACTTAATATATAATAAGTATATACTTAAAGTATCATAAAAAACAAAAACAGAAAAAAAAAAAAAAAAAAAAAAAAAAAAAAATGTATATATAGTGATAATAACTCATAGATTTGGTACGGTATATATAGGTAAATATAGTTGATCTAGCTTAGATATAATGATATAAGTAGTATAAATATAGCATAGAATAGATAGGAAAAATGATATTGTTGTTGGCTGTCTAGTGAAGGAAAACTCTCCATAACTACGTGTTGGAATTTTAATTATTTTAGATTAACAACTCTAAAAGCAAAACAAGGGCTCTGATCATGTCAGAGGACACCAGACATGGGCAGGAGTGGGTTTTAGCCGGTAAGAGTCCGGCACTGCCCAGACTGGCTCACCAGTGAGTCAGTCTGGGCGTCCATGAGGATTTCCCACTCCTGCCGAAAAAAAAAAAAAAAAAAAAAAAAAAAAACCTAACCTAACCTAACCTAACCAGTCTGAGCCCAGCCGCGCTCGAGAACACCACGTTTTTGCAAAGCTCCGCGTTCAAAAATTCATTTGACCGGTATTTTTTAGAGATACGAAGCAGTGCTATATATCAAAAGACGCGTTTTGATGCAGTGCAAGTGTTGGTGAAAAATTTACGTGCCGGAAAACTCCGGGAAAAAAGTTTGAGGTGAAAAACCCAAAAAGTTGGGACTTTAAAAAATTTCGGAGCCCCAAAACTCCGGAATTAGATCGGGAACCCCTACTTATTACATCATCAAATTACGTGGCCGGCTGAGACGCGAAGATTGAGACATCACTGTGAAAATTCTAACAACGCGTTCTCGTGAAAACTGAGAAAAACTGTTAATATAACCTCAAAATTTGACAACGTGGTTTCCAAACCGGAAGACACTGACAGCTGCTAATTTGAGTGTGGATAGAAGACCTCCGGAAAATCCAAACGACGCTCCAAGCGGATTTTTATCTCGTCCTGAAAAGGATAAAATTCATTTAGAAGATCCGGACTTCAGACTCCTGTACTGAAAATTCTTCAGGCAGGACCCCTACTTTTTTAAGCGGATCCTGTTGCGCGCTCATTGGAAGATTAGATCTAGCGTAAGTTTCGATTTTTTTAGATTGTTATTTTGGTGGAAAACTGAAATTTTCTGATTTTTCTGGTTTTTTAAAAAAATTATGCTAAAAATTAACAAAGTTCAAAATTTTCTGTTTTTATCTTAAAGTACACTATTTTATATTAATTATAACATTTTTTCCAAATTTTTTTGTCGGAATTTGCCATAGCTGTACATTTTTTACTGTTTTTCCAACATTAAATCTAAATAAATAGTTTTAAAATTATCCTGATCACGGGATTAGCTTTAGAATACCTGTTTCGACCTGTTTAAGCCCAAAGTTGCCCCCAATAGCTTCAGGAACGAAGGAAATAGACTTTTTCAGCCATCTTGGTTTTTTAGGTTGCTACATTCAATTGTAATTATCTCCGGAGCTATTGGTCGCAAAGAACCCGGGTTTCCACAAAGACCAGTGGCATATACGCAGGAAAAAATTGTATATAGTTTTAAGTATTTTCGGGACCTGAAAATTTTCAGCCCTGAAACCAGTTTAGTAGTCTTGGGGAGGTTGAGCCAGGCACTATATTTGAAACCGCGGCTTTCTCCGGCAAACGACTTCGGAGATATAGCCACTTAAAGTTGGCTTTTGACAGCTGGGCGGCCATTTTGGGAAACTTCGGCCTAGCGTAGCTCTTGACTCGGCGGTCGCAGGAAGTCGCGGTTTTCACAAAGGTGTTTGGGAAAACAGTCTCTGTCGGATCCAGTGGGTTTCAGACGTTTTGGCGCTGGGGATTTTCGGGACCCTAGAAACCGTTTTGCGCGTCGGAGCAGGACGAGCCAAGCTAGATAAGTCCAAACTCGGGGTTTCTACGATCGGTGGGGTGGGAGTTATACCGTGTTGGAAATTGACTTTGACAGCTCTTCAAGTGTCAAGTCAATTTTGAGATTGGGGTAGCTCCCGAACCGTTGGTCGTGGAGGGTTCGGGTTTTCTTTGGGGACGTTGGCTGGCCAGTCCCTACCCGACTAGCGTATTTTCAGGTTTTTCAGGAGATTAAAAAATTTTTGGCCTGAAAATTATTCTACAGGATAGGTTTTGCCGAGACAAGTCAGGCAAGCCCGATCACGGTGGTATTTGGGCGAGCGGTTGCGGAGAAAACCACGGTTAACCGAATTCTGGAAGTCATCTATGATCGGCAACCAGAATTTTGGACCGGGTTATCTCCGAAACCATTCGGGCTAGGTTGGCCGTGTTTGGGTTCATTGGATGGGGCTCGGGGAGACCTGTCTAACGGACAATAGATATCGACTCTACGTAGAGTCAAGAAATTTTTGGACCTTACTTTTACTATTTTCGACACAGAACGGGTCCTGAACACTCCTCGATATCATTACACGGCATACAGTGACCATAGTAGAGTTGACTCTACCTGTACTTGTTACATTAATTTTATATTTTTACTTTATTTTTTATTATTTTTATAGTGTTGTGCTCGTAGATCGACTAGAGTCAGTGACTCATTGTATACAAGTTGACTCTACCAAATTTTTATTGTATTTTATTTTTCTAGTGTTTATTGACCAGAGTCAGTGACTCATTATATACAACTATCTTGTCCTATCTGTGCAATCCTTTAGCGGTTATAATAAAAGGGGCAGTTCCTTTTACAACTTTTACAAAAATTATCTGCCCCTCCACATCATATTCCCAAAATGTTTGGAATCCGCACGCCTATTAAAAAACAGGAGAGCGATAAGTCACCACCAAATGTGACTGTCCGCAAAAGTATAGACAGGTGGGAGGCCACTGAGCAATGCGAGGAACTGACTGCAAAAGCACGTCCAGAAACAGCAAGAACCAGCGCGACAATGCAGGCAGGCCCTGCAGAAGCAACCAAAGCGGCCACTAAAACAGCGGGAAACACCGCCGCCGCGCCCAGAACATCAACGGGAAATGACGAGTCCCCCAAAAAACACTATATCAGTAGAGCAGCGGAAGCGGCAGCCTGTCTGAATAAGGCGAAGGCCCATCTGAGGGCCTCACGGAACCTTAAGACAGAGATAAAAGAAGGGGTCGAAAAGGCACTTACACGACTCCTTGAACTAGTCAAGGAAGCCGAAACGGAGCGCAAGACAAAGGGAAGTGCAATGACGGGAAGGCGGGCGGTGGAGGGAGTAGGAGCATGTGTTGCTCCACCTTCCGACTCCGCCCCCTCTACCTCCGGCGAAAACCTACTCATGGCGCGTATAGAGGAACACGCGAACCAAATACGGGAAAGCAGTAGGAAAATGGAAGAACTGAAGGCGACGATTGAAAGGCATGCCGAAAAAATGGAAAAGATAGAAACGCCTACCTACGCCCGGGTGACCGCGACCCAGAGCGACAGAGCACTGAAAAAGCGTACACTGCACTCGGTCGCGGTCACCTCGACCGTGGAGACGGAAACAGGAGAGGAAGTGCTTGAAAAAGTTAGAAAGGCCATAGACGCTAAGGAAGGATGGGTTAAGGTGGAGAGGGTAAGAAAGGCCAAAAATAGGAAAGTAATAATGGGCTTTGGATCCAAGGAAGAACGGGATAAAGTGAAGGATAGAATAGGGAAGGAAGGTGGCAGCCTCACCATCGAGGACGTGGAGAACAAGGACCCGCTGGTTAGGCTGGGGGATGTCTTGTCAGTAAATACTGATGAGGATATCTTCAAGGCTCTCAGGAACCAGAATGAGGTTGTTTTCCGCGACCTCGATGAGGGGGAGGATAGGATAGTAGTAAAATATAGAAAGAGAGCCAGAAACCCTCACACCAACCATGTAGTTATAAGCGTGTCGCCTAGTGTCTGGAGGCGTATGACAGAAAGGGGCTACGTATACATAGATCTCCAGCGGGTCAGAGCGGAAGACCAGACTCCACTAGTTCAGTGCACGCGCTGCCTGGGGTACGGACACGGCAGAAAGTACTGCCAAGAGACTGCAGACGTATGCAGCCATTGCGGCGGTCCGCACCTGAGAACGGAGTGCGCGGACTGGCTAGCTGGGGAGCCACCCGCCTGCAGAAACTGCAAAAAGGCGAAAATAACGCAGATAGAGCACAATGCCTTCAGCTCTGGGTGCCCTGTACGCCACCGGTGGGACGAACTGGCCCGGTCGACAGTCGCGTACTGTTAACGCCAACGTTGTCACTACCACGTATAGCTATATACAAGCGAACCTCCAACGAAAAAGGCTTGCAACAGTCGAGCTGCTGCTCGAGGCACAAAAACAAGGGGTAGCCGTAGCACTGCTGCAAGAGCCATACATAGGGGGGACCAGGACAATGAAGAGCCATAAGGGAGTAAGGATCTTCCAGAACACTGAAGATGGAGAAGGGCCGGTTAAGGCTGCAATTGCTGTATTTGATAGCAATCTCAACATAAAGCAGTACCCGAAACTCACCACAAATAACATCGTTGTGGTGGGGATTCAGACCAGTGCCTGGGAGATCACCCTGGCGTCCATATACTTTGAGCCGGACAAACTAGTGGAGCCCTACTTAGACCACCTTAAAGAAGTAGTGACCAAAAATGGCTCTAAGCCCATAATCGTCGGAGGCGACGTAAATGCCAAAAGCACTTGGTGGGGCAGCCCGACGGTCGACCGTAGGGGAGAGGAGGTATGCGGGACTCTCGGGGAACTCGGGTTGCATATACTAAACGCAGGAGAAATCCCGACTTTCGACACAGTAAGGGGAGGACAACGCTATAGCAGCTTTGTCGACGTAACAGCTTGTTCGGCAAATATCCTCGACAAGGTAGCAGACTGGAAAGTCGTCGAGGGTCTGAGCAGCTCTGACCACAACGGCATCGTCTTCAAAATTTTACAGACCAAATCAAAAGGGCTAAAGGTAGAAAGAACCACCAGAATTTTTAACACAAAAAAGGCCAACTGGTCTGATTTTCATGTGAAACTCACCCAGTTGAGCCAAGAATACAAAATCACAAAAGAGGAAATAGAAAAAATAAGCAAAATAGAACAATTAAATACAATAGTAAACAATTACACAGACATAATTACAAAAGCATGTAAAGCATCTATGCCAATTAAAAAACAAACAGAAAAACTTACCTTGCCGTGGTGGTCGGAGAGACTCGAAAAACTGAAAAAAGCGGTAGCTACCAAAAAAAGGAGGATCAGGTGCGCTGCTCCAGTCCGTAGATCCATCGTTGTCGAAGAGTACCTGCAACAGAAAGAAGTATATGAGTTGGAGGCAGCCAGAGCTCTAACCGAGAGTTGGAAGGAGTTCTGCTGTAAACAGGATAGGGAGGGGGTCTGGGAGGGGATCTATAGGATTATAGGAAGGACAGCTAGCAGGGTGGAGGACCCACCGCTGGTGAAAGACGGGGAGGTGCTGGACGCGGAAGGGTCTGCCCGATATATAGCGGAGACCCTGTATCCGGAAGACCACCCAGCTGCGGATAACCTCCACCACAGCCGTGTCAGACAAGAGGCGGAATCGGTGAATGAAGGCGGAAATGGTGAGCCATACGACCCACCATTCACTATAGTCGAATTAAGGACGTCGAGCGAGTCCTTCAATCCAAAGAAGGCTCCGGGAATGGATGGCCTGACAGCCGACATCTGCAATCGTGCTATCAGCAAAGACCCCGAAATTTTCCTGGCGATCCTAAACAAATGCCTAGCTTACAACCACTTCCCCAGACTGTGGAAGGAGGCAACAGTTATTATGCTACGGAAGCCAGGGAAAACAGACTACACAACACCAAAGGCGTACCGCCCAATCGGCCTGTTGCCAGTACTCGGAAAAATCTATGAGAAAATGATAGTGGCCCGTCTCAGGTTTTACATAGCACCGAGGATGAATACTCGCCAGTACGGATTCATGCCACAAAGGAGTACCGAAGACTCCCTCTATACCCTTATGCAAAAAATACGCAATAAGCTGAAACAAAAGAAAATAATAACATTAATATCGCTGGATATAGAGGGAGCCTTCGACAATGCCTGGTGGCCAGCTATAAGAGTCCGACTGGCAGAGGAAAGGTGTCCGGTCAACCTGAGAAGAGTCATTGACAGCTACCTGCGTGACAGGAAAGTACGGGTAAGATACGCTGGCGCTGAGCATCAGAGAAGCACGGAGAAGGGCTGCGTACAAGGCTCAATTGGAGGCCCCGTTCTCTGGAACCTCATACTGGACCCCCTACTCAAAGATCTCGAGAAAAGAGGAGATTATGCGCAAGCCTTCGCTGACGACGTGATCCTGGTCTTCGATGGAGACACGGCATTGGAAATAGAGAGACAGGCGAATGCCGCCCTCGAACGTGTTCGGGCGTGGGGCGTCGAATATAAGCTAAACTTCGCACCACACAAGACCAGTGCAATGGTCATCACGAATAAATTAAAGTACGACGCCCCGCGATTGAGCATGGGCGGGGTCGACATCGCTATGTCAAAGAAAATTAAAATATTAGGTGTCACCATCGACGACAAGCTCACATTCAATGCGCACATCTCAGAAGTTTGTCGCAAGGCCATTGCAGTCTACAAACAGCTAAGTAGGGCCGCAAAAGTAAACTGGGGCCTAAATCCGGAGGTAGTTAAAATCATATATGTGGCTACGATAGAACCAATAGTCCTATACGCCGCCAGCGCATGGGCGGAAGCCGCTAACAAACTGGGAATGATCAAACAGCTTGGCGTCGTGCAGCGGGGAATAGCGCAGAAAATATGCAAGGCGTACCGAACTGTCTCACTGAACTCGGTGCTCCTGCTAGCCGGGATACTCCCCCTGGATCTTAGAATTCAAGAGGCGGCATCGCTGTATAGAGCCAAGAAAGGGGTACCACAGGCCATATTGGGGGACAGAGAGGTAGAGCGGATGACCTCTGCACTGGAATCCCCGCATCCCACGGAGCAGAGCGACTTGAAGATCGTCAGTCTGGTAAACCGGGAGGAAGTTGACGCAAATTCGGACCAACAGGTTAAAATTTTTACAGACGGTAGTAAGATTGAGGAGCGTGTCGGAGCAGCTCTGTCCATATGGAACGGAGAGGCCGAGACGCGCACCCTCAAGTTGGCGCTGCCGAAATACTGTACGGTTTACCAGGCTGAGCTACTCGCGATAAGCCGGGCAACGCGGGAAATCAGGAACACTACGGCGCCTACCTTCGGGGTCTTCAGCGACTCCATGGCGGCTCTTTTGACCGTGAAAAACCCTAGTTGCCTGCATCCCCTGGCAGTGGAGGCCAGACAGAATCTAACAGCTGCATCTCTCCAGAACAAGGTTGTATCCTTGTTCTGGATAAAGGCCCACGCAGGGCTAGCGGGCAATGAGAGAGCGGATCAGCTCGCAAAAGAGGCCGCCATGAACCTAAAGAAAAGACCGGACTATGACCTGTGTCCGATCTCATTCGTCAAGCGCCACATACGCATGGGGACGCTTGACGAGTGGAATCGGAGATACAAGTCCGGCCAAACTGCAAACATCACCAAGATCTTTTTCCCAGATGCGGTGGTGGCGTATAGGACGATAAGGAAGATGGAAAAAACCAACATCAGGACACAGATTATGACGGGGCACGGTGGATTCTCCGAGTACCTGAATCGTTTCAAGTGCAAGGGGAGTCCATCGTGCATCTGCGATCCAAATACCGACGAAACAATTCCACACCTGTTTCTGGATTGTCCTGTACATGCCGCGGACAAATATGGACTGGAACAGGCACTGCAAATAAAATTGGATAAAGAAACAATTGGGGAAGTAATGCGAGGAAAGGATAGGGAGAAATTTTTAGATTATTGCACAAGGATCGCACAGAGGGCAATAGATAGAAATAAAACAGCCTAAGAAAATATGCTAATAGTATATTTAAATATATATATATAAAGCATAGAAATAAAGATAAATATCATTAGAGTAAGCAATAGTATAAGAAGATATTGTAAGATAAGAAGATGTAAAGATATTGTATTAGAATAAGAAAAATTGTTCAACAAATAAAATATAGAAATGGATTGTCACTACCCCCCACATTATAAGTAAATGACTAGCAGAATAGGTTTAGAATGGGAATCCCACCCAGCAAAAAGAAAGAAAGACGATGTATGCAGAAAGAAAAAGTATGTGGCACGAAAGTGCGAGAGGCAATAAAATGAGAATCAGAATGAGAAAGAGAATTAGGCCTAACATAGGCTCCGATAATGTCGGAGGTAGTAGTAAAACGCCGTGTGATGACGGGTGTTTATTAAAAAAAAAAAAAAAAAAAAAAAAAAAACCTAACCTAACCTAACCTAACCTAACCTAACCTAACCTAACCCAAAGCGGCTTAAATATGACACACCGATTATTCACATGTCTGGTACTCGGCTGAATCTAGTAGAAGAGATCAAGCTGCTGGGACTCATCATAGACCACAAACTCACCTTTAATGTGCACGTGACTGCAACCTGTAGGAAAGCTGCAGACATCTACAAACAACTAGCGTGTGCAGCAAGGGTGACATGGGGTCTGAACAGCGAGATAATCAGAACCATATACGTGTCGGTGATAGAGCCAATCGTGCTGTATGCAGCGAGTGCATGGGCTCCGGCAGCAGAGAAACTGATGACGAGGAATCAGTTAGACTCGCTGCAGAGAGGATTCACGCAGAAGATCTGCAAAGCATACCGCACGGTGTCTCTGACATCGGCTCTGATTCTGTCAAGTCAACTGCCCTTGGACCTCCGGGTAACTGAGGCTGCCACCCTCTTCAAAATCAAGAAGGGTCATTCCGAGGATTATCTGCCACCGGGAAGGGAGGTTGAGCGCAAGGCTGGGCCGTCGCGGATGCCGCATCCATCGCGACTTACAATAACGGAGTACGAGTGCCTCGAGAACCTGGACCCTGGAACCCTGAGTGACCGCCAAGTAACTGGACCCCAGATATACACAGACGGCAGCAAAATAGAGGGAAAAGTCGGAGCTGCCCTTACTTGGTGGAACGAAGGCAAGGAGACCAGATACTCAACCTTTCGCTTGGAGCCCCACAACACTGTCTTTCAGTCGGAAATGTACGCACTTTATCGAGCAGTCAAGATGGTGAGAACATCTAGGATGGCCTCCGTCAACATATTAAGCGATTCAAGATCTTCGCTCGATTTGTTGAGGAGCCCGTCTGTTAATCACCCTTTAGCACTCGGCATAAAGAGACTGGTCCGCGAGATCCGAGAGGAAGACAGAGACGTGAGGCTGTTCTGGTTGAGAGCACACGTTGGTACTCCTGGAAATGAAAGAGCTGATGAGTTGGCAAAGAAAGCAGCACTCACCAAGAAGACAGCTCCGGACTACGACAAAGTACCAATATCATTCGTAAGGAGGCAGATACGTGAGGAAACTGTTAAAAAATGGCAGCAACGCTATGAATCCTCCAGTACAGGCTCAGTGACCAAGGTGTTCTTCCCCACCGTTCAAGGGGCAAGAAAGGTCCTCAAGGGCATGGCACTATCACCTACCCATGTCCAAGTATTTACCGGACACGGAGGATTCGGGGCTTATCTCCATCGCTTCCATCTTAAGGACAGTCCCTCATGTGTCTGCGATCCCAACTGCGAAGAGACGGTATGGCACGTGCTCACAGAATGCCCAAGATTCGGTCGTGAAAGAATGGACCTGGAAACTGAAATCCAGCTATCAGTAACACAATCCACACTCCATTCCATCATGGAGAAAAAGGCCACCAGAACACCATTCTTGACATTCGCGAGCAAGATCGTGCAAATCGTAGCGAGGGCTAATGGCTCAACTCTTTTTATCCCACTTGCACGTACTGCTACACCCACAGCTGCACAAACACAAGCACTAACAATCCAGACCGTTGGTACAGTAGTCGTCACCACGGACAGCTCAGACGTCAGCAGTCCCCAGCTGATGACCACCCCCTGCACCTCGACTTTACGCCAGTTACTTTCATGCGGGGATAACGGACAACCAGGCATCAGACTGCGAGGCGTGGCCCTCTTTATGAACAAGAACACTGAGAGACTCGGCATAAGCTTCTGCCGTGAGGAAAGGGGGAATAACGTCGCCATATCACCTGGCCTTGCAGCTTTGATCAACGGTAGCACCTCAAAAGCGAGCATGGAACGCACCCACTTTAACGCGTTACCCGTAGCGGAATTTGCCCAACACCGATACCGTCTAGTGCGATTACAAAACAAGACAATTGCACTATTCGAGTGGCATGGGGAAACTCCGTTCGCGCAGGCATGCTCACTGCTTACCGAAATCGGAGACGCTGGTCAGTCTGCGAGCAGTTACCCCCGGATAATCAGCGTGGATGCAATGGCGATTGGCTACGAGAGGGGAGAGGTTGCCGATATGTGCGGATGCATCAAGGCCGCACAAAATCACGAAGTGGTGGTCTATGAGGACAGGGGGGAAGATCTAAGCTTCCTCAAACCTCCCCATAAGGTTATGGAACCGGAACAGACCACGTCTGATCATCAGGCATCCTCTATCTCAGCCCCGACCACGCCTTGCGGCTCAGAGCGACTGCAACAGAAGCTTACCGCCGAGAAAGCCGCTTCAGAGGGAAAAAGCGGCCGTTCAAAAGAGAAGATTAAGGCCAGGGAAAGACTGAAGACGGTCTCAAGTTTTCTCGGTAAGTTGCTGGGAGCAAACAGAAACAAGCCCGTTAAGCCACATCAAAGTAGCCAGGTGGCCGCAGTACGGGAGTTTACGAGGGTCACTCCAAATCCAACAAAGGAGCAGCGACCAATACCAACGAGGGCCGACAGAGGGCAGGTCAGCCCGCCAAAACTCAGGACGGTAACGGAGCCTGGAGACCATGTTGAGAACGCCTTTCTTGAGTTCCAAGCAATTACAAAAGCAACAAAAGCCGTCAATCTCATGACCTGCCAGAAAATTATGCAGTCGTACCAATTGGAGATTGAAGGTTTGCTTAGGGTGAGACTCGAGGAGGCCGAAGCAGCCATATACAATAACGCCACCTCCCAAGTCATCAAGGGAGAAATGACGGGCCAGTACATGGCTGCATACAATGCAACGGATGGCTTCGTACCGTTGAATGAGTCAGAAACTTCGCGGACTGGCCGCATTACCTTCGTGACACCCGAATGTGACCCAATAGTGGTAATAGCCCGGTGTACCAAAATTATGCTGGTAGACAAGATCCTCGAACAAGCGGAAGCAATCTCGAGGACCATAGGTCGAAGCAGTAGCTGGGCATTGCCAAAAATAAATTGCGTAAACGGCGTTCCGGGATGCGGCAAGACGACATGGGTTATTAAAAACTTTAATAGGGAAAACGATGTCATCGTAACCACTACAACCGAAGCCGCAAAAGATCTGCGGCAGAAGCTAGCGCCTCAAATTGGTAAAGACAACAGAACCAAGGTGCGCACTATGGCCTCAACACTATCGAATGGGTTCACAGGGCCTCACAAATGTCAGCGAATTCTTGTGGACGAGGCACTAATGAACCATTTTGGGGCTATAGTGATGCTGGTGCGGTTGTCAGGTGCTAGTGAGGTGGTTCTCATCGGCGACATCAACCAACTGCCCTATCTGGACAGGGAAAACCTATTTCCCCTTTCTTACGCCCGTCCGAACTCTGTGGCAACCATCTGCCAAGAGTTGTCCTGTACGCACCGGAACCCGATGGATGTCGCGTACGCCCTCGGAGAAGTTTATCCCGGCATCTACTCGTCACGGAAGCAGATCCACTCCCTGCAGCTGAAGAAGTTCACGGGCGCCAATATACCCAGGACCCTCCCCAACACACTTTTCTTGGTCCACACACAGGAGGATAAAAAGACCCTCATTGACCAAGGATATGGAGTGGGTACTGGGTCGAGCGTGTTGACGATACACGAAGCTCAGGGTCTCACCAGCGAGTCAGTAATAATCGTCAAGGCAAGGTCCTATAACATCAGGATTCACAGCAGCGTCCCCCATGCGGTAGTGGCCGTATCTAGACACACAGCCAGCTGTACGTACTACGCCGACAACGCCGACGACATCATTGGACGTTTTGTGAGGCGAGCACTGGAAGCGTCTACCATGGACATCGTCAATAGTAACCTAAAGATGGCCATGCGGCATCGGGACATGGAAGTCGTTGACGCACTGATACGCCTTCCACAGCAATAACTGACGGTGCTTTTGACGCAATGGGTCCCAGTGGACTGGACGACAGCTCTGAAAGATGAGACAAAAAAAAAAAAAAAAAAAAAAAAAAAAAAAAAACGCCTGGTCGCAGTTTTTGGTATTGCGGTGGGAAACCCGCAGTTGATTTATAATGTATGTAAAAATTGTATTGTGTAATTATCAATGAGACAAAGTTTTTAAGGTGGAAAAACGTTAGGTTAAAGTAACGTTAGAATAGGGGGAAAAAAAAAAAAAAAAAAAAAAAAAAAAAAAAAAAAAAAAATATATATATATATATATATACAAAATATGTGATGGACTCACACTAATTGTTAAGTATTTATAAATAAACATGTGAATGTTGTACTCTGGAGTCACCACTTGTACGTGGAGCTCATGAGGCAAAAAGTAAAGTACAAAAAAAAGGCACGGACGCAAAGTCTGTGGTACAATTGTAAGGCAGGAGTGTGGTTTTAGCCGGTAAGAGTCCGGCACTGCCCAGGCTGGCTCATCTGTGAGGCAGTCTGGGCGTCCATGAGGATTTCCCACTCCTGACGGAAAAAAAAAAAAAAAAAAAAAAAAAACCTAACCTAACCTAACCTAACCTAACCTAACCTAACCTAACCTAACCTAACCTAACCTAACCTAACCTAACCTAACCTAACCTAACCTAACCTAACCTAACCTAACCTAACCTAACCAGTCTGGCTTGAACCGCCGCCCGGGACGCCACGTTTTATATCTGCTCCGTGCTTAAAAAATCGTAAAAGTGGTAAATTGTTGCCGTACCCCTTTGTGATACATATCAAAAGTTGCGGAAAAGTGACGCGCATGTGGTGGTGATTAAAAAATTTTCCGGAGTGCAATAGAAAAAATTTTCCCTGTGAAAAAGTGAAAATTAAGTGAATTTTAAACATTCAAAGTGAAACGCTGCTCGATTTATCGCGGCGACATATACATTTTTCAGTGGCAAAAGATGCCCAACAATAGGCTCTAGCAAGAGCTTCAGTTCCAGATTTTTCCTGTGAAAACTCACGGAAATATTCAAAGAAATCCAAAAACCACGTGGCCACGAGGTCACTCATCCAGTTGCTGCGGGTGGCATTTGAGATCAGCATAACTTGGCAGACAATAGGACCAGTTGAAAACCATATCAAGGTTACTGAAAAGTTAAGTGGTTTAGAAGTTATTGACATTTAGATTTTTATTTTATATTGTACATTTTCAATGTTAATTATTTCAAAAACTAAAGCGTTAGCATAGTGTTTTTAATATTGTTAAATTTTAGTCTTTATTATTAGTATTAGTATCCAAAATTTCAGATTTTTACTGTAAAAAACCGCAGTGTTATTTATTTTCTTAGTTGGTGTCGTTTCATCACTCAATAGCAAAAAAGAAAAATTCTTGTACAGCTTTGGCAGCTATTTCAGTGTATGGGCCGCAAAAATCCAAGTTTAGCGAGCCCAAACACGGATAATCTATGTTGAATATAACCGGAGCTACAGCTATCGCAAATCTTTGGTGACGCCATCTTGGAAAACTTAATTTAAAGATATCTTAAGTCTCCTTGGTCACAAATTGCCGGTGTTTGGACTCTTTTGAACGGGCGTGACGCGACTTAAAAGTTTTTTGAACGACTCTATAATTGTAGAGCAAAAAATTTTACCATCGGGCAAATGCTCTACAATTTAGAATTTGACGAGCTTACCACAGCTATCAAAACCGCATTCTTTTGCGATTGGAACTGACGCAGCTACAACGTTTTTAAGTTTGGCGGCCATTTTGACCGCCATATTGGAAAAATTGAAACCTGTTTATCTCAGCCAGTTTTTGTCCTATCGAAGTGCGGTTTTCAACATTCAGCTTCAAACATAGAGACCTTTGGTTTGAAGTGTAGAACAGACTCTACGTAGAGCAATTAAATATTTTTGATAAACTATATTATTTTTAATTAGGAATACTTTGGACACTAGGTAGAAAGACTGGTTCTACCAAAAATAGGCAAAACTTGACTAAATAAAAAACGAATAGAGTCGATGACTCTACAACTATTATTTCTTATTTAGTATATTTCTCCTTCGGACGCAACTAACTGACTATTTACAGATCTTTTTGTTTAATTTCTGCAAAACTATTTATATAACTTATACAAACTTTATACACAATATAACTTTTACCTTTTATCGACTATTGTCAACACAACGTTTATTGACGTAATATTCACAAAGATTGACGTGTTTCTCTGGAAATGTTTGGGTATCGTACTCCTGCAAAAAAAGACATGGACGCTAAGAGAGACGAGGGCTGTCCAAGCCCATCAAAAGAGACAGAGAAGGCAGGCCCTTCTACAAAAAATATTGACTTGACTTCCAAAGTAAGGAAAAGTATAGGAGATTGGGAAGCTGGAAGGTCAGAGGAAAAGACGGCATCCCCAAAGACACCATCAAAGACGGTCGCGGTGGCTCCCTCGAAGCCAAAACAGAAGTCGCACCTACCACAGGAGAGAAAGGAGTTGATGACGCGCTCCGCATCTGCCGAGGCTTCGGGTACATCACCAAAAACAGAAAACCCGAAATACGCAAACAGATTGGCTGAAGCGAAAGCATGCTTAATGAAAGCTAAGCTGCACCTCGGCAACTCAAGGAATCTGAGAACAGATATCAAAGCAGAGGTTACTCATGCCATAGAACGGCTTTTTCAACTGGTCAAAGAAGGAGAAGCGGAAAAGAGCTCTGACAAAGGAATAAAAGCTTGCGTAGAACAGGAAAAGGAAGTTATGGACACAAGAAAGGATAAAGAAGATAGTGAACTGATTAAGAAAATAGAACAGCATGGAAGGCAGCTCGAAGAAAACCGTAAGGAAATGGAAAAATTGAAGGAAGTCATAGAGATAGAGCAAAAGAATAGAGAGGAAAGGGTGACTTACGCTAGTGTGGCGGCCGGTACTCCTAGGAGGCAACACCCAGAGACAACGGCTATGCACTCAGTGGTGGTCACCTCAAAGGATGAGAAAGACACGGGGGAGCAAGTGTTTGACAAAATACGAAAGGCCGTAAACGCCAAAGAAGAAGGAGTCAAGATAGATAAGATCAGGAAAGGAAGAGATAGAAAGGTGATAGTGGGTTGCAATACGCAGGAAGAGATCGATAGAGTCAAGGACAGAATAAATAGAGCAGGAACAGAACTAAACGTTGAGGAAGTAAGGAATAAAGACCCACTGGTGATCATACGTGGAGTCCTTCAATACAACACCGATGAAGATGTCCTTAAGGCTCTACATTCCCAAAACCATCACATATTCAGGGGTGTTAGTGAGGAGAACGAAAGAGTGACAGTTAAATATAGAAGGAAGGCCAGAAACCCGCACACTGCGCACATTGTGTTGAGCGTATCGCCAATTATATGGAGCAGACTAACGGAAGTCGGCACAGTCCATATTGATATCCAGCGGCTTAGGGTAGTAGATCAGTCCCCGCTTATACAGTGTTCGCGTTGTCTAGGATTTGGACACGGAAAACGAATCTGTCGCGAAGACCCAGTGGACTTGTGCAGCCACTGCGCGGGTCCACACCTCAGAACGAAGTGTCCAGACTGGCTCACTGGGGTGGATCCGACATGCAGAAACTGTCTTAGGGCCAAGCTGGAACATGTGGGTCACGATGCGTTTAGTCCCGAGTGCCCGGTAAGAAAACGATGGGATACCTTAGCGAGATCAACCGTAGCGTATTGCTAAGGTGGTCACAGGCGAAAATGGGACATACAGTGTAGGTGAAGGCAGACCCCACCAATATTGCGTGGCACAGGCAAATCTCCAGAAGTGCAAACTCGCCACAGCTGAATTAATTGTAGAAGCAGGTAAAAGAAAATGGGCGTTTGCAATGGTCCAGGAGCCATATATAGGTGGGATCGGAGAAATGAAGAGCTATCCGGGTACACGAGTAGTGCAATGCGTGCGGAAAACCGAGAAGGTCAATAAAGCGGCAATTGTACTCTTTGATGATACTATAGACCTCACACAGTGCCCAACCTTGACAACTGAAAACTTCGCAGTGGCGAAGTTGAGGACAGGAGCATGGGAAATAGGAGTTGTGTCAGTGTACCTGGATGGTGGACAGCCTATCGAGCCAGACTTGGATCACATCAAGAAAATTGTGGAGGAGATTGGAGTCAGAGATGTAATGTTGGGGGGGGATGTCAATGCTTGGAACACGTGGTGGGGAAGTCGAGAACTGGACCAGAGAGGGGAGGCTTTGGCAGGCATGCTGGATGAGTTGGGACTTCAGATCTTAAATCTCGGAACAACTCCCACTTTCGATGTCATCAGAGGAGGTCAAAGATATTGCAGCTGTGTGGATATAACTACATGTACAGAAGACATGCTTGGGCGGGTGGCAAATTGGAGACTAGCAGGAGACGTCACCACTTCAGACCACAGGGCAATCCTGTTTGAACTAAAACTGGAAAAATCAATAGGAATGGACATAAAAAGAACTACTAGAAAATATAACACAAAAAAGGCAAAATGGGTACAATTTTATGGGAAATTAAACCAAATCTGGGAACACAATAATCTAAACAAAACAGAAATAGACAGGATAGACTCAATAGGAGATTTGAACAAGATAACTGAAACATATACGGATGCAATAGGGAAAGCATGTGAAGGGACCATACCGACTGTCAACAAAAGACAGCAGACAGGATTGCCTTGGTGGACAGAGGAGTTGACACAAATGAGGGAGGACGTCAGGAGGAGAAAGAGAAGAATCTCTTGTGCTGCACCGGGACGCCGAGAATTTGTTGTCGACTTGTATCTCACAGCAAAGGAAGAGTACAAGCAGAAGATGGAAGACACTCTGACAGCGAGCTGGAAAGAGTTTTGCGGAAAACAGGAGCGTGAAACTATGTGGGATAGTATATACAGGGTGATAAATCGCACAGCCACCAGGCAGGAGGACACACCGTTAGTGCAAGGAAATAGTGTTCTTAGCAGCGAGGAGTCGGCCAGGATGCTTGCAAAGACGTTTTATCCTGAGGATAAAACGCAAGACGACGATGAGGACCACAAACAAGTTAGAGAGTTGGCGAATAAAGTAAACGAAAAGACGGATGGTGAAACATTCGATCCTCTATTCACGACGGAAGAACTGAAGTGGGCCGCATCTAGTTTTAACCCTAAGAAAGCTCCTGGGATCGACGGACTTACAGCGGACATATGCAGGGCCGCTATAACCCACAACCCGCAACTTTTCCTGGCAGTATTAAACAGATGCCTTAGCCTGTCCCACTTCCCGACCATCTGGAAGGAGGCAGTAGTCGTAGTCCTCAGAAAACCTGGAAAAGATGATTATGCACACCCCAAAGCATACAGGCCGATTGGGCTATTGCCTGTACTGGGTAAGATCCTGGAGAAGATGCTGGTACGTCGCATTAGGTGGCATATTCTACCCGAGGCAAGCAGGAGTCAGTATGGGTTCATGCCGCAGCGCAGCACTGAGGACTCCCTCTATGACCTGATAAAACATATTCGACTTAAACTAAAAGAGAAGAAGATCATTGCTGTCGTATCGTTGGACATAGAGGGAGCCTTCGATAGCGCCTGGTGGCCGGCTATGAAATGCCGACTGGCAGAAACAACATGCCCGGTAAACCTGCGACGTCTAGTAGACAGCTATTTGAGCGGCAGGAAAGTGAGAGTTAGGTATGCAGGAGCAGAACACATACAGGAAACAGGTAAAGGTTGCGTACAAGGCTCTGTAGGGGGCCCTACTTTCTGGAATTTGCTCCTTGATCCCCTGCTCAAAGAACTGGAAAAACGAGGAGATTACTGCCAAGCCTTCGCAGATGATGTGGTGCTGATTTTCTCGGGTGACACAGCATTTGATGTCCAGGGGCAGGCGAATGAGGCCCTCGCGCACGTCCAGAGGTGGGGTGTCAAAAACAAACTTAAGTTTGCACCGCACAAAACAAAAGCCATGGTCATCACAAATAAGCTAAAGTATGACACACCACTTCTGCACATGGGCGGGGAGGACATTGCCCTGTCTCGGGAGATCAAAATATTAGGTCTCACAATTGATGACAAATTGACGTTTAACGCTCACGCGTCGAATGTATGTAGGAAGGCGCTAAATATTTATAAACAGCTGGCAAGAGCCGCAAAAATCAGTTGGGGCCTGAAACCCGAGATAGTCAGGACCATATACATCGCAGTAGTGGAGCCGGTTGTAATGTACGCAGCAAGTGCTTGGGCACCGGCTTCAAATAAAATAGGTTTGAAGAAGCAGCTCAATGCGGTTCAGCGTGGGTTTGTGCAAAAAATCATCCAAGCGTATAGGACAACTTCGTTAAACTCGGCCTTGTTACTCTCCGGACTGCTTCCACTGGATCTCAGGATACGGGAAGCAGCCTCTTTTTATGAAGAAAAAAGAGGATATTCGCGGAGAGTGACAGGAGACCGAGAAATTGAGTTACCGGTCCCACATACACAAATACCACACCCTGCAGACCAGATCGGTATACAGTTTGAATGCGTGATGAACGGTGCGGAAATGGACCAGCGAGGACTTAGCAACCCAAAGATTTTCACCGACGGAAGTAAAATTGAGGGCAAAGTCGGCGCAGCACTGTGCCTCTGGGAAAATGGGATTGAGATCAAAGCCCAAAAGTTTAAGTTGGACCAGTTCTGCACCGTTTATCAGGCCGAGCTATTAGCTCTGCATAAGGCCTCCGAGCTGGCCTTGAGACACGCATCTCCAGTTGTCGAAGTATACTGCGACTCCAGGTCAGCCCTGGAAACGGTGACTCAAGGCGTTTCCCTCCATCCACTTGCATTTAAAATCCGGAAGAACATCCAGAAACTAACAAACTGCGGTAAAACCCTTGAACTGTTCTGGATCAATTAAGATTCCGGAGATATTACCGGAAAACTAAAAACCACGTGGCACGTGGTCATAGTTCCCGAGGGTTGCGACCCAACCTGTACATTGTTCCAGAAACCAACGCAGACGAGGAGCTAAAAACCAACCTGACACTGAAAAAATCCTCATGGAACACCTGGAAAAGAACAGGTCAAACTTTTTGTTATCTTAGGAAATTATTTCCCGGAAAACCAGATCCTTGACACATATATTTTACAGACGCAAAAAATTGGACATATACATTTCTGTATACATTTTAAATTTGGGTTTTAAAGGAATTATAGTTTTTAAGTTATTTAGATTTTAAGTTTTCAAAAATTCGGGGGTTCTTTGTTTCCACCCCAAAAATTTGGAAAAAACTTTTATTATAATTACTCGGTGCCTCTCCTTAGAACTGAATAGTATTTAAATTTTTACACCTTATATTTAAGCCCAAAAATAGTAATATAAATATTTCCGTCAGCAAATATCTTTTTAAAATTAAATTTACAACCCTTCAGGATTAAGTAAAAACTCTAAATTTAGTATCACTGGATGGGGAATATCTTCCTCTACCCAACATTGTAAATAAAATCTATCCGAATTATTTAATTACAGATTTATAACATAAATAACGCCAAGGCACCGTAGATAATAAACAATAAACCTCCCCCAGAGACAAAAATAAATCTGATAAACCTGATTAAAAATCATTATATACTGGGGTGTACTATATTAATAAGGACTCCACATTTTAAATAATTTTTTACTATATACTTGCTACGCAAAAGAGAAATAAATGATTAAAATTAAATTCTCGAGTAAACTTAGCGCGATTAAGGGTTGAATAGGGGAGGTTTGTGCCCAAAATTTTCGGGAGAACACAAGAGCCAATAAAACCAACACAACAACTGGATTTTGGATTTTTTGGGGCAGGGGATCATAAAAAACCACCCTTTTTGCGGCTGAGGCACTGCAACCCTCAACTTTGTAGCTACCCCTTGCGCGAACCCCTAAACCAGAGAGTTCGGAATTATTGTGGGAGTGGGTGCAACTCTTCCGCTTTTAATAGACACCAACAAAACCCACGCGCAACAAATAGGATCCAAGTTACGTCCCGTGGGGAGGAGTATGGGCTGGGTTTGAATTGTCAAATTAACTTTGCCAAGAGAATTTAAATCGCCAACTGAGAACCGAACCTGGCACTTTTGAAATCCGAAAAACGCGCATATCTCGGGAACGGAGCGAAATAACCCATTTTTGACACCACCCTGCATATCCTATACTACGTATAGTATATGCTGTGGGTATCCCTAAGCCACCCCCTAATATTTACCCCCATCACCTTATATTATTTATATATTTAACCAACCTCCCCTCCACCTACAAATATCTCCATAGTCCATATTCATATCAGTCACTACAAAAATATATCTATTATGTATGTATAAGTACCTATACGAGTACCATCAGTAAATACCAGCGAACGTCCCTCCTAAAAATCCATATCTCGGAAACCGCTGGAGATACAAAAATTCTGAGCGAATTTTCCCCCCCCCCCTAGTACCCCCCCTCCCGGCTAGAGCATAGATATAGATAATTCAGGTAGACCCCCATTTTGACCCCCTCACTTTTCGACCCCAATACTATTCCCGTAGTACATTTGTATATATCCAAATCACCCATACCCTGTTTTTATTTATTTATATATATATATTCCCCCTCCACTGCCCCTCCAGGATCACCTCACCCCCCCGAGCCCTAACTCCGCAACCAGGGTTAGTAGACCTACCGAGTTTGGGGTCTTTAGAATCGGGAGAAAAAGAGCTTTCTTTTGGCTCCAACAGATTTAACAGATAATACCGTTTTAATTCGGTCTACGTAGATTATATAGACTAAGGGTCTGGGACCCTTTTTGTTAGTGTATAAGTTAGTAGCATAGCTTAAGTCTACCTGTGTTCCGGCTTGCATTCTGCGAGGCCGAGTCCTATCCGGTGATCGAAATTTCCACCATTCTTATACTTTCCCCCCTTTACAGAGAATCAACATTAATTTCAATAACTCAATAGGCCACTAGCCCAAGTCGAAACGCGTCCTCTGACACCACGCACATACGCCTGGTGTACAAGAACTTCAATAACCTCTTGTTCACCCACCCCTTTAACATCGGCTAGGTAAACATTCGATTTTAGATTTAGATTCGAAAATATTAGCTTATTTTAAAGTACCATTTTTGTTTTTAATATAAAATCAGGACTCAAACAACGTGTTTTAACGCTTTTAAGTATCCCCTGACGGAACTTCATAAATTTAACTGTCAATATTGACTCAACGGTCTTGCGACCGTACGGTAAATTTGCTCAATCACATCTTTCGGATACTTTCTGTGTTTTCCCCCCTTTACAGGGACACAGAAGTACCGCCAGTATTTTCTAATTGCCTTTTAATGAACCTAACCTTTACCCAAACTACTAAAATGTACCGCACACCGGCTAAAAAGGACGCGAGTTCACCGGGCTCCAAGTGCTCGCCGCGCTCGACAGAGAAGGCTGGGCCTTCGCTTCCCTGTGTGAGACGTAGCATCGGAGAATGGGAAGCCGGGAAAGTAGAGCCGAAGGCCAAGTCCCCGAACTTACAGCGTGACGCTACGCCAACCACCTCTCAGGATACTGCCAGCACTCTTGAGACGCGGCGAGTACTGGATACCGCAAGCTTAACAAAAAAGTCCGAGGCTAGTTACCCCAACATCACAGCGGAGGCGAGAGCCTGTCTGAACAAGGCGAAGCTCCACCTCAACAACTCGCGCAATTTAAAGGCGGAGATAAAGAAAGAAGTAACCGCTTCAATAGAACGAATGTACCAGCTGGTAAAAGAGGCGGATAAGGGAAGGGATGGACAAAAACAACAGAGGGGAGTCGAAGGTCATAAAGACAAGGAAGATGGGAATAACCTGGGGGGTATCACTTGGTTGCGTTCCGCTCTAGAAGAGCAAACCCTGATCGTGAAGGAGGGCAACCGGATGATCAAAGAACTGCAGGCAGTAATGCAAAAACAAAAGGAGACACAAGAGTCACGTGACAAAGAACGACACAGTGACACAGCAATCCTTCAGGAGATTCGAGCGCTCGAGGAGACCACCCGAGAAATGGGAAAAATGGTCTCCGAGATTAAAGAGAGAGCTCCCACCTATGCCGAGGCCGTGATCACACCCCAAAACACCTGGGGTCAAAAACCGAAGCACTCAGTCATTGTGTCGTCCGATGTCATTATGGACACCAGCGCAGAGGTAGTAGGGAGGGTCAAGCAGATACTAGACGCGAAAAACAGTGGCCTACAGATCGAGAGACTCCGAAAAGTCAAGGACAAGAGGGTTATCCTAAGCTTCAATAGCAAAGAGGAGATGGCAAAAACAACAGCCCAACTCAAAATGGATAAAAACCTAAAAGTGGAAGAGGCAAAAAATCGAAACCCGCTTGTTATAATCAAGGACCTCTTGTCCTATAACACCGACGAGGATATCTCGACTGCCTTAAAGATCCAGAACGCCCGTTTGCTGCAGGACCTGACGGCAGAGGAGGCGACTGCCACGGTGAAATACCGGAGGAGGGCACGAAACTCACTAGAGAATCATGTGGTCCTACAGGTGACACCGAAATTGTGGCAGAGACTTATCGCGGCCGGCAGAATTTTCATCGACCTGCAGTGCGTCAGAGTGCAAGACCAAACGCCCCTCATACAGTGCACAAAGTGTTTGGCTTATGGGCATGGCCGAAAATTGTGTACGGAGCCAGCAGACCTGTGCAACTATTGCGGCGGTCCACATCTGAAGACCGAATGTACTGTGCTGGCAACCGGCGATAGACCAACGTGCAAGAACTGTGTCAGAGAAAAACATGACGATACAGGCCATACAGTTTATAACCAGGAATGCCCGGTCCGAAAAAAATGGGATACCTTAGCTCGAGCTGCAATAGCGTACTGCTAAGGTGGTCCCTGGGGTCTTACACATGGCAACTGCTCATTTCTATATCGTAGCCCAAGCTAACCTCCAAAGAAAGCAGCTGGCGACTAACGAGCTCATGCTCGAAGCTACAAAACGCAAAATAGCCGTTGCGCTGGTCCAGGAGCCGTATGTGGGTAGTATAAAGGCAATGAAGTCGTATGGGGGGGCTAGAGTCTACCAAAACGTGGGTAACAGTGAGGGCACTGTAAAGGCGGCGATAGTCGTATTTAACCACGATATCGATGTCATACAGTGCCCTAAATTTACCACCAATAACATCGTGGTGGTAAAGCTGCGTACAAGCGTGTGGGAGATGCTAGCCGTCTCGTACTACTTTGAGCCTGATCAACCCATCGGGCCATACCTGGACCAGTTAACGGTTATGATGAACGAACTAAAGCCCAAGAAAGCTATCGTTGGAGGCGACGCTAACGCTAAAAGTACATGGTGGGGAAGCAGTGCCATCGACGACAGAGGGGACGAACTCATAGGAATGATTGGTGAGCTGGATCTTCAGGTACTAAACTGCGGGGACAAACCCACCTTCGATACGATCAGAGGAGGGCGCAGGATAACAAGCCACGTCGACGTCACTTTATGCACAGAGGACTTGCTTGACCTGGTGGATGAATGGACAGTAGCTGAAGATTTGACGAGCTCGGACCACAACGGCATACTTATAAAAATTAAATTAGAAAAAGGGAAAGGTATCAGTATTAAAAGAACAACTAGGTTATACCATACCAAAAAAGCTAACTGGGAATTATTTTATGATAAAATGAACCAGTTAAAAGTAGAAAATAGAATCAATAAAACACAAATAGACCAGATAAATAACAAGGAACTCTTAGATAGCATTATTCGAAAATATACTGTAGTAATAACTGAAGCATGCAACGAAGCAATACCAAAGAAAAAGGAAATACAAACACTTACCATGCCGTGGTGGTCCGAAGAACTCGAAAAGATGAAGCACGATGTCGCCACTAGGAAGAGGAGAATCCGATGTGCTGCGGCATCACGTAGAGAAGGTGTTGTTGCTCTGTACCTGAAAGAGAAGGAGAAATATGAATTAGAAGTTAAAAAGCGCACAACTGAGAGTTGGAAGGGATTTTGTGAGAAACAAGACAGGGAAGGGGTTTGGGAGGGGATTTATAGGGTCATTAAGAATACTACAAAAAGGCAAGAAGATCTGCCGCTGGTATGGAACGGCAGGGAAGCAGGGCAGGAAGGATCTGCGAGATTACTGGCGGATACGTTCTACCCGGAGGATGCAGTGGAGGAGGACAGCTTAGACCATCGTCGGATCAGAGCTCTTGCTGACCGGATAAACGACTGGAGCCATCATGAGACCCATGACCCAGAGTTTACGACGGAGGAGCTCAGATCCGCGACGGAAAGCTTCAACCCAAAAAAGGCACCCGGGGTAGACGGATTCACAGCCGACATCTGCCAACGGGTAATACTGCGGGACATGGAACTGCACCTGGCACTTTTCAATAAGTGCTGGCATTTGACCCACTTCCCCACAGAGTGGAAAGAAGCTACCGTGGTAGTGCTGAGGAAACCGGGCAAGGACAACTACACCAGTCCCAAGTCCTACAGACCTATTGGACTGTTACCGGTGATGGGTAAGGTGCTGGAGAAGATGATGGTCAGAAGGCTGGTTTGGTACCTGGCACCCCGAATAAGCCCCCGTCAGTATGGCTTCATGCCACAGCGAAGCACGGAAGACTCCCTCTATGACCTGATAACCCACGTGAGGGGTAAACTTCAAGAGAAGAAGCTCGTCACGATGGTCTCACTGGATATAGAGGGAGCCTTCGACAGTGCGTGGTGGCCAGCCATAAAGGTCAGACTGGCGGAAGAAAAGTGCCCCGCAAATCTCAGGAGGATGATAGCCAGCTACCTAAGTGACCGCAAGGTCCGGGTAAGGTATGCTGGCCATGAGTATGCAAAAAGCACAAACAAAGGGTGTGTCCAGGGATCGATAGGAGGCCCCATCTTTTGGAACCTCCTGCTAAACACATTGCTGGACAGTCTCACGCAACGAGGCGACTATTGCCAGGCCTTTGCGGATGATGTGGTGCTCGTGTTTTCGGGGGAGACAGCCCTTGAGGTCCAGGAACGTGCCAATGCCGCTCTCGAACATGTACGGAGGTGGGGTGTCATGAATAAGCTCAGGTTCGCACCACACAAAACTTATGCAATGGTAATAACTAGAAAACTTAAACATGACACGCCACACCTGACCATGGGAGGGATCGACATTGGAATGTCCTCGGAGATCAAGATCTTGGGACTCACAGTGGACTCCAAGCTGACCTTCAATAGCCATACGGCTAACGTCTGTAAGAAGGCACTTGGCGTCTACAAACAGCTGTCTAGAGCCGCAAGGGTCAGTTGGGGTCTCCACCCGGAAATAATCCGTATTATATACACCGCTACGGTAGAGCCCATTATCACGTACGCGGCTGGCGCCTGGTCCTCGGCAGCAAAAAAGTTGGGAGTTCAACGACATCTGAACGCTGTGCAAAGGGGTTTTGCACAAAAATTATGTGGAGCGTACCGTACGGCCTCTCTCCACTCAGCGCTAGTTCTGGCTGGGATATTGCCTCTTGACCTCCGTATACACGAGGCAGCCGCCCTGTATGAGGCGAGGAGAGGTGCACCCAGGCCTGAGCTAGTAGACAGAGAGATCGAGCGAAGGATGCCATATTCCTGTATACCTCACCCGGGAACGCGTATAGCGATTGAGTTCATGAGCCTGGTAGACCAAGAGTCGGTAGATAGCAATAACAACCAGGCTATCCGGATTTTTACCGACGGCAGCCGGATTGAGGGTAAGGTCGGAGCAGCACTAACCCTATGGGATAAAGTCGCGGAAGTGAAGACCATAAAACTCAAGCTGGCCTCATACTGCACGGTATACCAGGCGGAACTCCTCGCAGTCTGCAGAGCCACCGAAGTTATAAAACGGAGAAGCGAGGTAAGCTATGGTATCTACAGTGACTGTAGATCAGCCCTGGAGACCATAGCGAACCCTAATACAACTCATCCGCTGGCTGTGAAAACCCGCGAGCACCTAAAGGACATTGAAAACCAGAACAAAACTGTGTCTTTGTTCTGGATCAAGGCACATGCGGGCCTTGCGGGAAATGAGAGGGCGGACGAACTGGCGAAGGACGCAGCACTAAATACGAAAACAAAACCCGATTACGATCTGTGCCCGGTCTCATTCGTCAAACGACAGATCCGTAAGGGGTCGATTGAGGAATGGGACACAAGGTATAGGAGCGGCAGCACAGCCAAAGTAACAAAATTATTCTTTCCTGACATTACCACCAGTTACAAAATAATCCGACAAATGGTTCCAACCAATATAACTACCCAAATATTAACGGGGCACGGCGGGTTCTCGGAGTATTTGACCCGATTTAGGTGCAAAGAGAATTCGTCGTGCATCTGCCAACCCGGCACTCCCGAAACTGTCGAACACATTTTAACAGACTGCCCAATATACGCCCTAAAAAGACTCGAGATCGAGAATGAGTTGGAACACAGGTTAATAGTTGATAAATTCCCGGAAATTATGTTGAATAAAAAGCGTAGGGAAAAATTTATACGATACTTCACCGAAATCGCAAAAATAGTTATTAAAAGAAATAAATAGTACAATAAAGTTATGTTATATATATATATACTAGTACAAAATATATATACTAACATATTAGAAACAAATGTATATAAACATAAAGATGATATAGAACTAAGCCATATAATTAAGTAAATAATAAGAAACGTATAAAAATAAGTATAAAGAATATGCCTGTAATCCCATTTTAGAAAATTTATGTATAAGTATAAAATAAGCAATAAGTATAAGTAAATAAGCTGTTATGTATTGAGACAATATAGAACTAAATCGTATAATAAAGATAAGAAAGATCGAAATAAATAAAGAAAACCTGTAGATACATCCCAACAATTAGAATAATAAAGGACTCTAATTATGTTAGAGGAACACGCAACACCGTGTGATGACGGGTGTTTTTAAAAAAAAAAAAAAAAAAAAAAAAAAAAACCTAACCTAACCTAACCTAACCAGTTATAACTTTGCATCCAGGTGACGCATTCGGAAGCTGTTTTCAGCTGAATCGATCTCAAATAGGTTCCATCCTACTATCTGACTGTTCTAAATTGACATTTACGCGAAAAAATTTTTTTTCGTCTGGGACTTAGAAAAAATTTCAATATTTTCCTTAAGAAAACCTAATTTAATTTTTATCTCAATATTTTCTCACCAAATTCAACTCAGATTTAATTTTAATACATACTTACCTGCCTTACCTGTATTCTGGTGCGCGTTCCGCGTGCTCGAGTCCCGTTCGGTAGTTGTAATTCCCGGTTTTCACGAAATTTTCAGTCGAAAATCACGTTTTTTGACTGAAACTCAAAATTTTTGCTCTGAAATAATTCCAAAAGCTGCATAGGTCGCTAGCCCGCGCGGAGACGCGTCTTTCGACACCTCGCACGTGCGCCTAGCTAATATAAAAAGGCTTCATCTTTTAAATCAAATAAATTCACCAACAGACGAAATCCACCTTAGGAACACAGCAATTTCATCAAATCGTTATAACTTTGCATCCAGGTGACGCATTCGGAAGCTGTTTTCAGCTGAATCGATCTCAAATAGGTTCCATCCTACTATCTGACTGTTCTAAATTGACATTTACGCGAAAAAATTTTTTTTCGTCTGTTGGGGAACTGTATAGCTAAGCTATTTAATAAAAATGCAGATTGGATGCAAAAGACGTGTGCTTCATATAATTGTAATCTTGTACAGTACAGTGACATTAGTGACAATTGACATTGACGGAAATGATGACAGATTAAAACTAAATGTTGTGTTGCCAACATATTGCCAGGGCAACTGAAAGATTAAGCAAATAACTACTTATTGTTAAAGTTTATAAAATATTAAAACACCTTTTCATAGACAAATCAAATTGACATTATAATATAAATATACTAATGTTAGCAAAAAAAGGAAACAAACCTAAGATTTATTATCTTGTTAAACTGACAATATAACAGATATGTACTAATTTCTTCCTTATAAACAAAATAAAATTAAAACGAAATTTTTATCATATTAATTAGCACCACTACATTCTAGCGGTAGAACACAAACTTTCATTACAGCTCTTCTATGTGTATGGCCGTTTGCAGTTTTAACTTCAACTACTCTTACTTTACCATCTTTACCTGGGTAAGTATTTATGACTCTGGCTAGGGGCCAGTATAGTGGTGACAAATTGTCATCCCTTAGGATCACTAATGTTCCTACTTTTACATTAGGTTGAGTGTCTTGCCACTTAGGGCGAGATTGTAACAAATTTAAATAATGCTTACTCCAAACCTTCCAGAATGACATTTTTATCTCATTACAAATTTTCCAAAATTGAGATTGTTTTACTATGTTTACATTAGGCTCAGGATAAGTATTTAAAGCATTTCCTATTAAGAAATGACCAGGGGTAATACAAGAATAATCATTTGGATCATTAGATAATGGCATGAGAGGTCTGCTGTTTAAACTAGACTCAATTTGACATAGGACGGTATACAGTTCTTCATAAGTAAGAATAGACTTTAGTAACACTCTCTTTAAGTGGTATTTTACACTTTTAACGCCAGCTTCTGCCAATCCAGCGAAGACAGGTGAGTAGCAAGGCAGAAAATGAAAATTAATCCTCTTTTGAGCTGTAAATTGACAAACCTGTCTTTGGTGAACTGGCGAGTTGTGCAAGTTATGTAGTTCGTTTAATTGGTTCCTTGCGCACTTGAAGGTTGAAGCATTGTCGCTATATATGTCTGTGGGTAATCCACGTCGCGATATAAATCTGTTTAGGCAGGCTATAAAAGTCTCGGTTTTTAAATCGGAGGCCAGCTCTAAGTGGATAGCTTTTGTTACAAAGCACACAAAAAGGCAAACATAACCTTTTGAGATTATAGGTTTTCTGATCCTGGCTATTTTAAGTGGGATCGGACCAGCGTAATCTAACCCAACCTTTTGGAAGGGGCGACATACATTGACTCTATCTGGCGGCAAAGAACCCATTAACTGTTTTGCTGCTTCAGCTTTTAATCTAAAACAAACAGTACACATATGTAACACTTTTTTAACTTGTCTGAGACCGTTTACAATCCAGAATCTTTGGTTTATTGATGACAGAACAAGCTTTGAACCCGCATGGAGGTTTTTTAAATGTTCACTTGTAATAATTAAGTTAGTGATACGTGAATCCTTAGGTAAAACAATGGGATGTTTCTGTGTATAAGGAATGGAGGCATTTTGTAATCGACCACCTACACGAACCAAACCTCTGTCATCAATAAACGGACATAACGGTTTTAAATTACCTTTAACAATTGTTTTGTTACATTTTAGAACATGTATATCTTCTGACAAATGCTTTTGTTGTTCATATTTTACAATCATTGACAATGACAGGTCAAGTTCTTGAGTTGTAATATAATTAAGTTTATTTTTAGAGTTTTTTGACTTTGCATTCTGACCAAAACGTAAGATGTAAGCTAAAACTCTTATCATTTTATTGATATCAGAAAATTTTTCAATAAAATCGAGACATAACGATTGCTCACTAGAAGTAGTACAAAGCATTGCACTTGAGCATGCAGAGTCGACGCTAACCTCTGGTAAATCCTGTGGCAAATTTAAATTTAATTGTGGCTTGTACTCACGTGACTTGAGAAACGCTGGGCCTTTCCACCACAGGGGATGATCAGCTAGCTCGTTTGGCATGACTCCTCGGCTAAGACAATCTGCGGGGTTCTCGTTCGAGCTAACATATGACCACATGTATTTTTGTGTAAGTTGTGAGATGACCTTAACGCGATTTGCTGTATAAGCCTTAAGTGTATTTATATTAGTTTTAAGCCAGGCTAATACTATTTGTGAATCAGAATAAAGTATAACATCCTGTATTTGCATTTTAACAATCAATACATTGTGAACTCTGCTAACAAGCTTTGCAAGCAACAGAGCTGCATTGAGTTCGAGTCGAGGAACTGATAAAGTCTGATTGATAGGATTTATTCGTGATTTCGAACAAAGTAAGGATATCTTGACATTGCCTACTGAATCTACGACTCTTAGATATACACAACAACCATAAGCAGTATTGCTAGAAGCATCAGCAAACCCTATAATTTGTGTAAAGCTTGTGCCATGCATACCTATATGTCGCGGTATAAGCATTGGTTTCATTGTAAGCAAGCTATTATAAAACTTATGCCAAAGCTGCAGCAGTTCACAATTTGGCACCGAATCCCAGTCCAATTTTTCTTGCCATAAGCGTTGCATGATAGCCTTTGCACTCACCACAATAGGTCCAGCAAGACCTAGTGGGTCATAGAATCCACTTATGAAGCTAAGAATTTCACGCTTAGATTGAGGCATGCTATCAACAGTTTTTGGACTTGATAAAATAAATGAATCTAACTTAATATTGTAATTCATACCTAGTGTTTTTAAAGAAGAGTTATTTTTCTTTAGATCAATCTCATCAAAATGTTGTTGATCTTTTTGTATTTCTTTTAATAATTCTGGTGAATTTGACACCCATTTGTGTAACTGAAAACTTCCTAAACTTAACAAAGTACATAGTTGTTCCTTTGCTTCTGATATTTTAATTAATGATTTTTCAGAAAAAAGAATGTCATCGACATATGTGGAATTATTTATAATAAAGGCAGCTACAGGGTATTCATTCTGGTATTGTTCTGCTAACATTTTCAAACATCGAGTTGCCAAATAGGATGAACTCTTTAAGCCATATGTAACTGTGTTTAATTGAATACATTTAACACTTTCGTTTGGAGAGTCTCTCCATAGAATATTTTGTAATGACCTGTGTTTTGAATGTATTTTTATATTTCTAAACATATTTTTGATGTCTGTTATAAAAAAATATTCATCAACTCTGAATAGCATTAAAACATCCACTAATTCTTTTTGTACTACAGGACCATTAAGTAATAAATCATTCAAAGATGTTTTTGTATTAGTTTTCATGGAACCATCAAATACAACCCGGCATTTTGTAGTCTTTTTATCTAACCTAAGTACTGGGTGATGTGGTAAAAAGTACACTGGATCAGTAGATAAGTTATATTGACTGATATCAATTAATGTACCATGACCTTGTTTTAAATATTCATGAATGAACTCTTTGTATAACATATAAAGCTTAGAATCTTTTTTAAATCTAAGTTCTAAGTTATGAAATCTTTTTAATGCTAAATATAATGAATCTCCTAAAGTTTGATTGATCGAATCTAATGGTAACTTCAGTGGCAAGATTACTTGAATTTTATTATTTGTAGTATCTTGCTCAACATTTTCACAAAATATCTTTTCACACAAGTCATGCTCAGAATGTGTCTCTGGAAAGGTTTCTGGAACACTTTCACACTTCCAAAACTCAGCAATAGATTTATTTAAATCAGAATCACATTTTTTGCAAAATAAAGTAACAACTGGTTGTGTGTGTTGTGTATATGTGTTACCTGCAATTACATAACCAAGTCTTGTATTTAATAATGGAGCTTTAGATGTGACACTGCCATCAGCTGCCTCCGAGCTGGACAGAAGAACTTGAGGCTCAGGCGGCAGCAGGATCTGGAAAAATATGTCAGCACCTAATAGAATATGTATGTTACTTGGCTCATTGAACTTCTTGTCAGCTAACATAATTTTGGGAGGTAAAACTAAATGATTTAAATCAAACTTTCTTTGTGGTAACTTTGAAGTTATTCTGTCCAATAAGTAACATGTGACTGAAATTTTATAATTCTGAGTGAGGGAATGTACTTCCAAATTGACCTTCTCCTTTAATTTATTTAAAGTATTGCCTATACCGATAACCGGAGTGTTGGCTGTATCAATTTGTAATTTTAATAGATTTGAGAGTTCTCTAGTCACAAAAGATGCTTGTGAACCAGTATCTAGAAGAGCCTTGACATGAACCTCAGTACCATTGCTCGCTAATAGTTTTACCTGTGCTGTAGGCAACAGTACTTGCTCAGAGGCAGCCTCGGACATCAATGTTACTGGAGACGATGCTTTATCTTCATGGAGCAGTGAGTTGTGCCCTTCTTTGCAGACATCACATTTAAAGTTATATCTGCACTTTTTACTATGATTATTTAAACAAATTTCACATATTTTGTTAGACGTAGCAAACTTGATTTGATCACTCGCAGACATAAATTTAAATTGTGGACAAGTAAAAAGCTTGTGGTTGGACTTACATAGCAAGCAGCTTCTTATTCCTACCATGTCTGCAGTAGCACCTGCATCTGGCTTAGCTTTCTTCACAGCTGCGACATGAGCCACCTTTGATGTTGGTTGGGATCTCTCCGATGGCCGCTCTGCATTCTCAAGTGCAAGTGCACGCTTATCTAGAAAATCAACAAGGTGCGCAACCGTGGGATCTTGTACTCGAGCCAATTGGAACTCCCTACTGCATAATAAATCTAATTTTCTGGTCAGAATACAAAGTACTATTGGATCCCACTGATCCACTGAGTGACCTAGGTTTTTTAAGGCAGCCAATTGTTGCTTTACTACTGATACAAAATTTCTTAAATTAGTTGCTGTTGACTTATTTATAGGTCCAATGTCTAACAAAATGTGTAAATGTTCATTTGTTATTTTATATATATTATCATATCTATCAAATAGAATTTTCCTGGCCTCATGGTAACTCTCAGAAGACAAGGTGAGATTTTTAACTAAATCGTGAGGTTCCTCTTGTAGAAAATTTCGTAAATAGAAAAACTTTTGCACATCATCTAAATTATGATTTTTATGTATGAGTGAATCGAAGAGTTGTATAAACGGCTTAAACTCGGAGTACTTACCAGAGTACGTTGGTACATTTATGGTAGGTAACTTTGTATTAAAATTGTTCGTAACACACTCGTTTTTATTACAATCGTTTTCACATTCAATTTTGTTTAACAACTCCCTAATGACGGTGAGCGTATTGATGTAATTTTCTTCTACATCATCGTCGGCATCGAGGTCGGGTTCTATGGCGCATATCTCCAACGAGAATTCTTCATATTTCTGGAATGCATTTCGAAGACGCTCTTCCTTTAGAATTAACGCCTGTTTAGAAAACTCCTTATATTCCTCTTTGTCTTTGAACGTGTTTCCAATTTTCGTTATCGAACCTTTGATGGACGCTCGTTTCCTGACGAGCATCTTGATTTGGTCGACTTCCATTGTTGAAAAGATGAAAACTTTCTTTGCACACTGTAAACTTGCCACTACAACAATTTGTTTCGGCTGTAACTGTAATTATCTTGACCGCACAAGAACAAGACAACACGTTTTTCTGTAAATCTGAATCTGCCTGCACAAGTGAAAAAATAATATGACGGTTGCGACGCGTTGCGATTCGAAAATATTCCCGAGTTCCGTTCGGCGGGCGGTGCGTGGCGTCGGCGCGTGTGCTGCTCGAGCGCGATGGACTCGCCCGTCGCTGGTTGGCTCACAGGGTGGCGTGATATCACTTGAGCCAATCAGATGCGTCCTGCTTGGCGCGGCGACGAATCTATCTCGGCGTCCCCGGAAGTTTTTTCCTGCTTTCTAGTCGAACCAAAATTAGATTTCTTCACAGAATACTCGAACGCGGCGCTCGAACTTTCTGGAGCGTTTTGGATTTGCCCTTGAAATTGTAAAGATGGACTTGCCCGTTCCTTTGTTCGTTACAATCGGCGGCGTGGGTATCTTCTGGAGTCTATTTCCACAGGACTTCACTGTACTTTCGCTGACTGTATTATTTTTGCTCGAAGGACCTTGTTGGGGAACTGTATAGCTAAGCTATTTAATAAAAATGCAGATTGGATGCAAAAGACGTGTGCTTCATATAATTGTAATCTTGTACAGTACAGTGACATTAGTGACAATTGACATTGACGGAAATGATGACAGATTAAAACTAAATGTTGTGTTGCCAACATCGTCTGGGACTTAGAAAAAATTTCAATATTTTCCTTAAGAAAACCTAATTTAATTTTTATCTCAATATTTTCTCACCAAATTCAACTCAGATTTAATTTTAATACATACTTACCTGCCTTACCTGTATTCTGGTGCGCGTTCCGCGTGCTCGAGTCCCGTTCGGTAGTTGTAATTCCCGGTTTTCACGAAATTTTCAGTCGAAAATCACGTTTTTTGACTGAAACTCAAAATTTTTGCTCTGAAATAATTCCAAAAGCTGCATAGGTCGCTAGCCCACGCGGAGACGCGTCTTTCGACACCTCGCACGTGCGCCTAGCTAATATAAAAAGGCTTCATCTTTTAAATCAAATAAATTCACCAACAGACGAAATCCACCTTAGGAACACAGCAATTTCATCAAATCGTTATAACTTTGCATCCAGGTGACGCATTCGGAAGCTGTTTTCAGCTGAATCGATCTCAAATAGGTTCCATCCTACTATCTGACTGTTCTAAATTGACATTTACGCGAAAAAATTTTTTTTCGTCTGGGACTTAGAAAAAAATTTCAATATTTTCCTTAAGAAAACCTAATTTAATTTTTATCTCAATATTTTCTCACCAAATTCAACTCAGATTTAATTTTAATACATACTTACCTGCCTTACCTGTATTCTGGTGCGCGTTCCGCGTGCTCGAGTCCCGTTCGGTAGTTGTAATTCCCGGTTTTCACGAAATTTTCAGTCGAAAATCACGTTTTTTGACTGAAACTCAAAATTTTTGCTCTGAAATAATTCCAAAAGCTGCATAGGTCGCTAGCCCGCGCGGAGACGCGTCTTTCGACACCTCGCACGTGCGCCTAGCTAATATAAAAAGGCTTCATCTTTTAAATCAAATAAATTCACCAACAGACGAAATCCACCTTAGGAACACAGCAATTTCATCAAATCGTTATAACTTTGCATCCAGGTGACGGAGAGGAAATGGCAGGCCGTCACCTCGTTCTGCGAAGCAGTAATGCTCGCGAAGGAGGAGACGGAGCGCGTGAGGGAAAGGCAAATTTCGCGCCCTCGCGCCCCTAACCGCCGCAGCAGGAGACGCCCTGGGCGTCGGGAGTCACGAGAGGATTTCCGGCCACCGTAGGCGCGGGCTTGCGGACGGTGAGCAATGGGTAGCTCGCCGTCCGATAAGGACCAAGCCCGGGTCGACGGCGCGTTGTGTTCCACGCGCGCCTCAAAGAGATGTCAGCAGAATTGACGGGGTCCGCTAGGGCCAATGCCTGCCGGGGGTTCGAAGAAAACCGATAGGGAAATCGTGGCCCCCTGGCAACACGGCAACTGAAGGAACACGGGTGGGTTTTAGTCAGTAAGAGTCTGACACGCCCTCCCGCTCCACCCAGAGCGGGAGAAGTTATTTGATGATTTCCCACCCAAAAAAAAAAAAAAAAAAAAAAAAAAAAAAAAAAAAAAAAAAAAAGGTGACGCATTCGGAAGCTGTTTTCAGCTGAATCGATCTCAAATAGGTTCCATCCTACTATCTGACTGTTCTAAATTGACATTTACGCGAAAAAATTTTTTTTCGTCTGGGACTTAGAAAAAAAAAAAAAAAAAAAAAAATTTCAATATTTTCCTTAAGAAAACCTAATTTAATTTTTATCTCAATATTTTCTCACCAAATTCAACTCAGATTTAATTTTAATACATACTTACCTGCCTTACCTGTATTCTGGTGCGCGTTCCGCGTGCTCGAGTCCCGTTCGGTAGTTGTAATTCCCGGTTTTCACGAAATTTTCAGTCGAAAATCACGTTTTTTGACTGAAACTCAAAATTTTTGCTCTGAAATAATTCCAAAAGCTGCATAGGTCGCTAGCCCGCGCGGAGACGCGTCTTTCGACACCTCGCGCGTGCGCCTAGCTAATATAAAAAGGCGAAAAATTGCCCTCCCACCCACCCTATCCTCATTGGCCAGGTAAATTTTTCAGTTTTGGCAAAAAATTATTTTCCATTTTTAGCTCTTAAAGCTTCAGTTACACCTTTCGGCAATAGGAAAAATTGAAATTGGCGGTTCAAGGGCCTATTATTGTCACCTTGAACGCATTTAATTTGACTTATATTAACCTGACCAAGTCCTAACTTCAGGTCTTGTATTTACTTTACTTTTATTCTTCTGATCCCCCCTTTACAGGGATTCAGTTACTTTTAATAAGTGTCCTCTAGGAAATCATCTTAGAAACTCTCACTAAAGATGTTCGGAATAAGGACCCCCCTTAACAAGCAGAAGGCTGCGGAGGAGAGTTCGGGCATTGAGGAGGCATGCACAGCACCAGCGGGCCCCTCAGTGAGGCGCAGTGTCGGGGAGTGGGAAGCGGAGAAACAGAAAGTGGGGCAACCCCAAAAAACTCTAACATCTCCTAAAAAGGCACCCGTTCCCACTCCTCCCAAGAAGACAGTCGAACCCACATCCCCCAAACCCAAACCCAAAGCATTAGTCATCAAGCGGGTAAGGTCAGATACGTATGAGATGCCAGGAAAAGCCTTGGAGAGCCCGCCTCGAGAAGTACCACCCGTGCAGTACCAAAACAGAACCACGGAGGCAAAGGCGTGTCTAACCAAGGCCAAAATCCATTTGGAAAGCTCCAGAAATCTCAAAAAAGAGATTAAAGATGGGATCGCCAAAGCTGTCGAGAGACTTTATCACTTGGTCAGGGAGGGGGAGAGTGAGAGGGCCAAAACACCCGGAGTGGCAGCTGAGCCCGAAAAAGCTAGCGTGGACCCTATGCCGACCTCAGGTGAACCGACAGCACTCATGAAGCAGCTAATGGAGAACCTCCAGCAGCACAATAAGGCGATGGAGGAGTGCCAGCTGCATACACGGGCTCTGTCGGAGCACCTGCAACAAGTGCCTCGCTTTGTCTCAGGACAGGGACCCTCGTTCGCGGAGATGGCCGCCGTCCCGAAGCGGCACTTCCAGGAGCCTCTTCACTCGGTGGTTGTGTCATCGGTCGATGACAAAGACACCGGGGAAGAGGTTCTTGAAAAGCTGAGGAAGGTGGTAGATGCAAGGAATGAGGGGACCAGAGTGGAGAGAGTGCGGAAAGCGAGGGACCAAAAGGTGGTGGTCGGCTTTAAAACAAGGGAGGAGCTAACCAAGGTGACCGATAGAATTAAAAAGGCCGGAAATCTAACGGTGGAGGAAGTTAAAAACAAAGATCCTCTCATCATCGCCAAGGATGTCCTTTCGTGCCACTCAGACGAGGAGATCATTGAGGCATTAAAACGCCAAAACAGTCACCTGATTGGGGACGTGCCTGCGGATGACCTGAGGATGGGGGTGAAGTACCGTCGTAGGACGAGGAACCCCCACATGTGCCACGTCATCCTGCAGGCGTCCCCCGCTGTATGGCAGAGGCTGACGCACGCGGGTCGAGTGCACATCGACTTGCAGCGGGTGCGTGTGCTGGACCAGTCACCACTGATTCAGTGCACCCGCTGCTTACGCTTCGGCCACAGCCGTAAGTTGTGCACGGAATCCGCCGATCTCTGCACACATTGTGGGGACCCCCACATGAGGGTGGACTGCCCCTCACGGCTAGCCGCGGAGCCACCAAAGTGCCGGAACTGCGTTTCCGCAAAGATGGGTAAGACCGAGCACAACGCCTTCGACAGCGAGTGCCCAACTCGTATCAAGTGGGACGGATTGGCGCGGCTGTCGGTGGCGTATTGCTAAGGTGGTCCCGGGCGGAAGCGCAGTATTTAGTGAAGTCAGACCTCACCAGTATCGTGTCGTACAGGCAAACCTCCAAAAAAGCAAACTGGCCACAGCTGAGCTCATTATGGAAGCGGAAAAGCGAAAGTTGGCGTTTGCAATGGTCCAAGAGCCATACATTGGCAGAGTCGGAGAAATGAAGAGCCATCCGGGTACACGAGTAGTACAGTGTGCCAGGAAGACCGAGAAAGTCAACAAAGCGGCCATTGTACTGTTCCACGACACCATAAACCTCACACAGTGCCCAACCCTGACTACCGAAAACTTTGCAGTTGCAATACTGAGGACCGGAGCCTGGGAAATAGGTGTGGTGTCGGTGTACCTGGATGGTGGACAGCCTATCGAGCCAGACTTGGGCCATCTTAGGAAAATTATGGAGGGGATCGGAGTTCGCGACGTGATACTGGGGGGGGACGTCAACGCTTGGAACACGTGGTGGGGAAGCCGAGAGGCGGATCAAAGGGGCGAGGCCCTAGCAGGTGCTCTCGATGAACTAGGACTCCAGATCCTGAACATGGGAACGGTCCCTACCTTCGACGTCATCAGGGGTAACCAAAGGTACTGCAGCTGCGTGGACATAACGACCTGCACAGAAGACATGCTCCGAAATGTGGCAAACTGGAGACTATCCGGGGACGTCACCACCTCGGACCACAGGGCAATCCTGTTTGAATTAAAACTAGAAAAATCGAAAGGTATGGACATTATAAGAACCACTAGAAAATATAATACTAGAAAGGCAAAATGGGGACAATTTTCTGAAAAACTTGACGAAATTTGGGAACAACGAAACATAAACAAAACAGAAATAGAAAAAATTTTAACGACAGAAGATTTGGACAAGATAACAGAAATATACACAGAATCAATTGAGCAGGCATGTGAGGGAACCATACCTACTGTAAGCAAAAGAAATCAGACAGGATTGCCTTGGTGGACCGAGGAGTTGACACAAATGAAAGAGGAGGTCAAAAGGCGTAAGAGGAGAATCTCTGGTGCCGCACCGAGACGCAGAGCATGGGTCGTAGCCTCGTACCTCGCAGCCAAAGAGGAGCTGAAACAGAAGATGGAGAGCACGCTGACATCCAGTTGGAAGGAGTTCTGTGGAAGACAGGAACGAGAGACTATGTGGGACAGCATATATAGGGTAATAAGTCGCACTGCCAGTAGGCAGGAAGACATACCGCTAGTACAAGGCAACCGCGTACTCAGCAACGAGGAGTCAGCCCGGATGCTTGCTAAGACGTTTTATCCTGAGGATAAAACACAGGATGACAATGCGGACCACAGTAGGATACGTGAGCTGGCGAATAGAGTGAATGAAAATACAAATGGTGAGACATTTGATCCTCTATTCACAGTGGAAGAACTTAAGTGGTCCGTATCTAGTTTTAATCCCAAGAAAGCACCGGGTGTTGACGGCCTAACAGCGGATATATGCAGGGCTGCTATTACCCATAACCTGCAACTGTTCCTAGCAGTGCTAAACAGATGTCTCTCTCTGTTCCATTTTCCGACCATCTGGAAAGAGGCAGTGGTCGTGGTCCTTAAAAAGCCAGGCAAGGACGACTATGCGCACCCCAAATCATACAGGCCGATTGGGCTATTGCCTGTACTGGGGAAAATTTTTGAAAAAATGCTGATGCGTCGCATTAGATGGCATATATCGCCACAAGTTAGCAGGAGCCAGTACGGTTTCATGCCGCAGCGCAGCACCGAGGACTCCCTCTATGACCTGATAAAACATATAAGAGACCGACTGAAAGAGAAGAAGATCGTCGTCGTCATATCATTGGACATAGAGGGAGCCTTCGACAATGCCTGGTGGCCAGCCATGAAATGCCGACTAGCCGAGACACCGTGCCCAATCAACCTGAGACGTCTGGTAGATAGCTATCTACTGGATAGGAGGGTAAGGGTGCGGTATGCAGGAGCAGAGTTCGTACAAGGAACGTCGAAAGGTTGCGTACAAGGCTCTATAGGTGGGCCCACGTTCTGGAACTTGCTCCTGGATTCCCTGCTCAAAGAGCTAGAACAACGAGGCGACTATTGCCAGGCATTCGCGGATGATGTGGTTCTGATTTTTTCGGGTGAAACAGCGCTGGATATCCAGGGACGGGCTAATGCAAGTCTCGCTCATGCCCAGAAGTGGGGAATCGGAAACAAACTCACATTTGCACCCCACAAAACGAAAGCCATGGTGGTCACAAATAGATTGAAATATGATTCACCTCTTCTGCGCATGGGCGGTGGGGACATTGCCCTGTCTCGGGAAATCAAGATACTGGGGCTCACGGTTGATGACAAGCTGACGTTTAACGCCCACGCCTCGAACGTTACGAGAAAGGCGTTAAACATATACAAGCAGCTATCGAGAGCCGCCAAAATCAGCTGGGGCCTGAAGCCCGAAATAATCAGGACCATATACACCGCAGTGGTGGAGCCGGTGATAATGTATGCTGCCAGTGCTTGGGCACCGGCTACAAACAAAAAGGGGATGCGGAAGCAGCTGGACACCGTTCAGCGGGGCTTTGTGCAGAAAATAGTGAAGGCGTACAGGACAACATCGCTGAACTCGGCCCTGTTACTCTCTGGGCTGCTTCCTTTAGACCTTAGGATCCGAGAAGCAGCCTCTTTTTATGAAGAGAAAAGAGGATACTCCTGGAGAGTGACAGGAGACCGAGACATCGAAACACCAGTTCCTTACACGGAACTACCACACCCAGCCAGCCAAGTTGGTATTCAGTTCAAGTGCGTGGTGAACGATGCAGAAATGGCCCAGCAAGAACTCACAACCCCAAAAATCTTCACCGACGGAAGCAAAATCCAGGGCAAAGTCGGTGCAGCGTTGAGCCTGTGGGAAAATGGGGTGGAAGCCAAAGCCCAAAAGTTTAAACTGGATAGTTTCTGCACCGTTTATCAAGCCGAACTACTAGCTCTGCATAAGGCCTCGGAGTTAGCCTTGAAACATCCCTCAGCCGTTGTCCAGATCTATTGCGACTCTAGATCAGCCCTAGAAACCGTCACCGGAGGCGTCTCTCTCCATCCCTTGGCATTTAAAACGCAGAAAAATATCCAGGCACTGAAACTGTGCGGAAAATCCCTTCAACTGTTCTGGATTAAGGCACATGCGGGGATGGAAGGGAATGAGAGGGCAGACGTGTTGGCAAAAGAGGCAGCATTAGGCAGCAAAACAAGACCCCACTACGATCTATGTCCGGCTTCATTCATCAAGCGACAAATCCGAACGGAGTCGCTTGACGAATGGAGCGCGAGATACGGGTCAGGCGAAACGGCTGCAACTACAAAAATTTTTCTCCCTGACGCAATTGCAGCCTACCGTATAGTCCGAAAAATCGTGCTCAACCCAGTCATAGTACAAGTGCTAACAGGACATGGCGGGTTCTCCGAGTACTTGAATCGCTTCAAGTGCAAGGAGAGCCCGGCATGTCCCTGTGACCCATCTAAAAATGAGAGCATCCCACATTTGCTAACGGAGTGCCCTATATTCGCGAAAAACAAATATGACCTCGAGTCCGAAATAAACACAGAGATAAAAATAGAAAACATACCGAAAATAATGGGAAATCCAAAACTAAGAAAAAAGTTTTTAATTTACTGTGAGGAAATTGCTGGTAAAGTCATTAAAAATAATAAAGTTTAAGAAAAAAGATATACTGTTATGTATTACCAGAATACATAAAAAGTAATCGCTGCGAAAGTAAAGATTTTAAAATATTAATTGTAAATCATAAAACTTTAGATGTAAAAATTTAGTATTAAAATTATGAGTTGTCAAAATTAAAGTTAAAATGCAAAAATTGTTTAAATCATTGTAAAAGATAAATAAAAAATATGTGCCTATGTGTTAATCCGTTAAGACAGAAAGATGAAGGAATGTAAGAAAGAAAAAGACAAGGTGATAAAAAAGATCTCTGATGACCAATGTCAGAGGGACACTTAGAAAGGCAGGAGTGGGTTTTAGCCGGTAAGAGTCCGGCACTGCCCAGACCGGCTCATCAGTGTGAGTCAGTCTGGGCGTCCATGAGGATTTCCCACTCCTGCCAAACAAAAAAAAAAAAAAAAAAAAACCTAACCTAACCTAACCTAACCTAACCTAACCTAACCTAACCTAACCTAACCTTTTTTTTTTTTTTTTATCGCTGAGAAATGCATTACGCATCCCCGCTCGTGGGGGACGAGTCGGGGTATGTGGGACTCCTGTCGGTAATGACAGTATACCCACTAAAACTCAGCGGTGTTCCCACATCGCCGTGATGGGAGGGTCATGGGAAACCGGCTCAGCCTTTACTTCCACAACCCTCCCGGCGCATGCCCGCCTAGCTGGCGGGCCCCGCATGCCCCCCAAGCTGGGGGGCTACGGAAATGGCCGGGAACACCTGGCCATTCCCGTCCGACACTGGTGGAAGCCTGTGCAATACAGACAAGGGTGCCCCCGCACCCATTGCCTGCTGGCCTCCACCTGGGAGGAGTCGGAGATGACTTTCAAACTGACGTCTTCTTCGACCCCTCCTCCGCCTTCGGAGCGGCGCCGCGTCAGGATCGTCCTCCCGCACGCGCTCCGCCGCCTCCTTCTGGGACATGACGTGTTCGCAGAAGGAGGCGACTGCCGCCCAGGACCTCTCATCCCTCAGCATAGCGTTAATCAAGCCGGGGAGTGAGAGGTCCGGTCCGATCACCGCGATGAGACTACAGCGCGGCTCGGACCACGACGGGCATACCTCGAGGGTGTGCTGCGCCGCGTCCTCCGCCGCGCCACAGTGGTGGCACGACGGCGTCTCCTCTCGTCCGATCCGGTGCAGGTACGATCCGAAACAGCCGTGTCCGGACAGCACCTGCACCAGACGGAAGGAGAGGAACCCATGCGACCGCTCGAGCCAGTCTCTCAGGACTGGCCCAATCGCGTCGAGAGTTCGGCGCCCGAAGGCTGCGATGGCGAGGTCCTCCGTCCAATGGACAACGATGGCGTCCCTCGCCTCCCGTCGGACCGCCTCCCGCTCTTCCGGGACTGGGCGTTCTCCTCTCGCCCTCCGCCCTGCCGTCCATTCATATACTCTGGCGAGCACCCACGCCTCAAGTTCCCAAGGAGGGGTGCTGGCCAGAGCACATGCTGCCGCAAAGCCCACCGTACGGTGGGCTCGCGCCACCCGCTGAGCTATGGCCCTTTGGGGCGCCCGCAAGGCGGCGGCGTTCTCTCTCCTTTGGAGCGATTCCTCCCAGATTGGAGCCCCGTAGAGGGCCATACTCCTCAAGATGCCGGCGTAAAGTTGCCGGCATCGCGCGCTAGGCCCCCCCAAGTTGGGAAGCAGCCACGAGAGCGCGCCCGCGGTCTTCAGCAGGCGCGACGACAGCCCGCTAAAATGTGGACCGAAGCGCCACCTGCTGTCGAGTACAAGACCCAGATATTTCATCTGGGCCTTCACCTCAATTCTGACGCCCTCCACGAAGATGTGTGCGTCAGGTGGGGGGCGCTGGCGAGGGCCGTGGAAGAACACGGCCTCGGTCTTGTGCAGCGCCACCGTTAAACCTAGGCGGCGAATCCTCCCTGCGACCAAGGATCCGCCCGCCGAGGCCAAGTTGGCCGCCTCCCTGAAACTCCCCCCACGGGCGGTGAGGAGAGTGTCATCCGCATAGCAGACGACACTCGTGCCTCGGAGGAGAGTTCCCCGCAAGAGCCAATCATAGCCGACATTCCAAAGGAGAGGTCCTAAGACTGACCCCTGTGGAACGCCAGCCTCAACGGCGTACCGCCGGACTTGGCCAGTCTTATTTACCAGGAGGATCGCCCGATCTTCCAGGTAGTCGGCCAGCAGCCTGCGCATGTATCGAGGCACTCCGTGGTATCGGAGCGCCTCTAGGATGGTGGAGTGGGGAACAGAGTTGAAGGCATTCGCTATGTAGAATGACACAGCCAACAATCCGTCCCCCGCTTCCATTGCCTCCTTCACCTGGCCCTTAAGGCAGGCCAGCGCATCCACCGTGGAACGCTCAGCCCGAAAACCGAACTGAGCGTCCGACAAGTCCGGCCCGATACTCCGCAGATGGCTCTTTAGGCGGGCAGCGATAATCCCCTCGAACATTTTGCTGACCTCATCGAGCAGAACGATGGGCCGGTATGCCGAGGGGGAGTCTGCTGGGCGGCCCTCCTTGCGAAGGAGGCACAACTGCCCCTCCTTCCACGGTTTCGGGAACCGTCCAGACGCAAGGCATGCGCTGAAGAGGTCCCGAAACCTCTCCTCCATTTGAGTGGCAGCGATCGCCACCACTCTTGCCGGAACACCGTCGGGGCCCGGAGCCGTCTTCTTGGCGCGGATACGAAGAATCGCCGTGTCAAGTTCCGACTCCGTGACAGGAGGAGCCTCCTCTTCTTCCTCAGCTGGCGGATCCATGCCCCGCGGTGGGCCCATCACTGGTGGGGTGAAGTTGTCCCTGCACGGGAAAAGGGACTGAACCACCCCATCCAGAAATGAGGGCTCCAGGGTCTCGGCCACCGGGGGACCAAAGGGGCGCAGTTTGTTGCGTGCCGCCTTATATGGTCTCCCGTAGGGGTCGTTGTCGAGACCCTCCAGCAGCTCCGCTCTCGACGAGTCTCTGGCGGCGGTGATAGCCCGATCGAGGACCATTTTTGCCTCCATGTATACCTCATAGAGGTGGTCCTCGTCGGCCTGGTCCCGTTGACGCCGCCGCCGTCTCCGCGTGTAGGTCCTTCTTGCCTCCACACACGCTGCTCGAAGCCCCGCTAGTTCCACCGACCACCAGTACACGGCGCGTTTGGGCAGCGGTCGGCGAGACCGAGGCATGCTGGAGTTGCATACCTCGGTCAGAGACTCCCTCAGTTGCCCCGCCACGGTGTCCACATCCAGGCCGGCGGAAGGCGGCGAAAGCCAGTCCTGGACGAACGCCGCCTCCGCCGCTGCCTCCCTGTCCAGGCGGGCGAGAGCCCATCGTGGAAACGGTGATCGCACCGAGAGGGGCTGCGTCTCTTCGGGGCCACTCGTGGAGATGTCGAAACGCACGTAGCGGTGGTCTGACATAGTCTCCACCAGGTCCACCCGCCAGTTCAACACGCGCGCGGCCAACGCAGGGGTGGCGAAAGTGACGTCCACTATTGAGCCACCCTGCCGCCGCACGCATGTCTGGACGCTTCCTCTGTTCAAGAGAGAGAGTCCAGAGGAGGCTGCCCACATCTCCACTGCCCGCCCACGTGCGTCGGTGGCCGGGTTGCCCCAGGTCACCGACTTGGCGTTCAGGTCTCCCAGCACGGAGACCTGACGCGGCGCCGCCCTGCCGACCACGGCGGCCAAGACTCCGAGATAGTTCTCGAAGTCCTGAAGAGGGCGGTTTGGGGAGAAATAGACGCCCACAATGGCCATGTCTCCCCACGCGGCGGCCACGTATCCCGGTCCCCTCTCCAATAGCGAGAGGGGAGGGGAGTCTGTGGAAGACCGCGCCGCTAATGCCACCGAGTCGTCCTCGTCACCCAGCCAGCTGCCGGGGATATAGTAAGGCTCGGCGACCACCGCTACGTTCACCAACCACTCGGCCATGACCTGCACCACCAGGTCCTGGGCCGCTCTGCAGTGATTGGTGTTCGTCTGGAGGATGCGGTAGTTAGAAACCATTATTCCGACATCGTACCGGTCCCCTCAGCTACCGCCGCTGGAGCTACAGCGGCGACGACGACGGCGGCGGTGGCAGCAACAGGGCGAACCTGCGCCGGCACTATGCCTTTCTTCACAGGGGGCTTGCAGCTCCTGCCCGTCATCCTGTGGTCCGCGGGGCGGCCACTGGCAGCACACGCCGCACAGTGTGGTGTAGTGGCGGCGTGGCAAGCGGTACTCTTGTGACCCTCCTGTCCACATTGGAAGCACGTGTCTCCCCAGTCGAACTTGGATGGACACGTGGCTCGGGTGTGGCCGAACGCGAAGCACTTGAAGCAGCGAACAGGCTGGTCTTCAAGCGGCCGGACCACAGCCGTGCTGAACCCCACAAGCAGCCGTCCCTTGGTCGCAGCAAGGACGGCCCCAGCCGCGGCGACTGGGCACTCAACGCGGATGACGCCCATGCCGCGACGGCCGAGCCTGATGGCTCCACCCTTCACCGCGTCAGCGTCGCAGCCTCCAGCCGCCGCGACGGCCGCTACCACATCCTCTTTGGTGACCGAATCATCCAGATCGGCCACCTCCAAGGCTGCGGTCTTAACGGGTCTGACGACCGTTGCCGCATCCGCAATGACCTCTTGCAACTTTGTTGCGAAGAGGTCCGCATTTGCGCCGCGCTGTTCCCCCGAGAACTCGAAAATTCGAGCCCCGGTTAGGGTTAGGCGGCACGTGATGTTGCTGATCCCCAGCCGGGAGGGATCAGCATTGGTACGAGCCCGTCTTAGGACGGACTCATACGTCTCGCCCTTCCCAACGGCCTCCGGGGTGATAGTCACCACGACGGCCGCGGTTTTGGGAGCAACCAGCTTTCTCACGCCGGCTGGGGCCCTTTTAGCTGCAGGACCAGTCGCAGCGGACTCGGGGCCCGACTTTTTCCCCTTTTTTCCCTTTCCTCTCTTGGCCACTTCCGTCCACGACTGGTTGGACGGGGTGGTGGAGGGAAGAAGGGCGTCTTCCTCCTGCGAGTTCTTGGGAGCTGCTGCTGGAGTAGCAGACGACCCAGACGCTCCCTCCGCGCTTGTGGTGGGTGTATGAGAAGCCGCCTTAGTCTTCTTGCCCTTTCCTTTGCCCTTGGATACCGGGCCTGCTAGAGGCGCAGGTTCCGGCTCCCTCGGTGGTGGACTCTTGTCAGCCGCTAGCGGCGGGCGGAGCCGCCTTTCCGGCAAGAGCCGGTCCTCGATGCCTGCGAAGCAGGCTCTGATGAAGGCCCTCTCCTCCATGACAACCCCGCGGATTGTTGCCTCAAGGCTGGCAGGGGAGGAGGAGCAGCCTCCTACCACCGGACCTGGGGCAGATTGGGCAGGCGTGGCCGTGGCCTCAGCCAGCTTCTGGTGTAGCTGGCTGACCTCCGCCTGCAGGCGATCCACCTTGGCCTGCAGCTGCCGTGTCTCGTCCGTGGCCGTCCGCTTTACCAGCTCCAGAACAATGCCGTGCATGCTGGCGGCCCGGCATTTGAGGGCCTTTTGAAAAGTCCCCTTCAAATTTGAAGACTTTGAGGCGACCTCCAGGACCTCCTCCTTATCTTCTTGTGCCATTCGCTCTAGTTCTGCCAGGGAGTGGTCAGCATACAGTACATTGGATGCACCATAGCCGGCCCTCGATCTGGCAACTTGCGCCTGCTGCTCCTTGGCGGCGACCCTCTCCTCCAAGTCTAGTTGGAGTTGCGCCCTCTTTGCTAAGTGTAGCTGGCGCTCGGCGTCCACCAAGCCCACATCGTGGGTAGAAGGCGCAGTAGAAGTCGAAGCCTTTTTAGATTTCGACTTCTTCTTCGCCCCACCTCGAGTCGACTCCGAGGAGCCCTCGGACCTCTTCCGCTTGAAGCGGTCACTTTCGGCCCCCGACGTGTCCATATTGGAGTCGTCGGAGTCCGACAACTCGCCTGGCCTACTGAAAAAGCTGGCCGCAGATGGTGCGCGGTCAGCTACCGACGCCAAAGCGCCGCCGGCGTGGCTCTGAGAAGAGCCGTTGGATTGGCCCTGAGAAGGGCCGTTGGGTTGGCCCTGAGAAGGGCCGTTGGGTTGGCCCTGAGAAGGGCCGTTGGGTTGGCCCTGAGAAGGGCCGTTGGGTTGGCCCTGAGAAGGGCCGTTTGAATCGCCCTGAGAGGAGCGATTCGACATAAAACGCCCAGAGGCGTCACGCGTGGGTTTGCTCGTCATATTCGCAGACGACCGCATTTTTGTCTGCGAATCACAGCGCACTTTAGCCGCCGGTCTGCCACTCCGTTACGGTGGTCAGACACGGCGTTGCCCGGGGGAAACTGCGAGGAAGTATGCACTGTGGGGGATCCCCCAACCTAACCTAACCTAACCTAACCTAACCTAACCTAACCTAACCTAACCTAACCTAACCTAACCTAACCTAACCTAACCTAACCTAACCTAACCTTTTTTTTTTTTTTTTTTTTTTTATCGCTGAGAAATGCATTACGCATCCCCGCTCGTGGGGGACGAGTCGGGGTATGTGGGACTCCTGTCGGTAATGACAGTATACCCACTAAAACTCAGCGGTGTTCCCACATCGCCGTGATGGGAGGGTCATGGGAAACCGGCTCAGCCTTTACTTCCACAACCCTCCCGGCGCATGCCCGCCTAGCTGGCGGGCCCCGCATGCCCCCCAGGGTGGGGGGCTACGGAAATGGCCGGGAACACCTGGCCATTCCCGTCCGACACTGGTGGAAGCCTGTGCAATACAGGCAAGGGTGCCCCCGCACCCATTGCCTGCTGGCCTCCACCTGGGAGGAGTCGGAGATGACTTTCAAACTGACGTCTTCTTCGACCCCTCCTCCGCCTTCGGAGCGGCGCCGCGTCAGGATCGTCCTCCCGCACGCGCTCCGCCGCCTCCTTCTGGGACATGACGTGTTCGCAGAAGGAGGCGACTGCCGCCCAGGAGCTCTCATCCCTCAGCATGGCGTTAATCAAGCCGGGGAGTGAGAGGTCCGGTCCGATCACCGCGATGAGACTACAGCGCGGCTCGGACCACGACGGGCATACCTCGAGGGTGTGCTGCGCCGCGTCCTCCGCCGCGCCACAGTGGTGGCACGACGGCGTCTCCTCTCGTCCGATCCGGTGCAGGTACGATCCGAAACAACCGTGTCCGGACAGCACCTGCACCAGACGGAAGGAGAGGAACCCATGCGACCGCTCGAGCCAGTCTCTCAGGACTGGCCCAATCGCGTCGAGAGTTCGGCGCCCGAAGGCTGCGATGGCGAGGTCCTCCGTCCAATGGACAACAATGGCGTCCCTCGCCTCCCGTCGGACCGCCTCCCGCTCTTCCGGGGCTGGGCGTTCTCCTCTCGCCCTCCGCCCTGCCGTCCATTCATATACTCTAATCGATATTTTTTTAGATTGTTATTTTGGTGGAAAACTGAAATTTTCTGATTTTTCTGGTTTTTTTAAAAATTTATGCTAAAAATTAACAAAGTTCAAAATTTTCTGTTTTTATCTTAAAGTACACTATTTTATATTAATTATAACATTTTTTCCAAATTTTTTTGTCGGAATTTGCCATAGCTGTACATTTTTTACTGTTTTTCCAACATTAAATCTAAATAAATAGTTTTAAAATTATCCTGATCACGGGATTAGCTTTAGAATACCTGTTTCGACCTGTTTAAGCCCAAAGTTGCCCCCAATAGCTTCAGGAACGAAGGAAATAGACTTTTTCAGCCATCTTGGTTTTTTAGGTTGCTACATTCAATTGTAATTATCTCCGGAGCTATTGGTCGCAAAGAACCCGGGTTTCCACAAAGACCAGTGGCATATACGCAGGAAAAAATTGTATATAGTTTTAAGTATTTTCGGGACCTGAAAATTTTCAGCCCTGAAACCAGTTTAGTAGTCTTGGGGAGGTTGAGCCAGGCACTATATTTGAAACCGCGGCTTTCTCCGGCAAACGACTTCGGAGATATAGCCACTTAAAGTTGGCTTTTGACAGCTGGGCGGCCATTTTGGGAAACTTCGGCCTAGCGTAGCTCTTGACTCGGCGGTCGCAGGAAGTCGCGGTTTTCACAAAGGTGTTTGGGGAAACAGTCTCTGTCGGATCCAGTGGGTTTCAGACGTTTTGGCGCTGGGGATTTTCGGGACCCTAGAAACCGTTTTGCGCGTCGGAGCAGGACGAGCCAAGCTAGATAAGTCCAAACTCGGGGTTTCTACGATCGGTGGGGTGGGAGTTATACCGTGTTGGAAATTGACTTTGACAGCTCTTCAAGTGTCAAGTCAATTTTGAGATTAGGATAGCTCCCGAACCGTTGGCCGTGGAGGGTTCGGGTTTTCTTTGGGGACGTTGGCTGGCCAGTCCCTACCCGACTAGCGTATTTTCAGGTTTTTCAGGAGATTAAAAACTTTTTGGCCTGAAAATTATTCCACAGGATAGGTTTTGCCGAGCCCAGTCAGGCAAGCCCGATCACGGTGATATTTGGGCGTGCGGTTGCGGAGAAAACCACGGTTAACCGAATTCTGGAAGTCATCTATGATCGGCAACCAGAATTTTGGATCGGGTTATCTCCGAAACCATTCGGGCTAGGTTGGCCGTGTTTGGGTTCATTGGATGGGGCTCGGGGAGACCTGTCTAACGAACAATAGATATCGACTCTACGTAGAGTCAAGAAATTTTTCGACCTTACTTTCACTATTTTCGACACAGAACGGGTCCTGAACACTCCTCGATATCATTACACGGCATACAGTGACCATAGTAGAGTTGACTCTACCTGTACTTGTTACATTAATTTTATATTTTTACTTTATTTTTTATTATTTTTATAGTGTTGTGCTCGTAGATCGACTAGAGTCAGTGACTCATTGTATACAAGTTGACTCTACCAAATTTTTATTGTATTTTATTTTTCTAGTGTTTATTGACCAGAGTCAGTGACTCATTATATACAACTATCTTGTCCTATCTGTGCAATCCTTTAGCGGTTATAATAAAAGGGGCAGTTCCTTTTACAACTTTTACAAAAATTATCTGCCCCTCCACATCATATTCCCAAAATGTTTGGAATCCGCACGCCTATTAAAAAACAGGAGAGCGATAAGTCACCACCAAAGGTGACTGTCCGCAAAAGTATAGACAGGTGGGAGGCCACTGAGCAATGCGAGGAACTGACTGCAAAAGCACGTCCAGAAACAGCAAGAACCAGCGCGACAATGCAGGCAGGCCCTGCAGAAGCAACCAAAGCGGCCACTAAAACAGCGGGAAACACCGCCGCCGCGCCCAGAACATCAACGGGAAATGACGAGTCCCCCAAAAAACACTATATCAGTAGAGCAGCGGAAGCGGCAGCCTGTCTGAATAAGGCGAAGGCCCATCTGAGGGCCTCACGGAACCTTAAGACAGAGATAAAAGAAGGGGTCGAAAAGGCACTTACACGACTCCTTGAACTAGTCAAGGAAGCCGAAACGGAGCGCAAGACAAAGGGAAGTGCAATGACGGGAAGGCGGGCGGTGGAGGGAGTAGGAGCATGTGTTGCTCCACCTTCCGACTCCGCCCCCTCTACCTCCGGCGAAAACCTACTCATGGCGCGTATAGAGGAACACGCGAACCAAATACGGGAAAGCAGTAGGAAAATGGAAGAACTGAAGGCGACGATTCAAAGGCATGCTGAAAAAATGGAAAAGATAGAAACGCTTACCTACGCCCGGGTGACCGCGACCCAGAGCGACAGAGCACTGAAAAAGCGTACACTGCACTCGGTCGCGGTCACCTCGACCGTGGAGACGGAAACAGGAGAGGAAGTGCTTGAAAAAGTTAGAAAGGCCATAGACGCTAAGGAAGGATGGGTTAAGGTGGAGAGGGTAAGAAAGGCCAAAAATAGGAAAGTAATAATGGGCTTTGGATCCAAGGAAGAACGGGATAAAGTGAAGGATAGAATAGGGAAGGAAGGTGGCAGCCTCACCATCGAGGACGTGGAGAACAAGGACCCGCTGGTTAGGCTGGGGGATGTCTTGTCAGTAAATACTGATGAGGATATCTTCAAGGCTCTCAGGAACCAGAATGAGGTTGTTTTCCGCGACCTCGATGAGGGGGAGGATAGGATAGTAGTAAAATATAGAAAGAGAGCCAGAAACCCTCACACCAACCATGTAGTTATAAGCGTGTCGCCTAGTGTCTGGAGGCGTATGACAGAAAGGGGCTACGTATACATAGATCTCCAGCGGGTCAGAGCGGAAGACCAGACTCCACTAGTTCAGTGCACGCGCTGCCTGGGGTACGGACACGGCAGAAAGTACTGCCAAGAGACTGCAGACGTATGCAGCCATTGCGGCGGTCCGCACCTGAGAACGGAGTGCGCGGACTGGCTAGCTGGGGAGCCACCCGCCTGCAGAAACTGCAAAAAGGCGAAAATAACGCAGATAGAGCACAATGCCTTCAGCTCTGGGTGCCCTGTACGCCACCGGTGGGACGAACTGGCCCGGTCGACAGTCGCGTACTGTTAACGCCAACGTTGTCACTACCACATATAGCTATATACAAGCGAACCTCCAACGAAAAAGGCTTGCAACAGTCGAGCTGCTGCTCGAGGCACAAAAACAAGGGGTAGCCGTAGCACTGCTGCAAGAGCCATACATAGGGGGGACCAGGACAATGAAGAGCCATAAGGGAGTAAGGATCTTCCAGAACACTGAAGATGGAGAAGGGCCGGTTAAGGCTGCAATTGCTGTATTTGATAGCAATCTCAACATAAAGCAGTACCCGAAACTCACCACAAATAACATCGTTGTGGTGGGGATTCAGACCAGTGCCTGGGAGATCACCCTGGCGTCCATATACTTTGAGCCGGACAAACTAGTGGAGCCCTACTTAGACCACCTTAAAGAAGTAGTGACCAAAAATGGCTCTAAGCCCATAATCGTCGGAGGCGACGTAAATGCCAAAAGCACTTGGTGGGGCAGCCCGACGGTCGACCGTAGGGGAGAGGAGGTATGCGGGACTCTCGGGGAACTCGGGTTGCATATACTAAACGCAGGAGAAATCCCGACTTTCGACACAGTAAGGGGAGGACAACGCTATAGCAGCTTTGTCGACGTAACAGCTTGTTCGGCAAATATCCTCGACAAGGTAGCAGACTGGAAAGTCGTCGAGGGTCTGAGCAGCTCTGACCACAACGGCATCGTCTTCAAAATTTTACAGACCAAATCAAAAGGGCTAAAGGTAGAAAGAACCACCAGAATTTTTAACACAAAAAAGGCCAACTGGTCTGATTTTCATGTGAAACTCACCCAGTTGAGCCAAGAATACAAAATCACAAAAGAGGAAATAGAAAAAATAAGCAAAATAGAACAATTAGATACAATAGTAAACAATTACACAGACATAATTACAAAAGCATGTAAAGCATCTATGCCAATTAAAAAACAAACAGAAAAACTTACCTTGCCGTGGTGGTCGGAGAGACTCGAAAAACTGAAAAAAGCGGTAGCTACCAAAAAAAGGAGGATCAGGTGCGCTGCTCCAGTCCGTAGATCCATCGTTGTCGAAGAGTACCTGCAACAGAAAGAAGTATATGAGTTGGAGGCAGCCAGAGCTCTAACCGAGAGTTGGAAGGAGTTCTGCTGTAAACAGGATAGGGAGGGGGTCTGGGAGGGGATCTATAGGATTATAGGAAGGACAGCTAGCAGGGTGGAGGACCCACCGCTGGTGAAAGACGGGGAGGTGCTGGACGCGGAAGGGTCTGCCCGATATATAGCGGAGACCCTGTATCCGGAAGACCACCCAGCTGCGGATAACCTCCACCACAGCCGTGTCAGACAAGAGGCGGAATCGGTGAATGAAGGCGGAAATGGTGAGCCATACGACCCACCATTCACTATAGTCGAATTAAGGACGTCGAGCGAGTCCTTCAATCCAAAGAAGGCTCCGGGAATGGATGGCCTGACAGCCGACATCTGCAATCGTGCTATCAGCAAAGACCCCGAAATTTTCCTGGCGATCCTAAACAAATGCCTAGCTTACAACCACTTCCCCAGACTGTGGAAGGAGGCAACAGTTATTATGCTACGGAAGCCAGGGAAAACAGACTACACAACACCAAAGGCGTACCGCCCAATCGGCCTGTTGCCAGTACTCGGAAAAATCTATGAGAAAATGATAGTGGCCCGTCTCAGGTTTTACATGGCACCGAGGATGAGTACTCGCCAGTACGGATTCATGCCACAAAGGAGTACCGAAGACTCCCTCTATACCCTTATGCAAAAAATACGCAATAAGCTGAAACAAAAGAAAATAATAACATTAATATCGCTGGATATAGAGGGAGCCTTCGACAATGCCTGGTGGCCAGCTATAAGAGTCCGACTGGCAGAGGAAAGGTGTCCGGTCAACCTGAGAAGAGTCATTGACAGCTACCTGCGTGACAGGAAAGTACGGGTAAGATACGCTGGCGCTGAGCATCAGAGAAGCACGGAGAAGGGCTGCGTACAAGGCTCAATTGGAGGCCCCGTTCTCTGGAACCTCATACTGGACCCCCTACTCAAAGATCTCGAGAAAAGAGGAGATTATGCGCAAGCCTTCGCTGACGACGTGATCCTGGTCTTCGATGGAGACACGGCATTGGAAATAGAGAGACAGGCGAATGCCGCCCTCGAACGTGTTCGGGCGTGGGGCGTCGAATATAAGCTAAACTTCGCACCACACAAGACCAGTGCAATGGTCATCACGAATAAATTAAAGTACGACGCCCCGCGATTGAGCATGGGCGGGGTCGACATCGCTATGTCAAAGAAAATTAAAATATTAGGTGTCACCATCGACGACAAGCTCACATTCAATGCGCACATCTCAGAAGTTTGTCGCAAGGCCATTGCAGTCTACAAACAGCTAAGTAGGGCCGCAAAAGTAAACTGGGGCCTAAATCCGGAGGTAGTTAAAATCATATATGTGGCTACGATAGAACCAATAGTCCTATACGCCGCCAGCGCATGGGCGGAAGCCGCTAACAAACTGGGAATGATCAAACAGCTTGGCGTCGTGCAGCGGGGAATAGCGCAGAAAATATGCAAGGCGTACCGAACTGTCTCACTGAACTCGGTGCTCCTGCTAGCCGGGATACTCCCCCTGGATCTTAGAATTCAAGAGGCGGCATCGCTGTATAGAGCCAAGAAAGGGGTACCACAGGCCATATTGGGGGACAGAGAGGTAGAGCGGATGACCTCTGCACTGGAATCCCCGCATCCCACGGAGCAGAGCGACTTGAAGATCGTCAGTCTGGTAAACCGGGAGGAAGTTGACGCAAATTCGGACCAACAGGTTAAAATTTTTACAGACGGTAGTAAGATTGAGGAGCGTGTCGGAGCAGCTCTGTCCATATGGAACGGAGAGGCCGAGACGCGCACCCTCAAGTTGGCGCTGCCGAAATACTGTACGGTTTACCAGGCTGAGCTACTCGCGATAAGCCGGGCAACGCGGGAAATCAGGAACACTACGGCGCCTACCTTCGGGGTCTTCAGCGACTCCATGGCGGCTCTTTTGACCGTGAAAAACCCTAGTTGCCTGCATCCCCTGGCAGTGGAGGCCAGACAGAATCTAACAGCTGCATCTCTCCAGAACAAGGTTGTATCCTTGTTCTGGATAAAGGCCCACGCAGGGCTAGCGGGCAATGAGAGAGCGGATCAGCTCGCAAAAGAGGCCGCCATGAACCTAAAGAAAAGACCGGACTATGACCTGTGTCCGATCTCATTCGTCAAGCGCCACATACGCATGGGGACGCTTGACGAGTGGAATCGGAGATACAAGTCCGGCCAAACTGCAAACATCACCAAGATCTTTTTCCCAGATGCGGTGGTGGCGTATAGGACGATAAGGAAGATGGAAAAAACCAACATCAGGACACAGATTATGACGGGGCACGGTGGATTCTCCGAGTACCTGAATCGTTTCAAGTGCAAGGGGAGTCCATCGTGCATCTGCGATCCAAATACCGACGAAACAATTCCACACCTGCTTCTGGATTGTCCTGTACATGCCGCGGACAAATATGGACTGGAACAGGCACTGCAAATAAAATTGGATAAAGAAACAATTGGGGAAGTAATGCGAGGAAAGGATAGGGAGAAATTTTTAGATTATTGCACAAGGATCGCACAGAGGGCAATAGATAGAAATAAAACAGCCTAAGAAAATATGCTAATAGTATATTTAAATATATATATATAAAGCATAGAAATAAAGATAAATATCATTAGAGTAAGCAATAGTATAAGAAGATATTGTAAGATAAGAAGATGTAAAGATATTGTATTAGAATAAGAAAAATTGTTCAACAAATAAAATATAGAAATGGATTGTCACTACCCCCCACATTATAAGTAAATGACTAGCAGAATAGGTTTAGAATGGGAATCCCACCCAGCAAAAAGAAAGAAAGACGATGTTTGCAGAAAGAAAAAGTATGTGGCACGAAAGTGCGAGAGGCAATAAAATGAGAATCAGAATGAGAAAGAGAATTAGGCCTAACATAGGCTCCGATAATGTCGGAGGTAGTAGTAAAACGCCGTGTGATGACGGGTGTTTATTAAAAAAAAAAAAAAAAAAAAAAAAAAAAAACCTAACCTAACCAGTCTGGCTTCAACCGCCGCCCCGAACGCCACGTTTGAACCGCGCTCCGCACGTTAAAATCGCGAAAAATAACAAAAAGTTCTACGAAACACACGTTTTATATATCAAAACACGCGCTATTGCGAGACGAATACGCCAGTGAATTTTTTTTAGAAAAAAGTGAAAGTTTGTGCAAGTTATCACAAAAATAGTGATTTCTCGGGAACCCTGTTCCAATAAAGTTGAATAACTTAGAATTTAGATCGTGAACATTGTGATTTTATACCACTATTGGGACCGCCTCCTCGAGACCTGCGATCAAAAAAAAAGTCCAGAATTTTTCCGCGTTGGCGCGCGGAAATACAAGGAAAATCATCGTTCTTCGGGACTAGGTCCCGTTTTAAGGTCATAAAATCATCCCTGACTATTTTCCAGACACATTGACAACTTCTCGAGAAGGAGTACAAGGAGAGGACCCTGCAGGTACTTTAAAAACTTAAATTCGAGTGAGAAACACCATTTTATTAAGAGTACAACGTTGACGTGCGGCCGTGAAAAAGCTATAAAAAATTTCCGGCTACGGAAAATCAAGTTTTTCAGTGACGACCTACCTTGAAAATTGTAGAGAAGATAGCCGGAACGTTCCTCAACACGTGCCAAAAACCAGAATTTTTGAATCTTAACTTTAGGAACTGTATTTATTATTACGAATATTGGAAAAATTTCCGGCCGCATATAAATTGTTTCCTTTCGTTCGGTCGGAAAGGAAAATAAACAAAAAATTTTGTCTTAGTTTGGTGTTACTATCTATTATAAAAACTGTTTGCCGTCAGCTATTTGCACACTAGTTTGAATGGATAAAAATTGTTGATTTGAATTATTGACACAACCGAGAATCGAACACGGGACCTTAAAAAAAAAAAAAAAAAAATTAAAACACCTGAAGCTCGAGGGTGACAGATAGCCCGTTTTTGATGCCAGACTGACTGTTTTTGTTTTGTTTTTAAAATTTTAAATTTTAGTTTTAAACTGCTCCCCCCCCCTCCCGCCCCAACAATCGGCTCATTGTACTGGTCCTGGCCTTGTATCTTAGTAATTATTATAACTACCCCGCCACAAGCCCCCCCCCCCCCGAACCATTCCCATTCCCCTCCCCTTAACCCTAACACCCCCCGCCACTAACAAAACTTACATTATTATATATATAGTAGTATCCAGTATCCCGAATAATATCCCCTCCCCTAAAAATCTAATTATCTCAGAAACGGCTGGGAATATCAAAATTTTGAGTAAATTTGCCCCCCCCCCCTAATACCCCCCCTCCCAGCTTAAACCTATATTCAGATAAGCCCCTCAGACCCCATTTTTGACCCCCTCTTTTCTGACCCCAATATTTAGTAATACAATATTTATTTATATGTAGATAGCCCCTATACACATCCCCCAGAAACTACCTCTGGCGACCTTCTGTGACCCAATTGACCCCCTAGGACCTCCTGGGCCCCCTCCCCTCTTCCCCTTCAGAGCTACCTGATAAACTACCTCTGGTGACCCCCTGTGATCCAATTGACCCCTGGGACCCCCTCCCCCTCTTCCCCCTTCAGAGCTACCTCACCCCCCCGGGCCGAACTACGGAACCAGAGGTCATAGACCCACCAAGTTTGGGTTCTTTGAAATCAGGAGGAAAACACCTATCTTTTGGCTCTGACCAAATTGCAAAAAAAAAAAAAAAAACCTTTTCGATATTGTGTCGCTTTGTTGTTTTTATTACAGTTTTTCGTACAATTATACTATTGTAATTTGGTGTATTTTAGACATACTCCACAAAGAGTAAAAACTTGACTTAGACTAAGACTTTTAAACAAATTTAAGCTTCGAGTGACTTAATTGGTATTGACGCCATTTACACGTCTTACTAAAAAGAGACTATTTTATCTGTTGAAATCATGCTCGGAATGAGGACCCCGATAAAAATCATGACAACAAACTCCCCCAAGCAGGCCGTGAAATCGACGGAGAAGGCAGGTCCCTCGTCGGAAACCCAGGACCGAACTTTTGTGGTCCAACCAAGCATTGACGAGACAGAAGCCAGTACAAAGACCTTACCCAAAAGGGTGGCTGCGCAGGTGGCGGGCCCCTCCAAGGCAAAATCACAAACACCATCGTTGGACGCCTCGGGTAGTCCGCCCCCGAAACCGACCTATCCCACCAGACTCGCTGAGGGAAGGGCTTGCCTAAATAAGGCAAAGCTCCACCTCGGCAACTCAAGAAACACGAAGACCGAAATCAAAGAAGGGGTCACTGCAGCCGTGGAACGACTATATCAGTTGCTGAAAGAGTCGGAGATGGTTAAAGGAAAAGAAGCAACTAAGAGCAAGGGGCGGGAGGGGAAGGAAGAGGAGGAACCTTTACACCCTCCACTCTCTTCCCATCCTGCCGGATGCCAGGCGGAAAACGAACTGCTTAAGAAAATGGAGGAGCACTTCAAACTCATCACAGCTAACACCGAAAAGATGGAGGGTCTTAGAGACACTTTACTGTCCCATCAGAAAGTCTTGGAGGGGACCACCTATGCGAGCGTGGCGGCTGGTAGTGGTAGGGGAAGACTCCCGGAGCAAGCCACCCTACACTCGGTGGTGGTCACCTCCAAGGATGAAACAGAGACTGGAGATGAGGTGCTCCACAGGATCCGGACTGCGGTGAACGCTAAGGAAGGAGGAGTGACCATCGACAAAATTAGAAAGGCCAAAGACAGAAAGGTCATCGTGGGTTGCCGGAGCGAGGCAGAAAGACGGGTATTGAAAGACAGAATCCAGAAAGCGGGTAACCACCTTAACGTCGACGATATCAGGAACAAAGACCCACTCTTAATCCTCAAAGACGTCTTGACATACAACAGTGACGACGATATCCTTCTCGCTCTGAGAAATCAGAACGAGAGGATATTCAGAGATCTCGAGAAACAGGACAATAGAGTGGAGATCCGATACAAAAAGAGAACAAGGAACCCTCTTATGAATCATGTCGTCGTTAGAGTGTCCCCCAGAATATGGACCAGGATTATGGACGCGGAGACCGTGCAAATCGACCTGCAGCGCATCCGAATCGCGGACCAATCTCCCCTCGTCCAATGTTCCCTCTGTCTGGGGTACGGCCATGGCAGGCGTTTCTGTAAAGAAACAGTCGAAAAATGTAGCCATTGCACCGGGCCCCATAAAAAGTCGGACTGTCCTGACTGGCTCGCTGGTGCAGCGCCGACATGCTGCAATTGCACGCATGCCAAACTCGCAAATGCAGAGCACAATGCGTTCAGTCAGGACTGCCCGATAAGGAGGAAGTGGGACACCCTGGCGAGAGCCACAACGGCATATTGCTAAGGTGGTCACGGGCAGGGGAGCACTCGGAGACAGCACTCCCACCAGTGAAGCTTCATACCTGATGGTACAGGCAAACCTGCAGAGGAAGCAGCTCGCCACCAATGAACTGATGATAGAAGCGGATCGCAGAAAAGCAGCCATAACTCTGCTTCAAGAACCCTACGTGGGGGGCTCAAGTAGTATGAAGAACTACAGAGGGGTGAGGATCTTCCAGAATACTAGCCCAGGGGAAGGAAAGGTCAAAGCAGCCATTGCAGTGTTTAATCATGATTTTGATGTCATACAGTACCCGATTCTCACCACAAATAACATCGTTGTGGTGAGAATTCGGACGCTGGCCTGGGAGATCACCGTGGTATCATACTACTTTGAGCCCGACCAACCCATAGAGCCGTACCTGGAACATATGAAGAAGATCCGAGAAAAGCTGGGACCGCAGAGGATAATCATTGGTGGTGATGCCAACGCCAAAAGTAGCTGGTGGGGAAGCGACAGAGTCGATCTGAGGGGTGAAGATTTTTCTGGTGCTCTAGAGGAGATGTCCTTGCAAGTGCTGAACGACGGAGACAAACCGACCTTCGACACGGTCAGAGGAGAACGAAGACTGACCAGCCATGTTGACGTTACGGCCTGCTCAGAGGACATGCTCGACCTGGTGGACGACTGGAACGTAGTCGAAGACCTGACGTCTTCGGACCACAATGGTATGGTATTTAAAATAAAATTACAAAAATCAAAAGGAATCAACATAAACAGGACAACTAGGATTTTTAACACAAAAAGGGTTAACTGGGACCGGTTTCATGAGAAACTGGCCCAGCTAATGAAGGATAATAGCATAAACAAAATAGAAATAGATCAAACTCAAACACAAACAGAATTAGACAAACTTACAGAAAAATATATACAACAGATTATCAGAACATGTAACGAGATGTTAAAGAAAAAGAAAACAAACGAAACACTTACCATGCCATGGTGGACCGAGGAGCTCGAGGAGATGAAAAGGAAAGTCGCCACTAGGAAGCGTAGGATCCGATGCGCAGCGCCGATCCGGAGGTCGAAGGTTGTCAGCGAGTACCTGCAAGAAAAAGAGACATATGAGCTAGCAGCGATAAGAGCACAGGTAGACAGCTGGAAAAGCTTCTGTGGTAAACAGGACAAGGAAAGCCTTTGGGAGAGCATATATCGCGTTATAAAAAGCACCACTAAACGCCATGAAGACATCCCTTTGGTGAAAGATGGCCACCAACTGGACCAGAAGGAGTCAGCCAGAACTTTGGCGGAGACCTTTTTCCCGGAGGACCTTAAATGTGATGACAACTCATACCACCGGCAGACCAGAGTCTTTGCAGCAAACGCAAATAACTGGAGGCATGATGAGATACATGACCCAGCATTTACAGTCGAAGAACTCCGGGCCGCAACGGAGAGTTTTAATCCAAAAAAGGCTCCGGGAATGGATGGTCTTACCGCAGATATTTGCAGCCAGGTTGTTACCAAAAATTTTGAACTTAACCTGGCGCTCATAAACAAGTGCCAAGAACTTGGCCATTTCCCAACTCCCTGGAAAGAGGCGACGGTGGTGGTCTTGCGAAAGCCTGGCAAGGATGATTATACAAACCCGAAGTCCTACAGGCCCATCGGCCTGTTACCGGTCATGGGGAAGATTCTAGAGAAAATGATAGTCGGTAGACTAAAGTGGCATCTGCTCCCGAGATTGAGCCCCCGACAATACGGCTTCATACCCCAGAGGTGCACTGAGGACTCCCTCTATGACATGACAGAACATCTGCTCGGAAAACTCAATGATAAGAAACTGGTAACCGTAATATCACTAGACATAGAGGGAGCCTTCGATAGTGCCTGGTGGCCCGCAATCAAGATCAGACTTGCCGAAGAAGAGTGTCCGGTTAACATCCGGCGACTCATGGACAGCTACCTACATGACCGTAAGGTCCGGGTGAGGTATGCCGGAGAAGAGTACATAAAAGACACTCAAAAGGGATGCGTGCAGGGATCGATTGGCGGGCCGATTCTCTGGAATCTCCTCCTTGATCCACTCCTCAAGGGACTCGAACGCCGGGGAGACTATTGCCAGGCTTTCGCAGATGACTTGGTGTTGGTGTTTGCCGCGGATACGGCGCTGGAGGTGGAGAGACAGGCCAATGCTGCACTCGCGTATGTTCAGGCGTGGGGTGTCGAAAACAAACTAAAATTCGCGCCACACAAGACTCACGCAATGGTGCTCACCAGAAAGTTGAAATTTGACACACCACGACTGAGCATGGGCGGGATCGACATTCGTTTGTCTAACGAGATAAAGATCCTGGGGCTCACCATCGACAATAAGCTGACGTTTAACAGCCACGTGGCTAATACATGCAAGAAGGCGTTAATCATATATAAACAGCTCTCACGAGCAGCCAGGATTAGTTGGGGTCTCCACCCCGAAATCATCAGGACTATCTATATGGCCACGGTGGAGCCCATCGTAACCTACGCAGCCGGCGCCTGGGCTAAATCAACAAACAAGATCGGGGTAAAAAGACAGCTAAACGCGGTGCAGAGGGGCTTTGCGCAGAAGCTGTGTGGTGCGTATAGAACCGTTTCGCTGAACTCGGCGCTGATGCTGGCTGGCATACTGCCTCTCGACATCCGGATTCGAGAGGCGGCATCGTTGTATGAGGCTAAGAGGGGAGTACCCCAGCCAGAATTAGCAGATAGAGAGGTGGAGCGCAGACTGGCCTTTGCCGAAACTCAGCACCCGGCAAGACATATGCGCCTCGAGTTCGTTTGTCTGGTGAACCAGGAGGAGTTGAACTCTCACGTGCACCAAGCAGTCTTAATCTACACCGATGGCAGCAGAATTGAGGGTAAGGTCGGAGCAGCATTGTCTCTTTGGAGCAATGCAGCCGAGACCAAAACACTCAAACTTAAGCTGTCATCGTACTGCACTGTCTACCAGGCCGAACTCCTGGCTATATGTCATGCCACAAAAATTATCCTGCGACGAGGCGAGCCCAGTTTCGCTATTCTAAGTGATTCACGCTCTGCCTTGGAAACGGTCGCTAACCCATATTCCCTCCATCCCTTGGCTGTCGAAACTAGACGCAACATCGAGGACAGCAGACTCCAGAACAAGGAAATTTCCTTGTTCTGGATTAAAGCACATGCAGGACTGGAGGGGAACGAGCGCGCGGACCAGTTGGCAAAAGAGGCTGCACTGCATTCCAAGAGGAAACCCGACTATGATGGTTGCCCAATTTCATTCGTCAAGAGACACATCCGTTTACGGTCTCTTGACGAGTGGAATGTACGCTACCAAGCGGGACAAACAGCGGCTGTCACCAAGATGTTCTTCCCAGATGCAGTGAAAGGATTTAAAACGGTGAGGAAAATAAGACCGGCAGGCTTGACGACTCAGGTGATGACGGGGCACGGTGGGTTCTCAGAATACTTGCACCGATTCAAGTGTAAGGGGGACCCATCGTGCATCTGTGAGCCGGGGGTGGCTGAGTCTGTCCCACACCTACTGTTCAGCTGTCCAGTCCACGCGAGGCTTAAATTTGAATTCGAACAAATTCTTGACTGTGACTTAAAGCCCGAAAATATAAAAATTTAGACAAAAATTAATAGACTACAGTGTGCAAATTGTAAAGATAGCAGTAAAGAGAAATAGATGAACAAGTTATGTTTAATATATATTTGGTAAATTATATAACATAAACATATAAAATAAGTTAGCAGAAAATAAAATTAAGTAATGTTTGTAAAGTAAGTTAAGGAATTAAGACAAAATTGATAAATGTATGTAGTAAAAAAATAAATTGTTAAATAAGTTAAGTTGTTATATTGTTTAATAATACGAAAACTTAAGAAATAAGTAAGTAGAAAATAAGGAATCAGTATAAAAATTCAGTTTGAAACCAGTAAATGTAGAAATGTAATAATGTATAAGGTAAGGTAATTAGCAGAAATATAAATAAATAAATAAATATACTACCCTGGAAAAAAAAGGTCTCTGATCACGTCAGAGGGAACATGCAACGCCCTGTGATGACGGGTGTCACTAATTAAAAAAAAAAAAAAAAAAAAAAAAAAAAAAAAAAAAAAAAAAAACCTCACCTAACCTATCTAAACATAGTCTACATAGTAAGTCTTATCTTATAGTATACCTTATTATATTACCTTATAATACACTCTAATTTTTCTTTATTATTTTTGTATTTTTCTGTTTTGTTTTTATTTGTTTTGTTTTTGAGTCTACCTATGCTAATGTATAATAAAATCTATGATATTTTTTATCTATATTTTCTCTACTATATTTATAGTAATGGCTATGCTAATATAATACAATATATCATATAGACATTTTTCTTATTCTATACGTTTATTTTCTATTCTATCGATTTTTAATACTAATGTAATAACAAATTTTCCTTGTTTATATTTTCTTAATTTTGGCAGACTCAGAGCTGCTATTCTCGACACAGTTTTTAGCTCTAATTTGTTATGTGCTTCTCTTTGTTTTAGGTACTGTTTGACAATCTGTGCACTCCGGACTGGTGCAGCGCTTCGGATGCGGCTTCCCAAGATGTCCTGCTTCTTCATAACAACGAGCACGTTTGACCACAACGGTAATAAAGTAAGTTTGTTTTGAATTTTGCATGAATTTAATTTGGTATCTGTTTTTAATTGGTCCAACTTCTCACGAAGTTGACTCCAATTTGCTTGTTTAATATTGTGATTTATTTTGTTTCTAAAACTGTTTGTTGTATTGAGTATCGGCACTTTAATTTTGAACACAGTACCGTTGTGGTTTTTGATTTCGGGAAACGCTGGATGGACTTCAGCAATACGCCACCGACAGGCGCGCCAACGCGTCCCATTTAAGGCGTATTGGGCACTCACTCTCAAAGGCGTTGTGGTCACTCCTGTCTCCTTTGGCCAATACGCAATTGTGGCATTTTGATGCCTCCGCTGCCTGCCGTGACGGACAGTCCACTCGCAATTGAGGGTCGCCACAATGAGTGCAGAGGTCGGCGGGCTGCGTGCACAGTTTACGGCTATGGCCGTAGCGCAGACAGCGAGTGCACTGCACCAGTGGCGACTGGTCCTGCACTCGCACTCGCTGTAGGTCTATGTGCACGCGACCCGCAATCGTTAGCCTCTGCCATACCGTCGGAGACACCTGCAGGATGACATGGCACATGTGGGGGTTCCTCGTCCTACGACGGTACTTCACCCCCAACCTCAGATCCCCCACAGGTATGTCTCCGATTAGGTGGGTGTTTTGGATTTGCAGCGCTTCGGTAATTTCCGCATCCGAGTGGCAAGAGAGGACATCCTTGATGATTATCAGCGGGTCTTTGTTCCTCATTTCTGCAACAACCAGGTTGCCCGCTTTCTTAATCCTTTCAGTCACTCTGGTCATCTCCTCTCTTGTCTTGAACCCAAGGACCACCTTTTGGTCCCTCGCTTTGCGCAGCCGTTCCACCCTGGTGCCCTCGTTTCTGGCATCGACCGCCGTTCTGAGCTTCTCAATTACCTCTTCACCGGTGTCTTGATCATTCACAGATGATACAACTACCGAGTGAAGAGGCTCTTGGATGTGCTGCTTCGGACCGGCGGCTATCTCCGCGAAAGTTGGACTTTGGCCTGCAACGTAGCGAGGGGCCTGCTGGAGATTCTCCGACAGAGCCTGGGTATGCTATTGGCACTCTTGCAATGCATGTTTGTGCTCCCCGAGGCCCACTATAAGGTTCTGAATCAGCTCCGTCGATTCACCCGCTGTCGGTGTGGGCTCCTTTTGGGTTTCCAACTTGCCACCCTCTTCGGTTCCCCTTGTTTTTTCAGTTTCAGCCTCCTTTACCAGCTGGTAAAGTCTTTCCACTGCTTTTGTAATTTCGTCTTTTATCTCCTTTTTTAGGTTTCGGGAACTCAGAAGTTGGATTTTTGCTTTGGAGAGACATGCCTTTGCCTCCGTGGTTCGATTCAAGTACCTCACGGGTAGAGCTTTTTGCGGCGAGTTCTCCTCAGTTCTCTACAGCTGGTTCGGTCCTTCCAATTTGTTCTGACTGGAGAACGTTGGTTTCGACTTAGCTTTAGGGGGGGTAGACAGCGGGGCCGTCTTCGGAGGTGTTGCTGTTTTGAGGGGCTGTCCAGAACTCGGTCTATCAGCCTCCCACTCTCCGATACTACGCCTCACCGACGGGCCAGCTTGTGCCGGTCGTGACCTCCCCGTGTCCGAGCTCTCCTCCGAGACCTTTGTCTTATTAACTGGTGTCCTAATTCCGAACATTTTAGAGCGATCGAAGGTTCGGGACTGTGGAACGACTAAATTGCCAGTGGACACGAGTGTCTGTACCGAATCCCTGTAAAGGGGGGATCGGCCAGTAGTAAAATAAAAGTGTAAATAATACGAGTCCTATAACTAGGACTTTCGTCAGTCAGGTATTGCCGAAAGGTGTGTAAGAGGCTTAACATTCGGCTCATAATACTGGTCCTAGCCCTGTATCTTAGCAAATATTATAACTCCCCCGCCACAAGCCCCCCTCTCCCCTCCCCCCCCCGAACCATTCCCACTCCCCCCTTAACCCAAACACCCCCCGCCACTAACAAAACTTACATTATTTAAATATTGTAGTATCCAGTATCCCGAATAATATCCCCTCCCCTTAAAATCTAATTATCTCAGAAACGGCTGGGAATATCAAAATTTTGAGTAAATTTGCCCCCTCCCCCTAATACCCCCCCTCCCAGCTAGAACCTATATTCAGATAAGTCCCTCAGACCCCCTTTTTGACCCCCTCTTTTCTGACCCCCAATATTTAGTAATACATTATATTTATTTATATGTAGATAGCCCCTATACACATCCTCCCAGGAACTACCTTTGGCGACCCCCTGTGACCCAATTGACCCCCTAGGACCTCCTGGGACCCCCTCCCCTCTTCCCCTTCAGAGCTACCTCAGAGAATACCTCTGGAGACCCCTGTGACCCAATTGACCCCTGGGACCCCTTTATCTCTTCCCCTACAGAGTTACCTCACCCCCCCGGGCCGAACTACGGAAACAGAGGTCATAGACACACCAAGTTTGGGGTCTTTGAAATCAGAAAAAAAAGACCTGTCTTTTGGCTCTGACCAATTTACAAAAATTTTCTTTTAGATATCTGTCGCTTTCTTGTTTTCATTAGTTTTTAATACAATTGTACTATTGTAATTTAGTTTATTTTAGACTTACTCCACAAAGAGTAAAAGCTTGACCTAACTTGTATGAGGATTGGCTCTACATACATAGAGTTGCTGGCACAAATTATTTTCTATTTTCTGTTTGGCCGGGCTTTTGCGGACGTATTGGCCTAAGGGTCTGGGTATCAACTTTTAGTTTTAATGATATCTATAGCTCTATTGAGCTATAGTTACTAGTTTAAGATAATCATATTTGACTAAATTTAATTAGAATTTAAAACTTATACTGTGTTAGTGTTAATTAGAGGTTTGATACGGGTAACCTATAAGGTCATTTGTAAAATAAAATAAAAAATACCAATATATCTTGGGAGTAGGTATTGGAAAGCCCCCACTACATAAATACTTACACTAACACACACATATTATTGAAATAAGACACGGTTAAATAAGTTATGTCAACAATGATGCGTACGCCACCAAGGTCTGACGCATCGCCATCTGGAGATAACGGGACGAGGGCGGGCCCCTCGAAAACCACTCAGGAGCGGATGAGTACTGGCGAAATCGAGGCAAAAGTGAGATCTTCTCCAACACAAAAGCCGAAACTCTCTACACCGGTTGCTGAGGCGCGCGCCCTCATGCTAAAAGCAAAGGCACAGTTAGACATATCAGGGAACATTAAGACCACCATAAAACAGACTGTGTTAGATTGTCTGAAGTCGCTCTATGAGATCGTAAAGAAAATTGATAGACCGGAGGCGACAGATGGCAAAAATAAAAGAGAGAGAGAAAGTAAGCAGGTAGGAGAATCTGAAGACAGAAGTTCGAGAGTACTCAATGAAATTTTAGAAGTTAAAGAAATCTTGAAGAAAAATGAAAAAGAAGAACTCCCTGCTAGAATAGAAAGATCAAAAGAGGAGCTAAGCAACAAAATCGATATGCAGATGGTCGAAATAAAGGAACTAAAGGCGGTGTCGAAGATACTAGCTGAGAAAGTAGAAGCCCATATGGGAAGCCTTGGAACATACGCACAAGTCGCAGCGATGCCGTCTCAGCCATTGGTTAGGAAAAATATGCACTCGATTATAGTGTCATCATCAAACGAGGGTGACACATCAGACACTGTAGTCGAAAAAATACGAGCGACTGTCGATGCAAAGAGCACAGGAATACGAATAGACCATTTGCGCAGAGCAAAGAATCAGTCGGTGGTCATAAGCTGCTCTGAAAAAGATGACATAGGAAAGTTATCGACAAAGCTCAAGAACTCCAGGGGGGATCTGAAAGTTGAGGAGGCCATTAATAAAAACCCGTTAGTGGTCGTCAGAGACGTAATGAGTTACGTTACTGACGACGACTTGTTGATGGCAATAGGATCCCAGAATGGACACCTCCTGGAAGGAGCCGAAATCAGCGAGGGTGACATCCGGGTCATGTATAGGCGAAGGGCGAGGAATCCACTGACTAGCCATGTGGTGCTGCGTGTGAAGCCAGTGATTTGGCAGCGACTGACATCGGCAGGCCGAATCCACGTGGATCTGCAGAGAGTGGTTGTAAGAGACCAGAGCCCGCTGATCCAATGCACAAAGTGCCTCGGATACGGACACAGTAGAAAATACTGCAAAGAACCAGCAGTCCTTTGCAGCCACTGTGGCGAACCGCACACTAGAACGGAGTGTCCAGGGTTCACCCTTAATGAAGAACCTAAGTGCAGAAACTGCAGTCAGACAAAAAAAGACGCAGCACATAATGCTTTTGATAGCGAGTGCCCCACACGGAAAAAGTGGGACGCACTGGCGAGATCGTCAATAGCGTATTGCTAAGGTGGTGGTGGGGACAGGAGCAAAAAAAGACAATATAAAGTATCATGTCGTACAGGCAAACCTCCAAAAGAAAAAACTTGCAACTGATGATATCATACTCGAAGCTGGGCGCAGGAAAATTAGGTATGCTCTCGTACAGGAACCCTATGTCGGGGCGAAAGGGGAAATGAAGACCTACCCCGGGACCAGAGTAATCCAAGGAACAAAAACGGGTGACAAAGTCATCAAAGCCGCGATAGTCATTTTCGACAGTGAGATGGAAGTGATGGTATGCCCGACTCTGACGACCGAAAACATTGCAGTCGCGAGGTTAACGGTGGAGGACACCACCGCCGTGGTGGCGTCCGTCTACTTCGAGGATCATTTCGACATTGAACCATACCTCGACCAGTTGAGGGAAATAGTGAGAAAGACACAAGGGGCGAAATTACTGGTGGGAGGAGATGTGAACGCATGGAGTACATGGTGGGGAAGCGAGAGAGATGACGAAAGGGGAAGACTTCTATCTGGAACCCTAGACGAACTCAACCTACATGTACTCAATTGCGGAAACATCCCAACATTCGATACCATTCGAGGGGGAAAGCGGTACAAGAGCACGGTTGACATCACGGCCTGTTCAGACGACATGCTTCGGCACGTGGAAGAATGGAGAGTAGAAACAACAATGACGAGCTCGGTTCACAATGCGGTAGTACTTAGAATCACAACGAAAAAGGGAATTGGGAATAAAATTAAGTACAGTAATACTAGGGTATATAATACAAAAAAAGCAGATTGGGGACGTTTTCGGGAAGAACTGACAAAATCACTGCAGGAAAATAAAATTGATAAAACATACATAGATAATATTAATAATTTGGAAGGGTTAGAAAAATGTACAGAAGAATTAACAAAATTTATTACAGAAACTTGCGACAAGACAGTACCTAGAATAAAGAAATTTGATAAAACCTACTTACCGTGGTGGAATGAAGAACTCGATCATCTAAAAAATTCCATGTGTACGAAGAAGGGAAGAATCCGTTGCGCAGCTCCACGCCGTCGGGAATGGGTTGTGATGGAGTACTTAAGGGCGAAGGAAGAGTATGAAATTCAAGCAAGTAAGGCACAAACTGAAAGTTGGAAAAACTTTTGCGGGAGACAGGACGGGGAGAGCGTTTGGGACGGCATATACAGAGTAATCCTAAACACCAAAAAGAGGCACGAAGATCTGCCTATAGTACTAAATGGTGAGGCATTAGACTCAGAAGAATCCGCCAGGGTCCTGGCGGAAACTTTCTTCCCTGATGATAACGAAAAGGAAGACAACTCTGAACACGCAAAGATAAGAGAAGCAGCAGCACGTTCAGAGGAAGGCACACCAGAGGACAAAATGGACCCACCCTTCACTCTGGCCGAACTTCAGTATGCATCAGGGAGTTTTAACCCAAAGAAGGCGCCGGGCCCTGACGGATTCACTGCTGACATCTGCCAGGCCGCCATTAGCAGCAATGAAAAAGTGTTCTTGGCCGTAACCAACAAATGTCTCGCGCTGTCCTGCTTCCCGGAAAAGTGGAAAGAAGCCGCGGTCGTCGTGATAAGGAAACCAGGGAAGGAAGACTATACCCATCCAAAATCCTACCGACCGATCGGACTCTTGCCAATGCTCGGAAAATTTTTAGAAAAGATGCTAGTGCGGAGAGTAAGATGGCATATGCTGCCCCAGATGAACCCACGGCAGTACGGGTTTGTGCCGCAGCGAAGCACAGAGGACGCTCTGTACGACATGATGCAATATATAGATTTAAGGTTGAAAGAGAAAAACCTTGTGGTAGTTGTCTCGCTCAACATAGAGGGGGCGTTTGACAGTGCGTGGTGGCCAGCAATTAGAAGTCATCTGGTGGAGAAGCACTGTCCACTTAACCTCCGAAGACTAGTGGGAAGCTACCTGGAAAATAGAGGGGTTGCGGTTAGATACGCTGGAGCCGAACATAAGAAGAAAACCTCAAAAGGATGTGTGCAAGGATCGATCGCAGGGCCCACATTCTGGAATCTCCTCCTTAACCCGCTGCTGGACGAACTAGAGGAGGGGAACACATACTGCCAGGCATTTGCAGATGACGTGGTTCTTATATTCTCTGGAAAAACGGCTCTGAATCTGGAGGTTGAAGCCAATGCCTGCCTGGCACATGTGCAGCGGTGGGGTGCTAGAAACAAATTAAAGTTTGCACCGCAAAAAACTCATGCTATGCTGCTAACTAAGAAGCTTAAATTCGACACACCACGGCTGCGCATGGGCGGGGTTGATATTGCGCTTGTCGAGGAGATCAAGCTGCTAGGATTAATAATTGACCGGAAGATGACCTTCCGGAGCCACGTCACATACGTCTGCAAAAAAGCCATCAACATCTTTAGGCAGCTGTCCGGCGCAGCAAGGGTAACCTGGGGACTAAACCCAGAAGTAGTAAAGGTTATCTATACTGCGGTTGTGGAGCCAGTTATCCTATACGCAGCTAGCGTATAGGCTGGAGCAGCGGATAAGATCTACATCCAAAATCAGCTCAATTCTGTTTTGAGGGGCTTTGCCCAGAAGATAAGCAAGTCATACAGGACAGTGTCACTAAATTCGGCTCTAATCTTGACAGGATTGCTGCCGCTTGACCTGAGAGTCAAGGAGGCAGCATCCCTCTATGAGGCGAAGAGAGGAAAGCCTCAGCAAATTCTTAGAGGCCGATCTGTAGAGGAGAAAGCGAGCTTCCTGGTGAGGCCTCATCCAGCTGATGAAGAGGTCCTTGGCTTCCAATGCTTGGAGAGCGACGCGGAAGTACAGCAGCGCATGAGGGAGGGTGCAGTACAAATCTTTACAGACGGGAGCAAAATCGAGGGTAAAGTTGGGGCTGCTCTATCCTGGTGGAATGGGACAGTCGAAACTAAACACAAGAAATACAAGCTCGAGGAGTATTGTACCGTCTTTCAAGCGGAGCTGTATGCAGTACACAAGGCTATGGAGATGATAGCGCATAGTCTGGAAGAAGAGTTCAGCATATTCAGCGACTCCAGGTCGACTCTGGAGCTACTGAGGAACGGTGACACCTGTAACCCACTCGCTCTAGAGATAAAGAAGAACGTGAAACAACTAAAGAACTCGGGGAAAAACGTACAATTTTACTGGGTTAAAGCCCATGTCGGGATACAAGGCAATGAAAGAGCAGATAAATTGGCGAAAACAGCGGCACTAAAAATTAAAACAAGACCTGATTTTGACAAATGCCCTCTCTCATTTGTCAAGCGAACCATTAGAAGCGGTTCGATTGACAAATGGGAAAATAGATATCAAAAAGAGACCAAAGCGAGTGTCACAAAAATATTTTTCCCCACAGCCGCAGACGCCTACAGACTAAGCAGGAACATTCCGCTCACATACCTACACACGCAACTCTTCACAGGACACGGGGGTTTCTCCCAATACCTAAACCGATTTAAAAAAAAGGACTCACCTGCATGTGTATGTGACCCAGTCGCGGAAGAATCAATCTTGCACTTGATAGTTGAGTGCCCAGTGTTTGGGCTTGCCAGATTCAACCTGGAAAATAAAATAGATTTAAAAATAAGTGAAAGAAATATATGTACAATAATGACTAACACAGACATTCGAAGTGAATTTTTGGTTTTTTTTTTTTTTTTTTTTATTTTTTTTTTATAACTTTTATTTTTTTATTTTTTTTTTTTTTTTTTTTTTTTTTTTTTTTTTCGATAGAAATAAAACGTAGATTAAGAAATTAACACCGTAAATATAGTGAGCTATATTGTATTGCGTGTTAAGTAAGTAATAAGAATGATAACAGAAAACCAGAAAAAAAAAAAAAAAAAAAAAAAGAGAAAAAAAAAAAAAAGTTATAATAGTAATAATTAAGAATAAGAAATAGATGTAATGTTGAATAAGAATAAAAGCCCGTAAAGCTCTGAAGTCCCAACCTGCAGTTCTAATAGAACAAACTAAAATATACCACCCAACAACGACAGCAAACAAAAATAATAATAATTATATAGCATCAATTTAGAATAATTGAAAAATAAGCCTCCGACCGCAATATCGGAGAAAACCGTGTCTGTAAGGCAGGAGTGGGTTTTAGCCGGTAAGAGTACGGCACTGCCCAGACTGGCTCACCAGTGAGTCAGTCTGGGCGTCCATGAGGATTTCCCAGTCCTGCCGAAAAAAAAAAAAAAAAAAAAAACCTAACCTAACCACAATAACTTTGTACTTAGGAGACGGATTTTGAAGCGGTTTTCGACGCAGTTAATTTTAATTGGGTTCTGCCCCGCCTTTCCACCTATCCTAACTAATTTGCTTGCTTAAAAAATATTTGAATCTATTTTTGGTAAATTTCACTTCTTAAAAACACTAAAATCTCGATTATCTCAAAAATTTCATTAAGAGATCAGCTGGTTTGATATTAAAAATTACTTACCTGCCATACCTTCAGGCTGGACCGCGTTTCGTGATCTGTCTCGTTGGTTGGTAGAACAAATAGTTCTATAATCACCATTTTTTCACGTTTTTTCACTATAAAATCAAAATATTGTTCGCCACCTACCTCTAATTACTCCGTATTCCATTAGCCCGCGCGCAGACGCATGTTTTGACACCTCACACGCGCGGCTACCTCGGAAAAACTGAAATTTTTATAAATACCTACGAAATTAAAGTCTACCTAACCGGTGCAGTTTTAAACATAAATCACAATAACTTTGTACTTAGGAGACGGATTTTGAAGCGGTTTTCGACGCAGTTAATTTTAATTGGGCTCTGCCCCGCCTTTCCACCTATCCTAACTAATTTGCTTGCTTAAAAAATATTTGAATCTATTTTTCGTAAATTTCACTTCTTAAAAACACTAAAATCTCGATTATCTCAAAAATTTTCATTTTGAGATCAGCTGTTTTGATATTAATAATTACTTACCTGCCAGGCTGGACCGCGTTTCGTGATCTGTCTCGTTGGTTAGTAGAACAAAAAATTCTATAATCACCTTTTTTTCACGTTTTTTCACTATAAAATCAAAATATTGTTCGCCACCTACCTCTAATTACTCCGTATTCCATTAGCCTGCGCGCAGACGCGTATTTTGACACCTCACACGCGCGGCTACCTCGGAAAAACTGAAATTTTTATAAATACCTACGAAATTAAAGTCTACCTAACCGGTGCAGTTTTAAACATAAATCACAATAACTTTGTACTTAGGAGACGGATTTTGAAGCGGTTTTCGACGCAGTTAATTTTAATTGGGCTCTGCCCCGCCTTTCCACCTATCCTAACTAATTTGCTTGCTTAAAAAATATTTGAATCTATTTTTCGTAAATTTCACTTCTTAAAAACACTAAAATCTCGATTATCTCAAAAATTTTCATTTTGAGATCAGCTGTTTTGATATTAATAATTACTTACCTGCCAGGCTGGACCGCGTTTCGTGATCTGTCTCGTTGGTTAGTAGAACAAAAAATTCTATAATCACCTTTTTTTCACGTTTTTTCACTATAAAATCAAAATATTGTTCGCCACCTACCTCTAATTACTCCGTATTCCATTAGCCTGCGCGCAGACGCGTATTTTGACACCTCACACGCGCGGCAACTAAAATTTTTTTGCCCTCCCACTCGCCCTATAGTGGCAGGGTAGTTAAACGTGACGACTTTGGCAAAAATTTAATTTTGATTTTAGTTTACCCTGATGCTTTAAAAGCTGTTTTTAGTAACAAGCACATCAAAACACCCATCCATTTGCCATTACAGACATAGCTTCACAACAAAATGAATTAATTATTTTTTTTGAAAATGTCTCTGGTTCGTACTCCCCCCGCTCTGTTCTCCCCCCACCCCCGATCAAAGTTCCGCCCCTCCCCGCTGACTCTTCAGAGGTAACCAGTATTGAATCATGCATCGCCGTCATAACTAGACTTGCTGAATGCATCAAAACCTCCGTATATGAGAACAGAAGCGTCACTACAGGAAATAAAAAGACGATCGCCCTTGCCTCGGACGAAATACGTTTCGTTATATCAAAGCTCCCCAACTTCGCTCGCTCTCCTCGCGATGAAATCGGCGAGGAAGGCCAACCACCATCGTATATTGGCGACCTCAAAAACGAAATCACGAGCCTTAAGACAGAAGTCCAATCTATTAAAAACCTCGTCAAAGCCGACGATGGCGACGGTGCGCTCGGAAAGGAGATTGCGAATTGCGTGCGAGAGGAGCTGAGCAAGCACCTCACTACCATCACGAGTACACCAGCACCTCCAGTAACACCGACTTACGCGCAGACTGTTAGTGCGCCTGCATCTCGGCGCCCAATAAAAGAGATCCCACCGAACAGACCTGCCCTCATAGTCTCGGCTAAATGCGACACACAAACGCGCCAGGAAGTTGTGGAGTCCTTTAGGAACAGTGTCAATTTCCGCACCACCACCTATGCACCCACAAAAATTCAGTCCGTGTCCAACAACAAACTAAGGGTCGAGTTCGAAACGGAAAAACAGCGCGACGAGATTCTCAAGAAACTGGAAACTTCTCCAGAGCTGACCGCTGAACCGGCAAGAAAACTGCAACCTATGCTCATTCTCAAGGGAATCTCAACAGACACGCCATCGGAGGAGTTAATCGATATCATTCGCGGCCAGAACGAAGAGCTATCGCCTCTCATTGAGAAGAATGACGATCTGCGACTCGCCTTCAAAAGGAACAACAGGAACCCAAAACTTTACAACGCCATCCTAATGGCTCACCCCACTGTATGGCGTAAAATAGTGGATATGGGAAGAGTTTGCGTCGACCACCAACGCGTCCATTCTGAAGACTTCTCGCCATTCATCCAGTGCAACAAGTGTCTGCAGTTCGGACACATCAAAACAAAATGCACAGCGAAACAATTTCCCTGCGCCTACTGCTCTGAAGAAGGCCATAACATCGAAAGCTGCCCGCTTCGAGAGAAGAAAGGCACGCCTAAATGCTTCAACTGTCACCAGCACAATACAAAATTCAGTACCAGCTATAACGTCGGGCACAAGGCCACCGCAAATAATTGTCCTAGAGTGAAATCACTTAAATTCAAAATTACCTGCCGCACTGATTATGGATAAGTCACTCATAAAAATAGTACAGTGTAACATTGATCGCTCAAAAAATAGTTTCCATGAATTTTGACGTGACAACGTCTTATAAATTGGTTTGCCGGGTGACACTTCAAGAAACTGCGTTACGCTCCGCTCACGTTATGCGCTCACAATGAGAGCGAGTGAGAGGCACGCGTCCCTTCCACTCGGGCATGGTTAGCCCGCCTAAGAGCGAGAGAGACAGACATAAAAAGTGAAAGGCACGCGTCCCTTCCACTCGAGCACAGTTAGCCCGCCTAAGAGCGAGAGAGACAGAGCGAGAGAGAGAGAGTGAGAGCCCATCCTCATCATCGCCCTATCCTCAACAAAATCACTCAGATAGGAACAAGTTAAGTTGTAGTAAACGCTGTTTCATTGTACGCAAATGTATTGCAAGTTATTGTATGTATATTTGTATATAAATACGTATGTATGTGTTAAGGTAAAAATAAAATTTTGTTAATATGAAATTCAGTGCGAGATTCTTTGTATAAATAGAGCGTTTACGCCATCCGCGCGCTGTTTAGCTGAAAAACAGTACTTTTCGATCCAGTTAATATCCATCAAACATTATTTTAAAAACATATTAATTACTAATCATTTTAGGAAATATTGTTGTCTAAACACTTAGTTAGGAAAATTTTTAGATTATTAGAGTATTTGTGAATTATATCAAGATTACTGAACAGAGGTTTTGTTAATTTTACTTCGAGCGTCAACTTTGACGCTTAAAATATTTTAAATCACTGATCACCCTAACAAACAATATTTTTTATCTAACTGCAAAGATTCTTAGGAAAAAAGTTAGTTAAAAGAAATTTTCAGTTTAGGTTCCCTACATGAGAAATAAAAATCCAAACAATGCGAAATTATAATGAAATTTTGGTGAATAAAATGTTTTTTTTTTACCAATATATCTTCCTTAATTTAATGTAATAAAGGATTACTGTAATAGAAAAACATCTTCTTAAAAATTTGCAATCAAAATTTTTAACTATATGAGTTTGGTTATTTTTCTAGAATTTTTTTAAAACTACTCTAAAATTACTATAAAACTCCACGCGCAAACCGTTTCAAATTAGTCCGCCGTGAGGCCTGTCAGAGAGTGGACGCGTCGCTCGGCGCTCTGCCTGACCGCTGTTGACCTTTGTCGTGCGTACAACGATAATGCACGAATATAGCATGATCGCCACATCTTAGTACTTTAGTAAGTAAAATATTTTATTGAAGTGAAATCTAATTTAGGGTGCTAAAGTTGATATCGGTGCCGATTCTCATGTCACAAATGCCTTCTGTTGTCACAAATGACTAGACAAAAAATCACCATTTAGTTTGGGTAGTAATAAAAGTTCCAAAAAAAGTTAAAATATGAGCATACTTAAAATTTGAAATTTACTGCTATAAATGCTAATTTTCCGACAACTTATATGCGAATACAAATAAAGAAAGGACCGAATAAAATACTGAAAATTCCGAAAAATCAATACAGCATTTGCTGACGTAATATTTTTCAAACAAACAAACAAGCATACACCAAAGTATTTACTCAGTGCCATCTTAGGCCCGTATTACAGAACGACACTCAATACTCAAGCATTACTTAAAACTAGTTTCAACCAATCAAATGGCTTGAATCTAGTTTTAAGTAATGCTTGAGTATTGAGTGACGTTCTGTAATACGGGCCTTAGTGAAAGATGACACTGAGTTAATACTTTAGTGAAAATGGCAATTTTGCTATTCTGAATTTGACGTTTTTCTTGAAAAATTTTGTTTGCCTAACTAAATCTGACTACTTTTAATCGCCATTAAAAAAGTGTGGAATTAAATTAGTTGTCATGAACTAAAATTCATACCCACACCTCGACTTCAGCTGCAAAAATAGTACTGTATCTTTTTTTCTTTTCTTTTGCTTATATTTCGAAAATGGTGTGATCTATCGCAAAAGTAATGAAAATTTCGACCCCCTTTATAAAGCCCATAAACCCATAAAACTCAACATATAGGTAATAATTTTTCATGGTCTCCATACAAAAAGTGAAAAATTCTATATAAAACACGGCTGCTTCGTGAGGTTCCTGTTCAGGATAAGGCGGGAGGAAACATCCGGGTGTCACCATTGTGTGGATCGGCCTGAGGACACGGCAGAGCATACGGTGGAGGTCTGCCCGGCTTGGGCGGAGCAACACCGTGTCTTCGTTGAGGTGATCGGCGGCGGTGTACTCTCGCGTCCGGCCCTGGTTCAGGCCATGGTACGGAGCGAGAAGAAATGGCAGGCCGTCACCTCCTTCTGCGAAGCGGTAATGCTCGCGAAGGAGGAGGCGGAACGCGTGAGGGAGAGGCAAATTTCGCGCCTTCACGCCCCTAACCGCCGCAGGAGGAGACACCCGGGGCGGGAATCGCGAGCCAATTCCAGCAATGGGTAGCTCGCCGTCCGATAAGGACCAAGCCCGGGTCGACGGCGCGTTGTGTTCCACGCGCGCCTCAACGAGATGTCAGCAGAATTGACGGGGTCCGCTTGGGCCAATGCCTGCCGGGAGTTCGAAGAAAACCGATAGGGAAATCGTGGCCCCCGGCAACAGGGCAACCGAAAGAACACGGGTGGGTTTTACTCAGTAAGAGTCTAACACGCCCTCCCGCTCCGCTCAGAGCGGGAGAATTCATCATGGGTGTCGTTTTCATATACCCCGTTTACATTCAGCTCACTTCCACAGCAATGAGCAGGAAAGTGGGCAGGATGAGTATGTAAACACGATACTTCTTATACTGCTGCCACTGCTACTCGCGTTGCCCTACGCTCCCCAAATGAGCGGTTTTTTTATGCGGAAGTCAAAGAACGAGCAGCACGAGTGGCAGGGCGTGTTTACGTTCAGCTCTGCAGCTCACTTCTTACCGAGCGCCTGGACGAATCGGACGTGCGTACCGCCTATTTATACGATCTGTGAAAATGCCCTTCGAGTGGAATAATAAAAACACTATAACATTTTTGGAACTATTGGAATCCAAAAAAAGTATGTAGGATTTAAATGACAAAAACCACAAATTAAAACTAAGTTCACGACGTCTGGACACGTAGCATGACCACAATAGAAACGGGTTTTGTCGACGGAAGAATAGACAAAATGACAGATTGTGATTGTTTATCTGTCATTTTGTCTATTGTTCTATTATCTATGGTGGTCATGCTACGCGTGCTGGAAGAGAATTAGTGAAGCTTTAGAAGATACTCCTTCCTATTGACGAATTGAAATCAAAGAAGTCACTGATGGTCACGTTTAGGCCTCTTTTGAAAATAAAAATTCATCTAGCCGATCTGTACCCCAATAATTGCGTAATAGAAAAGAGGACCACGCTCGAGGTTTGCCAGAGAGCTATGGAACGGAGTATTCTTGGTATTAAACTTGTGGACCGGGTTAAGAATACAACAATCCGTTCCATCACTAAAATATCTGATGTCACTCGGAAAGCTGCCACGCTTAAATGGAATTGGGCTGGACACATCTGCCGCATGTTAAACAATCAATGGGCCGAACTTACGACCCAGTGGGTCCCGCTTCATGGCAAACGACATCGCGGCAGGCTCAGACGGAGATGGCGGGATGAGCTGGACTCCTTTAAGAAAGATTGGTTCTTGGAAGCTCTAGACAGAGAGAGGTGGAAAAAGGGTAGGGAGGCCTTTGCCCAGCAGTGGGACAATAAAGGCTAAGAAAAAAAAAATAGCGTAATGCACGATCAATCACAATTGTTTCGATTTGAAACAGATTGCTAATCCATTGCTTCATAAGTTGGAGTAAAAATCTGCTCAATAACGTAAATAATGCAATGAATGTTGTTGAACTGTCAAAATGAAATAAATTTGTTATAATCGTTTATGAAAATAAGTTATGCAATTAGGGTACCTACTGGAGCAGATGCAGACGATATATTTCATCCGATATGGTTTGTATTCGATGTTATGGAGAGGATCCACCATCTTCTACGAAGGTTTTTTTTTTAAATAAAGAACATAATTATGTATTGTGTTTTCTACACAGCGACGCTGTAATTATTTCGACGTCTACCATTGTTGAAAGTCGAAAGCGATATGAGTGGTAGGGCAGTTCTTTCGATCCTACTACGGCAGTATTTAGAGAATTATGGCTGGCAGCGCGAACAGTAGCGGCAGGGGCAGAATGTAAATGAGGCATTAGTTTTTGAGGGTACTAAAGTCGATAGTGAGGTCAAAATGTAAATCCAAGATGGCGGCTGCGAAAATTTTGTTTTTGTTTTAAATGATACGTGAGAAGGAACTTTATTCCTGAGTGGGTTCTCACAAACGCACACGTTTTTTTTCAGGTGAAAGCTTCTTTAGGCGCGATGAGTGATTATTGGTAAAGGAAAATCTTATGGGTTTGCGACACCGACATGCTAATATTAACAGTACCCATAATGTAACTATGAGTATGACATGTTGCGCTTGTTGTTACTCGGAGTGATAATAAGATAAGATGTTTAAAAGAAATAAATATGATTCATCAAATTGTTATGCCTAATATAAAATAAACACGAAAAGAAGCGTATAAATATGTAAACTGTTCCAATAAAATATTGTAAAATTATTTATTTAATTCGTTTTTTTAATAATATTAATCATAGGTATAACAATAAATTGAAGTTGGATTTAAATTCCAATTAAATATTTACTAAAACAATTATTGCTCTAAATCGAACGGATCAACGTGTGTTAGTCTGACTATAAAGATAGCGAACGCGCCAACTCTACGCACACATGTACGCGCGCTTCTGTGTGAGTGAATTTTGCGAAGAATTTACCTAAACTTGACTTCTCGCGCTAGACGTAAACGCTCTTAAATATAATTCTTTGTATAAATAAATGTTTTAAATTGTTACTATTATTTCATCCTTCTTCCTACTATACGAATGAATATTCACATTAAAATTATTTTACCACTCAAAGTCGTTGTCACGTAAAACTTTCGCCCGTATACCGACTTTACAGGCAACCAATTTTTTTATCGTACTTTTATAACGGCCAATATGATATCGCCTTGTTATCCGAACCCTATATACGATCTGGCAAGGAGGTCAAGCCTATATCGGGTATCGACATCTTTCAATACTCGAACGGATGTAATGTTAAGGCATGCATTCTCGTCAAACCTGGGTGTGGTGTGGTGTTGGGGGAGTCAGGAATGTCCTCAGCTAACTTAAGCGTAATTCAGCTGCAAACCGACCACCAGAAATGGTACCTGGCCTCTGCTTACGTAGAACCAAGAGATGACACCTCCTGCACGCTTGAAGCAATAGACTGCTTCCTCAAGGCCACATCGCATCACAGGTGTATCTTAGGGGGAGATTTCAATGGCTGGCACCCTGCTTGGGGAAGCGTTAAATCAAACCCCAGAGAAATCAGCCTTCTGGAACTCGCCTACTCCAATGACATGTACATTTGCAACATCGGAACCACCCCGACTTTCGAGACATTAACGCATGGGCGCGACCGATCGTCTATCATTGACGTAACGCTGGCGTCCTCTTCAGTGTACGACTCGGTACGTGATTGGAAGGTCTATCTGGACTGCTGCACGTCATCGCAGCACAATGCCATCGATTTCTGCATCGCCACCCGCAGACCCATATCAAAAGGAAATAACAATAACTCCACATTCTTATTCAATACCAAAGGAGCAGACTGGGCAGCCTTTAAGGATGCTGTGCTGTACAGAATAACGGTCTCAGACGTGCTCGATAGGGATGTGCCCAACCTCGATGTCGATCAGCTTGAGCACCTCGTTCACCAAATCACTGATCTGATACACGACAGTTGCAGTGAAACCATGCCCACTAAAGGACAGAACCGCAAGTACAAAGCTCCATGGTGGACCGAGAGTCTTGAAACCCAAAAACAGACATCATTAATCTCCATAGACGCATCAACACTGCGAAACGGCAAGGTTTACCACTCGAAGCCCGTCTGGAAGAGAGCCAGAACAAGAAAGCGGCCTACTCGGAAGAACTCAAAAAAGAATCCACCAAAAACTTCCGTAAGTTCTGCGAACTAAAGCAGAAAGAGAACGTTTGGTCGCTGACCAACCGACTTCTCAAAGAGACTGCGCCTAGAAGACCACCCATTACCCTCAAAGTAGGAGACAAATTCACCACCGATGGAGAGGAGACAGCCACCGCCCTCTTGAACCACTTCTACCCTGACGATACCTGTGATAATATGCCAACACAAGCAGAACTCCGCCGCCAATACCATAGCCCTACGACCAACACGGTAGACGACCACCCATTCACCGAAGAAGAGGTTCTGGAGCAACTAAAACAGATAAGCCCCAGTAAAGCCCCTGGCCTTGACAATCTCACCTCCGATATTTGCCTTCAATTTGCAGCACATTACCCGAGCTTAATTACCGACATCATGAACAGATGCCTTGCTCTACAGCATTTCCCCCGAATATGGAAGGAGGCCTATGTCAAAATCATTCCCAAACCGGGAAAGGATGATCCAACAGATCCCAAATCCTTCCGCCCCATAGGTCTAATTCCAGTGTTCGGAAAACTCCTGGAGAAGCTGTTCATTAAAAGGGTAGCCCACCATGCTGAGGTGGGAAACAAACTGAACCCTCAACAATTCGGCTTCCGTCAACAAAAGAATACCACCCAAGCTATCCATACAGCTCTAAACCATGTACACCACGCCAAACAAAACAACAAACTTGCCATAGCAATATCGTTAGACATAAGAGCGGCATTTGATAACGCTTGGTGGCCTGCCCTCTTCCATCGTCTAAAACATATTGGAGCGCCGCAAAACAACTATGGGCTAATTAAAAATTACGTGCAAGATAGAACCGCAACGCTGGATCACGCAGGAGTCCGAGTGCGCAAAACCCTGACAAAGGGCTGCATCCAAGGTTCCGCGTGTGGTCCAGTCTTATGGAACCTGATCCTTGACGAGCTCCTGGACATGCAACTGCCATCGGGCTGCCATATACAAGCCTTCGCAGATGACGTCCTGCTGATAGTTACGGCGGATAAACCCGAAACAGTGGAGCAACTCACAAACAACATTCTCGCCAACATCAGCGAATGGGGCAAACGCGTCAAACTGACCTTTGGCCCGGCAAAAACCCAAGTCATCGCCTTCACGCCCAAAGCAAAAACCGCGAAGCTCCAAATGGACGGCACCGACTTAGTGTTTGTGCCCGAAATTAAACTGCTTGGCGTCATCCTAGACGAAAAACTACTATTCAATAGCCACTTAAAATACGTGCTGGGCAAAGCCACTCGCATATTTAATAAATTACGTATGTACACCAGGTGTATATGGGGCGCGCCCCATATACACCTGGTGTACATACGTAATTAAAACCCGGAAAACGCCTGCACAATTTATTTTCACGTGATAGAACCAACCAATTACCTACGCTGCTGGTATATGGGGGCACATAGTAAGCAAGAAGAGTGTCAAAAAGCAAGTCGCCAGCCTCCAGAGGGGATTCGCACTGAAGGCCATCCGAGCCTTCCGGACCGTCTCTACCACTGCCGCTCTGGCACTCGCAGAGCTCATGCCCCTCGATCTCAGAATCAAAGAAGTTCACCACGTCGAGACGACACGTCTCACAGGTTCTAGTAACCTTTTGCCAGCGGACATCACTCCTGAACGCCCCACACCTGTACGTGAGCTACTACATCCAGCAATAAGACTACCCAAATCAGTCACGTGCACCCGGACACATAGACAAACTGAAATTGAGGCGGCCCAATCGACATCCCAAACACAGCACTGTATATTCACTGACGGCAGCAAACAGGACGATGGTGCCGTCGGAGCAGCCTTCGTCTGTTACGATCCGGGAGGAACAACAATTACGAAAAAGTTCAAACTTCACAGCACCTGCACAGTCTTCCTGGCTGAACTGTTAGCCATCCTGGAAGCTTGCAATTGGGCTTATGCAAAGGCTCAAACCAATACTACCATCTTCTCTGACTCCCAGTCGGCAATACAGGCGATCGCAGATCGAAGCAACACACATCCGCTGGTCACGAAAATTCACAGAACCATTTATAATCACACACACACGCACTCGTATAGACACACCACCACACATTGAAATCACGTGGGTGAAAGGGCACAGTGGAGTTGCGGGTAACGAAGCTGCAGCCGCAGCTGCGAAAACGGCCAGTCAGCTTCACAAAGCGCCGGACTACAGCGCATACCCAATGTCATATGTCAAACACCAACTGCGACAATCCAATTTGGCTAACTGGCAAGCCAGATACTCATCAAGCGAGCAGGGACAACACACCAAAACAATTTTTCCTACACTTCTTCAAATTAACAAATTCCGCAAAAAACTCGATCAGAATTTCTACATCACCTAAATTTTGACGGGTCACGGATTCCATAAGCAATACCTCCACCGCTTTAAAAATAACTACCGACAATTGTTGTCCCTGCAACGACAATACAGTACAACGTATCGACCACCTCCTCAGGGATTGCCCCAGATTCGCCATGGATCGCATGAAGTATGAAGCAATCTCTGAGAAATTTGGTATCACGACATTCACGACATATGACATCGGGACGCTAATGCGAAAAGAAGAAGTCTTGGATGCCTTCATCAAATATGCGACGAAAATTATGAGCCAGCTCAAGAACTTCAATGGCACATAGAGCACCACCATCTATATTACAATAATTATAAAGATCTAACCAAAGTTAATATTTGTGACATTATTTATCATATTAACGAATAACAACAACAACAACATTGCGAATAATAAAACACCTAAAAAAGACAGCAACTGTATCAAATAGCAGGAACTGTCCGAAAGTGCACACAAATAATAAATGAAACCTCACCCATAAGGAAAACCCAAAGCGAAACAAATAATAACAAAAAAAAAAAACCGGTTATAACTTTGCATCCAGGTGACGCATTCGGGGGTGCGTACAGAAAACCTCCACGCGTGACTGACACCTGCTGGTCCCTTATGGATACGTTCGGGGGGAAGAGCAGTTGTCAGGACGGTGCACCCTGGGCATGAACAATATACTCTTCGGAAAAGGTTTGGGAGTTTTTCGGAGAGGGTATTGTTTGTGGCTAATTTCTGTGGGCGGGGGAGCAGCATGCTCCTCGACGTTCTTCCGCTGGTCCCTCTGATTTGCAGAGGGCACAGTGGGGGAACGAAGGAGGCGGGTCGCTCCTGATCGATCGACGTACGTCGATTGACACTGGACGTGACCCCAGCCGCTGCGGTGCAGGCGCACCAAAGCGGCTATCGTTTCTCCCTCAAGAGCGATCTTGAGGGAGAACTTTCGGCGGGTTCGCTGAGCCAGGATATCTGGACAGCGGACGGAGGCATGTATAATGCCGCCGCCGGGGGCTTGGCTTAACCGCCCGGCCCAGAGGAAGGACACCTCTAAGATAAAAAACCACCTAATCCTAAGTTTTGAAGCGCGGCGAGAGGATGAGTGGCTGGTGGGGGACCAGTCGTTAGCGTTTCACCTGTAGATACCTGCCGAACTCTACAGTATGTAGGCTTACCTAGGCAAGAGGCTCTGCCTAGGTGGACATGTAGTTCCTCTATACTCGTGGGATTAAGAATGGAAACAATTATTAACAAAAAACAAAACCAAGATGACGTGCCAATTGTATTGGCGGAGAAGTTACCGATTGCCGGCAACGGCAACAAGAGCCGAGGAGGCTCCAGTCCCTCAGGGGACCAAAGCATGTCCGACCAGGACACAAAAAGCGGGGGCTCCAAGTCCAAATTTTGGGGCAAACGGGCGCGCGGGTCGGAGCGCACAGGATCGGCGGGGCATTCCTCGAGCGAGGAAAGCCTCCCGGTCGCGAAAGTGCCGACAGTAAGGAGAGGCCGAGGACGAGCGGTAGCGGGAGCTGCTTCCGCTTCGAGGCCGGGGCGGGGCAATCGGGGTCGTCTCAAGCGGCCTGATACGCCGCTAATCAGTCCGGAGAGCGAAACCGGGGTCTCGTCATCCGAGGCCTCAACGGAGGAGTCGGAGGGGGTGGTCGCCGCCTCACAGGTGGGCACGAAGGCGCGGCCTGACGCCGCGAAGAGTGCTCAGGGTGGGGTGGTCGCCACCGAACAGGCCGCCGAAATGGCCCGTCCGCTCCGGGAGCGGGCCAAAAACAAGCCGGACCACTGTGGTGGTAAGCCGGACGCCGCTGGCGGCTCCAATTTGGAGCGAGCGGCCAAGTTCGCGGAGGAGGTAGCGGCCGCGATCAGGGAGGTGGCCTTCAAGAGGACGAAGTCCTCTAGAGGCAAGGCTGTATCCGCGGCCACTGCCTCTATCATGGCGGCAGCGGAGGCCCTCCAACCCGGGCCTCCGTCGGACGGTATGTCGGAGATGCGGGCGGAGATCGCCCGCTTGACAGCCGCCATGGAGCTCCTCCAAAAGGAGAATGCGGAGCTTCGAGCGGACTTGGCCGGGCTCCGAGGAGCCGGGCCCCAAGAGGTGCCGCAGCGGGGGGAGCGGCATGGGCAGGGACGGCCCGTGACTGCTGAGGACCGGATCCTCAATCTGGTGCGGCAGGAAATGGCTGCTCTACGGAGCAAGTTTTCCACGTTGGAGGCCATTGTCCTGCGCCCCCCGTTGGCGGCATCCCAGCCGGCCCCGGGCCAGCTAAGGGCGTTGTCGTACGCCGCCACTGCAGCTGCCACAGCCGGTCCAGCCTCGTCGGGGCCGACCAAAGGTGGGGCGGCTGCACAGGCGGCGAAGGCTCCAGCCAGGGCGGCGGGGGTCCCGGCCAAGGCGTCGGGGGCACCGGCCAAAGTGGCGAGTGCCCCAGTCAAGGCGGCAGAGGCCCCGGCCAGGGTAACCAGGGCCTCGGCTAAGGCGGCGAATCGGCCGCCCCCACCACCTTCTGAATCTCCTCCGGCCGACGCCGGATGGCAAGTAGCCGGGGAGAAGAAGAAGGCTGGTAAGGCGGCAAGGGCGGCCAAAAGGAAGGCGAGGCGGCAGCGGCGCAAGGAGCGAAGCGTCGCGGCTAGGCTCCGCGCCCCGAAGTCCGCAGCTGTAGTGATTACACTACAGCCGGAAGCGGCAAAGAAGGGCGTGTCCTACCAGCACGTGCTCGCCAAGGTGGATGCGGCGGTGGATCTGAAGGAGACCGCCAATGGCGTCCGGCTTAAGATCACCGCGACCGGGGCCAGGATGCTGGAGATCCCCGGTGCGAACAGCGGTCCGGCAGCGGACGCTCTGGCCAATAGGCTCAGGGCGACCCTGAATCCGGACGAGGCCCGAGTGTCCAGGCCCACCAAACGCGCTGATTTGCGCATCCGGGGCCTGGACGACTGCGTGACGGTGGAAAAGGTGGTGGCCGCGGTCGCCAGGACTGGGGGGTGCTCTGCCGAGGAGGTGAGGGCGGGCACCATCCACCCTGACTCCACGGGGATGCGAGCCGTTACGGTGAGCTGCCCCGTGTCCGCGGCCAAGCTGATAGCCGGGGAGGGCCGAAGGCTTCTGGTGGGTTGGGTCTCCGCGCAGGTCAAACTGCTGGAGCCCAGACCTCTGAGGTGCTTCCGCTGCCGGGTGGGCGACCACGTGGGAGCGAAGTGCACCTCGGAGGTAGACTGCAGCGACCACTGCTTCCGCTGTGGTCAGCCTGGTCATAAGGCCGGCTCGTGCAACGCCGCGCCGCACTGCGTTGTATGTGCGGCGGCTGGCAAGCCGGCCGATCACCGGGCTGGGAGCAAGGCCTGCGCTCCACCCGCCAAAGCCAGAGGCAGGGGCAAGCCCTCCGCCACCGCCGTCACCGCCGCAGCCGCCGCCACTACTGCCGCCGCCGCTGCCGCCTCCACTGTCGTCGTCGCCGCCATTGCCGCCGCGGCGGTGCCCTCAGAGGGGGCTAGGGAGGGGGTTGAAATGGAGTGTCAATAACGGCCCCATTACGCCTCCTCCAGGCGAACATCAACCACTGCGCTGCCGCTCAGGATCTGTTGCTCCAGAGCATGGCGCAGTGGTCGATTAACATCGCCGTGGTCGCTGAGCCGTACTTTGTCCCGCCCAGGGATGACTGGGTGGAGGACCTGAGCGGCTCAGTGACCCTCATTTCGTCGGCCGCCGCTGGTACCCCGTCCCTCGAGTCTGTCAAGAGAGGACGGGGTTGCGTGGCAGCACGGTTCGGGGAGATTGTCGTGGTAGGGGTATACTTCTCCCCGAACCGAACTCTTGCCGAGTTCCACAACTCCCTCGTGGAGTTGAGAGTCGTCGTCGTCGGGTTCGGTTCCCTCCCCGTGTTCGTCCTCGGGGACTTCAATGCCAAAAATCTGGCTTGGGGTTCCCGCTTTACGGACACACGGGGTAGGATGGTGGAGGACTGGGCTCTGGAGACGGGCCTGGTCGTCCTAAACCGGGGTTCTGTCCCCACGTGTGTGCGGATGCGGGGCGAATCAGTGGTGGACATTTCGTTCGCCAGCCCCGCTCTGTCGCCGCGTGTAATCGACTGGCGCGTCATAGAGGAGGTGGAGACCTATTCCGATCACCGGTACATCCGGTTTGACGTCTCCGCCCAGACCTCGAGCGCGCCGGTCCGACAGGCCCCGAGTGGTCCGCGGTGGGCGCTGAAGCAGATGGACCGGGAGCTTCTCCTGGAAGCCTCGATCGTGCAGGCCTGGGTGTCATCACCGGACAGGCCTGCCGACATCAACGACGAGGCGGAGTGGTTCCGGGAGGCCATGTCCAATATATGCGACGTGGCAATGCCCCGGGTCCATCCTGGACGTGCTTCGCGCCAGCTGTACTGGTGGTCGCAAGAGCTGGAAGCTCTGCGCAGGGCGTGCGTAGCTGCGCGACGCCGGTACGCCAGGCACCGCAGGCTCCGTATCCGCCCTCCGGATACGGAAGCCATTGAGGCGGAGCTGTACGAGGGGTACAGAGCGGCGAAGACCGCCCTCCAAGCGGAGATCCTGCGGGCCAGGACACTGGCCCGCGAGGAGTTGCTGGAGTCTCTGAACAGAGACCCGTGGGGACGCCCATATAAGATGGTGCGGGAGAAGCTCCGCCCATGGGCTCCCCCGCTGACGCAGAGTCTCCGGCCCCAGCTTGTGGAGGACGTGGTGAGCGCTCTGTTCCCTTCAAGAGGGGAACATACGCCCCCGCCCATGGCTCCGCCTATTGCGGTGCCCGATGCGGACCACACCGCCGACGACGACGACGATGCTCCGGAGGTGACCGAGGTAGAGATGAGAGTGGCGGTACGCAAGATGAGTGCGAAGAATACCGCCCCAGGACCCGACGGCATTCCCGGAAAAGCCTGGGTCCTGGCCATGGGGACTCTCGGGCCTCGACTAAGGGGGCTCCTATGCGCATGCATGGAGAGGGGCCAGTTCCCACTTTGTTGGAAGACTGGGAAACTGGTCCTCATTAGGAAGCCGGGGCGCCCGGCGGACTCTCCGTCCGCCTATCGGCCCATTGTGCTGCTCGACGAGGTGGGCAAGCTCTTTGAAAGAGTCATTGCAGACCGCCTCGTCGGGCAGCTGGTGCGAGTGGGGCCGGATCTGGCGGAGAGCCAATTCGGTTTCCGCAGGGGGCGCTCTACGGTGGACGCCATCATGCGCGTGCGAGCCCTCACGACGGGGGATGCTGTGGCCCGGGGTGGGGTCGTCTTGGCGGTGTCTCTAGACATCGCCAATGCCTTTAACACCCTGCCCTGGAGTTGCATCAGGGAGGCACTTCGGTATCACCGGATGCCGACCTACCTCTGTCGTGTGGTCGAGGCCTATTTGACAGATAGGGCTGTCATCTACCCCGGTCACCAAGGAGAGTGGAACCGGCGAGAGATGTCGTGCGGTGTCCCACAGGGATCGGTCCTGGGGCCGCATCTGTGGGACATCGGATACGACTGGGTGCTGCGCGCCGATCTCCCTACTGGCGTCAGCGTCGTCTGTTACGCTGACGACACGCTGGTCCTGGCGCAGGGGAGGTCGTACCAGGCGGCGGCCGACTTAGCGACACGCGGGGTTGCGACAATCGTCGACAGAATCCGGCAGCTGGGACTCGAGGTGGCCCTGCACAAGTCCGAGGCCATGGGTTTCTATGGTCCTCGTAGTGCGCCACCGCCGGGCTCCCAGGTAATGGCGGGAGGGGTTCACATCGGCGTCGAGTCGACGATGAAGTATCTGGGACTCGTCCTCGACAGCCGGTGGAACTTCGTGGAGCATTTCCGACGTTTGGCTCCCAGACTGGACCGGGCCGGGGCTGCCTTGAGGCGGCTCCTGCCCAATCTGGGAGGTCCAAACGCCTCCTGCCGGAGGCTCTACGCGGGGGTCGTGCGGTCCATGGCCCTTTACGGGGCGCCGGTGTGGGCGCCTTCATTGAGGCGACAGCCAGCCCGCCGGCTTAACGCGTCCCAAAGGGTCATGGCCATCCGGCTGGCCCGAGGATACCGCACGGTCTCCTGCGAGGCGGCGAGCCTCCTTGCCGGAGTACCGCCATGGGATCTGGAGGCAAAGGTCCTCGCGCACATTTGGGAGTGGCGCGAGGAGGCGAAACGCCGGGGCTTAACTCCGATGCCGCAAGAAGTCGCGGCACAGCGGACAGAGCTCCGGCGGGATCTCATGGCGGAATGGAGAGTGCGATTGTCGCAACCCAGCGCTGGGCACGCCGCAATTGCGGCGATAAGACCCCTCTTTGAGGAGTGGCTAGAGAGGCGCCACGGCGTCCTCACCTTCCGCCTGACACAGGTGCTCACCGGACATGGCTGTTTCGGGAGGTACCTGTTCAGGATAAAGCGGGAGGAAACGCCCGGGTGTCATCACTGTGTGGATCGCCCGGAGGACACGGTGGAGCATACGGTGGAGGTCTGCCCGGCTTGGGCAGAGCATCGCCGTGTCCTCGTGGAAGCGATCGGCGGCGGTGATCTCTCGCGTCCGGCCCTGATTCGGGCCATGCTACGGAGCGAGAGGAAATGGCAGGCCGTCACCTCGTTCTGCGAAGCAGTAATGCTCGCGAAGGAGGAGACGGAGCGCGTGAGGGAAAGGCAAATTTCGCGCCCTCGCGCCCCTAACCGCCGCAGCAGGAGACGCCCTGGGCGTCGGGAGTCACGAGAGGATTTCCGGCCGCCGTAGGCGCGGGCTTGCGGACGGTGAGCAATGGGTAGCTCGCCGTCCGATAAGGACCAAGCCTGGGTCGACGGCGCGTTGTGTTCCACGCGCGCCTCAAAGAGATGTCAGCAGAATTGACGGGGTCCGCTAGGGCCAATGCCTGCCGGGGGTTCGAAGAAAACCGATAGGGAAATCGTGGCCCCCTGGCAACACGGCAACTGAAGGAACACGGGTGGGTTTTAGTCAGTAAGAGTCTGACACGCCCTCCCGCTCCGCCCAGAGCGGGAGAAGTTATTTGATGATTTCCCACCCAAAAAAAAAAAAAAAGGTGACGCATTCGGAAGCTGTTTTCAGCTGAATCGATCTCAAATAGGTTCCATCCTACTATCTGACTGTTCTAAATTGACATTTACGCGAAAAAAATTTTTTCGTCTGGGACTTAGAAAAAATTTCAATATTTTCCTTAAGAAAACCTAATTTAATTTTTATTTCAAAATTTTCTAGGACGAGGAACCCCCACATGTGCCACGTCATCCTGCAGGCGTCCCCCGCTGTGTGGCAGAGGCAGACGCACGCGGGTCGAGTGCACATCGACTTGCAGCGGGTGCGTGTGCTGGACCAGTCGCCACTGATTCAGTGCGCCCGCTGTCTGCGCTTCGGCCACAGCCGTAAATTGTGCACAGAACCCGCCGATCTCTGCACTCATTGTGGGGACCCCCACATGAGGGTGGACTGCCCCTCACGGCTAGCCGCGGAGCCACCAAAGTGCCGGAATTGCGTTTCCGCAAAGTTGGGTAACACCGAGCACAACGCCTTCGACGGTGAGTGCCCAACTCGTCTCAAGTGGGACGCATTGGCCCGAGCCTCAGTGGCATATTGCTAAAGTTGTCCCTACGACCACCACCAAGTACAAAATGATCCAGACCAACCTGCAACGGAGTCAGCTAGCAACGAATGAGCTCTTGCTAGAAGCTGACAAGTGTAAAGTCTCTGTTGCAATGCTCCAGGAGCCTTATGTGGGTGGGGTGCGAAGGATGAAGAGTTACCGGGGCGTAAGGGTCTTTCAGAGCTCTGAGGGAGGAAAAGGGACTGTAAAGGCGGCAATAGCTGTCTTTGACAAAAACTTAGATATCTTACAGTACCCGCAACTCACCACAAACAACATCGTTGTGGTGGGAATCCAAACTAGAGCCTGGAAGATCACGCTGGTATCCTTCTACTTTGAGCCGGATAAGCCCATTGAGCCATACCTGGAGCATCTAAAACGGATAGAGCGAGAAACGGGCCCCGAAAGGTTGGTTATTGGAGGAGACGCAAACGCGAAAAGTACTTGGTGGGGTAGCAGCAACGAAGATGCAAGAGGCGAGCAAATGTGTGGAGTACTAGGGGAAGTGGGGCTACAGATCCTCAACACCGGGGACATCCCGACTTTTGACACTGTGAGGGGTGGGGTGAGGTACTGTAGCCACGTGGACGTGACAGCCTGTTCGGCGGACATGCTCGACCTGGTGGACGGCTGGCGGATCGAGGAGGGTCTCTCTCTCTCTCCTCCTTATCTTCTTGCGCCATGAGCTCCAATTCCGCCAGGGAGTGGTCGGCATACAGTACCTCGGATGCACCATAGCCGGCCCTCGATCTGGCAACTTGCGCCTGCTGCTCCTTGGCGGCGACCCTCTCCTCCAGGTCTAGTTGGAGTTGCGCCCTTTTTGCTAGGTGTAGCTGGCGCTCGGCGTCCACCAAGCCTACATCGTGGGTAGAAGGCGCAGTAGAAGCCGAAGCCTTTTTAGATTTCGACTTCTTCTTCGCCCCACCTCGAGTCGACTCCGAGGAGCCCTCGGACCTCTTCCGCTTGAAGCGGTCGCTTTCGGCCCCCGACGTGTCCATAATGGAGTCATCGGAGTCCGACAACTCGCCTGGCCTACTGAAAAAGCTGGCCGCAGATGGTGCGCGGTCAGCTTCCGACGCCAAAGCGCCGCCGGCGTGGCTCTGAGAAGAGCCGTTGGATTGGCCCTGAGAAGGGCCGTTGGGTTGGCCCTGAGAAGGGCCGTTGGGTTGGCCCTGAGAAGGGCCGTTGGGTTGGCCCTAAGAAGGGCCGTTTGAATCGCCCTGGGAGGAGCGATTCGACATAAAACGCCCAGAGGCGTCACGCGTGGGTTTGCTCGTCATATTCGCAGACGACCGCATTTGTCTGCGAATCACAGCGCACTTTAGCCGCCGGTCTGCCACTCCGTTACGGTGGTCAGACACGGCGTTGCCCGGGGGAAACTGCGAGGAAGTATGCACTGTGGGGGATCCCCCAACCTAACCTAACCTAACCTGCTGAGCCTTTACTTCCACAACCCTCCCGGCGCATGCCCGCCTAGCTGGCGGGCCCCGCATGCCCCCCAGGCTGAGGGGCTACGAAGATGGCCGGGAACACCTGGCCATTCCCGTCCGACACTGGTGGAAGCCTGTGCAATACAGACAAGGGTGCCCCCGCACCCGTTGCCTGCTGGCCTCCACCTGGGAGGAGTCGGAGATGACTTTCAAACTGACGTCTTCTTCGACCCCTCCACCGCCTTCGGAGCGGCGCCGCATCCGGATCGTCCTCCCGCACGCGCTCCGCCGCCTCCTTCTGGGACATGACGTGTTCGCAGAAGGAGGCGACTGCCGCCCAGGACCTCTCATCCCTCAGCATGGCGTTAACCAAGCCGGGGAGTGAGAGGTCCGGTCCGATCACCGCGATGAGACTACAGCGCGACTCGGACCACGACGGGCACACCTCGAGGGTGTGCTGCGCCGCGTCCTCCGCCGCACCACAGTGATGGCACGACGGCGTCTCCTCTCGTCCGATCCGGCGCAGGTACGATCCGAAACAACCGTGTCCGGACAGCACCTGCACCAGACGGAAGGAGAGGAACCCATGCGGCCGCTCGAGCCAGTCTCTCAGGACTGGCCCAATCGCGTCGAGGGTACGGCGCCCGAAGGCTGCGATGGCGAGGTCCTCCGTCCAATGGACAACGATGGCATCCCTCGCCTCCCGTCGGACCGCCTCCCGCTCTTCCGGGGCTGGGAGTTCTCCTCTCGCCCTCCGCCCTGCCGTCCATTCATATACTCTGGCGAGCACCCACGCCTCAAGTTCCTAAGGAGGGATGCCAGCCAGAGCACATGCTGCCGCAAAGCCCACCGTGCGGTGGGCCCGCGCCACCCGCTGAGCTATGGCCCTTAGGGGCGCCCGCAAGGCGGCGGCGTTCTCTCTCCTTTGGAGCGATCCTTCCCAGATAGGAGCCCCGTAGAGGGCCAAACTCCTCAATATGCCGGCGTAAAGTTACCGGCATCGCGCGCTAGGCCCCCCAAGTTGGGAAGCAGCCACGAGAGCGCGCCCGCGGTCTTCAGCAGGCGCGACGACAGCCCGCTAAAATGTGGACCGAAGTGCCACCTGCTGTCGAGTACAAGACCCAGATATTTCATCTGGGCCTTCACCTCAATTCTGACGCCCTCCACAAAGATGTGAGCGTCAGGTGGGGGGCGCTGGCGAGGGCCGTGGAAGAACACGGCCTCGGTCTTGTGCAGCGCCACCGTTAAACCTAGGCGGCGAATCCTCCCTGCGACCAAGGATCCGCCCGCCGAGGCCAAGTTGGCCGCCTCCCTGAAACTCCCCCCACGGGCGGTGAGGAGAGTGGAGCTAACCTAACCTGAGCTAACCTAACCTGAGCTAACCAACCTATACCAAACTAAATTCATCCAAAATTAGAGACACACTTTCCTTACCGTTGTGGCCAAAATTGCTCGCTGATATGAAGAAGCAGGATCACATCTCACGAAGCCGCATCAGAAGCGCTGCACCAATCCGGAGTGGGCAGATCGTCAAGTACCTGAAACAAAGAGAAGCACAGGTTAATAGCCGGATATGCCTCTATGAAAAACAGAACAAATTAGTATCTAAAACTGTGCTAAAAATAACAGCTCTGAGTCTGCCAGGATTAATAAAATGTAACATTTTTATTAAATTAGTAGTAAAAATCGATAAGCTAGTAAATAAAAGTATGGAATAAGAAAACATGTCTAAATGATATATTGTATATATTAGGATAGCCATATATTAAAAATAGATAAAGATATAGAAAAATAAAATAGATCTTACTATACTAGGTAGACATTAATAAAAAATTAAAAAACAACTAAAAACATATAAAAGAAAAATAGTATCTAAGAGGAATAAGTTAATAAGTTATTAGGAAGCAAGATGTTAGATGTTAAAAAAGCCATTATATACGGTGTTAGATAATAAATTGATAAATAAGTAATTATACGAAGTGAGGCGACTACTCCGGGAAATCTCCACTTCCTAAAACAAGACTGATATGAAATGAAATTTGACCGGTCTGCTGTCCAGAAAGTCCCTTGTTTTGAGCGCCGAGTGAGCCAGCGCGTTGTCGTGGTGAAGCAGTAGCCGGCGGAGGCCAGTGTTCGGTCGCTTGTTGCTTGCAGTAGTAAAAACTTCTGCAAATCTGGCTCGTTTCACTTTGGTAGGCGTTGGTTCATTTTGAAATAGCCACACGGTCGACTGACGCTTCGTTTCTGGATCATACTGATAAATCCAAGATTCATCACCCGTAATGATATCATAAACGCGCCGAGACGAGCCTGCTTCAAATTTTGCTATCATGTCTCGGCACCATTCTACCTGAACCTCCTTCTGAGCCTGCGTTAGATTTTGCGGTACCAACGTGAAACTATCTTCCTTACCTGAAGATGCCCGTGTAGAATTTCATACACACTTCCCGATCCAATCTGCAGTATATGCTGAACCTCTTTGTATGTAATTCGCCTATTCTCTTGAATTAAATTTTTCAGTCAGCACGTTATTATGGTCGGCCACTTCTTTCTTCGTCCACCAAAATTACTCGACCATGCATAAATTCGTTGAACCAGCGGAAAACAGTCGCTTTAGAAGAGCTTTTTTCTATGAACACCTTCCGAAGTCTTTCAAACGATTCTTCTGGTTTTAGTCGACATTTGAAATCGTACAAAATCATCGCGCGAAAATGTTCTCGTTGTAAATCCACTTTTCAATAAGAAAGAAATGTGGAGGGAATTTCGAATTTGGAATGTTATGTTTTTTTTTTGTAATAAATAGTCATAATTTTAATTGACATCAAAACCAGCCGCAAAAGTCAGTCAGTCGCAAAACTTTCTGAGTGACCTGGTAAAATAAGCTAAAGTTCATAAGTTTACTAACACAATGAGTCCTTGTTACTTGAATAAAGAAAAATATCTGGATGACCATTTTTTTTTAACGACGTTTTCTATAAATGAAACCTAGCTAGATCGATTTATCGCTCCCGAAACCCCCTGCATACAAAATTTCATAAAAATTCTTGTAGCCGTTTCTGAGATTCAGATTATATATGTACAAAGTTTATTTAATGTATAGAGACTCACCGACCCCACAGTCAAACCACTACTACGGTTTTGTGGGCTTAGCATAATAGTTACATTTACCATATGTGAATAAAGATAAATAAATATATACAAGAATTGCTCGTTTAAAGGTATTAGATTTATAGTATTATTATATTAATACCGTGAATGTGAAATTTTTAACGAAAATCAGATTTTTGTTTTATTTCATTCTACACGTTCAAATAAGTGATCCTGCAAATAGAAAAAATACGTAAAAAATATCGCATTTGACGATTTGTAGTTGGAATGTATGGGAGAACATGTTTTTCAACTGCAATGTTAAGTTTGTTCTTGGGATAAATAAATTCATCTCTTCTACGGAACCCTTCATTGTACGTAGTCCGACACGCACTTGGCCGGTTTTTTTCCCTAAAACTGCCACAGTTAATAAATCTGTGCTGCGGGTCAGATTTTGATGCCCTTTGCACGCTCGCCTATCGCATATAAAAGCCCCGCCATGCCCGCCATGCGGGTTGTCATTATTAGTTCGTTAGAGCGCGAGCGTGCTGCTAGCACCCCCGCGCCGCTTACTCGACGGCTACTGCTCTTATCTCGGAGTAGGCCTTAATTTGTGACTACATTATCAGTGATTAAAAATAACTAAATGGCAAAGTTTATTACTATAATAATAATATTAACGACCATTTGTCGTGCGAGTTCTGGGAAGTTCGAATCTAATTATGAAGCTTTCACTATCGGTCTCGGCCTCAAAGTTGGAGCGCTGTTGTGCTTGGGCGAATGTTTCAACGGGCGATGTGTGTACGATTGGCACGGCGACGAAACGGACTGTAGAACATCCAATAAACTTACGAAAAAATATACTACAAAAGATAACCAAGTGTGTATCAGCAATTGCGACAAGTACAATGAAGAGTCGTATGAGTGGTGCGTCACTGCCAACAACAACTGGGACAAGTGTTCGAGGACAATTGCACTAACAGCTAAACTAAGACATACCACGAAAAATGAATATGTGACATGTGATAACGATTGCGATAAGCACAGCAAAGATTATTATTGGTGTAACACAATATTGAGTTGGGAACACTGCCATATCGATGACGAAGCTCTGGTACCCAATTATCCCACGACTGCTGACACGACGTGCGAAACACCGTGCAAGCTTTACGACAGCGACTATAAAGCGTATTGCTATGACACCAGAGGCAACTGGGAGCGTTGCTTCCTAAACCCTAGATACGGACACGTGTTGCACAACATAACGCAACAATTGAGAAGAAGCTTTAGATTCGGTGTTTACGATTCGGATGGTTACAAGTTATGCAAAAAAGTAAACGAGCGAGCGGTTAAAGATAATCTTCATTTCAACGAGTGCGACTTGAACATTGAATCTATAGCTCGTAGACATCGAGCCGACAATCCAACAACTGAGGTTCGCACTATAGATCCCCGTGTACCTATCACTAACCACGCCAGTCCGATATTGTCGTACACCACGTTACCGAGAATAGGTAGATTTGATCAGACACTTCCCACCGGAGATGTCGATCTACCTCTGGTGCTGGAAGCCCGATTGACAGTGTGGACCACGCGACCGGTCGGTACGCCGAGAGAATCTTTCCCTTCCTACGTTACCAACAATTATAACCGAATGAATCCGATTAGTCGAATCTCCACAGACAACTTCGATGAACGTGGTCATCTATTAGCTGCGCGATTGGGCGGTCCGATGCGGATGTACAATATATTTCCACAAACTTGGCGTCTCAATCGCGGATGCGGATCATCTTGGTTCGAGATGGAGCAACATTTATATAATTTCCTAGAGGATCACGATGACAGATACGTAGAATTCTTAGCCGTATTGGGCTATCGAACCGACGTAAGCGGTGAACTAAATCCCCGACCGGATAACATCGGTGTTCGCTTGAGATTCTACGATAATAACAATTTGACCGACAGACAGGGTAACCGTTTAAATAGTTTTGAAGACAACGAGACCGAAAACATGCTTTTTTCCAACGATCCAAATCAAGACTGTTGCCGACGAATTTAATCATGTTATATGTTGTCTTTACATAATATATGATCAAACGAACTTCTTAAGTGAAGTTCGATGGATATAATATGAGTGGTTTCATTTGAAGATATAAATAAAAAACAGGTAGTCCTTTAACCTACAAGGCAACACTCGCACGCTTTTAAAAGTTACTTAAAATTAGAATAGTGAATCGATTTCTTTTTACACGACTGCCCAAAAAGGAGTGGGGACATTTAGTTTAGGCTAGATGGGGAGGATATGACGCGAAAAAAATCTAACAAACAAAATAAATTAAATTGTTCCGAGAGTCTCACCACCGCCTAGAAGTACGCTCCTAGTATTTAACCTACTTGCAGGGATCACTCGCTAGCTTAAAAAATTGGTTGGTCCGTTGGTCAGGTGGGAGATGTTGGACATCGCGTCGACAGGCTACAACACCAAAAGGAATGCGCCGCTAGTGGTACCTACATTCTGGCAGTTATAAAAGCACGCCGTTGTTGCGGACAGGAGATTCTACCTGTAGGAATGTCAAGTCGGCATCTCCGTCGCTGGTCGTTCTCGTTGGGCCTCCCCAGGCAACTAGGGGTCTCACCTGGCGGGGACAGACCGCCGAGATGTCGTGAAGAAAGCGGTACTATGGGATTTAGCGTCGTGGCGCGCCTACAGAAATACTCATAGCAACTATAAAAAAAATAGAATAGAATATTTTTATTTTCAGACAGAATCCATAGGGTTAGTATCAATTTTACTTAACATCTAGTGTTAGTAGGTACTTACAAACAGATTATAACATAAAATTAAAATTCAGCGTGGCGCTGCATCCACCTCCGTAACATCGAGAAATCCCACCGATCTGAGAACACACTGAGAATACTGTTGGTGCTGCCGCGAACGCGTGACATCAGGGATGCACATCTTTTTCTAACAATGGCGGCAAAACCATCAATGTTATTATCCGCAAACATCCCTGATGCACTACAACGCCACGGCAGCCGCAGCAGCACTCTCAGTGCATTATTATATTGAACGCGTAGGTCGCTGTATGCCCGCTGAGTAAAGTTGACCCAGAGGCTGCATGTGTGAAAAGCGTTACTTTAACTGCCCTCGTACATCGTGCAAACCTGCGGGCCAGCATGTTAAAACGGACAGCTAGCGACCTACGTTCCCTTTCAATGTCACAGTTATCTTTAAGGTCTTCAGTGACCTAGCGGCCCAAATATTTAAACTTGTCCACTCTTCGCAAGGACTCTCCACACAGTGAGACATGAGGAATACACGAATATGTCACGTTGCCTGCTTTAAAAACCAATAGCTCGCTCTTTGTGACGTTATATTTCAGCCCATGATTCACCGCATAGCATTCGCATATACCGATCAGCCGCCTCAGAACTCCGATCGATGGGCTCAGCAACACCATATCGTCAGCATAACTTATATTATTAATGCACACTCCGTCAATATGACATCCGACATTGGTGCTGCTGAGCTCAAGGATCAGCTGGTTCACGTATAGGTTGAAGAGCCGGGGTGAGCTGAGGGGGACTCTACTACCTCACCTCACCGCACTCCAACCGATACACGTCCGAGTGCGAACCAACCCACTTCACGCCATTACTGTGTCTACTGTACCAGTACCTAAATATTGACAGTATCTCGGTGGTGCAGTAGTTTCACTTTCTAGTTCACGCCATAAAAATCGTAACGTACGAGATCGAATGCCATTGACAGATCCAGAAAACATGCAAAAATAGGAGTCTTTCTGTCTGTGTAGTATTGAACAGTCTGCTTGAGGCACAAGATTGCATTCTCAGTAGACAGCCTAGGCCTAAAGCCGAACTGGGCATCATGTAGTTTGAGGTCCTAGACGTGGAATTGTTACACTAAAAACAGTGATATTCACAATGTTAACACTAGAAATAAGGACAAACTACGAGCTCCCTTTCACCGGCTTCATAAGGTTCATAACTCATTTGTTGGGCTTGGTATAACCTTTTATAACAAGCTACCCTCTTCTATGCTAGATTTGCCTTTTAATGCGTTTAAAAATAAAGTAAAATCCAACCTTTGTTCAAAGGCATACTATTGTATCAACGACTACTTAAATGATAAGAATAGTTGGTCGCTGTGATTAACTCAAGACAATGTTTATGTTCTTTCTCCAGATTTAACTTACCTACTGACAGTTTATATAAGTTTATATAATTTTTTTATTTTATTTGACTTTATGAGTCAATTTTTTTATTATTTTTTTACGAGTCTATTTATTTTTATTTTATTGTTGACATAATCTACTCATTACAATGTTTTTGTTATGAGTTTGTATTGCAATTTGTGGTTGGCTAGTGACCTCGACAATTGATTATATTATTTTTTACCTGAGCAACCGGCGGCAAGTTCGTCATGCTCCCTTAGATGTCAATGCTTGCGGTAGCGTCGGGAGTCGGGTTGCCTCCTTCCCTCAAATATGGCGAAGGGGGTAATGGCTGATCTTTGCGTTATGCTCGTGAACGGGTGCTGCTTGTGGTGACTGGTCGTTTTGCTGATCATGGTTTTGTTATTGTTACTAGTAATTAACTGTACATTTATTTTACCTCGATGGTCCTAGTTTATCATTTATAACTTCCAATTTACAGCTTTATGTAAGCGGGCACGCCCTTTATGCCTGGAGGCTTTTATTTAGATATTTAGTTCTTTTTACGTTTAGTTTTTATTTTTTAATTCTGCTTGAGTATAGTTCTCGATGTTTTTGGTTGGTATATTGGCGTGTGCTAGCTGACATATGGCCAATAATTTATACTTAATTAAAATAATGTTTTGTGTTGCATAATAATTTTGCATACTATTGTATAGAGTCATTTTAATTTTTTTCTAACTTGAACAGACAGCTGTGCTGCTGGGGAGTTTGTTGCGCCACTTCTTCTTCCCAGCTAAAGGCACTAGGAAGTGGTGAAGGGTGGGCGTTTTTGGGGGACTGTCTTATGTAATTTTGACGTTCGAAAAGTGCTGGTTCTCAGCCTAATTTGAATAAATGACTTTTGAATTTTGAATTTGTTAATAGATAAATATCATATGGATATCTTATGCTTTTGTGAAACCTGGTTAAAACCAGATAGGATGCTATTTAATGTAAATAATTTTTCAGTTGCCAGTGCGTACAACAGGTCCTCAATAGGGGGTGGTACCTTGATATTATGTAATAGTTGTTTCAGACATAAGGAAAGGAAGGATATCACTGCTTGCTCTGTTGATCGCTTATGTGAGGTAGCATGTGCAGAGGTTGAAGGCCATACTTTCTTATGTGTTTATAGACCACCAGCTTCAAACTTGTCATCATTTTTAATCATTATGGAAGAAATACTAAGTAAACTTTTTAAAGATAATAAATTAGTTTTTGTTTGTGGTGACCTAAATATTGATTTATTAGTTAACTCACCTGATAAATATAAGCTTATATCATTGTTTAATTCATTCAATTTAAAATGTATATTTAATGAAGCGACTAGAATAACAGCAACCTCAGCTTCATGCATTGACAATATATTTACTAATTGTAAAATACAAGACTCATTCTTAATTAGTGGCGTTAGGTCTGACCATAATGGTCAACTTGTATCATTTGAATCAGATAAAAAGTTACGTTTAGATAAAACTATTCAGTTAAGACCTCTTACTAAATATAAATTGAAAATGTTTAATAATAATGTTCTTAGCAATCTTTCAACAGCTAGTTTTGATTCACAAGACCCCAACATAAACTATGGTACATTATTTTCTACAGTATGCCAAGAATTCCATAAAGCATGTCCTGTAAAAACAGTAACAATCAATACCAAACCAAAATTTAATGAATGGGCCACTCCTGGCATTAGAAAAAGCAGAGATATTTTATATAATTTATATAACGAAAAATCATTGACTTCTGATCAAGTAATTCATAATTATGTAAGAAAATATTCTAAGATATTTAAAAGAGTCTGTGCCCAAGCTAAATCTAAATTAATAAGTAACAAAATTAATAATTCTAACAATAAAATAAAAGCTGTGTGGCAGGTAATTAACAAAGAAACTGGAAACACAAAACAGCGAGATCAGAATGAATTGTCATTAAACATTGATAATGTAACCATTTCAGATAAGTTAAAAGTTGCTGAGACACTAGAAAACTTCTTTACCAACATCCCAATAGAGGTGACGAAATCTCTCTCCTCATCATCTATACTAGCTGAATCTCTTTTAAAAGAACACTTCACTAGAGACATTCCAAGTTTTGAATTCAAGCCCATTTCTATTGACACAATTAAAAAAGCATTTAAAAGTCTTAACATAAAAAACACTGAAGACTTATGGGGGATTTCCGTTAAGGTTCTTGAAGATATCATTGACACAATTGCCCCTGTCCTAACAGGCATATTTAATCAATGTTTAGATAGCGGTACGTTTCCTGATTTAATTAAACATAGTAAAGTAGTACCAATTTTCAAATCGGGTAGTAAGAGTGATCCCTCTAATTATAGACCAATATCTGTGCTACCAGCATTGAGTAAAATAAATGAAAAAATCATGCTACACCAGATGTTGTCACATTTTAATTCTAATGGGATTTTACATATTCACCAGTTTGGTTTCACGAAAGGTAGGTCGACGACTGACGCAGGAGTAAAACTCATCAGTCACATTTTGGAATCCTGGGAGAAGTCCCAGAATGCAATTGGCATTTTCTGTGACCTCTCAAAAGCGTTTGACTGCGACCACAATACACTGATCTGTAAATTACACCACTACGGAATTCGTGGACAAGCTGCTGATCTTGTTCTTTCCTATCTATCAAACAGGCAGCAAAAAGTAAATGTTAATGGGGCGACGTCTTCGGGGTCTCTAGTTAAAATGGGCGTGCCTCAAGGCTCAATTCTCGGCCCTTTCTTATTTATAGTTTATATAAATGATCTTCCTTACATGATGACTAACTAATCAGATATAATTCTATTTGCTGACGACACTTCTCTTATTTTTAAAATAGACAGGAAAGATACAGATGTATTACATGTTAACGATAGTCTGGCTGTAATTTCAAAATGGTTCGCAGCTAATAACAAAAAAATGCGAACAAAACGAAATTTATTAGGTTCTCATTACCAAATTTACCTCAAGTAGGTCTAAATCTAAAACTTGATGGCAAAAACCTAGATGCAATAACGGAAACTATATTTAGGAATTACTTTAGATTCAAAATTACAATGGGGCGCCCATATTAGAACTCTTTCAGGTAGATTAAGTTCAACTGCATATGCAGTAAGAAAAATAAGGCAGTTGACTGATATAGCCACAGCTAGGTTAGTATACTTTGCTTATTTCCACTGTATTATGTCTTATGGCGTCTTGCTGTGGGGATCGGCAGCTGACGTAGATTCAATTTTCATTTTACAAAAGAGGGCAATCCGCGCTATCTATAAAATGGGCCCTCGCGAGTCCCTTAGAGACAAATTTAAAGATATTGATATACTGACTTTGCCTTCACTTTATATCTTAGAAAGTATTATGTATGTTCGCAAAAACTTAAGACTTTACAAAATAAGAAGCGATTTCCATAATATAAATACACGTAGTCGACATGAAATTGTGATACCCAAATTTAGATTAACTAAAACAAGCAAGTCATTTCTTATAAACAGTATCCGCTTTTATAACAAGTTGCCAAAGTCTGTGACAGAACTTAGCGATGGGAAGTTCAAAACCCACATCAAACGTGTCCTTATCAAGAAAGCATATTATAAAATTAAAGACTATGTTGAAGATAAGGAAGTTTGGCAATAATTCCTTCTGCACATGTGGCTTCCCTGGTACCTCATTAACGGCATAAATAAGTAAGAGTCTATTAACTGCTCCCAAATTACCATGTTTATTTAAATCTTTTTTTTTTTTTTTGTTTTTACATTCGTCCTTGACATATTTATATTCTATTATTTGACATTATATACCTACGATTTTTAACTTTTTTTTGTGACTTTTGTGGACATGATAATTACTCAGATTGATTACAGTTCTAACAGCAATCATATAATTGCGTTTTATTAAAATAGGTTTTTTACTTTTATTAATTTATTTATTTTTTGTATAGATTCTTTTCTACATATTTTGTGAATGTGAGAACGCTGTAGGCTTAGTGGATTGTAGACCTGTTGACCATTTTCTATTTTGTTAAGTACTCAGTGGCGTAGCGAGGGGGGGGGGGGCGGAGGGGCGGACCGCCCCGGGCGCCACCATTAGAAGGGCGGCAAAAAAATATATTTTGTGCGGTCACTGGCGGTCAGTTAGACAATGAATTTTTCAAGAAGTTAGCTTTTACCCACTTGCACATATTAAATGACCCTCTCGCCCAAAACAATTGTTGCCAATCACGAGTGGCGGTTGGTCCTTGTTAAACGGTTAAACGCGTCCCAGAGGGTCATGGCCATCCGGCTGGCCCGAGGATACCGCAAGGTCTCCTGCGAGGCGGCGAGCTTCCTTGCCGGATAACCGCCATGGGATCTGGAGGCAAAGGTCCTCGCGCACATCTGGGAGTGGCGCGAGGAGGCGAAATGCCGGGGCATAGCTCCGCCGCGCCGCCGCGAGAAATCACGGCTCAGCGGACAGAGCTCCGGCGGGATGTCATGGCGTCATGGAGAGTGCGATTGTCGCACGCCACAATTGCGACGATAAGACCTCTTTTTGAGGAGTGGCTACAAAGGCGCCACGGCGTCCTCACCTTCCGCCTGACGCAGGTCCTCACCGGACACGGCTGTTTCGGGAGGTTCCTGTTCAGGATAAAGCGGGAGGAAACGCCCGGGTGTCACCATTGTGTGGATCGCCCGGAAGACACGGTGGAGTATACGGTGGAGATCTGCCCCGGCTTGGGCGGAGCATCGCCGTATTCTCGTGGAGGCGATCGGCGGCGGTGATCTCTCGCGTTCGGCCCTGATTCGGGTTAGGTACGGAGCGAGAGGAAATGGGAGGCCGTCACCTTCTGCGAAGCAGTAATGCTCGCGAAGGAGGAGGCGGAACGCGTGAAGGAGAGGCAAAATTCGCGCCCTCACGCCCCTAACCGCAGCAGGAGGAGACGCCCTGGGCGTCGGAAATCGCGAGCCGATTTCCGGCCACCGTAGGCGCGGGCTTGCGGACGGTGAGCAATGGGTAGCTCGCCGTCCGATAAGGACCAGGCCCGGGTCAACAGCGCGTTGTGTTCCACGCGCGCCTCAAAGAGATGTCAACAGAATTGACGGGGTCCGCTAGGGCCGATGCCTGCCGGGCTTGCGAATAAAACCGAAAGGGAAATCATGGCCTTCGGCAACATGGCACCTGAAGGAACACGGGTGGGTTTTAGTCAGTAAGGAGTCTGACACGCCCTCCTGCTCCGCCCAGATCGGAAGAAGTTATTAGATAAAATCCCACATAAAAAAAAAATTGCCAACCGCACTCGTGATTTCCAAGAACATGTACAGACGCCAGCACATCAAGCTACTACAATCTGTCAAATTAATTTAAAAGATTTTCAACTTTATCGCTGAAATGTAAGGTTCAAAGTTGATTAGAAAAATTTGACAGTTTCGGGTAGCTTGATGTGCTGGCGTCTGTACCAGTAACTTCTTCGTCTACCGCGCTGCCGTTTTAATAGTAAGTTTTAGTTTGTTTTTTTATTATAAGTAATTTAATTATTTTATTTTTTATTATTTTTACGACGTCAAAAAGGCGGCAAATTATTACTCCGCCCCGGGCGACAGTGACTCACGCTACGCCACTGTAAGTACTTGGTACTTATTGAATGACCTACACTGTCCTCCCATACCTAGAAACACTGTTATATGAAAGTATTGTAAAAGCCAATTATTTTTAAAAGAGTAACCGTGGAGTTTCTTGCCGGCTCTTTTCCATAGGAAACGACCAATTGGAACCGTGCACCTAGCTTCTGACGTTTCATAAGTGCCCATGTAGGTTTATGTGAAATAAAATATTTTGATTTTGAGGTGTTTGGCTAGTTGTTTATCAAGCAGACTGTCCAAAACTTTTGCTATGACAGTGGCCAGAGAAATGGGCCTGTAATTGGAAATGTCAGAGGCATTCCCTGTTTTATTTACTATAGGTACATTACCTACTATGTTTTACTATACACACAAACGCATTACACCGCGTCATTTTCCACAGGCCATTTAGGCCAATAAAATGAGGGGTGCATATTTATGGGCCACTGTATAGCCTCCGCGAGCGAGGGGCGAAGCCCTGACATCACGATATCTCGGTTGGGCAGAAGATTGGTGTTCCGATCACCGACGGGAAAAGACGTAACTACGTCCTAGTTACTATACAGGCATCCTCCGCGACTCTCGCGAAGTTATAAGTTTCTTTTGTGGTTGTACCTAAGTTTATTGTAATAAACCAAATTTAATGTACCCGCTTTAACGATTTTTATGAAATTATTGTGAATTAACGCCACGTTGCCGTACACTCATTGTTTAGACAGGAAATTAGTTGGCCCGGTTACAAAACGCAATCATACGATTTTTGTTTACAAATCGTACCTCGTCGGTGAGTGGGTCGCGTGAGAGGCGTGGCGACTGTGGCGAGTCAGCGCGCAGAACGTCCGCCGCGCTGGCGGCTTGTGCTGGCGGCGCCCGCGCCAACGTCGTCACGGCCTTGACACCAGCTGAGAGCATTCGTCGTAATCTAAATATTGTCAAAACATGTTTTGATAAAATACTGCTATATAATTCGCAAGCGTTATTTACAATAGTTCAGTGGACATTTGGATATTACACGATCACAACCTCTCCGTAAAGTGTAAATTCTTTGTAAAAAAAAAATAGTAGAAGAGAAGTTCACAAAATACTGTGGCAATCTTTATAAAGAACAGGAACCCCAGGAAGTGAGTGATTAGGGCTAGAAATATTGAACGTGTAGTTGGCGGTCATCACTATATCTACGTTTCATATTGAACAACTTGTCAAGTCATTTGTTTTATGAACACTTATTTTAATTACCTAATATAATTGTGATACAATGAAGAAGACAATTGTTTGAAAATAAATTGAAAAGTGCCATTTAAATAATTGTATTAAGCACATTTGTGGTTTCGACTAAGTTATAGAAGATAAACAAATATTTTGAAGCTTACGCGAAACGAAACGTTTTCTGATTTGTTTTGATTTGCTCCAGTTGGTAGCACTGCTTAAAGATCGTCCGATTTGACGTCACGAAAATCTGTCATTGATTTATTTATATTTGCGAATTTTAACTCGCGTAGCCAAGGTATTGTGCAAAAATCACACATTACCGTACAGTGGGTTGGTGGGAGCAGGCAGCACATTGTTGTTGCTACAAAGTGATTGGAAATATTTTGTGTGAAACATCTAAATAATAGTTGATAACAAAGAGCTGTGGCAAACATTGGTGTTGGACATATTTTTAAAGTGTTTGTACATAGTATTAGAGCGCGCGACAGTTCTAGAAGGCGCTGGTATCGTTGTGCTTGTGCTCACGTCAAGTCGTGAAGATGTCGTCGCTGGGCGGTCAGTGGCGCGTGATCCGCCACTACCTGTCGCTCAGCAACCTGAACGCTGAAGTGGAGAAGCTGATGCAGAAGATCAAGCCCGCGTCGCCCGAGCAGTGGGACAGTAAGTACCACTGGGTACACTAACTTCATACACATCACATCACTTGTGAATTACTTACTGTGTTGTAGTCAGCTCTCCGTCGAATCATAGTGATTGTTTACCATACAGTTTCTTGTCTGCACTGTGCAGGGTTCACGTGAGAACGTTGACACACTGACATGATTTAGACACAGATTGAAACATTGTTCAGCTATTTCTTAGAATCTATTTTGTTTATGTTCATTATGAACTAATTATATTTTACTAGCTGACCCCGGCAAATGTTGTTTTGCCAATTATTTGTTTGGGGAGGACAACCCTTATCACTTAGGGGTATGAAAAATAGATAGTAGCCGATTCTCAGACCTACTGAATATGCATATAAAATTTGGTAAAAATCAGTAAAGCCGTTTCAGAGGAGTAAGGTAACTAACATTGTGACACGAGAATTTTATATATAAGAAGATTATCAAAGTAACAACCAATGATTACATTAAAATCAGTAATAAACAAAAAAAATATAGAAATTAGCAAGAAAGCATGGCAAGTACAGTAGACTCACTGACCCAATAATCTAAACAATAAAACTACTCACACTTATTATAATTGTTATTACATTCCAATAAACCACATTTCTATTGTCATAGATTTAATACGGAGGTTTGAGAAGGCGGTGACACTTCGTCTGTCACCCGTCACACAAGTGGACAAGACAGCAACACCTGACAAGAAACTGAACTCTACAGCTGTTGAAGAGACAAACACTAAAGCAGTGACCAAGGAGCTGTTAGAAAGCAAGCCCAAGGAAGTAGTGGCACCAGGCATGGGCTCCGAGATTAAGGAGCTCAGCATAGAGAGCCTGTGGCAAGGACTGCGCCTCAAGAAAGACATCCAGCTCGGCAAGATCTCTGAGCCCACCTGGAAGGAGCAGAAGCACACCGTGTCCAAGGTTCGTAAAACACCTGTAATATTTGTGGTAGTGATGAGATGAATATTTGAGCCTGTGCACACTACTCTTTTGTTGACAGTGCTAAACCACTTTGTTTAAAAAAATATTCATATTCTTTGTTCAAGATTGTGGAATTAAATTATTAGTTATTTATGTGTGTACTATATTTACTGTGGATTATGTTTCACACTTATTTTCCTACTGATGGACTGGTATACTTTAATGATTGATAAATAAAATCAATATTTTTTATTGCTATTAGGTTATTGTAATTCACTACAGTAAATATGTTATTTTTTTGGTCTCATAAAATCTTGGGTAGCATTATTATAATAATGTCTTGCGTTCAGTACAAGTTTTAGCATGAGGTCTGTCATAATAGTATTCATACTGCACTGCACAATAACAATCAATATTATCTATCACCTGATACATTCCGGTGATTCTGATATTTCGGGTTTCCCCCAAACTGGTAGGCACAAAAAATAGACGAATTAGCAATCATGTTATTGTAAACAAAAACTGACAGAGGACAACTGAACAAAATATAGCAAAATATTTCACGAACAGCAAACAACAAAATATTTCATGAACACTAAACAGTGCCACAGTTATTTGTGCATCAGATTTGTTGTTATCAGTGTTGATTTGTTATGAAGTGATGTGCGCCGCGCGCTATCGGGATGAACACCGAGTTCGGAGAAATGATAACGGCATGCAGTCACATACACATGGGTACGTGATGCGTGGGACATGCGATGTACCACACCACAAATAACTACACAGAAGCTCAACTCCATACAAAATTCATATACATATCGTGCAGTCAGGGAAATGCATTGTTTAGCAGATTGTCACACTGGTGCCGATTCTCTTGTACACCGAACTAAACTAACTAAACTATCACTAAAATTCCTTACTTTTGACTATGAAAATCTCAAAGCTATTCTGCAAAGAAATTCTCTAAAGGAGACGTTTCATTTTTGTATGGGACTCCGGCCATAACATGTACACTTCAGAAAACCTGGTAAACGAACCCCTTAATACAATAAAGACTGTTTTTTCCATAAAATCTAATACTTTTTGGGCACAAAATAAAAACCGAAAATGTTTGACGTTTGTCAGGAGAAATACGACTATCGACAGCTAGCCATTTTCGTCCAGAAGTACCTACAAATCTACAATCCACAAAAGCAGTTTTTTATTTTTATGATGAATCACACTTTCTAATTAATCAAAAAAGTTGTATAAGATAGCTATCTTAATATAGTACAGAAATACATGCCTTTCATATTTATTTAAATGACGTCTACGTGATATTATTATGTTAAAATGTAACATGATTTCTAGACGAAAGCAGTATGCAAGTAAAACGACGCCATGATGAATAGAATATGGCAATAATTTGTTAAACTATTATTTTTTGTGCCGAAGTAATCAGGGGAATAAACAGGAAAGAATATTTTTCCTCAATTCGTGGAATTTTTTCCTTTTTTTACATTAACGTACACTTTATGGCCGAAAATGAAACATCTCCTTTAAAAATAATTTTGACACATCTAAATCGAATTTGACAATCGCGACTCCACACGTGATACCTAACCACGTGATCTTTTTAGAGCCGGAGGCGCGCAGGGGGGGCAGCCTCGACGTGTTTTATATGGATTTTTCACTTTTTGTATGGAAAATAAGAAAAAATATTACCTACATGTAGAGTGTTAGGGGTTTAAGGCTTTTATAAAGGGTGTCGAAATTTTCATTATTTTTGCGATTGGACACACCGTTTTCGAGATACAAGCAAAAGAAAAATAAAAATTAGTACTGTTTTTGCATCTGAAGTCGAGGTGTTGGTGTGAATTTTAGTTCATGACAACCAATTTTATTCCACATGTTTTTAGTCGAAATTAAAAATAGTCATATTTAGTTAGAAAATCTAAATTTTAGGTTAAAAACGTCAAACTCAGAATAGCAAAATTGCCATTTTCACTAAACATCTATCTATCATCTATCTCAGTGCCATCTTAGTGCTGTCAAACTAAAATTTAGTTAAGTTGTGTCGCTTTAGTCTATTTCAGAATGGGAAATCGTCGTTTGACAGGAATAAACTAAATTTTAGTGATTTTTAGTTTAGTTTAGAGGCATTTGTGACAAGAGAATCGGCACCACTACCTATGTATGTTTTGCTGTGTTATTGGTAAGTATACCATTTATGGCGGATCACTGATCAACAATGGCAGTTGTGATTTGAATAGGTACTACGGACAGTTTAATTGGTAAACAATTCGTTTCCCAGACGCTAGACGGTACCTACATCACAAAATATCACTGAGGTGAATGTAGAGCCATATAGGTAATGATGGCGGGTAACGAGTGATCCTTCTGTCCGCATGTTGTGTATCGCAATAAACTGTGTCAACTGTTATCTAATCAATCACAGTGGTCAGTATCACTCACGAAATTCGCGAAGTAATTTTAGCTACCTACAGTGTACAGTGGCGTATTTGTGAACATGAGGCGCATGAATACAAGTGATAAGCGTGAACCGAGCTTATCTAATTCGCGGAGTTATAAATAAATGAGAAAAGTGGGTCGTATACGTCATGATCGGCGATGAGCCAGTGCGGGCGGGAGCGGAGGCGGCTATCTCTACTACTAGTCGGAAGACATAAATATTGTTTTCGTTAAAATAATCACAAATTGCCTAAGTATGTGAATGAGCAAGCAAGCAAAGATGCCAAGCTTGCAAGAAGTTCCAAATGACTACTTAATTAATTATAGTACTTCAACTTCTTGTGGTTGTTCAACAACTAAAAACACAAAACGTAAAAAAACCACAGGAATTATAGGCAAGTACTTATATGTATAAATGAAAAATGTTGTCGCAAATTCGCAATTGTTCGCACATCACATTGATATGCACGTGAGAAGGAAACCGTGAACAAAACATGTTTTTGCACCTACCACTGCTGCCAGAGAGCATACTACATTCAATACAAAAAATTATGTAAGAAAGTACCCAGTATTTTTGCGCTGGTCTAAGTACTACTGTTGTGTGCATGTTATCGAAGATGTGCGTCGTTCGTGGGGGACACGATTATCAGTTTGGGAAATTACAAGCGAGATAAAGTTTGACAAAACATACGACGTACTTTTTGAAAGGCCTTGAGGTTGTTGTGCATATCGTGCGACTTTTACGACGTAGCTTAAGTCACCTGTTTTATTAATATTAGGAGTGCTAATGATTGCTTGTGGCTAAGTAATAACAGCTGCACGGGTCGATCGATCAGGTTAAGCTACGCTTGCCGCGGTTGGTCCGTGGATGGGTGACCATCTTTACATACCAAGTCCCCTCCGTGCCTCGGAAAGCACGTTAAGCCGTTGGTCCCGGCTGTCATTTGTAGATCTTTGACAGTCGTTACGGGTAGTTAGAAGCCCAAAAAGTCTGACAACCAGTCTTACCAAGGGGTATCGTGTTACCTAGTCACTAGGTTGTGGAGGTCAGATAGGCAGTCGCTCCATGTAAAATACTGGTATTCAGCTGCATCCGGTTAGACTGGAAGCCGACCCCAACATAGTTGGGAAAAGGCTAGGCAGATGATGATGAGGAGTGCTAATGATTAACGAAAATATTTGATTTTTTGAAAATTGGAGGATTATCAGAGGTACATTTTCAGATTGGAGAGTAAAGGACTTGCTACACAGCTGCCACCCACGTCCCAACAGAGGTGACCTTGGTGGTTAACATCCGTGTAGTTGGTGGTTTACGACCAAATTTCAAACAGCTCTACCTATCGCTAACCAAGGTCACCTCTGTCGGGGACGCGGTTGGCAGCCATGTAGCAAGCCCTTAAAGCTTAGTAATAGAAATGACGAATGTGTAGCGCTCGCTACTCGCTAGTATCACTCACTCTAGCAGGCGGCGCGGGGCGAGGCGGTGGCTGGCAACTTGTCATTACATGTATTGTTTTGAGCACGATCTAAGTGTACGCTAAGTTTCTAGTACTCTAAGGCCCGTATTACAGAACGTTACTCAATACTCAAGCATTACTTAAAACTAGTTTCAACCAATCAAATGGCTTGAATCTAGTTTTAAGTAATGCTTGAGTATTGAGTGACGTTCTGTAATACGGGCCTAAGTCTCTAGCTAGTAGACGATAACATAACATATCTGTTAAGCAAGCTTGTTTGTTTGTTACACACTATCACTTAAATTAAACTATCTATTATGTCGTCGTTTCGTTTTTTTTGGACATCATTTGATAATCATTTGAAAAATATTTGATTTATTATTATTTCCGTTATTATTATTTTTAAATGTCTTTGACATATCTCGGGACCCTGAGGTCCCGGACCTTTGGAAGGCGTACGAGGGGCCGAAGCCAACTCGCAGAGGCCCCCTTAGACAGTTTTAAGTGTTGAGGCAGTAACCGACGATTATCCCTGTTCGCCGGTTGGTGTAGGACTATTGCAGGATATGGAAACAAAGATATTGGACTATGGATTTGGGTTGCTAAAGTGGACTGGTTACCTGGAACTATGGAAGGACTATGGCCCCTGCCTGATCAATGTTTATATGTATACGGATAAAATGGCAGGGGGTGACTTGCACACTCAATAATGGGCTCCCGAAAGCGGTCGCTAAAACAAAGTGTCGTAGTGACAAGGGGGCAACATGTCCTGAGTTGCTTATGAGGAGTGGAGAGGTATTCCACGGCTACCAGGACAATCCCGGAAGTACGGTCAAGATCCCACCAGCATCTTACTGGAATACTTCCTTCCTCCGAGCACGTTTGCTCTTGCGAATCTCCACTCAAGCCGGCCAATAAAGGCAAGAATGAGGTGGGTGCTCCGTTCCTCGTCAGCGTTCACTCCAGTCGGCCAATAAAGGCAAGCCAGAGGTGAGGAACAAGACTTCTCAGGGGAGATAGGGTCTGTGGGAACGCTATTGCCCAACAGCTCGCCTCATGCTGCCCTGCTGGTTTCTTTTTTCTTATTCTGTATTTTTTTTTAATAATATATGTACATTTTTTTATTGTCATCATCCCTATTCTTCCTTCCTCCGAGTACGTTTGCTCTTGCGAATCCCCACTCAAGTCGGCCAATAAAGACAAGAATGAGGTGAGGAACAAGACTTTTCCCAGGAGATAGGGTCCTTAGCGTCGCTACTGCACTGACGAGGAACACCTCGTCAGCGCTCACTCCAGCCGGCCAATAAAGGTAGGCCAGAGGTGAGGAACAAGACTTTTCCCGGGAGATAGGGTCCTCAGGGTCGCTACTGCCCAAGTGCCCAACAGCTCGTCACATGCTGCCCTGCGGGTTTATGTATCTCTCTTGGTCTGGCTCCTCACCCTAGACCTGTTTCGGCAAAGTAAACTTTACCGGCACAGACCAAGAGTTCGGAGCGCGCAAGCCCCACCACGATATCAACAAAAGGATACGGCGGCGGTGGGGTTATTATTATAGAGTATGAGATTGAAACATTTTGCACAGAAGATGACCAAGTAAGGCACAAATTTCTCACCTGGCCATCCTCTTCACAAAATGCCTCAAAATGGGAGAATAAAAACTCTCAGACACTGTTTTCAGAATGCTGTTGCTACTGGCCCGTGTTCTAGTTACTAATGATGCGACTTTTTTTTTCGAATGATTGCATGAAAGCCGTCAGTTCGATTCTGTGCAAATATTTCCGACGCACTGCAGAAACGGGGCAGTCTCAAGAGCATTCTGAAAATATTATTATACTGGACGCGCAAGACATCTAGCGACCTTGTGGTGTAGCTGGTGCATAGACCCCGTGTACATAGCCTGACAATGGTGCCGATTCCCTTGTTCACAAAGTAAACTAAATGAAATAGAAAAAAAAAGAAGCATTGAACTTAAATTAATTTTAGTTTGTAAACAAGGGAATCGGCACCAATATGCCTTGAATAGTGTTATCTTGATTTATGATGTTGTTGTGTTTTTTGTGCAGTCGTCTATCCACTCGCGCACGGCGTACGTGATCAGCGCGGTGGTCGCCGCCGAGAGCGCGGAGAGCGTGCTGACGCGCGCCGAGAACCTCGTCGAGCACCTTCACTGCTACCCCGAGGCCAGGGACTACGCCATCAAGGTATAATCAAGACATCACAGACAGACAAATAAAAAATAAAATCGGCTTTCGTATTAACCGGAGTACCACGTAATCTGTACGATTTATGCTTAAATTACATGAAACATTTTGTAACGACGTGTCTCCGGTCCTCCTTTGGTTTTGCCGTAATCGAAAAAAGTTAGCCGTAACGCCCGTTCTTCTCACTAATAATACTTAAAGTTTACGTTGATGATAATTTGCAATCTCATTACAACGTTTAATTGTATCATAGGAACATGTTTATTGAGCGATAAATCCAACCCAGATCGCCAACGCCCGATTCTCACATAAAAACATCAGATTCTTTTACAACAATACTGAAGGGAAAATAGTTGCCATATTCAATACAATTCATAATATTATTAGTACAAAGATAGGTAGGTACAGTAAAAACTGCCATGCCTGTTCATGAATAGCGTGATTGGTTCTGAGTCATTAAGTTTAATTAAATAACACAACGAGATAACTCCATCTGATAGCTTGTAACGCTCCGCGCTCGTCAGTTTTACCGTTTTACTTAGCGTTTTGCGTCAAAGTTGTATTTATGAACAAACACCTACAGTCAACCTACAGTAAGTACGCACCTACAATATGATGACCTTCACGGCACTTTTGAGACAATTGCACTTCACGATATAGGAAAGTACAGAAGGGCAACTGTTAAAAACTCAAATTATTATTAACTTCTAATTATTATTACGTTTTTGCGTGAAGTGATTCTTCTGTACATCTTGTTTAGTGGTGACATAATATCGGTACAGTTGCGAAGTATTTACGAGTCGCGCGCGATCGCGGCAGACATACATAAATAATTAATTGTTATATTTGATTGATGTTCGCATCAACAAGTATTGTTTACTGCCGCTCGTTTGTCATTGTTGTTGTACTGAAGTGGGTGCGGAAGCACTCGGTGCACTCACTCCGTACCGTGTTGTGCCGTACCATGTCCCTAGTCCTACTGTACCATTACCATTCATACCACATTGACGGCACTTTTGTCAACTCGGGAAATTGATTGCTTAGCTTATTTACTACTGGCTTTTGCCAGCGGCTTCGCCCGCATGGATGTCGGAAATTATCCCACGGGAACGTACTACCGGGAAAAAAGTATCCTGTGTTAATCCAGGTTATAAACCATCTGTGTGCCAAATTTTATCCAAATCCGTTCGGCCGTTAAGAAAAACGCGACACCATAGAAATATAAATAACAGAACTTCTTTTTATATCTATGCGCGACACCGTTACCGACACCTCATTTTTGTAAACGCGATTGTGCTCTTTATTTATATTATATTACGGGCTAATGTTCTATTTTTACAAGTATTTTTCTTCCACGAAGGCGATCTTGTTCAAGTTTTCACTTCTGTCGGCACTCCCGGAGTACCATTGTTTTTTTTTTACGTTTTGACACATCTCGGGACCCTAGGGTCCCGGACCTTTGGAAGGCGTACGAGGGGCCGAAGCCAACTCGTAGAGGCCCGTTATTAGACGTGTTTAATGAAACGAGGCGCCAACCGACGATTATCCCTTTTCGCACTGCTAGTGCACGCAAGGACAAGCCCCGGTTGGTGCAGGACTATCGCAGGATATGGAAACAAAGATATTGGATCATGAGTTTGGGTGGCTAAGTGAACTGGTTATCTAGAACTATGGAAAGACTATGGCCCCTGCCTGACCAATATCCTTACATCCTTACATACATATTATAAAACTAAAGTCCCCCGCCTCGTCTATCTGTCTGTCTGAACGCGTTAAACTCAAAAACTACCGAACGGATTTTCAAACGGTTTTCACCAATGGACGAAGTGATTCATGATCATGAGGAAGGTTTTCGTGTATATTTCACTAAGGTTTTGTGTAAATTGGCTGAAATATGACGATTATTGTTGAATATGGCGGAAAAAATCATACGACTGGGAGCTTTACAGGTGTGCGCTGCGTAAAGCTTGAGAGATAAATAAAATTTATGTTCTACAAGACGTTCATCTTAAAAAGTTCAACAAAAACGTCCGCGATGGCATAATTATGTCTATCCTCGGATGCTGGGGCCACACCAACGGGAACCGCCGTTAATTATTGCGATGTTAGACTTTATTCCGACGGGTTAAGGTCCATCATCGTGAAAATTAACGGCGTTTCCCGTTGGTGTGGCCCGAGCATAAGGATGACCCACAATAATCATTTTTATCTTTCAGAATTTGCTAAAAATTTCATTGTTGTCCGAAGCTATTTTGACCGGTATTATATTAATCCTTATCCAATAAACTATGTTACTTAAATTGAGCATTTAATTTAGATTAAACTATGCCTTTGCATCATTTCATTTAAATTAATGGTTTAAAACATATCAGAAAGAAAGAAAGAAAAAACGTTTATTTGCGGTAAACATGACGCAAGAAGTATCACAGATTCAAAATTACGCGTAACAAAATAGTTATGGTTGACGGCAACGCGGGCGCAGCGGTAGGAGTCAATGACCTTTTTCCTCGGCCATTAGGTATGTAATCCCGGTATACACGTTACCGTGGGACTTTTTCCGACATCCACGCGGGCGAAGCCGCGGGCAAAAGCTAGTTTTATATAAAATACACAGGTAAAATGGCAGGGGGTGACTTGCACACACAATAATGGGCCACCGAAAACGATCGCTAGCACAAAGTATCGTAGCGAGAAGGGGGCAACATGTCTTGAGGTGCTTATGAGGAGTGGAGAGGTATTCTACGGCTATCAGGACAATCCTGGAAATACGGTCAAGATCTCTACCAGTATCTTACTGGAATAGGGATGATGCCTGGGTAAAAAAAAGAAATTCTGTTTAGTCCGTCAGTCAGATAATAAACGAATATTAGACACGTATTTTTTGCTTTATCATATTAGTAAAAATGTACTTAGATAAAACGCATTCAAGTTGGGTTGCTACGTCACAAGTAAGTATAAAAACTACATACTCGTGACGTCATGGCACATTTTAACTCAATGTATCGCCGTAATCTTTTGATGACGTGAAAAAATAAAAAATACGTGTCCAATTTTTTTATAATATAGGTACATTTTTTTATTGTCATCATCCCTATTCTTCCTTCCTCCGAGTACGTTTGCTCTTGCGAATCTCCACTCAAGCCGGCCAATAAAGACAAGAATGAGGTAAGGAATAAGACTTTTCCCGGGAGATAGGGTCCTTAGGGTCGCTACTGCCCAAGTGCCCAACAGCTCGCCACATGCTGCCCTGCAGGTTTATGTATCTCTCTTGGTCTGGCTCCTCATCCTAGACCTGTTTCGGCAAAGTTAACTCTACCGGCACAGACCTAGAGCTCAGGAGCGCGCAAGCCCCACCAGTACGCTTTGTATCTCTACGAAGAATAGACACAGCTCTTTCTATACAAAGTGACATTTCGTTCTCCATTTTTGACATCGCACCGTAGAAATCATTCTCCAATCTGCCATTTTGTCTTTCGTTTCTAACGATCTTTGTCTAGGTCCTTTTACATGTAGACTATTTCAGAAGAAAGTTTTCTATCCCAATCTGTCAAAATCACTAAGGTAGTGAAGACAATTTTATTTTGTAATCGCCATACTAAAGGCAGAAGAAAACTTTTTACTCGACGGTCACAAAGTAAATACGGTTATCTACAAAATCATGATTTTACAGGAGAGCGTTTTAAAATTTTTGATTGTCTAACTAAATCTGACTATTTCTAATCGCGATTAAAAAGGTGTGGAATAAAATATGAACTAAAATTCACACCAGCACCTCGAATTCAGGTGCAAAAACAGTACTGTATCTTTTTTTTTGCTTATACCTCGAAAATGGCGTTTCCAATCACAAAAATAATGAAAATTTCAACCCCCTTTATAAACCCCTAAGACTCAACATGTAGGTAATATATATTTTTTTCTTTTTCTATACAAAAAGTTTAAAATTCCATATCAGTAAAATAAATCGAGCATGCGCGCCTCCGGCTCTAAAAAAATTCACGGGGTAGGACAAACAAGTACCACGTGGCCTCGCGATTGTCAAATACGATTTTAGTCGTGTTAAAATTATATTTTTTTGTTACGCTACACAGTCGTTTGCCAAACTAAAGCCAACTAGTTGCTTCCGTAGTAAAATTACAAATAATATCCTTAGGGTGGTAGTTTTCTTCTTCCTCGTGTCGACGGCACGACAGTTTATTAAATTTAGTTGATCCAAAACGTCGCCACTTGCGCGGTGTCTTAAAAGAGCCGCTCGGGGTGGGTGTTAAGAAAGATTCGTGCCGTCATAGTGCAGGGATAGGGCAACAGACTGAACGTTCCGCACGGCATGTCTACAGGAGGGCGCGGTGCGCGCGCTGCTGCGGGTGCAGAACGCGCTGGTCCCGTCGGCGCCGCTGGCGCGCCAGATCGACGGCGTAGTGAAGGAGGCGCTCGCACTGGTGGGCTGGTGCGGCCCGCCGCGCGGGCCCGGCGCCAACATCCTGTCCATCGACGGCGGCGGCATCCGCGGCATCATCGCCATCGAGGTGCTGCGCCACCTGGAGCGGCTCACGGGGCGGCGCGTGGACCAGCTGTTCGACTACATCGTGGGCGTGAGCACGGGCGCCATCATCGCGGCCGTCATCGGCTCCGGCGTGGGCACGCTCGACACGGCGCGCCACATGTACTACACGCTGTCGCGCGAGATGTTCGGCAACACGTCACTGCTAGGTAACACATCTGTCTGTGAGTGGTGTCCCACTGCCGCACCGTGACAAAGACATACGAGCTTCTAAGTGTCGGTTCATACAACGAGATTCATAGTACAATACTTTATACATATAAAGAGAAAAAACCGCACTAAATCTGAAAAAATTAAGTATGTCATAAACTCATAAATAAATAGTTAAATCACCATATGCAAGGATATTATGGTTATTCTCTCCGTTCCGGAGATATATCTAAGCATTAACTCAATTTATTTTTTTTGCTAAAGCAAATTAGGTTGCCAATTTGCGTACTTACCAGATTGTATCATATGATATATTTGTATGCGTAACCCCAGCAAAATGTTGCGGCTTAGAGAAATGAGAGTATTACAGATAATTAGTTCATAGTTAGTTGCAATTTGTTCAAGTATAGCAAAATTTGTTCAAGTTGTATTTTCGAAGTTATTCGAGAAAAACTGATTTTGCTGGAGTAACGTTACCCCAGCAAAATGTTTTTCAAAAAAGGCATTTAGCCTGGAACCAAGTACATGAAAAGATAGCTTTTGATGAGTTGTAAATGTATACCAATAGCAAAATTTGTTCATCTTATAGTTTTTGAGATATTCAAGATTTTGCTGGAGTAACGTTTTGGGATTTTCAAAATCTCGAAAACTGTTCGTCGCAGAATTTTGAAAAAAATACCAGTTATAGGCCTTAATTTGTTCAAACATAAGTATTTCGATTCATCAACAAATATCGATGTAATTAATTGTTTTTAAGAATCAGAAAAAATCGATTTACTCGTAAATTAGTACACTTACAAACAAATAAAAAGCAGTTACATATACCTATCATATACCCTTTTAAGGTGTACAAATCTGGATTAAAAAACTTTACGCATTATGAAGATATAAAGAGATTTCATCAAATTTTAAGCGGTGTTTCTTTGGCGATCGAATACACAGCTCCCTCTGAATACAAAACGATGGACTATAGTGAACAAATTTGTTCATTTTGTTATAAAACATCCCTGAGAGTTTCAGCTTTAAAAGCAGGATGGAATAAAACTTATTCAAAAAACAAGAAAGTGTCAGCAATTCTCTTATAAACTGACTTGATTACGGAGGCTACGAAAAAGCAACCGTTTCATACTTGAGCGTAACCATCTGAAAAAACCGGTATAGTAGTCATTTTTAGGTGGTACCGTCGCATATAAAAAGATTATTGTGGTCAGTGGTTAAAAAAATAGATGAGCATGATAAATTTTTAATCAAATAAATATTTTACAAAAATCGTATGCGATATAATTACTTAAACTAAGAACAATCACAGATAGGTTGAGTATTTATAATACAAATTGAAGTGTACCTACTTTTATCACTAGTCAAACATTCATATATCAGTTAAATGCTTTTCAGTACAATTTCAAATCAGTTTGTTTCTTCGAAGAATGTTCCTCAACAATACGAGTATAAATAGGTCTTTACCTAATTAGATATTTTTAAGTGGGAAAAAATACCCGAGAGGCAGTACAAAACGTTTTCGCTGTCTTCATCGCCTCCCGTTCGGCAGACTTCTACAGTAAAGGAATAAACTGCCATTAAAATGGCAAAATTTTATAGATAATTTGGGCCAGTACCTTGATTAGCTGAAATAAAAAAATTACCAACATTTTTATATTCTAAAATTTTCATACCAATCTCCAATTTCATAGGTAAAGACCTAATATATTAATACAGTTTTTATAATTAGTTTGCTTGTTGCAAAATGCCTGTGCTTCGCGACGTTTTAGAAGTACTCGTAGAAACGCATTCATCAATAATTAATACTATTAGATAGTTTGAACCGTGTTTCTTGTATTTCTGGTTACCTAATCGCTAAAAACGAATTTAGTCGAACATTGCTAATGTTATAATTTCACACCAAATAACCTATACTTAAAACATTTGACATTTCGGTTAAGTACATGAATATTATTCTGCCCGACTGTACTCAAAATCGGTTACTAGGCTGCTAATTTGAGTAGGACACCAGCCAGTATGAAACGGTCGCTTTTTCGTAGCCTCCGTAATTAAGTCGGTTTATAAGAGAATTGCTGACACTTTCTTGTTTTTTGAATAAGTTTTATTCCATCCTGCATTTAAAGCTGAAACTTTCAGGGATGTTTTATAACAAAATGAACAAATTTGTTCACTATAGTCCATCGTTTTGTATTCAGAGGAAGCTGTGTATTCGATCGCCAAAGAAACACCGCTTAAAATTTGATGAAATCTCTTTATATCTTCATTATGCGTAAAGTTTTTTAATCCAGATTTGTACACCTTAAAAGGGTATATGATAGGTATATGTAACTGCTTTTTATTTGTTTGTAAGTGTACTAATTTACGAGTAAATCGATTTTTTCTGATTCTTAAAAACAATTAATTACATCGATATTTGTTGATGAATCGAAATACTTATGTTTGAACAAATTAAGGCCTATAACTGGTATTTTTTTCAAACTTCTGCGACGAACAGTTTTCGAGATTTTGAAAATCCCAAAACGTTACCCCAGCAAAATCTTGAATATCTCAAAAACTATAAGATGAACAAATTTTGCTATTGGTATACATTTACAACTCATCAAAAGCTATCTTTTCATGTACTTGGTTCCAGGCTAAATGCCTTTTTAGGGATCCGTAGTAAACAAGGAACCCTTATAGTTTCGTCATGTCCGTCTGTCTGTATGTCTGTCTGTCAGTCCGCGGTTTAGCTCCGAGACCCTTAGTACTAGAAAGCTGTAATTTGGCATAGGTATACATATTAATTACGCCGACAAAGTGGTAAAACAAAATTATGAAAAACATTTTTTTTTAGGGTACCTCTCATACACGTAAAGTGGTAATGTTTATTTTTTTACCCCATGGTGAGGGGTATCATTGGAAAGGTCCTTCAAAAATATTGTGAGTTTGTTAAAACCATTTTTGGATTCAGGGATTCGTTTGCGAAATATTAAGCTTTAAAGTGCAAATTTTTGTTAGAGTCAAGTGTCCCCCCCCCTGCCGGTTAAATGGTTGGTTTTGGGTGTGTGAAAAAAAATCACAACAGTAGTTTATATAACGAAATTAAAAGGAAAACTATCACAGCTAAGTAAGTAGGCTCTACAGGTTAACGAGTAATAATTGACCAACTTAACTTTGCAGTTGCAAAAACATGTTTTCCCATACATTCCGTATGGGAGAACATATTTTGCAACTACAAAGTTAAGTTTGTTTTTGGGATAAATTCATCCCAACTACGGAACCTTTCATTGTGCGTGGTCCGACACGCACTTGGCCGGTTTTTTGAAAAACATTTTGCTGGGGTAACGTTACTCCAGCAAAATCAGTTTTTCTCGAATAACTTCGAAAATACAACTTGAACAAATTGCAACTAACTATGAACTAATTATCTGTAATACTCTCATTTGTCTAACATTTTGCTGGGGTTACGCATACGATATATTTATGCATGATATTGGCAAATAGAAGCCATTTTAAAATTTAAGCTCGTATGTTTTCGAGAGCCTTTTTTCGATCCACTGTGTGCCGGGCGAAGGCCTCCCTTTTCCTGTTGCTCACATGAGTGTCCATTGCGGGCCAGTCCCTCCGGTAGGAGTCAAGTTCGTCCTCCCATCTTCCTTTTGGTCTGCCGCGATGTTGGCTAGCATTCAATGGAACCGAATGGTACAGCATCTTCTACTTAATAAAAATCTTAAATTAATTCATTCGCTGACAGACAACGCACAGCCTAAACCACTGGCTCTAGAATCATGAAATTTTGCACAGAAGTTCCTAATATAACGAAAGTGAGCACGAAGGAATGATTTTTCAAAATGTATCTCCTAAAGAGGTTAAATAGCTGAATCAGCAAATGCCGATGCGAGCAGAGCCGATGGGAAATGTTATCGAGCACACGGCTTGTAAGTACTAAATCGCTGCTAGAAGTAGGTTTGTTCCCAAAAACAAAAACCGAAGTTCCCGCTCTGAATGCATTCTAAATGCCTACGTAAGACCTTCAACGCTGTCGTGAGGATTACCGCATCTCGCCTGCGCAACTTTAGAATTACATTTGAGTAACACTGGCGCACATACAAAGTACATGAATTTCGCTTCGATACTGATTTCTTATTCCACAAGCCATGTGCCCGATAGGATTTCCCATCGGCAAAAATGATTAACTTCCATACAAACTTCCGTCTCTTATCCCTCCTTCATTCCCTTTAGGGCATACATTTCCAAAATTCCTGCCTCAGTGCTCATTTTTGCTACATACGGACAAGGGCGTACCCAAAATTTTTCACGGGTGGGGCAAAATTCAAAAGTCATTTATTCAAACTAGGCTGAGAATCAGCACTTTTCGAACGTCAAAATTACACAAGACAGTCCCCCAAAAACGCCCACCCTTCACCACTTCCTAGTGCCTGTAGCTGGGAAGAAGAAGTGGCGCAACAAACTCCCCAGCAGCACAGCTGTCTGTTCAAGTTAGAAAAATGATTCTATACAATAGTATTCAAAATAACTTACATTATGCAACACAAAACATAATTCAAATGATAAGTTATAGGCCATATGCCAGCTAGCACACGCCAATATACCAGCCAAAAACATCGAGAACTATACTCAAGCAATATTTAAAAAAAATAAAAACTAAACGTAAAAAGAACTAAATATCTATATAAAAGCCTCCAGACATAAAGGGCGTGCCCGCTTACATAAAGCTGTAATTGGCAGTTATAATCGGGGTAATTGAACAGTTAATTACTAGTAACAATAACAAAACCATGATCAGCAAGACGACCAAGCAGCACCCGTCCACGAGCATAACTCAAAGATCAGCCTTTACCCCCTCGCCATATTTGAGGGAAGGGTGCAACCCGACCCCCGACGCTACCGCAAGCAGTGACATCTAAGGGAGCATGACGAACTTGCTGCTGGTTGCTCAGGCAAAAAATAATATGATCAATTGTCGAGGTCGCTAGCTAACCACAAATTGCAATACAACTCATAACAAAAACATTGCAATGAGTAGATTATGTCAACAAGAAGGGCAGAAGTAAACTCTATAATTGGGAGTAGGAATTTCTCTCGATATAACTAAAGCTTATATATATAGCTATGCACGCTTGATTCATCGATACTGCATTGTTTCGCGCGGTAATTTTGAATTTTTCCAAATGAATAATTAATTTTGTTACTTATTCAAACCTAAATTTTTAGCTTCGAGCCAGGGGGTGGGGCAGATGCCCCAGCTTGCCCCACCGTGGGTACGCCCACGCATATGGAACTCTTGTACAAAATTTCATGCTTCTAAACGCAGCGGTTTAGGCTGTGCATTGTTTGTCAGTGAATGAATTTTAGAATTTCATATTAATTAGATGACTTTGTTTTTCAAGCCCTGCTTCAATTCAAATATTTTATAAAACCTTAAACATTGTGGTGTGTGTGTGTGTGCAGGCGGCGGCGCGCGCCTGATGTGGACGCACTCGTACTACGACACGAACGCGTGGGAGAAGATGCTGCAGGACAACCTGCACGACTGCACGCTCACGCAGTGCAACAGGAAGGACGCGCCCAAGGTGAGGCCCGCTTCAATCTATACACGCCTGGTACCTTGTGTTTGGTGGATGGCTAACATTTTATTGCTACACAACTATCTAATCCAATCTAATACATCACTACATAGTATAAAACAAAGTCGCTTTCTCTGTCCCTATATCCCTATGTATGCTTAAATCTTTAAAACTACGTAACCGATTTTGATGCAGTTTTTTTTAATAGATAGAGTGATTGAAGAGGAAGGTTTATATGTATAATAACCCGGTTTATACCCGTGCGAAGCCGGGGCGGGTCAAATCAAATCAAATCATTTATTTGCATAACACAGGTTCAGAGGATGTTACAGAATGGTTCTTAAGGCTAGTATAATAATAAAACAGTAAAAAGAAACCGGTGTCTGTCTGTTTGTTTGTTCGCTCACATCTCCGGAAATACTGAACGGATTTTCATGTAGTTTTCTCAGGTAGACAGCAGGGGCGAAATGTCCATATAAGCCGATTCCTACCGGCTGCTACAACCACTCTATCGTCATTGATTAATTAAATTATAAGTATTTGATACACAATAAAATTAAAATATCTATTACAAAACGCCTACATGCATTAAAAATTGTCTTAATAACCCAACAACAAAACACTGCGCTAAAATAACTCGTAGGCGCGTCCGGCTTATGCTAATAGTAGATTAGTAGCCAAGGGCTGTAAGGCATCAATTGGCGCCTATAGTTCGAGGGTGCAATTGATGCTTACACCCGAGCTAACTACTCTGCTTTACATCTCGATTGTGAGGTAAGTAGAAAAAAACCGGCATTACAAGAATAAAACATTTTATTAGTTAAAATTTATAGTGAAATGAGAACAATTTTCAAATTTTAGGGACAGGTGTTTTTTGGGTATGTTAATAGTTTGAGATTGTGATATTTGTTGGTCATGGATAAAATTTGACGGGATGAAGTTTTCTTCAGCAGAAGTTGATGGTTGCGGATCATCTCTTGAGAAAGATGTATCATTTTTTGAAAGCTGAATAGTTTTCGTTATTTGGTTGGTAATTTTACTTTTATTTTGTATGGAATCTTCAATGTAACCTTCAGCCACCTTGCCGGATTTCCACCCACCGTGCCTTTTTATAGTGGTTAAGTTAGCCCCAACATCGGCTAAAAATGTAGCCGATGTTCTCCGGAAGCAATGACCTGTGTACAATTCCGGGTTTGCTAACTTTAAATAACTTGCGATTTGCTTCGGCATACTTCTGATGGTATTTTTTCCAATAACTTGTTTGTAGCATTTGCCTTGGTGGTACTTCAAAAAAAATCGGTTGGTGTTTACATTTTCAGGATGAAGATTTCTGTATTTTTGTACGAATTCAGAAAATTCTTGAGGAACTACAATTTTTTTTTTTTTTTTTTATAATATCATTCCCTCTATCTGCAATCAGCCCTCTAGCTATAATCAGATTGTGTGTCTTTCCTGGCAGTTTGAGATTGTTCACATCCTGCGATGCGTCATCTCGTTATTAGATATTGTTAGTGTTGATTAGATTGACGCTATTCGCTCTCTTTTAAGTCTGTAAGTAGAGTCTGAGGACTTGAGAAGTATCACAGCGAGTTCATTTTTGTGTCGTTGGAGTCTTTCCTTATAATTATTGCAGGACCTTTCTATAACCTCCTTGATAGTTGGGATTTGTAGGTACTTATGAACTTCAATGTTTTTTGTGAACCAAGGTGCACTACATAAGGTTTTTAATGCTTTATTTTGGAAGCGCTGTATTATCTCAACATTTGAGTTGCTTGCTGATCCCCAGAGCTCTATACCATATGTCCAAACAGGTTTAAGGATGCATTTGTAGATTAGAAGTTTATTTTCTAAGCTTAGTGATGACTGTCTGCCTATGAGCCAGTGAATGTCTCTTAGTTTCATGTTAGCTTGATCCCTTTTGGTCTTTATATGTTCACGCCAGGTAAGTCTTCTGTCGATGTGCATACCTAGGTATTTGGCAGTACTTTTCTGTGGCAGCACGTCTTCACCGAGTGTCACTTGTGGGCAGTCTCCTCTTCTTAGGGCGAAGGTAATATGGACAGACTTGGCAGCACTAGCCTTGATTCTCCACTTTTTCAGCCATGATCCGATTTTATCCAGGTGGTCTTGGAGTTTCGTGGATGCTGTAATCTGGTCTTTATCGCAGGATAGAACTGCGGTGTCATCAGCGTAGGTTGCAGTAACTATTAGCTTTGAGGTGGGTAGGTCAGCAGTGTAAACTGTATACAGTACAGGGCCTAGCACAGAACCCTGGGGCACTCCAGCTTCTATGGGATAGAATGAAGAGAGACAGTCTCCAGTTTTAACTTGGAACACTCGGTCCTCCAAGTAAGATCTGAGCAGCATGTATGCGGTGTGTGGTAAGCAAATTTTTAGTTTACACAGGAGGCCCTTATGCCATACTCGGTCGAATGCCTGTTGTATGTCAAGAAAAGCAGCTGAGCAGTACTCCCTTCTTTCCAGGGATTGTCGGATTGTGTGAACCACTCTGTGTATTTGTTCCGTCGTTCCATGGTGTGCTCGAAAACCAAATTGATGCTGCGGGATTGTCCTTTGTTCCTCAAGTATAGGTAACAGTCGTTGTAGCAATAACTTCTTGAAAAGTTTTGACAATAGAGGAAGAAGACTTATTGGTCTGTACGAGGAAACTTCTGTAGGAGGCTTTCCAGGTTTAGCTACCATATTAATTATTGAGACTTTCCAGATGAGAGGGAAATAGTGTAGTCTCAACACTGCATTGAATAGGATGGTCAGCAAGACAATTCCTTTTCTTGGTAGATGATTAAGGACTTCTGATGTAATGAGATCAAAACCTGGTGCCTTTTTTTTCTTCAAGTTATTAACAGCTTTCCAAACTTCTGTTGGGGTACACAGTCGCAACGGTAGAGACATTTGTTGATCACTGTCAAGGATTTCGTCAATTTCTTCTTCTGGATACATGATGTCAGATTCATTTGGTTTGAATACATCTTTTAGGAATTCGGCAAATAGCTCCGCTTTATCCGCAGGTTTCCTCGCCCATTCACCATTTGGTTGTCTTAATGGAGGCATGTGTTCTTGTGGCTGTTTCATTGACTTAGTTATTTTCCATAGGGAATAGTCGTCTGCTTTGTGAGGTGATAAAGTTTTTAGTTTATCTTGTAGTGTGGCGTTTTCGTGCCCTTTAAGCATTTCCTTTAATTCCTTTTGTGCTTTGTTGAGGACTCTTTTATCATGTGCGTTCCTACTTGTGTGCCATTGTCGTCTCAGTCGCCGTTTTTCAGATATCGTCTCCCTTATTTTAAGTGTATAATCCTGTTTTTGAGGACTGTATTTTATACATGGCGTAGACATCCAAGCAGCTGTTTGGATAAGGTTCGTTGTATACCAGGCTGCATTTTCTATGTCTTCATCTGTTTTAAGGGGAATGTGCAAGTTGGTATTTTCCTCTATAAAGTTCTGGAATGAGTCCCAGTCAGTTTTACGATTGTATAGCGTCTCGCGGGGCTCTTTACAAATAATTGTGGTGCTCAGTGTGCATATAATTGGTGTATGATCAGAGTTGCCGTCCAGGCATGATTCGACTTTTGTGTATAGTCCAGACATTCCTTTAGTAACAAAGAAATCGATGAGATCAGGTGTTTTGTTGGGATCTGATGGCCAGTAAGTTGGCTCTCCTGTAGTCAGTATATTGAGTGAATCTGAATCTATTGCCTTCTTCAACTCTCTGCCTCTGGTCGTGGTCCGTCTGGAGCCCCAAAAGATATTTTTGGCGTTCCAATCCAGCGACATATCTGCCACCTAGCGTGTTAAGAAAGTCGCTAAACATTTGTTCGTCGACTCGATGCCGAGGCGGGGAGTATACTGCAGCGATGTTAATTGGGCCCTGCCAGTCGTCTATCGATACTACAGTAGCCTGTAGGTATGCTTGCTTAAAGTTTGGGAGAGGGTGCTGTTTTATACTTTCTTTTATTATAATTGCAGTCCCAGCGTGTGATGTTCCATCAGGATGATTGGTGTAATATATATTATATCCTTTGATAAGGATGGCTTTTTCGTCAGTCATGTGTGACTCTGAGATTAGAAGAATATCTATCTTGTTGTGTTTAATGAAAATTTCTACTTCCTGCTTATTAGGAGGCAGGCCATTTACGTTCCATGCTGCAATGCGTAGGAATTTAATTTATTATATTGGGCAACTAGAGTAGTAAGGAGTCCCATTAGGGTGCCTATTTGTTGTATGAGAATATCTATTTTCTCTGATTGTTTAGTGATGATTTGTTCTAGTGAATTTGTTGGCTGAGATTGTATGTTCTCTTGTTTTTTGTTCCAGTGCACAGTGTATCCGGCGTCTTGAATGCGTGGATTTGGTGGTTGTTGTCTAGCGTGACTACTTGGCTTTAATTGTGGAAAGTCATCTGATTGAAAGCGGGCAGTATTATTTCTTGGAATGTTCATATTTGGTAATGTTGGTTTTTTATGGGATAGCTGTGAAATTTTCCTTGAGCGAATCTCTTTGTATACTTGGCACCCCTTATAGTTGGCAGGGTGGTCTCCAAGGCACAATACACAGGTGGCTGGTGTATTCCTGTCTTTTTTTAGGCAGTCTATAGTTCTATGTCCTTCTCCGCATTTAACGCATCTGTAAGGGCGCATGCAATTATTTTTAGTGTGCCCATATTGTTGGCATCTGGCGCATTGAGGAATATCATTTGTTTTTCGTGGATCTTCTATCTTTACTTTTGTATGGTATATAGAATCTATACGTTTGAGTTCGGGGTTATTTGGGCCAGGTTCTACATTCACGAAAAACATATTTAGTGGTTTCTTGTTTTTTCTTGAGAGTGGACATATGATTTCCCCTCTGACTTTATTCCCAGTTTTTTCTATTTCCTCAACTATGGCATCTTTTATCTTATGGAGTCGTGTGGTGCAGATTCTTAATCACGATTCTGCAGCTCCTCTTGTCTTTCTGTGTGAATGTATGGCCTATAAGTCCATTCTTTCGAATTAGGTCTATGATATTTCTGTATGCTTCACTTGTCTGCGCCATGACTCTCAACTGATTCCTATTGACTATTTTATAGGTGTAAGTGTCGCCTGGTACGGAACTATTCAGGAGTTCTTTCAGTTTTGATATGTCCGTAATACCATATAGGATTATTGGTGGTGGTTTGCTTGCTTTCTTAGTATGATCTTGACTTTCCATTGGTTCAGCAGAGTCATCAGGTATGTCTACTGGAAGTCCACTGTATCTGTTAGAAGAACTACAAATGTTCGGTCAATTTTAGTTTTTGTGTTCGGTAGTTTAATTACTAACAACTGACCCTGTTGTTCTATGTTCTCTATTGTTATATTTGTCAATTCAATACCTCGGCATGCGCCAGCTATACCGAAAATAAGAACCACCTAAAACAAGCGAAATATAAAAATAAGTATGTTTTATAGGATTGTAAGAATTTAAAAGATTAATGATGAAGTATTACCATTATGTGATTTGTTATTTTACGTACCTTAACAGCTAAATATATGTCATCAGGGGCTTCATTTATGAATGTTTTCACGTCTTGCGCTGTAAAAACCTATGACTTTTTGCTTTTGTGCCCAGCTGATTGTCTTTTTAGAAAAGATGATAATTTTGAAAAGTTCTTGAAATTGATGTCGTGTTTAGTACTCATAGTTGCTTTTAACATTGAATAAATGCACCACAAACTAGATGGCTGCAGCTTTTTTGATAGCTCACTAAAGAATGTTAAGAATACAGTCTCAGATAAAGACTTTACTCGTTTTTCTTTTCGCCACTTCATGAACTCGTCGTAAGTTTTCAAATATCTCTCTTTAGATCTTTCAGGCAAAATATTGTTAATTGCTGCTTCAGCTTCCATTTTCATTGAATCGGGAGTGCAGCTTATATCTTCATCACTTGCAGAACTCTTGTTTTTTTCCTAATTAGCACGTAATTATAAAAAAATCCCAAAAACAAACAATATTTAAAGTAAAAGTTTTCTATTCCCGCCTTTTTTTCATCTTTTTTTTAATTTTTTTTTTCAAGAACGAAATTGAGCTTCGCCGTTCGATATTTAAAATTGATGACTATTATACTCATACGAAGACAAGGCTAAATAGCGAAGCGACCTCTTTTGTCATTGGGCTGAATGCATGATGTCTATTGCCAGTATGATGGTTAGATGTACGCGAACTTTTTGAAAGAGTGAAGAGTTTTTTTTTAAATTACTTACCGCCCTAGGGCTTTTCTAGCTACATTATTACCCTAGAGCGCTAATTGGTTACCTACAAGCCCCATTTGGGGGTAATAAGGACCTACTTACCGAATATGAGAGATGTAAATTCAATTTCCTTACAAAATAAAGTCCATCATGACGTCACTTCGGTCACGTGACACAGCGGCTTCTATGAGCCGGTAGGCACATATTTAGTATAGCAGAAACGTGCGCGCGGGAGCGAGAAGGAATTGTTGTTGATTCGGTAGTTTTCGTTGAATTTCGTTATACGTTCGGCTAGGAGTTCCGAGTTCGTAAACATTTCATTTTTCGTATGACAATGTGTGGTTGCTTTTTGACGTAATCGCATTAGAACCATATTAATTTGCATTTTGTTCGCTCAGTATTAATTGAATTCATTAGTTTATCATTACTAGTAGTATTAATATTTGTTTGTAGTTAAAGGACAGTGATTAACATAGTGTTTTGAGTTTATTGGATGTGAATGTAAAGTACGTTGTAATTAGGTATTGAGGTAAGTAGATAGTTTAATAAGCTGAAATTACTTATTTAGAGTAGATTTGAAAACTAATTAGTACGATCTCATTAGGATGGCGGCATTCATAGTTTTAGAATATCGTTCGACAGGTTACTTTGTGAACAAACATGCTTTTCAAGGTTAAGTTTTGAAAATGTCGCTCGTCCAGATGTGACTATAAAATACAAACGCCGCGATGACTAGCAGTCGTAAATTTAATAAAATGTATTGTTCCCGTGTTTACTTTTCTTAGATTGTAGTTGTTCATAGAATATAGGGTTTTTTTACATTTTAATCTGACGAATTCATCAAAAAAGATGTGCAGACTGAAAAACATATTCGTAGCAATTTGGATGAAGCTCATAACGGTAAACAAGAAGTTTTTTTTTCTGCTCCGGCTTCCCTCCTCTATAAAATCAGCCTTCGCTGCTGGTAGACAAGATATTAATTTGGATTCAAATATAGGCTTTGTTTCATTAAAATCGGATGTTGCAAAAAAAAAGTTATAGTCATACAAGACGGTATTCTGTTTACGACACGTGCACAATTTCTGAGAGTAACCTAACAAAAATGACTAGGCTCGCATGAATTCAAAATAGTATTACTTAGTTAGAGTATATATCACTGGAGAAGCCATAAGCGCAATATTCTGAACAAAAAAGTCTGTCACTTTTGGCGGGTCACGCGCGGTAGCTTCTACGAAAAAGAATAATAGCTATTGTTTTTTTCGAGCCTGGAAAGAGAAGTCCATACCATCGATTTCTTTTATCGATATTGATAGTAATTATTTGGAATTTTGCTTGAACCCAGAAATAAAACAGCGGATGCATAGAAAAGTTAAATTTTAATAACAACAACTACATATTAAATAAAAATTTTTTTTTTTTTTTTATAGTGATTAATACATATTTAAAAAATCAGTAGGTTCATAACACCTACTGATTTTTAAAATTAATTAATTTGGAGTAAATAATATAGCGAATACATTTTTGAGGGTCCCTTTTTTTGTAATGTACCCAATTCTTGTATCGGTATATTTGGTCATTACGGCTTTAGCTAGTTATACGGGTTCTACCTTATGACTATTTAAGACATCGGTATCATGATCTTGTGAGAACAATGTTTTCCCAACAAGATTCCGCAGAGCCCGTGTTACGACATAGGTGGTGGTATATTTAGTACTTAATTTTTTGCGGTCATCCAATCCAAGCCTTATTAACTTCTCACATTGCTGACATACAGAAATGGATTTTAATTTTCTCTCTCTCGATCGAATTAGAAGAAGACGGAAGTATAAACGCTTGTTCACGTGACTTTTCTGCCAGTTTACTCCTACCGCAAACCGCGTGCAAGAACTTCCTTCAAAAACAATTTGCATAAAATACTATTCACCTTAAGAAATTATCAACATGTCAATTTTGGTTTCATACATGACCCCAACTCTACGGTAGTCTTGTTATAATTTTTACTAGAAGACGCATGACAAGTGCATGTCAATTTAGCTGATTTGACGTACATTTTCGTTCGTTTGGTACCAGGCGCTCAGTAGTTCAGTGGAGCTCACGCTATGTCCCCACAGCTGGCGGTGGTGTCGTGCGTGGTGAACTCGGGCGCGCGGCTGACACCGTTCCTGTTCCGCAGCTACTCGGTGGGCTGGCGCACGCGCTCGGTGTTCCCGGGCACGTCGCGCGCGCGCCTGTGGCACGCTGTGCGTGCCTCGGCCGCCGCGCCCACCTACTTCGACGAGTTCCGCCTCGACGGACTGCTGCATCAGGTATGAACACATACTTACCTACTTGAATCACTATCGAATTAAAATGTCCGAAAATTACAACTGTTTGTCTATCTGTTCAACAATCCAGTTCCCTGATAGTATATGTATTTGGCTCAAAGACCGAAAACGCTCATTGACTGAAAAAACCGGCCAAAACGGGGTTGGCATTTTCAAAACAGCCACGACGTGAAATTCGCGTTGTTCCCCTAATAAAAACGGCCACAACAAGTTGTAGCAAACACAAAAGGACCGCAAAGCGAATTCCAAAAAAATAAACGTAGCCGCTATCTTGGATTTTAATTTTGAGTTCACTATCGGCATCGGCCCTCGAAAACCATGAAAACGATACCCATGAAGAAAAAATTTAAAATTTACGTAGCCACCTATTTGGATTTTCATATCATCCCTGTTTTGAGTAGCGGCGTTAGAGTAGAGCGCGGTTGGGCCACCGCCCAGGGTGCCGGATATGAAGGGGCGCCCAACGCGAACCAACGGTCTTTCACTTCTCTATCTTTTCTGTTATTTAACACTTTTTTTACCCGATTGCGGGACAGCAAAGACAGGGTTATGTTTTTCTCTAACTTTTCTGTACAAGTCGACAAAGTTTAGGTACTATTTTTATATGAATAGGCCAAAGAAAACACGCAGTGGGGTGCTAAAAAAATTTAAGCTCGCTCTTGCACCCTGCATTGTCTGAAGTCTAAATTCTCAAACTTTTCTGCATAAAAGAAATCCTAAGTTTTCCGTGGCGGGGTGCTGAAATTCTCAAACTAGAACAAAAGCTACAATTTTCGCCTCTCTACCGACACTGCCCGATTTGGCTAAATCATTATAAAGCGTGTCGTGGCACCGGGCAGGACGGCGGCATCATGGTGAACAACCCGTGCGGCGTGGGCGTGCACGAGGCGCGCCTGCTGTGGGGCGCGCGCGCGCTGGAGCGCGGCACCGTGGTGTCGGTGGGCACGGGCCGCGCGCTGGCGGCGCACACGGACTACCGCCTGCTGGCGCGCGCCATGCAGGCCGGCGAGCCGCAGGCCACCAGCTGGAAGGACAAGTTCAACAAGATCCTCGACTCTGCCACTGATACTGAAGGTATGTACCCATCGGCTATGGGCCCCCGGTAGTCTCTCTGTCCGTCTGTCACGGCCAATTTGCTGCGAATCGAATGGACCGATTAAGTTAAAATTTGGTACACATATGTGTAACTTAAATGAATTTGGAATATGGGATCACTTTTCGGAGGCAAATAAGAAAATAAAAAATAGAAGTTTTTCAAACTGTATTGTATGACATATCAAATGAAAGAGCTTGTTGCGAGGATCTCAAATACATATTTTTTATTATTTAAAAATAAATATACACTTGAGAGCAATAAAATCGCACACGTTGACTTTTTATTGTTAAAGCAGTTTTTTTCATGAATGTGAATACATATTAAAATAAAACTTACACTATTTGAATATTTACTTCAGTACCTTTCTAATGATATCAAATACAGTGTAAAAAAATACCCAAAGGGGGTTTTAGGGCACAAAACCCAACATACGGATAAAATTACCCAATTTCGCTTAAGAATAAAAATTAAACTCAAAATGCTTGATCAGATTGTTTTTTAATAAGGTGTATTCCCTCCCCTAGCCTTGATTACAGCTCTTAATCGGTTTTTCATGGACCGTATTAATTTCACCATGAAATCTTGTGGTATGGCGTTCCACTCCTCTTCAATGGCAAGTTGAAGCTCTTGGAGGCGCGTAGGAGCAGGGCTTCTTGTTCGAACTCTTCTTTTTAGCTCATCCCAGACATGCTCAATCGGATTGAGATCAGGACTACGAGCTGGCCACTCCATCGCGGTGATTCCAACGTATTCCATGTAGTCGCAAACTGTTCTAGCGACATGCGGTCTGGCGTTGTCGTGCATTAAGAGAAAATCTTCTCCCATAAGCCACGCAAGCGGCCTCACATGTTCTTCGAGCACTTCTTCGACGTATCGTGCAGCCGTCAAACTTCTCGATCTCGGGCCGGTATTCGCCGTGGTGATGAATACAATGTCAGTTTTAGTGTTCAACATTATGCCACCCCAAAACATACACGATCCACCTCCAAAAGCCACACGTTCGCTTATGCAGCATTGTGAAAATCGCTCTGATGACCTTCTGTAGACCCTAGAGCGTCCATCATGACCATGTAAAGTCATTCTACACTCATCAGAGAACATAACAGCCCGCCATTGGTCATACGTCCAATTTAAATGTTCCCTAGCAAATTGTAGCCGGGCTTGTCGGTGAGCTGTGGTCAATTTGGGACCATTTGCTGGGCGATGTGAAGTCATTCCTGCTTCACCTAGTCTTCTTCGAACTGTCCACCGACTTATACTGACATTGCGAACTTCTCGAAGCTGTTGTCCCAGTTGAACCGCGTTCAGTTGCCGATTTCTCAAAGAGCTTGTCACAAGAAAGCGGTCATCACGCTCTGATGTTGTGCGTCGCCGGCCAGATCCTGGTCGCCGTATGTAGCCACCGGTCTCTTGGAACCTCTAGTATACACGACGAACAGAGTAGCGGCTCAAATTTAGCCGTCGAGCAACTTCACTTTGGTTATGGCCTGCTTCGAGCAAGGCAATAACTTGAGCGGCTTCTGCGGGCGTGGTATCCATATTTTTCCAGTAAATCCGTATGCTGTTTTCTTTTTTTTTCTCTGTAGGGCATCTCACAGCTGGTTCCGAAAACCGTGGCTGTTTAACCGGTCAATCCTGTGGTTGCCTTAAGCTACTACACTCAAAGCCTCCAGCCAGGGCATACATAAACTAAGCTAAAAAGTTTAGGATGAACGCTCGCTAAGGGCACCCCCTGTGAGGTACGAGCCTCGGCTTAGGGCGTTATCCGGAGGGAGGACATCAAAAGATGGGACGGGCTGGATCAAAGGGTTTTGATCATTATTATTAGACGGGGAATTTAAAACTACGTGCACAGCTGCAACAACTGCTGGCACCTCGTTTTCGAGCAAGGGTCGGGGGGGGAGTATTATTTACTCGGGAGCGCGGCGGTCGAGATCGCAAAGGACCTCGGCGGCGAGGTCGGAATGACGGGAGGCGTCTGTATTTGTACACTGTACTTGTTTCCCTATTGCTCTCCTGGAGGAGGGTTATGGGGTCATCGGGGTCTACGAGGATATGCCTTGGACGGCGAACATGACTGATTCTACTCGGGACATAACTGGCGGCCTCGACAACCAGAGGGTTGCGATGTTTGGCCGCGGACTCAAAGAAACGCTTGGAAAGGCGTTTTAGAAATTGGTGGATTGTGGGAATCTTTAGGTCGAGGTGGAGTGCCTCGTTCCTACCGAACCAGGGGGAACCTGTGGCCCTACGGAGGAATCTATTTTGGACTGTTTGCATCCTATGGATATGACGAGGTTTTGCATGAGCAAAGACGGCACCCGCATAGGTCATGGTTGGTCGAATGCACGCCGTGTAAACGCGCAATTTGCACCTAAGTGACAATTTGCTACGTGCATTGCACCAGGTAAAAGAGTCTACCGAGAGCGAAAGCGGCTCGCGAACGAACCAACTTTATGTGCTCTGCGAAGGTCAAATGATGGTCTAGAACAACACCGATATATTTAGCTCGCTTCTCCCAGGGGATCGGCTTGCCGAACATGGTGATTGGTCGGGGGAGGGAATCCGTATGCTTCCTGTAGAGATGTTATCACGTTGACCTTCGGTATGCAACTGATTAAAAATTCCAATAAACCGACCTTTTTATACCTGCGGCTAAAGTAGCAAGTAGTGACAACGCAAACGCGTGAATTTGGGGAATTCGGTGTACGGTCGGTTTTTGTAAGTTACGTGAAGGTCAATGATTTTAATTTTATGTTTTTGTAAAGCTAAGCTTGTATGCTTTAATTTTGTGTAATGATTTTTACTCAATATCTTTAGATTTTAGAAAACAATCAGTAATAAACCAAATTACAAGGGGTGTGCGATTTTATTGCTCTCAAGTGTAATTATCATTAAAAATATTAAAGAAAATATATGAAAAACCATTCCCCCTTATTTCCGAAACTACTGAGACTACAAATTTGAAAAAAAAAAATACAGAGAATAGTTCTATGCTTATAGATTACAGGAATTCCAATTCAAAAACCTTTAAGAAGTCTATGATCTTAAAATATTGTAAATCACTCAATATTGTGCGTACAAACTTACATTTGCAGTTGAAATGTATGGGGGAACATGTTTTTCAACTATTATGTTAAGTTTGTTACGGAACTACGGAACCCTTCATTGTACGTGGTCCGACACGCACTTGGCCGGTTTTTTATGTATGACCAGTACCACCCATAACTTTGTACAGAATATCCAGACTTTGACGATACATATCGTATACCTTAATAAGTTTTTCGTTTAAACGTATGTTGTTCAAATAAAACATGAGTATAATGCGACAGGCGTGCACCTGGTCATGAACGACCTGCTGCCGGCCGGCCACTACTACCGCTTCAACCCGCCGCTCATGGAGGAGTGCGCCATGGACGAGATCAACACCGACAAGCTTGACAACCTCGTCGTCGACACGCAAGCCTACATCCGGTATGTACTGCTGATAGTTTTTTATACTGACTGACTTTATAAATGATTAGCCATGAAAGAAAACCATGAATATTAAAATTGTCATTAAGTCGCCATCTTTGATTTCCACTTTGACCTTACTGTCGGCATTAGCACCCTCGAAAACCATGAAAACGGCATCCATGAAGAATTTTACTTAAATTATCGCGGCCTCTATCTTCGATTTAAATTTAAAGGTGATAAACACATTGCAGTTACTAGATAGTTTTATAAACCATAATAACCAAATGGTCCACCCATTTGACAATTATTAGCAGATCTATTTAAGAAGGGAGGTTAAACACACCATTGTATTTTTTAATGCGCAATAGTTAAAAAAGAACCCTCTTGCGCCGACCCCAATTAAATTGGGATAAGGGCAGGAGAACTATGAATAATAATAAATAAAAACAAAAGTATACAGACTAATATTTATCGTTTACTAAAGTAAAACAAGTAACCCAATGTAGCACTCGCCGAGCTAGTTTTCGATTTTACTGAAGATGAGAACTAAGTTTGGCAAAAAAGAAATAACTTTTGAAGGGCACAATTATACAACAAAATACCCTCATGTATAAAAAAATTACACTCAAAACACAATTAGCTAAATATTTGATCACAAATAACACCCTTCCTAAAAGCTGAATGCATTGGATGGGTACCTTTATCATAATTGCTACGTGACGTCTGTGACGAACTTTACATTTATAATATACTAGCTGCCCGCCCCGGCTTCGCACGGGTAGCACTAAGTAGTTATCCACAGCGCTACCTACCCTACCTACCTACACCAACTTACCTACACCTATCTACCTACACCTACCTACCTACACCTACCTACCTACACCTACTTACCGGCTACCCCTACCTACATACCTACCTCCTACCTATCTACATACCTACCTCCTACCTACCTACACCTACCTAAAACCTTTAATTTCTTGAGGGCGAAACTTCCAGCCCTTGTATCTTCAAAAGCACGCCCATCAGGTAAAAACGGGATCCTTCTTCATGGACGGGTGATACAGAGCTACCACACCATATAACTCCCTTGATCGTACCGGCACTCGTTTCTGAGTTTTAGCGGCACGCACATTGTACACTTTCTTTTATAATATATATGATGCACACTATTTACACTTCAACCTTTCTGTAGGTTCTCGAACCTTCTAGAATTGCCTTGAACCTTCCAGAACCTCTCCGAAGTTTTCGAACTTCCTAGATACTTCTAGAAGTTTTGATTGAGTTTCAGGTCAAGTTGACCTCATTCGCCGCGCGGCCGTAAACACAAACCTTCTTCATGGATGGGAGGGTTGGGGCTACCTTACGGTTAAACCTTTTTCGGGCCGCATTGGTTCGTTTTTTAGTTTTATCGGAACATACCAACGCACCACGCTTTCTTTTATAATATTATATTGATTTTAAGCATTGTTCTCATGTAAGAGACTGTGTCTTTTTGAGAATAAATATCTTTAAACCTAAACCTAAAAAGGACCTAATCGTTTGAAGTTCATTTATTTGTAATATTTCCCTTTGGTAAAGTCTCTTCATAGTAACATTTTATTTACTCAAAAATGCATGTAATGTGGTCATTATTTTGAAAACCTTGTTTGAGCAAAGTCGATCTTGCCGTTCTGTTTTAAGGAGCGGCCGGCAAAGTTTTGGTGGTCGCTCTAACAGGCCAGCAAAACATTGCCGGCCGCTATTTTGACGTTTCAACATTTAAAAAAATCAAATGTAAAAAGATTTTATTTAAAACACAACTGTTTGTAGTTATAGAGATAAGTACAAAAAGATTTTATTCCATATTTGGCTGTATAGTTCCAACTACCATTGTTAAAAAAAAAAAAAACAAAGAAGTAACAAAAGCGCGGTTCAGCGAAAATTTTTATTTAGTGACTTTTTTGCTAAAAATGAGCTCTCAAAGCGAAAATTCTTCCGATTCAATGTGTTTAACACCGCCAGACATTAAAGATGAAGCTAAATTAGTAGTTGAAAATTTAATACCGCGAAACTCAAAGGAAAAAAATAAGCTTGCATATGAAAAGTATGTGCAGTGGAAAATCAGTAAGAAATCTAAATCTTTACTTGCTGGTTTTATTTAGATTAGGTAATTGCATTTTTGAGTAAAGCACTATACAAACCTTGGCCCACTATGACTGCTTCGCTGGTCACGCTATGATTGCCTCGAGCTAGCCTAGCTACGCTCTAGGCCTTCCAGCTTGGCCATCATTGCAGCCCTTGCTGTCCTCGCTGTAAAGGCCTCGACCTACGGCCTCGGCCTTTATCTCAGCTCGTCCATCAAGTGCTGCACGCTGACCGCGCTGTGTCGGCCTGGAGCTGCGCTACGTTGCGTTGTCGGCCATCATCAGCGCGACCAGCAAAGTAGTCATTATAGATCGCGGCAGTAATGTACTATTAATACACAAGTCGGAACTGCACAAAGGCGGCCCTTGTGCTTCAAGCATTTTCTGTCAGTCTACCTTAGTACATAATGATCTCATTACATTTTAAGTTACCACCTAAGTACACATAATAGAATGCAATAAATGATTGGGTATTGAGTATAGACACGAACATTTTGCTAGTATCTGAGGGGCTCGTGGCAAAGTAATAACAACCGCACGGGTCGATCGAAGGTACGCTTGTTAAAGTCCGTCCGTGGATGAGTGACCATCCATTACATACCGAGACTCCTCCGTGCCTTGGAAAGCACGTTAAGCCGTCGGTTCCGGCTGTCATTCAAAGATCATTGACAGTCGATGACCAGTTTTGCCGAGGGTGTCGGCTACGTAAAGGTTAGGCAGATGATGCTTTCGCTAGTAAGTTAAGTAATGTACGAATGTGGTCCTCCCTCAGCCGCAACCAGCACAAGTTCGAGCAGGCCGCGGCCATGCTGACGCGGCCGCGCGGCGTGGCGCAGAGGGTGCTGGACTACTGCTCGCACCGCGCGCACATCGCCGGCGCCGTCGCCAACTGACGCGCGGCCGGCGCGCGCGAGCACTGTCGCCGGCGGTAGTGCCGACACTACCGCCAGTGAACCGTGTGACAGTGAACAGTGCGCCCACTGCTGACCGTAATGACGTTATAGTCATACCTACGACGACACATAAGAAGTAAGCTTTGTTCTAAAAGAATATAGTGACGTGTCCTCATCGAATAGTGAAGGCCAAACCTCACTCTGTAGATATTATTTAGTTGGTTGACTTGTAAATAAATATTCTTCCTACGTAGACTAGCATCTCAATGATGATATTCCTCATATATGTACCTTATCACGGTTTTTATCGTCTTTATGTATAAATAAAACACACACTTATGCTTTAAATAATTGTTATGTGAAAAACTGTTGTAAAGTTTATTTTAGTACTGTTATGTTCATTGCATTTTATAATATGTTTAAAGAATGTAAAATATTGTATTGTTAAGCATCACGTTGTAGCGAGCCTATGAAACGGAAACGTTAAGTAGTAGTCATGAGTAAAGTGCATTTGTTTTTAGTCGTCTTGTGGTGTTCAATGATGATGACATTTGGATGTGTTGGAAGCTTGTGAATCATGCGATTCCATGTTTGTTAGTTTACTAAGTAAGACAGGCAAGGACAAATTCACTGTACATATGTTGTAGGTACAATCTAGTCATTAGTTACATTTAGAGCAAACAATTGCATGCAGCGCTGTCTCGACTTGAGTCTGGCCGAGCTGTTTGTCACAGTTACACATTGGCTGCTATTATTGTTATCAGTAGATGCTCTATATACCTAAGTTGCATTTGCGACGTTGTGAGTCGTACGATGCAGATCTAAGCGTGGCGCTCTGACGGCCTGTGAACAGGTTGCTTTAGTGTTTAGTGACATCACAACTCAGTAGCAACTATGTTATATATAGGGTTTGGTTTCCGCACTTAGTCCGTCAGGTGGACCATTGTGCGTGGGCCATGGCGACCGTTTGGGTAGCAACTAGTTAGTGCAACATTTAAAAATAATTGTTATTCAGCGAATGTGATAAATAAATGAATATGATTCTAAATATGGTTTTACTGTTTTACACTGTTCTTCTCAATACTTCTACATTTAATTATTAGAAGCAGATGGCTTCGTATGAAAAACCCCTTATGTGTGTTTAAGATTGCACACATGCATTAATTCCAATATTTGGAGTACTAATTAATAAACCTACATTAACGTTGACCTACTTAACAAAAAAAAAAGCTAATAACAAAGAAGTGGCAGTAATTACCTACATAGTTAACGAGTAAAAGCCTCATTAAGTCAAAGTCCTTGCATCACATAACACCGCACAAATGGGAACCACTGTATTTTAACACCCGGCGCCATGGCGCTTTTCTATAGTAGGTATTTTTTTTGGGTAAAGTAGACCCTTTTTAGTGTATTTTTGAAAACCCCAAAGTGCGCAAAACCATAGTCGCCGAGAAAAAAATCGCCAAAAGTTTCAGTAAAAATTTGCTGACGTATTGCATGGTTTCTGTCACGGCTCCGGCGGTCCCACGCGAGCTTATCGTCGCAGATGGTTTTAACGCTCACCTCCGCAGCTTCGGCTTGCTGCAGCCTCAGCCGCGGTGGTGAGCGTTGAAACCACCTGCTCCTCAGCTCGCGGGCCGCCTCGCCCCTCCGCGCCTACGCGGGCTTAAAAAACACTCTAGGGGTAGGGCAGACAAGACTACGCGGAGTCGGTTTCACAGCGATTCATTTCTGTCACTAACTTTTGTAGCACAACATATCGATAGTTAAAATGCCAAACGGCTTAAAGGACATTTTCTCGAAAATCACTTTTTAACACAGTTCGAATCGTTTTGTCAAGCTCTATCGATTGGTATATTTAACATTTCTCTGCGTCCAATATTGACCGAGATATCAAAGGTTGAAAATCAGCGATTTTTTCACTTTTGGTAATATAAGACTAGTTTTATAGACTACATTGACGTAACGTTCCTAAGCCACAAATACATTTCGTAAAGGTCATTTCAAAAATCAAATAGCTGTAACAACCAACATTCACATATTTCAAATTCATACTTATTATGCTTAAAGGACATGTAGTGACACGTACTACCATTGTGTATTAATTAATTTTAAGTACGCGCCCTTTACGATTGATAAAAACAAAATAAATGTCCTATAAGATTAAATATATGTTAATAAATAAAACAAAAATAAAATAAAACGATTGAAACCAATAATAGAAGAAAAAGACCTAATACCAAACCATAAATTTGGCTTCAGGTAAAAACACTCTACAATGGACCAGGTACACAGAATAACTGACATTATTGAAAACTAACTCGAAAACAAGCAAATCTGCGCCACCGTATTCCTAGATGTCGCGCAAGCTTTTGATAAAGTTTAGCATGAGGGTCTGGTATTTAAAGACGCATGCTACCTCCAGAATTTGCAGACATTCTAGAATCATAGATAAGTAACAGAATGTTTAGAATAAGGCAAGAGGACGCATATTCCGAGCTAAAAACTATAAAAGCCGGGGTACCACAAGGAAGTGTGTTAGGCCCAATCCTGTACCTGCTATACACTTGCGATATCCCTGAGCTGGAAAACAAAACCATTGCAACCTTTGCAGATGACACTGCTATTATGGCTACCGGATCAAGCCACAAAGAAGCAGTCGAAAAAGTTCAACTAGCTGTGAACAAAGTTTATGACTGGACACAAAAGTGGAAGATCAAACAGAATGAATCAAAATCAATTCATATTGATTTCACTAATAAACACTGCGATTACCACCCAATCTATATAAATGGCATGCAAATGCCTCATGCTAATACAGCCAAATACCTTGGCATAACTCTTGACGCGAAACTGCGTTGGACATCTCATGTCAAAAAGAAAAGACAGGAACTAAACATACGTTATAAAAGTATGTATTGGTTACTTGGAAGAAAATCTTGCCTATCAATACATAATAAACTTATAATATACAAGCATATTCTTATGCCAATTTGGACGTATGGCATCCAACTTTGCGGCCTAAACAAAGCAAAGTCAAAGTCACTTTGACTTTGACTTTGGACTTTATTCTTATGCCAATTTGGACGTATGGCATCCAACTTTGGGGCTGTAAATAAGTTTGTAATACTACCAGATATTTTTAAGCTATTGCATAGCTTTTATCGCGGGCTTTGAGCGCGGCGACCGAATCAAGAAATTCCGTAACGAAAAAACCTAACACCCCCCACTCTGCCTACCATGTAATGACGGTAAAATTACGTTCCCATGACAACATCACGTTGTCATGGTAACGTAATTTTTTTTTTTATGTCATCACGTCATCATCCCAAGTGTAGCGTTGACAAATAGGAAGTATAGAGGTTATAAATCAGTCCCCGAGTGCCACAAGTTTTTTTTTTAGCATCTTGCGATCGGCTTGAGAAGAGTTTATTTATTGACAGGAGAGAACTTTTCTTCAGTGAGGAAGCTGTCTCTTATTAAATTAGGAATTGTTAGTGAACAAGGTCCCATATGTGTTGTCTTTTGAGCCTTCTGTGGTTTATTGGTTCAAATAACGCTGTTGCACTTGCTTGGGTGTTAGTATGAGCTTTTATACGGTCTTTGTATGCTTTGTTCGATAGTATCAGATGTGACAGCATTAAATTGAATATTTCTTGAGTGCGTTCAAAAAAAGTTGATTTAAATCAAAATGTAATTCAATAATGGGAATACCGGAGGTAACTCCGGTTTTGTCTCCCAAACCCGGTTTTAATAAATCGGTAAATTTTGTCTGTTTTCCGGTTTTTAGCAAAACCGGGAAACCTGGTTTGCACGCCCTAATCCCAATGGCTGAACATGAAACTAGTACTGACCTTTCTAATGTCGTTTGCAATTGGCGAGGCTATTGGGTTAGTGACAACAGCATTGGATCTGCGGGATATTTACCGCATACCCGGTAAGCCCGACTCCATTCGTCCAATCGTTGCGGAGTTCCAAACCGTGCAGTTAAAGCAAAAAACCATAACCGCAGTGCGAACATTCAACAATAAAAAATAATAAAATAAAAAATAAAATCTTTATTTATACAAAAACATACAGAGTTTGAAAATACAGTGTGATAATACATTTGGTTTAGAAAATACATTTATAGTTTGTTGCAAAATCTGTACAAGAATAATATTCACTACCTCTTAAGCTAGGGTATACCTGTATTATAAGAGGTAGTTTACGGTCAATAATCAGCAAAAACTTATATCTCAAGTGGACTGTGTCATTCTACTGTATGGTAATAATAGAGTAAAATTGTATGTTGTGTGTTAGTGTATGTGAGTGGTGTGTGTGTGTAGGTATGAGTGTATGTGTGTGTGTGTGTGTGTAGGTGTGTGTGTATTATACAAGAAAGGTGAGTAAAGACTCCGTGTAAGAGTAATCCTTAAGGAGCAGCCACTCTGTTACTTTAGATTTTAGTGCATTTGAGTTTAGATTTATAATATTTAGATGTTTGTTAATGTTTTTATAGATATGGGTACTTAGTATATAATATTGATGTTTGGCGAACGCGGTCTTATGTTGTATATTTGGTGGAACGTACGTGCGTTTGTTTGTCATATGGGGAGGAAGGCCCGCGTGCTTTCTAAGGGTGGATTTAAGCACATAAAGCTGACGGACCGTAAGTACTTTACAGTCAGAGAAGAGTTCAGTTGTTGGATACCGGTAGGGCTTTTTCGTCATGACTTTAAGAATAGCTCGCTGTGCTCTTTCCACCCTCAGAAATCTAGTCTTAGCCGCACCGCCCCACGTAGCTATGCAATAACCAATCACTGATTGGCAAGGTACACCATCTTAAGAGTTTTTAGGTCGGCGGATTCTCTAAGAGACTTAAATATATGTATAAGACGTAAAGTTCTGGTGGTGACAGCGTCAATTTGTCGGTCCCATCTCAGTCCGTCGTCTATGTATACTCCGAGGTATTTAACGCTTTCGGATCTTGCAAGCGGAGGACAAGTGCAAGGGGTGGACGAGTTTGTGCAGGAATGGGGAGTTATACTAAAAGAAGGGGGTGGTTTAGCGTTACGACGTATAGCAAAGGGAATATAAGTAGTCTTTTGTAGGTTCAATGTAAGAAGGTTCGAGTTTAGCCACATCATAACCTTAGCCATGGCCACCTCCGCATTTGCTTTCACAATGTCCCAAGTAATTCCGTCTACAAGAATTGCTGTGTCATCTGCGTAAGCGTAAATTCTACCATTTGGGAGACTCAGTCTACAGAGGTCATTTACGTAGATCTGAAATAGGGTGGGGGAGAGGATCCCTCCCTGGGGAACACCATAGGACACGAGAAACTCATCACTTAGGTGAATATCAATTTTAATGCATTGCTTACGGTTTTTAAGGTAATCCTTAAATATTTCTAGCGGCATTCCACGCACACCGATAGTTTCCAGCTTCGTGATGAGCTTGGGAACAGAGACTGTGTCAAACGCCTTCGAAAGGTCCAGGAATATACCTAGACATTTCGATTTTTTATCTAGGTTTGAGGCAACCTGTTGCGTGAAATCCAGTACTGCATCATCTGTAGATAGACTTTTCCGAAATCCGTATTGATTATTAGCAATGAGTTGGTGTTTGTCGAGAAATTTTCGTAGCGAGTTATTGAGGAATTTTTCGAGAAGTTTAGAGAGTGCAGGCACAATAAGAGCAAGTCATTTGAAGATAAGCTCAACTCAATAATTGGTATCCCTGGCAAACGTCAACCAGTATATGTTTGTGAACACCTCCCGTTCCCGGCAAGCGTTAACAAATTATTTCACCTGTCAAAGGAATTTGCAAGACAAAATGGATTTAAATTCTGTTGGTCATCTAATGGAAACATCTTCCTGCGTAAGGTACAAGGAGAAAAACAACTTTTGATCTCGTCAGAACAATCCTTATTGGACCTGCGCGGGAATCTGTGACTGGTAATCTGTCTCAAGTACCCTATTGTTTGGCTTTTTTAATACATCTAATTTATTTTAATCGTAATTTTCTAAAATCTACCACAATTTCACCAACAAAACTTAATAAAACATACTTGTCGGATCCGCTACCTAATTGCGCAACGTATTTTGATTACCATTCAAGTAGAATTTATTTCAATTTGAATCGAATTGCTTTTATTTTACGACTTTGGAATTGCAAAACTCCAATATTTTTTAAACAAACTGCGGTCTGTTTGATACTCCATTGAGTGAACGAAATGCGTCTAAAAAGGCTATTAATCGAATTGCGTGACCATTTTGACAGTTGTAAGTTTGTTTCAAACTATATAGTAATTTGTTTTGTCTGTCAAATGAAACAGAAGGCACTGTAGTGGTCGCAATAGATTTTACTTAGCAATCTTTTTGGGATTAACTCATGAAATCTCCATAATTATTAAGAAAAAAATTAAGTAATAGATAAATTGTGAATGTGTTAAAAACTCAATGATAAATCAATTTTATTAGTATGTTAAATATCAAAGCAGCGAGGTCGATTTTTAATAATAATTGTGAAAGTTTTCTTGTGAGTTTAGTGCCTACAACCTAAACTAAAAACAAATATTATGATATTCCAGAAACGAGGTATTTTGGTGGCATTTTAACGAAAGACAAATTCGTACCTCATACCATAACAAACTTGAACCACAAGCTTAGCAACCCAGTCGAGCTTGTAATACATTGGAAAAGCAAAAACTTATAATTGAGGAAGAACAAAAAAAAGCAGTTTGAAACATTTTATATTAATGGATTATGTAAGGACATTGATGAACATACCACTATTGCCACATCATTGTCTGTTTAAGGTATGTACTTACTTATTATTTTCTTTCTAAGTGTTGAACATTGAATGTGTGTTAAGTACAGCAACAATGTTACACACATAGGGATGTATTTATAAACATTGCTTATAGTTAAGTGACGTTAAAACCTCAAAAATGTATGATTACAGTTGCTAATCATTACATAACTTTATGCAACGTTTATAAATAAACCCCATATTGTTTATTGGTGAATACGAAATGCACCATCAAACGTAAACTTACCATACATTTAAATACCATACATATATTTTCAGTTGCCTAACCTACTACTTATATGAATATTTACTTAGCAATTATAACAACAAAGTAAAGAAAGTAGGTAGGCAACTGAAAATATATCTAAGTACCTATCTTAAATGTTTTTCACTTATTGTTAATATTATTAAAAAAATCGATCTGCCCAGCCTTTTCCCAACTATGTTGGGGTCGGCTTCCAGTCTAACCGGATGCAGCTGAATACAAGTATTTTACATGAAGTGACTGCCTATCTAACCTCCACAACCCAATAACTAGGTAATACGATACCCCTTGGTAAGACTAATTGTCACTTTCGGGCTTCTGATGACCCATAACGACTGTCAAAGATCCACAAATGACATCCGGGACCAACGGTTTAATATGCTTTCCGAGGCATGAAGGAGTCTCGGTATGTAGAAATGGTCACCCATCCACGGACCAACCCTGGCAAGCGTAGCTTAACCTGATGGATTGCCCCGTGCGGCTGTTAGTACTTAGCCTATTAATATTATTAGTAGGTAAGAATATTTAAGTCAATTGTTGCTTATAATTGACCCAATTGTTGTTTATAGCAGAATATTGCTATTCTATAAAGTGACTGTGGATGGATGTAATGGATGGTGGAATATATTGAAGATTTACTATTCTTTTTTTTTTCAGGTGTCAGGCTCAACTACATTATTCAAGATTTTTTTAACTGTCTCTCATACACTTACAACAAGCAGTACATACATAATCCATGATGATTTCCACAGGAAGACATTAGATTCCAAATTCCACTAATCCTTACAGTATGTTTGTTCCAATTCCTTTTTGCTCTATGTCCAAATATTTCATATTAATGTGAATAGATGGTAATGGTGCCGATTCTCTTGTCCAGTGTTGAGTTAAGGTTGTAACAATTTAATAAAACAGTTTTATTTGTTTACCATAATTTATTTCTCTCTATTTCCTTTAAATTTAATGAATGACAGTTAATTTAGGTAAACACCTTTAAATAGTATCATTATAATTATAAAATTGTCTGTGTTTGTATAAAACAAATAGTATGCCATTCTTAATTATTTCATTTAAAGTTATTTTTATTTGTCCCTCTATAGTTCATAATTAAAACACTTTACTAAAGTTTACACTGTTATCAATTAACACAATAGTTTATATCACTGTCGTACAAGACTATAATCAAGTTTTCTAAAAAAAATATTTCATGAAGGATCTTCAGTTTCTACTTTTGTACTTAAGAAGCTTGAAATCTGAAGTAGCAGAGCAGCAGTGCAGCACAGCAGGGGCAGTATCATTCATGCTGCCTTCATGTCTTCGTAGGTGAAATTCCCCAGGAACTCTACATTTTAAAACAAAGTCATATTATTTTCTGCTCAAATAAAGTACTCATGTGGCAAAGTAGGCATATCAACTAGGCCCATGGCTAGATGAAAGCCATCTGTCATCATCATCGTCATGCTGGTTGTATAATTTCTTCTTTATTTAGGGCTGACTTTTCAGTCTCCAGATATTTTATAATACTAAATTATAATGGTAATTGGATAAACATAAAATAATATATATTATGATGTGTCTGTCAAAAGTACAGCCAAGGAAATATATTCATAATTGAGTTGCTATGCTTAATTCTTAATGATGTGTCAAAAAGCTTACCTTCAACGATTAATACATAAGATTCTTAATCCAATCCATGTTTGCCACCTTGCCACCAACTTCTTTGTTAGGAAGTCAACAATATTGATATTTGGTAGTGTTCCATTCTTGTGTTTTCAGCACGTCTGTGAAAATATTATGAATATGTTTTGTAGTTATCTGTTATTTGGTTAGGTAGTGGATATTATAGTTTATTTCAGCATCTACTTATGTACAAAAATATCAATTAACAATTTTAGTTAGAATGTGAGACATAGTACGTAACTATTATTTTAACCACAATAAATAGTTAACCTCGCGTAAGATGCCTGTGTCTACGCAACAAAAGAATGATTGTCCGTATACGTAGACTCACCAATAATGTACCTACAGCTACAATAATCTAATGAGATACGAAGGTACTCTCACACACGTTATTCCTATTTATATTGGTTTACTTGTAGTGATAATATCGACTTAGATACTTTTCGCTATGGAGCAAAACAGCCTAAGTCTTAGTCCATGTACTTAATTGTAGTCTGTGATCTTGGTGAAGCTAGTACAAAACGAAGGTGGTGTCTCGAACGAGAGAATTTTCCAAAGTTCTTCCGACTTCCACAAGCCACAAGAATAATGTTCCAAAACTGCTTATTACAGGCCCATGTTTCTGTACGTGAATAGTAAATATAATTTTGTATGTTGAAAAATATAAAACAACTATTAATTTAAAACAAAAACTTTACCGAAATCAACAAAAATAAAATGTAAACAGATGCGTCGCCATGATTGATATCGTATTCTCCACAGACTTCAAAGAATATTCATTCCAGCCCAAATTATTGTCAAAGGTTTAACATGTGATGTCATATGCCTTTCCTTTTCTTTTCCCTACACTCTGATAAAGTTAGAGCAGCAAAGGTATACTTTAGACAGGCAGTAGTTTGCATTAAATCGTCAACGCATAACGCAATGAGGGCAGATCATTCAACTTTTACTCTCAGTGTTGCAATTTTTTTCCCCTAAGTCCACTATAGACTTGCGTCTAGATACATCGAAACGAATCAAAAATCCGATTTCAATCAGAAACGGAATCGTATCGATAATCCGAACTAGACAAACCGATTTCACAAAACCACGGAAGTGTGGTTTTGCCTAAGCAAGTTTTTGTTTATATTTGAATAGTTTTGATCGATGCACTTACAACCGAATAATATTACTAGAGACGATCGAAACTGCGAGCCGGAGCCTCTCCTGAAATTAGTTTTCTGTTACCGACATTCGGTCGCTGTTTTGGGAGTCCATTTGAAGATTTGAGTATGAAAATAAAACATAACTTATGTAATCATAGTATTTTTAGGGTTCCATACCTCAAAAGGAAAAACGGAACCCTTACAGGATCACTTCGTTATCAGTCTGTCAAGACCCTTTTTCTCAGGAACGTACGGAGGTATCAAGTTGAAATTAATATCAAATACGTCTGTGGTCCCTTAGAGCTCTAAAAAATCAAGCTTCTAAGTCAACACAATAAAAAATTACGGCTATTTAAGCGACATATTTTGGTACTCGCAAATAAATCAAAAACTACACGGTACTTCCCGTTGACCTAGACTCATAAAATTTGGCACAAAGCCCGTCTCATTGCACAAGTAAAGGAAAATGACAGAAAATTGTAAATTTTCAGTTTTATCACATACAAAAAGAAAAAACCATTACAAACTTACATTTGCAGTTGGAGAATTGACCGTGACATATATCAATATAGGGGAAATGTTTTTCAACTACAAAGTTGTTTGTTTTTGGGATAAAAACTCCCAGGTTTAGTGGAAATCCCTCTAAGTTGACAACACTGCTTTTCTACGATTTTGTCATAGGCCACAGATAACAAAAACGTGAAAAGAAAAACGTTTTATTACGTAGTTCAATTATGGTAGTTTTTGGTAGAAAGTATTTTAAAAATTGGTTTTTCATTTTTCGGCAATCATTGTACATTTTTATTTATAAGCACTAGTAGATCATCAGTTGTAATTAAAACAAAATTACATTATAGCACAATAATTTGAATATTAACCATTCATAGATGCTGTAACTAAACATATAAATTTAACAAATATAGACAATTGCTTTGAACATCCCTATACAATTTCAGTCGTATGGTAAAAAATGTACATCGCAATTCCAATTATGGCATGCGATTAAGATTGGACTTGCTTTCGATTCAGAATCGCAATCAAAAATAAAATATGTTACGCAATTAGGCTGCGGGGTCATTAGTACAGACACGAAACGAATCGCAAGCGCGCCACTGGCGACATCAAGAGAGATCTATCGACACCAAAAAAGGCGCGCTTCTACAGAGTCGTGATGTTTTAAGGCCAAGGCGAGGAGGACATTAAGCCTTTGGTCGCATTGGAGTCAAGACGTCGCGGAACTGTTCTCGATTCGTGGTGCTCAGTTATTGTGTTAATTGTAATTTGTGATCATTTTGTTAATTGGTGATTTTATATACGCCGTCACTGGGTGCGACGGCGTTTATTAAAATCACCAATACACCAATTAACATGTGTGTATAATTTAGCTAGTGTGATTCATTTGATAGTAAATTATAATGTGATCTGAACTGCAAACTGTTTTTCTATTGCGCATTAACCAACACTATCCACACTACGCCCACAGTAGTTAAAATATCGCTGATAATAACGAGAGTCACATACCCGTCTCCGACATCATAAGTGGGATTCGTGTTGGTTCAGGCGCAAAATAAAAACGTTGAAAATGACCGTTGGCGTACCGTTTTTGAACATTAAAATAAAAACATGCAAGCGTTTATGCGTGATCATGGTGCGCGACAGCCAAGCCAAGCCGATTGACAGCAGAGGATGATCTATGACGTCTTCAGTATCGAGCCAAGCAGCCCCGCAGCCGTCTGCGAAGCCCTTCGGGTGCTTCATTTTCAGGTGGTGTTTCGCGACGGTGAAGCGTCCTCACGGGGCGCCGGCTGGCGACCCTGGCTCGAGATGGTGTCCATTCGGGGGTGGAACTGGGAACGCGGATGCGCGAGTGGGAGCTAGTGCGAGGCGGCTGTGTGCCAGTGTGGCTGTGCACCGGTGCGGCTGGGTGCCGGTGCGGCTGTGTGCCGGTGCGGCTGGGCGCCGGTGCAGCTGGGCGCCGGTGCAGCTGGGCGCCGGTGCAGCTGGACGCCGGTGCAGCTGGACGCTGGTGAAGCTGGACGCCGATGCAGCTGGACGCCAGTGCAGTCGCACCTGGTGATGGTCAAGATCCTACTTGCACCTGTGGAAAACCAGGACACATCGGGAACCGGTGCACGAACAGTGGCAGCCAGTCGGATGCTGGAGTACGTGTTGCAAGCAGTGAACGGCGAGTGGAAGTCGTTGCGCAACTACCCTCAGGCACGTTAAAAAAAAGGTGAGCTGTATTGTTTTGTTAATGATTCTGGTGTTGAATGCTCGTTAGTAAAGGAGAGTTGTGTAGCCAGATTAAGTGGCAAACGAGTTAATAAAGTTGTTGCGTTAACCAGTATTGGTCAAACACGTGTATTCAGCTCAGAACCAATCTTATGTAGCGTAACGATTACAACTTGAGGTTTTTGTGTTTTAATTGTTTTCATTTTGGGATGTGCTTCCCGACACTAACTTGCACAGTAATTAAATTATTACGATAGGACGTTGATGAAGTCCGCGAGACTGCGTAAGAGAATATTAGAAAAAGCAGATATAACAAATGTTTCTTTTGGGGATTTAGTGTTATTAGAAAACGAAGAGCGTAATCAAATTAAGTTTAACGTGAAGTAGAGGGCCAAGGGCTAAGGGCCGAGAGGATTTTGAAGAAAACGGGATAGTGAAAGTAGAGTCGAATTGAATTGTTCGTGTGAGATGCACGGGTTCTCGATTCGTTGGGCTATGGCTACGATACACTGGTACCAGTATATCGTAGCCATAGCCCGTTAGAAATCGGCATCTACTTGCTAGACCGTGGGAATTTGGTAGGCGGTAGCTCTGGGTAGTATGGTCGGGTCTAGCCTTGTAGCCAAGACCGTATGAGACCGTACCAGAGTATCGTGTACGTGGTACACGGTAGCTCTGGGTAGTATGGTCGGGTCTAGCCTTGTAGCCAAGACCGTATAGGAGACCGTACCAGAGTATCGTGTACGTGGTACGCGATAGCTCTGGATAGTATGGTCGGGTCTAGCCTTGTAGCCAAGACCGTATAGGAGACCGTACCAGAGTAACGTGTACGTGGTACGCGATAGCTCTGGGTAGTATGGTCGGATCTAGCCTTGTAGCCAAGATCGTAGAGTCAAGGACGACTCGGCATTCCTTTGGGAAGTGCGCATGTGATTGTTGACCGCGAATGAGGTACCCGGGGCTTTGTTGATTGGTTAATGACTTTGGGTCAATTCTTAAATTATCAGTCTACATAATCCTCAATAGTACCTGGACTCTGATTGATTGTCATGTTGCTTATTTAATTGTTATCCCTGCCTACCATTTGACTTTTTGAAGCTAGTAGAATGATGTTAGAAATGTGATGTTAGTTAAATAAACAAACTTTACCGAAGTTCACGTTTACGTTAGGTGAAGAAAGATGCCAGTAGGTCATGTACCAGTCGTAGTAGATGGTGATCACAGTGGTGATGAGCAAACCTAAGTTAATCGTGCTATCGTTACTGGGGTGTTCCCTGATGCTTTGAAACAAGCTATTGTACATCCAATTCACAAGGGTGGGGAGAGAGACTGCGTCAATAATTATAGGCCCATATCGGTGTTGACAGCCTTGTCAAAGATCTTAGAAAAAATACTCTACAAATCGCTCAAAAACTTTCTAAATCGCTTTAACATTATAGCCAATAACCAGTACGGATTTAGGTCAAGTGTTTCTACTGAGGACGCAGTGTTGAATTTGACAGAGCCAATAGTGGAAAACTTAGACACAAGAAATAGATCTAGATCTTTCCAAAGCATTTGACACCGTTTCTATCCCCATCCTCTTAACAAAGTTGGAAAGAATAAAAGTACGAGGCATTGCTCTAAAGATATTTGAAGACTACCTTTCCCGGCGTAAGCAACGTGTCAAAATAGGCAATTGTCTTAGTGAGGAATGCACAATCCTCTTTGGAGTTCCACAAGGGAGTATTTTGGGCCCCCTGTTGTTTCTGGTTTACATAAATGACCTCTGTACAATGTCACTTCGGCACACCAAGGTTTTCACATATGCAGATGACACAGCAGTATTGGTATGGGGACAGAGTTGGCAGGCGGTCAAGGATAGAGCCGAATATTCCCTCTCCAAAATAATGGCCTGGCTTAGACTAAACCTCCTCACACTGAACCTGAGCAAAACACAGTTACTACCCTTTTTCTTGAGACCGAACACTAAACCCCTACCTGACTATTCTATAATAGCGCATACTTGCAATAATCGACACAAATGTACCTACCAGGTAATCTCTCGGGTAGATTCCGTAAAATACTTGGGAGTGCTGATGGATAGTGGACTGAGGTGGGACAGGTAGATTGATGCGATTATTCGCAGAAATAGGCGTCTAATAGTTGTGTTTAAGGCCCTAAGAGATTCGGCAACTCTGGAAAAACTAAAATTAGTCTACTTAGCCCTATGTCAGTCCATTATCCAATACTGCATAACCGTGTGGGGAGGTACAACCAAGACCTGTCTACTCGGGTTGGAGCGGGCACAGAGAGCTGTGCTCAAGGTCATAACCAAGAAACCATATAGATTCCCCACCTCACAACTATTCTCTGATTGTAAGGTCCTCACAGTACGTCAGCTCTATGTGCTCAAATCCATCCTGAGGAAACAACGATATATTCCCCTACCCGACCCAAATAAACGTAGCAAATCCTCTATATGCCCTACTACACCCTGCCGGACCTCCTTTGCCAAACACCAGTTTAATAGCCTAAGCAGCAAACTTTACAATCACGCTAACAAAAAGCTTAACATAGCTAATATGTGTCGGCAGGAAATGAAAAGGAAAGTAGCAGACTGGCTCCAAAAGATGGATTATCAGGAGACTGAAACTTTACTCACATTCATATCTTGATCCAAAATTATTATATACTGTGATCCATTCTTAAGTGTCCCCTTCTTACACAAATTCAAAGGTGTGAACATAAACAGACACTCATACACACAGACCTACCCCTTCTCTCTCTCTCACACACATACACACACACACAGAGACACTCATTCACACAGATACTCATTCACACAGACACACATTCACACGTACAGACATATACATAACTCTGTTGTATTTTTACCGTGTTTTTGTAGTTAATAAGTTTTACCTATGTTTTAACTGATAAATTTAACCAAATATGTTTTATCACATGACACTTGACTGTCAACTATGTAGCGACACTTCTCCACAATGTTGTAAGAGTAATAATAGAGCCCATGGCTGAACGCTGGCCCCCAAAATACAGGTCCAGGCCTAGTTTGGGGGTTAGGATCAGATTCTTGGCAATACATTTGTGTGCTATTTTATTACGACCTACTTGTCTGTAACTTGTATTTTAAGTGTCAAATAAATGTTTTTATTATTTAAGTTTGTTCTTGGGATAAATTCATCCCAACTACGGAACCCTACATTGTGCGTGGTCCGACATGCACTTGGCCGGTTTTTATTCTTGTGGCCACAGGCCGCGGCGCGTCACAAGTGAAAGTGCTCGCTAGCACCGTTACTTCGATGCGTGTTTCCGAACCGTCTCAAACTCGAAGTTTTTCGTCACATTATGTTAAGACGGATATATGATAGTGACCTTGAATGGTTAGCTTGCGTGTTCTGTACTGAGCTCACGCAACGCGTCGTACGTCCAGTCAGTAATAGGACTCGCCCATCAAGGAGCGCTGTCCCAAATTAGACGCATTATTAATTTATTACACGTAAAACAAAAAGTATTTTAATAAAACACGTATACTAAAAGATCAATAATTTAATTATCTTTAAAATGGTGAAGTTTTCAGTAAAATACGCTTTATAGCTTTTGCGTCATTCTCAGTTTTTTATCCACGTTAGACATAACTTTACAAATTAATTTCACTATCTACACTAATATTATAAAGAGGAAAGATTTGATTGTTTTTTTGTTTGTTTGTTTGCATTAAATAGGCTCCGAAACTACTTGACCGATTTGAAAAATTCTTTCACTGTTGCGAAGCTACACTATCTCCGGTGAACATAGGTTATATTTTATCCTCGTAATCCCACGGGAACGGGAACTATGCGGGTGAAACCGCGTGACGTCCGCTAGTGTAATATAAACATAATCAAAAATATACCTATATTAAAATATTAAAAAAATGCTCTAATTTAACATATATTTTTTCCAAATCATTAACACTATTCGTTTAGACGTCATCTTCAGTATAAAATCATTAAAAGTCGGTTATCGTCCCCTTAATACAGGTTTCTTGACTCCATGTACTTATCGATACCAGACAGACGCACACGTACACTCGGCGTAGGACAACCCGATTTTTATAACTGTGCGCCTGTCAACGTCAAAATATTGCAGTACAGACGCCAGCACATCAAGCTACCCGAAACTGTCAAATTTTCCCAATCATCTTTGAACCTTAGACATCAGCGATAAAGTTGAAAATCTATTAAATAAATTTGACAGATTGTAGTAGCTTGATGTGCTGGCGTCTGTACCTAAACATCTATAATTATAAATCTGTTTGATAAAGTGCCTGCTACATGGCTGCCAACCGCGTTCCTGACAGAGGTGACCTTGGTTGGCGACAGGCAGAGCTGTTGAAATTTGGTCGTAAACCACCATCTACACGGTTGTAAACCACCAAGGTTATCTCTGTCGGGACACAGTTGGCGACCGTGTAGCAGGCACTTAAGTGATCGCCGGCGTGCCGACGCGTCGGCAGGGAAGTGCGGGGAGTGGTCATCATTAACATTCAAGTTGTGCTTTCCCTTCCACTCTACGACCGCCACCGTTTCACCAGACATTAGTGTTGGAACATAGACAGCAGACTACGCGCGTACACAACGCATTGCGAATAAAACCTTTACGAAAATAAGTATAGTTTGTGTTTCGGGGGAAGACGAACTATATAGTGTAACGGAAAGTGTTGCGGGAACATGCAGTGCTTCAACTATATTCTGGCGATGGTTAGTAACTTCAGTAATGGTTGATAGATTATGTGTTGTGTAAGCTTGTGTGTTGTGAAACTATGTGTGTCACTGTGTGTGCAATGTGTCCATGTAACGTGTAACTAGGCTTGCCATCTTATTGTGAAAGAAAAAGGTTAGAATGGTTAAAGTGGGAAAATAAATAGTAGGTATTTGGGAAAAATTAACAGTATTTTCAGTTAAAGTAGGTAGTTACATACCTAATTCATAAGTGCTTCTCGCGCAACTTAAGTATCAATTTACTTAGCCCCAATTTTGAAGGCTTCGTAAGTCTCACCAAACAACAGAGGAGCAAATTTTTTATTAAATGTATTCGAAACTCTATTTCTGTCGTCCCACCACTTAGCATTCATCACTGAACACACTCATTCTGTGAATACTGAGGTGGCACAATTTACTAAAATACTAGTAAGTACCTACATATTATTATCTAAGAGGTAGGCTTGCATGTGGGGTGTCCTTGTCAAGGCTCGTGCAGACAGCGCGATATCGCGGGCGCGACAAGGGTCGCGCAGCCTGTCGCGCCCGCGATATCGCGCTGGTCTGCACAAGCCTTCAAGAGTTCATCAAGTAGAGCTCAAATATATGTTGTTGTTTTTTTTTATCTTCAAAAAAGAAGGTAAAGTGTCCGTAAAAGTGGTCAGTCTTAGACCATTTTTGTACGAGCTCTATCGCAACAAGTTAGGAATTTGAAACTTCTGAATATCATATTCATATACTTACCATTAAACTGTATATAATGAACTAATAATAAAAAGCGGCCAAGTGCGAGTCGTACTCGCCCATGAAGGGTTCCGTAGCAGCAAGTAACGATAAGTTTACGATTTATGACGTATTAAAAAAAAACTACTCGCTAGATCTCGTTCAAACCAATTTTCGGTGGAAGTTTACATAGTAACGTACATCATATATTTTTTTTTAGTTTTATCATTCTCTTATTTTAGAAGTTACAGGGGGGGGACACACATTTTACCACTTTGGAAGTGTCTCTCGCACAAACTATTCAGTTTAGAAAAAAATGATATTAGAAACCTCAATATCATTTTTGAAGACCTATCCATAGATACCCCACACGTATGGGATTGATGAAAAAAATTTTTTTGAGTTTCAGTTCTAAGTATGGGGAACTCCAAAATTATTTGTTTTTTTTCTATTTTTGTGTGAAAATCTTAATGCGGTTCACAGAATACATCTACTTACCAAGTTTCAATAGCATAGCTCTTATAGTTTCGGAAAAAAGTGGCTGTGACATACGGACGGACAGACAGACAGACAGACAGACAGACAGACAGACAGACATGACGAATCTATAAGGGTTCCGTTTTTTAACGGAACCCTAATTTTAACGGAACCCTAAAAATGCCAATTCATAAGGTATTTTATTGAAATATGGGCGATTTTCTGCAACCGCAAAAGATTACTTTGTAATATTCACAGTATCATTATGAAATACAAATTTATCTTTCTTTTCCTATGGTTTTCTTTTTATATCTGTATAGTTACAAAGATTTTTCAGCTGAAACTTTAAGAATAATTATTTGTCGAATCATAATTACCGTCACTTAATAATAACTCATGTATAGGAGTGTTAAATTTTAGCGTAGCCAGATTTTAATTAAAATGGAATTGCTCTCTGAGGAGTTGGAATAGAAACATCTAATTTCGCATGATGCTTTGAGTTCATAAAAGTTACAAACCACCATAATTGATAAGTTTCTGGGGTTTCTCATTGAAGCGCAAGGATCGATTTTAGGGTTTTTGAAAATCAATTTCTTTTTTTCCAACGGTGTCGATTATAGAAAAAGTAAACTTGCACAGCATAAGCACAAATTAAGACCCACCGTAGTAAAAAAAGTCGTAGCTGTATGTCATGCCGTTTGAGAGGTACAACAATTTGCTAAACGTTACCCCAGCGGCATCTTGAATAACTCTGAAACCTCAAGACGCACAAATTAAATTTTTTGGGCACAATTAGGCACAAATGTGATCTATCTAAGTAGCTAGTTTGTACTCAGCTACGACCACCGGTTAAAAAACATGTCGCTGGGGTAACGTTACTCCAGCGGAATCTGTTTGTCGTGAATATCCTTGGATCGGCTGGACGCACAAATTCTAAATTTCGGACACATTTACACGATTTGGGGTACTAATTATCTGTCAAGCTGAAATCCTGAAAGGCGACAACATTCCGCTGACGTAACGCACACGCCTCGGAAAGCTTTTTGGATTCAGGGATCCGTTTGCGAAATATTAAGCTTTATTAAAGTGCTTATTTTTGTTAGAGTCAAGTGCCCCCCCCCCCCCCCTGCCGGCTAAATGATTGATTTTGGACGTGTGAAAAAATCATAGCAGTAGTATAAATAACGAAATTAAAAGGAAAACTATTACGCTAAGTAGGCTCTACAAGTTAATGGTGCCGACTCTCTTGTCACAAATACCTCTAAACTAAACTAAAAATCACTAAAATTTAGTTTATTCCTGTCAAACGACGATTTCCCATTCTGAAATAGACTAAAGCGACACAACTTAACTAAATTTTAGTTTGACAGCACTAAGATGGCACTGAGATATTAGTTTAGTGAAAATGGCAATTTTGCTATTCTGAATTTGACGTTTTTAACCTAAAATTTAGATTTTCTAACTAAATATGACTATTTTTAATCGCGACTAAAAACATGTGGAATAAAATTGGTTGTCATGAACTAAAATTCACACCAACACCTCGACTTCAGATGAAAAAACAGTACTAATTTTTTTTTTCTTTTGCTATACATCCCGAGAACGGTGTGTCCAATCGCAAAAATAATGCAAATTTCGACACCCTTTATAATACCCTTAAACCCCTAACACTCTACATGTAGGTAATATTTTTTCTTATTTTCCATACAAAAAGTGAAAAATCCATATAAAACACGTCGAGGCTGCCCCCCCCTGCGCGCCTCCGGCTCTAAAAAGATCACGTGGTTAGGTATCACGTGTGAAGTCGGGATTGTCAAATTCGATTTAGATGTGTCAAAATTATGGAGGTGTTTTTTTCTCCATACAACTGTGGCCAAACTATGAACCTTAAGAAAAAACTTACGAAAATACAGGAAAAAAATCGCAGATTCTGAAAAAAAAAATATTGGATTTATTTATACATTTGTACCACCTGAAATTGTCTTTCAAAGATGTTAATAACTTGCAACCCAAGAATTTTAATCTGACAATCTCGTGATTCACTTCTTTCGATGATGCGTTTTGTCACTTCATTTTATAAACGTAACAAAAATAAATTAACCTAAAATATACTGATTATTATATTATTTTTGTATTAAAAACAGTTTTTTGCCTACCACATTCTTTTTGTGAAACATTTAGCGAATAAGAATCAAAAATTACATTTAGATCACATTTCAAATTATTTTAAGCGTTTCGTTAACTTACTGAGAAGCCAAAAGACTGTGCTCCAAGACCGATAATTATCTATTTGTTGTTGTTTTAATGTCATTCCTGTAATAATATTTTGACAGATGGAATAGTTTGACATTTGTCACTGCTGCTATGAACGTTTCGTTGAACGCAGTTACGATATGAGGTAGTGATTTTTTATTTCTTAATCTATCGAATATTGGAGGATTTTAAATACTGCTAATGACACAATTTTTTCCAAGGAATTTAACTTTTAATTTGTACCTCGGTACAAGTTTTGGCCGAAAAAAAAACACCTCCCTTAGAGAATTTATTTTGCAGAATAACTTTGAGATTTTCATAGTCAAAAGTAAGGAATTTTAGTGATAGTTTAGTTAGTTTAGTTCGGTGTACAAGAGAATCGGCACCATTGAGTAATAATCGACCAACTTAACTTTGCAGTAGCAAAAACATGTTTTCTCATACATTCCGTATGGGAGAACATCTTTTTCAACTACTTACAAAGTTTGTTTTTGGGATAAATTCATCCCAACTACGGAACCCTTGATTGTGCGTGGTCCGACACGCACTTGGCCGGTTTTTTATGTAACTTGGGGATTTAGTTACGACCGACCTCAAGGACATTGCTGACATGGAGCGGGAACGGAGGAGTACTACTTAGTCTGTGAACGGAGGGCTTTGTCGGTGCGGGCGGACATGCTCGCTCGCAGGTTTGCGCGCTATTCGAGGGAGGTGAAGATAACGCTCTTTAGGGCGTACTGCACGCACAAGACTAAAAAAGTTTCTTCTCTTGTTTTTTTTCTTGTCTCGTTTTTTATTCTTGTGCTGCACGTCTCTGTACACGTGGCAAGCGGGGCGCGTCGCTGGTGCGTAAGGTGTGGGGCTGCACCAATGTCGTTCTGGCGATGATCGCGGACCGGATGGACTGCTCATACATACGGCACTGCTGTGATAGGCATGTGGCCGTCAACAGGGCCGGTTAGTTATTAAGTCTTTTAGTTTATTTTTATTTATTTATTTAATACTTCAAGCACACAAATGTACAGAAACGGTAGGTACTCCACTTATGAGTCAAAGTTGCTCGAAATAAGGTTTTTTTAATTTATTTTTTATAGAATGGCTATAACGTTGAGGCAAAGTATGAAATTTAATTTATTCCATACTTTGCCTAGGCATTCTATAGAATCATTGTGTCGACATAATCTACTCATTACAATGTTTTTGTATTGCAATTTGTGGTTAGCTAGTGACCTCGACAATTGATCATATAATTTTTTGCCTGAGCAACCGGCAGCAAGTTTGTCATGCTCCCTTAGATGTCACTGCTTGCGGTAGCGTCGGAGGTCGGGTTGCCTCCTTCCCTTAAATATGGCGAGGGGGGTAATGGCTGATGTTTGCGTAATGCTCGTGAACGGGTGCTGCTTTTTCTTACTGCATATGCAGCTGAACTTAACTACCTGAAAGAGTTCTAATATGGGCGCCCCATTGTAATTTTGAATCTAAAGTAATTCCTAAGAATATAGTTTCCGTTATTGCATCTAGTTTTTTGCCATCAAGTTTTAGATTTAGAACTACTTGAGGTACATTTGGTAATGAGAACCTAATACATTTCGTTTTGTTCGCATTAAGTAAAAGATTACTAGCTGCGAACCATTTTGAAAGTACAGCCAGACTATCGTTAACATGTAATACATCTGTATCTTTCCTGTCTATTTTAAAAATAAGAGAAGTGTCGTCAGCAAATAGAATTATATCTGATAAGTTAGTCATCATGTAAGGAAGATCATTTATATAAACTAGAAATAAGAAAGGGCCGAGAATTGAGCCTTGAGGCACGCCCATTTTAACTAGAGACCCCGAAGACGTCGCCCCATTAACATTTACTTTTTGCTGCCTGTTTGATAGATAGGAAAGAACAAGATCAGCAGCTTGTCCACGAATTCCGTAGTGGTGTAATTTACAGATCAGTGTATTGTGCTCAACACAGTCAAACGCTTTTGAGAGGTCACAGAAAATGCCAATTGCATCCTGGGACTTCTCCCAGGATTTCAAAATGTGACTGATGAGTTTTACTCCTGCGTCAGTCGTCGACCTACCTTTCGTGAAACCAAACTGGTGACTATGTAAAATCCCATTAGAATTAAAATGTGACAACATCTGGTCTAGCATGATTTTTTCATATATTTTACTCAATGCTGGTAGCACAGATATTGGTCTATAATTAGAGGGATCACTCTTACTACCCGATTTGAAAATTGGTACTACTTTACTATGTTTCATTAAATCAGGAAACGTACCGCTATCTAAACATTAATTAAATATGCCTGTTAGGACAGGGGCAATTGTGTCAATGATATCTTCAAGAACCTTAACGGAAATCCCCTATAAGTCTTCAGTGTTTTTTATGTTAAGACTTTTAAATGCTTTTTTAATTGTGTCAATAGAAATGGGCTTGAATTCAAAACTTGGAATGTCTCTACTGAAGTGTTCTTTTAAAAGAGATTCAGCTAGTATAGATGATGAGGGGAGAGATTTCGTAACCTCTATTGGGATGTTGGTAAAGAAGTTTTCTAGTGTCTCAGCAACTTTTAACTTATCTGAAATGGTTACATAATCAATTTTTAATGACAATTCATTCTGATCTCGCTGTTTTGTGTTTCCAGTTTCTTTGTTAATTACCTGCCACACAGCTTTTATTTTATTGTTAGAATTATTAATTTTGTTACTTATTAATTTAGATTTAGCTTGGACGCAGACTCTTTTAAATATCTTAGAATAGTTTTTTACATAATTATAAATTACTTGATCAGAAGTCAATGATTTTTCGTTATATAAATTATCTCTACTTTTTCTAATGCCAGGAGTGGCCCATTCATTAAATTTTGGTTTGGTATTGATTGTTACTGTTTTTACAGGACATGCTTTATGGAATTCTTTGCATACTGTAGAAAATAATGTACCATAGTTTATGTTGGGTTCTTGTGAATCAAAACTAGCTGTTGAAAGATTGCTAAGAACATTTTCAATTTATTTTTAGGGTTCCGTACCTCAAAAGGAAAAAAAGGAACCCTTATAGGATCACTCGTGTGTCTGTCTGTCTGTCTGTCTGTCTGTCTGTCTGTCCGTCTGTCACAGCCAATTTACTCCGAATCTAATGGACCGATTAAGTTGAAATTTGGTACACATATGTATTTTTGTGACCCAAACACGAATGTGAAACGTAAATAAAAAAACATTGAATATAGGGGTCACTTTTGATGGGCAAACAAGAAAATTAAAAAAAAAGTTATGCTAACAGTACCGTGTGACATATCAAATGAAAGGACTTATTGCGAGGATCTTAAATATATTTTTTATATAATTTTAAAATAAACATTTTTAAAGATATTTAAGAAATTCAATGAAATTTGACCATTCCCCCCCCCTTATCTCCGAAACTACTGGACCAAAAATTTTCAAAAAAATACATAGTATGGCTCTTTACTCATAGATTATAGGAAAACCTATAAGAAGTCTATAGTCTTAAAATAACACGGTAAATCTCTCAATATTGTGCGTACAAACTTACATTTCGTCGGTCGGCATCCAATAGGCCCAACTCTCTAGCTACTATAATATCAATCAAAAGTGTTTGACAGTCTGCATATTACACAAATAAATAAAACTGTAAATGTTCATGACAACTAATTCGGGTTTCGGCGTGGTTTCTCAACAGAAAGTGCAGTGTTGTGTCTTAAGCATACTGTCACATACTATACTTATACACAGCGTGGGACGCCGATTTATGCTAGCTTCCTCGACTTATTCAAGACTTGATCTGGTTGCTTATGACGTATTGTGAAGAAAGATGGAGAAGGATAGGTTGCCAATGGAGCTTAAAAACATTTTTAAATATTGGTACCTATGGTAACCAGATCAATAGTGTACGATGGGCTGGAACTTTTTCCAGGCCATACAGGTTGGAATGCGGGGTGAGGCAGGATTGGCGAGCTCAGCAGCACCAGAGTGGGTTGCTATAATACAGTGTGATTCTTCTTAATGTGCACATATCGAAATGAGGGAATCTATGCTTAATTTTAACGACAGAAAAAATATTTTAAAAATCTAAATATTTTTTTATACTTTTATGGAATTAAAAAAAAATTTAACAAAACTGTGTAACTTTTAAACTGAATTTTAAACTCCATAATGATTGGAAGTAAGTAGGCGTCCACATAAAATTAAAATTGAGAAAAAAAACTACCCTCAATTGAAAATAAACATGTTTTTTAGTAAAAATCTGTATTTTTTTCATCAATTTTTACAATAATTGTAAAATTTATGAATAAGATGCCCAAGAGAATAAAAAAAAAAACAAAAAAAAAAAAATTTTTGACCATTTTTCCGTCGGTAAAATTAAGCATAGATTCCCTCATTTCGATATGTGCACATTATGAAGACTCACACTGTATAGATGGTATTTGTGTAAATAATATTACCTTTGCAGACGATATGGTGCTTCTGAGCGCCAGCCAGTATCCCATAGACAAAAACTGTTAGTCGCTAAACTTTCTGGGTGACCTGGTAAAATAAGCTAAAGTTCATAAGTTTACTAACACAATGAGTCCTTGTTACTTGAATAAACAAAAATATATGGATGACTATTTTTTTTGAACGACGTTTTCTAAAAATGAAACTTAGCTAGATCGATTTATCGCTCCCGAAACCCCCTGCATACTAAATTTCATAAAAAATTCTTGGAGCCGTTTCAGAGATTCAGGTTATATAATATATACATATATGTATACAAGAATTGCTCGTTTAAAGGTGTTAGATTTTTATTTTTTCTACACGTTCAAATAAGTGATCCTGCAATTAAAAAAAACGTGAAAAATTACACATTCGCGGTATTGGATGCCGAGCGACGATTTGCAGTTGGAATAAATGTTAAGTTTGTTCTTGGGATAAATAAATTCATCTCAACTACGGAACCCTTCATTGTGCGTAGTCCGACACGCACTTGGCCGGTTTTAGTAAGAGGTCTTAACTGAATAGTTTTATCTAAACGTAACTTTTTATCTGATTCAAATGATACAAGTTGACCAGTATGGTCAGACCTAACGCCACTAATTAAGGATGAGACTTGTATTTTACAATTAATAAATTATATTGTCAATGCATGAAGCTGAGGTTGCTGTTATTCTAGTCGCTTCACTAAATATACATTTTAAATTGAATGAATTAAACAATGATATAAGCTTATATTTATCAGTTGAGTTAACTAATAAATCAATATTTAGGTCACCACAAACAAAAACTAATTTATTATCTTTAAAAAGTTTACTTAGACTATATTATGGTCCACTTTTATACTATATTATGGGCCAAGAAAAATGTACGGAAAGTGTATGTTCAATTTCTATAACAGTTTGGGTATATCTATACTCATAGGTAGGCATATTAATTTGTTAATAAAACATTCGATTATAAATAATTATTTACTTTTCAATCATCTTCCTATGTATATCAATAAATGACACGTAATTGCCTTGGATGTTGATCTTGATACTTTTTTGGCCATATCGTCAAATATTTCCCACATGTTGTTCAGTTTGCAGTGCGCCCGGTAATCAGCTATTTCTTGATTTTATTAGATTTATATTTTTTTAAGGCAATTACGTGTCATTAATTGATGTACATAGGAAGACGATTGAATAGTAAATAATTATTTATAATCGAATGTTTTATTAACAAATTAATATACCTATGAGTATAGATATACCCAAACTATTATAGAAATTGAACATACACTTTCCGTACATTTTTCTTGGCCCATAATATAGTCTAAAAGTGGAATACTACTTAGTGAAATAAATAGCGCCCGCTAGAAAGAATACTTCCTGGCGGTGACACGTTGATTATTGTTTTCTGCGAAGTCTTTATAGTATGTACATTTTTTTTATTTAGCGTACAATTTCGTACATTTCTCGTACATATTTTTGACATTAGACAGAAGTTCGTACAAAGTCATGTCACCGCTAGAAAATATGACACAAAATTAGAGGTCAGCCAACTCGCCGCGCCGTCGTCGGTACGGTGTCGGTGCGTCGCGTTGTGCAATCGTGCATAGGCAGAAAATACCTACCAAAGTTTACCATAGCCAAAGCCATACCAAGCCAAGTTTTAAAGTAGCCACTTATCAGTGATAAAATATCTACCGAAGTTAACTTTGGTATTTTCTAGTAAGAAATAAGTCAAATAAGTGCTTACTAAATTTCGTTTATAGAGGTACATTTCCCTGTAGACAATGCTGTGTTCCGTCCGTGAGCTGCGCGCCGCAAGCAACTACTTTGATACGCGAGCGCCGCAGTGTCTGTGTTGTAGGGAGTAACGATAATCTCGACTTTTAAACTTTGTCTTTTTTGCGTTTTTCAAAAACCAATGATGTTTATTTTTTATTGGATGCTGTAGAATGGTAGTAGACCATGGTCTGAACGTTTGTTCTAGCAAAACTGTGATTCAAATTTCACGGTGTATAAATGAATGATAAACGAAAACGATAGATTAAATATTCTTTACAATGCCTAGACGAGTTCGGCATTATCATTTGTGCAATCGTACCTCCAAAATAAGTCATATGATGAAACAGAAAAAATCTTATCTTAACATAATCAACATGGACAAGCAAATACAGACACACACATACACTCCCACACACACGCCCCCACACTCCCATACACACCCCCACACACACACGCACACACACACCCTCTCATTCATACACACACATGCATCTACTTACCTTAAAATTAAAATTATTTTATTTCATGTTAAATAAAACGTATATTAAATTTTAATTGTCTAACACAATACTCCAAAATTGTAACAGTAACATCAGAAGCACTATGTAACCTTTACGTCATTATACCTTAGGGGACCGGACTGCTTCTCCTTAACACAGGTTTTCAAAACCTAGCTAGGAGAGCAGTGCTCACCCACACGTTGTAGAAATAGTACTTATTTTGTGAAACAGTTTTTTTTTTTTAACGTGTACTACAATTCTTTGTTTTTGAGTAAATAAATATTTATTATTTATTTATTTATAATATAGAATCACTAGGTATTCTATATACAATGCCTGAATTACATGCTTTGCCGGCCACATAATATATATGTTTCTATACTTACAAATATTGCTCATCTAATATATAGTATAGGATATTTATACAAATATTGCTCGTTTAATATTAAAGGATAGGATTAATTAAGGGTGCCCGATGCTGTCAAAGTTTATTGTTACCGTGGACGCGCAGTTGACGATGATACGCTCTGTCACGTATTGAGGTAAAATATAAGATAAGGTGTCAGGTAAGATAGATCGGACATCACAATAATTTAAACTGCTCATACGTAGGGCATCAGATCGGGGTGACCTGCTCACCTCAATCTGTCTTGTCGTGTCTGTCTGGGTCATTGACATTGTTTCACTCTCCTCTCCGATACACAACATGTTGGTTACAACTGCCGCTCACTAGATGGCGGGAATATTTCGACTTCGATGATATTGTTATTGTCATCCGTGCTAATATTATACCTAAATCCGAAAGTTGTGTGTCTGTATGTTAGGTACCTTTTCACATGTTGAACGCATACTCAAACAGCGCTGCGATTAGCAAACAACGTAGGTAGGTACCTACCTACTTAGGTAATTTTGAATTTCGCGGACTACCTTGACGGATCTCCCTTAATTTGAAAAGGTCATTTTATTAATTGAACGTTCTAATGTATAGATGAAAAAACATACACAAAAGACTGAAACTAGGGGTACCTAGGAGAATTGATGATAGTGTTAATGTTTCCAGATGGCGGTGGTGCTGTCCACGCTAATGGCTGCAGACGGCACCATCCCGCAGCCCCGAGCACCCAACTTCCAGTACTTTGAGAGGTAACACACTTTCAATTAATTCATTGTTAATTTTAGGCTAAACCATGGAAAACGTATTCGTGTAACATCTTCATGGTGTCGTTATTCAAATGAGGGGTGTGTAACACCCATCATTGAACATGTAGCGACATCTTTCTTTAAAACTTTTTACCCGGCTCCGGCGAAGGAAAAAGGAGGGTTTCGATTTTGACCGGTATGTATGTAGGTATTACATGTTCATCTGTTGCCTCATAACTTTTGAACTGCTCAGAATAGAATAGATTATTCATATATTTGCTCAGAATGTAGAGATTTTCAATAAGGTGGTTACAAGAATCTTTGTACATCCTACCATTTTAGCATGCAAACATTAAAATCAAATCAAATCAAACTTTATTTGTGAACATAGGGGTACAGAAAGGTCTTAAAAATATACATTTTAGCGTGATCTCAATGTTCTACCAATGCAATTGGTATACAAATAATTTGTTATTTTAATAAATACTCAAAATAATTAAATAAATGACTTCAAAAGTCTAAGTCAATTCTAATATAATATAAAATATTATAAATGCGAAAGTAAGTTTGTTACGCCTTCACGCTAAAACGGCTGAATGGATTTGGATGACATTTGGCACATATATAGATGATGCCCTGGAAAAGAACATAGGATTTTTTTTTTCCCACGGGATCGAGGCTTATGCGGGTGAAACCGCGGGGCGCAGCTAGTTTATTATAAATTTTTGGAGCCATTACAAAAATACTTTTCTTAAATAATGTGGTTCTAGATCCAACTAAATTTAACTGGTTACATCGACGCTGACTTGATACTCAAGAAAATCTATACATGTTATTTTTAACAAACATAGCTGTTTGATATATGTATAAGGAGGGCATAGTAAGGATTTTCATATTTTTTAAATAAGGAAATGAAATGAAATGAAATGAAATGAAATGAAATTGTTTATTCTGTAAATAGGATATCGGAATCACTTTTACACGTCATATAAAAAAATATTAAAAATAAGCTAGATGAGTTCGGCTTTTCCTATCTGACTACTCTGAGAAGAAAGGCCGAAACAAACTCAGAGGTCGCAGTCTCTTTTAAAGTCCAGACATAATCTTGGTCAGGCCATATGAGGACCATGTAGATTAGTGTCTGAAAAGGTCTTTTGAGGAAAGAACCACACAGATTTGAGTGGACCTGTCCAGTCAGTGCAAGCATTTGTCAGTAATCGTGGAGCTCAACTTAGAACTTAAGGAGCTCAACTCGACGAGCAATACCAAAGAAAGGACATTTGGGTAGGCCGCAAAAACTACTCAAACTGCCAGACCATCACTAAAACTAGTATCATATACAAACTAATATCCACATAGTCCTCACATTCACAATAGTTAAAATAATAGAAAGGCTTGCAACTGTCGGTGGTTCGCAGATTACAAATAGCTCTTATACATCTTTTTTGGCACTTAAATACCATATCTTTGCCTGTGGCATTACCCCAAAATATAATGCCGTATCACAATGTTGAGGCGACTTATCATCAAACATACAAACATTGATACACAACTAAAATTTATCAGCTAGAAAATCCGATACGGAGTAGTAACATTTATTTAATCGAAGAGCAGTTAGTTTCTTTGTGAAAGATGTTACTGGGTCCTCTTTTATGGAATTGGGAATAATTGTAAATCAGCATAATTTGACAAATGAGGTTTCTTTGGAAGTGTATTGATCGTCCGCTGATTTATAGGAATGTTATGTGATTCACATAAAATGAATGAATATGACGCCGAAGAGGACATAATTTAATGAACTTAAAAAAAATGTTGATGATATGTTGGGTATCAAATGAAAGGGCTTAATTGGCACACACTTAATCTGTTCGAATTATGCCGCCCTAACACGTGTGAGTCCGGATTTTTAATTTGTCTGTCTGTGATGTCTTGTAGTTGGGTTTTTTAAATTGTAATTATAGTAATTTTTATTTTTAGGTACCTACTATATGTTTCCTTAACATAACATCACGCCTGCCCGAAGGGACATGGTGTGATGGTGTGCGTCTGTAAAGTTGAAGCCCCATCCCATTGCCTTTGTCACGTTAAGGTAGCCCGCGAAATTAAAATTTTCCTGTTTTTTGTAGTTTGCAGCAACATAAGACTGACCGGCAAACAGCGCATCGCCCTGGCTACCCTGGCACTATCGTCCTGACCAGCTTGCTACCAAGTTTAGCACTCATATATGTATGTACATACATTAACAGAGTTCGTTGTATGTTGCAGGCCGAACTACCGCTACCCGTACTACGACGAGAACGGAAAAGGCAAGCTCTTGTACGGCTACGGAGGGCCCGAGCTCTACCAGTACAAGTCCTACTCGCCGCTCGAGGGCATCTACTAGATACATTCGTTCAACATTGAAATAATTGAATAGGTATCTATAGCGACACTGCGGGTAGGATACTGTAATGATACCTACATATATGATACCTATATATACACAGGGTGGCTGTCTGAGATATATACATAAAGCTAGATGCTATTAAATCTTATTTGTATAATAAAATAATTAAGACATAAAGCTTGTATTTGATTGTATGTGCAACCTTGGTTATTTATGAGTTTCTGAAGCACTACAAAATAAGGTGTTATTTTTTTATTAATTTTTAAAATCTATATTAATTAACGAGGGTTTGATCACATAGTGAACATGCTACCCTCATAGGAACCCTTTGTTACATGCAAAGCTTAACATCTACGCTTAATCCCTAAATCGACTAAATTTATATAATATTCTAGCGGCTTTGGATGCTGGAAAAGCTAAAATAATATTACTTTCTCCCACTTGACAAATATTCATATTAAATTGGTCTCTAATCAAATATCTTTCCACTTCGTTCCGGACACACTCCACCATAATATGAAAAACGTCTTCGACCACATTGCATTCCGTGCAGTTTGTAGATGTAACTTTGCCCATCAATGCAGCAAAACTATTCAATGGGATGTGTCCGGAACGAAGTCTCAAACTTGTCACGATTTCTTTTCTACTCATATCGGCATTATCGAACCAAGGATAATTCTGAATGGTTGGTTGCATCGTCCGATACCAAATACCTTTTGTTAATGACTTCAAGTCGAAGTATTCTTTCCAAAGTTCATAACATTTCAATCTAACTACACTTAAAATATCTGTCCAGTAAGGTTTATAGTACGTCATCGGAACACCCAGTGACGGATTAAGACTACTTGATGCCCTAAGCAATCCACGCCTGTGGGCCCCCTTATCCGTATGTCAACTAGAATCGGTCTTTAAACCTTTACCGCCTAAAAACATTAGTTTTTTGTAAAATAAGATGATGAGATGTAACGTACCTTAGAAGTGGAGTAGGTGCGACAACAATAAAAACCAAAGCATAATTTATATATTTTTTGAAATGCGCCTTGCGGCTTATCCGGGTATTGAATTCACGCAAGATAGTATTAACGTTTAACGTTTTTAACATATATGGTAGTCGTCTTTCGGTAAGTAACATTTGACGCGCGTCTTGTTGACCTCTCAAACTAATTTATCTACCTAGAAAAAACTATTTCGGAGCTTGCAGAAACCTTCAGCTTCGACTGGTTTGATTAATTTTACATAACCAAAAGTAATTACTTAAATGAAACAAAATACTTTAGATATTTTGACTTTGGACATTATCAAAACAAACCAAAATAAAACTTTACGTACCTAAGCGAACACAATATTATGAACAGAACTTGAATGAATTATCGACAAACACTCACACTAATTTGTGCTGTGTGACTTACACAACACCGTAGAATTTTAGTTTACTGAAACTATTGACTTACTTACTAATTATAAAATTAATTGTATTACGTATGCATAGAAGCCGGCCGACACAATTACTCAAAAAACAAAACATTTGATTGACACAGATTTGCGGGGGGGGCACGCTGGGAGGAGTCGCAAGACGCTCTTGGCATTTTCTGCGACTTGTCCAAGGCCTTCGATTGCGTACATCATGATACACTCATCAGGAAACTGTACCACTATGGTATGAGGGACAAAGCTCTTGACTTTCTGACTTCTTATCTGAACAACAGAATTCAGAGGGTCGATGTTAATGGCAAGAAATCTGCAGGATCTGCGGTCACCATGGGCATTCCGCAGGGTTCAATTCTTGGTCCTTTTTAATTTCTAATTTATATAAATGACTTGCCCTATCACATAAGGGATAATCACAAGATCGTATTATTCGCAGATGATACTTCCCTCATTTTTTTAAATCAAACGTCAGTTAGTCAACTTTGAACAAGTTAATGATGCACTCTCTAAAGTTGTGCATTGGTTTAATGTAAATAATCTTCTCCGGAACGAAAAAAAAAACTAAACTAATTAAATTTTCAATGCCAAATGCCGATGCTGTTAAAAAAATTAGACAGATAACTGACGTAGATACAGCCAGAATTGTTTATTTTAGTTATTTTCATAGTCTTATGTCATATGGGATTCTTCTCTGGGGAACCTGTGCGGACATTAACACTATCTTTGTTCTACAGAAAAGGGCTGTTCGAGCCATTTACAACCTAGGTCCAAGAGATTCCCTGTCGAGAATATCACACCGCACCGGGCGACCGCGGGCGGGAGCTGCGGTCGCGGAGGGGGGCGCTCGAGCAGCGCGCACGCACCGGCCGGCACGCCACTGCGTCTTCGACCACCGTACAACGTATTCATGTAGTTTTCTCACCAATACGTTCCAAATTGTAACCGTTTGTTTCCCGTCTTAAATCTTTATAATTATACAGTCCACTATAATAAGTGTATCCGTAATAAGTGTAATAACCAATGTTATTAGACATGTTATGATAATAATTTAAAAAAAAAATGTGTTAAGTATATAAAATTTATACATATAACATATTTAAATATTTGTATGCCAGTCCATGGCGAAACATGTAAGATCGTAACTATATTATAAGACCTTAATGTACCATGTTTCAAAGCAAATAAATATATTCTATTCTATTCTATTCTATTCTATTGTCAAGTTACCGTTGTTTTAGTTCTCGTACCTACCACCTTGAGGATTTACCCATTCTTTTCTATCCCTTAGAGAAAATTTCAAAGAAATAAATATTCTGACTAGCCTCACAATATATTTTTGAAAACCTATTGTATGTACTCAAAAATATATCAAATTTTAAGAAAATGTCCGATATTCATAGTTTAAATACCAGGAATAAACACAACCTTGCTGTATATCGCACACGTCTCCACAAAGTAGGCAACTCATTCATGGGTCAATGTATACGCTTTTACAACAAACTCCCCATTGACATTCGAAATTTACCCATTAAACGATTTAAAATCTGTATTAAAACCAAACTTTGTAAAAAAGGGTACTATGCTTGGGATTGAACTGCTCGCTCTGCTAAGCCTCGTCTCTGTGGAATGTCTCAAGTGCAAATCTGTAACATTCAAATCTTTCATGAATTATTATTCATTTGCATCTGCATTATGCATTATAATCTGCACGTTTATATTAATAAAAATGTATCCAAAACCTTTTCCAATATTTTATCCTCTCTCTGATGCTGCTGACAACATCAAAACTTCCATTTTTTCATGTTGATAAAACTGGTGGCATTTAAATAAAAACCGGCCAAGTGCATGTCGGACCACGCACAATGAAGGGTTCCATAGTTGGGATGAATTTATCCCAATAACCAACTTAACATTGTAGTTGAAAAACATGTTCCCTCATACATTCCATGCAAATATAAGTTTGTACGTACAATATTGAGTGATTTGCCATGTTATTTTAAGACCATAGACTTCTTATAGGTTTTCCTGTAATCTATAAGTATAGAACTATTCTCTGTATTTTTTTCAAAATTTTAGGCTCTGTAGTTTCGGAGAAAACCCCCTTATCTCCGAAACTACAGAGCCTAAAATTGGGAATTGGAATGGTCAATTTTCTTAAATATTTATTATAGGTATATTTATTTTATTATAAAAAAATGTATTTGAGATCCCCGCAATAAGCCCTTTCATTTGATATGTCACACGATACAGTTCACAAATCTTTTTTATTTAATTTTCTTCTTTGCCCCCACAAAAGTGATCCCCATTTTTCAAAATTCATTTATTTTCGTTACACCTCCGTGTTTGGGTTACAGAAATTGATGTGTACCAAATTCCAACTTAATCGGTCCATTATATTCGGAGCAAATTGGCTGTGACAGACGGACAGACAGACACACACACGAGTGATCCTATAAGGGTTCCGTTATTTCTTTTTGAGGTGCGTTCATTCAATTCGTTCGATTACATTCGTTAGCACGCTGGATGCGCGCAAGATAGTATGTATGCTACGTCCAGCATTGAGGCGTCCAGGCGTCGAGCGGATCTATACTCCGTTTGAAATAAGATTAGACATTTAAACAAACCTTTTTTACAGTCCGTTCAACCGATTTTGACTTCTATACCGTAGGCATAAGGATGGCATTAAAAGCAAAAAAAAGTGGTTACAAACCAACTGTTTACTGCAGCTGTCATTTGTCATGCCACCAATGCAATAGAAGTCAAAATCGGTTGAACGGACTGTAAAAAAGGTTTAGTAAAATGTCTAATCTTATTTCAAACGGAGTATAGGTACAGCTGGGATGAATCATGAAGAAGTCACTTAAGAGGGCTGCGACCACGGCTCGCAACTACAAATCGAGACGTTTGAAAAATTCGTTCGGAATATTGCTATCTCTGTTTGACAACAGCAGGTGGGCGGCGGACGCGGTGCGCATCCGTGTGTGTGTGTGACTGGATAGATAGCTACTTACCATTCATTCATAACAAGTCGACGGCATTTACATTTATACTTTGAGTCACAAGAATAAAAAACGAGCAGAAGGCAAGCTTTCTAACATAGTTCAAAATTCTTACCTACTTTCATAGGGCTGTCACTTGGTTATTAAAAATAAAAAACCGGGTAAGTGCGAGTCGAGATTCGACGAATGAGCACAGACGGACGGATGAATGGATGGATGGACAGCTGGACAGACGGACAGACGGACGGACACGCACTGTGACTGAGGTGATCCCGTAAGTTTTCCAATTACGGTACCGAACATTAAAAATAGTGTAGCTTTGAAAGGCGAAATGGTTAATTATTTTAACAGTTTGTTTAAAATTAAGTAATACCTATTTAATTAACCCTAGAAAGATAATCATATTGTGTAGTACGGAAAAGATACTCATGCGTAAAATTGACACATGTGTTTTAATTAGCTGTAGGTTGAGTATTATTAATTTATTTCAATAAAATAGTATTTTATATATATTTACACATATATTAGAATAATTAAGACTGCAGATAATTTATTTATAATTATTTATTTATTAAAAAAAACAAAAACTTTAATCTTCTGCTATAAATCAACAAAAAAAATTAACACTTACTTTTTCCATTACAAATTATTTTTTACTGTAATAATCAGCCTTTTTTTTGCGCAAAATCAACAATTAGAATATCTTATATATATTAGGAACATATAATTGTATAAAAATCTGTTACAAACAGCTTTGGCACACGACATATTATTTTTTTACATTTGTTACAGGACGCATTAGCCCTTCGTCTTCTTTTAGAGGGGCAAAAAGTACAGTAAATACCTTTTTCCACTGCTTCACTGTCGGTATCAAAGTCAAAGTCAAATCATTTATTTCAAATAGGCCCATGTATGGCACTTTTGAACGTCAAAACCTCCTAGATCTCCTATCCTCACAGGGAAGCTCGTCGTCGCTTTGCATAAGACTGGCCAGGATATGGTCTTCGTCCAAGTTTCTACTTCCCATTGTTTTATATTTTTGCTTCAATATCTATAAAAAGAAACTGATAATATAAGTAATGATATACAGTTATAATAAGATAAAAAAATAAAAACAAATAATACAAGTTAAAATCATAAAAGTCACATAAAAGATAATCATGCGTAATTTTGACGCACGCGGTCATTATATTTCAAAATCGGTTACACTTACCTTATTGACTCGTGCGCCATACGGCAGCTTCCAGTGATAAATGAGATGTCCTAAACGTACAGCTATGGATTCGCGCTATTTAGAAAGAGAGAGCTATATTTCGCAAACGCATGCGTCAATTTTACGCAGACTATCTTTCTAGGGTTAATCATAATGTGAAATCGCGTACATAGTTGTTGAACTGAGACCCTCCCTTTTTTGTAGTCGTGTAATGAAATGAGCAGTGGTGGCCCAGTGGTAACGGTCGCGACTTACGAGTCTGGGGTTCGAACCCAAGCAGGCACTTTACTTTGTGTAAATTATTTCATCACCACTGCTCTCAAAACGGTAAAGGAAAACATCGTGAGGAAACTGGCATGTCCTAGAACCAATAATTCGAAAACATGTGACATCCACCAACCCGCAAGTGAAATAGTTATACATACATAGATGCATACGTTGCTTGCTTTTTTTGAAGTTGGTTACTTATTAAAAATAACCGTGACTTATGGACAGACGGACATGGCGAAAATATAAAGTTTCCTTTCTTGTTTTATTATTTCACGAACGTAAGTGGTACCTACAATTCCTACAAACCTACTAAAACAAAAATACGAAACAAATAGGAGACGAACAATAACTCGCTAATATAGGCGGTAAACCATAAGATTAATAAATAATAATTCTTATAGGAAAACCTTATTGCCATCTTTGTTATTTAGGATACTACCTACCTCTTAACTAAATAATTCTGCAATAAGCATTAAAAAAAGCGGCCAAGTGCGAGTCGTACTCGCCCATGAAGGGTTCCGTAGCAGCAAGTAACGATAAGTTTACGATTTATGACGTATTAAAAAAAAACTACTCGCTAGATCTCGTTCAAACCAATTTTCGGTGGAAGTTTACATAGTAACGTACATCATATATTTTTTTTTAGTTTTATCATTCTCTTATTTTAGAAGTTACAGGGGGGGGGACACACATTTTACCACTTTGGAAGTGTCTCTCGCACAAACTATTCAGTTTAGAAAAAAATGATATTAGAAACCTCAATATCATTTTTGAAGACCTATCCATAGATACCCCACACGTATGGGATTGATGAAAAAAATTTTTTTGAGTTTCAGTTCTAAGTATGGGGAACTCCAAAATTATTTGTTTTTTTTCTATTTTTGTGTGAAAATCTTAATGCGGTTCACAGAATACATCTACTTACCAAGTTTCAATAGCATAGCTCTTATAGTTTCGGAAAAAAGTGGCTGTGACATACGGACGGACAGACAGACAGACAGACAGACAGACAGACATGACGAATCTATAAGGGTTCCGTTTTTTAACGGAACCCTAAAAATGAGTAGGTATGGGTGGATATAGATAATTACCTGACAAGATCCTTTGGATGTAAAAAACTGGCCAAGTGCGTGTCGGACTACGCACAATGAAGGGTTCCGTAGTTGAGATGAATTTATTTATCCCAAGAACAAACTTAACATTGTAGTTGAAAAATGTTCTACCATACATTCCAACTGCAAATCGTCGCTCGGCATCCAATACCGCGAATGTGACATTTTTTACGTTTTTTAGGGTTCCGTAGTAAACAAGGAACCCTTATAGTTTCGTCATGTCCGTCTGTCTGTCTGTCCGCGGTCTAGCTCCGAGACCCTTAGTACTAGAAAGCTGTAATTTGGCATAGGTATACATATTAATTACGCCGACAAAGTAGTAAAACAAAATTATGAAAAACATTTTTTTTAGGGTATCTCTCATACACGTAAAGTGGTGATGTTTATTTTTTTATTTTTTTACCCCATGGTGAGGGGTATCATTGAAAAGGTCCTTCAAAAATATTGTGAGTTTGTGAAAACCATTTTTGGATTCAGGGATTCGTTTACGAAATATTAAGCTTTAAAGTGCTAATTTTTGTTAGAGTCAAGTGTCCCCCCCCCTGCCGGCTAAATGGTTGGTTTTGGGTGTGTGAAAAAAATCACAACAGTAGTTTATATAACGAAATTAAAAGGAAAACTATCACAGCTAAGTAGGCTCTACAGGTTAACGAGTAATAATCAACCAACTTAACTTTGCAGTTGCAAAAACATGTTTTCCCATACATTCCGTATGGGAGAACATATTTTTCAACTACAAAGTTAAGTTTGTTTTTGGGATAAATTCATCCCAACTACGGAACCCTTCATTGTGCGTGGTCCGACACGCACTTGGCCGGTTTTTTTATAATAGCAGGATCACTTACTTATTTAAAGTGTAGAATGAAATAAAACAAAAATCTGATTTTCGTTAAAAATTTCACATTCGCGGTATTAACATAATTATAATATAAATCTTTAACCTTTAAACGAGCAATTCATGTATATATACAATCTGAGTCTCGGAAACGGCTCGAAGAATATTTATGAAATTAAGTATGCAGGGGGTTTCGGGAGCGATGAATCGATCTAGCTAGGATTAATTTTTAGAAAACGTGCTGGCTGTGAAAAATTTAATTCAAGAGAATAGGCGAATTACATATGAAGAGGTTCAGCATATATTGCAGATTAGATCGGGAAGTGTGCATGAAATTCTACACGGGTATCTTCGGGTAAGGAAGATAGTTTCACGGTGGTACCGCAAAATCTAACGCAGGCTCAGGAGGTTCGGGTAGAATGGTGCCGAGACATGATAGCAAAATTTGAAGCAGGCTCGTCTCGGCGCGTTTAAGATATCATTGCGGGTGATGAATCTTGGATTTATCAGTATGATTCAGAAATGAAGCGTCAGTCGACCGTGTGGCTGTTTCAAAATGAACCAACGCCTATCAAAGTGAAGCGAGCCAGAAGTGCAGGCAAAATTTTTATCGCAAGTTCTTTTTCTTTGACGGGTTATCTGGTGTCAGTACCCTTACGAGACCAAAGGAGCATCAATGGTGAATGGTATGTTACCAAATGTTTGCCAGAAGTTTTTACTGCTGCAAGCAGCAAGCGACCGAACACTGGCCTCCGTGGGCTACCTACTGCTTCACCACGACAACGCGCTGGTTCACTCGGCGCTCAAAACAAGGGACTTTCTGGACAGCACACCGGTCAAATTTATAGGTCATCCTCCTCACAGTCCCGATTTAGCTCCGTGCAATTTTTTCTTGTTCCCCAAAATAAAAAATCAACTCAAAGGAAAACAGTTTTCATCACCGGAAGATGTATTGGCTGCATTTGAGAAGGAGATTGAAGAGGTGTCTCATGCGGACTGGAAAATGTGTTATGAAAATTGGTTTAGTTAGACGTATGAAAGTGTGTATAGACGCCAATGGAGAGTTCTTTGAAAAGATATAATAATGTAATATGTGCCCATGTAGGTTTATGTGAAATAAAATATTTTGATTTTGCTTTTTTGATTTCTTTCTGAGTGCCCCACGTAATCTAGTTTAAATTTATTTCACCCCATGGGAGATGACACTGCAGTGATTGATGTACATGCAATCCAGCCTGCTAGCGATCATTGTTAGGTTATTGTTGGAGCTGGCCCACACTCTGCGCACCAGGGATGCACACTTTATTCGCATCGTTGCGTAAAAGCAATTAATATGTGCGTCCGCGAACATTCCCAATGCGCTACAAAAACGGGGCAGCCCCACCAATACCCTGAAAGTGTTGTTGTATTGGACACGAAGGGCGTTGCACGACCTTCGGGTATATCTAGCCCACAGGCTGCACGCGTAAAACGTTGTACAATAAGCTGGAAACAGAGTAATTTTGACTTTTTAGGTGAACAGCGTGCAAACCTGCGAGCCAGCAAGTTCGCCCTTACCAACAACGCCCTTCGTTCCCGCTCAATATCGAGTCCGTCATTTAGGTTAGGGGTCAATATATGACCAAGATATTTAAACGTAAATACTCTTTGTAGTGGAGTCCCATTGTGTAATACAGGTGGTACATAACCCGGTATACCCCCAGCCTCAAAGACCATGAACTCCGACTTATTGCGAGTTTTACATCAAACCTTGTCTTTTGGTTTACTGCTCACATTTGGCAACCAAGTTTCTGAGACCACAGATTGACGCGCTCAGAAGCACCATATCGTCTGCATAGCTAATATTATTTACACAAATACCATCTATATAGCAACCCACTCTGGTGCTGCTGAGCTCGCCAATCAGCTCGTATACATTACAAGTTGAAAAGCGTGGATGAGCTGAACCCTCCCTGCCTCACCCCGCATTCCAACCTGTATGGCCTGGAAAAAGTTCCAGCCCATCGTACACTATTGATCTGGTTACGATACCAATATTTAAAGATATTTATAAGTTTCGTTGGCAACCTATCCTTCTCCATCTTTCTCCACAATACGTCATAAGCAACCAGATCAAAAGCCTTGAATAAGTCGAGGAAGCTAGCATAAATCGGCGTCCCACGCTGTGTATAGTATGTGACACTAGAGATGCCGATGCATTCCACCGGCTTTTATGACAAATCTTTTAAGGTTCAAGCAGTACGGTTATGGAATGCCTTGCCCGTGTCTATAAGGCGTGCTCAATCTTTGTCCACTTTTAAAATGCTGGTAAAAAAACACTTTCTCTCTCCTTAAACATTGTCATTACATATAGTTCCTTGCTCTTGTTTCATGTTTATAATTTTATGTATATCTATCTAATATATATATTTATATAGGTAATTATATGCTTTATGTATCTGTGTATTCTGTTGTATATGTAAATGTAAAAGGAAGAATAATTAAAATTAAAACCTGCAGTATTGTCTCTCCTTTTCCATTTAAATCCATCCAAAGGTTGTCTGTAAAAGATCGCTTTTAGCGATAAGACCGCCCATTGTGTCACCCAATGCAAAAATTTCTATATTCTGTAATTTTTATGGTGTACATAATAAAGAATATTCTATCTATCTATCTTTATGTTGACAAACCACGCCGAAACCCGAATCGGTTGTTATGAACGTTTACAGTTGTATTTATTTGTGTATTAAGCAGACTGTCAAACACATTTGATATTATAGTAGCTAGAGAGATGGGCCTATTGGATGCCGAACGACGAAATGTAAGTTTGTACGCACTATATTGAGAGATTTACCATGTTATTTTAAGACCATGGACTTCTTATAAGGAGCCATACTATGTATTTTTTTCAAAATTTTTGGTCCAGTGGTTTCGGAGATAAGGGGGGGGGAATGGTCAATTTTCATTGAATTTCTTAAATATCTTTAAAAGCATTTATTTTAAAATTATATAAAAAATATGTTTAAGATTCTTGCAACATGCCCTTTCATTTGATATGTCACACGGCACTGTTAGCAAAACTTTTTTTTAAATTTTCTTCTTTGTCCCCCAAAAGTGACCCCTATATTCAAAATTCATTTATTTACGTTACACATTCGTGTTTGGGTCACAGAAATACATATGTGTACCAAATTTCAACTTTATCGGTCCATTAGATTCGGAGTAAATTGGCTGTGACAGACGAACAGACAGACAGACAGACACACGAGTGATCATATAAGGGTTCCGTTTTTTCCTTTTGAGGTACGGAACCCTAAAAAAAGAAACCTTGCTTTTCCTACTATTATTGAAATACAGTACAATAATTTGGTATTTTTATTAAAAACTAAAATCGCTAGCACACGGCGCGTAGCATACCCCTAAACTTTGGCTTCGGACTGAGCCGGCTCAAACCGGTTTGGCCTCTAGCGGGCGTCGGTACACACCCCGCGCGCCTTGTCTGTGACGTGACACTGCACGCACACAAAGCTGTGCGTGTAGTAGTGATCTCGCGCAAAGCGTTAGTAATTAGTATGAAGCTTGCAGTCTGTTTTTTAGTCTTGTGCTTTGAGTAATCGTTAGTATATGTACCGATATGTAAAGGACAGAAGATAAATTTTAGTTTAGTCCTGTCAAATTAATCAGCGCTTGACGTAAATTGACGTAATTTTAGTCGACAAGTTTTTAATCACGTTTAAACTTGTTTGGAGAGTGACAGGCACTGATTAATTTGACAGGACTAAACTAAAATTTATCTTCTGTCCTTTTCTTAATGAAATAGAAAGAAAAAGATGCACTGAACTTAAATTTAGTTTTGTTTGTGAACAAGGGAATTTGCACCAATATCTCAATGTTTTAGAATATCTCTGGATAGAAAAAATTAATCATTGTAATGATTATAATTGAGTAAAGCCATATTCGTTACGACCGCGAATCATATTTTAATCAACATAAAACCTGACACTGACCTGCAAAATGCAAAAAACGTAAGAAAATTTGATTTTCGTTGGCTACCCTGATGCTTCCCCCTTATGGGTTTTCCTTGATGACTTACTACAGTTACTACTGAGTGTAACATGTATCTTGGGCTATAAAGTAATATCCTGCATATAATCTCTATAAAATCAACATTGTTTCGGCTCTTTCTTCCTGAAAATGAGGTCGTAGGAAGGAAAGAGCATCTAAAGTTTTATCTGAGAGCGAGCTACTTAAACGGTTGCACAAATATGTAACCGAGGAAAACGTTCTCTCTACCTCTACGCTCGTAGGTAGAACGCTAAGTAAATAATTATACGCCATGTCAATATACATCTCTCGGCCGCGTCCAGAACTATCATAAATGCCCAATTCAACTCTTACAGTAGACTCTATATCAATGCTGCAGGGCTAACATGACAAGCGCGAGAACGCTCTTTTTCTCGTTTTATCGTAATTTGTCTACGATTCTGACGTCATTCTAATCCCTAACATGACCGCAAACGACGAGTAAACTCGAAAAAGGCACTTTGACACTTCTTTATTGCGCGACGAGATACCGATGTTGCAAGTGATTAAAAACAAATTATTTTTATGATATCAACATCGGCTTGAAGTTTTGTTTCATTCATTCAATTTTATGCATGGAATTATATACTTTATTGAATAAACGTCTCTCTCTCTTAATTATTATTCTCTCTTTTAATTATTTATGATTAGTTTTTTGTGTAACCGACTTTTTGATTAAAATTAAATAATTTCTTTGGCATGCTGAAATTAAAATACAAATTGACGGAAATTAATATTAGTGGCACCTATACTCATTAGATAATCACCACAAATGACAAATGGGCCGACGATCGCAATTTGACAAATCGAAGTTTATTATTGTAACAGTCACCATAAAGTCCATTACATTGCAAATTTTGTTAATCACCACAGTCACCAAAAGGACTGACGTTCAAATAAATTGGCAGGTGGAGTTGATTCCGCTATTATAACCATAAAAATTGTTAATCACTACCCTTAGGAAATAAACTGGTGATTTTAGTACTTAATTATGTTGCGAATATTTGATATTACCATACAGCTTTAATCCCTAGATTTCGTTAATTTATTTATTTAATCACCATAATTGGCAAAGTGACTGGAAAGTAATAGTCATCTACGTGGTAGTGCACCCCTCCACTACAGTACACCGGTGTACAACCACAATTTAAAAAAAAAATACCTTCAATAAGTACGACTATGAATCTGCCATCTTATTTTTGAGTTTTTTTATGTATCAATTTTGTCTTTTTGTCTACTCTTCTCGTCGTCAAAATCGAGGACGACTAAATACGACAAAATAACTGATTATCTCGTGTTGAACTGTCAAAAATCGAAATAAATAACGTGTCAAGTTAGGGTTTGTCGACAAAACATCAAGTTTGACAGAACAAGTCAAGTATTTTGTATTGCGTAAAGCTGTCAGAAAACGATAAAACTACAGAAATAGACAAATATTTGTCGCGCGAGTGTGGATAATTGTCGCGTGTGTCATGTTAGGCCTGCTGGAAGAAGCATGGGTTCTAACTTCCCTTTGAGTTTTAGCTTCTATTTCTACCTCCAGTTAGTAGCACAAGTAGTAAGTAATGAAATGTAACTAACTGTCGAATTAAAATACGCAGTTTTTAAAAGTTACCCAGATAATTATAAAATTGGTTGGAAATATAATGTGTAGGTAATAAAAAGAAATTGTTTCACTGTAGTGTCTACTGATAATAAAATAAAATCACCAATACCGGTATCCCGGTAGTGGACATTTCAATACCGGTATTGAAAAATGTCAAATAATGTCCGGGATCCTTGTATTAGCCAATACCGGGATCCCGGTATTGAAAGCCCTACATAGAACATTGATCCGTAACTAAATATAAATAAGGAATAAAATAGTCTTGCGAGTATTTCGGATCGGCACTTGGTCGACGTACTTGCAAGTAGATACCGAGTATAAAAACTGGTCCTATAATATAGCCCTCGAAGCACGGACGTAATAAAATCGCGGCGATATTTTTCGTGCACTTGATTTTCAACGCTCTGCTTAGCGCCGAAAGTTGAAAATCCAGCAGTGTTTCTTCAACGCGCTGGGAAGAGAGTACGTCCCAGCGCGTTGGATTTTCAACGAGTCACCTATAGGTACCTGGAATACCGCGTTTCGGCCGTGTGTATAATTTAGACGTTTCTACGACTCGCTGAGGGTCTTTAGACGCATAAATAGGTACCTATCGATTAATATTACTGATGAAACATAAATACTCGTTTGTCCAGATACGGATGTTTGTAAACACATTTATGTTATCTAAAGATAGAAAGAAAGAAAAGATAGAATGAAAAAAAGTTTTTTTGTTCCAGAAACACGTGTATACAAAAAGATAATCAACTCGAGTAAAACAATCAAACAATAGATTTAAATATAATCACGAGCACAAAACAGAAGTAGTCGGCGTCTGCTTTAATTTAGTAAACAAATAAGTACGGACGTACAGTAAAGTATATACATATCAGTAGCGAAGGCTGATTTTATGGAGGAGGTAAGCCACATTCAAAATTAATTTATTTACGTTACACATCCGTATTTGGGTCACAGAAATACATAATGTGTACCAAATTTCAACTTAATCGATCCATTAGATTCGGAGCAAATTGGCTGTGACAGACGGACTGACAGACAGACACACGAGAGATCGTATACTAAAGGGTTCCGTTTTTCTTTTGACGTATAGAACCCTAAATAAAAATAGCCGATTTGCGAGTTCATGTCTGAATTAATAAGTCTATATAAATCTCTGCCTGCACTCTGGAAAATTAAATCGAAGGATTATTCCGATCGAAATAAAAATAACTAGGGCATGCCTACGAAAAAATGATAAATAAAATGAAAGAGGAACATAGTTTATTAAAGGAGAAAGAAGAAATAGTTCTTCATTAGGTCTCTACGCCGACGATTTCGACAAGACTGTGGCTTGCGCGTACTTAACTGTGCCGTGTGGTAACGCCGTCCGTGTACAGTTTGTCATGCGAGAAGCCTGCGCAGGCATAACTGTGGTGAAGCTTGAGCGTGTGGTAGACCTATTATAACTTTTCTGTACAAGTCGACAAAGTTTAGGTAAGTACTTTTTTATATGAATGTGCCAAAGAAAAGTCGCAGCGGAGGCTCCTACATACAGGTGCGACACGCGACGCGCCTGTTTGTAGGAGCCTTTAGCATCCTGCATTTTCCTATTCCTCAAACTAGAACAAAAGCTAACATTTTCGTCGCCCTCTACTCTCCAAGAGTAGTGAGGGGCGCCACTGAAATCTCGCCCGGGGCGGGCGTATTGCTAAAACCGGCACTGTGTGTTACGCAATTAGGGTGCAGTTTATTAATTCAGTATGCAAAATAAAACAAGACTATTCTGAATGATTGAAGACCCAGTCTGGGTAAGGGACACTCCCTTAAAATAATGATATTTGCAAATAAAGTTATGATTTCATACCTATGTAAGTAATACAGTTATTAGTGATAGCATGAGGTATCGAGTTCGATTCACATTACTTCCCTTTTCGAGTATAGGTGTCAGTTATAATCACAACACAACACACATTAACATCTCCAAAGCAGATAATCAAACATAACTCACAACTTGAACAGCATCCTTGAGCGCGTTAGCTCATCAAACACTATTGTTTGCATACATATACTAAGTATATTCTACCGTATACTGGGCTAAGTTGATAGGTTCCATTCAGTGTATTACGTAAAGCGGCTCACTAAGCATGCGTGCCACACAATTGACAGCTCTGCTGACTCTGCTAGCACTATTGTCCTGTTGTGACAGTGTGACTATCTACTCAAGTTTCTGGGCACCACTGTTTGACAGACGCATTCTCAACTATCGAGTAGATGCTACCTTTCATCCGGAGCATGCCAAGAGTGGACGTGAACAGTACGCTAAAGACTATGGGTATAGAGGAGAGAGGCTTATTGCGGATCTGGGCAATGGAAAAGGTCCAGCATATGTGCCCAGAGATGTCCAGGTAAGCTGGCAGGTACTAGCAGGTACATCTACTAGCTAGAAAGTCTGAATGTTTCGATGTTTTAGATTGTCTTTCAACATATTCCATGTTTGTAGACCTCTTTTGTGTATCCATAATTATAATAGCTCTAAAGCCTGAGATTAATGAATGAGAAGTCAATACACATTTTGATTAGTGATTCAATTGCATTGATTTTTATTTTTATATTGTTTTTTGTTTCCTCAGATATATGGAGATGTGAAATTTTACTATACGTAAGAAGTCAACTTGCTGCATTCTATACTTTATTGTTTACTCTACAAAGATGTCTCAATGGAGTTTTTTATGAGTCAGTTCATATTTATCTTTTGTATTACTATTTATAAGTATTAAACTTAGCATAAAAATGTTCTGAAATAAAAACAGTGTAATGTCAGAGATTACAAAACATTTATTACATTCTTAACCCTATGCTATCACAATACCTATGTTACCTATATCCGTCTCTTCTGCGTACTGATGTAGAGCACATTGTTCCCGCGGATGAATGCATCTCCGTATTTGTTCTTGAGCTGTCCGTTCACATACTCTTCAGTCTGTTCGAGTGCTATGTTCATATAGCCATCTAGGCACGCCAAAACACCTGGAACCAGGAAAGTTTCAGTTTTAACAAAGGCTATATATGTATAAGATGCTACAGGCCCCAAGTGTTGTTTGCATCATCGTCACTAATACTAAACCTAACCTATAAAACTGTCTTACACACATTGTTTTCACGATTATCTCATTCCACACAGCTTCCTTATGCCTGTGGACGACAAATAAAGGTAACCGCGTGTATCTGATGTCATCTCGAAGAGCGCGGGAGCTCAAGGTAAAGTATTAAGTAAATAAACAAATCATTGTAACCTCTGTAGTCGACGCCGCTATTCAGTTTGACGACGACGGGGCGGCCGTGAATCTGTTGGATGAACGACGACAGAGCTTCTTTGCGACTCATTGTGATGATAGATTAAGAGGAAAATATTTGAATTTATAATTATTTACAACGAGAAATAGTGTAATCGATACCCGTAGCCTTAGAATAATAACTAAAGCAGTTATTATTCTAAGCCCGTAGCCGACGCAACATTCATGTCAAATGTCAATTTGACATTTTTTTTTTTTTGGGGTTTGATGACCTAGGGATGTTAAAAAATAATCGATTTTTATTTAAATCGATTATTATATTCGTATAATCGATTTTTTATTGTCGATTTTTATATTAATATTAATAGATTTTTAGTAAATCGATTATATAAATTACGTGTTTAAATCGATTTTCAGAAACAGCTTGTATCTATGAGACGGATGAAAAAATCTAGTAGTAAGTTTCAATTTTATAAACAGCGCTGTCTAACGTTGGATGAAAAATCTCGAATTAAGTTCATACGTATAAGTTGATTAAATAAAAACGGCGCCATCTGTAGGTATTTATTTTTTATTTGATTTATATTTTAGTTTTTGAAACAATAAGTTTGTCATTTTGTTGGGATGCTCATCATTTAATTTTTATTAGAATAAATAAAACGTTTAATAGAACTAAAATTTGTTTCAATAATGCTATTAATTGGTTTCCTAATTCCTTACCTTGAAATTTAAAAAAAACCTTTAACTTTTAGTTTTGAATTGGTTATTTTTTTATTCATATAATTTTATTTGATTTTTTATCTGAAAAATTGTTAATAATACAAAAAAATCGATTTTTTCGCAGAAATCGATTATTTATTTTTAATAAAATCGATTTTTGACAAATCGATTAATTTTGAATAAAGAAAAATCGATTTTTATTTAATCGATTCTTTTCCATTAATCTCACATCCCTATGATGACCAGTACCCTAATTGCGTAATGCAACACAATCAGAATCTGTTTCGATGTTAAACAGATTGCTAATCCATTGCTTCATAAGTTGGAAAAAAAAATCTGTTCAACAACGTAAATAGCGCAATGAATGTTGTTGAACTGTCAAAAGGAAACAAATTAGGCAAAATTGTTTACGAAAATGAGTTACGCAATTAGGGTACTGGTCACTTGGACCTTTAAGTCAAGTCTTATTTTATTTTCCAAAACACTGCACTGTGTGGTCAATTTGACAATTTGTCAGGCCGCATTCCGAGTTACGCCGTAATCGCTCAATGCGCTCACATCGATACTCACAGAACATAATTTGGGTCATTCTTTTGGACAGGTTTTTCAAGCGGCTTTACTTTAAAAATACAGTCGAACCTGGATAAGCGACTCTCACTTATCCAGGTAAATAAAAAATAATGCAACTAATTAAATAATGTAACTGTCCCAAGGTAATTGCTGATTTGCATGGATTATTATAATTTCACTAGCACATCTCTAAATTCGAGCCCAATGATGCGTCATCTTAATTCAAGTTACAACTAATCGCACTCCCACGCATTCCGACGGCCGGGCAGAGTGCTTGTGTGTCGAGTTTCCAAAAAATAGATGGTAAGAACTTCGTTGCGTGGGTTTGGTTTCTTAAAACTTTGATTTGCGTGGTACAATTATCTCCGGTGTCTGTAAATTTAATTATTTAATAAAATATTGTAGCGAACAAATATAGGGTAACGTAACTTATAATCAAAACACAGTTTATTTGCACACAAGTTGACCCACGCAGATAAATTTTTGACCATGCAAATGAAATAACTTTGAGTTTTGCACTAGATAACCCCTCGAAGGTCACTGAACATCAAGGGTCGCGACCCCTAATGACGTCCAAAAGTACCGGTCAAAGATCGTCTACTTGAGATTAAAATGACGATTTCTCAAAAGTTTTGCATGCGAGTTGTTTTTGTAACTTATGTCGTTGGAATCGTAATGAAAGAAGCTTACACTTTAAAATTGGATATGTACAGTTTTGAAAATATTTTTTATTACTTCAGTTAAATGTAAATTCGTCTAAATCAAACTTAAAATGTCACATTCGATGGGTTTCTGCCTTTATAAGTACCTAATAAAATGTTGGACTGATTCTACTAAAAACGTTTTCTGTCTTAGTAACCTACCTATTTTTTTTACCTTAAAAAAAAACTTCTTTTCAATATGAAGTTTAGTAACAATAAGTAACTCATTTGAGAAAGTTAAATTAAAATTTTCGTTTTCGTGGGGTGTTTTGTGATTAGTTTGGCCTCCATTTTTTTAACCTCGATTATTATAATGATGGGTGCCTTCTCATATCGGCATTGAAGATAACGAAGAAGTTGATCATTTAGCCAAAGAAGCGTGCTTAGAGGGTGTTCCGATGACGTATAAACTTTACTGGACAGATATTTTAAGTGTAGTTAGATTGAAATGTGAACTTTGGAAAGAATACTTCGACGAGAAGTCATTAACAAAAGGTATTTGGAATCGGACGATGCAACCAACCATTCAGAATTATCCTTGGTTCGATAATGCCGATATGAGTAGACAAGAAATCGTAACAAGTTTGAAACTTCGTTCCGGACACATGCCATTGAATAGTTTTGCTGCATTGATGGGAAAAGTTACATCTCCAAACTGCACGGAATGCAATGTGGTCGAAGACGTTTTTCATATTATGGTGGAGTGTGTCCGGAACGAAGCGGAAAGATATTTGATTAGAGACCAATTTAATATGAATATTTGTCAAGTGGGTGAATGTAATATTATTTTAGCTTTTCCAGCATCCAAAGCCGCTAGAATATTATATAAATTAGTCAATTTAGGGATTAAGCGTAGATGTTAAGCTTTGCATGTAACAACGGGTTCCTATGAGGGTGGCATGTTCACTATGTGATCAAACCCTCGTTAATAAAAAAAGAATAATAATAAAAAAAACCTTGATTATCTTTGTAAGTATATCGCTTTCTGAGGTGCCTCTTTTAAAAAAAATATTACTTTTACGTACCTATATTTTAAGAACGCAGAACGCAGAACGGATGGCCGATGGGGTCGAAAGGTTCTGGAGTGGCGACCACGTACCGGAAGACGTAGCGTTGGAAGGCCTCCCACAAGATGGACCGATGACCTTGTGAAGGCCGCAGGAATCCGCTGGATGCGGAAAGCACAGAATCGATCGAAGTGGCGGTGCTTGGGGGAGGCCTATGTCCAGCAGTGGACGTCTTTTGGCTGAAATGATGATGATGATGATATTTTAAGACACTGATATCAATTTAAAAAAATAAAAATTGATAGTTACCACGAAAATCGAAAACGTTTTGGGTTGGCGGTTAATCCCACCAAATGTCAGGCTATCATTGTAGGGAGCACCCATAGTATGCGGAAGCTGAATGGCTTAACTGTGCCACCTGTAATGTTTGACAACTCAGTCATCCTGTTTAGCTCCGATGTTAAGGACCTCGGATTGCATGTGGACACATGTCTTGACTGGCGAAAGCAGGTCACGACTGTAAGTAAAAAAAGTCACCGGAACGCTGTGGTCGTTCTATCGGTTGAAAAACCTTCTCCCATCACACATTAAGGCAATGCTTGTACAGTTCCTAATCTTTCCCATAATAGACTATGGTGATGTGTGTTACTATGATCTGAATGCAGATCTTCTCAATAAACTTGACCACCTTCTAAATAACTGCATTCGATTCGTCTTCAATCTTCGTAAGTATGATCATGTGTCTGCGCATCGATTGCTTTTAAAATGGTTACCCATACGTCAGCGCAGAGAGTTGAGGGCTCTGTCTATGTTGTATTCTATACTCGACAAACCCATTTCTCCTTCTTACCTCAATTCCCATGTTCAATACCTATGCTCTGCCCACAGTAAAAATCTTCGTTCTACCAACAATCGTCTTTTACGTTGTCCTTCTCACCGCTCCAGTTTTATTCACTGTTCTTTCTTTGTATAGGCGGTATTTCTTTGGAATGCGCTTCCTCTGAACATCAGGATGGCAACCAGTCGGTTATCTTTCAAAGTGAAAGCACGTAAACATATTCGTGAAAAGTTGGCAGAATCTTTGCAGCGCTGATTTGCTGGATTTGTTTTCTCCTCTACCTATCGTTATTTTTCCTGACAAAGTTTATTCGGTTTATATGTATGTATTTATGTATTCATTTTCAAGTTATCTGTCATTTATGTTGCACCTGCCATGTTTGTCTCTGCATCACCCTAACTGTGCGTTTGCACTGGCGAAATATTTACAACGAAACATGTTGGAGTCTCTATTTTCTGTCAATTTTCCATACAAAGTTTGACAGGCACTAGAGATTCCAACATGTTTTGTTGTGATGTTTCGCCAGTGCAAACGCATAGTTACTGTGCGTTTGCACTGGCGAAACGTTTACAACGAAATATGTTGGAATCTCTATTTTCTGTCAATTTTCCATACAAAGTTTGACAGTCACTAGAAATTTCAACATGTTTTGTTGTGATGTTTCACCAGTGCGAACGCATAGTAAGGTTGACTGGTAGAAAATGCCTTAGGCATTAAGTCCGCCTTTGTACAGTATTTAATGACTTGTGCATAAAGTTTTAATAAATAAATAAATAAAATCACCAAAGAATGCCTTACTCAAAGAATCACCCATCTTTCATCTATGACTTCGCGTTCCTATTTAGGCTACGTTCCGAGTAACGCTGTTATCGATTTGAGCGTGCTAACACCCACCCCCGAATTAGTATGACCACGATAACGATGTCCCGTAAATCGTCATAGATGACGTCATGACATGCGCCATCTTGCGATAACATATCATCATGAGCGCTGTCAAAACTAAGGTGCGGCGCTTCATAAATAAGGGTATAGATAGCTTACACACTACTATTGAATTGAGTCTGGACGGGTCATCAGATCACATCCACACAATTAGCACTAGTGAACTTACTCGGGAAATAACCGAATCTCTGACGAATAACCAAATTGACTGGGACGGCCTAAAGACCTACCTCAATGAAAACTTTACTGCTGCTATACCACTGAAGAACCAACAATACGTAGATGACGCCTAGAGATATCTCACTAACGCCATTCAAGTGACTGCTTGGATCAACACACCCTCTCAGCCAAAAGGTTTCATTGACCCTTCTCATCCACCAGACAATGCACAAAATCCTAGAAAAGCGCCGACTTAGAAGAATATGGTATCAATCTCGTCATCCTCTTGATAAACTCAATTACAACAAGGCAGCAAAGGAGTTAAAGGCCTACTAACTCAACGTTGACAACGAGCCTACAGATGATGTCACCAATGGGGGTTGGCGCGTACTCTCTCTGGAAGGCCACTAAAAACTTAGATAAGCCTCAACAATCTTATCCTCCGATCAGATCACAAGCTTCCTGGACAAGAACTGACATGGAAAAGGCTGAGGTATTTGCAATGCATCTGAATTCTGTCTTCAAACCAAACGAGAGCGTTGCTGATGAGCATGAAGTCGACACAATATTGGAACAAGATCTGCAGATGTGTATGCCCACTATCCCAACAACGCCCAAAGAAATAGCGAAGGAAATCAGACTGCTGAACTCAAGAAAAGTCCCAGAATTCGACCTGATCACGCCTTTCATACTTAAAATCTTCCCAGAAAATGCATTTCATTTCTGGTTAGTTTGTTCAACGTAATTTTTCTAACATCTCACTTTCCTGACCTGTGGAAAATCTCTGAAGTTGTCATGATCCACAAACTAGGCAAACCTGAACATGAAGCTTCGTCTTATAGGCCGATAAGCTTAACACCTGTACTCTCCAAACTATGGGAGAGGATATTCCTTAACCGACTAAAACCGTGCATGGACGCCAATGGTGTTGTTCCGTCTCACCAGTTTGGCTTTCGAAAATCTCACTCAAAAAAAGAGCATCATATCAAACAGGAAGACACGCTTTTGAGTGTTAAAAGTATTGCTCAGCGGCATTTCTTGATGTACAACAAGCTTTTGACTGTGTCTGGCATAAAGGATTGCTGGCTAAAGTGAAGGAAAAACTTCCGCACTCAATGTTCCTACTTATTTTATTTTATTAATTTTAAGAAAACTTACAGCTAGTACATTCGAGTAGTCAGAAGTAATATGTAGAAGAAGGCCAATTACAAGTTTCCACTCATATAAACTTAGTATAAAATTGACAAAACGGCACAAACAGCGTGAGAGTATAGAAACAACTGAAGAGCATAGAAACAGCTGAAGAGAATAAACAAAGATAAAATACATTACGCAACAATGTTACTCTTCAATTTCTGGACACTTCGTAAATAAATCAAGCTCAACATCCCGACACGCCTTATTAAACATTCGACATGTTCTTAAAATATATGTATTTTGCCTATAGATAGTTTTCACAATAGGTACATGAAGGAGATGAGGTCTCCGAAGAAACACAGACGGAACACGAAGTCCAATCCTGGCCACCAGCTCAGGGACGTAGACCCGTTCATTATACTAAATAGGAAATCAAGATCTGCAATTTTTCTTCGCTCGTGTAAAGGAAGAATATGAAATTTCTTACACCGAGTAGTATAGTTAGGAAGATAAGTATTTGAACGACTTTCAAGGCGATTAATATAAACATTGTTGGTCACGCCAACAATAATTCAGTTCTGAAAAGTATCAGAACCAACCTTCGATAATAGCGGACGTGTTAACTGAAGTGAATCGGCAGTAATAAAAATCGAGGCGGAAAAGAGGGGAAAAGAAGGGACATGCAGCACTAACCTGGGGAAAGCCAGCGGGATCCAATCTCCTTCGACTATCACACAGCAGAGTATCACTACGCGGGTCGCGCGACCAATATTTGATTATAGTTTTAGTTCTTATTACACTGGGTAATCAAACACAAGGGTGCGTTTGGCGGAGCGGGAATATATTGAATTTTGCAGAGAGAGGCCCGAGATGATCCTCGTCTCTCCGCGGGTGGTCAGACGAAAGGGCTCGTCATGCGGTGCGGGTGGTCCGAGAGATCCGTTACACACGTGCGTCCATGTGCAATTTCTTCGTCAAACTGACAGCTGTCAGTCCTCATCCTCTCGTTCTCGTGTTCACTTTTTGAATGATGCTAAAGCGCTGCATGTGCAGGTTGGGGAAAGGAGCGGGAAATACAAACTGCCTCATACTATAAGAGTGAATCTATCAAATCAGTGTTGGCGTTACCAATTGTAATTTGGATTCCAAATTTGAGAAGCATATTCGAGATGGCTACGGACAAAAGCACAGTATAGAATTTTCATGGTTTTGACATTCTTAAACTCAGAGGAGACCCTAAAAATAAAACCTAATGCTTTAGAAGCCTTGTTGACTATATTGTCAATGTGCGCATCAAACAAAATCTTTGAGTCAAAAATTACCCCAAGATCCTTGATGACGTTTACTCTTGCAATTGAGGTATTCGATAATTTGTAATCATACCTAATAGGGTTTGGCTTACGAGTAAATGTACACACATAACATTTTGAGATATTTAAATCCAACCTATTTCGATCGCAGTAATCATGGAAACCAGATCGGTCCAGATCCTCCTGTAATAGGTGTGCATCTTCAATGGTTGATATTTGACTCAGTTATCCAGTCGTATTTATCCGAGCGCTGCTTCCAAGTGAAACAGGGCGAAGCAAGATCAGGATTGTTTGAAGTGAAAGCTGGTGTACCACAGAAATCTATTCTTGGCCCAGTGTTGTACAATATATTTACATCAGATCTACCCACATTGGATAGCATAACAACAGCAACATATGCCGACAACAGGCAGACAAAACTCATAAATGGCTCTGGTTAGCTGGCGACTGTAGCCAGAAGCGTTAGTCTAGTCTAGAGTTATGATGCAACTCAAAACAAAACAGCACAACTGTCATTTTTGACAGCGCTCACAGTGATATTAATTTAGGGCATGGTCGGTGTTATCGCAAGATGGCGCATGTCAAGACGTCATCTATGACGATTCACGGGACATCGTTTTCGCGATCACGCTTATTCGGTACGGGTGTGAGCACGCTCAAATCGATTACAGCGTTACTCGGAACGCAGCCCTGATCAACTCAAGATCAACCAGTGTTCAACAAACCAAAATTTCAAAATCCCGGAAATAAGAGTAAAAAAATTCGTAAACAATTTTGCCTAATTTTTTTCATTTTGACAGTTCAACAACATTCATTGCGTTATTTACGTTGTTGAGCAGATTTTTTTTCCAACTTATGAAGCAATGGATTAGCAATCTGTTTCAAATCGAAACAGATTGTGGTTATGTTGTAATACCTACACAATTAGGGTACAGCAGATCGAGATCAATAAAATACTTAAAATAAATGTCTCATCATCATCATCAGCCTATAGCAGTCCACTGCTGGACATAGGCCTTTCCAATTGCACGCCATTCACCTCGATTCTCGGCAACTGTTCATTCCATAAACTTATTTCTGTTAGGTACTATGCGTTCGCACTGGCGAAACATCACAACAAAACATGTTGAAATCTTTAGTGCCTGTCAAACTTTGTATGGAAAATTGACAGAAAATAGAGATTCCAACATGTTTCGTTGTAAATGTTTTGCCAGTGCGAACGCACAGTAACTATGCGTTCGCACTGGCGAAACATCATAACAAAACATGTTGAAATCTCTAGTGCCTGTGAAAATTTGTATGGAAAATTGACAGAAAATAGAGATTCCAACATGTTTCATTGTAAATGTTTCGCCAGTGCGAACGCACAGTTACGGTAGAATCACTTGAAACATGTAATTTTTTATAACACCATTGTAACAGTCTTTTTCTGCAAAAATAAATGATTTGATTTGATAACTTTATTTTAAGCATAGTTCATACATTGTAGGTAGGTAAGAGGGATTGGATTGGAGGTAGGAGGGGCTTGTGGCTAAGTAACAACAGCTGCACGGGTCGATCGATTAGGTTAAACTACGCTTGCCGCGGTTGGTCTGTAGATGGGTGACCATCTTTACATACCAAGACCCCTCCGTGCCCCGGAAAGCACGTTAAGCCGTTGGTCCCGGCTGTCATTTGTAGATCTTTGACAGTCGTTACGGGTAGTTAGAAGCCCAAAAAGTCTGACAACCAGTCCTTACCAAGGGGTATCGTGTTACCTAGTAACTAGGTTGTGGAGGTCAGATAGGCAGTCGCTCCATGTAAAATACTGGTATTCAGCTGCATCCGGTTAGACTGGAAGCCGACCCCAACATAGTTGGGGAAAGGCTAGGCAGATGATGATGATACATTGTAGGTAGGTACTTACAATTTATTTCAAAACGTTGTGTTTACAGGAGATTTAATCATAAAATCAGTAGATCAGGAGAATCTTGGACAAAAATCTCCTGGAAAACCAGGAGTTCTGGCAACGCCGAATCAACTAATTGACAGCTGTCCAAAGTCAAAAGGTCAGTTTTGTAGATAGCAGTTACTTCGTTTAGTTTAGTGCTTTCTACACGGCTGCCAACTGCGTCCCAAAAGAGGTAACCTTGGTGTTTTATAACCGTGTAGTTGGTGGTTTACGACCAAATTTCAAACAGTTCTGCCTGTCGCCAACCAAGGTCACCTCTGTCGGGAACGCGGTTGGCATCCGTGTAGCAGGCTCTTTACTTGTTCTGCGAGTTAAGGGCTTGCTACACGGCTGCCAACCACGTCCCAACAGAGGTGACCTTGGTGGTTTACGATCAAATTTCAAACAGCTCTGTCACCAACCAAGGTCACCTCTGACGGGGACGCGGTTGGCAGCCGTGTAGCAAGCTCTTTAAGTGCTTGCTACACGGCAACCAACCGCGTCCCAACAGAGGTGACCTTGGTGGTTTACAACCATATAGATGGTAGTTTACGACCAAATTTCAAACAGTTCTGCCCATCGCCAACCAAGGTCACCTCTGTCGGGGACGCAGTTGGCAGCCGTGTAGCAAGCACTTTAATTGTTTGGGCATTAAAATTCTATCCTGTTTAAGAGCTAGCGCGCACGAGTGACTTTTGGCACCGTGACTGTTTTGTCACTCTTGTCCGGTCCGTGGATATGTATGGAGTTGCGCGCACGTTATGACGTGACAACCTGGTGACACTAAACTTTCGTCCGCCGACCCGCGAACAAGACCGTGACAAAACTGTCACCGCGCCGCTAGGTTTCAATATACCCGCACGCACGGAATACAAAATTGTCACTCTCCGCGCATCCTTTGCGTTCCCGCTCCTCATTCACTTTTCAGCTATCGACAAGGTAACACGCTGACATGGCGACAGCGCCTTCTCACAGCGTGACTTTGCATGAGGACGATATACAGGGTTATTAGTTATACGTCGGCAATCCGTTAAGGGGATTTAGGAGAGGTCATTTGCAACCAAATTACCCCTCGAGTAATTTAACATTTCATATTTTAAAATTAATGAATTAAAAATGTTAAATTACTTGAAAATGTTTACGTATAACCAGTTAACCTGTACCCTAATTGCGTAACTCACTTTCGTAAACAATTTCGCGAAATTTGTTTCATTTTGACATTTCAACAACATTCATTGCGTTATTTACGTTGTTGAACAGATTTTTTTTCTAACTAATGAAGCAATGGATTAGAAATCTGTTTCATTTCGAAACAAATTGTGATTGTGTTGTATTACGCAATTAGGGTGCTGTTTTACAGGATTATTGGGTACATTTTATACTTATTTTTACTTCAAAAATTAAAAAAAATAAAGTCAAATTAAATCTCCTAAATCCCTTTAACGGATTGCCGACGTATAACCAAATTAACCAATAACCCTGTATATCGTCCTCATGCACAGTCACGCTGTGAGAAGGCGCTGTCGCCATGTCAGCGTGTTAGGTACACCTTGTCGATAGTTGAAAAGTGAATGAGGAGCGGGAACGCAAAGGATGCGCGGAGAGTGACAATTTTGTCTTCCGTGCGTGCGGGTATATTGAAACCTAGCGGCGCGGTGACAGTTTTGTCACGGTCTTGTTCGCGGGTCGGCGGACGAAAGTGTCACCAGTACCCTAATTGCGTAACTTATTTTCGAAAACAATTTTGCTTAATTTGTTTCATTTTGACAGTTCAACAAAATTCATTGCGTTATTTACGTTGTTGAGCAGATTTTTTTTCCAACTTATGAAGCAATGGATTAGCAATCTGTTTCAAATCGAAACAAATTGTGATTGTGTTGTATTACGCAATTAGGGTACACGTTGTCACGTCGTAGCGTCTTTCCATTCTATACAAGGCCAGAACGCAGCCATAGGAAACTCGCGTATAGATTGGAAATCACTTTTTTTACTAAGGTCTTCCAATCTATACAAGAGTAGTACGCAAATAATCGTGTATACTTCGTAGTGACCTTATTAACTACCTTATTCCATAATATACAGTGCCAGTACGCAAACGGACTAATCGTGTATAGATTGCGACAAATTGTGAACTGGTATCCAACTTATTTGCGACGTAATGCACCTTGCGCGAATACTAAATAGCTTACCTGACTGCGAGCAACTTGGAAGTAGCGCTCGCCGCCGGCCGCTGCTGCGGCACCGCTCGCTGCGCTCACTCGGCTCGCGCGCGGTTTGTCACGGTTCTAACCTAACCTAACCCATTAAACCCTGTTCACATTTTTGTTCTTTTTTTTATTAAGCTGTAAATTTAAAAACTATTGTCAAGTATAGTTTGGAACCAGGACGCGCGCGTCCGCGTTACAAACTATACACGAGCAGTACGAAAAATTCGTGTATACTTTGTAATCACAGATTTAAAAAAAAATAGTATTACAATGTATACGCGAGCAGTTTCCTATAGCTGCGTTTTAGCCTTGTATAGATTGGAAATACGCCACGTCGTAACTATGCGTTCGCACTGGCGAAACATCACAACAAAACATGTTGAAATCTCTAGTGCCTGTCAAACTTTGTATGGAAAATTGACAGAAAATAGAGATTCTAACATGTTTCGTTGTAAATGTTTCGCCAGTGCGAATGCACAGTAACTATGCGTTCGCACTGGCGAAACATCATAACAAAACATGTTGAAATCTCTAGTGCCTGTGAAAATTTGTATGGAAAATTTACAGAAAATAGAGATTCCAACATGTTTCATTGTAAATGTTTATCTCCATACATATCCACGGACCGGACAAGTGACAAAACAGTCACTCACGGTGACAAGTCACTTGTGCGCGCTAGCTCATGGTTTTGAATTGCAATTTATGTATCTAATTTTAACATGAGCATGTTTGAGTTTATGAAACCCATGGAATTAGAATAATATTTAGGTAATTATTATATATGGATAAAAATAATTAGAATATACGTATAGAATGTATATTTAATGAAAGCTCTTATGACGAGAGCTCTCACACAGAGAAGGAAGACTTGAGTTAAGGTTGATTATGCTATGCTAATGAATGAGATACTCAATAAATCCAACAACAAATAATTATGTACTTAAAAATATCTTTATTACTAAATAATACACACTAACACCTAGCAAGTCTATGTCTTCTCCTTGGGCTCGAGACTGGTCCAGATGTACCCGCTGTAGTTGTTGAGCTCGTTGTCTGTGAGCGGGTACGGACTGTTGCTGGCCTTGTAGTAGTCGGACGGAGCATGCATTACAAACTCCATCACATCCAGTTTACGAGGTAGCTCTTCTTCAGGGCCTGTGAATATTACACACATTCAGTTACTTAATTTGTTATACTAATTAAACCACAGTAATATCTCCTACTATAATTATTCCTTCGTGTTGGTGCCACGAAATCAAGCTATAACACAACTAAAGGTCTGATTATGTACCTACCTAAATTGTTAGGTGCATAAACTCACTTTTAGTAATGATGCAAAAGTTTGAATATTGGAAACTTTTAATCTATATGTGATCAAAAGTTTACAATGGAAATGTTGAGATTTCAATAGGAGAGCATATCTGCTGTGCTAATTAGAAATACAGTAAGGAAGGATTTTTGAAAAATTTTGTTATAAAAATCAAAATCAAAAGTCATTTATTCAAACTAGGCTGAGAATCAGCACTTTTCGAATGTCAAAATTACATAAGACAGTCCCCCAAAATTCACCACTTCCTAGTGCCTTTAACTGGGAAGAAGAAGTGGCGCAACAAACTCCCCAGCCGCACAGCTGTCTGTTCAAGTTAGAAAAAAAAAAATCTATACTATAGTATGCAAAATAATTTACATTACGCAACACAAAACATAATTTAAATGATAAATTATTGGCTATATGTCAGCTAGCACACGCCAATATACCAACCAAAAACATAGAGAACTATTCTCAAGCAAAAATAAAAACTAATATAGATTCAGAATCCTCGTAGAGCAAAAAGCTTTAGGCATTATTTACTCGAAACTACAAATAACCTCCTTATTGCACTTCTAATTAGCGCGGCAGATATTATTACCTATGATGTAAGTAGCAGGATCAAAGCACTGCTCAGGCGGCGGGCTGGCCTTAGTAGGTAGTAGCCAGGTGAGCACGGCGCTCTTCTCACAGTACTGGTCGGTCATGAAACCACGGATCTGCGCGTAGAACGTGCCGCCATCGATGTCCGTCATCGACACGATGTCGCCCACTTGCATGTAGTTGCCTTTGTAGAAGATGGAGTCGCTCGTCACCACCGTCGCTGTAGCTGTCGGGGCCTTCAGCGGCTGGCGCTTGAATATACTGCGCCGACCGCGACCGCGCGCCGCAGGGCCCTTGGAAGGCGCGGGGGCAGGCGTTTTTGTTTTATATCTAGTTGAACGAGTGCTCTTCCTCGTGCCCTTTCCCGTTGCTTTAGCGGGTGTAGTTTCTCCTTCGCTCCTCCCGTTCTTACTGTCTGTGTCGTCCTTATCATCTTTCTTGTCGTCAGGGTCTACTTTAATGCTGGCGTCACTTTTAGCCTCTTTACTAGCTGCGTTTGAAAGATGACACTCGTTGCAAATCTGTCCGTTTTCGGCAGTACGCCACAGTAAGGAGTCGTTGCTGCTACATTGCACACATGTCGGTTTCGGCATTGTACTGTTAGTGTAGCAAGCAATATGCAATTTTTAATAAATTGAGAATCATAACCTGAAACCAAAACAAACAGAAACAATGGCCGCATTCCGAGTTACCCTAAAAGTGACAATATCGCGAATCCGACCAAATTGAATAGTCACAAAATATAAGGCTTATTGAGTAATAATTGTGACTTTGTAGTTTGTTCGGATTCGCGATATTATCACTTTTAGCGTAACTCGGAATGCGGCCAATGTGTGATGCTAACGTGACATTGACAGCAAATCTGTCTGCTGGAGTGCCTGAAGTAAGGCCGTATTCCGAGTTACGATAAAAGTGATAATATCGAGAATCCGACCAAAGGAGATCCGCCAAATCCCATACAAAAAAAACCCAGGCCCGGCGCAAAAGAAATATATCTCAGATTTTAGAGTAATAATAAAAATTCGGTGGCTAACATAGTTTTTTTTGCCCGGAGAAGTTTCATAAGCGCTTGATGTAAAAATACATGTTTTTTTCGAAAAGCATTTTTTGAAATCCTGTATAATAGATATAAGTATATAGATTACAATAAAACCACGGCATTTTATGTAGATTTGTTTATTCTATTAAGTTTCGTTTATACGTTGTTAGAAGAGTTGTCTAAGTTAAGTACTTCAGTCATCCAAATCTATTAAAATAGACCCTAAACCTATAGCTGGGTGATCCAGATCATGTTCATTGTTTCTAGCCCAACCAAGATAATACATAACACTTATTATATGGGCGCAGCTTCCAAGTGTTCTTTTACCTTGATAGCAAGAACAGTAATGTTCTTTAATTGCATCGATTCCAGAAATCGCAGTGTTAATTAACAAATAGGTATGGTACGTTTTTAGGTTTCCGTAGTAAACAAGGAACCCTTATAGTTTCGTCATGTCCGTCTCTCTGTCTGTCTATCCGCGGTCTAGCTCCGAGACCCTTAGTACTAGAAAGCTGTAATTTGGCATAGGTATACATATTAACTACACCGACAAAGTAGTAAAATAAAATTATGAAAAACATTTTTTTTTTAAGGTACCTCTCATACACGTAAAGTGGTGATGGTTTTTTTCTTTCCAATGGTGAAGGGTATCATTGGAAAGGTCCTTTAAAAACATTGTGAGTTTGTGGAAACCATTTTTGGATTCAGGGATCCGTTTGCGAAATATTAAGCTTTAAAGTGCTAATTTTTGTTAAAGTGTGTCCCCCCCCCTGCCAGCCAAATAGTTGGTTTTGGATGTGTGAAAAAAATCACAGTAGTAGTTTATATAACGAAATTAAAAGAAAAACTATCACAGCTAAGTAGGCTCTACAAGTTAACCAGTAATAATCGACCAGCTTAACTTTGCAGTTGCAAAAACATGTTTTCCCATACATTCCGTATGGGAGAACATATTTTTCAACTACAAAGTTAAGTTTGTTCTTGGGATAAATTCATCCCAACTACGGAACCTTTCTGCGACTGTGACCTAATGACTTGATTGTTTACTATGTCGATTTTTTCAGAGTGTCTATATACCTCAAGTTCATATACGCCAGTTCTTTTCGTCTGTTCGCTGCAGTATGATCGTTCGAGTTTCAAATGGTACGTGCCAATGGCGAATTTTATGAGTTCCTCATATGTCAGCTCCAGAAAATCTGATACTTGTGGATTATTTTAAGGTCATAACTATTGGCTGTGCAGTGATAACACTAACTTTTTGTATTTGTTCATGTTAACAATATTAATTACGCGCTGATTCGCATCTTATGTTATTTTCTATAAAAATGTAACTGCAAATAATGTATAAGCATATAATTATAATAAAGGGTATTATACACCATATACATGCACTGTTGCATGTTGTTATATACAAGAGGATGAAGTTTTTCCATAAAAGCATGCCTAATTTTTACATCTTCTTAGTTTTTTTGCCCGGAGAAGTTTCATAGGCGCTACCTATGAAACTTCTCCGGGCAAAAAAACTAAGTTAGCCACCGAATTAAGCAATAGCGATACTTTACAATGTTTCTACTATTATTACTCTAAAATGTGAGATACATTTCATTTGCGCCGGGCCTGGGTCAAAGGACATGTCCTAAATTGGTTTTTTATTATTCAGTAATTCTAACCAGGATAAGTTAAATATATTTGGATAAACATCTCAAAAACTAGTGGTTCTCACTATATCATACATTTTTAAAGACCTCTAATTTTGAGAAAAATCGTTTTTTATTTTAGTAAGAATTTACTCCTAAAACGAACAAACCTTTCTAATTATCTAGGATAATATAGTGAACACACCCCATAAAATAGTAAACTTGTCAAAATTGACACATGTTACTGTCATTACTGTCAACTAATTGCCAGTAATAACAGTACTATGTGTAAATTTATGTCGTATTGACATATTCAAATAGTAAACTTGTCAAAATTGACACATGTTACTGTCATCACTGTCAATTGATAGACAGTAATAACTGTACCATGTGTCAGTTAATATCATATTTGTCATAGTTGCCATCAACAAATAAAATATTTGTACTTTAAATAGTTTATAATTTTTCTCTTAAATGGAGGGGTCTAAAAATATTATTTCAGTGGTTCCTAGTTCCATATTTTGTCGTTTTTATTTAGATGTAGTTTGATGCTGGTTAGATTTTTCTCGGAATAAAAAACCAACGTCCTTACAAAAAGCGGACATCTCCTTTGGCGGATCTCCTTTAATAGTCACAAAATATAAGAGTTATTGAGTAATAATAGTGACTTTGGACTTTGGTCGGATTCGCGATATTATCACTTTTGGCGTAACTCGGAATGCGGCCTAAGTGTCAGCCATGGTGTCAACTGTGGTACGTTTTAAAATAGACTAAGTTCATTAAAACATCATTTTCATGAAGTTATTAATTTATGAAAAGGTAACAATTAATTATTTTAAAACGTTTGCATGATGATTATTTACAAAATATTTTTGTGATTTAAAATCAATATATAGGAAAACGGAACGTATTTTACAGCTGGTGCTATCTGTTGGCGAGTAGCAGTACTAAAGTTTATCACAAATATTTCATGAGATGGCGCTGCTGGGATGTTATTTCATTCAGTTGTATTATAATTTGACTACAAAATGAAAATGTGAGCATTCTATAAATACTCTGTAGGGATAGCATTTATCCACATGCACCTGTCTTGATTTCTGTCTGAAATATTTTCTTGTTTCATACTTACTTTTTAGAGTGTGATTTTTCAGTAGTCCGGTTTTAGTTTTTGAACTTACTTTTTTAAACTTTATGAATACTGTAGGTAACAGACGCCAGCACATCAAGCTACCCGAAACTGTCAAATTTTCCCAATCAACTTTGAACCTTAGATATCAGCGATGAAGTTGAAAATCTATTAAATAAATTTGACAGATTGTAGTAGCTTGATGTGCTGGCGTCTGTACATCGGTATTTTAAACTTCGAAGTTCAGTAGTATAGTCGTTTGGCTCATTGGAATAGTCTCAATAAATAAGTTATAGATAGATAGTGAACAGGGTCTAGTGATGGAGAAACAAACTTAAAAAATACATTGAAATTAATAAATACATTGTTAAAACACAAAAAATGGTTAAAAGACAAAAGTTCTTTATTGAAAATGTTAAACTTAGAGAAAGGTTAAATTTACTAAAACAATTAGATATGTATTCTTTTAATTTGGAACAAAGTACTAGGAAATACAACATTGACACAGAGCGCTTGCAATCTGAACTTCACCATTTACAGCAGAAACTTAGTTCAATGACTAACAGATATAATACCTCTGAACATCTAATGAGGGAATATGTGCTGGCAATGAATGAGCTGGTAAACTCACAAACAAACAACTGTGAGCAGTGTCAAACACCGTCCAAAGTACTTACACCGGACCATTCATTGACAACATGCAATACCACCTTACCGCAGCCCTGTGTTGATTTGACATTTCCTGCTATCAATAGTTCAAATAAACCATCTAAACAAATTGTAAAAAATAATGTACTTAGTATTATTTTGTGATGAGATTGGAAAGGACTTAGGCCACTTGTTGACAGATGAATATCCAGGACACTCCATAATAAATTACTGTATGCCTGGTTGATCTTTATTTGACATTATGAAAGAAATGATTAAATGTAACTTTAACCAGGGCACTACATTACCTATTAATTTTTATGGGTAATAGAGGAAATGTGAACAAAGGAGAATTGCTCCAATATTATAGAACAATGGTGTCGATTCTCTTGTCACAAATGCCTCTAAACTAGACTAAAAATCACCAAAATTTAGTTTAATCCTGTCAAACGACGATTTCTCATTCTGAAATAGACTAAAGACTGTTGCTGCAAAAAAAAAAAAACAAAATAATAATAGACAAATAGGACATAATTTAAATATTTAGTAATAAGCTTCCTCTCTCCTACTTATTTATAATTTTGCTGTGCCCGACAGGGTCCATAATTGTTTCAATTTATTTTTCCCTACCACCTGTATGTGTACATTATGGATTGCAATAAAGATAAACTAAACTAAAATGACACAACTTAACTATATTTTGGTTTGGCAGCACTAAGATGGTACTGAGATATTAGTTTAGTGAAAATGGCAATTTTGCTATTCTGAATTTGACGTTTTTCACCTAAAATTTAAATTTTCTAACTAAATCTGACTATTTTTAATCGCGACTAAAAACGTGTGGAATAAAATTGGTTGCCATGAACTTTAAATTCACACCAACACCTCGACTTCAGATGCAAAAGCAATAAAGCAATAATAGATAAAATGCATATGGATAGGCCATAAGCTGAGTTAGGACATAGGATACTCTGAATTCCGGTAGCGTGTTCCTGTGGGATATTTTCCGACATCCACGCGGGCGAAGCCGCGGGCAAAAGCTAGTTCTATATAAAAAGTATTCAGTATATTGATATTTCGATAGAATGAATATGCGATGCGTTGAACGCTCGATCAAACAAACATTCGATATTTTGAACACTCGATGTATTGAGTGTACGATATATTGAATGTTCGATTTATTAACCATTCGATTTTAAGAACGTTCGAGTATTTAGATGTTCGATTTATAGTGGTCGATCAATTGATATTCGATTATTTGGCATTCGATTTGGCATAGTAGGTACACCCTGCAAAAACAGCACTGAATATTTTTTTTTTCTTTTGCTTATATCTCCAAAACGGTGTGTCCAATCGCAAAAATAATGAAAATTTCGACACCCTTTAAAGCCCTAACACTCTTCATGTAGGTAATATTTTTTTTCTTATTTTCCATACAAAAAGTGAAAAATCCATTTAAAACACGTCAAGGCTGCCCCCCCTGCGCGCTTCCGGCTCTAAAAAGATTCACGTGGTTAGGTATCACGTGTGGAGTCGCGATTGTCAAATTCGATTTATATGTGTCAAAATTAGTTTTAAATATAAATAATTTATTTTGCAGAATAGCTTTGAGATTCTCATAGTCAAAAGTAAGGAATTTTAGTGATAGTTTAGTTAGTTTAGTTCGGTGTACAAGAGAATCGGCACCATTGTGTAATCTAAGTTAAAAAAAAAATGTGTTGTTTACATATAGTAACAGTTTGCCACAGGAAGAAAATAACTTAAGATTTGAATTACCTAAATATGACATTGTATAATTGGACATTCAATAATAATCAGTTCCATCTAGTTGACACCAACAATTATGTTGGTAATAATTTGTATTTGACAAGAGATAGATATAATATTGTTATGTACTATCTTTCTAACTATTGCAAAGGACATATAGCTGTGTCGCTATCATATTTTTTCTATTTCAGCCAAAAATTTGGCTAAACAACTTGCTTCTTTTGAGCAATGCAACAACATTTTAAATAATTCTGCCAATAATTTGGCAACAACTAATGAAATTAATTATCATTTAAATTAGAAATAAGGACAAGAGAAACCTCTTGCTTAGTAAATAAAGAAAATTTAAATACTGGTTTAAATCATCAAAATGTTAAAAAAAAGTTCTTCTTTGATATCTCACCCATCAAATTGTAGTAATCTAAATAAATGTATATATAATACTCTAAAAATTGTTCATCAAAATATACAGGATGTGATAGGTAAGGAATTGGAGTTGTTCATGAACTGTAGTAATATTGATATCCTATGTGTAACTGAACATTGGTTGAAAGTCCACCAGTTCATGTTCAGCTTTAACAACCACCAGGTTGCCAGCTCATTCAGCAGAGTTAATATGATACGTGGTGGCTCTCTAATCGAGCAGGAGCAAGAAAAAACCTTCCTTGATGCTAATTTCTGGCCTCGTGGCATAGTATTATATATAGGAGATATACTGAAAGGAGAATTTCTACTGAAACCGATAGTCGTCCGGGAATAAAATAATGAAAATCAGCCTGGTATCATTTAATTGTCGATCAATAAAACGTTCGTGTAATCATGTCACTGATCTCTGTAAAACACAGGATGTAATTGCACTTCAGGAACATTGGTTGATTCCTGATGATCTTGGTTACTTGGGTAAAATACATCCCGATTTTACCTATCATGGAATATCAGCTGTGGACATGTCTGCTGGCGTGCTTAAAGGAAGACCGTATGGAGGGGTAGCAATTTTATGGCGGACATCATTATTCAAACGAGTAATTCCCATTGACACTGGATCGACACGCGTGGCAGCCGTGTGTGTGCAGGTCAGTGATAGTCGCAGTTTCATCGTAATGTCAGTTTACATGCCGACACAAGATGCGGATAATCTACCCTTATTTACGGAATGCCTCGGTGTTATCAGTGCGATTATCGAAAATAGTGATGTAGAAAGTGTGTTAGTGCTTGGTGACTTTAATGCAGACGTTTCGCGTGCAAATAGTTTGTTTGGTAATGAACTACTAGAATACTGTGATGATCAAGACTGGTTGTGTGCGGACATGAATTTACTCGGTATGTCGTCCAACACCTACACATACTTAAGTGACTCACATGGCACCACGAGTTGGATCGACCAATGCATTACCACTTCCGCGGGTCTTAGTATGATTGATAATATTTGTGTGCTAAACGATGTTTACTATTCGGATCACTTTCCATTGTTGGTCGAATGTAATCTTGATGTTGTGTTACCAAAAATTGATCACAAGCATAGACACACATCACAACTTAATAAGGTAATTTGGGGAAACAGAACATATGAACAAAACTGTAAATATGCAAAGCTTTGTAATGAATTCACTCACTTATATAACTGGTCTGATTTTACCTGTAATGGAACCTCTTGTAAAGATTCTGGTCACTGTAGTTTAATTGATGAGTATTATATGCAAATTGTAAGCGTAATGTCTAGGGCTGCCAAATTCTCATTTCAGGGTAAATCGTACATTAAAAAGAGAACGGTTATTGGTTCGAACTATCATGTGAGGGACTGTCATGTGGAGGCTCGGCAGAGTTATACATTATGGAATTTTTATGGACGCCCCTCACAGGGTAAAATATATGATGGTATGGTTCGCAGTAAAAAAGTTTTTAAAAATAAAATTAAATGGTGTCAGTCAAACGAAAATAAAATTAAAATGGATATTATAGCCACCCATAGATACAAAAAAGAGTTCGGAAAATTTTGGAAGGAGACACGTAAATTGAGTTACAAAGCTACTGTGCCAATTAATGTAAATGGTAGTGACGACCCAGATATTATTGCAAATATGTTTGCAAAACAGTTTAACCCTACATCCCAGTCGCGCATAACGCCGGGGAGCGGGGCGAGTGTGGCGCGCGGGGCCCATGGTGACACGGCGACGGCGACGCCTTCGCCGCGGTCGCGTGAAACACGTGACCACGATACCAGCGCATTGCACGTCACTGCGGACGAGCTGTATCGTTGTGTGAAAGGTATGAAACGCGGCAAGTCGCCGGGCCACGATGGGATGGTGGGATGGGAGCACCTAATGTACGCTCCTGAGTTGGTATTTATCAGAATTTCTCAATTGTTTAATGCATGTATTGATCATGGTTATTTGCCTGATAATTTCATGAGGACCATGGTCGTACCAATTATAAAGAATAGAACTGGCGATGTTTCCAACATATCTAATTACCGACCTATTTCATTAGCGACCATTTTCTCCAAAGTTTTTGAACGCTTAATTATTACTCATTTAAGTGAAAAGAATTTCCCAATAAATAACGCACAGTTTGGTTTCCGGAAGGGCCTGTCTACTGATTTGGCTATCTTTGCCTTGAAGAACACAGTATATAAATATGTACAAAGAAACACTAGTGTGTATGCGTGTTTCCTAGATCTAAGCCGCGCGTTTGATAGTATCAATTATGGATTATTATGGGATAAGTTGAGAAATTCTAAAGTGCCATCAAAAATTGTAGGCATTTTGGAATACTGGTATGCAAATCAATGCAATCAAGTGAAATGGAATAATGCCCTGTCGGAAACATATAGGTTAACGTGCGGCGTGAGGCAGGGTGGACTCACTTCGCCGATTTTATTTAACATGTACACTAACGAGTTGATTGAGGAACTGAGCAGTACCCGAGTCGGTTGTCGTATTGGTGATGTAGGTTTAAACAATCTTAGTTATGCAGATGACATGGTGCTGTTCAGTCCCTCAGCCAACGGTTTAAGGAGACTTGTTGCGATCTGCGAGAAATATGCAACTGAACATTATCTCACCTATAATGTTAAGAAATCGGAGGTTATGATATTTAAATATAGTAAAGGCCCTGATCATATCTTACCGATCAATTTATGTGGATCTGCCTTAAATATTGTTACTAAGTTTAAATATCTTGGTCACATAATTAGGGATGATTTAGCAGATGATGCTGATCTGGAACGGCAGAGGCGCAGTATCGCATGTCGAAGCAACATGTTGGCTAGACGCTTTTCTCACTGCTCCAACCAAGTTAAAATAACTCTGTTCAAGGCTTACTGTCAGTCGTTCTACACTAGTCATCTCTGGTACAGGTACACGAAGAGTGCTCATAACACTCTTCGTGTATAATATAATAACGCCTTTAGAGCTATATTAAAGCTGCCCTGGCGGTGTAGCGCGACTGGCATGTTCGCTGAGAACAGAGTTACTGATTTTTACGGGCTCTTGAGGAGACTCAAGGCATCTTTCCTGTCTGGATTATGTGCATGTACTAATCAAATTGTATCTGTATTATTTCACTGTGTGTACCTGCTAAGACGCTTATAATTATGCTGAAATGTAGAACTTAATTTTAATATCAATTTAATGTAATTTATTGTAATTTAATTTGTAATATTGCTATGGGTTAATACCTGAAATAAAATGAATAATAATAATAATAACCCCACCGCCGTATCTCTACGTTGACGTCGTGGTGGGGCTTGCGCGCTCCGAACTCTCGGCCTGTGCCGGTAGAGTTTACTTTGCCGGAACGGGTCTGGGATGAGGAGCCAGACCAAAAGAGATACAAAAACCCGCAGGGCAGCATGTGGCGAGCTGTTGGACAGTAGCGACTCCACGGACCCTATCTTCCGGGAGAAGTCTTGTTCCTCACCTCTGGCTTACCTTTATTGGCCGGCTGGAGTGAACACTGACGAGGAACAGAGCTCCTGCCTCATTCTTGCCTTAATTGGCCGGCTTGAGTGGAGATTCGCAAGAGCAAACGTGCTCGGAGGAAGGAAGTATTCCAGTAAGATGCTGGTAGGGATCTTGACCGTACTTCCGGGATTGTCCTGATAGCCGTGGAATACCTCTCCACTCCTCATAAGCACCTCAGGACATGTTGCCCCCTTGTCGCTACGACACTTTGTGCTAGCGACCGTTTTCGGGGGCCCATTATTGAGTGTGCAAGTCACCCCCTGCCATTTTCCTGTGTATGTTATATAATATATTGATCAGGCAGGGGCCATAGTCTTTCCATAGTCCTAGATAACCAGTTCCCTTTAGCCATCCAAACCCATAACCCAATATCTTTATTTCCATATCCTGCAATAGTCCTACACCAACCGGGGGTTGTCCTTGGATGTACTTGCGTAGTGCGGACAGGAATAATCGTCGGTTGGTGCCTCATTTCATTAAAAATGTCTAACGGGCCTCTGCGAGTTGGCTTCGGCCCCTCATACGCCTTCCAAAGGACCGGGATCCATGGTCCCGAGATTTGTTAAAATATATAAAAATAATTGTTCGTAACAATATAAAATTTAAAGAACGTAAGGATATTGTGAGCCTCTCTGTTGAGCGAGTTATTGAAATAGCTTGTATTGAGCTTGAGCGGTTCATTATAATGAGCGTGTACAGGCCCCCATGTGCTTCATATGATATTTTTGAGAAATATATGGAAGAAGTATTATTAAAGACTTGTAACAGTAATAAAACAGTTTTAGTCTGTGGAGATTTCAACATTAATATACTGGAAAAATCTGCTGTAGTAAATAAATTTATAACTTTATTAAAGTCATATAATTTGTACAATACATTCTTTGAGCTGACTAGAATAACTGCCACTAGTGCTACCTGTATTGACAACATTTTTACAAACTTAAGACCTTCCAGCCATTTAATTATAAATGAGTTGGACTCTGATCACTGTGGCCAGTTAGTCACTTTCCCTTTGAAAACAGTCAGAGCTCAAAGAAAACTTGTAAGTTTTGTTCCTGTAAATAAAAGTCGGTTAGGACGATTTAAAAATAATTTAATGGAAAGACTACCGGGTTTGCTTTATCATAACGACCCGGATCAAGCTTACACTTTACTATTTAACCTCATCAATTGTGAGTTTAATAAGATTTTCACCTCAAAAACATTGCCTGTTTGTGATCGCGTTCTATTTAGTGATTGGGCAACACCAGGTATTTACAAAAGTAGGCAGAGGTTATTTGAATTGTATCATGAAAAAACATGTAACCATGACAAAACTTTTAAAGAATTTGTTAGGAAATATTCAAAAACTTTTAAAAGAGCCTCTTCCTCAGCAAAAGCCATAAACATAAAAATAAAATCTTCTGGAAATAAAATTAAAACAACTTGGAATATAATTAATTCAGAAACGGGAAGAACGACAGTACGGAATCGTGACTTCCATCTAAAAATCAATGATGTAGATATTAAGGCAGACGTGGAGGTGGCAACTGAGTTTGAAAATTTCTTCACTAATATTCCCATTCTAACAACTAAAATTCTGTCATCGTCGTCCTCCACTTCTGCGTACTTAAAGAATGTGTACCAGAATGTGACAAACTTTTTGTATTCACAATTTATTACTGCTAAAGACATTATATAATCTTTTAAAAATCTTGATGTAAAAAAAACTGCTGACCTTTGGGGATTATCAGTACATACCGTGTCCTCAATAATTGAAGTTATTTCACCCTTTTCAGCAATCGTTTTTAACTCTTGTATTGCATCTGGTGTATTTCCTGATCTGATGAAACTTAGCAAAGTGATTCCACTGTTCAAATCTGGCAACACAACTGATCCTACAAATTTTCGGCCTATTTCAATATTACCTACATTGAGCAAAATCTTTGAAAAATTAATTTTAAAACAAATGTTAGGACATTTCAATGCATATAATTTACTTCATCTGAAACAGTTTGGTTTTACAAAGGGTCTAACTACAGATGCGGGCGTGGAATTACTAAAGAACATATTCGAGGCCTGGGAGGAGTCGCAAGATGCTTTTGGCATTTTCTGCGACTTGTCCAAGGCCTTCGATTGCGTACATCATGATACACTCATCAGGAAACTGTACCACTATGGTATGAGGGACAAGGCTCTTGACGTTCTGACTTCTTATCTGAACAACAGAATTCAGAGGGTCGATGTTAATGGCAAGAGATCTGCAGGATCTGCGGTCACCATGGGCATTCCGCAGGGTTCAATTCTTGGTCCTTTTTAATTTCTAATTTATATAAATGACTTGCCCTATCACATAAGGGATAATCACAAGATCGTATTATTCGCAGATGATACTTCTCTCATTTTTTAAATCAAAAGTCAGTTAGTCAACTTTGAACAAGTTAATGATGCGCTCTTTAAAGTTGTGCATTGGTTTAATGTAAATAATCTTCTCCTGAACGAAAAAAAAACTAAACTCATTAAATTTTCAATGCCAAATGCCTATGCTGTTAATAAATTAGACAGATAACTGACGTAGATATAGCCAGAATTGTTTATTTTAGTTATTTTCATAGTCTTATGTCAAATGGGATTCTTCTCTGGGGAACCTGTGCGGACGTTAATGCTATCTTTGTTCTACAGAAAAGGGCTGTTCGAGCCATTTACAACCTAGGTCCAAGAGATTGCCTTAGAGAAAAATTCAAAGAAATAAATATTCTGACTGTAGCCTAACAATATATTTTTGAAAACCTATTGTATGTACACAAAAATATATAAAATTTTAAGAAAATGTCCGATATTCATAGTTTAAATACCAGGAATAAACACAACCTAGCTTTACCTCGCACACGCCTCCACAAAGTAGGCAACTCATTCATGGGTCAATGTATACGCTTTTATAACAAACTCCCCATTCACATTCGAAACTTACCCATTAAACGATTTAAAATCTGTATTTAAACCAAACTTTGTAAAAAAGGGTACTATACAATTTCAGATTATTTAGCAGATAAAACAGCTTGAGATTGAACTGCTCGCTCTGCTAAGCCTTGTGATAAAACCATAAAACTAGACATTTTAATTATTATGTAAAATCAACATATATTATACCAGTTTTAAAAACACATTGACATTGTTGAAAATTATATTCAAAATGACATGATTACTTTGTAAAGTATTATATTATTTTAACTATTGTGAATGTGAGGACTATGTGGATATCATTTTTATTTCTCTTCTAGTTTTAGTGATGGTCTGGCAGTTTAAGTAGTTTTTGCGGCCTACCCAAATGTCCTTTCTTTGGTATTGCTCGTCAAGTTGAGCTCCTTAAGTTCTAAGTTGAGCTCCACGAATACTGACAAATGCTTGCACTGACTGGACAGGTCCACTTAAATCTGTGTGGTTCTTTCCTCAAAATACCTTTTCAGACACTAATCTACATGGTCCTCATACGGCCTGACCAAGATTATGTCTGGACTTTAAAAGAGACTGCGACCTCTGAGTTTGTTTCGGCCTTTCTTCTCAGAGTAGTCAGATAGGAAACGCCGAACTCATCTAGCTTATTTTTAATAATTTTTTTTATATAACGTGTAAAAGTGATTCCGATATCCTATTTACAGAATAAAACAATATCATTTCAATATCATATCAGTAGGAAAGAGAAATGCGAAAATGTTTGTGTCGGGGGTTTTTAAGTTTTAACTGTTCGAATTGTACTTGTTAGTGGTGGTACCTACCTCACACAAATTCGAATAGGTACCACTACCTACTAAGTAAATAACAGTGCCTTTTTTTTTACTATGGCCTCTCGCAGTTTTGACCACTAAGGTCTTGGCTGCTTAACCTGAATTTCCTGTGGGTGCCTTAAGCTTCTACACTTAGAGCCTCCAGCCAGGAGCATACAAACTATTCTAAATTAAAATTAAGCGAGTGCTCGCTAAGGGCACCCCCTGTGGGGTACGAACCTCGGCTTAGGGCATCGCTGGGGGGAGGACAGCAAGAAGGGACAGGCTGGATCAAACTTAGATTTTCATCATGATTATTATGCGGGGTATTTAAAGCAACGTGCTCAGCTGCAACAACTGCTGGCACCTCGTTTTCGAGCAAGGGTCGGGGGGGTTTCATTTACTTGGGGACGCGGTCGCGATCGCAAAGGACCTCAGCGGCGAGGTTAGAATGACGGAAGGGTCTATTTTTGTGTACTGTACTGGTGGTGCTATTCTGCTCCTGGAGAAGTGTAATGGGGTCATCTGGGTCGGAAAGAATATGCCTTGGGCGGCGGATCTGACTGATTCGGGATGGGGTATAATCGGCTGCCTCGACAACCAGAGGGTTGCGATGTCTGGGGGCAGAGTCAAAGTAACGCTTGGACATGCGTTTTAGAAACTGGTGAATCGTTGGGATTTTACAGTTGAGATGGAGGATCTCGTTTCTGACATAAAAGGGGGCTTCCGTGGCCTTGCGAAGGACGGTTCTGTAGGGTCTGCATCCTATGGATGGAATGGGTTTTGGTGTGGGCAAAGACTGCTCCCGCATAGGTCATGATGGGACGAATGCACGCTGTGTAGATACGCAATTTGCACTTGAGTTACAATTTGATGCGTGCATTCAGAACGAAGTGGAGTCTACCTAGAGCGAAAGCGGCTCGCGAACAAACCGTCTTTATGTACTCTGAAAAGGAGAGATGATCGTCAAGGGTTACACCGAGGTATTTGGCTCGCTTCTCCCAAGGGATCGGCTTGCTGAACAAGGTGATTGATCGGGGGAGGAGGTGAAGTCTAGAAGAGCGATTTGTGAATAAAACCGCTTGGCTTTTATCAGGATTAACTTCGATTCTCCACCGTCTAAATCAAGCGCCAAGGTTACTCTTGTAGAGTTAGAAGAGACGAAGCGGAACTACCTTTACAGATGATCGCCGTATCGTCTGCAAACAGAGCAGCTGCGTCCTTCTGTGTTTGGGGATAATAGCGTGAATGCGAGGAGGGCTATTACTGAGCCCTGAGGGACTCCTGCCCTTATGGGGCGGGGGGAGGATAGGGCTCCTTCGATACGAAAGCGGAAGGTGTGGTTCGATAAGTAGTCTTGTATGATGAGCACGAGACGATCTGGCACACCGAGTTTGTAGAGCTTATATATTAAGCCGTTTTGCCAGACTTTGTCGTAAGCTTTCGCTATATCGAAGAAGACCGCACCTGTCTGCCGGTCTTGGGTGAGAGCACCTTTGACCAGCTCGACAATGCGGTGGACCTGATGTACGCTAGAGTGCTGAGTTCGAAAGCCGAGCTGCTCATTGGGAATTATTAATATAAATAAGCTTATAAATAAGCCTCTCATAGATTTGCCGAGGACTTTGAGCAGACTGATGGGGCGGTAGCTAGAGAGCTCGTTTTTAGGCTTGCTGGGCTTTGGGATACCTATGACTGTGGCCTCCTTCCACGTCTGGGGAAAGATATTATTGCTTAGAGCACCATTGAAGATGGTGGTCAATAGCATGATCAAGTGAGCTGGGAAGAGCTGGACCACCCTATTGGTGAGTCCGTCTGAGCCGGGGGTATTACGAATTTTAAGACCTTTGATTATCTCGTGTACCTCATCTGGTTCGATGGGGGGCAGGGGAAAATCAGGTTCATCAACGGGAGGAAGGGAGGCTCTACGTTCAACTTCGGCGTCAACCTCATCGAGACGAGCTTTGTCTACTGGTAGGGAGCTGGGAGAGCATTGAGCTTCTAGACTGTCGGCTAGGCACTCGGCTTTGTCGATGTCGTCGAAGGCGATAGTTTTATCAGTAGACCTAACATGACACACGCGACAATTATCCACTTTCGCGCGACTACTTTTTGTCTATTTCTGTAGTTTCATCGTTTTCTGACAGCTACGCCATACAAAATACTCGACTCGTTCTGTCAAACTTGATGTTTTGTCGACAAACCCTAATATGACACGTTATTTATCTCGATTTTTGACAGTTCAACACGAGATAATCAGTCATTTTGTTGTATTTAGTCGTCCTCGATTTTGACGACGAGAAGAGTAGACAAAAAGATAAAATTTTGATACCATACCATATATGCATAGTGCTATACCAATAATGTTTTTTTTAAGCAAAGCAGTGTTATATCTACCAGTACACAATAAACTCTGATATAATGATCTCATGGCAGTAGTTCGCATCCTCGTATCATTCAATGCAGGAAATTGATGCTTGTTAGTTTTAACGAATATAGCTACTTCGAGAACGTATATACTAGGAAAAGTTATTATTTTATATTTCTTGAAAAAAGGTATGCAACTATCTGTAAACTTGAGATTAAAAATTTATCTTATATCAATCGGGCGGGGATATAACAGTGACAGGAAGTTATTATCTATAACATCATCCACCAGACTAAGCGCCAAAAATACGTTTTATTGAAGCTAACTCAAAAACTTCCCAAGCAAAATAATAATAATTTATATGAGCCACCACGCAAGCTTCCTCTAAAATAAAAACTTGCAGACGAACATAGCACCTGCTCCTTTTTTGGAAAGTGAAGTTACATAATATCCCTATAACTGTCACTAACGATACACAATATTTTAATTGTTATCTAACTGAATGTATTTATTTAGGTTAGGAACGTTAATCCAGTATTAACGTACCTAACCTAAAAAAAAATACATTGTACTTTATGGACCGCGCGTGAGAGGATAACGTTTTTTTGCGTAGCAAACGACTAGATTTCGAGAAAAAAAATCCTAAAGTTTAAAAATTCTACTTATTTACGGGTGCAAGAGCGAGCCTAACGAGCTTCGAAGGGAGAGAGAAGAGAGGTTCGAAGGCGATGGCGGGGTCTAGTGAGCGAGCGTAGCGAGCGAACTTGTCCGAGCCAGGTGCCCCAAGTCCCGACACATCTTGGCTTAGTAAAAAGGCAATGAGTACTTTTAAGATGCAAAAGCGAGCGAAGCGAGCTCGGAACTTGGGGCACCCCGACTCTGACAGCTTAGGTTCAAAGGGGATAACGGGGGCACAAGTTAGCGAATAAAGCGAGCGAACGAGCCCTTGTCATCTCCTTCGTGTTAAAAGCCTTTAAACTCTGCTGTTAGAAATAGGAGCCTCGCGAAGCGGGGCTCCGTCAACTACGCCTTACTTAAAAAAACAATGTCACATAACATTCCCGTTTTTAAATTTGATCTTGACCTTCGAGACGTTTGCCATTGACTTTGATAATGTGTCTCCTGTGAACTGGTAGGTGGGGGATGACTTGCTCTATTCCTCTCTCCTCCTTTCTACCTCCCTCTACATTTCATTTATCAACCTTTTATATGAGATTTATGATATATTAAAAAAATCGTTAAAAAGAACCGGCCAAGTGCTTGTCGGACCACGGACAATGAAGGGTTCCGTAGCTGGGATGAATTTATCCCAAATACAAACTTAACATTGTAGATAAAAAACATGTTCTCCCATATATCCCACTGCAAATATAAGTTTGTACGCACAATATTGAGAGAATACCTGTACCTACATTGTTGGCAAAATAAATCTGAATCTGAATCCTCCCCCGACCACTCACCATGTTCGGCAAGCCTATCCCTTGGGAGAAGCGAGCCAAATATCTAGGTGTCGTTCTAGACCACCATCTCTCTTTCGCAGAACACATAAAGCAGGCCCGTTCGCGAACCGCTTTCATTCTCGGTAGGCTCCATTCCGTCCTAAATGCAAGTAGTAAATTGTCACTAAAGTGCAAATTGCGGATCTATACGGCTTGCATTCGCCCAATCATGACTTATGCGGGTTCCGTCTTTGCTCATGCAAAACCCCATCATATCCATAGGTTACAAACCCTTCAAAATCGATTCCTCCGTAGAGCTACCGGCTCCCCTTGGTTTGTGAGGAACGAGAGCCTCCATATCGATCTTAAAATCCCTACCATCCATCAGTTCCTCAAACGCGCTTCGAAGCGTTTCTTTGAGTCCGCGGCCAAACATCGCGACCCTCTGGTTGTCGAGGCCGCCAATTATGTCCCCAGTAAAATCAGTCATGTTCGCCGACCAAGGCATATTCTTACCGACCCAGACGACACGACTACCATCCATCAGGAGTCTAGTAGGGAAACGAGTACATTAGGACACAAGTACAGACGATTCGATAGGAAAATATACTATTAATAACGATATATTGGAATAAAAGAGAAGAAGATATATTTATAAATCAATTAAAAATTATTTTAAACTATATAAACAGTAAATATTATAAATTTGATATTGTTATAGGCGGAGATTTTAACATAAATATTTTAGAGAACAACAGGAAAACTAGTCAATTCATAGATTTAATGCTAGAGTTTAAACTTACACAACACATTAAAAAACCCACCCGAATTACTCAAACTACATCTACATGCTTAGATTTGATATTTACAAACTTTAACACTAACAAAATATTTACAACCGTAGACGAATTAGGTTTCTCAGACCATAGCGGAACTACAATACAAATCTCTATACCACATGTAACCTCCACACAACCTACTTTGTACGCAAAAAAAAGATTATTTAATGATATGAATATTTTCAAGTTTAAGTCAGCACTACAAGCCATAGACTGGAACGAAATAATAAAAGACCAAAATATGAACGATAATTATAATGCGTTTAACGATACGCTAACCAATGTCCTAAACAAATGCATACCTTTACGTAAAATTAAATTAAAATCTATTTTTAAGAAAAAATGGTTAACCAAAGGTATAAAAACCTCCTGCAAAAATAAGCGATTATTAAAAACACTTACACTTAAAACAAAGAACCCAATATTATCACGACACTATAAAAAATATGAAAAAATATTAAAAAGTACAGTAACAACAGCAAAGAAATTACAATATATTGACAAAATAAAAAAATCTAGTAACAAAGTCAAAACAATGTGGAATATAATAAACGAGCGAACCAATAAAACAATAAAAAAAGACAAGTTTAACATAAAACTACAAATAAATAACGATACAACAACCTCGGAGCCAAAACAAGTAGCCAATTTGTTTAACAACTTTTTTGCATCCATCGGCGAGGTAAGTCATGAACGAGCAAACGATGAGCCAAGAAGTAACCCAGTACTCTCACCTACCGAAAATACAATGTTCCTCACTCCTGTAGACCCCTACGAAATAAATATTATGTTAAAGAGCTTAAAAAATAAAAAAAGTCACGGCATAGACGAACTTCCACCCTGTTTACTCAGACAATGCGCTGATGAGCTTACACTACCATTCTATAAATTAATAAACCAGTCTTTTGAAGAGGGCGTATTCCCTGATCAGTTGAAAATAGCATTAGTTAAACCATTATATAAGAAAAATAACAAAACAGAGCCAAGCAATTACCGTCCAATAGCTCTACTGCCTACAGCTTCAAAGATTTTTGAGAAAGCAATGTGTAATCGCGTGTACACTTTCTGCGAAAAATATGAAATATTTGACGAATGCCAAAATGGCTTTCGAAAAAATCGATCAACAGCATTAGCAGTCTATAAATTTATACAGGAAGCCTTAAACATAATAAATAATAAAAAATACGCAGTAGGTATAATGCTTGATATGACCAAAGCTTATGACAAAGTACAGTATGATATTTTACTAAACAAGCTATACAGAATAGGGATCCGCGGTAAATCACATGAATGGTTTAAATCATATCTAAAAAATAGAGCACAGTTAGTAGAAATAGAATACTTCAATGATAAAATGAACGAACTTCAAAAGTTCCACTCTGACAGGAAGGCGATAAACGCATCCATACCACAGGGAAGTGTTATTGGATGTCTTATATTTCTCGTCTACATAAACGATCTCCCAAAATTCATAGCAGAATCCGGACCATGCGTTTTGTTTGCGGACGACATCTCCATTCTCTCCTCGTGTCATGATAACCTAAACCTAAACAGTACCCTTAACGATATACTTAGCAAAATAATAACTTGGATGAACGAACACAACCTCGAAATTAACTTTGCAAAGACTAAACTCATAACTTTCCATCCCCACCAAAAAAATCTTCTCAATGTAGCTTTTACTTATAATAATCACAAAATAGAAACAGTCAATGAATTCACATTACTAGGCATAACCATAGACAAGAATATAAATTGGAAATCACACGTACAAAAAACTAAATCGAAACTTTCGAAATACCTATATGCTTTTCGAGAAATAAAAAAAACCACAAATTTACAGACAGCTCTAGTAACATACTACGCCTATGCTTATGCATGGCTTAGTTACGGTATAATAATGTGGGGAAATAGTACAGATGCACCTACACTGTTTACAATTCAAAAGAAATTCGTCCGTATCCTAGTTAATATACAACAAATAGATAGCTGCAAACCCCATTTTATAAACCTGAACATTTTAACTCTGCCTTGTATATATATACTTGAAATATGTAAATTCGCTCATAAATACCCACACTTTTACACTAAACGAGAAGACATACAAACAAGATACACACTCCGATACAAAACACGACTAAACTTACCAAAATCTCGCCTAAAAATACATTCAACAAGTCCTCTAGTTATGTCAATAAAAATATATAACAAATTACCTGAATCAATCAGAAAAGAAAAAAAACTCCATCTATTCACAAATAAATTAAAAAATCTATTATTAAGTAAATGTTACTACAGTGTACAAGAATATTTAAATGATAAATCTCTAAAACTCAAATAAAATACACAATAAATGTTTTTTTTAGAATAAATTAGATTATAAGATAAACAATAAGTCCTCATCTCTACTATATTTCTTTTGCTGTGCCCAACAGGGTCCACGATTGTTTCTTTTCAAATGTTTACCACCTAAGCACATACATTGTGGAATGCAATAAAGTATTGAGTATTGAGTATTCCCGACATTCCGACCTCGCCGTCGAGGTCCTTTGCGATCGCGACCGCCGTGCTCCCGAGTAAATGTTAATCCCCCCCGACCCTTGCTCGAAAACGAGGTGCCAGCAGTTGTTGCAGCTGAGCACGTAGCTTTAAATTCCCCGATAAATAATCATGATCAAAACTTTGATCCAGCCCGTCCCATCTTTGATGTCCTCTCTCCGGTAAACGCCCTAAGCCGAGGCTCGTACCCCACAGGGGGTGCCCTTAGCGAGCGTTCACCTAGTTTATAAGTTTAGTTTGTAAGTTCCTGGCTGGAGGCTTTGTGTGTAGCAGCTTAAGGCACCCACAGGTTTGCTCGGTTAAATAGTCATGGCCTCAGAGGCCAGCTATGAGATGCCCAACAGAAAAAAAAAATTGAGAGAATTACCATGTTATTTTAAGACCATAGACTTCTATATATAGGTTTCTTATAGGGTTCTCTATATATAGGTTTTCCTGTAATCTATGGGTAGAAAAGCATTCTCTATATTCTTTTCAAAATTTTAGGCTCAGTAGTTTCGGAGATACGGTAGTGGTCAATTTTCATCAATTTTCTTAAATATCTTTAAATGTATTTTTTGTTGGTTTATATGTTTAAAAAAAAAAACCTTTTTATAAAAAGCTTTTATTTAAATGCTCTAAAAAGAAGAAAATAAAATTTTCTTTTAAAATTTTAACTATCAACTTATAACCCCATTATACACAATTTATATGATCATAAAAGCTTTTCGCGCGATTTACTTGTGAAAATAAACTAGTACCTGCCTATTTAATTGAGTAACTTAATCTGCTAATAAGTTAATTTTTTTATTAAACTCAGACCTCGCTACTAGCTTTTATGATCATATAAATTGTGTATATTGAGGTTATAAGTTAATATTAAAATTTTAAAAGAAAATTTTATTTTCTGCTTTTTACAGCATTTAAATAAAAGCTTTTTTTAAAAAGGTTATTTTTTAAATTTATTTTTTACTTTTTAGTTATCGCTGGCTAGGTTTCTACTAATAGGTAATCCAGGTCTCTACACCAAATTTCAGGGGGATTAGAGCAACGGAGCTTATAATCTTCGTACATTCTTCTTTTGCGCGCAGATCTTTTGCATTTCTTGGGTCATATCTCTACTCAAAATTCTACTCCCACAATAGAACTATACTCAACTTAATGTACACCAGCTGTAAAAATACTATATTTAATTGGTTGCATCCCAAAAATTATGACCAAACAGAAGACCTTTTGCAGATACAGTCGTAACATCTGATATGTCACGCAATCCACTTTCACCATTTACACCCCCACACACATTCCACACCTCACACACACTAACACCCGAAAGCACCTGAACGTTTTTGTAATCCATTTCTTATTTTTTTTTCTTCTTTTAGTTATTGTTTCTTTTGTTTTTTTTAAATTTTATTTAATTTTATTTTTTTTCCAAATTAATTCACTAGTTCACACTAGTAAATAATTGTTTGCCTTACTTGGGAAGAGACTGGACCCCACGACACAGGGAATCCTAGTGTGGGGTCCAGGGAATTTGTAAAAAAACTAGCACCTAAGGCTCCTATGTAATCTGTTACTCATTTTTTTTATCGTACTGTGTTTTTGTAAAAAAAAAACACTATCTTTTTTAACCTGCATTTTTATTATCAGTGAATCCTTTGATTCAATACGAAGCGTGCGCGTGTTCACTTGACCGCGTGCAGTCGTATCCAGCGCTCAAGCATCGGAGAATCCCATCGGTCCGACAAAACACTCAAGATGCTGTTGGTACTAGCACGCATGCGCGTTAGGACGGAAGTGCAACGCTTGCGCATGACTGCAGCGAAGCTGTCTACGCGGGCCTCAGCAAACATGCCAGAGGCACTGCAATATCGTGGCAGCCCCATCAGCATCCTGAATGCATTGTTGTACTGCACTCTAAGGTCACTGTACGCCCGCTGCAAATAGTCAACCCACAGGCTGCACGTGTAAAAGGACTGACAGTATGCTTTAAACAACGTTACTTTAACTTTATGTGTACACCGTGCAAACCTGCGAGCTAACATATTACATCGTACAGACAATGACCTTCGCTCTCTCTCAATATCAGTACTGTCCTTTAGGTCATCGGTGACCCAGTGACCCAAATACTTAAATTTTGTAACTCTTTTTAAAGAGGTACCACCCAAGTGAACTTCAGGTACATGTTCATTACATTTAGTCCCCGCCTTAAAGACCATTAGTTGCGATTTCACTGAGTTGTATTTAAGGCCATGGGCCTCCGTATATAATTCACATACATTTAGAAGCTTTCTCAATGCACAGACCGAAGGGCTCAGCAGTACCATATCATCAGCGTAGCTTATATTATTAATACACACACCATCTACGTGACAACCGATACTAGTGCTACGGAGCTCCTCGATCAGTTCATTGATGTAGAAATAAGGAGATGAGGGAAGGAAAGCCCCCCTTGCCTCACCCCGCAATCTAGCTTGTACTCATCCGAGAGTGTGCCATGATTCCTCTGCTTATCATACCAATGCATCAGTACAGACACAATTTCCCTGGGTACACTGGTATCCTGAAGCTTTACCCATAACTTATTGTAAGACACTAGGTCAAAGGCCTTAGATAAGTCCAAAAAACAGGCATAAACTGGAGTTTTCCTAGCTGTATAATACTGGACCGTCTGTTTGAGCGACAGAATAGCACTTTCTGTTGAGAGGCCTGGTCTAAAACCAAACTGTGCATCGTTCAGTTTCAAGTGTGCCCCTAACTGTCGATTAATAAGACTGAATAAAAGGATCGATTCATTCGCACGGATATCGGAGTTTCCGATAGTCTTATGTATTTTGTATTTAGTTTTTAAAGTGTCTTGTTTTGTCATTACTAACATTAGTTTCTCATAAGCATTTCTGTGTTACTAACAACTATATGGATGTATGTTAAAAAATCCGAAATAAATGAATATAATAATAATAATAACCCCACCGCCGTATCTCTACGTTGACGTCGTGGTGGGGCTTGCGCGCTCCGAACTCTAGGTCTGTGCCGGTAGAGTTTACTTTGCCGGAACGGGTCTGAGATGAGGAGCCAGACCAAGAGAGATACAAAAACCCGCAGGGCAGCATGTGGCGAGCTGTTGGGCAGTAGCGACCCCACGGACCCTATCTCCCGGGAGAAGTCTTGTTCCTCACCTCTGGCTTGCCTTTATTGGCCGGTTGGAGTGAACACTGACGAGGAACAGAGCTCCTGCCTCATTCTTGCCTTAATTGGCCGGCTTGAGTGGAGATTCGCAAGAGCAAACGTGCTCGGAGGAAGGAAGTATTCCAGTAAGATGCTGGTAGGGATCTTGACCGTACTTCCGGGATTGTCCTGATAGCCGTGGAATACCTCTCCACTCCTCACAAGCACCTCAGGACATGTTGCCCCCTTGTCGCTACGACACTTTGTGCTAGCGACCGTTTTCGGGGGCCCATTATTGAGTGTGCAAGTCACCCCCTGCCATTTTCCTGTGTATGTTATATAATATATTGGTCAGGCAGGGGCCATAGTCTTTCCATAGTTCAAGGTAACCAATCCATTATAGCCACCCAAATCCATAGCCCAATATGTTTTGTTTCCATGTTCTGCAATAGTCCTACACTAACCGGGGGTTGTCCTTGGGTGCACTTGTATAGTGCATACAGGGATAATCGTCGGTTGGTACCTCAACACTTAAAAATGTCTAAGGGGCCTCTGCGAGTTGGCTTCAGCCCCTCGTACGCCTTCCAAAGGTCCGGGACCCCAGGGTCCCGAGATATGTCAAAGACATTTAAATAATAATAATAATAACCCCAACGCCGTATCTCTACGTTGACGTCGTGGTGGGGCTTGCGCGCTCCGAACTCTACGTCTGTGCCGGTAGAGTTTACTTTGCCGGAACAGGTCTGGGATTAGGAGCCAGACCAAGAGAGATACAAAAACCCGCAGGGCAGCATGTGGCGAGCTGTTGGGCAGTAGCGACCCCACGGACCCTATCTCCCGGGAGAAGTCTTGTTCCTCACCTCTGGCTTGCCTTTATTGGCCGGCTGGAGCGAACACTGACGAGGAACAGAGCTCCCGCCTCATTCTTGCCTTAATTGGCCGGCTTGAGTGGAGATTCGCAAGAGCAAACGTGCTCGGAGGAAGGAAGTATTCCAGTAGGGATTTTGACCGTACTTCCGGGATTGTCCTGATAGCCGTGGAATACCTCTCCACTCCTCATAAGCACCTCAGGACGTGTTGCCCCCTTGTCGCTACAACGCTTTGTGCTAGCGACCGTTTTCGGGGGCCCATTATTGAGTGTGCAAGTCACCCCCTGCCATTTTATCCGTGTGCATTTAAAACATTGACCAGGCAGGGGCCATAGTCTTTCCATAGTTCCAGTTAACCAATCCATTATAGCCACCCAAATCCATAGCCTAATATGTTTTGTTTCCATGTTCTGCAATAGTCCTACACCAACCGAGGGTTGTCCTTGGGTGCACTTGTATGGTGCATACAGGGATAATCGTCGGTTGGTGCCTCAACACTTATTAATGTCTAAGGGGCCTCTGCGAGTTGGCTTCGGGCCCTCGTACGCCTTCCAAAGGACCGGGATCCATGGTCCCGAGATTTGTTAAAATATAATAATAATAATAATAACCCCACCGTCGTATCTCTACGTTGACGTCGTGGTGGGGCTTGCGCGCTCCGAACTCTAGGCCTGTGCCAGTAGAGTTTACTTTGCCGGAACGGGTCTGGGATTAGGAGCCAGACCAAGAGAGATACAAAAACCCGCAGGGCAGCATGTGGCGAGCTGTTGGGCAGTAGCGACCCCACGGACCCTATCTCCCGGGAGAAGTCTTGTTCGTCACCTCTGGCTTGCCTTTATTGGCCGGCTGGAGTGAACACTGACGAGGAACAGAGCTCCCGCCTCATTCTTGCCTTAATTGGCCGGCTTGAGTGGAGATTCGCAAGAGCAAACGTGCTCGGAGGAAGGAAGTATTCCAGTAAGGTGCTGGTAGGGATCTTGACCGTACTTCCGGGATTGTCCTGATAGCCGTGGAATACCTCTCCACTCCTCATAAGCACCTCAGGACGTGTTGCCCCCTTGTTGCTACGACACTATGTGCTAGCGACCGTTTTCGGCGGCCCATTATTGAACGTGCAAGTCACCCCCTGCCATTTTATCCGTGTACATTTAAACATTGATCAGGCAGGGGCCATAGTCCTTCCATAGCTCCAGGTAACCAGTCCACTTAAGCCACCCAAACCCATAATCCAATATTTTTGTTTCCATATTCTGCAATAGTCCTACACCAACCGGGGGTTGTCCTTGGGTGCCCTTGCATAGTGCGAACAGGGATAATCGTCGGTTGGTGCCTCAATACTTCAAAATGACTAAGGGGCCTCTGCGAGTTGGCTTCGGCTCCTCGTACGCCTTCCAAAGGTCCGGGACCACAGGGTCCCGAGATATGTCAAAGTCATATAAATAATAATAATAAGATACAATCCAAGCCAAGGTCGCACATGCCGAGGGCTGCATGGCTAGGAGAGAGCGCTAGTCGTTAGTGTGCCAACTCTGGAAAATAGGGGGACCTCCAGTTTTATTTACCCTTGCCACAGTGAACGCAGGGCTCTGCTGTGGTCGACTTTTTGTGTCCCTAGCTTTTCGTGGGAATAATTATGATAACAAGATCAAAAACAAAAAAAGGTATTCAGGCAAATATGCCTTCTGTAGATGATGAAATATCACCGGTTTCATCATCATCCTCTCCGAGGTCCATATTTTCATCAATCGCATCATCACCACCTTCATATCAATCAAGTTCATCACGATCATCATCAACATCATCACCAATGTCAGTAGATGTTGTGTCGGAGGCTAATTTAGCCAATAACCCTTCACCCACTGCTGTCTTAAAAAATACGCCAAAGAAATGGAGTAAAGAAATGAACGAATTCATTTGGCGTACCTACCTTATCATCACAAACTTAGAATCTGACATAAATGCATACCTATCTTCATTACATCAACAGTTCACAGAAAAATTTCCAAACATGAAAGTCTCCAAGCAAAGGATTGGAGATCAAAGGAGAGCAATAGTGTCCAAAAAGTTGTGGCCTTCCACTACACTCGATTCAATTAGGCTAGAAGTAAGAAATAGTTTACAAACACTCAATAATGACTTACAACTACAGCTGCAGACACCACAGGAGCTTCTTTTATCTCAAACGAACACACAACCGCACTCACAATTAGAACCTAAACGCAGGATGAAATGGTCAAACGAACTCAATGAAACACTTATGAAATGTTATTTTAGGGCAACAAAAATGGAGACCGATATGACAGTATGGAGGAAAAATTTAAAAGAAAAATTCATAGAGTGTTACCCTCATTTGTCACATTTATCAGAACAGCGCATATCGGACCAAAAAACGGTAATAATTAATAATAGTATGATATCAGAAACACGGCTACAGATTCTAAAAACAATAGTTGAGAACGAATTACTTGAGACGGACTCTTTTCATTGGCAATCTGATAGTATAATACCAAACACAGAAAATTTACACTCACAACCACCCACAAATACACTAAATTTCAATATAGAAAATACAGAGGTGTTACAAAGGACAGAAATAGGAGAAGATACGGTAGTTGATAACCCCAATGACATAGGGTCAGAACACTCCCAACACCTTAATACACAAACAAGCCATGAAAGAAACCTTGAAATAGACAAAATATTTTTAGAAACACTACAGTACTACAGAAACACCAATCCTACAGAGAGGAGTTACATACCCATGCAAAAGTCATCAAAAAGGTTAGCGAATATAGTTAGTTATATTAACAGAGTTATTTTACCAGAACAAGTTACCAGAGATACAGAATTCAATCATCTTCAGACCGTAATATACTGCGCTGCGTGGACAGCTGCTAAGGCCAACGGTAGTAAAATTTCACTATCACCGCCTGAATATAGAAGTAGACTCCAACAAGATCACAAGCCTAAATGGAAAAAAAGGTTAGAACACAAAATAGAAGTTATCAGAGCCAAAATTGGAAGATTAACACATTACATGCAAGGCCATAGGAGCAGAAAACTAATTAAAGAAGTAAATATAATATTAAGAGACTACAAAACACATACATCGCTTGAAGAACCAAATACACACCTTACACACTTTTTAGACACACTTAAACAAAAACTAACAGTTGTTAAAAGCAGACTAGATAGATACACTAAATGCACACTCCGTAAAACACAAAACTACCAATTTAGGAATAACGAAAAATTATTTTACCGAAAATTAAAGGCATCAACAACTAACCACACTACACCGAGCAATAACACACATACAACGTGGCCGGCCACAGACGAGTTACAGCAATTCTGGGCTGGTATTTGGGAAAATCCAGTCTGTCATAATAATGAAGCAGAATGGATCAAAGAGGAGGAGGCCTATCAGACAAACCTTGAAGCGATGAATTTTGATCAGGTTGAGGTAGAAACTTTTCACGATGTCCTTAAAAAGATACATAATTGGAAAGCACCAGGCCCTGATCACATACACAACTATTGGTACAAAAAATTTACGCACGTACACCCACACCTCTACAACTATATTAACGATTTTATAAAAAACCCAACAATTATTCCGTCATACATTACAGAAGGCAAGACTTCCATGCTTCCGAAAGACCCTAACGACACATCTAATCCAGCAAAATATAGGCCAATTACATGTCTGCAAACCTTATATAAGATATTGACATCGTGCATTACTCACGTCATATACAAACACCTTGAAACACAACAGATATTAACAGAAGAACAGAAAGGGTGCAGGAAGTTCAGTCAAGGTTGTAAAGAACAGTTAACAATAGATGCAGTAATACTTAAACATGTCCAACGTACTAAGAAAAATTTATGCTCTATGTATATTGATTACAAGAAAGCTTACGACTCAATACCTCACTCGTGGTTACTCAAAGTTTTGAATTTATACAAGATACATCCACAACTCATCAACTTTTTAGGAAATTTAATAGACAAATGGCAGACGCGATTACACTTGAATACATCCACAGGAATAGTTGAGACAGAACACATTAAGATCCAGCGAGGGATATTCCAAGGAGACTCACTCAGCCCACTGTGGTTCTGTCTCGCACTAAATCCACTTTCAAATAAACTCAATGCCTTAAATTCCGGGTATCAACTTCAATACAGTGATACAACGACTGACATACTGACTGACCAGCAAAATTGTAAAATAAACCACCTGCTCTATATGGACGATATCAAATTGTATGCATCATCACCAGACGACTTATATGAACTAGCTAATGCTACTGAACAATTTTCAAAGTACATCGCTATGGAGTTTGGGATTGACAAATGTAAAATTAATTCAATCATAGCAGGCAAAAGTTATTCACATTCATACCCCATGCAGACAGGTGACACGATAGAATCATTAGACGAAAACGGTACTTACAAATATTTAGGTTACATACAGGCTAAACAGATTCTTCATAAAGAAATTAAAGCTACACTTACTAAACAATTTAAACACAGGTTAAAAACAATATGTCATACACAAATAAACGCTCGAAATACTATAAAAGTCATAAACACTTATGCCATCCCTATTCTAACCTATTCTTTTGGTATCATAAACTGGAACAAGACTGAACTCAAATGTTTGCAACGGATTATAAATACCACTTTGACTAAACATAGAAGGCATCACCCTAGGTCATGTGTTCAGAGACTCACACTGCCAAGGAACGACGGTGGTAGGGGAATAATAGATATCACTAACCTACATAACAAGCAAATAACTATTTTAAGAACATACTTCAATGCTAAAGGTACTATTTCAACTCTACATAAAGCCATTGCGTTCAATGATAAAAAAATTACCCCTTTAAATATGTTTGAGAAGATAGCCCAGAGTAATGAACAACAGACAGACCGACAAACTAAAATCGCAGAATGGACCCAAAAGTCACTGCATGGGAGACATCGACACGACCTTAATCAACCTAACGTCGACAAGTTAGCGTCGAACGAATGGTTAAGGCGTGGAGAACTGTTCCCTGAGACAGAAGGATTCATGATAGCCATACAGGACCAAGTAATAGAAACTCGTAATTACCAGAAACACATAATGCGAGTTCCTCAAACAATAGACAGATGTAGGCGATGCAATAGTTGCACCGAAACCATTCAACACATCACGGGTGCGTGTAAAGCAATAGTCCAAACTGATTACAAACACAGACATGACCAGATAGCGAATATAATCCACCAAAAATTAGCAATAAAATATAAATTAATTCCCACACCACCTGTAGCTTATTATAAATATCAACCTGAAACTGTTCTCGAAAACTCCACTCACAAGCTGTACTTTGACTGAGCTATCCTCACTGACAAAACAACACACTACAATAGACCAGACATCACGTTGTTAGATAAAAATAACAAGACTGCACAAATCATAGACATAGCCGTTCCTAATACACACAATTTGTAGAATACTATAGCGGAAAAATTCTCAAAATATATAGACCTGAAAATAGTAATCAGCAGAATGTGGCGGCTTACCAATGTCACCATAGTTCCTATAGTATTATCAACAACAGGTGTAATACCTAAACAGCTCCACCAGTCTTTAAAAACACTCGATTTACCACCCTACACATATCAGACTCTTCAAAAAGCTGCAATCTTAAATACCTGCAGGATTGTCAGAAAATTTCTGCAAAATGACAACGATACATCAATCGTCACATCATACACGAGTGCAACAACCACCGCACGAACACAGTCTCATGGACAGACACACTCACCATCACAAAATCAGAACACACCATCATCTCATCATAATGTAACCAATCTCCAGGGATAGCACTTGGCTTCGGCCCGTACTATCCCATAAACCCGGCGCAACGCTGAGATACGCAAAAGTATAAAAAGAAAAATAATAATAAATGGATGAAGTTATCATGACGAACAATTACCGGAGATTTATTGTGAAGGATGGCACGGTTGACATCTGTCGGGCATGCCACCGTCCGGGAGAATCAATCCGACACATTATCTCCGGGTGATCTCGTCTAGCTAACGAAGAGTACTTGCATAGACACAACCTTGTAGCCAGGATTATCCATCAGCAACTTGCTCTGAAATACGGCCTTGTGGAATCGGAAGTGCCATACTACAGGTATGTGCCCGACCCAGTTCTCGAAAATGGAAATATCACATTGTACTGGGATCGATCCATCATCACTGAAAGGACTATTGTTGCCAATAAACCTGATATAGTGGTGGTGGATCGAGTAGAGCGGCGCACAATGATTATTGACATAACAGTCCCGCATGACGGGAACCTCGTGAAAGCCGAGAAAGACAAACAAATCAAGTATCTTGACTTGGCTCACGAGATTGTCGACATGTGGGATGTGGACTCAGCGATCATTGTGCCGATAGTCGTATCAGCCAATGGCTTAATTGCCAAGAGCCTCGACCAACACCTAAGGAGGCTCTCGTTGGGCAGCTGGATCAAGGGCTTGATTCAGAAAGCGGTACTCCTGGACACGGCTCGAATTGTCAGGAGGTTCCTCTTTCTGGAGCCCTGACCGCCGGTAGCTTGGACCCTGTTCCCGATACCGGTGGGCTACTATTTTTTATATTTTTAAATGTTTCTATATTTTTTATATTCTAATATTTAAAAATGTAATTTATAAGTATTTTAATGAAATAAAGGAAATAATAATAAATACAACTAAAATTAACTCACACATTGAACACCACAACAAAATGGCGGAAGAACAGAAGGGATGCAGGCGGGGCCATATGGGATGCAAAGAACAGTTAATTATTGATTCTACTATCCATAAACATGCCACCACAAAGAATAGAAATCTTCATTGTACCTATATCGATTATAAAAAAGCTTTCGACAGTGTTCCACATTCCTGGTTGATACAAATACTAGAAATTTATAGAATAAACTCAAAAATAATAGATTTCTTACGAAACATTATGCCACTTTGGAAAACCACACTTCAAATAAATTGTAATCAAAATAATGTTACCACGCGACAAATAGCTATCAAGAATGGTACCTACCAAGGTGATTCACTAAGTCCCCTGTGGTTCTGTCTCGCACTAAACCCTCTGTCTCATCTACTGCAGCGCTGTCGGGCCGGATATTGTCTCAAACACACGACAGAACAAACAACAGTCTCTCATCTCATTTACATGGACGATATTAAACTATATGCACAAACTGAAAAAGATATGAATAAACTAGTAGAAGCTACAGCAGAGTTTAGCCTGGACATAAACATGCAATTTGGTCTGGATAAATGTAAAACACTTCATATCATACGTGGCAAGATACGACCCGGCAACTATGTAATAAATAACACAGACACCATAACAGCAATGGAACCGACCGACCTATATAAATATTTAGGGTACACGCAACTGAAGGGACTAGATCATGTTAGGATTAAAGAAACACTTACTGCAGAGTACAAAAAACTTTTTACAAAAAAAAAAAACAACCGACCTCCAAAAAAAAACACTACAAAGTGAAAAATAACTTTAATTTCGGAAGTCGGTGTCTTGGGTTTTGTATTTTCGTTTTTTGCCACCGACTTCCGAAATTAAAGTTATTTTTCACTTTGTAGTGTTTTTTTTTGGAGGTCGGTTGTTTTTTTTTTTGTAAAAAGTTTATATTTTTCACTTTTTAGTTGTGGTACCTACCCCACACACATTCGAATACCACTACCTGCTACCAGTGACAGAAACTTATCATATCATCTACATACTAAGTGGAAAAAAAAAACGTATTTTGTAGCTAACTCAAAAACTATCCAAGCAAAGTTAATAAAATTTATATGGGACCAATTTCAGAGCACACCCTTTCAAACAAAAAAAGAATTTTCAAAATCGGTCCACAATTGACGGAGAAATCGGTGGACATACATAAAAAAAAAAAAACAAACATACGCGACGAACATATAACCTCCTCCTTTTTGGAAGTCGGTTAAAAAGGAGACTTAGCGCCATATGTAAAACACAGCTTTCTAGTAAAAATCTCATCAAGGCCTTAAATACATTTGCCATCCCCATATTAACATACTCATTCGGAGTTATTAAATGGCCAAAAACAGACACAGAACAGTTAGAACGAATCACACGCACCACTCTTACAAAACATAACAACTTACACCCTAAATCTGAAATAGAAAGACTAACTATCAAAAGAAAAAACGGAGGGAGAGGCCTAATAGATATCCAACACCTCTGGCGGAAACAAGTCTGTCGACTAAAAACATTCTTTCACTCAAAATCCCGCACTAGTAACATTCATAAAGCCATAGCTCATAATGATTTCCACTATACACCACTTAACTTAAATGAACAGCCAGATACTCCACAAATTACTAGTGATGACCCATAGCAACAAAAAATTGAGGACTGGAAGAAAAAGGTACTTCATGGCCGTCATCCTCATGACCTAGAACAATCCCATGTTAACAAAGTAGCCTCAAATAAGTTTCTGAAAATAGGCAATTTATTCCCAGAAACTGAAGGTTTTATAATTGCAATACAGGACCAGATTATTAACACTAAAAACTGTAGAAAATTTATTATCAAAGATCCTTCTGTAACAAATGATAAATGTCGCAAGTGTCACATCCAACCAGAAACAATTCAGCATATAACAGGAGCTTGCACAACTCTCACGCAAACAGACTACACACACAGGCACAATCAGGTGGCAAATGTAATTCATCAAAAATTATCAGTTAAATACACACTAATACAAGACACAAACACTCCTTACTACAATTACACACCATAAACTATCCTAGAAAATGACACACATAAACTTTACTTCGACCGCGCTATTCTCACAGACAGGACAATCCACTACAATAGACCGGATATAACCCTACAGGATAAAATAAATAAAGTTACTTACCTAATAGATATTGCCGTTCCCAACACACAACATTCAGAAGACAATATCTGAAAAAATTAGTAAATACGCAGAACTCAAAGATGAAGTAACTAGAATATGGCGCCAACAAAAAGTGTACGTCATCCCTATGGTCCTCTCCACAACCGGCGTTATCCCGAATCACCTTCTTCATAGCCTTAAATTACTAAACCTAAAAGAAACCCTCTATATCACCCTACAAAAAGCTGCAATTTTAAATAAATGTCGAATTGTCAGAAAGTTCATGCAAATAGATGAAAACGAAATAGGTCCCCATCATAACACATCCTCAACATAACACACCACACGCTGCATTTACTTGGCTTCGGTCCGTAAATGTTGCAAATACCAGCCAAAGAGCTGAGAAGAAAAAACACTCTACATAATAATAATAATAACGCCACTGTCGTATCTCTACGTTGACGTCGTGGTGGGGCTTGCGCGCTCCGAACTCTAGGCCTGTGCCAGTAGAGTTTACTTTGCCGGAACAGGTCTGGGATTAAGAGCCAGACCAAGAGAGATACAAAAACCCGCAGGGCAGCATGTGGCGAGCTGTTGGGCAGTAGCGACCCCACGGACCCTATCTCCCGAGAGAAGTCTTGTTCCTCACCTATGGCTTGCCTTTATTGGCCGGCTGGAGTGAACACTGATGAGGAACAGAGCTCCCGCCTCATTCTTGCCTTAATTGGCCGGCTTGAGTGGAGATTCGCAAGAGCAAACGTGCTCGGAGGAAGGAAGTATTCCAGCAAGATGCTGGTAGGGATCTTGACCGTACTTCCGGGATTGTCCTGATAGCCGTGGAATACCTCTCCACTCCTCATAAGCACCTCAGGACGTGTTGCCCCTTTGTCGCTATGACACTATGTGCTAGCGACCGTTTTTGGGGGCCCATTATTGAGCGTGCAAGTCACCCCCTGCCATTTTATCCGTGTACATTTAAACATTGATCAGGCAGGGGCCATAGTCCCTCCATAGCTCCAGGTAACCAGTCCATTTAAGCCACCCAAACCCATAGTTCAATATCTTTGTTTCCATATTCTGCAATAGTCCTACACCAACCAGGGGTTGTCCTTGGGTGCCCTTGCATAGTGCGAACAGGGATAATCGTCGGTTGGTGCGTCAATACTTAAAAATGTCTAAGGGGCCTCTGCGAGTTGGCTTCGGCCCCTCGTACGCATTCCAAAGGTCCGGGACCCCAGGGTCCTGAGATATGTCAAAGACATTTAAAAATAATAATAATAATAAATTTCAGGGCGACAGTTTGAGTCTGCTTTGGTTCTGCTTAGCCCTGAATCCTCTAAGCACACTGCTAGAGGATTCAGGTCTTGGCTATCGGTTGAGGAGAGGTGGTCAGGTTATATCTGGTGAGGAGGTGTCCATTACATGGATGATCTAAAACTCTTTGCCCCCAACAATTTGCAACTGATGGAGCTACTGAAAGTAACTGAAACTTTCAGTAGTGCCATCAGAATGGAATTTGGTGTGGACAAATGTGCGGTCATGCATGTAAAGCGAGGGGAGATTGTGGAATCCGTGGGAGCTCAACTCTCGGATTCCATAAACCTTAGAGCCCTCTCCGCATCCGAAACCTATAAGTATTTGGGTATGTCGGAAGCGTTGGGCATCAATGTTACTGACATGAAGCAATCGTTGAAGGAGCGTTTCTTTGGCCGCCTGAAGAAAGTATTTAATAGTCTTCTATCAGGCGGAAACAAGGTGCGCGCCTTCAACGGTTGGGTCATGCCGGTTTTGATGTACTCTTTCGGCATACTCAAATGGACTCAGACCGAAATCGACGCCCTGGATAGGAGGGTCCGTACGCTGCTGACTGCATATCGAATGCATCACCCACGGTCATCGGTAATGAGACTGTATATCCCGCGAAAGTGTGGAGGTCGAGGCTTTTTAAACGCTAAGACCCTCCACAATCGCGAGATATGCAGTCTTAGGGAATATTTCCTAGAAGCCGATGTGGGGATGCATCGAGATGTGGTCGCGGTGGACAAGGGTGTTACTCCGCTCTCCTTGGCTAAAGAGAACTGGCGCAAGCCTGTAGTGCTCGACACTAACGATCGCAGGGAGGTATGGCAGAGTAAGGAGCTTCACGGACGCTTTTTCCGGGCCCTACATGGACCCGATGTAGATTTACAGGCGTCCGTGACCTGGCTACGTTTCGGTGACCTCTTCGGGGAGACCGAAGGTTTTATCTGTGCAATTATGGATGAAGTTATCATGACGAACAATTACCGGAGATTTATTGTGAAGGATGGCACGGTTGATCTGTCGGGCATGCCACCGTCCGGGAGAATCAATCCGACACATTATCTCCGGGTGATCTCGTCTAGCTAACGAAGAGTACTTGCATAGACACAACCTTGTAGCCAGGATTATCCATCAGCAACTTGCTCTGAAATACGGCCTTGTGGAATCGGAAGTGCCATACTACAGGTATGTGCCCGACCCAGTTCTCGAAAATGGAAATATCACATTGTACTGGGATCGATCCATCATCACTGACAGGACTATTGTTGCCAATAAACCTGATATAGTGGTGGTGGATCGAGTAGAGCGGCGCACAATGATTATTGACATAACAGTCCCGCATGACGGGAATCTCGTGAAAGCCGAGAAAGACAAATAAATCAAACATCTTGACTTGGCTCGCGAGATTGTCGACATGTGGGATGTGGACTCAGCGATCATTGTGCCGATAGTCGTATCAGCCAATGGCTTAATTGCCAAGAGCCTCGACCAACACCTAAGGAGGCTCTCGTTGGGCAGCTGGATCAAGGGCTTGATTCAGAAGGCGGTACTCCTGGACACGGCTCGCATTGTTAGGAGGTTCCTCTCTCTGGAGCCCTGATCGCCGGTAGCTTGGACCCTGTTCCCGATACCGGTGGGCTACTATTTTTTTATATTTTTAAATGTTTTTTTGATTATTTTTTAGAAGAATATTTAAAAATGAAAAAATTATGTTTAAAAATGAAATAAAGGAAATAATAATAACCCCACCGCCGTATCTCTACGTTGACGTCGTGGTGGGGCTTGCGCGTTCCGAACTCTAGGTCTATGCCGGTAGAGTTTACTTTGCCGAAACAGGTCTAGGATGAGGAGCCAGACCAAGAGAGATAGAAAAACCCGCAGGGCAGCATGTGGCGAGCTGATGGTCAGTAGTGACCCCACGGACCCTATCTCCCGGGAGAAGTCTTGTTCCTCACCTCTGGCTTGCCTTCATTGGCCGGCTGGAGCGAACACTGACGAGGAACAGAGCTCCCATCTCATTCTTGCCTTAATTGGTTGGCTTGAGTGGAGATTTGCAAGTGCAAACGTGCTTGGAGGAAGGATGTATTCCAGTAAGTGCTCGTAGGGATCTTGACCATCTTCCAGGCTCTGGGATTGTTCTGAAAGCCGTGGAATACCTCTCCACTCCTCAAACACCTCAGGACATGTTGCCCCCTTGTTGCTACGACTCTTTGTGCTAGCGACCGTTTTCGGGGACCCATTATTGATTGAGTGTGCAAGTCACCCCCTGCTATTTTATCCGTGTGCATTTAAAACATTGATCAGGCAGGGGCCATAGTCTTTCATGGTGCATACAGGGATAATCGTCGGTTGGTACCTCAACACTTATTAATGTCTAAGGGAATACTATAGGAAAGCATAAAAAACTTCAAAAGTCCGCCATATTGGATTAAGAGTGATGTCAGAATATTTTTCTAATTATTCTCGGCAAGCCCTTTCATTTGATACCCATATTGCAGAAGTGCATAAAAAATAACTATTCCGCAATCTTGGATATTCCGCCATATTGGATTTAGAATGACGTCACATTATTTTTCGAGTTAGTCTCAACTAGCCCTTTCATTTGATACCCATATTGTAGAAATGCATTAAAAATAACTATTGCGCCATCTTGGATGGTCCGCCATATTGGATTTAGAATGACGTCACATTATTTTTCGAATTACTCTCAACAAGCCCTTTCATTTGATACCCATATTGTAGAAATGCATTAAAAAGACTATTCCGCCATCTTGGATGGTCCGTCATATTGGATTTAGAATGACGTCACATTATTTTTCAAATTACTCTCAACAAACCCTTTCATTTGATACTCATATTGTAGAAATGCACTAAAAATAACTATTCCGCCATCTTAGATGGTCCGCCATATTTGATTTAAAATGACGTCACATAGATTATCGTGTATTGTCATTCAAACTAAACGTGTATACAAAATTTCAGCTCAATCGGTTGAAGATTTCTGCTTCAAAATTGAGTAGCAACATTGCACCAGAACATACATACATACATACATTGCAAGTTAAATAAAAGCTTTAAAAAAATTGAGATCCTCGCAACAAGCCCTTTCATTTGAATGTCACACGATCTAGTTCGCAAAACATTTTTAAATTTTGTTATTTGCCCCGTAAAAGTGACCCCCGTAGTAAAATTTATTTATTTACGTTACACGTCCGTGTTTGCGCCACAGAAATACATATCTGCAATATGCGATCCATTAGGTTTGAAGCAAATTGGCTGTGACAGACGTACAGACTGACGACACGAGTGATCTTATAAGGGTTCTGTTTTTTTCCTGTTGATGTGTAGAACCCTGAAAACTTTGTATCCCCGGCGGGGGAGGAGTGGGGGGTTTACCAACCCTCCCCTCCTCTCCCTCCTCATCTACGCCCTATCGAGGCGGCACGTTTCTAAATTTTAACCTATGTTAGTGTTAGAATGTGTGTATATTAAATACATATTAATATGTAAATGATTTACATTAAAATATATATATTGTCACATTCTTACATTAAACAGGGTTTTCCATGAATCATTCAAGTAAAGGAATATTCTGCATATTCACCTTCAACTTTAATAAATGATTAAACCGCGGATACAATGATCAGTGTGCCAGAGGAGGTATAATGTTTGAGTTTGGCGCTTGTGTTGTTAATGGGTCATTGGATCTGTTTAGTATTCCGGAAGCTGGCCAATAAATCGTGTGGTGCGACAGATCGTGGCTGACCACTGACCAGAGCGGCCGGCGGCCCCACTGCGATGTCTAGATTGCTGCAGAAGGTTCACTCTTCTCGTAACATGATGAGACCAATCTTCATAACATTGTTAATATTAGGTAAGGTATTAAAGGTACAATTCAACAGCATGTCTACCTATGGTAACAATTTGACCGGAGGGCACTTTGGGCGATACAGTCGCTAATGGCACTCTGGTTCCTGAAGAGTCCTTACAGGTGATAGTGCACCTACCAGTTATGATAAAGTCTCAACGAAGAGGGGGCGAGGCCATTGGCAATAACGATAACCGGCACATGTTCGGGGTAGGTACTACTCATCATTCTCCCCCTTATCCCAATTTATTTGTGGTCGGCGCAACATGTCTTTTTCTTACATATTTAGGGTTGCCAACTATTTTTCAGAAAAATAACGTATCAAGTTCTTCAAATAGGGATTTTATTCCCAATAAACATGTTTTTGGGTGCTTTTAGCAAACGCTAACAATTTTTTGCTGTAGGTATTTGAAAGTTTCAAAGCTAGTTTTACAAACAAAATTTAGATATGTAAATAACTCGATGGACAATTTGTTTCTCTCTTCTCGCCACTTCAGATTCATTACTGAAAAACTTTGTGAAAGCTGAAGTGGTGGGAACAGAGAGTAAATAAATCCGATTCATTTTTAAGATTTGCTTTTTTAGGGTTCCGTAGTAAACAAGGAACCCTTATAGTTTCGTCATGTCCGTCTGTCTGTCTGTCTGTCCGCGGTCTAGCTCCGAGACCCTTAGTACAAGAAAGCTGTAATTTGGCATAGGTATATATATTAATTACGCCGACAAAGTGGGAAAACAAAATTATGAAAAAAAAATTTTTTTATGGTATCTCTCATACACGTAAAGTGGTGATATTTATTTTTTATTTTTTCACCCCATGGTGAGGGATATCATTGGAAAGGTGCTTCAAAAATATTGTGAGTTTGTAAAACCATTTTTGGATTCAGGGATTCGTTTGCGAAATATTAAGCTTTAAAGTGCTAATTTTTGTGAGAGTCAAGTGTCCCCCCCCCCTGCCGGCTAAATGGTTAGTTTTGGGTGTGTGAAAAAAATCATAACAGTAGTTTATATAACGAAATTAAAAGAAAAACTATCACAGCTAAGTAGGCTCTACAGGTTAACGAGTAATAATCAACCAACTTAACTTTGCAGTTGCAAAAACATGTTTTCCCATACATTCCGTATGGGAGAACATATTTTTCAACTACAAAGTTAAGTTTGTTTTTGGGATAAATTCATCCCAACTACGGAACCCTTCATTGTGCGTGGTCCGACACGCACTTGGCCGGTTTTCAAAAGTATTTTTGTCTGAAAATGTATAACAGATTTTTTTTGACTTAAAAGTATCGCCAAAAAATTCAGTAATTACGTATGGTTTACACTCATATGTGTGTTTCGTTTTACGCATTACAGTAAAGATTAGAAATAAAGTATTTTAGCTTACGTTATTTTATGCAAAAGTATAAATTATACTAATCGAAAATAAAGTACCTAGGATACGTTAATATAACGTATAGTTGGCAACCCTATCCATGCTCCTCTTTTGTCGTCATGTCGGTAAGTAACCCCTCTAGCCATACCTATCATCTCTCACACAGTCTATCCATCGTTTCTTTGGTCTTCGTCTACTCATTATAGCCGTCCACATTTTTCCTCATTTCTCTGCATCACATATCCATGTCTCCAGCACACTGCGAAATGAAATTCCTGATGGAAACCCGCTAACTTATTGCACGGACGCAGAAACACTGATGAAATGATGAGGCGTTTCCGATTTTGCTTTTTATTTATTTTTATGTTGCTATGATTGTGTCATTCTATTTAGTTTGTGATGTTCCTGTGCGACACCGACTACACCGAAGCAGTCCAATCTTTGTTTCGAAAATCATTTCCTATTAGGACGTAGGTACCTATTACCTACCTACGCAGTTAGGTGAGGTTCTATTAATTGTGTGTAACCAAGTCAAAGATCGGAGCTATAAAATCTATCTTATTTCCAGAAAAAATCCTTTCAAAAGACGATCGCGTCCTCGAGTTTCTTCCACAAAAATCCATAGACCTGAGAAAAATTCTGATTCATTTTGAGTGTAGGCATCCTTCTGTCGCCATGGGATCACTGAAGGCAAAGGTTCTCGCGCACATCTGGCAGTGGCGCGAGGAGGCGAAACGCCAGGGCTTAACTCCGCTGCCGCCAGAAATCGCGGTACAGTGGACAGAGCTCCGGCGGGATCTCATGGCGTCATGGAGTGCAATTGTCGCAATCCAGCGCTCGGCACGCCACAATTGCGGCAATAAGTCCTCTGTTTGAGGAGTGGCTAGAGAGGCGCCACGGCGCACAGTGGGTAAAAAATGACGTTTTTTGTTCAAAAATCTGCCTACACCACAACTTTTGACATATCGCTGCCATTTTTTTATATACTTCTGAGATAAACACACTTTGGTGTGTCATTGCCACTTTTTCAAAATTGAAATATCTTTTTTTTAATTTCTTTTAAAAATCGGGAAATTAATCAAAATAATTTTTTTTTTGGGTCGCGTTTTTGTATCCACCATTTTGATTTTTTATAAACAGACAGTAAATTCATGACCAGGGACCTGAAAAACCCCTGGAAACCGATTTTTGTTAAAATATTTTTTCTTAGAAATTGTTATTGCTTCATTTCCCGATTTTTTGAGGTTATGGTTTTGACTTTTAAGGAAAAGTGGCAGTGACACACCAAAGTGTGTTATCTCAGGAGTGTATAAAAACTAAATGGCAGCGATACGTCAAAAATTGTGGTGCAGGCAGATTTTTGAACAAAAAAAGTCATTTTATTCCCACTGTGCGGCGTCTTCACCTTCCACCTGACGTAGGTCCTCTTTCGGGATGTTCCTGTTCAGGATAAGGCGGGAGGAAACGCCCGGGTGTCACCATTGTGTGGATCGCCCGGAGGATACGGTGGAGCATACGGTGGAGGTCTGCCCGGCTTGGGCGGAGCATTGCCGTGTCCTCGTGGAGGCGATTGGTGGTGGTGATCTCTCGCGTCCAGCCCTGGACTAGGCCATGGTACGGAGCGAAAGGGCATGGGAGGCCGTCACCTCCTGCGAAGCAGTAATGCTCGCGAAGGAAGAGGCGGAACGTGTGACAGAGAGGCAAATTTCACCCTTATGCCCCTAACCGGCGCAGGAGACGCCCTGGGCGTCGAGAGTCGCAGGCCTATTCCCAGCCATCGTAGGCGCAGGCTTGCGGACGGTGAGCAATGGGTAGCTTGCCGTCCGATAAGGACTGGTCCTCAACGCGCCAGAACTCAACGCGCGCCTCAGAGAAATGTCAGCAGAACTGATTGGGTCCGATAGGGCCGATGCCTGACGGGGTTGCGGTTTTGTCCGAAAGGGTTGCCGTGGCCCCTGGCAATACAGGCAACTGAAGAAACACGGGTGAGTTTTAGTCAGTAAGAGTCTGACACGCCCTCCCGCTCCACCCAGAGCGGGAGAAGTTATTTGATAATTTCTCTCCCAAAAAAAAAGGCATCCTTCTGTGTCTCCAGTATAGTGTTATGTTATGGTATGAGTAATTTGTATGAGGCGCGTGTTCACATGAGTAATGCGCGCTATCTGGCGGCACCACACACACAGCACGCATGCGGCTCGCACGAGCCACGCTTACGACACGTCACCCACCAGCAGTGTTTGCGATGTGCTACGCTAATTTATAGCCACGACGAGAGGTGCTGAATTCAGCTGAAACAAATTGTTTCCACAGCTTTTGCATGGAGCACACATTTTCAGTAATTTACCTGTCTGCACGTGCGAATTTAAGTTATTCCCAACTGAGAGAGCTTACAAAGTGGCTCATTGTTGCGATGGCCTTCACTCTATTCTACTAAGTTCTTCTAAAATTATACTCAACAGACATAAGTTAACTAATGTAGTCATCCAATGTGAACGAGCTACATGCATTCAGAATGTTATTGGACACTTTTGCATTTAGAAAAGAATATTAAAATCTAAGGACTGAGTATGGTAATTACCTACACAACTGAAACCCTTTCTAAATTTTTTTTAGCAATAAATATTTTATACCGTACCTATTTATATTAAACTCATTGAATATTCACGTAAGCATATCCACAATAATCAAAACTAAATATCCAAGATTAAATAAAATAAAATAAAAATAAATTATGTTGAATCGAAATCAATTAAAGAAATGAAAACAAAATAAATCAAATTAAATGAAATAAAATAATATCAAAAATAATAAATACATATTACATACATAACAAGCACAGACAAAAACGAACATTCACACAGTAACAATATGTCTGCTGCAGCATTGCCAGATGTAAGGGCAATCCAGTATGTTGGCAATCATCGCCAGGACGGTTTTGGGGCTGCCCCGCACTCTGCGCACCGCTTGCGCATCATCGCGTTATCATATTACCTCTAACTGACAACGCCCTCCGCTCCCGCTCAATGTCCGCAACGTCTTTTAGGTCAGCTGTACCAATGTGACCCAAGTATTTGACTTGTTCTACTTTCTCAAGCGGTGCATTATTTAAACACACAGGGGGCACACTGTTCAGACTTATTGGATTAGCTCCAGACACCATGAATTTACTCTTCTCTGCATTATATTTCAACCCATGGCTCGAGGCATACTCTTCACAGGTCCCCATTAATTTCCTAAGACCGCAGACCGATGCGCTCAGCAGCACCATGTCGTCAGCGTAGCTTAAGTTATTGACGCACACTCCATCCACATGGCAACCAAGATGCTGGCTGCTAAGCCCAACGATTAGGGCGTTCACATAGAGGTTGAAGAGCGCAGGAGAGGTCAACCCTCCCTGTCTCACCCCGCACTCCAACCTATATGGTTCAGACATTACACCCGCCCATCTGACGCTATTGATCTGGTGTCTGTACCAATATTTAAATATGTTAGAGAATTCTAGGGGTTACCCGATACTCTCCAGTTTCTCCCACAGGATGTTATATGACACCAGATCCAAGGCCTTGGACAGATCCAGGAAACACGCGTACACAGGAGTTTTGCGATCCGTATAATATCTGACGACGTGCTTAAGACTCAGAATAGCAGCTTCAGTGGACAGTTTGGGTTTCGGCACAAACTGTCCACTGAAGCTGCTATTCGATTGTCATGCAGTGACAGATATTTATCTAACTGAGTATTAAGCAAGCCGTCAAACACTTTTGCTACTATTGTTGCAAGTGAAATAGGTCTGTAGTTATTTACGTCGGCAACATCCCCGGTCTTGTTCTTAAACTACAGGCACTACAACAGTTTTCATAAAATCGGCAGGTAGATATGAATGTCTCACACACAGAGAATAAAACATTGCCAGCACTCTCGATATATGCGGGCCCGCGTGCTGTAGGTGCTCTATGCTGAGCCCATCGTGGCCGGGGGATTTACCTTTAGTCATAGACTTTATGACGGCAGCTACATGTTTAGCATTAAATCTTGTCCCCACAAGACCACTCGGTATCTCAGCAGCAGGCACCCTACCCTGCCCTAATGTAGACTGTACACGAAAATGGCTTCCAAATATGTCAGCAATACCTTTAGAGTCACTCGCCCCTCTGTGGCTCACCGGACGACCAGGTCTCGGATTGACACTGTTGGTGCATTGCCAGAAACTTCGGAAGTCTCCGGACTTGTGTTTTTTAGCAATGGCATCCATTTTCACCTGATCTTGATGAACTTGACACCATTTAAGCCTGGACTTGAATATCTTTCGACTTTTACACATTTTATCATACACACACCCAGTTCTAGGCCTCCCGCACATAACCCACTCCAGAAACCTCGACCGGGCCTCCATATGAGCCCCGCGGACGTGTTATAAGTTTCAACAATACACCAACACTGCGCCACTCGACAATTCGATACAACAAAACTCAGTACAAATGTATGTCCGCCTATTTCTCCGTAATTTATGGACCGATTTTGAAAATTCTTTTTTTGTTTAAAAGGGTGTTAGGTTTTAATTTATTAATACGTAATTGTTGAATATTGTACTGGCAACACCCAAAGATTCGATGTGTCAATCGCGCGGGAACCCCAAAACTGCAAGTCGCTTGGAAACTTTTAAAGTTAAACTCACTAATAAATTACCAGTTTTGTCTATTCATGCTGATCCTAATAACCTATATGATGATTTCTTTAATGTATACTGTAAGCAATTTAATTCCACCTTTATTCCCAAGACTATCTCGGTAAATAGTATATAAGGCAGGGGATACAGGCTGTGTCAACAACTATAGGCCCATCTCTATCCTTTCTTCACTATCGAAAGTGTTTGAGCGTACTATTAATTATAGACTAATAAAATTCTTAGAGTCAAATAAAATTCTTGCTGAAACACAATATGGATTTCGAGCCCGCAAATCCACTGATGAGGCTGTTCACAGTTTTTCTGATTTTGTGGTAAGAAATATAGACGGAAAAAAGAAATGCCTAACCATCTTTCTCGATCTTGCCAAAGCTTTTGACACAGTCTCTATCCCCACCCTAATTCGTAAATTAACTAATATGGGAATACGGGGTAATGAACTTTTATTAATAGCCGACTATTTATCCGATCGAACGCAACGTGTAAGGATCGGGGACCACTTGAGTGATGAACTTCCTATTGAGCACGGGGTTCCCCAGGGAAGCGTTCTTGGCCCCACTTTGTTTTTGTGTTATATAAATGAACTATGTCAACTAAATCTTGAAAACTGCAAAGTAATATCTTACGCAGATGACACAACTCTTACTTTCAGGGGTGATTCTTGGGAAGAAGTATATTCCTTAGCTCAATCAGGTCTGAACAAGGTCTGCCACTGGCTCGCTGCAAACTCGCTCACTCTTAACGCAGATAAAACAAAATACATTCCTTTTGCAATCAGGAGCGTAGAAACCTTTCAAGATAAGCCTCTCATATATGTTCATCAGTGTTCATTTCCGCCTTTGGATCAATGTAGCTGCTCAACTATACAGCCAACACAAAGTATTCGTTATTTGGGTGTAACTATTGATAAAAGGTTGTCCTTTGATGAACACATTCACAACTTATGTAAAAGAGTACGGAAACTGACTTATATTTTTAAACAGCTTAGACAGATTGCAAATGGTGAAACACTTAAAATTGTATATTTTGCCCTTGTTCAATCTATACTTACATATTGTGTAACAACTTGGGGAGGTGTCGGTAAAACTAAAATGTTGGAAATAGAAAGAGCCCAAAGGTTGATTCTGAAAGTTGGCCTTTCAAAACCACGACTCTATCCTACTGAAGCACTGTATCGGGAAGCTGAGGTGTTAACTGTTAGGCAAAGTTACATCCTTTTTACTATTCTGCGGCAACATTCAGATCCATCCTCTTTCGATCTTCCTAAATTAACAACGAGGAGGCAGTATGCAATATGTAGCACCTTCAAATCTAAAACAGGATTTGCTCAAAAATTTTATACTTTCCGAGGACCTGAACTGTACAATAAGTTAAATAAAGAGTTAGGTATTTTTAATTACAATAAATCTAAATGTAAAATTATATTGACTAACTGGCTACAAAAATTGAACTACACAAAAACAGAGGAGCTACTAGTCATAAAAACATAATAGGAACCATTCGTCTAGTTGGATATGAACCCAATACATACCCTCTCAACACTACACACACACTCACGCACACACACACACACATACAGACAAACACAAAATGCATCACACCCTCTCCTTCATCCCACATCACCTTGAATTCCACTACACTTCATACACATTTAACATTTATTATTTTTATTTTTGTTGTTTTCTTCTCCAACAAATAGTTGGTTATAACATGAAAATGTAATAATGGCTTCATTAATGTTTTTAATTGGTATTTTTACCTGTAGGGGGGAGTCCCTGGTGTCCTGAAATACAAGTCACGGCTTAGTTTAGGCACCAGTCTCCCACAAATGAACATTGTCCTGCATGATAATTTTAATTTTTTCCATTTTTAAGTTTTAGTTTTGGTGTTATTTGTGGAAGAAAAATAAACATTTTTATTATTATTATTATTTATCTATATTTCAACAAATCTCGGGACCATGGATCCCGGTCCTTTGGAAGGCGTACGAGGGGCCGAAGCCAACTCGCAGAGGCCCCTTAGACGTTAATAAGTATTGAGGCACAAACCGACGATTATCCCTGTATGCACCATACAAGTGCACCCAAGGACAACCCTCGGTTGGTGTAAGACTATTGCAGAACATGGAAACAAAACATATTAGGCTATGGATTTGGGTGGCTATAATGGATTGGTTAACTGGAACTATGGAAAGACTATGGCCCCTGCCTAATCAATGTTTTAAATGCACATGGATAAAATGGCAGGGGGTGACTTGCACACTCAATAATGGGCCCCGAAAACAGTCGCTAGCACAAAGTGTCGTAGCGACAAGGGGGCAACATATCCTGAGGTGCTTGAGGAGTGGAGAGGTATTCCACGGCTTTCAGAACAATCCCAGAGCCCGGAAGATGGTCAAGATCCCTACGAGCACTTACTGGAATACTTACCTTCCTCCGAGCACGTTTTCTCTTGCGAATCTCCACTCAAGCCGGCCAATTAAGGCAAGAATGAGATGGGAGCTCTGTTCCTCGTCAATGTTCACTCCAGCCGGCCAATGAAGGCAAGCCAGAGGTGAGGAACGAGACTTCTCCCGGGAGATAGGGTCCGTGGGGTCGCTACTGCCCATCAGCTCGCCACATGCTGCCCTGCGGGTTTTTGTATCTCTCTTGGTCTGGCTCCTCATCCCAGACCTGTTCCGGCAAAGTAATCTCTACCGGCACAGACCTAGAGTTCGGAGCGCGCAAGCCCCACCACGACGTCAACGTAGAGATACTGCGGTGGGGTTATTATTATTATTATTATAGTAACGCATCTTTTAGTGATTGGAATACCATTGGTATTCATAAAAGTAGAACACGGCTTTATGAGCTGTACAATGAAAGGACTTATGTAAACACAGCTGAATTTAATTTATATGTTAGAAATTATACAAAATTATTTTAAAAAGTTTGTTGTATGGCCAAGTCGCGTTATTTGAGTTCGAAGATTAAAAATAGTAGTTTTGTAATTAAAACGACTTGGAATATTATTAATAGTGAAACGGGAAGGTCTAATAACCGAAATACTGATTACAGCCTGTTTATTAATGACAACATAATAAAATCAGACTCACAAGTCACTGCGGCCTTTGAAAATTTCTTTTCAGATATTCCCGTTTCAACTACTAAATCCCTAAACTCATCACCTTCTGTTGCTGAGTCTTTGTTAAAGGAAAATGTTAATGTTTGCAATTCGGAATTTCTTTTTGAACATATTACCTGTAGAGACATAATTAAAACCTTTCACACCTTAAATGTAAAAAAGACTGCAGATCTGTGGGGTAATTCTGTAGAAATTGCCAAGTCTATTATTGACATTGTAGCACCTACTTTAGCTCTTATCTTTAATAATTGTATCGACTGTGGGGAGTTTCCTGATCTTATGAAAATTGTAAAATAATTCCTTTGTTTAAATCAGGTAGTACATCAGACCCCACAAATTATAGACCTATTTCAGTACTACCTACTTTTAGTAAAATTGTTGAGAAATTAATTTTAGAGCAATTGCAAAGATTTTTTAATAGACATAAATTATTACATAGCAAACAGTTTGGTTTTACAAGGGGTCGTTCAACTACTGATACTGTGTTGAACTTTTAGGTCATATTTATGATGCATGGGAAGATAAATGCGATGCTTTGGGCATCTTTTGTGATTTGTCCAAGGTTTTGTGGTTTTGTTCTTCATGAAACGTTAATCAGGAAACTCCGCCACTATGGGATCCGGAACAGCGCTCTGAATCTTCTTATTTCATACTTGAGTAATAGGATTCAGAGCGTTGACGTTAATGGAAAAAGATCTCCCGGATCTATAGTAACAATGGGAGTCCCTCAGGGCTCAATTCTTGGTTCTTTCTTGTTTCTTATTTATATTAATGACTTGCATTACCTCATAAAGGATAACCATGATGTAGTGTTGTTTGCGGATGACACCTCACTTTTATTTAAACTTAAACGTCAGCAGCTGGTTACTGACGATGTAAATAGCGCGATCTCAAAAGTAGTTCACTGGTTCAATGTTAACAATTTACTTCTTAATGAAAAAAAAAACCAAATGCATTAAGTTTACCCTACCTCATGTTAGGCAGGTGAAAACTAGTGTGTTGATAAAGGGCGAAGAATTGAATCCTGATGATAGCACAGTTTTCTTGGGCTCAATTTTGGATGCTAAGCTTCAGTGGGGCCCACATATAGATAAATAGTCAAAAAAGCTAAGCTCCGCAGCATATGCTGTTAGAAAAATTCGTAATTTGACTGACATAGAGACAGCCCGTTTAGTGTACTTTAGCTATTTTCATAGTGTAATGTCGTACGGTATTCTGTTGTGGGGAAATGCCGCCGACATTCAGACTATCTTTGTTTTGCAGAAAAGAGCTGTTCGATCAGTTTATAAATTAAGTCCGAGACACTCTCTCAGAGATAAATTTAAGGAGATTAATGTAATGACCTTCTCAGTATATTTTTGATAATCTTTTATATGCCCATAAAAATATAAAATTGTTTAAAAAATACAGTGATATCCATAACATAAATACTAGGAACAAACACAAATTTGTTGTACCCACAACAAGGCTCAAAAAAATAGGTGGATCGTTCAGATGTCAATGTATACGCTTTTATAATAAACTTCCAAGCCACGTACAAGATCTAAGCCTTAATAAATTCAAATCATTCATTAAACGTAAGTTGTGCCAGAAAGCTTTTTATACCGTTAAACATTACATTGAGGACAAAAAGGCTTGGCATTGAGCTGCTCCAATTATTATTTTTATTTTTTACTTTTGGAACTTTGTTTATTATGCAAACTTTAAAATTATATACACAATGACATAAATATTTACTTTGTTAAGTATAATTTTATTATTATTTTAATTGTTGTGAATGTGAGGACTATGTAGCTCATGTATATATATATATTTTTCTCAGTTTATCTAATGATAATCTGGCAGTTTTGAGTACTTTATGCGGCCTACCCAAATGTTCTTTCTTTGGTATTGTTCGTCGAATCGTTGAGCTCCTTTTAAGTTCTGAGTTGAGCTACACGATTACTGACAAATGCGTGCACACTAGACAGGTCCACTCAAATCTGTATGGTTCTTTCCTCAAAAGACCATTTCAGACACAAATCTACATGGTCCTCAAATGAAATGCTCTGACCAAGATTATTTCCGGGTTTTTTTTATATACACATTGACATTAATGATTTTTATATATACAATGACATGAATATTTACTTTTAAAGTATTATATTATTTTAATTATTGTGAATGTGAAGACTATATGGATCATTCCTTATTGTTTTGTTTTTAATTTTTTCTCAGTTAGTTCTAATCATGGTTTGACAGTTTGAGTAATTTATGTGGCCTACACAAATGTCCTTTTTTTGGTATTGTTCGTCGAATCGTTGAGCTCCTTAAATTCTGAGTTGAGCTGTACGATAACTGACAAATGCGTGCACTGACTGGGCAGGCCCTCTCAATCTGTGTGGTGCTTTCCTCTAAAGACCACTTCAGACACCAATCCACATGGCCTTCACATGATCTGACCAAGATTATGTCTGGACTTTAAAAGAGACTGTGACCTCTGAGTTTGTTTCGGCCTTTCTTCTCAGAGTAGCCAGATAGAAAACGCCGACCTCATCTAGTTTTTAAAATATGATTGACGTGTAAAAGTGTTTGTACAAACCTACTTACAGAAATAAAATGATTTATCATTTATCATTCAATCAATCAATCAATCATTTATTTTGTTAAACATAGGTATGGTTACAGATAGTATAGTCTAAAATATGCGCACTATGTTTTGCCAATATTTATGGCGTACAAACTTAACACAAATAAGTAATTACAATTAAGGTGGCATGTCAATAGATTAAATTAAAAGAAATAATAATATCAATTTAAAACAATATGTCAGTTATGTAAACAGGTCATACAATTTTAGACAAATTGACATTTAACCCTTCTTCTGGGTCTGGCGCTCGTGACGTTAAGACGTGCTTAGTGGCTGTGTCGGTAAAAAATAGATTGGCATGGTATTGGTTGGAGATCTACTGTAAATTAAGGTAACCTATTAGTTTTATGGTAAATATTAGAATACTGATTAAATAGTGTTATTATGTGGGGAATAGGAGATGTGATGGTATGGTGTAGAATATTGAATTTGATGTTGGCAAAGAAATATAAATAACTGACAAAATATATTGGTGTTTCATATTATTTTCCTTATTTCTGAAATATTGTAAATATGTAGTTTTATAAAACAGTTTACATTATGATATTGGGGTAACGACTTTAAGATTCATTTGGGGATTAGTATGCATTTTGAGGTTAAATAATTATATTCGGAACTAAATTAGTTATTTTAGAACAAGGATGGTTCTTATTACAAGGGTATGCTCTCAAATTGGTCCTATCTAAATTTTATTAACTTTGCTTGGGTAGTTTTTGAATTAGCTACAAAATACGTATTTTTTTCCCACTTTGTATGTAGATGATATGATAAGTTCCTGTCACTGGTAGCAGGTAGTGGTATTCGAATGTGTATGGGGTAGGTACTACAACTAAGAAAGTGAAAAATAAAAACTTTTATTAAAAAAAAACCCGACTTCCAAAAAAACACTACAAAGTGAAAAATAACTTTACTTTCGGAAGTCGGTGGCAAAAAACGAAAATACAAAACCTAAGACACCGACTTCCAAAATTAAAGTTATTTTTCACTTTGTAGTGTTTTGAGTCGGTTGTTTTTTTTATTTTATTTTTATTGTTGACGTAATCTACTCATTACAATGTTTTTGTTATGAGTTGTATTGTAATTTGTGGTTAGCAAATTAAAATGTAAATTGTAACTTTTGGTTTCGGGGCGTGAGAAACCTTTATACTTAATATAAAAACTATCTAACTCAGGATTTTTACTGAGGATAAAAATTAAAATACGTGTTGCCGATTTGGAGGCGAGTTTTATTCTAATCCTTATACATACATGGCTCATCCGGTGGGCACGGTGGGCGCTGAGCTTGCAAATGACAATATCTAGAGCAGACGGGTGAGGTGTATTCATAACTCCTCCGACCCTAAGAGCGAAATTATCGGAAGGTTCGATTTGAGAGGCATTCCGACAATTTCGCCAAAACAATAAACATTTCGGCGATTTTAGCCAAATTACATAAATCAAAAAGATAAGAAAACTGAAAATTACTAAACCTAAAGTGACGTATCCTAATTTTTCACAGAAGTTAAAGTCTTTCTTTTCATTCAAAACACTTTCGATCACTTCACTATGCTTTAACGAAAAGGCCATATATTTCACTTCGTCTAAACTTATTCCTTTCATATTAACTACACTTGATTTGGAGAGAGTGGCATTCACGTGCAACTGGGGTAACGTGACAATGGGGATCCTCTCCAGAACTTCCAACTTCACAAAAATACGACGGTGAAGGTGAATCCCATAGATTTGCAGGTCACAAGGCTCGTCAATTGCCACCAGGTAAGTGCCGAATACAAGTTGTTTAGTGATCTCTTCACCGCATTGCTTAGTCAGTGTCGTTCTCAATCTACTATAAAGGAGCCAGCTGGCTGCGTTGACTTGCTGAACCCTGACCTTCTCAATTTGGATTTCATGTCTTGTACAGGAAGTATGGTCATCTTTGAATTTCATCAACTGTTCTACACAGGTAAGTTCATAGTATAAGGCTTGATTATCCGCAGTGCATAAAAACTGATTGCCAGCAGAGAGTGGTCGACATGGTCTTATTAGAGGTAAGTATTTCATTCCTTTCGCCAGAAGGTAAGGATATTTGGGAATAATGGCCAAGGTTTTATTTTCAGATTCATGGAAGATTGGTAAGGAATATATCTTAAAATAGTTATAAGAGGAGTTATCCGTAAGTGGAATTTCCATTATAAATGTTATCTGATTATCTTTAATAAATGATTTTACACAAATGGTCTCCTCTATTTTCAATAAATTTGTTTCTATTGGAGGATACACTAAGTTTCCAGAGTTAGAAATCAATTCTAAATGATACAATAATTCTGTAGAGTTCACAATTGATTGATGTAGTATCGATAATTTACTTAATGCTAATGCTGTTTCGATTTCACTTAGTCTAGCAAAGATAGTACGAAAACTACTTGTGAATACAGAAAATAACCCCGTAAAGTAAGTTAAGAAAATCCAATTGTTTTGCTTAGCAGATAAATCTTTCAAAAGTAGTTCAATCTTTGTTAGGCGATTATGAAAGTTCAGTATTCTGATTCAAACAGTATTCATTGATACAGTATTCATTGATACATTGAACAGTATTCATTGATATTGAGACAAACAGTATTCTGATTAATTGTTTCAGTCACATTAATGAAACTATCAAACATCTTGGAGACTATAGTTAATTTTTTTGAAGTAATTATTTGATTATGATTTAACTTGGAAATAAGTTCTTCGTATCTAACGGCGTCATCGTGATCTAGGTTACCAGTTATTAATTTTATAATAGAACCCAATGGATTTATAAGGCCTCTTTTAGAACGTTTCTGTGGAACTAGTTGTCGATATTTTTCTACAGTTATATCGCGTATAAACTCTGTATGTATTTTCATACTTGTAAATTCATGGGAATATGATGCATTCCAATCGATAAGTTTATACATTTGTTGATAGTTGCTGGATATATAATTTAAATCATTATAAATCTGTTCTAAACTTATGAGCTTGATTATAGTCCAGTGATCAGTTTGAATGTGTGCTAGGCCTTCTTTTACCGGGAATATTCCTGGGTTTCCTTCAAGATTTTGCAGATGAAGGGCCAGCGATGGCATCACTACTAACAGGATGCCGCACCACCTGCGGAGGGCGTTTTACATTTTTAATATGGGTTTTGGTAATTCTTTCTCCTATTTGTATTGGTAAAATGTTTCTTTCGGCTTGACCTATAACTTTTGCTTTTACGTATCTTGGTTTGTCTTTACTTTTACGCTTATTCACGTCTTTCGCAAAAATAATTTCACCTTCATTAAACTCAACTCCAGCTTCACCACCTTTCCTTTCCCTATGCTTTTCTTTAATTGCTACCATTTTATCTGTCAAATGTTTGTACATGACTTTAGTTCGTTTTGCATGATCCTTAATCATTTTCTGAAAATATTGTTTCTCTAACTCTATGCTATACGGGTTATTTGTATCAGTATGTCCAAAAACAATTTCGAATGGAGTAAGTTCGGTAACAGAGTGAATGGAATGGTTATATGCCATAACCGAATACGTCATTACGGATGCCGCATCGGTACATCGTTTTTCATACTTCGCTAATCTATATGTATCAATTATGGTGGAGTGAAATCGCTCTATCAGACCCATTGAATTGGAGTTATTGGGTGTACCAATATGAAGTTGGACCTTATGTAAGCATAAAAATTCCTTCATCAACTCGTTACTGAACTCAGATCCTGGATCGGAACTTATCTTTTTAGGAACGCCATAGTATGAAAAATACTTCATTAGAGCACGGACAACTTCTGGAGTAGCACGCACAATGGTCCACCTGACGGACTAAGTGCGGAAACCAAACCCCATAACATAGAACATAGAACTTCTGGAGTAGATTTATTTTGAATTTCGATTGCCTGACCTAGTTTACTAAAGGCGTCAAAAAGGGTTAGATAAGTTTTACCTTCAATATTAAAAAGATCTATAAATAATTCCTGAAACGAAGCACTCTGTGTTTGAGTCAGCTGTAAATTAGGTTCAATAGGCTTCCTATCATACTTCATTTTCTGACATGCCTCGCAAGTATTTATAACTGCCGCTACTGTCTCCTGCATTCTATCCCAATAATAATTCCTACGAAGCCTTACTAATGTCTCTTTGATGCCGCGGTGGCACATGTTTCCTTCATGATGCTTAACTATTATAGTTTTCTGTTCTCCTTCATCTTCTACATAAATAACTTGTTCTGTGCATTCATGAAAATTAATCAAATCTTTTCTAAATAGCTGAATTATTATATTACCGAATAATTTACGATGTTCACTATCTTCAAAATAAATGAAATACTTCAATTTTGGTTTAATATATTGTTTCAAAAATCTTTTAGTAATTCTGGGTTATCCGTTGGTAAGAAAACTTCTAATACCTTATGTTTGTCACGCGAGAGATTCTTCACTTGCATTTCATTTTTGAGCCATGAGAATACTAAAATTTGATTTGGCTTTGCTATAGCTTCATGTAAAATTGGTATTCCAGTGGACTCGTTTAAAGCTGAATGAATTGTTTCTGATTTACTAGATTCAGGAACATTGTATGCATTAATGTTTTCGTCTATAAACTCTACAAAACTGGCAGTTGCTGTTCGACTTGTGTCTGATATTGTAATAGTTGATGAACTGTTGCGTTCTCTTTTCTTTTCAGCTGTGGACTTTTCTGTGATTACACTATCTAGGTATTCCGTAATTATTGGAATACATGTAGTGCTAGTTCTTAATACTTGGTTCTTTAAATCAATTACTGCGTCTAATTGTAATAAGAGGTCATTACCAATAAGTCCATCATATTGTGCGGCAATATCATACAAATAAAATTTATGCCAAGCGTTAGTTACAAAAGTAGGTAAAGGAGGAATTTCCATTATTTCATCGTGTCTACTAGAAGCATGGGTGCTTAACACTTGAAAATGTTCTTTCTTAATATATTCACTGAAAAATTCATAAGCCTTTTGAGGACTAATGAATGATCTCATGCTACCAGTGTCAATTATCATTCTTGCGTCTATTTCTTCTAAGTAGATGTAGGGAAGTTTTAAATTAGGATCGCAATATAAACTCAACCTCTTTCCCTTCCGTTTACAAAACATACACACACCGCACCTACATCACAAAACAGATACATGCCGCGCCTACATCACAATCACACGCACACCACACCGACATCGCAGTACACACACATTTTTCTCACTTCACACTTACATTCTATCACTTCACACTCACATTCTAACACTTCACACACTTAGTAAGTAAATAAAAGTTAACATTCGCTTGCAACTTATAGTCATAAGCAGTCTCTTAAAAATAAAAATAAAATTCTGCTCCTTTTGTTGGGAACCTGGGCTGGCGATCCTTAATACAGGTTTACTATGTAACCTAGCTAGGACGCCAGATTCAATTCCGTCATTTGTTACTCTTTTCTGATTATCCATAAATTGTAAATAAATAAATTATATTATATATTATTATATATTTTTAAATATTCATATAAAAAATTCAAACCTTTAAAAATGTAAAAACTTGTGGCCCACCGGTATCGGGAACAATTTCCAAGCTACCGGTGGTCAGGGTTCCTGAGAGGGGAACCTGCTAACAATACGCGTCGTGTCCAGGAGTACCGCTTTCTGGATCAAGCCCCTGATCCAGCTACCTAACGAGAGCCTCCTCAGGTGTTGGTCGAGGCTCTTGGCTATTATGTCATTGGCCGTCACGACTATCAGCACAATGATTGCTGTGTCCACATCCCACATGTCGACAACCTCGTGAGCCAGGTCAAGATACTTAATCTGTTTATCTTTTCAGCTTTCACGAGGTTCTCGTCATGCGGGACCGCTATATCAATAATCAATGTGCGACGCTCTAATCGATGTATCACCACTATGTCTGGCTTATTGGCAACATTAGTCCTGTCAGTGATGATAGATCGATCCCAATACAACATTATATTGCCATTTTCGAGGACTGGGTCGTACAGTACAGGTACAGTACTTCCGATTCCACAAGATAGTATTTCATAGCAAGTTGCTGGTGGATAATCCTGGCTACAAGGTTGTGCCCATGGAAGTAGTCTCCGTTAGCCAGACGAGAACAGCCATAAATAATGTGTCGGATTGATTCCCCGGGACGGTGGCATGCCCGACAGATGTCAACCGTGCCGTCCTTCACAATATATTTTCGGTAGTTGTTCGTCATCATAACTTCGTACATAATCGCAAAGACAAAACCTTCGGTTTCCCCAAAGAGGTCACCGAATCGCAACCAGGATACGGACGCTAACAGGTTTACATCGGGCCCATGTAAGGCCCGGTAAAAGTGCCCGTGAAGCTCTTTGCTCTGTCATACCTCCCTGCGGTCACTAGTCTAGAGACATGATGGAGTTGGTGTCTATATGTTTGTTAATTTTAACTCTCAAAATAAATGTTAGAACTTTATAGACCGTCGGTAGACAAGTGATCGGTCTATAATTTTTGGGTTCCGCAGTACTACCTGATTCAGGTGGGTTATTCCTGTCGTTAGGAAGTTTATTTAAAAAGATGCAGTTAACTTATTAATTTATTTTAGAATTTGATTTTATATACCTTTTTCCATTTCTATGTAGTTATTTATTTTAGTTATAATAATTATTATTGTGGTATGTATTTTAATCTTTGTTTACTAACGTAATGTTTAAGTAGGTATACTAACATAATTATGGATCACTGTATCTGAGACAAATAAATAAATAAAATTAAATAAACTAGAAATGTACAGCTTGATGTGTAGCCGTGTGTACACGTGCCACACTGATACCCGGCTAGTAACAGAAAATACTATAATATGCAATGAGCTATTACTATTTCTGTTCTTGAATATTCCATAATATCGACTTAGTGCTGTCACCAGTTCGTCTCCCTTGTGTAGTTTGTATATAGGCAGGTTATGTGGGTACTGGGTACTCAGTGATACAAATGATGAGACATGCTTGGTGGTAAAACGTTTATTCGCCGAGTCGCCGCGGTGCGGGAATAAGTTAAGTTACGTCTATCGGAATGTTCTCTCTTACAACTACACAAACAATGCTTACAGCTAACACGTATTAAAGCCGTCGGTACTTACAGTAAATGCACATCAGCCCTCGCGCTGTCAACCACTCGTAACGACAATCAGTAGGATTTCACAAATATCCAGACTGGAAGGCTGCAAACACATTTGTGACATTTCAACAAGCTATAATACTCCATACAAAGCGACGGTACCAGTCACGCTTAAATAATTCAAATTCAAATAATTCATTTTTCTCTTCACAAACAATGGCATCTTATAATTTAGACAGACTTGAAAAACTGTGACAATAGTTTGAGAGACTGGTGTCTGCACTAGGAATACCTGTGTCGCAGAACAAATAAATATGCTTCAACTATTACGTGTCGGGAAGTTAGAGGGATGGACTATTGTGGAAGAGAAATAGTAAAACTAAAGTCGGGGGGGGGGGGGACATTCTGTATTATGTCGGGGGGTCTAGGGCCGCAGACTGACATTCGTTTTGCCACGCGTATTTGTCACGGCCGTCGAAATATCACAAATTGATGTGGACGCAGCATAATATTATGTTTAAGTATGTGAGTTTGTCCAAAAATCACGTGCCAACCAATCTCGCATTGATGCCAACATAAATTAAATCGGCTTTTGGGAAATTCTACTGATTTATTATATTATACATAGGTGGTACGTTCACTTCATATTAATATATATTTACAATGCAGTATTAAAGCGACCGGAATTAGTAACTATTCGGTAAGTACAAATATATAGTAAGTCAATCCTTTACAATTGGTTATTGAGTGTAATAACTTGGTGTTGCAGGGGGTTGTTTTCTTACCAATCATTTGCTCTGCAGGTACTCGTATAATCAACCGTACGTCAATGGTGACAGTTTGATTTAGATTAGGAATGTGAGCATGTAACGGTGGTTATAAATAACAAGCTACATGAAATATTTGTTGATCTGATGCATGTAATAGTTTCATTTTATTAACATTACGAAGTAAAAAGGCAAGTTACAACAAAATACACTTTCCAAACATTTTAGAAACTGAAACAATTTCTCCTGCATAAACTACATACTTCATTCTTACTTAGTTGATTAAACAATATTATTATTATGCTGTTATCACAAATATTCACAATCTTGTCACTGTTCTATAAATTACTTAATTAATTATTAACACTATTTTCATGTCCATTCGCAAATAGTATGTCGTAAAGTTAAGCAAGATACACACACGTGTGTAAGAATCAAATTCCTGATCTAGCGAGGACAGCTTTGCGATTATTACACCGCAAATACGGTTTAATAATGGTAATCACTTGTGCAACTACCTGTCTGTGGCAATAATTACACGATCAATCTTGTAATCAAAATCAGTCAAAATACCATGACGAGGGTATTTATAATACGATAATCGCGTAACAGCCTGAGCAGACACTCATTAAAGAAGACCGAATCACTGGCTTGTTATGCGGTCAGTTGCAGACGTGCGTCTCCGTGCGCTCGACGCAGGTGTCGCAGGACACGCGGCAGCACCAGTGGAAGCGACAGCGGCACTTGCTCTCCAGCACGCGCCGCTGCGTGCTGTACCCCCGCCCGCAGCACAGCGACGAGCAGCCGTCCTCGCCTGGACAACAAACACGCCCATATAGCAACAAAAACATACATAATAAATAAATAAAAATACCATTTATTTCAGGCGTCACAGGCCCATAGAAAAATACCTTAACCTAAAGATACATAAAAAAATTCATACAAACAACATATAAAATGTCACACGGTTTATGACTTTCATATAGCTCTCCATTTCAACTCGTATCAATAACAGTATCACACTTAGAGTAGGTAAAGGTATTTTTAGGTGAAAAACAAAATAGACTATAACTTAACGACATTATGGCTGAAGACACTGACACCGCGACAAAGTTGTCGACATCTAGAGATGTCAAAGAATCGGTAGCAGGGACATTTCCGCGAAAGACACTTGCGCGAAACACATTTCCATGATCTTTCGTGAAATGTTTTTCGGGCAAGTGTAGGTACCAGATCCCAAAGAATCTAACCAGTATGCCAACTAGAGTTACGGAGTGGAGTAAATACTGCCGATTGTAACATCATAGGAAACATTACCTCTGGAAGTCCTGTTGCAGGTCCGCGCATGCGTGCCGAACGAGCCAGCGGCGTCGTCGCGCTCGCAGTACGACGGCGAGGGCTCCAGAAACACCAGGTCCGACTTGCGTGGCACTCGCACCACACTTGGGTTCTGCTTCTGTCTGTACATAACGTAGCAAACGTTACTGATAATAATCCGTCAGTAGGTACGTTTCTCTTAGGATGAAGTCTGTATCTCGATGACTGGTAAATGTGTAGTTTTCATAATATTGACAAAAGAAATGATGAAGCTGCGTCCACATTTGTGAGATTTTAACGAACAATAATCCGTGCCATTGCCACTGTAGTATTATATTATCTGTGCCACAGTTCTGGCTACGCTTAGTGTGTTCGGCAATCGCGACATTGTGTGTGTTGATCAGACCGCGTGAGGCCTCGGAACAACACTCTGTTCAAGCTGTGACATTCGTACTTTGCCACGCGTGTTTGTCACGGCACGCTGTCACTTCTGTTGAAAGGTCACAAATATGGATGCAGCTTGACTTTAAGTTACATGCTCAAGCGACACGCGTCTTGTGACAGCAAATGCGGAGAAAAGAAATTAAAGAAGTTGATTAGAGCATGCCACGAGTCACCACAACACGACTTGCGGAGGGACGGCTGTTTCCGTCCGTCCCTCCGCAAGTGAGAGCAAGACGGGCACGCGTGTAGCTTGACGCAAGTCGCATAGTTCGAGGCCGTGAATATGTTGCCTTAGGGAATAGAAACACTAGAATGTGTTTAGTTTCTTACCTCCTTACAAGCACAAGATGCGTCTGGCGTAGCGGCCGGTCCCGTGCGTGGCGCTGAGGGTGTGGCGCGACCAACTTGGCGCGGTCGTAGCGGTCGCGCAGCGCGGCGGCGGCGGCGCGGAAGGGCGGCAGCGCGTGCCAGCACGTGCGCATCGCGCACGACCCCGACACGCCGTGACACTTGCACTCGCGACGGACTAGGTCTTTCACTGTCTATAACAATGAAAAAATTGAATAATAGTCAACGATAGTTGTACAACGATCTTGTGGCGCGTGGTCAAAATCGAAACTAACGGCGCCATCTTGTTTTTTTAATACAATTTCACAAAAGGTTATCACAAATGTTTACCAACAGCGCCCTCCTGTCAACGTCAGTGGAGGGCCAAAAGATCCTTGTAATACTTAACTTTTAATTCCAAGTCAAGGGATTCGAATGATCCAACACACTCGCCACCATCAGCGAGACATTTAAGTGAGCATGACATACTCTCAACTGCCATGCTCTTTCAAGCCAAAATACAACTTAATAAAATAATAAACGGCTCCATGGTACTCATATTAACAAAAAATTAAAAATGCTTCTAAATTATACAAAACTATAGTTTGCAATGTTTAAGAAATTAATAGAATTTTACTACAAAAAAGTAAGAAAATCATTATTATCTAATTGGAGTAATTTACTTGGTAAAATAAACATTAAGTTTGTAATGTCAAAAACAAAATTAAAAAAGGGGAAGCAATTCTTCCAAATATTAAAATTTTAACTAGTGAGCTCAAGTGGCTGTGGAGCAGGACCAGCATTAAGCCAAGCATTTTTATCTACGAATAGCCTATATGTTGCCCAAACTTAATACCTATACAACAAAAAAACTTTTCTTCCCGTAATTCCGCAGCGGATCCCAAGGGTACACTGAATTAACAATAACATTGCAAATAACTTTAAAAAAATTCTTTATAAACTATATTTGGGGTTTTTCCTTCAGGAGCTAATTAATATATAAAGACCGGAAGCGTTGCTGACCCTTGAAAAAGCAACAGATTATGAATATTTTGTTGTGTGCGTGTTCGGGACAATGTATGATAATCTCGATCAGCAGTTAGTCGCGCATCACGTTCATCACTCGCTTCAAGAGACCTGTTAGTAGATGTGCGAATACGCTGAGAACTCAAGCGTGATTCTGCACACTTGTCTCTAGAGACCTAGAAGCAGATGCGTAGATACGCTGAGAACTCAAGCGCAATTCTCTATCCGTGAACGTCTCCGACTCGCGAGACAATGCGTGACGTTCACAATCAGCTGTCAGTCGCGCATCACGTTCCCCACTTGTCTCTAGACACCTCGAAGTCGATGTGTATATACGCTGAGAACTCAAGCGTAATTCTCTTTCCGTGAACTTCTCCGACTCGCGAGACAATGCATGACGTTCACGATCAGCGGTCAGTCGCGCATCATATTCTTCACTGGTCTCCAGAGACCTTTTTTTTTTGGGTGGGAAATTATCAAATAACTTCTACCGCTCTGGGTGGAGTGGGAGAGCGTGGAGGGCGTGTCAGATTCTTACTGACTTAAACCCACCCGTGTTCCTTCGGTTACCCTGTTGCCGGGGGCCACGATGTCCCTTTCGGCCCTTATTCGCAGCCTCGGCAGGCATTGGCCATAGCGGACCCGGTCAATTCTGCTGACATCTCTTTGAGGCGCGCGTGGAACACAATGCGCCGTCGACCCGGGCTTGGTCCTTATCGGACGGCGAGCTTCCCATTGCTCACCGTCCGCAAGCCCGCGCCTACGGTGGCCGGAAATCGGCTCGCAATTCCCGTCCCAGGTGTCTCCTCCTGCGTCGGTTAGGGGCGTGAGGGCGCGAAATTTGCCTCTCCCTCACGCGTTCCGCCTCTTCCTTCGCGAGCATTACCGCTTCGCAGAAGCAGGTGACGGCCTGCTATTTCCTCTCGCTCCGTACCATGGCCTGAACCAGGATCGGACGCGAGTGATCACCGCCGCCGATCGCCTCCACGAGGACACGGCGATGCTCTGCTCAAGCCGGGCAGACCTCCACCGTATGCTCCACCGTGTCCTCAGGCCGATCCACACAATGGTGACACCCGGGCGTTTCCTCCTGCCTTATCCTGAACAGGAACCCCCCGAAGCAGCCGTGTCTGGTGAGGACCTGCGTCAGGCGGAAGGTGAGGACGCCGTGGTGCCTCTCAAGCCACTCCTCAAAGAGGGGTCTTATCGCCGCAATTGTGGCGTACCCAGCGCTGAGTTGCGACAATCGCACTCTCCATGACGCCATGAGATCCCGCCGGAGCTCTGTCCACTGTGCCGCGATTTCTTGCGGCATCGGAGTTAAGCCCCGGCGTTTCGCCCACCTCGCGCCACTCCTAGATTTGCGTGAGGACCTTTGCCTCCAGATCCCATAGCGGTAATCCGGCAAGGAGGCTCGCTGCCTCGCGTCTCTTGAGACCTGGATGTAGATGCGTAAATACGCTGGGAACGTAGGCGTGCTTCGCTAACCGAAGAGGTTTCCACGGAGTGAGTTGCAGCCTGATGTTCTCGAACAGCATCAAGTCTCTCTTGAAGCTCTTCGGTAGATTCTTGGGATCTTATGATCCTCAATCTTTTAGCTCCTTTGGAACATTGGGGAAGATTTGACCTCCTTCTAGGCATGGTTATAGTTTTATTGTGAAGATACCTGATCAATTAAAATCGAAGTGACTGCTCCCCTGCGTTACTGGGTAGGCTACCGTGTCACGAAGATAAATGGAAAAGGAAATTAAACACTCAAATAACATAAGCCCGAAGGCATATTTATTCGATAAAATGAAATAAAAAATAAATGGGAGTTTTGGCCAGTAGAGTCAAATTTTCAATGATATACCATCGTCATCGAATATCCGTCCTAAACTGTTACCGCCTTCACCGCGTGGAGGTACTCCCAGCTTATGTTATTTTATAATTATACAATAAAATTAGTGATAGCTTTGATTTCCACAACAGGTGTTCCAGATCTTCGATTTTTATAAGTCAACGGAGAGTGCTCATCAGGCTGAACAACTCTTGCTAAGACGTCATTCCTATATATGTTATAGTGTAGCTGGGCTCTTGGAGTTCCACATCAGGTGTTCCAGATCTTGAAATTTATTCTCTCAGCAGAAAATGCTCATCACGTGGAACAATTTTTGCTATGGTACCATTTTTGGATCTCTTATAGTTTACCTGGTCTGTTGCGGTTCTGCATCAGGTGTTCAAGTTTCCAAGATAAATTATAGCATATATGTTGCCCAGACTTAATACCTATACAACAAAAAAAACAAATCCGTCCAGTAGTTCCGAAGATTAGCGTGTACAAACAAACAGACAGACATACAGACAAACAGACAGAATTTTTTGACGTGACAACGTCTTATAATTCGATGGAGCCGGCTGCACGCACGAAAAAACATGACTCATGCGGCGTTACCTCGCTCTGAGGCGTTCCATTTAAGGCTTGAAGTGCAAGCGAGAGCGCGGAACGAGCGACAAAGAGGTACAATTGGCCTCCGCGTTCGGCAGCGTTCGACATCTGTCTCTCTCCTACTTAAGTGAGCGATGCGTCCGCGTGGACAGCTGCTATACAATAATACATTTACATGTTTTCGTCAAGACAAGTATGAAGTGCAGTGAAAAGTGAATGTGGTGTCAATTGTTTACAGCAACGATAATTGCGGCGATAAAGGTAATGATTCTTTCGATATTAAATATATGTTCAGTGATATATTGTCGAATATTCGTGCTTTCATCATTAAATATAAATAGCATCGGTCCGCTAGTGCAGCGATTGTAGGTTATGCTATAATTGACAAAACTATAACAATAAGTTAACAGAACTATTTCACGATGAGTAAAAAATCAATGGCTTTACTATTCGATCGAAATAATTATCGAGCGTAGCTATGATTTCAAAAAATTAAAATATAAATGTTAAATCTTCCACATATCATAACAACGTGTTTGAAATGACAGGTTGGACCAGCCAGCCGTCAAACTGTGAACATTGTACAAAAAAAAAAAATTACATAATTGTATTTATGCGTACAAATAAATGTAACTTGATCAATTAAATTGTGATTTCCATTTACCTCTTTCTCTATATCCATACAAAATATCTATTAAACAAATAAAATTAAAATTTTCTTTTGAAAAATGCAACCATTCCATCAGTAAGTATTTTCTTATGACGTTGTCACGTTCAACTATCGTCAGTAAACCGACTTTACAGACAACTGTTTTTTTTTTTGATTCGTGTTCTATTACTGTTTCTAAACCTCCTCAATTTTTTTTAATATATTAAATGTACAGTACCCTATAAAAGTCCATAGGCAATCTCACAAAGCAATAGACTGACGCTTCGGTTTGACTTAGGATCTTCTTCTATAAGTTGTTACAATACTATGGACACGCACAGTACACACACACACTCATTTTGTCTGCAACTAATGACTAGTTCGATAATCATTCGTTTTTTGTTTTATTCTTAAATATTAAAGTTTAGCAGGTAGACCACAGAAAACTAACAAAATTATTTCGATTTCTGTGGGGTAGACAGATGCAATTCGTTACGAGTATTCACTTATTAAAACTTTGTTGGTTCGTAGATAATGTTGGTGACGAGTATTTAGCGCAGTGTTGTGATTATTATTTTCAAAAAGCAAATATGAATGCGTAAAAGTGAATGTTATTTACACAAATATCTAATGAAACCGGACTAAGTGTGAGTATTATCATTTAAATATTTCATATTTTACTAAACATAAATCTTAATCAAGGGTATTGTTGAAAGAACAGAGGTATTGTTGAGACATAAGATGCCTTTAAAGTTTTAAATTCATTACGAGGTTTAATTCGATTAGTGAATAATAAATAATTAGGTATTATGTGTAATTAATACAATGTTATTCTTTGTTCTAGAGAAATACTGTGAGGGTTAAGAGATATGAGGAGGGGGCTTATTATCGAGTAGCAGCGACGTCAAATGGTGAATGAATATGAAACAAATGGTTTCATACCAACGAGATATTTTGCTGAATTATTAAAAACACGTCATTATGAACCGTTCGCTGTGCACTCTGAAGACTTGCATCACTGAAGACCAGCTAGAAAACCGTTTTTGACCTTAAAATATTGACCGTACCAATTTAATAAACAACAGATTCGTTATTGCATGAATTTATGGTAACGAATTTTTTAAGCACGTTTCAATATGGTATTTGTCGTATTTCTTATAGATAGACCGAAAATGTTTAATATTATTATTTTAGGATTAAAATTTGAGATTTAGTTTCAATCTTCTTTTCGTAAAGAAAATGAATACTTAATCTATTCTTAGGGATCAGAAGCCTAATTGATTTTTTAAAAAGAAAACACGAAGCGGCCTACAACTATTTATTTAATTTTAGAAAAACCGTTACAACAGAATCATTTAATATGGTCACTAATACGCGTCCGTCACATCCAAGCTCCGCAGCCAAAGTGATCGAGGCGAGTGAGCACACGGCTCACGGTGTGTCACCCCTTCCACTGACAGCGCCATCGCAGCGTCACGATGTCACTCTCAGCTGTCAAATCCTCTAAGAATCTTCTAAGACTATAACCTCAATATCAACCAATATTTACTAAAGCCAAATAAAATGTTAAATAATTAATTACTAAACCTTAAAATCAACTATTTTGTCAGTAGTTTTTTTTACATTTTAAGTAGTCTAATATTCTTATTTATTGCTTAATTACTTCGACCATGATCAAAGCTTTATATTTATGGTGAAAAAATCCATTTAAAAATTAAAACATTTAAAAAATTTAATATGTCAAAATAATACAAATTGCTTCTAAGGCCGCATTCCGAGTTACGATAAAAGTGATAATATCGCGAATCCGACCAAATTTAAAAGTCACAAAATATACGGGCTATTGAGTAATAATTGTGACTATTAAGTTTGGTCGGATTCGCGATATTATCACTTTTAGCGTAACTCGGAATGCGGCCTAAGTTTCTAGACATCTATTTCACATCTTATTCAGCTGAAGTAATGATAAATAATTGTAGCAGTTTGTTAACTATACTACTCATCTATCAAAAAAGGCCTGAGAGGTTACGTAAAATAAATATAACTAATGAATAAATATTTTTTAATTTTATTATCACATATCACGCATTTTTTATTCTAAACCCTTTATTGCAATAACAACATTAACAAAAAGGCAGCAATATTTAAAAAATATTATTATTGCAAACAAAAATAATAATATTTAAATATTTAAACAGCGCTGTGATTCACGAGATTAGAACCTTAGCCATCTTGAATCTAAGACCAACGCTTAACGCCTTCTGCCATCTGCACATATAATTTACTTTCGAATTTTAGCAATGTCATACACTGGCCAAGGTCACGCGTATGATGCGTGTCTAACAAAAGGCGCCCGCGAACCGTGACGATACGACAGTGTGTAGTGCAAAACTGCGTTCTCTGTGGTGTGTGTACGGCACACACACCACAGACGTCTGACTGTTTACATTTACACATGGACTACACCGCGTGTTCACTGCAATACGACTTAGCGTGCCTGTGCACTTTTGAACGCTTACTGTACACACACAGTTTTTTTACTTTTTACTTTTGCACAGCACAACTATAGCGATTGATGTTTTCGTGTGAGTAAGGGCCTATGCACACCACGTTTTTTAAACGCGCCGTCGACGCGCGTTTGTAGCGATACAGACGCGATACGCACGCAAGTCAGACGCGGCCTGTAGACCTTTGCACACCTGTATAAATTCAAACACGCGTTTGAATCGATACAGACGCGCGTGTGTAGCGATACAGACGCAAGGCAAACGCGCGTGTGTTGCGATACAGACGCGATGCAAACGCGCGTGTGTAGCGATACAGACGCGATTCAAACGCGCGTGTGTATCGATACAAACGCGCTGGCATTTTGCGTTTTTAAGCAGAACCTCATCAACAGTAGCAAGATGGCGTCGGTCGAGACAGCATTGATTGCATGCGCTTTGTTATTAATTTTTAAAAAAAGGAAGAAGAAAAATTACCGACGTTTTTGGGTACACCCATTTACAAGCGAGAGAAGATTGTGTGGACATTATACAACAACGTTTAGAAAATTACAAACACGCGAACAAACTGAATCGATAAAAACGCGCGCGTGTATCGATTCAGACGCGCCGGTGCAGCGCGTTTTAATCGATACAAACGCGATGCTAACGCGCGTGTGTATCGATACAAACGCGCCGGTGCAGCGTGTTTGTATCGATACACACGCGCGTTAGCATCGCGTTTGTATCGATACAAACGATAACAAACTGCTCTGTAGGATAAAAGCGCGCCGTCGACGCGCGTTTCTAAAACGCGCGTCGACGGCGCGTTTAAAAAACGTGGTGTGCACAGGGCCTTAGTTGTACGGTGTGTGGTAAATGCACGCTATGTTTGATGGAATTTTTAAATAAAAGGCGTGCTCTTGATACATTTATTTTCGGAAGGGCATAGACTAACCACGCGTGCCTAGATGAGAACCATAGTCATAGTGTTCTATGTAACTATAAAGGCGGGTACACACAACAGGAATAAGGTTTATAATTGATTATGTAGTACGTTCTGATTTATGAATTGCAAGTGTGAGCGCGACTTCGTATCTATTGGGTACAAATTGGAGACATTGGGTTTCGATACATTTTCAACTACCGGACTATATCTCCTTCTTTCTTATATCTATGAACCCCATATGAATGTGGGGTGTCATTGTTTAAAGTTCATCGAGTACAGAACAAGTTTTTTTTATTTTTCTAAAATTATGTAATACGGGGACGTAAAAGTTGTCAGTTTTAGACCATTTTTGTACTAGCTCGATCTCAACAATGAAACAAGTTAGGAATTTAACTGTTTATAATCAATCAACAAATACTAAAAACGTCGATTCATTAGGTATTTTATTTAAATGTGGGGGATTTACTGTAAAAATAACTTTGTAATTCGAAGTATCATTAGGAAACACAAAAATAACTTTACTTTTTTTAATTATTAATGATAAATAATAATATTCTTCGTTTAGTATTTTCGTTAATTTGCTAAATGATGAACGGTGGTACGAAACCATTCATGTGCGAGTTAGACTCGTACTTGGCCAGTTTTTATTATTTGAGAAAAGTTTTACAAATTAAATGATGATAATGATGACGATTTTGATTATGATGATAATGATGACGATGACGATAGCGATGACAATGGGGATGACGATGAAGATAGTGATGGCGGTAACAATGGCGATGACGATGGTCAAATTCAAAGTTAAAAAGTTAAAGTCAGTCAAAGTCATGGCATGGCGGTGATGATGATGAATAGTGTTATTATAATATAAGATAAACACTATTCATTCTCATCACCGCATCAACATCTGACATCTTGGCTGAAGTAAGTATAATAAATTATACGTCAGCCAAGATGTCAGATGTTACACATCATATGCGACCAGGGGGCCTACCACAAGCTCATAAAGCAGTATTATTTTAATATTACTTCAGTGTGGGAAAGAGATGAAGCTCTACAGGACGTATAGCTCCATCTCTTTCTCCCACTGAAGTAATATTAAAATAATACTGCTTTTGAGCTAGTGGTAGGCCCCCAGGTACTGTAAGGCTCGCTCGTTTTTGTTATGTCCTCGCACGATGCATAGTAAAACGTTCTATCGAAATGGTTCACAGCTAATAATCTTTTACTTAATGCGAACAAAACTAAATATCTTGAGTTCTCATTACCAAATGTACAGTAAGCGTTCAAAAGTGGATTGGCACGCTGAGAGTCGTATAGCTGTGAACACGCGGTGTAGTCCGTACATTTGTATGTGTAAACAGTCAGACGTCTGTGGTGTGTGTGCCGTACACACACCACAGAGAACGCAGTTTTGCACTACACACTGTCGTATCGTCGCGGTTCGCGGGCGCTCACTTTTGTTAGACACGCATCATACGCGTGACCTTGGCCAGTTTATGGCATTGCTAAAATTCGAAAGTAAATTATAAGTGCAGATAGCAGAAGGCGTTAAGCGTTGGTCTTAGATTCAAGATGGCTAAGGTTCTAATCTCGTAAATCACAGCGCTGTTTTTGCAAAATTATTATTTTTGTTTGTAATAATAATATTTTTAAAATACTGCTGCCTTTTTATTAATGTTGTTATTGCAGTTAAGGGTTTAGAATAAAAAATGCATGATATGTGATAATAAAATTAAAAATATTTATTCGTTATATTTATTTTACTTAAGTATAGTTAACAAACTGCTACAATTATTTATCATTACTTCAGCTGAATAACATGTGAAATAGATGTCTAGAAACTTAGAAGCAATTTGTATTATTTTGACATATTTAAATTTTGAAACGTTTAAAATTTTAAATGGATTTTTTCACCATAAATATAAAGTTTTGATCATGGTCGAAGTAATTAAGCAATAAATAAGAATATTAGACTACTCAAAATGTAAAAAAAAACTACTGACAAAATCGGTGATTTTAAGGTTAAGTATAGGCAGTTTGTTTACATTAATTATGTATTTAAAATTTTATTTGGCTTTAATAAATATTGGTTGATATTGAGGTTATAGCTTAAGTATTCATTTTCTTTACGAAAAGAAGATTGAAACTAAACCTCAAATTTTAATCCTAAAATAATACTTATTAAAATAATATTAAACATTTTCGGACTATCTGCAAGAAATACAACAAACACCATATTGAAACGTGCTTAAAAAATTAGTTACCATAAATTCATGCAACAACGAATCTATTGTTTATTAAGTTGGTACGGTCAATATTTTAAGGTCAAAAACGGTTTTTTAGCTGGTCTACAGTGATGCAAGTCTTCAGAGTGCACGGCGAACGGTTCATAATGACGTGTTTTTAATAATTCAGCAAAATATCTCGTTGGTATGAAACCATTTGTTTCATATTCATTCACCATTTGACGTCGCTGCTACTCGATAATCCCCTTCCTCATATCTCTTAACCCTCACAGTATTTCTCTAGAACAAAGAATAACATTGTATTTATTACACATAATACCTAATTATTTATTATTCACTAATTGAATTAAACCTCATAATGAATTTAAAACTTTAAAGGCATCTTATGTCTCAACAATACCTCTGTTCCATCAACAATACCTTTGATTAAGATTTATGTTTAATAAAATATGAAATATTTAAATGATAACACTCACACTTAGTCCGGTTTCATTAGATATTTGTGTAAATTACATTCACTTTTACGCAGCGCGATTTCCCTTCAATAAATGTTTGACTGCATTTTGAAAATAATAACCACAACATCGTTAATAGCTAAATACTTGTCACTAACAATAATCACGAACCAACAAACGTAACGAATTGCATCTGTCTACCCCAACAGAAATCGAAATAATTTACTTAGTTTTCTGTGGTCTACCTGCTAAACTTTAATATTTATGTGAACAAGACGAATGAAACAAAAAGCTAATAATTATCGAACTAGTCATTACTATGAGTTGCAGACAAAGTGAGTGTGTGTGTGTAATGTGTGTAAAAAAAAACAAACATACGCGACGAATTCAATTTTCATTCTACAAAAGAGTGCAATTCGCGCAATCTACAAAATGAGTCCTCGTGAGTCCCTTAGAAATAAATTCACATAAAACGATATATTGACTCAGCCTTCTCTTTATATCTTAGAAAGTATTTGTATGTTTGATGTTTGAAAGACCTACATTGTCCTCCCGTACCTAGAAACACTGTTATATGAAACTATTGTAAAAGCCAATTATTTTTAAAAGAGTAACCGTGGAGTTTCTTGCCGGCTCTTCTCCAAAGGAAACGACCAATTGGAACCATGCACCTAGCTTCTGACGTTTCATAAGTGCCCATGTTGGTTTATGTGAAATAAAATATTTTGATTTTGATTTTTGATCATGTTTACTACGTGTATTTATATTATGCAAAACGCTTCTTATTTTCAAAAGTCTTAAGTTTTTGCGAAGATACAAATACTTTCTAAGATATAAAGTGAAGGCAAAGTCAGTATATCAATTTCTTTAATTTTGTCTCTAAGGGACTCGCGAGGGCCCATTTTATAGATCGCGCGGATCGCCCTCTTTTGTAACATGAAAATTGAATCTACGTCAGCTGCCGATCCCCACAGCAGGACGCCATAAGACATAATACTGTGGAAATAAGCAAAGTATACTAACCTAGCTGTGGCTATATCAGTCAACTGCCCTATTTTTCTTACTGCATATGCAGCTGAACTTAATCTACCTGAAAGAGTTCTAATATGGGCGCCCCATTGTAATTTTGAATCTAAAGTAATTCCTAAGAATATAGTTTCCGTTATTGTATCTAGATTTTTGACATCAAGTTTTAGATATAGACCTACTTGAGGTACATTTGGGAATGAGAACCTAATACATTTCGTTTTGTTCGCATTAAGTAAAAGATTATTAGCTGCGAACCATTTTGAAAGTACAGCCAGACTATCGTTGACATGTAATACATCTGTATCTTTCCTGTCTATTTTAAAATTAAGAGAAGTGTCGTCAGCAAATAGAATTATATCTGATTAGTTAGTCATCATGTAAGGAAGATCATTTATATAAACTAGAAATAAGAAAGGGCCGAGAATTGAACCTTGAGGCACGCCCATTTTAACTAGAGACCCTGAAGACGTCGCCCCTTTAACATTTACTTTTTGCTGCCTGTTTGATAGATAGGAAAGAACAAGATCAGCAGCTTGTCCACGAATTCCGTAGTGGTGTAATTTACAGATCAGTGTATTGTGGTCAACGCAGTCAAACGCTTTTGAGAGGTCACAGAAAATGCCAATTGCATCCTGGGACTTCTCCCAGGATTCCAAAATGTGACTGATGAGTTTTACTCCTGCGTCAGTCGTCGACCTACCTTTCGTGAAACCAAACTGGTGACTATGTAAAATCCCACTAGAATTAAAATGTGACAACATCTGATCTAGCATAATTTTTTCATATATTTTACTCAATGCTGGTAGCACAAATATTGATCTATAATTAGAGGGATCACTCTTACTACCCAATTTGAAAATTGGTACTACTTTACTATGTTTCATTAAATCAGGAAAAGTACCGCTATCTAAACATTGATTAAATATGCCTGTTAGGACAGGCGCAATTGTGTCAATGATATCTTCAAGAACCTTAACGGAAATCCCCCATAAGTCTTCAGTGTTTTTTATGTTAAGACTTTTAAATGATTTTTAATTGTGACATGAAATTGTGATACCCAAATTTAGATTAAATAAAACTGGTAAGTAATTTCTTATAAACGGTATCCGCTTTTATAACAAGTTGCCAAAGTCTGTTACAGAACTAAGCAATGGGAAGTTCAAATCCACATCAAACGTGTCCATATAAAAAAAAGCATATTATAAGATTAAAGACTACGTTGAAGACAAGGAAGTTTGGCAATAATTCCTTCTGCACATGTGGCTTCCTTGGTATCTCATTAATGGCATAACAATGTAAATGTCTATTAACTGCTCCCAAATTACGATGATTATTTTATTTTACTTTTTTACGTAATTCATTGACATAATCTTTTCATTTGTAATGATCGATATCGATTTAGTAATCAAGTACAATGCTAGATGGCGTTACTAGGCTCGCCACAGTAGTTGTATTAACATAATTATTTTAGACTATTGACAAATGACGGTGGCAGTAAAATAAATAATTTCGGAGAGATGTCAATTGGTGAAAGACGAAAATAACGAACGGCTGCTCCGTGATTAATTGTTTTATTTCCGGAAATTAAAGCCATCATTGCTTGGAAATACTGCAGAGCATACATACATATTGTCGTTGGTGCAGTATTGTGAATTTGTGTGCGAGTAGTGGAAGTAACGGGGTAAGTGTTTGCGTCTATTTAACGAAGCGTAGGTTGGACAATTGGAGATGTTTTGCAAGGCTGACTGTTCTCATTTTGTCCTCAGCTTGCGGAAACGCCCTTATCGTCCAGGCATATTGCATATCAACAGCTCAATATATCTCAGCTCAGCTCAGTATAGCTTCAACTTATAAGGTAGCATCGTGATTTGTTGCGGAATAGGAACGACATATTCGCGACGGTTAACAAGAAACCGACTGGTCTCGGGGCATAGCGGCGTATCGGCATTATCTTGTCCTCGGGTTCGATCCCGGCTACAAGAATTTCTTTTTGTTTTTCATGTTGTCTTTTTATTTTGTTTTTATTCATTGTTATAATTAATTTTAAATTGCGGCCAACTTATTCGATGAATTTGTAGTTGTTAAGGTGTTAGTTGTATTTAGATATAAATGGTAACTTTAAGATTAAATTGTTTATGCCACCATGTTCTTCTTTCATTAGTTAGTCAATTTATTCGGAACCCCGGTCATCACACATTATTTGACATTATATAATTTAAGTACCTACAATATTCTATTTTTTTTAAATCAAATTAGATTTGTTGCAGCTGTAGTGGCAATCATGTCATTTGGTTTAAATAGGTCCTTATTTTTACTATTTTGTTTATCTTACATATATGTCGGATCCGGTCATTAGTACGGACACGAAACGAATCGCAAGCGTGGCACTGGCGACATCAAGAGTGATTTACCGACACCAAAAAAGGCGCGCTTCTACAGAGTCGTGATGTTTGAAGCCCAAGGCGAGGAAGGGATTGAGCCTCTGGTCGCATTGGAGTCAAGACGTCGCGGAACTGTTCTCGATTCGTGGTGCTCAGTTATTGTGTTAGTTGTAATTTGTGATCATTTTGCTAATAGGTGATTTTAATAAACGCCGTCACACCCAGTGTGTGTATAATTTAGCTAGTGTGATTAATTTGATAGTAAATTATAATGTGATCGGAACTGCAAACTGTTTTTCTATTGCGCATTAACCAACACTACCCACACTACGCCCACAGTAGCTAAAATATCACTGATAATAACGAAAGTCACATACCAGTCTCCGACATATAGATTCTTTTCTTTTAGAATTTGTGAATGTGAGAACGTTGTAGGCTGTAGACTTGTGGACCATTTTCTATTTTACTAAGGATCTGGTACTTGTTGATATGCCTACACTGTCTTCCCATACCTATTAACACTGTAATTTGGAAATATTGTAGAAACCATTTATTTTGAAAAGAGTAATCGTGGAGTTTCTTGGTGGCTCTTCTCCATAGGAAGCGACCAATTGGAACCGTGCCCCTAGCTTCTGACGTTTCATAAGTGCCCTTGTAGGTTTATGTGAAATAAAATATTTTGAATTTGAATTGAATTTCGAATTTGAATTTGTATGATACACGTGCGTAAGATGATTTCCGACTCGACTTATACACTCCGTATCTTGTACGTTAGAGGACACTAAGCCATGATAAGCAGTTCAGCATTAACATTTAATATCGGGGCTAATTTGTACAGTGCATATGTAGATTTACTATTTTTTAGCTTAAGGCTTCTGTATGTGCTTTTCAAAGTTACTCCGAGAAATTTTGGTGTGTCAACTTGGTCTGTATTATTTTCGATTTATCTTATGATTGTTGTTGACGCTGGTTATTTATTGCAAAATGTGAAGCAATTATCTATTTAAAAAAAATCTATTGATTGGACGAAAAAATTAAAAACCTTACGTTAAAATGTTGCTTGGTTAATAATCTGACAAAAAATCTGAATGATGGCATATATGTTATGGTTTTAATCGATAAAAGAAATTTTAAGAGGTATCTTCGTGATTTTTTTCTATCGTATGAAATTAGTTACCTATATAATGTTTTCAACACACTAACTAGCATATATCTTGAAAAATATCTTGTATTTTTCTGATTTTGTTTACTGCAGTGGATTTTAGGCATTATAAAACTTGCGTTTAGCTCCTGTAGTCCCCTTAATGATCATCCATACTATCCACTGACAGAAGAGAGCAAACGCGCATTTAAACAGACGAATCTAATGTCTGTTTGAACTTATAATCGCTCACACACGAATGTCCACATAATCACATACTTAATTAAGTAAAATACTTATTACAGAGTCGACACGTGAGGCCAAGTGTATGCCGCGACATTTGAACCTTGCCTTAAATGGCGCCTCGGCAGTCCTAGGAGCAACTTGGCATACACGTACGTTGCAATTTTTATTATTAAATAATAATCATTTCAAAACATTAATAAAATTATTTGCAATAGTAGGTATTGGCATTTTACTCAACATATACACCGATATCTCTTTGAAACCAGAGTACAGGGCCCGACTCGTCTCGTCGTGTCTTGTATTGTGTTGTTACACAGTTTGTGCTAAAAACGTTTGATAAAAGCGACATCTCAGGTTAACGCGCTTCCTGATAATATCTTACGTATTACTTTACATAGTTTACGAAGCTTGACGGACGATATATTATACAATTTACGACGCGTCGAACAAGATATGTGTGACAATAAACATGTGAAGGCGATTTCAGACGTAACGTATTAATGTGTTGTGTGATTGTCATCGAATAGCGAACACGTCACAAAGAGAAATCTTACAAAAATATTTTACACAAATTATAGCTTATGTTGACATTACATTATATTACACAGGGTTTTAATATTATCTAAACAAGTGGTCGCGTCATAGCAAGAAGCACAAGATCATTCAGATGCTATGTGTACATAATCTTTGACAGAAAAGTAATTAAATCATAAGAGACATTCACGTTGACAGTAAAAGAGAACATAAACATAAACTTGCCTAAGGGTGGGTTGTCAGATCGTTTAATTTCATGATTTATTCGACACGGTACTTGAAGATTTGCAAAGTTATTTACACGAAATCCATATAATGAAAGACTGAGAACATGATTAAATAATTATTTTAATAACGCCTGCATCGACGGCGAGTGCACATTATTTAGATTAGTCTCAGTCTCGGCCCGCGTCAGGTTTTACCAAAAGAGAAACAAAACACGCTTTCCGGTGATTCCGCAGAGTTGCCTCGTAAACGTGGTAATAGTTGTATGATTGTACGACTCGTAATGAGACGCGGTCAGAACGTTTACACGATACAATTCTAAGTTCTGTGGGAAGGTTCGCCGGTCACCTAGGTGTTGGTATGTGTGGCATTATGTTTTACTGATGCGATAAATGCGTTCAATCAGCGAAACGCATTCAAATAATATCAAGAAAGATGATTTGTATGTGATACATACTCTAAGTTTGTATGTTTTGAAATATCTCGCACATTACTGCCATGACTCATCAGAATAACTTAATGGTGGAGCAGTGTGCTATACACTTGGTTTTATTTATTTGCTATAGGGTAGGAATCATGATTTACGTCAAAGTAAAATTTTTTTTTTACAATAAACACAACCGACTTCCAAACTACAAAGTGAAAAATAACTTTAATTTCTGAAGTCGGTGTCTTTGGATCAGATCAGTATTTTAATTTTTTTGACACCGACTTCCGAAATTAAAGTTATTTTTCACTTTGTAGTTTGGAAGTCGGTTGTGTTTTTTGTAAAAAAGTTTTTTTTTCACTTTTTAGTGGGTTGGTTTGTAATTTATCTAAGTTACAATAGCCTTATGTCAACTGCTCATCAAAAATACCCAAATCGCTATAGATGTGCCTTTAATATTTGAAGAATTCCCTCGATTTCTCCAAGATCCCATCATCAGATCGTAACCAAATGACAATGGGACCAACTAGAAAGTATACCCTTTCGAACAATAAAAGAATTTTTCAAATTGGTCCAGCCGTCTTCGAGTAATCGGGGAACATACATAAAAAAAAATATCCCGACGAATTGAGAACCTCCTCCTTTTTTTTGAAGTCGGTTAAAAAGAAATACCCTTTTAAATTAATCAATACTTGCAAAATGACCAGTGGAATTTAGAAATAGAAAAGCTCTTACGATAAGTACTAGTAATTTAAACAACTGTTACAAATTCACAGTTTAAACGTAAATGAGTGCGTGCGGTGCGGCTCGGCAGCGGGCGCCGCCGCGGCCGCCGCGGGTAATGTGCGCGGCACCCGGTAATTTCGCACAATACGTAATTGTACACACTCGGCATTAGCCGGCCCGATCTACAGATACTCTAACGACCAGTGTCCTGCCGGTCGCCGCCGGCTCCCGAACCGGAACGATTTCTTACTATAATAAACTATTTTGCTAGTAATAATGTGAGCTTCATTCGATACTAGATAGTTAGACGGCTTAGCTAACTGTTTTCCATTTTCTGCTACATGTTACATGTACGTTTAACTACAACTAGGTATGATCGCAGTTTTAATGTTACAGTATGTCTACGAATTAAATGCAGCGTGTTGAGGAAACATTCTTTCATCTGGACTTAGTTAAAATATTGGCTTCACTTTCTGCTCGCTTGTTTATAAATATTAGTATAATAAATAAGAAACATGTCCCCTGTTCTTAAGTACTCAAGTTAATGTCAGTACATGCGGTGGGCGGCGCTCGGTGACTGCTGAATTTTTCACAGTTGCGCAGGAGTGGCCGCGCGACTGCTCGAAATCATTATTATGTTTATAGTGACGTGCACTTTCACATTCCTGGTAGTTTGTTAGTTAGACATCATTAGTCCCTGGCTGGGGCCTGCCGCAATCACAGGCCAACTAATATTAAACTTTTACGTACAGTTACGTTATTTACTATATTACAATGTACTATTCTATGTATTGATTGGTTAGGTTAGTATTTGACATGAAAAGGAACATTATTATGAAATATCAAAAGTTGCTGAACTACAATATGTCATACATAAGACAAGGAGCAGTAAAGACTAAGTTGGCAAGACGTCAAGTTGCAAAAGATTAAGCAAGACAAAAGCGAGTACTTAACCAAGTATGAATAAAGAAACTAGTAATATTTGACCATTAAAGAGGATTTCGTATACTCAGTTCGGAAATGAGAGGTTGTCTTAATCAATAATAATATTAACATTAGATTCGACTTTAAAAAAAAAAACAATTTTTTACATGTCGGCTACATGTTTCTAAAATTCTACTGCAAGCAAAAAAGCACATGCATTAGTATTCGATTACGGCCATAAATATGACACATTAAGTTTTAGAAAACGTTTGGTTTTGTAGAGCGTCATCTCTGACGTAGCTGTGTGACAGTGATCTCTTTTAAGGCCGTTCGCTACGTTTTTTCAGATATCCAAAAATGGCCGACGATTCGAATACAAACCGCATGCGGATGGTCCATCACGGACGGCCGCAAGCTCGATGTGTCATGTTAACACCCGGCTATTTTACAGTGCTCGCCAGTGGCAGCTAAAGCGGGCGGTACATGGGTGAGTACCTCGCTCACCTTCCGGCCCACGCGGTTGTTGTGCAGATTCATGAGCGCGCGAGAGTCGCGCTCGAGCTCGCGCGCGTCTAAGAAGCGCCGCGCAAGCCGCGCGCCGTATGCGACCTCGCCGCACCCGCCCCACTCGAACTGATCGGCTGTCGTCGCGCCGCGGCGGCTGAGAATGAGTTATGCTAGATTATACACACAGTATCTACCTTATTGTCGTTTACTTTAAATAGTTTCTTTTTATTATCTTTATATGGATTTTCTTCTATTTTGTGAAAGTTACTTACTCTGAGTGTTCTCAACACTCAGAGTAAGTAACTGAACACAGTAAGTACTACCGGTTGGTGGTGCACGGACAGGCCGGCAGGTCGCCGCGCGCGCACGCCGCGCTCAGCGCGTGCGTCACGCCCGCCGAGGTGATCGCGTATGTGAACGCCGCCTCCTTCGTCGCTGAAGAAAAAGCAAATGTTATTATTAGGGTGCGTAAAAAGAAAGAGGCTAAAAGATGTCATTATTAGCCTTGGCTAATAATGACATCTTTTACTGTAAAATAAAAGCGCACATGCCTTGGCATGTGCGCTTTTATTTTACAGTAGTTACGTTATTATCGTGGACAAGTGACATGGAATAACGTTTGTTGATGTCATGCGTAATCCATTACATGTGTGTCATCATTATTTTAATGCTTACACATACATACCAACTTTTAGGTTTATCAAGACATGCAGTAAAATCCTCCCCTGAAAACTTAATTAATTCTATCTTCTACCTAAATCTAATTCTAAACCTGGATTTCCTACTTCCTGATTGAGCGATCGATCAGAGTGGTTATATATAGATGGCTGCTCATCGCATCATATGGCTATCGATGCCGGCGTTGCTCAGGGGTCTGTTCTTCTTGCGACTCTATTTCTGCTGCAGATTAACGACCTGTTACAGCTTGGTGCTATTAGGTACGCAGATGACAGCACAGTCCCAGAAAGATACCTGTCCAGTGCAAGATCCAGCAGAGATGAAACAGCTAGTCTTAGAGAAGCCATGGTGGAACGAATGACTTTAACCTTAAATCTCGTTTCCCAGTGGGGCGATGACAATTTGGTCACGTTCAATGCTCTGAAAACACAGGCGTGTATTTTCACTGCTAAAAGGAGCCTGTTTCAGTTATCTCCTACTCCACGACCTGATCTCACCATCGCCTTTTTATCACCGGACTACCAGGCGTACTGCAGGGTACCATCCGCTTGGTTGATATTCCGTCCAGTCGTCCTCAGCGCTTCTCCTCCACATTTATTATGCGCACAGCCGAAGTATGGAACTCTCTGCCAGCATTCGTGTTCCCCTTCAAAGCAAGAGTGAACAGGCATCTCTTGGTAATGCTCGATTCATTATAGACCTCATCTATCGCTTTCCATCAGGCGAGATCAAGGTCAAGAACAGGTCCATTCAACAATAGTAATAATTTATTAAGTATCTCTTAGCCCCTTTAGGAGTCGATTTTCGAAAAACCCTAAATCTCCATTTTCTGTCACTTTTGTATGATGGTAAACGTTTATTCATTAAAAAAACATAACATCAAACAACAAAAATTACAGTAAAATAAACGTCGAGTGCGGCCCTGGCATATGATACTCAATAAAATAATATCCCCTCTCGGCCATCAATTGCGCGCCTATCAAATAATGATTGAGCAAATGTGTCGAGTGGTGAGCTACAGCGTTACGATATGACCATATCGAGCCTCAAATGTTACCACTGCTGCATTTGTGCATAACATTAGCGACGAGTGCAAAGTAGTGACACAATAGTGTGACGACGGAACTTCGTGGAGAGCCAGTCAGGAATCACTGCGTGTTTGCATATTTTAGTGGCACGTGGATTAACATGTAGATTCTTAGAAATCTATTAGAAGGTACGAGTACCTAAATGTTGAGGTCCGGACCGGACCAAAGCCATATCTTTGATTTGTTCGTGGTGCGATTTTTTCCGTTGGAAATTGGACAAATCAGTAGGTGTCTATTTCTTAATTTGAGTGTAGAACATAAAGAACGAAAAATAGGTTTATTTGTCATAGAAACACGAGCACTTAAAAAGATAAGTAAGTAGGACGATGAAAACCGATGATAATCCTTCCACATTAAAAAAACACAGACACTCCCGCCACTTAGAACTCAAGACGATTAACGTGATATTATTTATTTATTTAATTTTATTTATTTATTTAATTACATGCCATGTTTCCTTTGCCATTACAGATAATAATAAATCTAATGCGACAAAGTAACTTAAAATATACTTATCTATACCTTACATGCTACACAGTACGTGGCCCTTGTGAACTCGCTCAGTGTACAGGTGAATATGTCTATGACATCCGCTACCGCGTTGAGAGTGCGCAGCGCACGAGTCAGCGGTGCGCGCCCCAGCAGGTTAGTGCGCGCACTCGGCACCACCAGCAGCTGCGGCTTGCGCCGCCGCGCCACGTACCTATCCGGTAAATTAAACCCTATTTCTGATAGTATACCTGAGTTTTGTATACTACCCCTTAAAACTTTGAAAAGATACGTTGCCAGTGTCACTTCACGCCTAATTTCCAATTTGTAGTAGCCCACCATACCGAGACAGAATAAGGTAGGATACAGTAACGGGTATCCCGGGTATCTCCCATACAGCTTTAAATAAATAAATCTGACGAATTTGTTCTGTATCCGTTCGAGCATAATTTTGTATTTTATTTCACTCGGGCTCCAGACGGCCGCATTGTAGTCCAGATGACTCCTCACAAGAGCCTCATACAAAGCCCTCAATACACTGATGTTTGTGAAGTCATTTGCCTGACGCAGCACAAATCCTAGATTCCTGAAGGCCTTCTTACAAACGTGTACCACGTGTTTGCGAAACCGGAGATCACTGGTGAAATTAATGCCTAAATCCTTAACCTCCGTGACACGCAGCAAGAGCTCCCCGTCCATGCTGTACTGGTGGTGTTGTGGGATTCTTGTGCGTGCAAATGAAAGTACCGAGCATTTTGATACATTAAAGTATAGCTTATTGCAGTGACTCCATTCAGTAACCCTATCCAAGTCGTGCTGCAGCACGTCACGATCCGCAGAGTCTTTTATAACTGCAGACAACTTAAGGTCGTCTGCAAATAACATGCATGGTGATCTGACTACCTTTGGTAAATCATTTACCATAATAATAAATAATAAGGGTCCCAAATTAGTACCCTGACTGACGCCCGATCTGGTGTAGTAGGGCTCCGAGAAGTGTCCGCCACAGTCCACATACTGACGCCTATCTCGAAGATAACTGGCGAAGAACTTTACAGTATGAAATGTGCAGCCCATACCCGCAAGTTTTGACAAGAGTATATCGTGGTCGACTGTGTCGAACGCCTTCTTAAAGTCCAGATAGGCTACGTCAACCTGAAGCCCAGCGTCAACAGCTGGTACCAACTGTGTCATCAGGTGAAGTAAGTTCCCCGCTGTACCACGCCCAGGAGGGAAGCCGTGCTGCGTATCAGACAAATGAGGGCTTATCTGTGCATAAAGGCAATTGTGAACAGCCATCTCGAATACCTTAGCTGGTGCGCTCAGTACCGCAATTGGCCTGAAGTCACTGACATCCGTACCACCTCGACCTTTCGGTATAGGTACCACCCGCGTTAGTTTCCAACGACTAGGAAAGTGTGCCACCGACAAACAAACATTAAATATAAAAATATATGCAGCAAAGGTTCTATTAATACCATGCGACAATCCTTTAAAATAAAGGGCGGAATACCGTCCGGACCCACTGAGCGCTTAGGCGGCAGACCAGTCAGCGCACGCCCGACGGCCGCCCGCTCAAGGCAGGCGAGGTGCGCATACGCGCCGCTCGGCGCTGCCTCCCCGCACGCCGCCCCCGCGCTCAGCGTGCCCGCTGTCGCGCTGTACACAGAGTGAAAGAATCGTGCATGTTCCTTAGCGGATTCATCACCAGATAGAACTCGTCCCTCTTTGATCAATTTGTACTGACTAGAAGTGTCTTTTTTCGACCTAACGTAATTCCAGAATGATTTAGGGTCTATAGCGAGATGGTTTTGTACTCGATCTCTGTACCGGAGGTGAGAACTCGCTGTTTCCGCCTTCACCCTTGCCCGACACTGAGAGAATGCCTCATAATCAATTGGAGATTTGGTCGCTTTATACTTTTTGTGCAAATTGTATTTTAATTTAATTTCTTTAATAAGACCTAAATTATACCATTCTGGATATCTTCTATTACTTATGTTTTTAGTTTTCGGAGGTATGCTAGCTTCGAAAGTTTCATATATTTTATCATAATAAAAGTTTAAAGCCAAATCAGGATCTTGAATACTATATAAATATTTCCAGTCTATTAAATTAATTAAATAATATAACTTATTGTAATCTGCTTTACGAAAATTCCATTTCCTATACTGTGACTGAGGGTGTGGTTGTGATTCGCAAGCTGCGGGTGTGGAACGTGTTAGTATTGGCGCACGTGCCGCCGCAACGCCGACCGCAAGCGGCGGGTGATACACGTCCACGGGCTGCAGACCTTCGTCGGCAGCGCACACCGTCACCCCACCGCGCCCACTCAACACAAGGTCCAGTTGCCTATTGTTGCAATTCGGCACCATGTTACACTGAGCGACCTCACAAAAGGCCACAAAATATTCAAAATAACTACTTACATTACTATTGCACGAAACTAAATTAAAATCTCCTAAAATTACTATATTACTTCTATACTTAATACACAATTTCTCTAATAAAGTAAACATTACCATGTACTCAGTCTCTTCTGCCTTTGGTGGTATATACACTACACAGCATAGAAATAAGAAACGACTCTGCTTATAAACACTTGCACATATTATTTCGAATTGTTGAGTATCAATATTAATATCATGTGGCATTTGTGTTCGTCGCAGTTCAAAACACGGTGTGGCCACTAAAAGTACGCCGCCCTGCTTGCGTCCGTCCGCTCGGTCACAACGTAGGATCTGGTATCCTGGCAGTGAAATTTCCGAGTCATAAATTGATTCGTTACATCCCGTTTCAGTAATAGCAAATATATCAGCATCCGACGATTCCAGCAGCGATAAAAATCTTGTTGTTTTGGTTCTTAGTCCTCTAACGTTTTGGTATAAAATGTTGTATGTTCTACTGTGTGTCTGCTCGTGAATGATTTGATGTTGTGGTTGAGCGTCGAAAAAAAATCCATTCACTAAATTCTACATTTAGCGGCCAAACATCAGGGTTACATAATTTTTCGAAGCTGTTTTCTGGTAAACCTATTTTAAATGACGAATAATTTCTTTCAGTTCTCGTTTTTATCTTTTCTATTATAAATTCCGAGTTATTTCCTAATATACCTTTTATATATTCCTTAATGTTATCTTCTGTAGTAGTTTTGTCCAACCTCCATACATGTAGATATTTTTTCCGTTCTACCGCCTTCAACAATGTTACCGAAGCGTTACCGCCTTTCTTTACCGGATTATTTCTTTTGCTCTTTTTCACTTCAATCCATTTATCATTGATATTTTCCACAACCGCTGTATTTCTGGCCACCGCTGCGTAGGTAGCGCTCAGCTGAGCCGTCGCGTTCGTAGGTATGCGCGACGCGGCCGGCAGCGGTGTCGCGCTCGCGGGGTCTGGCTCGGCAACAGCGCGCGATAACTGCGTCGTCGTAGAATTGTATGGTACTTCTTTTCCGAGTTCTTTACTAGTTTGATTACGTGAAGAATTGTGGACTAACTTGGTACAAGCGTTCGGCTGCCTATTGACAATCCTTTCGTTCTTAAGAACTTTAATTTCCTCTTCCAAACAAGTGCACTTTTTATTAGCTACACTTAAATATTCTCTCAATTTGTTATTCTCTAGGACCAAAGTTGCTACTGAATTCTTAATCTCTTGTATAAGTTTTGTTTCAATAGTATTCAATTTAGCAGATATTTCTCCTTTCAACATATCCGTAATACTCTGGATACTTTCCATCATGTTAATTGCCGATGGCGTAGTATTTTCCTTAAAATTACTCTCTTCACAAGTTATAGTTGATTCCTTTCCTATCAACTCACCTCCTGAGCGGGAGCCGCGTGCCGGTGTATCATCAGTCACTCGTACACGATGTGTTATGTTCGAGCAGGAATCACACCTATACGAACTTTCTAGCTGGGTTTTTTGCTCAGTAAATGTAGCTGAAGTAATATTTAGACAGATATAATGGAATACTGTCTTGCATCCAGTACATCTCAGGAATTCTCCCAATGAAATTTTTTTATTGCAAGCAAAACAAATCATTTTGAATGTCCGCGTTGCGCGAGTGAAACGAAGCGTTATTACGTTCTTTGGCTAAGTTTAATAGTCCACCCGAACGGAACTGTGGGCACAGTCATGGATTATTATAGGTTCTTTGAGCCAAGTTAAATTAAGTCATTCTCCGAAAGCTTTCTGTCCAGTAGTATTGTGAAGCTATTAAGCCGTCATTCCCGCCTATCAAGCCTGTCGGTCAGTAAACGAAGGTGTCTGTTCGTCAGCCGGTAACTCATTCTGAAATGTGACACGCAGCAAATGCATTGATAGCTACTGCATACTAATCGGATGTTTTAGCGCAACCATTAAACAGTCGTGTTACACAAGCCTTCACAGGCTTTCATTGCTGATGGAAACAGAGTAATAAGAAATGATCCCATATTGAGTGAGAGCAAAAACTAACTAATAGGGAAGAAGAGTGCTTGGAGACCATAAGAAGTTTGCTGCTCATATCACTAGAAAAATCTATATTGAGAGTATTCAATCTGGGCGAAGAAAAAAAGTACTAGGGACACATAAGAAGGAATTCGTGTCGTTGTAATGAGGTGATCTCATTACAAAACAAAATGAGAGCGTGAAAATTAGAATTAAATATTCATAAAGAAATATTTTACCGAGAACTGCAGATATTACAGTAATTTCCGTTGTAACGATAATTCAACAATCGAGACCGGTTACACAGATTCGTCATTATAATGTCCAAACAATGTTACGTCAGCTCGATAGTGGTTTTGGCGATGGTTGGATGTGTGTCCAGCACTGAACGTCTTGCTGATATGAAGAAGATGATAATTATGACTTTATAAACGCGGTTGATGCAGATTTGTCGAGAGTGCAATAATTGAAGTAGTATTGTAGGAGTGTATAAGAAACTCGGATCTTGCAAACACTAAAAGACTTCTAGAGGATATGGCTACATAAGACACGTGGGCTTCGCCTCAGTGTTCTCGTGGGAGATAATTACTCTGAGTCGGAACTGGCTGAGTGAACCCGTTTCATTCACTGCCACAAACAAAAAGTCATTCCAACTGTCTGTGGTTTTGAAATAACAACTCCATAATTGCTAAAGGCAGTTTAGTGTTAGATCGATTTTGACATCCTTCCCCATATAACATCGATGAAAGTTCTCAAGTTTGACTTATTTTTGGGAAGTTTTGTTTATCTACTTTTCGTGGTCACACAATGTTTCTCACACTAATGTCTACATTTCCACAACATATAAATCGCTCCTCGTTATCAAAGCAACACGTTGGACTATGTCGTCCTTACCGTACCGCTTATCACCGGTTGTCAGCGTCTTATACGCGCAACACGCTTCGGCATCACGCTGTATCTACTGACGACACCTCACGACGCGCCGAGCAGTCAATTAGTAGGAGTCCGTGTTAGATAACACGAATTAATTGAATATGGGAAGAGATCCTAGTTACATCATGTTTTGAATGTATACAATTATAATCAACTGCGATGAATCGACCAGTAACATCTATTTTATTAGATGTTGGCGCCTAAGTCATTTAAAGTTAAGAAGAAACTATGACACTTTTCTTTCTGGGGATATTTTGTAAACAGCCTGACTAATAAACATTTATGCACGACGTATACCAGGGTTATAACATCAACGTTACCAATAAACGATAATTTGACGTTTCAGTTGTATACATCTGGTGAACATGTCTCTAAACAATCAGATAATATACAACGATGAGTGTATGACTTTTGTCCTATTTTCTTTAAGTGATGTAATAAGCGGAAACCCGTTTTATGTTAAAGTAAAAATCAATGAGTAAATAAGAGACCTTTGAATGGATCGCTGAGCTTTCATTCGATATTTTTAACAGTTTTTGCCCCGCGTTTTATGCCCTGCCATGGTGTCGAGCTCGGCGAAATTTCACAAATGTGAACACAGCTTTACATGCGTAACAGGCAGGCGCCAGACATGGACAGGTTCACAGTTAACGAATGCGATGTTTAATGGAGACAGAACGGGGAAATGACTGAGTATTTAACTGTCTGTAAGTATTGCTTGTATTAAAATTAAAGGTATGGTTTCCTCTTAATTGTGTATAATATGCAGAAAAGTTTTTAGCTTTCTTGGATAGAATTTTATGTAATTTTCTATGGCTCTTGAAATTTTCCCACGGTTCACCTGGTGCAGTCAGAGAGTTGTATTGATGATTTTAAAAGACCTGTGTTTTAAAGCGTTCGAAATCAAAGTATTAATGCCGTGTACCTCACAGATTGCAATCATATTTCTGACAAAAGTTAAGCCTGTATCAGTCAATATTGCTTATAGATCCTCTATTCGTCACAGGTTGGCTACAATTCACCTGTCGAACAGCTCAGCATAATTATCATGCAATACAAAGAGTACACAAGCGTTGTTTAATTGACGCGCGACGGCGACGTGGGACAGACCGACGAGCGCGTTGTGACGGTAAATACTGACGTTTACACGACACGATACGATGAGGTCCGTAGTTGTTACTGACTAAGGCAATAGTGGTTGAACTTAATCAAGAAGCTCAAGTATAATTTGAGTGTTAGCAATGTGTTAGGGTAAATGAGACACCATCAGTGTCTCCATTGGCGGGAATTGGCACAACCCTAACACGTTTATTGTCTTATCAATGATAATTCTGCCAACTAAGTCTCGAAAGACCATGGGAAATAGAAACACAATGCATTCTCAAAACATCTCCGTTAATTCTAAGACTTTATGCTTTTCTCTAATGCTAAAATCTTAGAACCCAAGTTTATTGCTGGCTTCGGTAATTCTGAAAGCGTATTGTCACAATAAATTTCTCCAATTTAGCTGCAGTAACAGATGACGGCGCTATTAAACTCTTCCTAATTGGTGCCAAGTAGTAAGACAATAAAGCTCCTCCCACGTGTCGTGTCGGGCATTGCACGACTCGTCATGAACTCATGACCGCGGCTCTCTCCAACTTCGACGAAACGTCGTTTTTTCAAGTAGTGGTGCTTAACCTCCAATATCGTACTCCTATACACATGCTCGCGAATTGTGAAAAATGGCAAATGTGCTAGAACCTCACTCATAAATAACGCTGCGGTTTATAAAAAAAATATACTAATACAACGCTAAAAGGTTCTTTTGGCGTGTGGGCAAAATTGGAACTAACGCCGCCATCTTGCTTTGTCTATACAATTTCTGTGACTATTTCACGAATCTTTACCAACAAAAAACCCTCCCCCCCGTCAATGTAATTGATGCTCCAGAATACCTTGTATAATAGAGTGCTATTCAGACGATTCTTTCGTGACACAATCATGATGTCATGACAGATGTGTGTGTGTGAACGCTGTCCCGTGGGGTGTGAACGGGCTCTCGTTATGCAGTGGAGCGTCGCTCAATTACACGTCGGGCGTAAATCTTGCGCCGTTGTGGGTGTGATACCGGCCGAGCGGGAATTGACACTTTTATTTGACTTTCGATACCTAATTTTGTTGTACTTTTATTGGTTTCTGATTGGTCTAGTGGCAGAGAACATAAACTTTAGCTATACAATGTGGGGATAACCTTACGACAATAATTTAAACTTCGTTTATCACGTTTGTCTAAAGACGTTCCCAATCTACATACAAATTGGGGTTTGTTTGAGTAACTTTGTATGGACTAGTGGCATAATTTTTTTTTCAGCGGCCACCAGTAATGTTAATGTAACTTCATAGTGCTGTTTTAATACTGAATACTCAATATATTTATTGCTTCCACATGTGATAAGTTTTTAAGTAAAACATGATCATTGTGGCTGTCGGGCACAGCAAAATAGGAGAGAGGAAAAGGGCGTTTTATTTTGACTAGGTACTTAGTTGTTATTATTCTTTATACGTATACTTACCTAAGTATTGTTATTATTTTATAAAAATTTAGGTTAAAATTTGGCATTTCAATAATCATTGATATTATAATAGCGTTTAGATGATAGAAATTGTTTGAATTAATTTATGAATGTATTCAATTTTAATTAATTCTGGTAATTTATTTTAAATTATATTTTAATTGACATGACTATTGACTAGTGTAAAGTAGTCAAAATATTACATTACGAGTATAAACATAAAAATAGGTGAAATTTACCAGGCTCTAAGTTAAAAATGCACTTTTGTTGAATGCATTTTTAACTTAGAGCCTGGTAAATTTAACCTATTTTTATAACGTAATGTATATTTTGACTGTGTGTTTTCTCATTTCGTGTAAAAGTGTTGGTAATTTCGAACGAATTCGCATATTTGTAGAATGTATTGGCAGGGGAGGGTAAGTATTTTATGTTCTTGGAAATGAGGTTTGCGACTATCGGTGTCTTCTATATTTACAAGGAGTCGTTTTTTTTGTAATGTGTTAAATGTCGGTGCGTCTAAAATTGCCATCCGTTCGGATAAAACCGGACAGTGCTAGGCTTTTTGACCTCTTGTCTGGGCCAATTTGACTGCGTCCGTCCCGTCCGGCTTTTGTTAGGCTTTTTATTCTCTTTAATAGGCCAACAATCGACGAAATAAAAAAACAGGTTAAAATCGGAAACTATTGCAAAAATGTTAATAGTGGAATTTAATGTAACTTGCAAAATGTTTTATAATAAACTTATTAAGGAGGTTGAGCTTTTAGAGCCCGTTTCTACCAAAGAGAAATATGTAATTGAAAATGATAACACCGATTAAAACTTTCTAAAAAATCATGTGTTTTATTTAAACTTTTAGTCAAAAATCCTTTTTTTTTTGGCGTCCGTCCGGCCGTGGGACCCAAACGTCCGGCTTTTTTAGTGGGTAAGTTCGGTTTTCTGATTTTTAGAGATGGCAACGCTAGGTGCGTCTGTGCTATTTCCCCAGAATATTATGCCGTAGCCGAGCCACGCATATGCGTAGGCATGGTAGGTAACAAGTGCAGTTTTAAGGTTAGTGGTCTTTTTGACTTCACGAAGGGCGTATGCAAGAATAATTTTGATTTATCTTTTTGATGTGTGATTCCAATTAATGTTTGTGTCTATAGACAGGCCCGGTAAAATAAATTCATGAACGACTTCTATTGTTTTGCCGTTGTAGGTGAAGTTTATGTCTAGTGGGATTTTTGACGAGGCATTATTTTAGAATTAGAGAAATTAATTTTGAGGTTATGGTCATTCATCCAAGTTCCCTAATGATTTATTTAGTGTAGTAGTTAGGTCCTCGCTTAAGCGTACATTGTTCCGGCTTGAAAGTAAAAGCGAAATATCGTCAGCAAACAACACGCGTGGCCCTTCTATGGTTTTTGGAAGGTCGTTTATGTAAATAAGAAAAAGGAGTCATCCAATTACACTCCCTTGGGGAATAGAGGCGTTAATTGCTTAAGAGGGCTTATACTAAAAGTTGGCAACGTCGCAAATAGCTGTCAAATATTTACCTGTTTTGATTAATTTGGCAATACTACTGTATGAAACATGAAATGTGGCTAACTAGTGCACTAAAATATTGATTATGAAATGCAATAATTAATATCGTAACACCGAATATTTAGTTTTAGATATAAAAAAAGCATTTGGAAACATTCAAAGTGCCTTTTTTACACCTAAAACGGTTACAACATCAAATTCAGTGTTATAATTGCAATTCATTATTAATATTCTAGTTCGAAAGAAATGACTTGCTTGTTTTATGTTTGGTTTTTATTTGGTTTATTAAATCTGTTTGTTAAACTTTAGTAGATTAGTTTAGTGGATTTAGTTTATAGGTAATTTTTGTAACTTTTGCATGCCTACTTGTAAAATATGGCTGACTTATTCCCTGTAACACTATGTTTTGTACCCATATTTGCAAAATAAAATATCTTTTAGTTAATCTAAATTTGAGTATCACAATTTCATGTCTACTACGTGTATTTATATTATGGAAATCGCTTCTTGTTTTAAAAAGTCTTAAGTTTTTGCAAACATACAAAATACTTTCTAAGATATAAAGAGAACGCTGAGGCAGTTTTTTTTTTTTATTGCACTTTTTCGTAAGCTTTGGTCATATCTAATAGTAAAGGGTCATCATATCTAACAGTTAGGGTTCCGTTCCTCAAAAGGAAAAAACGGAACCCTTATAGGATCACTCGTGTGTCTGTCTGTCCGTCTGTCACAGCCAATTTGCTCCGAATCTTATGGACCGATTAAGTTGACATTTGGTACACATACGTATTTCTGTGACCCAAACACGGACGTGTAACGTAAATAAATGAATTTTGAGCATGCGGTCACTGTTTACAGTTTTGCAAACTATAACGTGTGATATATCAAATGAAAGGGCTTATTGCGAAGTTTTCAAATATATTTTATTTATAGTTTTAAAATAAATAAATTTAAAGATATTTAACAAAATTGACGAAAATTTGCCATTCCCCGTCTCACCTCCGAAACTACTGAGTCTAAAGTCTTTACCCATAGATTACAGGAAAACCTGTAAGAAGTCTATTGTCTTAAACTAACATGGTAAATCTCTCAATATTGTGCGTACAATTGCAGTTGGAATGTATCGGAGAACATGTTTTTCAACTACAATGAATAAATGACTTATAGTCATAAGTCATTTATTCATTTGTTTAACATAGGTGTACAATAATAATGGTACATAAAGATAATAAAGAGTTCGCTATGTTATGCCAGAGGGCGTACAAATGTTTGTAATTTAGTAATCATTGAATTAAATAAGCCTGAACAATAAATAATAAGAATCAATATTATGTATTATGTAATCATTTGATATGTAAACATTTGCAGTGCCCTTACAGGGTGTATGTCTTAATACTGTGTCATGAAATTTTAATGCATGCCCACTAATCAGTGTTTTACATGTTAGCAAATAAATAAAAAAAAAACAATTATAAAAAATCACACATGATTAAGTATAAGTTTTTATTTGGGATAAATTTATCCCAACTACGGAACCCTTCATTGTACGAGGTCCGACACGCACTTGGCGGGTGTTTTTTAAGTATATTTGTAAACTTACCTTTTAATGCATGCCCTAACTATAACGTTTCTCATTTTTGTCTAAAACATATTCCCTGTAAACTGAGAGGTCTGGCTCTTATGTATGATACAGGAACTCAGTACAAGAGCCTGGGCTACACAGATGTTTGTGTCTTGAAGTGAAAATAACAACAACATAACATTATTACAATTTTTAGTCTAGCCACTATAGCTAATTAAAGATCGGCAAAAGCCATAGTTGGCCCATCAGTATTAATAAGTAAATGTGAAAAACATAAAAAGAAATATATATATATATATATTTGATAGTGTCAAAATACTCCTATGTAATGGCAGCATTTCATTTTATTGTCGTATTGTTGTCTCCACATTGTATGTGTTTATCCTCAGGTTGGAGGAAATACGTTTTTTTGTTTCAATTATTGCCAAACCTGGAATGATCCCACACATACTATATCTTTCCGTTTCATTTTACCCGTTACTTGAAATATTAATTTTGTAGATGTTTTCTCAACAGCTTCTCTATGATAATGGGGACTTTTCATTTATTAACGACACTAATGTGTCATTTATTATCTCTCACTATCGTGTAAAGTGTAAAGTTATAATGTGTTTGGTCCTTTTATTGTCTTTGGAAACTATTATACTTTTCCCAAAGTAATTCAATTCATATCCATAGTTTGTTTGTATCCATTTGTGTAGGTAACCTTAATTTCTATTATAGTCTCGTATTCATTATTTTCAGGAATAGATGGGTCCAAATACCGGATGAAATTAAGTATAATTTTTAAGGTATCATTTGTATGATTTTTTATTAAATCAATCAATATGTTCTGTAGCTGCCGTGAAAGGCAGTTTATTCTTGTGCTGTCCTCCACTGATTGATTAGTGAAACATTCGCATTTTATTAATATTTTAATACGAAATCTGTTATTAATATACAATTATTTGGGTGCGTCTGTCGTAAACAACTCAAAAATATCATCAACGTTTATGCGTTATGTTTCAAACTGATTTATTATATCCAATTAACGTATTGAAATTTCTATAACGAGTATTACAAATGAATCCTTGTTATCGCTATAAAAACATGAATGATTCGTCTGTCTGTTTATTTTAAATGTTTCGGTAGTTAAGTTTACAATCCACACATTGTAAAGTAATAAAATCAATTAATTTCCCGGCCATAGTCTCGACATTAGCATAGTCCGCTCTAAATCTATTCATTGCTTATCTCACGTTTGGACACTTAAATGGCAATATTTCAAGATATCGATCGCGAGCGTTTTCGATATAAATATGATTGTTTGGTGGCGGCCAATTACTGCATTAATATTCACGTGGCGGCCATTCCCCTCAGAGCCAGCCCAGACGAGGCGCAGACGAAAGCCAAGCCATTATAATACACAGGTACCATTCGTAAATGACAAAAAGCAGTTTGGTTTACATTGCTCATGCTTTCTTGATTTTGTACTGGATTTACTGATTGAGAGTGTAGCTTTGTGACCACTCAAATACATATATGAGGTCACAGCCGCCGAACAATTTAATTTCAATCAGTCATACAGAAAGCTTGGTTATGCAGGCACTGATACGGCGATTAGTATCATACATTATGCCATGAAATGCATGTGACTAAGAGAGTGATGTATGTTGGTGAATGGAGAGAGAGGAAGACTAAGATGAATATTGTGTGGGAAACGACACGAGTGAATGATAACGTAACGGCTAACAAGGGAGAACGGACGAAGAAGACATTATGGTTTAAGAACTTTATTATTCCTCATTAAGAATTAACAGTAATTCACTCACTGAGAAACTTACATAAAATATTAATGAGCGTACAAAAACGACGTTAAAAGTAAATTTATAAAAAATAAATAGGAAGATAGTGACCAAAAAAAAAGTAAATATCAATTTATCACCAACCGAGTAAACACGGATCTGAAGTAAAAGTAGATGTATTACTAGATGTGGCATACATGGCAGCGTACTGACTAAGTAAGGATCTTTTATTTGATTTGTTTGACAAAGCTAGTATTTTTATGTTATTATTGTTATTGACACATTATAATACGATTTAAGTTGGTTTAAAAAAACTGCCTCGTTTGTCTAGTGGTCGCAAGCGCTACTGCTGAGCGCCCGGTCCTGGGTTCGATTCCCGGGTCGGGCAAAGTGTTATTGGGTTTTTCTATCTGGAATTTCTTAGTAGCAGCCCGGAGTCTGGATTTGTGCCCGGTTGATGGCAATAGGCTCGTCCCCTATTACATGGGACTTAAACATAACTGGCGAAATGTGGGTGTACCTACTATATGTACACCTCTGCCCAACCCTTCGGGGAAACAAGGCGTGATGTTATGTGTTATGTTATGTAAAAAAAAGATATACTTTCGCTTCTTTTATTTTATTGTACATGTCGGAGGCGGGGATGTGACTGTCGTTATTATCGGCGATATTTTAACTACTGTGGGCGTAGTGTGGGTAATTTTGGTTAATGCGCAATAAAAATCTTTTTACAAAAACAAAAAAACAACACTTCCAAAAAACCACTACAAAGTGAAAAATAACTTAAATTTCGGGAGTCGGTGTCTTTGGTTTTGTATTTTGTTATTTGCCACCGACTTCCGAAATCGATTTCTCTAGGATCCCATCATCAGATCCTGACCAGATGACAATGGGACCATTTCGAGAGCATACCCTTTCAGACAAAAAAAAGAATTTTGTTCCGTGACGTCTTGACTCCAATGCGACCAGAGGCTGAATGTCCTCCTCGCCGTGGCCTTAAAACATCACGACTCTGTAGAAGCGCGCCTTTTTTGGTGTAGATAGATCACTCTTGATGTCGCCAGTGGCGCGCTTGCGATTCGTTTTGTGTCCGTACTAATGACCGAATCCGACATGCATGTTAACACATTCAAATTCAATATTTCTTTTCCCGTAATTAACTGTTCTGAGAGGACGTGTTACTAAGTAATTGGAGTTCCATAGTTAAATTTTTTGTCCTTGATGTTTTTTTGTAAAATTTATTGTTGTATGAATATCTTTATGTAATATTTTGCATATTAGTATTTAAGTCTCTGCCTAACTCTTCGGGGATTACAGGCGTTATGTTATGTTATGTGTTATGTTAGTATTTAAGTTTGGGAAATGTTCATTATTTCTGTATCTTGTAAATACTACAAAAACTATGTTGTGATTGCCCCGAAAAATAAAAAGTAAGTGACAATATACAACTTAAACTAAATGATCAAATAATCCAAAAGAAAACTAAAGAGAAATATTTAGATTTAATTTTAGATAACTACCTGAGTTGGAAGCCTCATATAGAAAAAATCAGATGTAAGCTCTTGTCACTTATAACAAAAACAAATGCCTTCCTCGGAAATTCAACAAATTTCACACAAAATTCAATGATAGTAGTTTTATAATTCATTTTTTTTTTGTTTCCTTCCTTCGCACGTTTTCTCCTAACACATCTGACATTGGCAGAATTGTCGACATCGGCACCATTGCCATAGAGAAAAATAGAATAGAATAGCCTTCCTCGGAAAATGGTGAGGAGGTTAAAAATTCAAAATATTTTATTTCACATAAACCTACAAGGGCACTTATGAAACGTCAGAAGCTAGGTGCACGGTTCTAATGGGTCGCTTCCTATGGAGAAGAGCCGGCAAGAAACTCCACGGTCACTCTTTTCAAAATAAATGGTTTCTACAATGTTTTAAATTACAGTATTAATTGGTATGGGAGGACAGTGTAGACCTATCAACAAGTACCATGTACTTAGTAAAATAGAAAAAGATCCACAAGTCTACAGCCTACAACGTTCTCACATTCACAAAATCTAAAAAGTCAAAGTCAAATCATTTATTTCAAATAGGCCCATGTATGGCACTTTTGAACGTCAAAAATTACAAAATAATAAAATTGATTCTAGTCGCCCATTCCAAAAGGTAGTTTTCGTATGGAGAAGAATGGGCAAGAAACTCCACCGTTACTCTTTTAAAATGTTTTACAATATTGTTAATATATGTACGTACATTTGTTAAATAATTATTATATGTGAAGACGATGCACCTAGAATAAAATTACTATACCACAATAGGTAAAAAGAATTAAAAATGAAGCAACGATAGATAATTTAATTTGTGATAGATACATGGTTCTCACATATTTACGAACACTGTAAAAGTAGACGATTTTCCTAAAATTTTACAGTTAATAAGTCAGTGTGTAAGGAAGTAATCACAGAATGTAAAATCAATGTCATAAAACACAAAGTAATAAATTTTACAATTAAATTAGCAACCAGTTTGATTTTGTCCTGATTCTAAATTGTCCTATGGAGCAGGACCAGAATGTTTCCAAGCACTCTTATCTTGGATATAATCCTCTAATTTGTAATATGCTTGTTTAGAAAGTGTACTTTTTATATGAGTTTTAAATTTTCTTTCATTTAATTGCAATATGTCAAAAGAAAAGAATCTATATAAAATATAAACGAAATAGTAAAAAAATAAGGACCTATTTAAACCAAATGACATGATTGCAACTACGGCTGTAACAAATCTAATTTGATTAAAAAAATATAGAAAATTGTAGGTTTATAAATTATATAATGTCAAATAATGAAAACATTATGTCAATGAAGTATGTAAAAAAGTAAAATTAAATAATCATCGTAATTTGGGAGCAGTTAATAGACTTTTACAGTATTATGCTGTTAATGAGGTACCAGGGAAGCCACATGTGCAGAAGGAATTATTGCCAAACTTCCTTGTCTTCTTTGTCATTTTTGATAAGGATACGTTTGATGTGGGTTTTGAACTTTCCATCGCTTAGTGCTGTAACAGACTTTGGCAACTTGTTATAAAAGCGGATACCGTTTATAAGAAATGACTTACTAGTTTTAGTTAATCTAAATTTGGGTATCACAATTTCATGTTTACTACGTGTATTTATATTATGGAAATCGCTTCTTATTTTGAAAAGTCCTAGGTTTTTGCGAACATACAAAATACTTTCTAAGATATCCCCACAGCAAAACGCCATAAGACATAATACTGTGGAAATAAGCAAAGTACACTAACCTAGTTGTGGCTACATCAGTTAACTGCCTTATTTTTCTTACTGGTTTTCACTTGTTTTATTTTACGATTTTACTTTTATTAATTTATTTATCTTTTCTATTTTTTAAATGTGAGAACGCTGTGGGTTTAGTGGATTGTAGACTTGTTGACCATTTGTATTTTGTTAAGTATTTGGTACTTATTGAAAGACCTACACTGTTCTCCCATACCTAGTAACACTGTTATTTGAAAGTATTGTAAAAGCCAATTATTTTTAAAAGAATAACCGTGGAGTTTCTTGCCGGCTCTTCACCATAGGAAACGACCAATTGGAACCGTGCATCTAGCTTCTGACGTTTCATAAGTGCCCATGTAGATTTATGTTAAATATGTTGAATTTTGAATTTTTGAGCAGCATATGTAGCTGAACTTAATCTACCTGAAAGAGCTTTAATGTGGGCGCCCCATTGCAATCTCGAATCTAGAGTAATTCCTAGAAACACAGTTTCCGTAATAGCATCAAGTTTCTTGCCATGAAGTTTTAAATTGAGGTACATTTGGTAATGAGAACTTAAGACATTTAGTTTTGTTCGTATTAAGTAAAAGATTATTAGCTGCAAACCATTTCGAAAGAATTGCCAGACTACCGTTGACATGTAATACATCCGTATCTTTTCTATCTATTTCAAAAATAAGAGAAGTATCATCAGCGAATAGAATTATATCCGATATATTAGCCATCATGTAAGGAAGGTCATTAAGGTATAGGAAACTAGAAATAGGAAAGGGCCAAGAATTGATCCTTGAGGCACGCCCATCTTAACTAGAGACCCCGAGGACGTCGCTCCGTTAACGTTTACTTTTTGCTGCCTGTTTGACAGATAGGAAAAAACAAGATCAGCAGCATGTCCACGAATTCCGTAGTGGTGTAATTTACAGATCAGTGTTTTGTGGTCAACGCAGTCAAACGCTTTTGAGAGGTCACAGAAAATGCCAATCGCATCCTGGGACTTCTCCCAAGATTCCAAAATGTGACTGATGAGTTTTACTCCTGCGTCAGTCGTCAACCTACCTTTCGTGAAACCAAACTGGTGACTATGTACAATTTCATTTGAATTAAAATGTGACAACATTTGGTCTAGCATTATTTTTTATATATTTTACTCAATGCTAGTAGCACAGATATGTTGGACTAGCCAGAGCAAAAGGGAAATATTAAAAAGCGTTCATTTAAACAAATTAGCATGATTTATTTATTAGGTTCAAACATAAATATAAGCACAAATATAACTACGGCAATAAATTTATTATTATGTTATTACAATTCTCAGTACTTACATGAATATTACAGAGCTCCTTACACTTTCACAGTTCAACAACGACTGCCTTGCTAAAATGGCGCTACCACGTAACTTTAAAAACCCCCTCCTTGTCAGACTCAAATAGTCAATTGACATCATAATATCCGGTGGCGCCATTTTAGTATTTTAAACAAATCAAATCACCTTTTAATATTACCAAATACAATTATTAACTATAAAATGTATATAAATAGCTAACAGATATAAGTCTATAATTTGAGGGATCACTCTTATTACCCGATTTGAAAATTGGTACTACTTTGCTATGTTTCATTAAATCTGGAAACGTACCGCTATCTAAACATTGATTAAATATGCTTGTTAGGACAGGAGTAATTGTGTCAATGATATCCCCAAGAATCTTAACGGAAATCCCCCATAAGTCTTCTGTATTTTTTATGTTAAGATTTTTGAATGCTTTTTTAATTGTGACAATAGAAATGGCTTGAATTCAAAACTTGGAATGTTCTCATTGAAATTTTCTTTTAAAAGGGATTCAGCTACTATAGATGATGAGGGGAGAGATTTTGGTAAAGAACTTTTCTAGCGTCTCAGCAACTTTAAACTTATCTGAAATGGTTTCATTCTCAATTTTTAAAGACAATTCATTCTGACCTCGCTGTTTTGTGTTTCCAGTTTCTTTATTAATTACCTGCCACACAGTTTTTATTTTATTGTTAGAAATACTAATTTTGTTACTTATTAATTTTGATTGGAACCAGTCATTAAGTAAATTTAAGTCACTAAGAATTCAAAAGTCATTTATTCAAACTAGGCTGAGAATCAGCACTTTTCGAACGTCAAAATTACATAAGACAGTCCCCCAAAACGCCTACCCTTCACCACTTCCTAGTGCCTTTAGCTGGGAAGAAGAAGTGGCGCAACAAACTCCCCAGCAGCACAGCTGTCTGTTCAAGTTAGAAAAAATGATTCTATACAATAGTATGCAAAATGCATAATGTAAGTTCATTATGCAACACAAAACATAATTTAAATGATAAATTATTCGCCATATGTCAGCTAGCACACGCCAATATACCAACCAAAAACATCGAGAACTATACTCAAGCAGAAATAAAAAATAAAAACTAAACGTAAACAGAACTAAATACTCGTATCTAAATAAAAGCCTCCAGGCATAAAGGGCGTGCCCGCTTACATAAAGCTATTTAAAGCTATAATTGGAAGTTATTATAAATGATAAACTAGGACCATCGAGGTAAAATAAATAAACAGTTAGTTACTAGTTACAATAACAAAACCATGATCAGCAAGACGACCAGTCACCACAAGCAGCACCCGTTCACGAGCATAACGCAAAGGTATCACAGCTTCGATTGAACGCCCAAAGTAGAAAAGACTTGTACCTATCATCTGCGTAAAGCGAGAAGTCTCCTTTGAGGCCAATCTGGGATATGTTATTAATGTAAATGAGGAATAACAGTGGTCCCAGAATGATCCTTGAGGTACACCAAAAGTGACAGAATGTGAAATATTTTGATATTGAACTATTTTATTTTAGAAATAGAAATAGAAATCATTTATTTGCTAATAATGTAGGTATACATATATGATGGTTATTTTGATGAGAGTCCCGATACGTTTTGCCTTACGGCATGCAAAATTATTTAATGTAATACATTCACTAGACAAAAAAAAAAACAAAGCATAAACAATCATAAAAAGAATAAAATACAAAGAAAACAAAAAAGGATTCCATTCACTAAGGCGATTCACACACTGCACCGCATCACGCAGCGTGGTGCGGGGCGGCCATAGAAAACAATCTGCGTGCGGGGAGCGCGTCGCGCGCGCAGTTTATGTTTTCTATACAAACTGGTACTATGTTAAATCTGCTGCACCGCGCTACGCTGCGTGATGCGGTGCAGTGTGCCAATCGCCTAAGTAACATTACTATTCTTTGTTAAAAATAATTATATTATTAAAAAAAAAAAAAACATTCAGAATTAGGCACAAATGTCAACAAATTCCAGCCCCTACAGCTTGGGTTTGGATCCAAAGGGGGCTGCGAGGCTGCCGTACATGCCCTTTCCAGTTTTTTAAACTCCGGTAAAGGTGAGGTCATCCTCAAGGTTGACGTCAAGAACGCTTTTAACTCCGTTAACAGGGACACCCTGTTGGCCGAAGCAAAAAAAGTGTTACCGGAAATTTATGGTTTTTTGTGGCAGTGCTATAGGCACCCTTCAAAATTACTCTATAAAGACAACGTTTTGGAATCTGCAGTCGGATGCCAACAAGGTGATCCCCTCGGGCCAGTCATTTTCAGCTTAGCTATTCACCCCATAATACAACAACTAAATTCAAAATTTAATGTGTGGTATTTAGACGATGGGACCCTAGGAGGTGACGTAGATACTGTTCTAGAAGATTTCCAATTCCTAAAGCAGCAGTTCCAATCCATTGGCCTCGACCTCAACTACTCAAAATGTGAAATTTACCCTTGTGACAATACCGACAGACAATCGACTATACACAAATTCAACTCAATAGCCCCAGATATCAAAGTTTTGGAAAAAAGTTCACTGCACCTCCTAGGTTCCCCAATTTTAGAAGACAGCTTTTCACCTTTCGTGGACGAAAAAATTAAACATTTCAACGACATTTCGGATAGACTTTCTAAAATTAACGTACATTCGGCATTCACTCTTATCAGACACTGCTGTTTCGGTCCAAATTTTATGTATTTCCTCCGCTCTTCCCCTTTATGGAAGAAGCCACAACTTTTAGACAAAATTGACCAAACCATTCGAAGCACTTTAACATCAATCATAAATGTGGCATTGGACGACCGCGCGTGGCTGCAAGCCACACTACCCATTCGTTTTGGTGGGCTCGGCGTCCGCAAAATTTCTAGTGTAAGCTTACCGGCGTTCCTGTCCTCAGTCCACAGCACCGACAAGTTAACCAAAAGAATCTTAACCGTTTCTCAGGTTGACTCTGAAGTGCCGTATTTGACTGATGCCATGAACGCCTGGAAAGTGGCTTGCCCGAATACGGAGCAGCCCGAGAATCCGTCTTCCCAGAGACAGTGGGATGAGCCGCTCTGCAGGTTGGTACGGAATAACCTCTTTAATACGTCCACCAATACTGCTGAGCGTGCACGCCTACTGGCTGTGGGGGAATGGGAGTCGGGCCTCTGGCTTCAGGCGCTACCGTCACCCAACATAGGCACTATGCTGGGTGACACCACTTTCCGGCTCGCTACAAGCCTGCGTTTGGGCGCTCCTTGCGGGGCTCCGCACCGCTGTCAGTGCGGTGAAGCAGTCGACCGCCTCGGACACCATGGCCTTTCCTGCAACAAGAGCGCCGGTCGGTTGGCACGACACGCAAGCATTAATGACATAATCCGTCGGGCTCTTGTCACCGCCGGGGTGCCAGCTGTTTTAGAACCTAATGGCTTGGTACGCGACGATGGGAAGAGGCCAGACGGAATGACCATAATGCCTTGGAAGTTGGGTAGGCCTTTGGTGTGGGACGCAACCTGTGTCGACACCCTCGCGCCATCCCATCTTCCTAGCACGGCGAGTTGTGCTGGGGCGGCTGCTGCAGGTGCAGAAAACCTCAAACGGCGCAAATATAACAACCTTACCGGTAGCTATATTTTTGAACCGTTTGGGGTTGAAACACTAGGGCCATGGGGTCCGAGTGCTCATCGATTATTCCGAGACATCGCCAAGCGGTTGGTCGACTCTTCACGTGACCAAAGGGTTGGCCAATTTTTAGGCCAAAGAATTAGCATTGCCATACAACGTGGCAATGCTGCCAGCCTTTTGGGCACCTTTCCCACCGACAGCGATTCGGATGAATTTTTTGATGCCCAATGATTTGTTACTATATTTTATTTTATTTTTCCTCTGTATATAGTTAGTTCAATTATTACTAAATAGAATTATTAGTAGAACTTATTTTACACTGTATATATTATAAATATTAGAACGTGATGATAGCAAATAAAATTACACCCTAAAAGTAAAAAAAAAAAAAAAAAAAAATGTCAACAAATTAAACTTAAAAAAAAAAATGTTAGAAAATTCGATTACAAAATGTCAACAAATTTTAATAAATAATAATTTAAAATGAAAATAAATTTTATCACAAATGTCAATCGATTCAATTACAAATGTCAATACTTAAATAAAAGAATTAAAAAATGAAAAAAATAATAATGTTGTATTACAATAAAGCTAAAGATAGAAATGTCATTAAATTTAAACCACAAAGAAAACGGTCTAAACACCACTAATAGAAAGTTTTGTCATCAACAAAATCTTTAATTGCGTTGTAACACTTGTCCAGTATCAGTTTTGTTAACTTTTTCTTAAAAACTTTAATGGGTAATTCTTTTAAATGTATCGGCAGTTTATTATGTATAAGAGGACCCATGGTTAAAATATTTTTTTTTAAGTAAAGACGTTTGGTAAACACCTGTGTAAAGTAGATTTTTATATTGTGACCTTATTGGTTCTGAACGTTGTCTTCTATCCACTACTGACGTAAACAGGTGCTTATTCGTTGTAACGAATAGGGCAACTTCTAGTATATACAACGATGGCAATGTAAGTATCCTTAACGATCTAAAAACGGGTTGGCAGCTTTCTGTAGTTTTAAGACCTGTCATTGATCGAAGGCAACGTTTTTGGGCCCTAAATATTCGTTCTCTCTCACTGCAGTTTCCCCAAAATATGACACTAAATCTTAGTGAGGAAGTAACTAAACCATGATATGCTGTCACTAATGCATTTATGTTAACTTTTTTTGAAAGGCTATAGAGTACATATGCCGTTTTACTTAATTTATTGCACACGTTTTCAGCATGATGTTTCCATGTCAGTTTATTGTCAATGTGTACTCCTTTTTAAAAGGATTAATATTATGACGGTACCTTGCCAATTCATTTATGAAAATATTATGTATGTAAGGAAAAATCCACATCTCTTTAATAAAATAAGTGATAGACATAATTTTAATACTAGAAATAAAGATAAACTAGATCAACCATTTTTCAGGTTATCTAAAGTATATAAATCTTTTATGGGGTACTGTGTTAAATGTTACAACAAAATACCTTGTGACATATTGCAATTAAATGAAAGAAAATTTAAAACTCATATAAAAAGTACACTTTGTAAACAAGCATATTACAAATTAGAGGATTATATCCAAGATAAGAGTGCTTGGAAACATGCTGGTCCTGCTCCATAGGACAATTTAGAATCAAGACAAAATCAAACTGGTTGCTAATTTAATTGTAAAATTTATTACTTTGTGTTTTAAGTATGACATTGATTTTACATTTTGTGATTACTTCCTTACACACTGACTTATTAATTGTAACATTTTAGGAAAATCGTCTACTTTTACAATGTTTGTAAATATGTGAGAACCATGTGTATTTGTATGACCTACCAGTAGTTGTTCCAGGTCTGGCTGTTTGTGTATGTGAGTTTAAATGTTTGTAATCGCACCCACGATACAGGAGAAATTCCTAGTGTGGGGCAACGTTTAAAAAAAAAAAAAAAAAAAAAAAAAAAAAAAAAAAAAAAAAAAAAAAAAAAAAAAAAAAAAAAAAAAATTATGACAAGTTCACCTTTCCGTTGTATGCAGTACATGGACCTAAATGTAACCGATGAAGAAACTAGGAAGCAATATGACAATTGACGATAACCCATAGCAGAGCAAATTTTTATGAAAAGTGTATTCTCCTACAACACTAAATTCGATGACTCGCCTTTTCACATATAATCGTATTATCTATGTTAGGTATTAAAAAAATAACTTTAGAAAGTTTAAGAGGTGCTTTAGATAATCGAACTGAATAACTTTTACTATGGGACTAACTATGAAATCGCGAAAAAAAATCAACTGTTCAATAGTAAAGTTTAATACCTACTATTTTAAACTGTGTGGGACAGTTGTTTTTTTCCCGATTTCAAAGTTGGGCCTACAGTAAAAGTTATTCAGTTCGATAGTCTAAACTCTAAAGCACATTTTCTAATGTTAATTTTTTAATACCACAAATTTTCCAGTTTTGATCAATTATATATATGCTGTGTAAGCGTGGTACATCAGCTTTTGTCCATCGCACTAACTAAGTATGCAATGTCACGAACAGGTGCAGATAAATCATTGACGATAGGATGTGCATGCACTCAGGTGGGAGGTGATCTGCACGACACCGCGAGGTTGAAGTTAATACATACTACATATGTAGTTTGTTCTTCCTATATTTAATTTACTATGAACCTTGCTAATAAACACCTGGCTTACCTATATGACAAAACTAGTGACCTGCCCCTGCTTCGTACGGTGTAATGGCGACATGTCAAAACTTCGAGATTTCCGTCCTATGTCTTATCTTTGTCAAAAAATATATTATACATTTACACCTTCCGGGAAAAATGTTGTGAATGATGGTGAAAGCAGCATAAAAATCCATTGTGGAGTTTAGATCTAAGCGGTCACACAGAGAGAAGCTAAAATTAACTTTTTTTATAATAAAGTATAGATATAAATAGAGAAGAATATTTTGCGTATAAAGCAAACAATTCATTTGATAATGGTTCCTAAAACCGAGGAAATAAATGACACACAGGCAGGTTTTTACTAGTTTTCCAATGTTTTTGAGCTTGATACGTGTTAATGTCCGCGCTAATGATAACTTTTTTTTGGATTTCAATCCTGTTTTCTAATTCAACATTAAATAATCCGGCTTCTGTTATACTTAAATCACCGAAATTAATAAAACTGATAGATGCAATAGCACACACAACACAACATAATTCAGCATCTGTATCACCACATTTATTTTAAGAAGCTTAATTTATTTATTTGAGTTAACAGGAAACTATTAATCAAGTTGTAGCTAATAAGTCCTCGTTGAGATTATAGTATAATACAGCTTGTATAATAATATGTAATCGAGCGTCGATCGGCGGTCATTAATCTAATAGTTTAATAGTATTACCGTATCCAACAGATCATTAATTAGTCTCGCTACAACGATATAGCACGATAGTAACAATGTTATAGCAGATAGCAACAGATACTCGCGATAGGTCAAAGATTAAAGTTATCTACTTATTGTCTCTGGTGCCCACAGATTTGTATGATGTTGACGATAAATTTTGGTCTATGATTTTGTAATACGATTATAATTTCTATATTGATGTCGAAACTTGTGCGAAAATTATTTCTATATTGATATTGAAATCCTATTTGTCGTTTAATATTACGGTTAATAATATCTTTGGACTAGATACAATGAATTTGGATAATTTAACGTAGTTAATATCTTTCCTACATCCTGTCTGTTGATTGTTAATAAAATATGATCTGTTGAAAAATCACCAATGTATACGATCCTTAATAATATTTAGTTACGCTAAGCTCCGAAGTTAATCGGCTTTGTATTTGGATGCTTCCAAATGAGATCAATAGCCGCGATGACATCACAACAAGCTTTTGTTTCTGTTCGATTTACTTATTACTATAAACAGAACTGGTTTGTCCTAGATTCGATCGTTGCTTTATTGTCTGCTTTCAAATACTCGTAAACCTTCCTTCCTTTAACTTTCGGAGTTATTTGGGTGGTCTGGCACTACTAATCATTTTCTAGACCTTTAGGTTTGTGTCACTCTACATCCTATCGTTGTTCTATCCGGTAATTGAATTCAAGGGTTTACTTCTAGAGCGAATTTGTCAGTATGATTCTACGAATACAAAATCTACATATCAAACAAATGGCGAGTTTCATCGTGTTTGTCTTCCTAGAAATGTTCAACTGTATATCTAAGGCTGGTTTAAGGTCGCAGGAATTCGCTGACTTGAGGGAAGCCAATGCCAGTGAAGGATCGTTTGGCTAAATAATGAACTTACCGATGGGCATGACGTGTCCAAAGTGGAGTCCATCGCCGACGCCAGAGCAGTTCCAACGCCGCCCCGCCAGCTGTAGTCGACACTCCGCGTATGCCATCCTGTGAACGCAACAAATCTATACTAATACTAAAGCTGAAGAGTTTGTTTGCTTGTTTGAGTGTAGCACACTCTCTGCAACTACCAGTCGGATAAAAAAATCATTTTGCATTTGATAGCCCAATTCTTGAGGATCCTCCTCAAGAATTGGACCATCAAATGCAAAATAGTTATAGGCCATTTGACATCATGCTATGACCCTTAGGAGCCGAGCAAAAAGAAAAAAGTCAGAAAGAACGCTAAGTGAAAACGAAGTAAAGGCGCGGGCGGGCGATGCGATGCGACGCGATGGGTCGGGGAAACAAGAAATTTCACGCGGACGAAGTCGCGGGCAGAAGCTAGCATTAATTTACAACTACATATAAATATAGGATTACTTAATAGCAGCCTGAAGTCGGGATTTGTGCCTGGTTAATGGCAATAGTCCCGTTCCCTCTATGAGACTTAAACACAACTGTCGAAATAAAGGTGTATTGTAAACCTCTGCTAATCCCCTCGGGGCAGACAGGCGTGGTATCACGAAAGGTACTTACTTATTTAAGGTATATTAGCTGAATGAAAATATTCGATAAATCTTGATCAGCAGTAAACATCAATGTTAAAATGAACCTATCTGGGTTATTCAGACAAACCTAAGTGTTTCAAAACACAACAGACTGTGTTCGTATTGATTGTAACTTGTAACCTACAAACCCGATGGGTTTCTCAGCGTGTAGGGAATGCACAATTCCACCTCAACCGAATAATGTACATGTTAGTATAAATATTAGCCGCTTTGTTGTCTTGTATTTGTGAAGTTATTGTCAATGCGTTAAGTGAAACACACAGACAGCGAGACGACGGCGACGCGAATGCGGAACGGCCGCGCGGTGGCGGCGGCGGTGTTAACAACAAACAAAACGTTAGAGTGTTGATACAAACATCGTTGCGCTTTAGTCATAATGTTCATGTTGAAAACTTTCAATGCGCTTGCTTTTCATTACATTCACAATCTATGTTTTTTAGGGTTCCGTACCTCAAAAGGAAAAAAAGGAACCCTTATAGGATCACTCGTGTGTCTGTCTGTCTGTCTGTCTGTCTGTCCGTCTGTCACAGCCAATTTACTCCGAATCTAATGGACCGATTAAGTTGAAATTTGGTACACATATGTATTTTTGTGACCCAAACACGAATGTGAAACGTAAATAAAAAAAAATTGAATATAGGGGTCACTTTTGATGGGCAAACAAGAAAATTAAAAAAAAAGTTATGCTAACAGTACCGTGTGACATATCAAATGAAAGGACTTATTGCGAGGATCTTAAATATATTTTTTATATAATTTTAAAATAAACATTTTAAAGATATTTAAGAAATTCAATGAAATTTGACCATTCCCCCCCCCTTATCTCCGAAACTACTGGACCAAAAATTTTCAAAAAAATACATAGTATGGCTCTTTACTCATAGATTATAGGAAAACCTATAAGAAGTCTATAGTCTTAAAATAACACGGTAAATCTCTCAATATTGTGCGTACAAACTTACATTTCGTCGGTCGGCATCCAATAGGCCCAACTCTCTAGCTACTATAATATCAATCAAAAGTGTTTGACAGTCTGCATATTACACAAATAAATAAAACTGTAAATGTTCATGACAACTAATTCGGGTTTCGGCGTGGTTTCTCAACAGAAAGTGCAGTGTTGTGTCTTAAGCATACTGTCACATACTATACTTATACACAGCGTGGGATGCCGATTTATGCTAGCTTCCTCGACTTATTCAAGACTTGATCTGGTTGCTTATGACGTATTGTGAAGAAAGATGGAGAAGGATAGGTTGCCAATGGAGCTTAAAAACATTTTTAAATATTGGTACCTATGGTAACCAGATCAATAGTGTACGATGGGCTGGAACTTTTTCCAGGCCATACAGGTTGGAATGCGGGGTGAGGCAGGATTGGCGAGCTCAGCAGCACCAGAGTGGGTTGCTATAATACAGTGTGATTCTTCTTAATGTGCACATATCGAAATGAGGGAATCTATGCTTAATTTTAACGACAGAAAAAATATTTTAAAAATCTAAATATTTTTTTATACTTTTATGGAATTAAAAAATTTTTTAACAAAACTGTGTAACTTTTAAACTGAATCAGCTATCGTGATGAAACAAACTCCATAATGATTGGAAGTAAGTAGGCGTCCACATAAAATTAAAATTGAGAAAAAAAACTACCCTCAATTGAAAATAAACATGTTTTTTAGTAAAAATCTGTATTTTTTTCATCAATTTTTACAATAATTGTAAAATTTATGAATAAGATGCCCAAGAGAATAAAAAAAAAAACAAAAAAAAAAAAAATTTTTGACCATTTTTCCGTCGGTAAAATTAAGCATAGATTCCCTCATTTCGATATGTGCACATTATGAAGACTCACACTGTATAGATGGTATTTGTGTAAATAATATTACCTGTACGGGCAGCAGCTCCGCACACTGAGATGTAGAATGTAGGTGGATGAATCACTCGGGATGTGTACAGGAAATAAAATCACTGTGTTGTGTCCGATAATGATTGACCATTTATTTAATAAAACAACAAATTATATAATGCCAAAAGTAGGTGGCTTGTGGCGGGCGTAATAGCTTAGTCAGCGAATGTACATAAATCGGTGAATTAGCAACTGCTTGATCAGGTAAAAACTAAAACAATAAATATCATGTGGCGATGCTCGTACATCCTGCCGACTATAAAAGTACAAATGTTCAGTAAAATGCATTATCCAAGGGTAAGTAAAATATGTAAAGAAAGTTATTGGAAGGTTCTATGTCCGTCGCTAACTGTCATTGGCGACGTTTCGCGATCCACCTTGCTGCTGTTAGGAAGATGTCTGGTGACCTCTTCTAGATCCGGGGTGGCTGCCTTTGCTTGTCCCTCCGTAGGGAGATACCGTTCAGTAGGACTTGGGGCCATCTCAATCTCTTCCTTGTGCGCCTGCGTTCCTGTTCTGTTTCCTTGAGGTGTACGGAGACAGCGTGCTTTAATTTGGACGCATACCCATATGCTGAATATTGTTGCACAGGTTATCATACCGCCGTACAGGACGTAGTGATGTTGCTCCGCCTCCACCGAATTAACCATTTGTATGTCCTGTTGTTCTTTAACCAGCTCAATTTTTCTCTTAAGACTCTTTAGTTGTTCTTCATGTGTTTCAAGTTCCATATTTGTTATATTTGTAATTTGACTATTGCTTGTTAGTAGTTCGTTTAGATTTATCTCTGGTACGTAGATCTCTTGCTCATTTCCTAATTCCATGGTGCTTTGCATTTTGTAATGTGCATGAATCAGATGTTTATCGCCGCGCATCATGCAACCGGTAGCTAAGGTGATGATGCCTGTATTTTGTAGTGTCTGTGACGTAATTCCCGCAGGACAGAAAATGCGCATAGTGCATTCCTCGCAACAAGTGAACAACCAAGCTCCCTTACTGTGCAGTTTTTTCCAGTCATTGCTGCAATTCGATACCTTAGTGCGGCAGGTTGTTACTCCTCGATTGTTTATTATGCCTGCTTCGCACATTGTTGTGGCTGTTTTTATACTGTATATAGGTAGGTCAAGGTTGCATATCAACAGCTGATTTGTGTTTACTTGTTCGCACGATGAAAGATGTTGTTGATCCAGTGGTATCATCATGTCTAGCTTCAAGTTAACGGCTATGTATTTGGTTGTTGGTATTATGTTAATCATGGAGGTTCCCTTTATGTTGCGGATTGGGATGACTTCGGTTAGTTCGTACTGTTCGTCTGCTACTAACGGGATTTTTACTTCGAATATGATGAAGTCTTCGATTAGTTTTCCTTGCACACTTGCTAGTTTATACATTTCCCGGGTACACTTGAGCTTGTTTGAGCAAGGGAGAGATAATCCTTTTGGGACTTGTCCTGATATGATGTTCAACTGTTTTTCGAATGCATCGGGTTTCAACAGGTGGGTGTCGACCTTGCCGTGACGAAGATCTGTAACTAGGCTGATCAACATGTCTTGTATTCTCCGCAAGTTTGTTACCATCATGTTTGCGGCAAGTGCAGTAGCAGTAAGGAACGTTGCTTGGTCTTGTTCGGTTTTCAGTTGTTGGAGCGAGTCTCTGAGAATTTTGTTGATGACAATGAACTGCCGGTTCATTACTTGCTCGTTCCTCTTCAGAAGGTTATATTCCCCTTCGATTATTGAAGTCTGTTGTTTGTTCAGCTTGTACAAGTGGTCTTCATTGCTGTGCAGTAGTTTGATGTCGTTGTTGTATTTTTCGGCGAATTTGTCATCAAGTACTCCAAATAGAGAGTTGGCAATGTTCCCAATTCCGTTTATGAGACCTCGCTTGCTACGTATTCCGTGGTCGGATTGTAGTACTTCGTTGTAGTGTTTGAGCTCGTTTAGTTCGTGCTCGAGTTGTGTGGATATAGTCAAGTACGCTATATTTCGTTGACAAAGTCCGTGTAATTGCTGGACGTATTGTTCAACGGCAGAAGTACTTTTCCAGTAAGTTGACATGTTGTAGTAGACTACCAGTCTCCATTCGTCTTGTATTATCTGTAAGTCTGCGGCTTTGTCAAAGTATACAAGGCGGGTCGGGTCTAGAGTTGTTACATTGACGAGTTGTTGCATGGACGGTGTCACACACGTAACCATCAGTACTAGTAACGTGCTTAGGTACTGGAGGACGTTACAGCTGGAAACACCCTTCTGTGCCCGTCTAGGGCTCACCCGACGTTGAGATGTTGATGACGTCGCCTCTGGTTGTGTTGGTTTGTTTTCTTTGTTGTTCCCGGTTTCAATTGGTAATCGGGACAGTTTCGTTACGGGTCTCTTCATTATGTTGGATTTAGTTTTGAGCGTGACGACTCGTACTAAGTTATCCGGTCCAGGATGCGTCTCTATAACTCGCCCTAATAACCATCGGGCTGGGGCTATTTGTTCTTCCTTTACAAGGACGACGTCATTCACGGCAATGTTGCGTGTTGGAGTTTGCCATTTCCCTCGTAATTGTAATGTTTGTAGGTAATCTTTGGACCATTTCTTCCAAAATTCCTTGTACATGTTTTCTGTCAGGCGCCATCGTAAAGTTAACTGGCTGTTGTCACTCTCTGACGTCATCGGAGGTGCCAGAACCGGTCCACCGACTAAAAAGTGGCCTGGTGTCAAATAATCGATGTCGTCGAGGTCGTTTGTTAGGGCGACAAGTGGCCTTGAGTTGAGGCAGGCTTCAATTTGTACTAGCAAAGTAGTAAACTCTTCGTACGTAAGCCTTTGTTCCCCAAGGACGCGTTTTAGGTGGTGTTTCATACTCTTGACTGCAGCTTCCCATAGTCCTCCCGCTGTGGGCCAAGATGGTGCGTTAAAGTGCCATTCCATACCTTTTTCGGAAGTGTTGTTGATGAGGTCGTCGTTAACTAGAAGCTGCAGTGCCTCCTGGCGTTCTTTGGCTAGAGCTCTTGCTGCTCCGACAAAGTTCGTTCCGTTGTCACTGTAGATATGTTTTGGTGTTCCTCGTCGTGCGCATAGCCGCTTCAATGCTGCGAGGAATGTTATCGTGCTGAGATCTGACACCAGCTCCAGGTGGATGGCTTTTGTGCATAAACAAATGAAAATCGCGATGTAGGCTTTAACTGTTTTAATGCCGCGACCTTTGTTAGCCTTTATTTCAACGTGTCCCGTGAAATCCACGCCCGTGTGTGTGAATGGCCTTGAAGGTGTAACTCGAGGCGTTGGTAAGTGTGCCATTTGTTGATTGCTGCGTTGCGTTTTGTAGCGGTGGCAGGTGACACATTTGTTGAGTTGCTTCTTGATTGGTTTCATGCCGCCAAGTATCCAATATTTGTTACGAAGGTTTCCCAAAGTAAGCCTGGCACCGCCGTGGAGAGTATTCTTGTGGGCTTGGTCAATCAGGAGGTCTGATAACTTGTGTTTGTTTGGTAAAATTATTGGATGTTTTTGGGAGTCGTTTAACTTAGCATGTTCAAGTCTTCCTCCCACTCGAAGAATACCTTGTGCGTCTAGCATTGGGCTTAAACTCAACAGTTTGCTTGTAGCCCGTACCTTGTTATGTTTGTGTAGGTATGCTATTTCATCGCCAAATGTATTGTTCTGTGTAGTTTTCACAAGCAGGTGCTGAGTCTGCACAATGTCTTCCGTAGTTAAGTGTGACCTGTGTATGGCTCTTGTTGCGTCACGCGAGTTGTTTATGAATCGTCTGATCCAGCTGATGACTCGGGTTGCATAAGTCATCGTGCTGTATTTTTGCAGTAGTTGCTCGATGAGTGGCGCGTCTATTGTTTGTATTGCGCAGGTTTGACCTCGTTTATTTTTCTCTTCGTTCGTTGTAAAAATACCTTGTTTGGGTATGTTGTTGTTTTGAAGCCAGGTTGGGCTTTTCCACCACAGTTCGTGAGCTATCAAGGCTGATGGTGAGATTCCTCTGCTGGCGCAGTCCGCAGGATTGTCTTCGGACTTGACATGGGCCCAGGAGTTGGGTGGTGTTGTTTGGATAATTTTTGTGACTCTGTTGGCTACGAAACTCTTCCAACGGCTCACATCACCATGTAGCCAGCCAAGCACCACCATGGAGTCCGTCCAGCAATGTATGGTGTTGATCTGAGTTGATGGAGTTTTTTACTTTTTCGATCAGTCGGGCTAGTAGTACTGCACCACATAGCTCCAGTCGTGGCAGAGAAATAGGCTTTTTCTGTGGGGCTAATTTTGTTTTAGCTGCTACTAGCCTTATCATCTGTTTACCTTCTTTATCAGTGGTCTTGCAATATATGACACATGCATAGGCTCGTTCTGATGAATCACAGTAGCCATGAAGTTCGAAGGGTTGTTGGGTGTCGCCGATCCAGCGTGGTATGGTTATGTCGTGTATGTGTGCGAGCTGATTGCGGAAATGCTCCCATTCTTGCTGTATCTTTAGTGGGAGTTTCTCATCCCAGCTCGTTGTAGTTGACCAAGCATGTTGAAAGATTAGCTTGGCTTTCACTGTTACCGGTGATAGCCAACCAAGTGGGTCATACAGTTTTGATATATCCGACAGTAGTGTGCGTTTTGTGTCGACATCACGTTTGTTGCAGAGTGGTATTTGTTTGTAGGTAAACTGATCCGTGCGCGGGTTCCAAGTGATGCCTAGCGTTTTGTTGGTGTCTGCATCCCTGAAGTCGAACATTTTTTGGTTTATCAATTCATCGGATAAGCCTTCAAGTAGGCGCGTTTCGTTGCTAGCCCATTTTCGTATGTTGAATCCACCGCCCTTCAGCATTGTTATAAGTTGACTTCGAGCTTTCTGTGCTGTTATGAAGTCGTGACTCCCGCCTATTAAGTCGTCCATGTATAGCTGATTGGACAGAATAGCCGCCGCCAAGGGGTACTGTGCGCCGTCATCCTTTACCAGTTGCCTTATGGTGCGCATTGCCAGGAAGGGAGCGGACTTGGTACCATATGTTACTGTAGTCAGTTGTAACTCTTGTAACGGCTCTGTGACTGAATCCCTCCACACTATTTTTTGTAAGTGTTGGTCTTTTTCCTGAATACGTATTTGTCGGTAGAATTTCTCAATATCCGCTGTGTACACGTATTCAAATGCCCTCCATCGTAGAATAATAGCTTGTAAGTCTTGTTGTAAGTTAGGCCCGCATTCCATCAGTTGGTTTAAACTGTGTCCCGAGCTAGTGGTTGCTGATGCATTGAAAACCACTCGGAGTTTGGTTGTCGTTGAATCGGGTCTCATTACTCCATGATGGGGTAGGAAACAGCTTGGCGTGTCCGGCTCTGTGCACCTTTTCATATGTCCTAGAGCTTTGTATTCGCCGATGAAAGCCTTGTAGCTTGAAGCGAGGGTTTCGTCTCTTGTCAAACGTTTTTCCAATTGCTTGAATTGCGCGACTGCTTGTGGCTTTGATCGTCCTAAGTATTGCTCGAAATTGGTCTTCATGGGGATTCTCACTTCATACCGCCCATCTTCTTGTCTTTTTGTTGTATCAGCGTACAGCCTCTCGCAGTATTCCTCATCGACAGTCGTAGACTGGTCGTCTGATATTATCTCTTCAATTTCCCAGAAGCGAGAGATATCGCTAGTGTCCACCACGACATGACAGTTGAAAGTATTCGTATTTCCAACTAATACCCAGCCGAGCTTTGTTTGTTGTGCTATTGGTGCGTATATGTTTCCTCGAGTAATGTTGCTCATGACTATGTCGCCATATACCCCAGCATCAAGTAGAATGTCAATCGGCCTTGATAAGTTGAATTGTGGGTCGGCCAGGTTAATGTTTTCTATGTGAGGCCAATCTTGTTTTTCGAAGGAGTAGTTAGGCAGGTTGTTGAGTAGTTTAGCCATTACTAATGCCGGCGTTGAAAACTCGTAATCTCCGTAAAGGGACTTACAATCCAACTGAACGGTCCCGTTGCTCTGGCTGGCAAATGCTCCGATCCCTGACACAGTTGAGTTGTGGTTGCGTCGCGGAAGCCCAAGTCGTTGCACAGCCGATTCTGTTATAAGGTTCAGTTGGGAGCCTTGGTCTAGAAGGCATCTAAGTACGGTGTAAGTTCCATCTGCAGCCTTTACTTTAAGTTGTACTGTAGCCAGTAAAACTTCGTTAAAATTTCCTGACACGTGATTGGTTTTTCGCTGCATGTTGTTGTTTGTCACGCCTTCGGCCATTTGGCTTGACGACAGTGTCGCTGACGTAGTATCGCGGACTAGGTCATGTAGCGTGGTGTGATGTGCGCCGTTACACACTTTGCATCTTTTCTGCGAGTTGCATTTCTTTCCGTTGTGCGGATACATGCAGTTTTTGCAAATGTTCAATTGCTCAATTGTCCTAATTTTTATGGCTGGCGTCATTTCTTGAAACTCTTTACAGTAGAGCAAGATGTGGCTTGTTTTGCAAACTGGACAATTTCTGTCGGAACTTGTATGGTTTGCTTTGGGGTAGCGTCTGTATCTGTTGTACGCATCCCTTGGTACTGTTGTCATCGAGGCCCCTTTATTTGGGGTGACGTCGGCATCTGTTTGTTTGTTGGGTTTACTTGTTTTCTTCACTACTGACTCCAGCGCTGTGAACTTCCCTTCGATGAACTGGATGAATTCCTTGAAGTCGGGAAGCCCTCTTGGATTTTTCCTCGCCTCCATGTAGTCAGCGTAGGTCTGAGTGTCTAGTTTTGTTGCCAGAATGTGCACCAAAATCGGGTCCCATGTTGCCGTGTCCATGCTCAAGTTACGCAACGCGTGCACGGTTTCGAGACTGGTGTCGTGTAGGCGCTTCAGCTCGTACGCGTTTTGATTTTGAATCGTAGGTTGACTCATCAAAACTTGCATTTGCTTGGTGAAGAGCATCTGCAAGTTATTGTACCTATGGTGGAGGATTTCCCAGCAGGAGTCGTAGTTGCTCTCGGAAACAGACAGATGTTGCACAAGGCGCTCAGCTTCTCCTTTTAGCTTCCCTTTCAGGTGTTGCATCTTCTGCCCCTTCGAGAGGGAAGGGTTATTATGGATAGCCGCGATGTATAGATCGAGGAATGTCGGCCATTGTGTGTAGTTTCCAGAGAATATCGGTATTTCGATCCTTGGCGCGCTATCCCGTTGTTGGACAGCGTGGTTGAGTTTGCGGTTGAGACCTCGCTTTGTGCACTCGTATGTTTCTTCGTACTGCGAGAACTCCAGCTCGTAGTTTACGTCGCTACCGACGAGAACGTTGTCGAGCTGCCAGTGCACTTCGTCAATCGCCCTCCATCGCGATTCGAGGACCCTAAGCTTGTCTTCCATCTCCCATTTCTCAATAATGTCAGTAGTACGCAAGTTGCTGACGAAACGTGAGAAGGCTCTAAAGTTGGTTGCTTGTTGATTTTTTAGCTCGTCCGATCTCGATAGGACTCCAGTGTTCTTGTTCTCTTCTTCTGGGCGACTCGCGAGTTCCGCAGGGCTTGTTGACCATGTTTGCAGCTTATGTTGTATGTTTGAGTAGTTCGACTTGACCCTGTCGTATACTTTTGTGGTGTAGTATATGTCGGTCTGGTCTATGGCGCCCTGTAGCACGCCATGATTCATTTCGAATTCGGTCCAGTGCGCCTGGAGGGTATTCAGTCTGCCCCGGATGTATGTGGCGGTTTTGCGGTCAGAGCCATCTTTTCCGAAGTTGACACCAATTTTTCGGATGCCCTCTGCGATGATTTCCTGCCGCTTGAGAAGTTCTTGTTGCCTGGCGTCCATAATTGTTGCACGAGTGTGTATGCGTGGAGTGGATGGACGTTAGCTCTGTTGACTTCACTGTTGTATTGTTGTATGTAGTTCCCGAACCACCAAATGTTGATGTTTCCCACGGCGATCGCAGGGTCCGAAGGAATCTCTCCGTACGATATTGTGCGCCTTCTCAATCTGACTGGGGCGATCCGCTTGTGGAAGACCAGTCAAACCGATTCGCTATCGTAAGTAGAAACACTTCGTACCTGTGCGACTTGCAGGACTGTTTGCTCCAGTAGTGGCGATCCGGCTCGAAGGACCATAAATGTACGGGTAGCAGCTCCGCACACTGAGATGTAGAATGTAGGTGGATGAATCACTCGGGATGTGTACAGGAAATAAAATCACTGTGTTGTGTCCGATAATGATTGACCATTTATTTAATAAAACAACAAATTATATAATGCCAAAAGTAGGTGGCTTGTGGCGGGCGTAATAGCTTAGTCAGCGAATGTACATAAATCGGTGAATTAGCAACTGCTTGATCAGGTAAAAACTAAAACAATAAATATCATGTGGCGATGCTCGTACATTACCTTTGCAGACGATATGGTGCTTCTGAGCGCCAGCCAGTATCCCATAGACAAAAACTGTTAGTCGCTAAACTTTCTGGGTGACCTGGTAAAATAAGCTAAAGTTCATAAGTTTACTAACACAATGAGTCCTTGTTACTTGAATAAACAAAAATATATGGATGACTATTTTTTTTGAACGACGTTTTCTAAAAATGAAACTTAGCTAGATCGATTTATCGCTCCCGAAACCCCTGCATACTAAATTTCATAAAAAATTCTTGGAGCCGTTTCAGAGATTCAGGTTATATAATATATACATATATGTATACAAGAATTGCTCGTTTAAAGGTGTTAGATTTTTATTTTTTCTACACGTTCAAATAAGTGATCCTGCAATTAAAAAAAACGTGAAAAATTACACATTCGCGGTATTGGATGCCGAGCGACGATTTGCAGTTGGAATAAATGTTAAGTTTGTTCTTGGGATAAATAAATTCATCTCAACTACGGAACCCTTCATTGTGCGTAGTCCGACACGCACTTGGCCGGTTTTTTTACCAAATGTCTTTATTTTTGTATCACTTTATTATATGTTTTGTAATGGTGTTCTTTCTGTAAAAGTATGTCCAGATATTTTAATGAGACCCTATTTCGGCTTTTCCCGCCTTCGTTTCGCTTTCCTTGTGGCATGGTCCTAAGGATGTTCAGTGACGTCACGGTGTCCAGTTACGACTCGATAATTGATGACTACTTGTTGAGGCTATATTAACGGGGCTCCAACCGAGATACACTATAGCTAAACTTGTGTAGGAGTATTGAAGGTCCAAGGATATTTATTAATGTTGTATTTTAATTGTTCAAGCTTCTGGCCCTTATTGGGAAACAGAGAATCAGACATGACAGAAATAGCTGTTACTGTACATTTATGGTTCGATAACTCGATAACAGTTGTAGAGCTCATTTTATAACCTATTTAATAAAAATCTTAAATTCATTTATTCATTCACTCACACAGTAACAGACAACACACAGCCTAAAAAAACTGTATGCTTCGAAACCTACTGGGGGTGTAGAGGCATACAATTTTGCACAAGAGTTCATCTCCTAAAGTGGTTGAATAGGGGACGAAAGCATTTATTAAAGTTCGTCATTTTAATCGATGCGATATCCCATCTAGCACACACTCATTCAAAAAAAAAAAAACTAAAACGTACTATATCTTTTGCAGTTGAATTGATGATGCCTAACCCAATAACGTAATTTTATAGAGAATATTTACTGGTCGTGAATGAATTCCGATTAATAGTGTAAGTGGGCAATAAATCGTTAATCGGTTTATCGAGAGGTGTAATCTGTACGCCACGCTACGATTACTAGTAGGTGCTTATTTCTGTCATCCACTTTATTTAAACGAATTCTTAGCTTAAATTGATTTTCGCTTCAAGGTGGCAATGTTCTCTTCTTCTTATTAAGCTTTTATTTGATAGTATGTTTCCGGTCGAATCTTCAGGGATACTATTTTTATTCGCTCTGAGGCAGCCCTGAGACACAGGGTTTCCCAAAAGTTAACAATGACTTTACTTTTTAACCGAATTCCAAAAAGGAGGAGGTTCTATGTTTATAGCGTATGTAAGTTTTTTTTAATGTATATCCATCGATTTCTCCGTCAATGGAGGACCGATTTAAAAAAATCTTTTTTTGTTTGAAAGGGTATGCTCTCGAAGTGGTCTCATATGAATTTTATTAAGGGGAAGCGTCAGAGTAGCCCGCGAAATTCAAATTTTCTTACGTTTTTTGCATTTTGCAGGTCAGTTTCTGGTTTTATGTTGATTAAAATATGATTCGCGGTCGTAACAAATATGGCTTTACTCAATTATAATGAAAAAAAGATGTCAAATGTCATGATTTCATGACATTAAACAAAACAACCAACTTCCAAAAAGTGAAAAATATCTTTAATTTCGGAAGTCGGTGTCTTTGGTTTTGAATTTTCGTTTTTTGCCACCGAAGTTTTTTTTGTAAAAAGTTTTATGTTCACTTCGTCCGTCTCAAACACTAAACTTCGTTTTAAAACTAGATTTTAATATTCAGCATAATTATTGTGATCAACAGAATCAAAAGCCTTAGAAGGTTCACTTAAGGTTGGTTACACAAGAACCGAGTCTAATTAGCTCCATGGGTCTTATAACCTATAGAATAGAATATATTTATTGTAAAACATGAGTATACATCAAATAATATGTGCAAGGTCTTAAAACCATCTCATCTATGAAAGATAGATGTGCGCTATTTCTTATTCCCAGCTAAAGCACTAATAAGTGGTGATGATTTGGCGTTTTTGGATAAACCAAAAAGTGGTGGTAACCCAAAAGGGTGGTAATGATAGCTCATTGAAACTTTAGTCGTTACGAAATTGCTGATTGTTAGCCTTATTTGAATGTAAAGTTCCACGTCCCCTTGTTTCAGTTGTGTAGGATTCTGAACGGTTGTTGGTTACCTGAGTCCGTCCCCGATGGTGGCGACGGCGGCGGGCGACTGGCGGCACATGGCGCGCTGGCGCTCCGTCAGGCCCGGCGCGCGCGCGCACACCAGCGCCGCGCCCAGCGACCCGCCGCAAACCGCTGGTCTGAAATAGAGAAACAGGTACAAATTACATTACGGTCTCATTGGTCTGGTGCTCCAAAGCGCGACTGCTGACCTTGAGGCTAAGTGTCTTTATGGTTTTCTATCACGAATTTTTCCGTACCAAGCAGCCTGGATTTGACCCATTTTAAACTTAAGTATAAAAATTAAAAAATATTTTAAAAGAGTAACTGTGGGAGTTTCTTGCCCATTCTTCTCCATACGAAACTACCGTTGGAAAGGGGGCAATTAGAATAATTTCATTTTTATTGTAAACTTTAACAATCAAAAGTGTCGTTTAAGTGCCTGTCCTGCCGAGTGCCTGTAATTTACATCAATGATTTGACTTTGATAAAAACTTAAGTGGCAAAATGTATACACAATTTTTTTATGTGTTAATGCTTCTATTCTAATGATAATAAGAATAGAAATCAAACCGCACTTTCCGTAATACCCGCAAAGTGTAAATACCCTAAAGCCACAGGGTACTCACGACTGTCCTCACTAATCCGCTGATCATTAACCTCTCTAAATGAGTCCTCACACACATGTCACTGTATGGTCTGTTCCAAAAGTATCTGATCAAAGTGTAAACAGGTTAGATCCTTACGTAATTATATGTATACTTACTAAAGGGAACTAGAACCTTACACATTTATTTGTATTTAGAAGGTTTCATAATCCATCACTTTTTACAACAACTCTATTTGTGTGAATAAACATGATTAAATTGTAATTGAATAATCATCGACAAAAAGTGAGGTTTAAAATTAACCTCTATTGTCAAATAAAAAACATCTTTAAGGTAATATAAAATTAGAATTTTGGGTTTAAGTATTCAAATAATCAAATCAAAGTAGTCAATGTGTAAGGGCACTACAAATTGGCATCCACAGGCAGATTTTCTGATCTATTTGTTTACATTTTCATCAAAACTTTCGGAACAGACTACAGCCGCACTCAGCGGCCGCGCGGGCGCCGGAGCGTGCTTCCGCACAGACATCGCGCGCCGCAATTACACAGCACTGCAAACAAACACGCTTCCTGTTCAATGTTTTGTGAACGTGACATTAGCTGGGCATGTGCTTGTACCTGACTAGGCGTATGATATAGGTTTGATGTTAGAGCACTTCTAACAGAGTTTCCATGTAATCCGAATTCCTATGTGTGTAAAACAATTTCAATTCAATTCAAATCTTTATTGCCTAACACATATCTTAATAATAATGATAAAGTTCACACATGGGGGCGGGCACAACAATTTAATAAAATATGAGTACTTAGTAGCATGATTCAAAATAAAAAAAGTAAATAGGAATTAAAATATTGTTATCACTAAAAATCCAATAAAATTACAATACATAACATCACATTTAAAGTGATAAATGTAGGTACGTCTTCATACCTCTACAAACCATAAGAAAGAATCAGTTAAAATAAATAAGATCACACACAAATGAAATGTAATAATTACAAAAAAAAAAAACGACAAAAAAAAAAACACAAAAAGTGAAAATAACTTCTATTTCGGAAGTCGGTGGCAAAACACGAAAATATAGAACCAAAAACACCGACTTCCAAAATTGAAGTTATTTTTCACTTTTTATTTATTTCCTCACATAAATTCGAATACCACTACCTGCTATGTAAATAACAGTGATAGGAACTTATTATAACATCACCCATATAGACTAAGTGGAAAAAATACGTATTATTGAAGCTAACTCAAAAAGTATTCAAAAAAAGTATTCAAACAAAGTTTAGCTTAGAAAGGTACGGCACGTGGCCGGTCGGCCGGCTACCTGCCGCAGATGCGACTTGTTTACGAGTAAAATGAGCGATAATTATGAGACGAGTTATGAAATAAATAATGATTCTGTGGATGAGATTTCTACTTATAATGAAGTGTTAGACATGGAAGACAGTGAAGACAAGACCAATAAAAGAATGAGAGAAAGCAGCGATGAAGAATGGACGGAGGTTAAGTGGAAAGGCAAAATATTGAAGGAGGCAGAAAAGATAGAAATATATATATCTAGTAAAGAAAAACTACCTAAACAATTTAGTCTTGCCAAGTTATTGAAAGACCAGAATATAAAAGATATTAGCAGGGTGAAATACATCAATCCGTATCGAGTTCGTATAGAATTGATTAGCGAAATCAGTGCTGAGAATTTGGAGACATGTCAATTCTTTATCGATAAGGGATGGTATATTCAGAGGGCGATGGAAAGGAATTTGTCATACGGTGTAATACGAGATGTTGACTTGGAAATGTCAGAGAAAAACATTTTGGAGAGTATTTTTTGCCCCGAACCAGCCAAGCTATTATCCTTAAATCGCTTGAATCGCAAGAACTTGGTGGTAGATGGGTGGTCACCCAGTGAAGCGGTTCGTCTTTGTTTTAAAGGGTCGTTCTTACCACCTTTTGTTTATACACATGATTTGAGGATAAAGGTAGAACCATATGTATTTCCAGTGTCGCAATGTTCGCGCTGCTGGAAATACGGTCATGTACTTAAGAGATGCCCTAGTACTAAAGTGGTGTGTCCTAAATGCGGAAAAAACCATGACAATTGCGAAACCACTAACATGATATGCGTTAACTGCAATGGAGGACATATATCCCTGTCAAAAACATGTCCAATCTTTTTAAAGGAAAAAAGACTGAGGGAACTCATGTCCGAGTTTAATTGCACCTACAGAAGGGCCCTAACTATCTATGTCCCTAAATACGAACCTATGCAGGAAGTGAACACAAAAATAAAAAATACGGGTATAAAATTTTCATCCCTTCAAGTCGTGGACACGGCTCCTACTCAAACCACTAGTAGTCTGGCTTATGCTGAAGTGGTAACTAAAGCACAGGTACATAAACAAAAACAAAAGTCAGATTCTAAACAGAAACAGAAGAAATCGTCAGATCTGGAGTTTATGGAGTGGAGTAAAACAGAAATTGAAGAATTTAATGAAAATGAGACAAAAAACTCGAGTGAAACAGGAGAAAAACACAAAGATATAAACTTCAAGGAATTGTTAAAGAGATTACAAGAGATAATATTCATGAAAGGAAGCACTATACCAATGATTTACAAAGGAGTACTTAAAACTTGCATTGAGTGGGTAATTTTAGTAATAGTTGACAATGTAGCGGATTGGCCTATACTTAAATTAATCCTTGATTATTTCTCAAATGACAGATAACTATGAAACTAATGTTAAATTAAATATTATCCAATGGAATGCACAAAGCATTAGGCCAAAGTTAAGTGAGTTTGAGAATTTGTTAATACAAGACAAGATTCACATTGCCGTATTAAGCGAAACCTGGTTGCAACCAGAAATGTATCTTAAAGTTAAAGATTACAATATATTTCGCAAAGACAGAGACGATTCATACGGAGGTGTAGCAATAATCGCGCATAGGTCAATTAAATCTCAGATTTGCCATGATCTACAAATATTTAACTCGGGTATAGAAAGTATACACGTTAAAGTGTATAATTGTAATCAAATTGAAAATATTATATCGATTTACTGTCCACCTTCTGTAAATACTAGCCAGTCAGACTGGGATCAATTGTTTTCTCAGGTTAATAATAAAACCTTGTTTTTGGGCGACTTCAATGGACACCATCCCAATTGGTCCAATAAAGTGGACACGAGAGGTAATCAAATCTTTGACGCACTTATTGGTAGTAACCTTATTTCGCTAAACAGTGGCGATCACACGCGTATTAAGTTGGTGAATGGTGTACTGCAACAGTCGTCTCCCGATGTTTCATTAGCGTCATCTGATATAAGCTTAAGTTTAAAATGGCAAGTATTAAATGAAACATTGGGAAGTGATCACTGTGTTATTAAGATTTCAACGTACTTTAAAGCTAGTAACGTCTATATGTCTCGTCGAAACTATAAAAAGGCTGACTGGATAGGGTATCAAAAACTTTTAAATGACCTTTTCGAGGAATTCGTTTTTCCAAATGATTTACAAAAAGGATATGACATATTTATAGATTATTTGGACATGGCAGCAGATTTTTTTATACCGTATGTTAAAATTAATATGAACCCAGAACGTAATTTTACACCAAAACCTTATTGGTGTCCTAATCTCTCTAAAGCTGTAGCCGAGCGCCGTTTAGCACTTTCCAAATTTCGACGTAATCCATCACCACATAACCTCACAATCCTTCAAAGTAAAATCAGTAATGCTCAAAGATGTATCCGGTGCTCTAGAAGCAAGTCATGGCAGAATTTATGTTCTACTCTTGACCAAACTACGACCCACAGCGAGCTGTGGCGAAAGATGAGATGGATTAAGGGATATAATGCACCAAAATCCCATGTTGACAGCACTAAAGCAAGCGAATTACTTCATAGTTGAGCCCCCGACTTCGTATCAGACGACTACCCTATACTTACATCGAAAAACCCAAAGCTTGAAGTACCTATTACAATCCAAGAGCTAATTAAATGCTTAAGTCATAAAGACACAGCCCCGGGTAGTGACAAGATCACATATTCTATGATAAGATATTTACCTGAGAACGATAAACAAGCACTACTCAATTTATTCAATGCATTTTTTTGTTATTCGTTTGTACCTAAACAATGGCGCGATATATTGGTGGTGCCGATTCCCAAACCGGGACGTGATCCTTGTTTAGCCTCTTACCTTCGCCCCATATCTATGATCTCATGTATATGCAAAACTTTCCATAACATTCTACTTAATAGACTAGAGTGGTTTATGGAAAAGAACTGTATGTTAGACCAGAATACCACAGGATTCAGAAAATGTCGATCAACATTAAATAATCTCACTAGTTTAGTTTCTAGAATTCAAACAGGATTTTCTGAAAAACGAATGACCATATGCTGTTTTATTGATCTGGATAATGCTTATAATAATGTGGATGTACATGGTTTATTACATATATTGGATGGCTTAGGTGTGGGACAAAAACTTTGCTCATATCTGTGGAACTTCTTACGGATGAGAAACTTAAAAATTCAACTTAATAATGATTCACTATGTAGAACTACTTGTCGTGGCTTGGCACAGGGTGATCCATTATCGCCATTGTTGTTTAATATAGCTACTATCGATATCTGTAGAAAGATAAATAATGTATATATTTCGCAGTTTGCGGATGACTTTGTATTATATTATATTACCAATAAAATTTTGGAGGCGACACATAAATTGCAATCGGCTTTAGATTTATTTAAGAAGTTAGTCCAAGATATTGGTTTAAATGTTTCAACTACTAAAAGTAAAATTTGTATATTCAAAAATGGGTTTAGGAAAGAAACTATTGATATTAAAATAAATAAAAGATCCCTCCAAGTAGTTAACAACTATAAATATTTAGGATTGTGGTTAGACCAATCTCTAAGATGGTCTAAACATATTAATGAGTTAAGAGAAAAATCTTCCAAATTTCTAAATGTGTTTAAAATACTAACTGGCCCAGGCTGGGGCATACACCCCATGCATTTGCGACGTTTATACATTGCTATCATACGCAGCAGAATAGATTATGCCAGTTTTTTATTTGATAATAGCTGTCAAACCCATTTAAATAAATTAACTAAAATTCAAAACCAATGTTTGAGGGTAATCGGTGGTTTTATTAAAAGTACAACCATACATGTGATGGAATGCGAACTCCATCTGCAACCGTTACATATCCGTAGATATTACTTGGCTGGTAAATTTTTTTTGAAACTCAAATCTTTTGTAAGTGGGGACACGTGTGAGGTTATTACCAAACTTAATATTTGTTGCCAAGGTATTTATTGGAGACGTAAAAAGAAACCACTTATAGCTCATATTTTTGAAACATTGAATGACATATGCGTGTACTCCAGCGATGAATTAGGATTATTTTCGCTTAATACGTGGGTAAGCGGTCTGAACTTGTCTTGTACGATTAAACCACAAATTAGAGAGGTTACCGAAGCTAAGAAATCGTACAATCACTATCAACTCCGAACTATATGTAGTAGGAATTTTGGCAGGAGCTATTCTGGATATTACAGGATTTATACGGATGGATCTAAGGTTCGAGATAATGTTGGAGCTGCGTTTTTTGACCCTCAAAGTAATACCTCCTTTAAGTTCAAGTTAAATTCAAACATTTCTGTCATGTATTCCGAGTTGATTGCTATCTTCGAAGCTATTTCATATCTTGAATCGGTCGATTTTCAAGATTCCGTAGTCTATTCTGACTGTAAAAGCGCACTCCAACATTTGACTAGGTGTATGGGAAATTTTCGTGGTTATCCGGTAGCATACAAAATACTAGATTCTATTAGCAGATTAAGAAATAAAAATAAAAATATTGTTTTACAATGGGTGCCTTCTCATATCGGCATTGAAGAAAACGAAGAAGTTGATCATTTAGCCAAAGAAGCGTGCTTAGAGGGTGTTCCGATGACGTATAAACCTTACTGGACAGATATTTTAAATGTAGTTAGATTGAAATGTTATGAACTTTGGAAAGAATACTTCGACGAGAAGTCGTTAACAAAAGGTATTTGGTATCGGACGTTGCAACCAACCATTCAGAATTATCCTTGGTTTGATAATGCCGATATGAGTAGACAAGAAATCGTGACAAGTTTGAGACTTCGTTCCGGACACATCCCATTGAATAGTTTTGCTGCATTGATGGGCAAAGTTACATCTCCAAACTGCACGGAATGCAATGTGGTCGAAGACGTTTTTCATATTATGGTGGAGTGTGTCCGGAACGAAGCGGAAAGATATTTGATTAGAGACCAATTTAATATTAATGTTTGTCAAATGGGAGAATGTAATATTATTTTAGCTTTTCCAGCATCCAAAGCCGCTAGAATATTATATAAATTAGTCAATTTAGGAATTAAGCGTAGATGTTAAGCTTTGCATGTAACAAAGGGTTCCTATGAGGGTGGCATGTTCACTATGTGATCAAACCCTCGTTAATAAATAAAGATTTAAAAAAAAAAAAAATCAGTTAGTAAAAAAATACCTGCAGTCTAATTGATTGATTGTCGATTGACATCAAAAATTCAAATAAAGTCAAATAAAATATTATAAAACAAATGACTTAAACTGAATAAATGGTGGAAGTCATCCCATTTTGATGTCATCATCGTTAAAAAGTTATTCAGTGAATAATAGCATATAACCACCAATATTTTTCTGAACCGTTTAAATTATTTTTCTTTGTGTTCCATTTACATTATTTCTCCATGAATATCGATAAGGACATGGTGGATCGATGACATCGTATGCGAGCAGCACAGGACTGGTCGATGTGGCGATGCTTGGGGAGACCTGTGTCCAGCAGGGATGTCGTTCAGGTGATAATGATGATGATATTGGTTTTGTTGAAAATGACTATGGCGGTGCGATTTGCAACTAAAGTGATTAGTAAAATATGCTGCATTCACTGATCTTTCAGTTTATTTTGGAGCTCGAAATACGTCCTGAGCTCGAAATAGTGTCTCAAATCAGCGCCATACACATATAGCATTCACTGTGACTAATATTCACATGTAACCGTTAATAATAATAATAGTCGTATCTCTACGTTGACGTCGTGGTGGGGCTTGCGCGCTCCGAACTCTAGGCCTGTGCCGGTAGAGTTTACTTTGCCGGAACAGGTCTGGGATTAGGAGCCAGACCAAGAGAGATACAAAAACTCGCAGGGCAGCATGTGGCGAGCTGTTGGGCAGTAGCGACCCCACGGACCCTATCTCCCGGGAGAAGTCTTGTTCCTCACCTCTGGCTTGCCTTTATTGGCCGGCTGGAGTGAACACTGACGAGGAACAGAGCTCCCGCCTCATTCTTGCCTTAATTGGCCGGCTTGAGTGGAGATTCGCAAGAGCAAACGTGCTCGGAGGAAGGAAGTATTCCAGTAAGATGCTGGTAGGGATCTTGACCGTACTTCCGGGATTGTCCTGATAGCCGTGGAATACCTCTCCACTCCTCATAAGCACCTCAGGACGTGTTGCCCCCTTGTCGCTACGACACTATGTGCTAGCGACCGTTTTCGGGGGCCCATTATTGAGCGTGCAAGTCACCCCCTGCCATTTTATCCGTGTACATTTAAACATTGATCAGGCAGGGGCCATAGTCTTTCCATAGCTCCAGGTAACCAGTCCACTTAAGCCACCCAAAGCCATAGTTCAATATCTTTGTTTCCATATTCTGCAATAGTCCCACACCAACCGGGGGTTGTCCTTGGGTGCCCTTGCATAGTGCGAACAGGGATAATCGTCGGTTGGTGCCTCAATACTCAAAAATGTCTAAGGGGCCTCTGCGAGTTGGCTTCGGCCCCTCGTATGCCTTACAAAGGTCCGGGACCCCAGGGTCCCGAGATATGTCAAAGACATTTAAAAATAATAATTTTATTTCGAGCAACAAGACTCATAGTGTTAGTAACAATATACTTACAAACTATGTTAGTAATACACGTATGAAGACAAAAAATAAAACCAAAAACAGAAAAGAGATTGTGACGTCACTGCTGCAAGGTGACAGGCCCAGCCGAAACCTTGCAGCAGTGGTTCACAAACGCACAATCAAGCCTGCTCGCTATCATAGAGAGGATGCTGTTGGCGCTGCCCCGCACCCCACGGACCAAGGATGCGCACCGCTTCCGCATCACCGTGTAGAAACAGTCTACATGAGCTTCAGCGAACATCCCTGATGCGCTGCAGTATCGGGGCAACCCCATCAACATCCTGTAGGCATTGTTGAATTGGACTCGTAGGGCGCTGTACTGTCTTTGAGTATAGTTAGCCCACAGGGCCCTCGAATAAAAACAGGTGCAATATGCTCTGAAAAGAGTCTTTTTTTTTATCATTATAATTAATACAGCTACTCGCCGTCACCCGTAACATTTCACTTTCAAAGCAATCACAGGAATTAACAAGTTTTCTAACAAACTGTATGTCTATACTTGTGTATTGTCATCACAAATTATCACAGCGCAGTGTATTTGAGCGCATGATTAATAAGGCATTGTTCACACTGGCGCGGCGCGGCGCGGTGTCGCGCAGACCGCGTGGGCGCCGCGGGAATTAGCACCCGTTGTCGCGCCAACGCGATAATTGCCGCCGCGTATTACCGGCGATGTATTAATGAAACAGACGACCACACGAGAAACACACGGGAAATGCACCTCTATTGCATAAAAATAGAGGTTTCAATAGTGTGGGTGTGGAGTTCATTAGTGTATCAGCAATGTGGGGTGGTGTACGACTTGAGAGTCTTGAGAGCCGTCCGGCGGTGTGGGAAAGTAACATTGATTGGCAGACAGTGAGTGAAATCGAGAATAAATAAATGATTGCTAATGAAACGTGCTGCGCCACAGCCTAACTTTATACGGTTGACCAGTGTGGGCGTGTTTATACACATAGAAATGGGAGGAGCTAAAGAAAAACAAATGGTTACATGAATAGTGATTGAAGTGTTTGTGTAACAATGAGTAAAGATCAATTAAATTAATAAGCATTTGCATGTATTCGACGATTCTGTAAATGTCAAATGAACCTTCAAACTAAGGAAATGAACCACTGCATGGAAGTAGTTACACTGTGGTCACGCACGCGGTTGTCCACGTATGTCCCATATAATTACGGAGTCTGACTGACTGTGGTTAGCTTTCCTTATTAGGTCTAATTAGAACGTTATGTCTGGAGGAAACTATTTTAATTAGCGCACACAGATCGAGTGAAGTTCATTTTTGGACTCGATTTGATAGACGTTAATATTGGCGTGCGAATAGACTGCTGTATTACTTTGCATGCCTTACCGACCTTGACGACCCCATTACACTCCTCCAGGAGAGCAGTAGGGACACCAGCACAGTGTACAAAAACAGACGCCTCCCGTCATTCCGACCTCGCCGGCGAGGTCCTTTGCGATCGCGACCGCGTCCCGAGTAAATGATACTCCCCCCGACCCTTGCTCGATAACGAGGTGCCAGCAGTTGTTGCAGCTGAGCACGTAGCTTTAAATTCTCCGACTAATAATCATGATCAAAACATAATTGGTGAAATGTTGGTATACTTTAGGTGCACCTCTGCCTAACCGTTCGCGGAATACAGCGTAATGTTATGTTATGTTATAACACAGTACACAAAACAGACGATCTCAATGCTAACAGTAAATGTCCTTGGAATGTGTCGACAAATGAAAGCCACATTAATTAACAGAATGTTAAATTATCATCCGTTCCCTCATTAGTAACATGCTTCATCAACATTTTATTGACTTTTACATCAATAAAGTAAAAATTACGAACCGTTTCATTTGCATATGAATTCGAGTCACTCATTAACATGGCTCGGATTGGAGTCGTTTAACGAGTGGTGTCCACGACGACCACGACGCGCTACGTAGGCACAAGTAGTGGGAGGTGCAGTGCGCTCTATTATTAGGGCTGGTTCGCATTACAATATTAATGTCTCGTTCATGTTTTGTTTTCATATAAGGGTGGAGGGAGGATCTTCAGCCAGTATTCAATGAACATGTTATTTTTAAGTGATCGTTTCGTACAATATCATTATTGCAGTATCAAGTTTGGTGCTGTTAAAATAAATTTTGTTCTGTTTGATAGGTTCGTGTTTACCACTGTCTCATGGTAAGCGATGACGCGATGAAACAATGGGAAGACAATAATCGTTATTAGACTTTAGTGCACTGCACTGTATGGAATTAATTTATTGTTGCTCTTGAATCTAGCTGTATTTCTGTTTAAGGGATTTTCAATTAAATAAATTGCGAAAAGAACAATACACGTATTCTAAAATAGTAAATATCCTATTTAGTAACATTTTATAGTCCATTGTCTTAACAATGTTTGTTTTGTATCAGACAGAATTGCACGGCAACAAACTGCTAACGTTATAGACATTCACATAACATCACGCCTGTATTCCCCGAGGGGTTAGGCAGAAATGTATCTATGGTACACCCACATTTCGCCCTACACCTGGCTTCTCATGAATTGTGACTATTGTGAGGTGACCTACACCTGGCTTCTCATGATATTGTGATTGTTGTGAGGTGACCTACACCTGGCTTCTCATGATATTGTGACTGTTGTGAGGTGACCTACACCTGGCTTCTCATGATATTGTGACTGTTGTGAGGTGACCTACACCTGGCTTCTCATGATATTGTGACTGTTGTGAGGTGACCTACACCTGGCTTCTCATGATATTGTGACTGTTGTGAGGTGACCTACACCTGGCTTCTCATGATATTGTGACTGTTGTGAGGTGACCTACACCTGGCTTCTCATGATATTGTGACTGTTGTGAGGTGACCTACACCTGGATTCTCATGATATTGTGACTATTGTGAGGTGACCTACACCTGGCTTCTCATGATATTGTGATTGTTGTGAGGTGACCTACACCTGGCTTCTCATGATATTGTGACTGTTGTGAGGTGACCTACACCTGGCTTCTCATGAATTGTGACTATTGTGAGGTGACCTACACCTGGCTTCTCATGATATTGTGACTGTTGTGAGGTGACCTACACCTGGCTTCTCATGATATTATGACTGTTGTGAGGTGACCTACACCTGGCTTCTCATGGTATTGTGACTGTTGTGAGGTGACCTACACCTGGCTTCTCACGATATTGTGACTATTGTGAGGTGACCTACACCTGGCTTCTCATGAATTGTGACTATTGTGAGGTGACCTACACCTGGCTTCTCATGATATTGTGACTGTTGTGAGGTGACCTACACCTGGCTTCTCATGATATTGTGACTGTTGTGAGGTGACCTACACCTGGCTTCTCACGATATTATGACTGTTGTGAGGTGACCTACACCTGGCTTTTCATGGTATTGTGACTGTTGTGAGGTGACCTACACCTGGCTTCTCACGATATTGTGACTATTGTGAGGTGACCTACACCTGGCTTCTCATGAATTGTGACTATTGTGAGGTGACTTACACCTGGCTTCTCATGAATTGTGACTATTGTGAGGTGACCTACACCTGGCTTCTCATGAATTGTGACTGTTGTGAGGTGATCTACACCTGGCTTCTCATGATATTGTGACTGTTGTGAGGTGACCTATACCTGGCTTCTCATGATATTGTGACTGTTGTGAGGTGACCTACACCTGGCTTCTCATGGTATTGTGACTATTGTGAGGTGACCTACACCTGGCTTCTCATGATATTGTGACTATTGTAAGGTGACTTACAGCTGGCGCTGAAAGGCCATAATCATCCTTATCACAGGAAAATGATGATGGCTTGACATAAATAACAACCAAGAGACAATCAAATAATTTGGCAATGACATGAATTGTATAAAATTATGTTCTTCTAACTGAACCGATAGTTGTGCTGCTGGGGAGTTTTTTGCGACACTCCTTCTTCCCAGCTAAAGCACTAGAAGGTGGTGATGTGTGGTCGTTTTGAGGGCCTGTCTTATGTAATTTTGACACTCAAAAACTGCTGATTCTCAGTCTAATTTGAATAAATGACTATTGACTTCACAGTCTGCCGCACTACCCTAACTTCAAACACAACAAAGGAATGGCACAGCCCTGCGAGTGAGTAATGTTTTGTTTACACGGCGAGTCTGATCGCGTATATCATAATTATATCGATGCCGGTATACTACGGGAATACTTTCTAAATTCATTCCTGCTACAAGTCTCAGCGGATTAAGTTATTTATGACGCCCATTATTATACGATTAAACTGCTTAGTCCACTCTGACAGCCGCAGGCACTTCCCTTGTTAGGGCTCTGTGATCGATTATCTGATAGGGCTAAGTTTTATTGAGTTTTCCTGCTGAGAAATCCTCAGTATACCGGAAATAATAAAATTGTTGCCTGTCGATCTCAGTAGATAACAGGTGTTGGCGCCTGTGACAATGGATTACGTGTAAATATGGCACACCTCTGCCTGAAATAACGTGTAAGAATGTATTCCAATCATCATCATCTTCGTTATCCTCCGGATCTTGTCCAAAGGGAACAGCGGTCGCTCGGGTTTGGAATGTTACCGAATCAAAAACTAGAATACAAGCTTAACTACCTATTTAATTTTTCGTTTAATACGAATGTAACTAATAGCTGACATGTAGTCAAGATAGTGGTTCTCAATTCTCATATTTATGATCGTTTACATCACAGCTAAGCTACAGTCAGTGTTTCGTAATGTTCAGGTTTCCCAAAGCGCTGGTTCTTGGAACTACATTAGTCAGCTTCTGACATATTGATATGAAGATAAATGACTACAGTTGTAGCTACTACTCAAGTTCGGTATCAACACAAAAATCGCTCGACAAATGGACAGGAGACATAACTCGCGCCAATCGCGCTATTAGTCGCGACACCAGTGTTACCCAAGCCGCGCGCTGCGCGCCGCCATGCGCCTTTGCCGGTAGGATGTATAGGCATTAAACATAAGTACGTAGAAAAAGTAAGGCTCTCACCCTCAGATATTCACTACGATATTCTAGTGAAAAGTTACTCTATATCGTGGTAGTGAACGCGACTGCCAAGCATAGTTCGATTTATGGGTCGGGCAGAGCTATTGAGATTTACATTACGATTTTTTTAGTAGGTACCCGGTGTCCGGTTGATGGCAATAGGTTTGCTCCCAATCACAACTGACGCAATGTGTGTGTTGTATATGTATGGGCATTCGGGAAATACATGCGTTATGTTATGTTATTCTGAGGCGCCTTCAACACTTTCATACGTAATGAAGTATTCCACATTGCTCACTCGCAGACTCAACACAATACGTCACATGCTGTCACTCACGCTCATAAATTCATAGTTTCCAGTTGTATGATAATGAACATTAGTTGTTGTGACACTGTTACTGTAACTCAGGTGAGCTTGATGTCTGACGTGCGGCAGGCGCCTGCGCATAAGGCTGTAACTGGTACATGTAGCGTGAGGAGCAGAAAGATCGGCCTGCACAAAGATCAGACGGCCATGTACGGCGCTGAGTGTTTAAGAGTCCAGACTGTTATTTTAAAACCTTAGAGCAGTCATCGTTTAATATTATTGACATCTACCTCGAGTTACAAGACTTTTTTATCACGGATGGATCCGGTCCTTCTCGCAAAGAGGAGACGTGAGACCCAGCAGTGGGAAGTTTATAGGCTCATTATTTGTACATACATATAGCGATATGTTCTGTCTTTAGTCTCCAAACACTCTTGTAATCATTATTGGATTATTGACAATAATAATTATTATGGTTGTGTGATCCTTTACACATATATTGCCTAATACTTCTGCATACCCTGTTGAGTGTGACAATAATGTGTTCCGACTACAGTTGCGGTTCTCCCACGCACTGATAACAGTTATCTATGAGCTTCGTAATTAGCGCCGAGCCTGCTAATTGATGGCCACTGCTATTGGGCATAAATGAAAACGAGCCGGCGTCGAATCTAACCCAAGTCGGGCACTCGGACAGTAGTCATGTTACTATTATTAATGTTCTGGTTTTGTATTGCTATAAAGGTTCTCGGTGAACAAGGCGATGATCTCAGAAACGTTGCTGTGGCGGTATTCTGTAAAGATCACTTCGGACCTCACTCAAGCGACTGTTCATAAATTGAAGACAAATTTATTTGTTCTGGATAAAAAATAATTCATCACGAATGAGCAAGTAAGAAAACTCCACTTATAGAGTTGATGCTTAAAGCAGAAAAGTAATTTTCTATGATTTGGATGAAGACAATAAGAAGGCGTAAGAATACCATACCGTAACTAGTATGAGCCACTCTGATTTGATAATGCATCTAGATCTACACGCGTAGCATGATCAACTCATCATTGTAGAAATGGAAGGAGCGAAAAACAAAATGACTGATTATAGAAAAAAATCTACCACGCAATGTTAAAAACAAACAAAAGTTAGCTCACTTTGTATGTTTAGGAAGAGATCATTATCACTATAATTGGTAGAGAAGATATAGAAGTCGTCATGCTACGCGTGCATTATCAAATGACAGTCATAAAGCTTATGGTCTAAATCAACGGCTGCAAAGGGTAATTCAAATCAAATTATGGCTTTTTACCCAACTAATTCACATAATGTATTGAACGATGAATGACCAAAGTCTATAGAAACAGTATCACTCCTGCGTCCCACGCACGGTGAGCTCAATTAATTGGTGCTTTATCCGCCCCATTCACACTCGCTTTGGATCATTTAGTGCAGGAGCCAGCGACTTATTTCCATACGTTATTGATAACAGCCAATTTTTAGGGTTCCGTAGTAAACAAGGAACCCTTATAGTTTCGTCATGTCCGTCTGTCTGTCTGTCTGTCTGTCCGCGGTCTAGCTCTGAGACCCTTAGTACTAGAACGCTGTAATTTGGCATAGGTATACATATTAATTACGCCAACAAAGTGGTAAAACAAAATTATGAAAAACATTATTTTTTTAGGGTACTTCTCCTACACGTAAAGTGGTGATGTTTTATTTTTTTATCGCATGGTGTGGGTATCATTGGAAAGGTCCTTCAAAAACATTGCAAGTTTGGAAAAACCATTTTTGGATTCAGGGATCCGTTTGCGAAATATTAAGCTTTAAAGAGCAAATTTTTGTTAGAGTCAAGTGTCCCTCCCCCTGCCAGCTAAATGGTTGATTTGGATATGTGAAAAAAATTACAGCAGTAGTTTATAAAACGAAATTAAAAGGAAAACTATCACAGCTAAGTAGGCTCTACAAGTTAACAAGTAATAATCGACCAACTTAACTTTGCAGTTGTAAAAACATGTTTTCCCATACATTCCGTATGGGAGAACATATTTTTCAACTACAAAGTTAAGTTTGTTTTTGGGATAAATTCATCTCAACTACAGAATCCTTCATTGTGCGCGGTCCGATACGCACTTGGCCGATTTTTTGAACTAGTGTTCCACAAGGAAGTGTATTATGTCCTCTCTTATTATTATTTTTATATACTTCACATAAACCCTGACATACTCCTACATATTCTCGAGACTCCACTATGTACTTAATAAAAAATAACATAAACTTAGGTTGAACCTCGGCCAATCTCATCCATCCATTGCGTTCCGAAAATCATAGCTCAGCCTGAGGACTCAGAACATTTCACTAAATGAACATCGTTGTAGAATGTTAGAGCCAGACTCCCCGCCTACCTCTGTCCACTAGTTCATAAGCTCGCCAATTATCGAGTTCCTACCTGTCTGTGTACTCTACGTACTTGTGTATTGTGTACCTGTGTACATGTAGTACACGGCGCTCGTTAGCGCACGCCTTTGTTAGTTTTCACTTTATAATCACCCGCCAACCACGCGGACATGACGCGGACAGCTCATAAATTATTGCGTTTTCTATGAAACTATGAACAAAGGGAAAAACTACATAAAGGTTGTTTAGGATATTGAAAGAGACAGCATATATAACAATTGATATTGATGTTGGAATTAATCGTGCTTAGATTGCACCAGGAGTAGTAACATACTTGACAACGTCCTTTTCGTACTAGTGCACTCTTAAGCGGTCTTAGGCCTTTAGCAAGAGACCACAGGGCCTAGACGAAATGACATTCTAACAGCGATAACGATGATGGAAATGTAAAAAAATGAATTGGACTGACAAAAGCTACCGAAAAGCTTATGTCAATACTGTTGAAAGACTTTGTGGAAATACGAAACGCTATGAAAGGGATTGCCACTCACCTGAGCCCTCAGTGCCGATTACTTATGTGCAACATCGAGCTTTAGGAATATACTGTCACATAGATAGCGACGATAAAGCCGAACATTATTTAAAACAGATGTGCTGTTCAAGTGTTCAATGGCGGGTCATCGTCTTTCTCAGTCACATCATGGTCGTCATTGGTCATCATCGGTCGGCGCAGCAGGAAGACATGACATGACATTCTTCCATACTAACTCAAACTCAAATTCAACTCAAAGCATTTATTTCAATTAAACCATTTACAGGCACTTTTGAATTGTCAAGGAATCGGTCAGTCAGAAATATGAAGCTAGTTGCCCATTCCAAAGCGTAGTCGGTACCTATGGAGAAGAACGGACAAGAAACTCCACGGACACTCTTTTAAATAAAAAAAATTGTTACAACGTATTGGTTATATCATTCATGTTGAAATTATACATATGACAATAATGGAGAAAAACGTGCACTTTAGAAGCGTCCGTAATAAAAAGATAAAATAAAAAACAATTTCAATATTAAAATAAATTAAAAATAAGCCGTGGCAACTAAGAGATGACCAGTCCCAACTGACGGCACCCGTACCCGGACATGACGGATGGATCAGCATCATTCAGCTTAACTATTTTGAAGGGAGCTAAATGATCCAACACACGCGCCACCATCAGCGAGACATCTGAGTGAGCATGACACACTCTCAGCCGCCACACATTTAAGTCATTCTGTTCAACTCTATTAGTCGTCATCTCAGTAATCACCCCCTTTTCTAGTCATATATTATCTTCCATACAGTCCATCTTTGGTCTTCGTCTACTATGAGAGTAGGGGAAGCCATCCACATTCATTCAATTCAATGGCCGAGTACTGTAGCTTATTTTTCTGAAACAAGTAACTTACAATTTTATTTCAGGAACGGGGTACCTATTAACTCGCATACAACTCATGCTATCGTGTAACAGGCCAGTTCCCACGTAACTCTCCCGACAGTGGGTGAGCTATGCGCTGTATTGTCGTGCCTCGTTTGTCACCGCCAGCGCTTGTAGTTCAAGTTGTACAACGGTACCAGTTGTAGCTCAGATGTTTACATCGCCCGTTAGGCGGCGCCACCAGGGTGAAGAAAACGACGGATTCTAAATTGTAGATTGGCGTTAGAGTTTTGGAACGATTTTGGATATTTGGTTTGGAGTTCAGATAATATTGGTAATATTGACTGAAACGAGCTGGATCGAAAGATGTGGCGTTCTATAGATATACTTAGTTTGCACTTGATCCCATGGGGAAAAGGCTAAAGAGGTAATAAGCATTGGGGGTAGATCATTTGGATTTTTGAATCTGATTTGATCTTTTTCGTGATATCTTAATTTGGAAGTAAAATGCAAACCTTTGAAAATTACTAAAAAGTAGTTCGGGATTCGGCAAGGTATGTGACAAGCTACATTCATAACAAAGATATAAATATTTCTAGACCAAAGCAGTGAACTCGTCGAAAAAAATAGCGTCCACTAGAAAAGCACAATGACGTGGCGCGAGTGTAAGACGTAACTGCCACGCACACCAGCATAACAAAGTTGGCCATATCTAGACATTTAAATAATCAAAGATTCACAAGTTACAACAGTTCTTACAGTAGTAAATATGTGGGTATGTGTGGTAGGTAAGTATATAGAACGGGCAGGTGTACCGGGACCAGTTGTGTCGCTTTCAGGAGATAGTTGTTAATTTGCTGTAAATCCAACTGTGTGAGAGTGCCGCCTGTGACATACGGGCTAAAACTTTAGCTAACAATAATTCATCACTATTAAAGATTCAACGCCTTTAGGCTAGGTTGAGTGAAGATATTATTCGCAAAGTGATCGTCACAGCCAGAGAGTACGTAGCTGAGGATCGAGCTAAATGATGTGTCATTGGGGAGACCTAATCTTCAGCAGTAGACTAGAGGCTGATGACGATTATGAAGGTTCCTAACAACACCGGAAAGTCTTCTAAACATCGCTTGTCGTCAACTTCAGAGAGCAGATGGACTATGACACCTAGCGAGATGTTGGGAACCAGCTGTATATCCCTTGCACCAGTGTGTCCCCAACTAAAAGTGTCCAATGCGTGTACCTTTGTGTCGCCGACAGACTACTACCATCGCCACCACACACAGAAGGAACACTCTAGACCTGGGATCAACTATTAGTTGTATTGGGGATCCGTTTCATTAAATAATGTGACGGTAATGTGATGCGCGGTCCGTTTGGTAGTCGATTACTAGCAACCAAGATTAAAAATATCAATATTGACAAAAGGGGGTAATAAAGGAAAATTGTTTTTTTTTCTTTAACCTGTACTGTCCCACTCCTGAGCAAAGGCCTCCCTCAAATCCTTCCATGCATCCTTTTCCAGGGCCACCTCCATCCAATCCTTGCGGCACGCGTCTAGGTCGTCTCGCCACCTCTTCCTGGGCCGACCTCGGCGCCGCCGTCCATCCTCAGGCATCCACCGTGTGGAGACTGTTGCCCAACGGTCACGATGCATGCGGCTGACATGACCCACCCAATCTCATTTTAGCTTGGCAGCCTTTTTGCCTACGTCTAAGATCCCCGTTTTGGAGCGTAGCGTGGTGTTGCTTATTCGGTCAGTTCGTTTTACACCCAGAATGCTGCGCTCCATTGCTCTTTGACAAACCTCAAGGCGGAACTTTTGCGACTCGGTGAGCGACCAAGTCTGAGCACCGTAGGTTAGGACGGGCAGAATACACATATCGATGAGTTTTCGCTTCAGGGAGATCAGCAGATCACCCTTCATTAGCTAAAATAATGTTAAGAACAAAAATTCATTAGCTAAAATACTGTTAAGAACAAAACTATCTAAATAAGTATTAATATTAATGTGAAAAAAAAAAAAAATTGAACTATATGTCTGAAGTTTAGAATAAAGTTGGTGGAAGTTAAAAATCAATTTTTTTATTATAACATATAAGATAAAATTTTAGTTATAATTATTAAGGTCCGTACAAAATAGGCCGGCGGCGGCGGGTGGTCCGTCATTTGGTGACTCCTGCTCTAGACCGTCACACTTCTTTGTGAAAGTAGTGAAAAGTAGCGAAGAACTAATATGACACGTAAAGTGCAGCGAGGATATAGCGCTCGAGTGTGGTTGACAGCGCCCCCTGCTGTTGGATATTTAAAAAAATAATATGACGGCGGCTGTTTTAGTTCCGAGCCACTCACCAAAAGATATGTGCACTGCTCTTGTAGCACTGAATTTTACAGGTTCACTTTACAAGCAGCGCTGCCAACCGAATTGCACAAAGATGTGTGTCGGAGTATACCACCCTTTTTGAAAGCTGGCTGGTCATGTTCTTACCATGACAACATGAGATACTGTCATCAAGCGGTCTTGCTAACAAGACAGAAGAATAGTTTTAATCATCTCAATCAGTTTCAGGTTTGTGTATGTGCATACAATCAACTATCGGAATGTTCGTAATCGTCTGCTTCTATAATAGTCATTGTCCTTGTTCACATAGGGGTGGTATGATGTTGATATAATTCAGGAGTAATTATCGAGCTATGTTGTTAGGTTATGACTTTTAGAGAAAGCCTTACGCTCTTCTCGCTATTCATGTTGTAATTTCTTTATAAATTATTTTCTCGTTAGGACTGACCCTTCTGAACTCACCTATGCGTTAACTTTCACTAATGTTTATCCAATAATTTGTTCTCCATAAAACGTTTACATTACCGTGTGATTAGTTCCGTGCTAGTGTGGTTGAGCGGTGGAAGAATGTCGCTTCGTGTAAGTTCGGCTGTCGTCGGCTGTATCCGTGAGCTAAGGGCATGTAATGATGTTATCACATTTACATAATTTGATGAAGGCTCGCGTAGTAAAACGAAATGGTAAATGTGAGTTATTGGACTGTTTATTAAAATTATAGACTTTCTTTGTTGAAGTTTGAAGAGAGAAGAGGTTAGGTATAGTTTTACAATAAATCTATATTTTGAGACAAAACGACGCAATACTCTAACTAAACACTACGCTGACAGATTGATTACGGTATTTAATTTGACACACTTCTGCGAATCTTATCTTCTATCAAATGCATCTTCTTTCAAAAGCTTCAAGGGCTATCTTTGAGAAGACAAAAGACCACACCGGCAATATTAATATTAATGTCTATCATAAACATGGTGTTATTATTAAAATATGCACAACACACTGATAAACGCCAGTGGGATAGTAATAAATATCGGAAGTTATCAAACGAACAGACATAGTTCACGTAGCACGTATGTTCACATGCCAGACATGGAAAGACATGTGGAGGAGATGGTTTGATGACAGAGAAGTGCCGACAGGATAAGGGGAAAAGAACATTGTGTTAAACAAAATGAAGTTTTAGGAAAAATATAGAGAAATAGATGTAATGAACACAACGTCACCCTTTATAGACATTACATCACGATTGTTTTCTTAGGAGTAAGCAGAGATGTGTATATCACCTGTATTTCACGAAGGCTAATGCTGAAGTGTTTAGTACCGGTACTCATTTCGTCTTTTCTTTTATTCATTTGCGTATCAAGTTCCTGTAAAGTAGTGAGCGTAGGAGGGAGCGAGCCTATTGCCATCGACCGGGCACAAATTGTGGCTACGACTGCTATCTAAGAAAATCCTATTGGAAAATCTCAAAAACACTATGCCTGCCTCGGGGATCTAACGTATGACCCCATGCTCACCAGGGGGGCGCTTACGACCACTAGTCTAAGGTACAGATTTTTCCATGTCTACTCTACACAAAATCAAAAGTAAACTATTTTTGTATTTATATTGTAACCTCATAGCCGAGCTCCCTTTCGCTATAACTAGAGCATGTCAGTAACTCAACACCAAGCCACAGCTACAGATAATAATGTCACAGTAGGACAGTAGCGCGTAACACAGATTCGGATATCATATTACATTAGATATTACGTTCCAACTGGTTATTGGTGTTACCACTTCGCTACTCTGTGTCCCTGGTACAGCAACTGAATTACGTGGGACTACATTATTTGCTTCTTAGTACATAGCAAGTGCATGTCAAACAAGTAGTAGCAGAGGTACGGTGGTAGGGTGTGGATGTGGTGCTGTGGCGCAAACTATGTCCCACCTCCTATCCTGCCCTCTGTACCCCTAAAAATTCAGCCATAGTGACCTCTGCAGTGCCATCGACGATGCCGTGGAAGTGGCGAAATTTTGGGCCAACAAAATTTAATACACTGTCGTGCCATCGACACGACGAAGAAGTCAGAGCTCTTCGTGAAGGATTTTTCATGAAAAGTACTACCACCACCATACCAATTTCTATTTCGTTTGAAGGGCAAATGTAAAGACGGGCACACGAGACCTTTGATATTGCAGATGTCCACTAAACCATAGGCGGACGTCTTTATCATTAGTTGGAATGTCGCGTCTCGGTTTGATAGCCATCCAATCAAATAAAATAATTGGGTCGGTTTCGTCTGGTCTAACCAACAGCGGTTGGATATCATAATTCAGATCATAGTTACGAGCACATCGATGTAATAATGATGTCATCTTATAATGTAAGATAGGAACGTTAAGCTCGCAGTCCCATTTCATATTCACCCTGGAATCCGGACAATTCCTGCACGGCACAGATGCACGGCAGAGTAAGAAAAAGTTCTGTCGTTAAAAGTTACCGGTCGAGTGGTCCGGTGCTCATTACTTTTGATACGAGACCTTTGTGTGACCTAAATCGAAAGTTTTGATTAATGCCGTAAAGTCTGGGATCAATCGGTTAAGAAAGTGACAAAGGTTTTGTTTGTCTGAAATAAAAAGTAAAAACAATCTTAAAGTGGATCATAATTCAAACTATAAACTTGACTCATCTTTGAATTATGTTTTACCTACGCCATTATGTCTCGCCGCCAAAATTATGGACTATTTCCAGCATCTTCTAAAACTTACTAGAATTTGGCTCTAGGTTTACTCTTTTTTCGAGATTCTTATTAAAACATTACGTAAGGTTGTCTACGGTCTGTGGGTGATGTAGGGCCGGTCGCTCGATATATTATCATTAGGACGATATATTTACAATAATCGGGTCATTAACATACCGCGAGTGATTTACGCGCGTCGTGCGGTTGGATCGAGCCCGTCTCGTGCCGTCTAAGAGATACCGGGATAGCCCTTTGCATGAAACAATTTATGAGAATTCTTTATCCAAATTAATGGTTTCTTTGTGATGCCACTGGTTGAAACTGTCACATTTAAAATGCATCTAAGTATTTTAGACTGGATGTTTTCAAAAATTCAAAAGTCATTTATTCAAACTAGATAGATAGATAGATAGAATATTCTTTATTATGTACACCATAAAAATTACAGACATTAATATAGAAATTTTACATTGGGTGACACAATGGGCGGTCTTTTCGCTAAAAGCGATCTTTTACAGACAACCTTTGGATGGATTTAAATGGAAAAGGAGAGACAATACTGCAGGTAGTCAGTACGTCGCCGTAGTCGGTACTAGGCTGAGAATCAGCACTTTTCTAATGTCAAAATTACATAAGACAGTCTCCCAAACACGCCCCCTTTCACCACTTCCTAGTGCCTGTAACTGGGAAGAAGAAGTGGCGCAACAAACTCCCCAGCAGCACAGCTGTCTGTTAAAGTTAGAAAAAAAAAGATTCTATACAATAGTATGCAAAATAACTTACATTATGCAACACAAAACATAATTTAAATGATAAATTATTGGCCATATGTCAACTAGCACACGCCAATATACCAACCAAAAACACCGAGAACTATATACCACTCAAGCAGAATTAAAAAAATAAAAACTAAACGTAAACAGAACTAAATATCTAAATCTTCCAGGCATAAAGGGCGTGCCCGGTTACATAAAGCTGTAATTGGAAGTTATAAATGATAAACTAGGATCATCGAGGTAAAATAAATGAACAGTTGATTACTAGTAACAATAACAAAACCATGATCAGCAAGACGACCAGTCACCACAAGCAGCACCCGTTTACAAGCATAACGCAAAGATCAGCCATTACCCCACTCGCCATATTTGAGGGAAGGAGGCAACCCGACCCCCGACGCTACCGCAAGCAGTGACATCTAAGGGAGCATGATGAACTTGCTGCCGGTCAATAAATCAGCAATAAATCACATCTCTTTAGCATGATTACTTTGTAATGTAGTTACAATGCCATAATATATGAGTTACAAACAGCCGCAGTTGCGTCATTATGTTGATATTACGACGGTCGTCTAAAATCTGTGGTCAGCCAGAAATGGCCGCGTGGTGTCGCGGTCACCGCAGCGACTCGATGTAAACCAGTGGTTATTGTGTAAAGAACCTCCAAGTTACCAGTAAATTATTATTTACGAGCGTTACTTTAATTTTCTATGACTAACAATCATTTAGGTTTAATATAGTTAATGGTTTCATTACAACTTTCTCTTGTTGGTCAGTGGTAGGATCGGTTTATATTACTTAGTAAACGATTGCATAAATGGAGTTATTTATTAGGTTAGTACTAATTACTGTGGTCTAGTTATGGTTCTAAACCATTTCCTAAATCAAACTTCTGTGCAAACCTTTAAAAACAAAATAAATACTTCTGAAGCGAAATTCATCGCTTCGTTAAATGATATTAATTATAGGCAACAATTTTCAAATACCCACTGAAATATGGAATAATGACACATTAATGGCGATCGTAATTTTAGACACATTTTATCACAAAACGTAGGTTCGTAATTGGTAGCATTCATGTAGCGTCAGTGATTGATCAAAATATCATAATGACACGTCAGACAACTGAATACCGTAACAATGGGTCGCAGACCGTGGCTCGTTGTGAATACTATGAATGAACTTGTGATTCGCACAGAGAGAATGAATCTCGACACATCACTTTTTATCCATAAACTTTGGTATCCATGTCATAATTATAATGTGTGTAACATAAGTCTACCACGCCGTACACAAGTTACACTAGTTTTTGTACAGTAATCAGTACATATGTAAAGCATCTCTCTTACCACTGCGACAATCTAGTCGCGTGCGGTGGACTTTATTTGGCGTTATTGTTTTTTAACGAATTATTTTAGCAAAGTAATAAGTACCCAATAATGATAATAACGTAAATCGTGCCTTCTCAGTTGCCAGCACTCTAATGTGTTGTGACTAAGTGCAAAATTGATTTCTCTCTACAAGATATGAATCTCGTTTCCAAGTCACTAGGCAGGCACTGTGACAAAGCCTTATTTTCAGAGACGATTGCCATACATTATGCTAATCGACTATCAGTTCCAATATGATTCAGTCATAAAGTCATAACCATTGAGGCCACAGTGACGTATCCCATTAATAACGCACTTACAATTCAATCAAATTACGAAGAAGACAATGGTCTTGTTAATGGGACGCACCTCTTGGTCGTATTGAGTGCGCTCAGCGACCGTGCCGCCGGTCACGCCGGTCGCGTGCTCGCGTTGTCGGCGTAATGTCATCATTGTCATGACTATGACACTTGGTGGACCACGCCCGACCGCTGACCACAGATTGGTATCATTGTACAAAGCTATTAGATTGGAATCACTGTTATTGAAAATGTCTTTGTTTGTTGGTTTTATTCAATATCATTACGTGGGTATTATTCTTCTTACTTCATGTAAGTTTAGCACAAATAATAGATACCCATACTATAAACTCATGTCAGGGTGTGCAGATTGGCATGTCAGCTTGTTTGGAAGTACCAACGTGCTACGGATGATGCGCTAAGTATATTTGGAGGCTCTATTAATGTACCCCTGCCGATACTAAGGGCGAATTTCACCGATGAAATCTAAACCGCCTTCGAGAGCTGTCAGTGTCATCATTATTGAGGAATTCATTCTTTGGTGAAATTCGAAACGAAGATAAACTTAAAATTGCTCTTATATTTAGCGAGATCCCGAAACTTGCAAAATGGCCTTCTAAGGCTTAATGTCAAAAGGAAGAGTAGTAGCTTCCTTATCAACACAATACGAGCTCCGCCTAGACGAGGACCACACAAACCATCTGCCGTAAACTGTCAAATAAAATGAATATTACCCAGCTGGGTACAGACACCTTCCGCGGACCAGCACTACTGTGACACGCTTGTGAATCAGCACTAAACAATAAATATTCATAGACCACGAATCTGTAATAAACACTATTATTTACCTCCACCATTATCTCGGCGACATACGCCTGAGCGTCATTATAATAATATGATCGTCAGCAGCGTCGAATGCACACAATAACACTTACTACTAAAGAGTTTCCATGTCGTGAGTAAATGATGCTGATGTTAATACGAGCTGATGGCTGGAGTCGACATAAGTTATTGAGAATCAATGTGGGGTATAAAGTGCGTTTATAATGCGACAACGTAGTGAGGGGAGAGGACAAAGTGGCGAATGCTAGCGTTTAAATCTTACTCAAGACACGGCAGAAAATGCCCAATTTTTGCGCATAATTTGAAGATTCACCTGATAGAAAGCAAATCGCAGCCAGTAGATTTTAAAGACAACAGTTAAATTCACCTCACCTTCAGTGTAACTAGAAAACCGCAAAGCTGCTTCGCTTGAAAATTATTTACTTACGAGACCGTTATTACGGAGTTCTACTTCTACCGGAACCCGTCTCAGTACGTATCAGAATGACGTTTGTGGTGAACTGAGGCTTTGCCACACTCACTTGCAGGCATATGCAGAGTAAGTTAAGCCGACGGTTAATATCAACTCACCGGTACAGACAAAATCGCTTGACACTTCACTATTTGTCTCATTGACATGTATGACTCTTAACTCAGGTACGGGCGAACAATAAAAATTTCAGTGCGTGATGTAATATCGTTTGCACGGGTACGAGGGCTTAAAGTGTATGGTAACTTAGATAACACCTCCTTGAAAACTATGACCCTCGTTTAAGATGTATAACGTATCTACATAACATATGCTTCCTTTAGTCTCAGAATGGTCCAATTTGTATCATATCCGCTCCCGCGTCCGCCCGCCATGTGTCCGCTACCCGTCAATAGAGCGCGGTAATGCAATAATCGCATTAAACACATAATGATAATGACAGCTTTACGAACCGACCGCTATTAATTCTACATTATTGTACCGGCAGAGCATTACTTACATCGACGCGGAGGGTAAAGGCTGAGGGCAGACGGGAGTACTAATCTCATGGATTTTAGCAATGAAACAGGTGCCATCAAAATAATCTTTTCTCTTATCATAAACTCACCTTGTTTATGATAAGAGAAAAGATTCACAGTATTTAGTAATCACCAGCGCAGAATCACCATTTCCATCTACTTAATTAAAATCTTAAATACATTCACTGACAGACAACGCACAGCTTCAACCTTCTTCACTATATAATGAAGGTGAGCACTGAGGAAGGTTTTTTGAAGATCTCCTAAAGGGGCTAAATATGGGATGAAAGTTTTCATCTTAGCCGTACAAAAATCCCATCGGGCGCACTGCTTGTTCTATTCGAAAAATTGTGCGTTGCTACGTCTTCTCGCTTGGTCTGAACCCTGCCTTTTAGCTAGAGATTCCTGTTTACTATGTAACATGAGATTATGACGAGCTCTTTAATTCCTCTTCATTCCTTTGAAGCGAAATTAAACGTAATTTGGTTGAACATTCGTTGTATGTTATGATATGAGAGAGCGACCACACAAGTGGACAGAGAGAAAAAATAGGCTCATTGCTCGTCAATTATGAGTTTAGGTTACGATCATCAGGTAATTTGTACTGATATTAAGTATGACTCTGAGAGGCTTGGGTTCTATCTACAGGCAGTCTGTAGCAGCCAGTAATCAAAATTTCTGCCCGGTTATGATAAACTAACTACAAAATAACTGTCGAAATTTACTTCTGCCCTGGCTCCTAAGGATCGTATTACAGAACCTCGTTCAAGACTCAAATCAGTTTAAAGTCATTTGACTGGTTGAAACAAGTTTTAAGTAAAGCTTGAATCTTGAGAGTGGTCCTCAGTCTTCGGGGAATACAAGTGTGATGTTATGTTACATTCCTTGTGCAGGATTTATGATTGATATCGTAAGAAACAGATGCTCAGTAGCTCATCGTCCTACTTCTAAGCGCCAAGCATCCCACCGATTCAACCACACGGAAGCGACCGAACACAACAAATGAATTGCTCAGCAGTGTAATATCAACGAGGCTGTCTGCTCGCCAGTGTACCACATACGTCACTGCAGCACCTGTCGCTGAGCCACTACGTTGGGCATACAGTGTACGCGTTACACTTCATTCTCTTAAGTGGCCTATCAATATTGAGTTAATTAGGGTTGGCAAGACATATTGTTGGCAGATTAGTGTGATTGTGGCGCCCCTCGCTGATGTATCTGTGACGGTCAACCGATTATGGCAGGATAAAATCTTTGCTATATATGCCAATATTTAGTAAACCGCATGTCCTTAGCGACAATTTGACTTTGTACCTATTGTGAGCACAAGATGTAGTTACAAAAATTTTAAAGAGTGTGTTTCGATTTTTGGTAATGTTGAGAGGATACATAAAATGCGACTAACAGAAGATATGCATATTTACAAGGCAGATGTGAGAAGAAACGTCGAAAGGGGACGCCCTAGCAGGACTTTTAGTGACCTTATCAGTGATGTTCTTCAGAAAGGTCAGGTGCCTACTTGCAACCGGCGCGGCGTGCGTGTATGACCAGATGTATAAATATAATCAAACCACAGGAGTGTGTAAGGATCGTAGGATGTAAGCATCGGTGGCGTTCTGTAGTGTCTGCCTACTCATGGGAAGAAGACGAGTTCATGTATATGTGGATCGAAAATAATTTTCTTGTGGGAGACATACTAAAATTGGTATGCCATTAAGATTCCCCAAGTAGCCGACAAAGGCTCTACAATCATACACTAATAAATCTTCTTCCAGAAAGAAAGAACATATAACAAAAAACCCATATAAATGCCGTAACGCGGTAGTAGCACAGTGTATACAGCGGCAGTGGGCAGCCCTAGCGATGAGTAACGCGTTATAATGTTATAATGAATGTCTTCACACTCTGTCGTGAAAGCTGTACACCGCCGCTTATTGGATAACAGTTAACGTGGCCGTGCACTGCGGTGTAACAAGTGTCACGTTTGTAACAATTATATTATTATATACATATATAGCCTGCCTCGTTGGTTTAGTGGTTGTAAGCGCTACTGCTGAAATTAGGTCCTGGGTTTGGGTTCGATTTCCTGGTCGGGCAAAGTAGTACCTATTGGGTTTTCCATCTGGAACTTGTCAGTAGCAGCCCGGAGTCTGGATTTGTGCCCGGTTGATGGCAATAGGCTGGCTCCGTCTTACATGGGACTTAAACATAACTGGCGAAATGTGGATGTTCTATAAGTACCTACAGTTCTGCCGAACCATTCGGGGATTACAGGCGTCATGTGTTAAATATGAAGAATGTTCTAACATGTTATAATGGTGAATCTTGTTATGATGAATATTTCATAAAGAGTTATCGGAAAACGAATCTTTTATCTCATAGTGTCTGGTCAATTTGTATGTCATAGGTTTGAACCCGGTCAGGCGCTTTAGTTTGTGTAATTTATTTCATCACCACTGCTCTCAAAACGGTGAAGGAAAATATCGTGAGGAAACCGGCATGTCTTAGAACCGAAAACCTACACTGGGCCCGCGTGGTGGATTATAGCCCACTTTCTCTCACAGAGAAGAAGCGTGCGTCCCAGCAGTGGGAAAGTTATAGGCCGATTATGCTAAGCTGGTTAATAACTATAAAACTTTATTGTTACAGAGTGAAAGATGATATTGCTAGAAAGGGGGTGACTCCGAGATGACGATTAAAGAGAATTATGGAATAAAAAAACAAGTTGCGCCGACCACAAATTGATTGGGTTAAGGGCGGGAGAATGATGCTGATGATGTCGCCTACAGTGTCAACTACTTAACTTTACTTTTTTCAAATCCAAGAGCGAAATCATAATGATATTTTTTCGTGTTACGCCATAATAATAACATAATATAATACAACGATCCTTCTACCCTTACCTAGTACATTACATTAGGTGGGCGTACGTAATGTTACCTGAGCCGGTGCGACGGTCCCGCCTGTCGCCTGTCGCCTGCCGCGTCGATATCTCGTCAATATCGCTGTCATCTCGCGGCGGTATCGCGTCGCACTCGTTGTAGTAAGTGGTATCATAACTAGCCCCTGTAACGCGGCACTGAGCAAACTATCAATTTGATAAGTGCCCCATTACTGTAATAAGGAGCCATTATACTGTTGTACGTAGCTAGTGTGTATTAGGTAACTACTTACATGTTTAAGGTTATATTTCATTATTTAAGAAAAAAACAAGCAAAAGGAGTACGTAAGGTTCGTCGAAGGTGGCGTTCTTTAGTTTCTGGTTAGTGAGTTTATGTACCTACCTATGTGTTTTTGTTTTATTTTAACAAGCGAATCTTCGCTGAAATACGGTTTATATTAAATTGAGGCATTATATGTACTTTAGTTTTTAGTCACCCAGTGTCTGATCAATTCGATCTCACGTCAAGTTTCGGTTGTAATATTTTGGCCAACCAATCACAGCGGTCGACGTGACTCTTGACAAAAGGGACAGATGATTTATTTATTTAACAGTTTATGTACACACATATAAACAGATAAGAAGAAAGGAACAGAAAAATACGTACAAAGGTGATGCTCATTTCTATAGAAATCTCTACTGATCAGTGATTGGTTAATCTTTTATTGTTAGGTTTAAGTGAGTTTAATGTGATGAGGAGGGAGGCAACACACATGCGTTTCCTCCCTCTTCATCTGACTCATCATCATGATGAGTGATGAAAATAAATGTTGATGGATGGAGACAGAGAGGAAGGCCAAAGAAAAGATGGATGGATTGTGTGAGGAATGATATGAAAGAGAAGGGAGTGAATGATAGTGTGACGGTTGACAGGGGAGAGTGGAAAAAGAAAACGTGTTGCGCCGACCCCAAGTAACATGGGATAAGGGCAGGAAGATGATAAGGTTTATCACACTAATATTATAAAGGCGAAAGTTTGTGAGTGTGTGTGTATGTTTGTCTGTTCTTCATGCTCAAACGGCTGAACGGATTTGTATGAAATTTGGTACACAAATAGTTTATAACTTGGATTAACACATAGGATACTTTTTATCCCGATATTCCCACGGAATCGAGACTTCTGCGGGTGAAACCGCGGGGCGCAGCTAGTACATTTATAATTTAGATTGAAAGCAGAGGCGGGTTACAACTAATACTCATTTATTAATTGGTCGTTATGTCACTTAAATGAAGTTCTGGTAAGTATTCTCAGCTAAGACATAGTCCCGGCTGATGGCACCGTACATCAGAGCCGTACACGATGGCCGACTAGCACTAATAAGGCGCCAGTGAATTATCTCCAACACTTACGAACATTATTACTGACATTACAACCATCATTATAACGTTAAACTTTAATAAATTACTACATTACACGCCGCTCCGTTAACATTTAACACCGTATCAGGACAGCTCTACACTGAACGCGAAGCGAGCAGACAGCTATTTGATAGTTATAGATTGTGAATAAGAGATTAAGTTCCTAATATAATAATAATAATGTATGATGTGGTATTATAGAGTCTGCAATATTTAATGTTAAGTACAACCTGACTTTAAGTTAATGTTGCTACTTGCTGCGCCCTAACAGAGTCATGTACTCATAAGTTTAGCCTAGTCATAACCTGTAACTGTGTGTGCATTGTGCAGTAAACAAATGGTATGGATATTATAAGAAGTGTTGCACAAGTTGGCGGCGGTGGCACAAACGATGGTTTGTGTGAGGATCGTGGTTCGTATCGTAAAGCTACGGTCTCCTACGAGCGCGGTGGCGGCCACATAGCGGCCACAGTCACGAACGTAGTGACGGCTGTCATGAACATGATGGCAGCGAGGTTTGACTTTACGCTGTCACAAAACGCTCTCTAAAAGGGAAACACACCAATTAACTTTCATAAATAACGTTTCAGTGACGTCATTTAACGGTACATTGCGGACGCTATCTGGCGGTCTCCGCACTCTTAGGTAACCCTAGCTTAACTAATATGAAGATGTATTTCCAATAGTAAATAATCAATCGAGTCATTCACTTGGAGTATATTTATCTACTTCGCATTCAGTGTTCCTACGCCTTATCCAGGTAGGTTCAAATACTTTTGACAACTATTCTAGGTATATATTTTCAATGGTGATGAAAGTAGCAAGGGGAACAATGCAATGAGACAACAGACAACTGCAATGATTTATCCACAGTTCGAGAATGATGTCGAAGCAAACATTAACATGATTTATACCTATTTGTGCTTGTTAGCGCTTATTTGTATTTATTTGTAGAAATTCAGGAAGGCTACTATCAGGCTAGCTGAAGTTTCGAGAGGTCTCAGTGCACATACAATGCTTACTACTTAATAAATAAATTTATTTTTGATTTGACAAGCTAATGAACGACTTTTTATAGCTAAAGATAGAAATGACTTGTGTTTTGAGCACTCGTAGAAGTTCCACAGCCGTAGTTACAGAATATTATAGTTTCATAAGTATTACGTACAGACCATTTTATACCAATGTACACAGGTACATTGGTATAAAATGGTTTTTATAATAAACAGCATTATTATATTTATGTGACAGTAAATTCTGTCTATTTCAGACAAAAAACTGCTTTGCTGCTATTTAACAAACATAAACGCTTTCTGAGGTTTCTTTGGTTTATTAAAGGTCAATAATATTCTTCAATCATAAACACAATCCTTCTATAGTCTCGCAGTTGGTCAACCAACTTTTTATTTTCTGGTAACGTATCCTGTTATAGCTAGGAGTGTGGTGTCAGCCGCGCCTCAGAGGCTCGTCGGCTATTAAAGGCAGTTAATTTGGTTGTAACTGGTGAGGAGTCGTAAACAGTGAGATGTTCAGCCGACAACGTGCTACGTGCCACGACTGGTCACCGTGTTAAACGATATTGTGTTTATAAGTATTGTGAAGTGATCTTGTTTAACGGTGGAGTTTGTTAAAAACTGTCGAATTTAAATGGTTGTCAGTTTAGTTCAGTGTCAGTATCCAATAACAATAAAAGTAAATGGTTTGACAGCGAGGAAGGGCTCGTGGCTAACTAATAACAGCCGCACGGGTCGCTCTTGCCACGGTGGATGGGTCTTTATATGCCCAGATTTCTTCGTGCCTTGGAAAGCACGTTTAGCCGTTGGATCTTAAAGTCGTTGCGGGTCGTCAGTAGCCTGAAAGTCTGACAACCAGTCTTACCAAGGGGTATCGATCGACTATCGTGTTACCCAGTAACTGGGTGTAGGGCAGATAGGCAGTTGCTCGATGCTGGATACTAGTATTCAGCTGCACCCGGTAAGGCTGGAAGCCGACCCCGACATAGTTGGGAAAAGGCAAGTAGATGATATGGTTTGATAGCGCGGAGTTTCGAGCAACACACGGGGAAGATAAGCCAGCTTCTGTCTTCCGTGATATAATAATGTCAAATTATCAACTATTCCACTATTTATAGTAATTATCATCAATTGCTTTAGGTTTATTAGATAAAACATAACATCATGAATGCATTCCTCGAAGGGTTAGGCAGAGGTGAACATGTAGTACTTACACACACATTAAATTTATTTGGACACAATTCGTGAATCACAAAATACAAACCAAAAAGTGTTTTTTTAGAACAAAAAAAGTGTGTGCCTGACGGCTGCGCCAAAAAGGTCAATTTCAGCATTCAATAAAAAAATATTAATGAATGAATGATTCAAATGTTTTAAAAACCAAAAACTAATTTATTACCTTTGTAGCATAGTAATCGTATGATGACTCTGCAACAAAGGACTTGGTATCGACTGAGATACCTCTGTCGATAACAAGTCTTTCTATACGCACTCAATAATGAGTAAAAAAGGTTTAATTAAATTGTTGAACGCAGTCAATATTGAGTAAAAAATATTTCATTGTATCCATTTAATACAACAATAAACTCCGTGTAACCACAGTGTTCCGGTGACGATAATATCTAACATGTCGCACGCTGGTGTGCGGTGGTCACAACGTGGACAAAGGAGCCACTACGGGTGCAATGTGTTTTTATTGCATCCTTATTTTTACTGCTAAGTGTATTTTATTTTAAAAAGCAAAAAACATGCAACCAAATAATTTGCATAATGTTAATTTACTGTTCAGTAGTAAATGCTTAAAAACAGCAACATGAGTGAGAAAAATGTCGTAAAGCAAGTTTTGAGTATGAATGCGGATGAATGTGGTGTGGCTAAAAGAGTAGTGGAAGACCAAAGAAACGATGGATGGACTCTGTGAAGATGATAGGATAGAAAGGGGGGACTACCGAGATGACACTAATAGAGAAGTATGGAAGGAGAAGATAAATGTTGCGCCGATTCCAAATAAATTGGGATAAGCGCAGGAGAATGATGATGAAGAGTAAGTTTTTACAAAAATATTTTCTGATGGTTTAATTATGTCAAGTTAGCAATTTGTTAAAATCGAAGGCTATTAGATTTAGCGCCGCGTTCTCGGAAGGGCTCGGAGAGTTATAGACGTTTGCAGTGAGCTCATAGCATCGTTATCTCTCGCCATTTGAGCGCCGCCGGGTTTTTTGTTGTTCATAGAAATTGACTGGAACTGTTTTATTTTATTTTTATCCTGTTAGGTACTACGTTCGTTCTGGGGAATTTCGAATACAGCTTATCGATAATTTGGTTGGAAGATGGCTTTGTTTTTTGGAAGTGATAACTTCTTCAGGCGCGCGACAAAACTGAACTGTATCGCGCATACTGTCATAAACTCTTTTTTTTCAACCCGTCTCTTTTTATTTACTTAATTAATGCTCCATTTCTAGATTTCTATAGAACTCAATCTTCCCTTGCCTTAGTGATCAAATTTCTCAGAATCATAGCAAATAACAGCTAATATTGATGATCCAGACAAATTATAGAGGAAAATATATGTTCGCTCAAATATTACTAAGAACTGTTCTTGTTGGAATGCAGCTAATCGTTGGGTGCCATCATCTAATTTAAACCCGATTCAGATAATTTACCGTTGTTGCTATAAAAACTCTATGATGGTGAATGCATTGTAATAATACGCGCTAACAAGGTTGCGTCACACACCTCTGTGGCTCTGTTCGACTTCCACGCAATACTATACATAGGAACTGTTAGCCCACTGTGCAACCAAAAACATTCAGAAGACCCATAACAATGAAATCTAAAAAACTCACAGTAACATTTACTGTGAGTACCTTAGGTATAATTTTATTGATTTGACCTTTCGTGATATTTACTTTATGATGCAGTTCTGTGTCGTCCTCATCCTTCACGGCACGTTTGCGTTAACACGCCCCAACTAAAGCCTACACATCTGAACGTTAACTCGACCGTTAAACGAAAAGGCGTATACGGACTCGTGGGCGAATGGGCGGGGCTGTTAAATTCGAAATCGGAAATGATCGACTGTCATAATCACGTCTAGAAACAATGAATTTTAAATTCTAGTTCAACGGGGTAGAGTCTAATTTTATTTACTTGCGGAAGTTAAAGGTGATTTCATACTGCCCTTATGTGGTTTAGTTAAAAGGATTGGCAGTAATGATGGGTTTCGCCACCAGCGTCGAGTTACATCACAAGAATGATCTTTTGTAGAGCTGTTAAAGATCTCCAAGCATTCTCTGTGAACAGAACAAATTGAACTGATGCCTGGTAATGGCTCATAAAACGCAAATATCTAAGATTGATAGCTTTTTCAACATAATTGCTGGGCGAGCTGTGGTGCAATTTTACAAACATGCAGATACCTAAGATTTGTATGTTAGTGTGTGATTAGGAGGATGTGGGCGAAAAGAGTAATAATTTCCGAAGGGTAGTTAACATAAAAATATGGAAATTAGATAGGGATCGTTGTGAATCATACGTATAACAGTGCAGTGAAACCCTGGCAGCAGGTACAAGCACGAAATACTTTTAACATGCACCCATTACAGACTATAAAAACATCATAATTGGCCGCTCCCGGCTCTCGAGTCTTCAACCCACAATTTCGGGCAAACGCACACGTTAACGTTAATTTTGTAAAAAAAACAGTATGTTGACAAATACATTACTACTCACGTCAACGTTCAGATTAGGTTTGATGTTCACAAAGATTTGATCATGATTGTTTTTTGTCAGTTTTTGTGAACTTAAAATTGGTTCGATCCACAATTTGCGGATTTATTATCTGTAATTACGGGGTTCGGTGGTATTGTTGGTACCTACTACCTTTGTTGAATCGTATTCTTTTGTGTTTTTTCGATCAGGCTCTTGTCGTTGGCTTATTAAAAGTTGATGTATGGTTGAAGTAATTTGGGGTTTATTTATCCGTGAGCGATGTTATTTGGTAGCGTGTTCACTGTCAGTTAGGTAGTTAAGGCAATTTGCCGTAACTACTGTTTTGATAACTTTGATAAGTGCCCGAATACATTAGCATATGATTTGAATGATGAATATGATGAATATGTTTATTTTAATAATTTGATTCCGCTCAATTGCTGTGTAACAGACTCTGTTAAAGACTGCTAATTAATGCTTTTAAAACAAGTTTTACAAGTAAGATAAAAATATAATTAATTAAGAGAAAACAAAAATGTGACTCAGATTGAAATAAATATGAAGAAAGCAGAAGCTATACGAGTAGGGGGAGACGAAAGAAACGATGGATGGATTGTGTGTAAGATGATATGGCTAGAAAGGGAGTGACCACCGAGATGACGACTAATTACTTTTGAAGGAAAAGACATGTTGCCCTAATCCCAAGTAAATTGGAATAAGGGCAAGAGAATGTATACGATGAAGGAAGCAAGGTTTGCTCTCTTAAAAAAATAAGTACTTACAAAATTCAAAATTAAACTTCTGTCACTTTTCTTCTGTTACCAGAAAAATGGGCGTGTCAACGATTTTTATACGACAACATCAACGTGTCATAAAACTCACAGCTTAACCTTTTAGCACACGAAGGTGCTAATAATATCGCAATAAGAAGTGTCATAACTTACGAACAAATGAACAAGTCCGCGATAAAACTGCGCTTTATTGAAGGAACCGTTCCACTGGATGCCATCCAATTTTATTTGTTTTTGAACTGGTCGAACTGGTTAACAATTAATGAGGAAAGAATCTGCAATTAAGTCATATTGTGCCGTTATTTGGATGATTCCTGTGTCGGTCGTTAGTTTTTTTTCAATAGTGACTGAAGATTGTTTAATTATTGATAATTGACATCATCAACACCATTTTTTACGTTCTGGTTCTTTAAGACTCTTCTTTGTTTAACGGTTTTTCCGAAAAACTAATCAAAAGTAATTTATTTAAACTAGGCTGAGAATCAGTACTTTTTGAACGTCAAAATTACGTAAGACAGTCTCCTAAAACGCCCATCCTTCACCACTTCCTAGTGCTTTAGCTGGGAAGAAGTGGCGCAACAGACTCCCCAGCAGCAAAGCTGTGTGTTCAGTTAGAAGAACTTGTAACTTGTAAAATGTAACGCTTAGTTACAAAAAACAGGTTTACTTAAAGGCACATTTATTTTGGACACTGTAGGTACTCGAATGTATATTGTTCACACAGATACACGTCAACATGCTTGAGTGCATATTCGGTAATTGTATGACTGTACTAAATGCGTTGGAGCAATTTACTTGAGTAGTAAACACTAGAGCTAGAAATATAGCTCGCTTTTTACGAGCGGGAGGCGGCATGCGAAGCATTTCCTACTGCTGCAATAAGTGTAGCACCTAAATACTAGCAATTCTGGTGCCATATTTCCCACAGTTCGCAGAAAATATTTTTTAATTCAATCATGTTTCGAATAACCTAAATGCCAACTAACTAACTGCCTCGTTGATCTAGTGGTCGCAAGCGCTACTGCTGAACATGAGGTCCCGGATTCGATTCCTGGGTCGGGCAAAGTGTTATTGGCTTTTTCCACCTGTTAATTCTCAGTAGCAGCCCATATTCCGGATTTATGCCCGGTAGATTGCAATAGGTCAAAAGAAAACAATTTATTTATATGAATAAACAGAATTATAATATATAAAAAATAAAATGTATATAAAAATAATCTAAATTTAAGTACTTTTTACAGATAAAACATAAATAATAATAGTTAAGCGAAATGTCAGTAGGTATCTTATTCGCGATCTCCTGACTTTGATTATATGTATGTTAAAACTTGTTCCCACAAAAACAATGATCTCCTAAAACAGGGCTTCCTCTCTCCTACCCTTTTTGCTGTGCCCTACAGGGTCCATAATGATCTAAATTATATAATTACCACCTAAGTACACATTATGGTAAAGCAATAAAGATATTGGTGCTGATTCCCTTGTTCACAAACTAAACTAAATTTAAGTTCAGTGCATCTTTTTCTTTCTATTTCATTAAGAAAAGGACAGAAGATAAATTTTAGTTTAGTCCTGTCAAATTAATCATCGCCTGTCACTCTCCATACAAGTTTAGACGTGATTAAAAACTTGCCGACTAAAATTACGTCAATTTACGTCAAGCGCTGATTAATTTGACAGGACTAAACTAAAATTTACCTTCTGTCCTTTTCTTAATGAAATAGAAAGAAAAAGATGCACTGAACTTAAATTTAGTTTAGTTTGTGAACAAGGGAATCGGCACCATTGAGTATTAAGTATTGAGGTTCACCCCCTATTATACGGAACTTAAACATAACTGGCGAAATGTGGGTATACTATTAGATACACCTTTACCTAACCCTTCGGGCAAGATAATTAATTGATTCAAGCTTGACCTTGCGAAAATCCATTATAAAATACAATAGACGTTGATATATTTAGTAACCAGTTCCGCTTAACTATTCCAAAAGAGCCATAAAAAAGCCTGTAAGAAATCGACACGTGTTTCACCTCTCAACGAGGCATCTTCAGGATGATGATTGCCTTGTCGCGAATCACACCGAGCGCTGGACGCAGAGACAGCGCTCAGCGCTCGGTATGACAACACGCCGTGTTCGGGTTCGCGACAAGTGAATCGTAATCCTGAGGATGCTTCGTTGAGAGGTGAAACATGATTTCTTACCGGGTTTTTATGGCTCTTTAAGAATAGTTAAGCGGATCAGGTTACTAAATATATCAATGTCTATTGTATTTTTTTTCTTCGGGCTAATACAGGCGAAATGTTATGTTGTAACCTAAATGCTTGGCTATTTTTAGAAGTGCACAGCGTCAATAAACAAGCACGTCCGTAGATAAAATTAATAATAAGTTACTTAAAATTAGTAATTCAGCTTTAGTAATTCGCGATGCAAATTGCTTAGGAATGTGTTTTGGTAAATCTATTGAATCTTTTGAACAAAATAACAATAAGACATAAAATAGTGCATCTATTTAGGCGACAGCGCTAGGGTATCTAACACTGATCTGCAAATTGCATGAAACGTACTTAATAATATAAGAATTAGTGGGGCTACCTTAGCGCTCACCTCTTAAAGTATAATAACTACTATCTAAGCTTACCTCGCACAATGCAGCAATCCGAGCAGCAAAACAAATCGCCGCGCAGTGTTTTGTTTGAGCAATGTTTGTCCACGTTCGGCCGGCGCGCGTACCACAGTGCTCGCGCCGCGCACGCATTCCAACATGTTTCACATCCTAATTATTTGTGCCATTTTTATCTTTTTAAACACATTTTCACTGTCACTTGTTTTGTCCAGGCCCGCGTTGTTTACGACCACTGGGCTCCACAGTTAATGGCACATTGTTGTTTTGAGTAATTTTGTTTCGACTCTACATTGTTTTGATTTGTGAATTTTGCGCAATGTGCAGTCAGCGTCCGGTTTCACAATTTTTTCTGGAAAAAATAAAATTGGTGTTAATACATAAATAAACACGACGATTTTGTTAACATTTTTTTTATGTTGAAATGAAACGGGGTCAAAGAAATGAAAGAGTTCAACATTTTGATTGGTCGAATTGTATGATTTAATGTAAGTACGTACCGATGTGAAGTAGTTCGTCAGTTATGGTGTAGGTACTTAGGTATATCGTGAAACTTTCCAGTTAGCTACATATTAGTGTATATTTTATCAAGTAAGTATATCAATATTTTTTGGGAATTTTGTGTGCCTCGTTGGTGTAGCAGTCGCAAGTGCTACTGCTGAGCATCAGGTTTTGGGTTCGATTCTCTGGTCGGTTAGTTTTTGGGTTTAATAATAGTGTGAATAAGAAAAAAAAAAATTTTATTTTAATAAAAAAAGCGTGGGGTGCTTTTTAAAACAATATCCAAATGATAATCCTTCTACTCATATCTGTCAATAAAATATTTATAATTATTGACACCATGCACCCCACGCTTTTTTTATTAAAATAAAATATATTTTTTTCTTATTTACACTATCATTAATTTATATTTATCAAAAATTTTAACACTATTCTTAATTTAAATTTATTAAAATTTATTTTCAATTTTTTAGTTCGGTTTTCTATAAAAAGCGTGTTTTTTAGTTTTTTAAACTGTTATTTATTTTCATTTATGTTATTTTTTGCAACAATGCATGTATAACAACACTATTTGAGAATTTTTCGTTAGCACTCAGCCTTTCAACATGTATGTCGTCACAGGTCATACCGTCAAGCGGCTAGTATCATTAGAGGCGGTCGTTTCCCTACATATCTGAAATATGAGCGGCGCGGGCGCATGGCTTGCATAACAAGCAGATGACCGCGGACACACAGATACAACAAACTAAAGGCTCGTTCACATTGGTACTTTTCGTGAAGACGTTTTGTTTAAAATATCATAGAACGAAATGTAGGTGCTTTAAGTACCGAGTATGAAAATACTGAGTATTCTCATTTTATAATTTATTCTGAATTGTTATTAATTTATTAATTCTCACAAGAAATATTGCTGAAACAAAGTAATATAAAAAATAAAACAGTAACAATAATCTTAACATTGGCATTTGTTAATTTAATAGATGTTATTAGATTGTTAAACATTGGTACCGATTCTCTTGTCACAAATGCCTCTAAACTAAACTAAAAATCACCAAAATTTAGTTTATTCCTGTCAAACGACGATTTCCCATTCTGAAATAGACTAAAGTGACACAACTTAACTATATTTTAGTTTGACAGCACTAAGATGGCACTGAGGCATGTGGAATAAAATGGGTTGTCATGAACTAAAATTCACACCAACACCTCGACTTCAGATGAAAAAACAGTACTGAATATTTTTTTTTCTTTTGCTTATATCTCGAAAACGGTGTGTCCAATCGCAAAAATAATGAAAATTTCGACACCCTTTACGCCTTAAACCCCTAACACTCTACATGTAGGTACCACTGAAAATCAGCGCTGTGCTGTGGGTCCCCCATAGCACTGCATCATGCTGAGTGGAAGCCTTCTTGTCACAGTCATGTCGTGCAGCTGCCGCCTAAGTAATTTCTGTTCTATGCTCGTGATTTGTTATGTACTTTGTGTTGTTCTCTGATTACTCTTGTCTTTTATGTATGCACGTATTTCTGTGACAAATAAACCTATTTTTCTTTTCTTTCTAATATTTTTTCTTATTTTCCATACAAAAAGTGAAAAATCCATATAAAACACGTCGAGGCTACCCCCCCCCCCCCTGCGCGCCTCCGGCTCTAAAAAGATTCACGTGGTTAGTTATCACGTGTGGAGTCGCGATTGTCAAATTCGATTTAGATGTGTCAAAATTATTTTTAAATTTAGAGAATTTATTTTGCAGAACAGCTTTGAGATTCTCATAGTCAAAAGTAAGGAATTTTAGTGATAGTTTAGTTGGGTGTACAAGAGAATCGGCACCATTACCTAATTACCGTCCGATTTCCGACCCATTTCTATCCTCCCTTATCTCTCTAAAGTTTTTGAGCACATTGTTCATCAGCAACTTTCTACCTTTCTATCTTTGAATGACCTTCTTAGTCCTTTTCAATCTGGTTTTCGACCTGGTCATAGTACGGTAACGGCTCTTTTGAAGGTTACCGATGAAATCCGCTGGGCCATGGACCACAAATCTCTCACCTTGCTTGTTCTGCTGGATTTTAGCAGTGCCTTTAACTCTGTCGATTTCGACATCCTTCTAGGAATCCTTAAATCTTTCAATTTTTCTTCTTCTACTGTTGGTTGGTTCGACTCCTATCTCAAAGGCCGCTCGCAGCGAGTTCGTCTCGACGAGTCTTCTTCTGACTGGTGTTCTCTTATCGCAGGTGTGCCTCAGGGTGGCGTTCTCTCTCCTCTTCTCTTTTCTATTTTCATTAACTTTGTCACCAGAGTCATTTCTTCCCACTTCCATCTCTATGCCGACGATCTGCAGCTATACACACACTTTTTAATACAAGATGCGGAAGCAGCGGTGTCTGCCATGAACAGTGACCTGGATTTGATTAGCGAGTGGTCGCAGTCTTTCGGATTGCAAATCAACCCTAAGAAATCCCAGGCCATAATTATTGGCGGGAGGTATATGCGTAATAAGCTCGATGTTGTGTCGCTGTCTCCACTCTGTTTGAATGGAGTTCAGATTGAATACGCAAATACTGTTAAAAACTTGGGGGTGACCATGGACTCCTACCTATCGTGGACTGCCCATGTTGGTCAAGTCAGTCGTAAAGTGCACTACACGTTCCATTCTCTGAAATGCCTCCAGAGCCTCTTGCCTTTGAGTACCAAAATCTCCCTTGCTCAAACTCTCATTCAGCCCATCATAGACTACGCTGATGCCTGTTATTTGGATGCCACCGAGGAGCTTTTAAATAAACTTGAACGTTTGCAAAACATCTGTATTCGTTTTGTTTTTAACCTCAAAAAGTATGATCACGTTTCCAACTTTCGCAAGATACTCAAGTGGCTCCCTATTCGTCTTCGCAGGAACTCTCGGATATTGTGTCTGTTATTTAACATCCTTCACAACCCTAAAACGCCATCCTATCTGCGGGAACGCTTTTCCTACGCCCGTCCCTCTGATGCACTTTGCAGTTCGCATCTTAGAAATCTCCTTAAATCCCCTCCCCACTCAACCGACTTCTACTCCTACTCCTTCAGTGTGCATGCGGTTCGGTTATAGAATTCACTTCCGCCTGACATTAGGGACTGCCAAACTGTTGCGGTTTTTAAAAGAAGAGTGAAAGAACACTATCTTTCCACTTCGTCATAGTTGCATAATATGTATTTATTATTGTAGAAAGTAATTTTATTTAAGTATTTTAGTGATATGTATTTTAGAAGTATGTATTTAAGTATATTCTTATGTTGTATGTTTATATTTAAATTAGTGTATAGTTAAGTTTTAGTAATAGTTAAGTTTTATTTTATGTATTCTGTTTTCTCTTTTACTCTTACACACGTTGTTTACATCTCTTTAATTACTTTCCTATCGCAGGTATGCTGGAAGAGATTTCTTTAGAAATAAGCATCACCTTTGTACGTATTTTTCTGTTCCTTTCTTCTTGTCTGTTTATATGTGTGTACATAAACGGTTAAATAAATAAATAAATAAACATAATATGTAGGACAACCGACTTGACCTCTCGAGAAAAAAAAAACAACGTAATTGCGCAATAGAAAAGCTTTATTTACAATAGTTGAAGCAGAACTTAGATCTACAAGAATTGATTGTACAAATTACAGAACTGGACAATTGGGCATTGCGGTGAGGTTCCAAGAAAGATAGAGAAAATTAAGAACGAAAAATCCGTCTCACGCACCCAGGGGAAGGCACCACCAGCTAGTCAGCTTTGCTGCCAACTTTGTTTATTTTTGTGCATATTTGTATTTGTTTGTATGTTTCTGCAGAACCTGTTCGTCTTGTAAACACCTGACATACTATTTTAGTGTTCAATGTCAGTGCATCAGCTGTGTGCTAGTCGTGAGTGTATCGCGCCAGACTTCCAGTGCGTCGTTTGCGCTTCACTTAGCGCGGCGCCGGTGCAGCGGTGGTTGCGCAACTCACGTTGTCGTTGATTTCATTGAATCGACTGTTTCAGAGGAATTAACGAGATGAATGACGTCTTGCCTGTGTTCCCAGAAGACATGGTAAGACGCGTTGTGGTTTTTCAAAGTCAAAGTCAAAATCAAATCATTTATTTCAAATAGGCCCATGTATAGCACTTTTAAACGTCAAAAATTACAAAATAATAAAATTGATTCTAGTCGCCCCTTCCAAAAGGTAGTTTTCGTATGGAGAAGAATGGGCAAGAAACTCCACCGTTACTCTTTTAAAATGTTTTACAATATTGTTTGTATATGTACGTACATTTGTTAAATAATTATTATATGTGAAGACGATGCACCTAGAATAAAATTACTATACCACAATAGGTAAAAAGAATTAAAAATGAAGCAACGATAGATAATTTAATTTGTGATAGATACATGGTTCTCACATATTTTTTTCAGACGTTGTATCAGAGCCCTGATTACTGTAATAAGAGGATACCTCTGGGGAGAGGTTTCTAAAATTGGCCAACTGATCCTAAAGCAGCAATCTAAATTAGTTAACACATTTCGGCGGCAGTCACGTCATTAAGACATAGAGTTTAAGTTTATTTATTTCGTAATTAACATGTTTAAACAAATACATTTTAGAGACCTTCCTTTAAGTATGGAGATACCTGTAACAGAAGACCTCCCTCTTCCATGTCTATGTGTGCACGTACAAAGCCTGTTAATGACAGAATCAATAACAAAACTAAAACTAGAGAATTCAGTAATCTCAGACAACTAATTTCATCCCCACTTACAAATGATATTGAGATAGAAGAGATCATGCGACACTTTCCAACTTTGGACATTGGAAAGATGAAAAGTTATCATGTAGGGAGAAGCCTATGTGGTCAAATCCGATATTTACGATACACGACAATACCAATGCAGAAAATTCTTTAAATTCAGCAATAAATTCAATTTCGAGAATTCGCATTTCACTTGACATGGATTTCACGATAATTTGTTTATGAGCCGAAGACCGCTCTGAATAATGTAAATAATATAGGTCACTTGTTTTACTGTAACCGCTGACACGCGAGCAGTTCATACGTTGATGTATCGATGTTGTGCATTATGTCCAGTCGCGTGCTACCGAGTGCAACACAAAGTACAGACAGAAGACCCATCACTTCATAAGCACAACAAAATAAAAATCATTATCATCGTCCAATTTTATGGCAATATTACAATTTATTCGTGATTGACGCTCTGACGTCGTCACGTGTTCTTGTATACACCTCTGTTAGCCGCCATCTCAGTACTCACTCACTTTTTAACCATATTAAATTCTTACATATAATCCATTCATCGCTTCTTTGGTATTCCCATTTATACTCAAAACTTTCCTCAAGACAATCCCTCATTTCTCCGATCTTTTAAGATTTTCTGTGATATAATTGTACTTGTCCTCAACAATCGTCAACTTTGCATGAATTTCTCGGGAGTTGTGCTACTGCATTTCTACACTATATTGTCCCGACATGCATCGACAGCTGGCTTCAGTTGCTGCATAGAGTGCGTTACGACAATATTCACGTATTGTAGAGTATGTGGAGCGTCGCCGAACGAGTTACATTTGCTCCAGAGCGGAGTACTATTTGTGCACCATGCTGCCATGCTTTGGGATTTCAGAGGATGTCCTATTTAAATACTACCGTTCTATGTACCCGCTGGTTCCTTTGTTTGATCTCTTTGAGTCCATTGAAATATAGTTCCTAAGAATATTTGGGCTCAGTTTATCGGAAACTTCTACTTTTGGTATTTTCCCAATTTCTTTGTGGTAGCCTGTCTTCTTCTTCCATACATCGCCATCGTCTTATTACTACCAAATCATCCCTTTTCTAGTCATATCAAACAATCCATTCAATATTTCTTTGGTATGCTATTGTAGACCTCTCCACTCTCCTTTTCTAATTCTAGCCTGCTGACGATAATTGATAAAGCGTTTAGTCTCCACCAACTGATGGTGTCCCCTGTTCTTATGTTTTACGGTTCACCACGAAAGTGTCACGTCAGTTTACGACTAGCCGCGTTAGCGTCCAGTCGCGTAACACTTCCGACTGCAGCTATACCGACCGCCGCCGTCGTATGTCACACGCGGATGACATGCAGACATGCGTGCCAGATGCGTTCACGGAACTGGATGCTTTTTGGACATAAAACGAATAGATTTTAGTAGCTATTATTATTTCAGTATCTGTTATTGTTAGTTTACAACATGCCACAGCTAGGCAAGAGAGTTTGTAAGTCTAATGGTGATTAGATTTGTCGTACTGATCAGAATGCTGGGCCGTGAAGAAAACGGATGAAAAATGATTGCAAATAACGGAGATGTGAATGATGAGAAGAATGTGTGGAGTGACGAGAGTGGATAAAGTAAGAAATGAGTATATGTATAAGGAGAAGTTTAAAAGTGGCGCCAGTGACAGAAAAGTTGAAAGGAAATCATTTGGCTTGGTATGGTCATGTGATAAGGATGGGAAAAAATGCATGTGACTAAAAGAGTGATGAATATAAATGTTAATGGATGGAGAGAGAGAGGAAGGTCTAAAAAAGATGTATTTACTGTGTGAGGAATGAAATGAAAGAAAAGGCAGTGAATGATAGCGTAACGGTTGACAGGAGAGAATGGAAGACGAAAACGTGTTCCGCCGGCCCCGAGTGACTTGAGACAAGGGCAGGAATATGATGATGATGAGATCTAATGGTAAGTGAAGATGCGGCCACGACGGAACATGCTTGCGTATACGTAACCTGTTCACTCGAGACTTGAAGACTTCCAGGTTATAGCTATCAAGAAACAGACGCAAACAGAGTTAAAAATTTTATCTGTATTCAGCATTAATGTTTCTGTGAGTGTACTATGGGTTTCTAAAGTATATTAAACTTCAATATCTATGTCTATCTATACTTATATCTTTACATATTATAAACTAAAGTCGCTTTTCGTGTCTATCTGAGTAACCGCGTTATTCTTCTAAACTATGCAACGAATTTTGTTGTGGTTTTCACCATCATTTAGAGAATTTTTCCTGAAAGGTTTGTGTGTATGATCAATTCATATTAGATTTATATATAATAAAGAAATTTCGATGTTCTGTCACGTCGTAACAACCGTGTGAAGGAGGCGGGTTGCTAGTTATGGAATAAAGAGGTTATTGAAAAGCTTAAAGCGTTCTCACAATAAACATCATAATATTTTCAATTACGGCCGCCTGTCCCGCCCACACAGCTTCTCAAGGGCACAACATGCTGATCACTACAGATACATAACTTTACTGCTAAGTTATCACTTGTCTTACTCATAAATCACAATAATTAATATTACCTACTCGAATACACAATGTTCGCAATCGTTAATATGTAATTTACTATGCTTTACTCGTGTTTGACAATGCTTGCGTACAATAAATTGTCATATACATAGAATAGTATTGGCACCACGTAGATATGTAAGAGGGGTTTTACATTTTAATTTGAAGTTGCCAGTAAGTCTAACGTAGGCTCAGTCACTTTACGGTATACTATAATAGTTTACTATATATAGATTGCCTTGTTAGTCTAGTGGTCGCAAGAGCTACTAGCATGAGGTCCTGGGTTCGATTCCCGGGTCAGGCAAAGTGATATAGGATTTTTCCACCAGGAATTTCTCAATAGCAATCCGGAATCTGAAATTGTGCCCGATTAATGACAATAAGCCCCTTATTACATGGGACTTAAACATATCTGGCAAAATGTGGTTGTGAAGGGTACACCTTTTTTTACCCTTCGGTGATTACAGGCGTGATGTTATGTTATTATACCTAGCAAAAGAAAGTTTAAGAACGACTAAAAGTTATATATTGTATTGTAAGGCTGGGCACGCTACAATTGCGGCGATAAGACCCCTCTTTGAGGAGTGGCTTGAGAGGCGCCACGGCGTCCTCACCTTCCGCCTGACGCAGGTCCTCACCGGACATGGCTACTTCGGGAGGTTCCTGTTCAGGATAAGGCAGGAGGAAACGCTCGGGTGTCACCATTATGTGGATTGGCCTGAGGACACGGTGGAGGTCTGCCCGGCTTGGGTCCGATAAGGACCAAGCCCGGGTCGACGGCGCGTTATGTTCCACGCGCGCCTTAAAGAGATGTCAGCCGAATTGACGGGGTCCGCTAGGGCCAATGCCTGCCGGGGGTTCAAAGAAAACCGATAGGGAAATCGTGGCCCCAGGCAACAGGGCAACCGAAGGAACACGGGTGGCACAGTAAGAGTCTGACACGCCCTCCTGCTCCACCCAGAGCGGAAGTTATTTGATAACTTCCCACCAAAAAAAAAAGGCTGCCTGTCCATTGAAGCGGAGAAGAGAGGAGAGGAGCGGAGTTGTGCCAATATTAACCGATAGAATCTAAACTTCTTGCTTGTCCGCTCCACTCGACAGGCAGCCTAAAACGGCCTCAGTCCGGAACTCCATGTCAAAGCGCGTATTTTGCAAAAGTATGGCGGAATGACTAAAATTTAAGTGTCGTTTAAAATTGGGGAATAAGCTTTAAATTTGTTGATTGCAGGGTTCGTTTTTAGTTAAGTAGTAAGGTCTACTAGCAGTGGCAATGAGTATTCTGTAGAAATACACTGGCAAACTGACTTCTGTAGTTTGACACTTCAAAGTCAAAATTGAGTATGGTAGTGAGTTTTATCAAGATTGCTTGTCTGACTTTGTTCTTTACCTTTTGCTTTTTGATCACAATCTTACTTTGCACGATTGTTGTAGTGGTATGATTGTTTCCTTCGTCAGTTCTGTTTTAGCTATCGAATAATTATGATTGTTCGCTTGATTGTTGAGCTTACGATAGTGCACGACATGGTCCCTTTGACAGGACATCTATCTATCTGACGTCTATTAGTTCGTAACAAATGGTGCGATGACAAGTCGATACGATCTCTTTGCGATCGTCAATCATTCGCTCATTACGTTACTATTCGACATTTGTTATATTGCATTCGTGCCAATTCATTGTCATTATAAACTCAGTCTTATCACGATGATGTAAGGTTATGTTTTATTCAGCAGCATAGTGTGAAGGTGATTATATTACAATTTGTTCACAAGTTCTGCACTATCATTAATATTAGAAGTAATTACCACATTTGACATATTATATTTATGTAAAACAGTAGCAGTATTGCAATGTACTGCAGATATTTTGCATCAATCATGTAGAATACATAAGTATAAATTATTATTAATATGATATATTTTGAATATTATATTAAATGTTTATACATTTATTATTACACGACATCCGCCACTGCTGCTGAACGACACAAATACGATGTGAGTGACTCGAGACGGCACGCATAAAGTAGATTCTTTAGTGCGAGATATAGCTAAGTTATAGCTTAGCTCAGGATTTAGATATAGATATTGATAGAAACACTGGACTTCTTTATGAGGAAAAATATCATAGGAAAAACCTTTAAAGATCACTGGATTTTTTTTATAGGGATATGCAGTCAATACAGCATAACGAGTTTTAGAAGAGAAATATTAAACTGATCCTCTAAAAACTTATTGACCTTCTAATTTGTACATTACTGAACTTCTAAAAACTTTTTGCGCTTCTAATCATAAACACTTTTTTAAATTGGCCCTTTTTAGGGTTCCGTTGCCAAATGGCAAAAAACGGAACCCTTATAGATTCGTCATGTCTGTCTGTCTGCCTGTCTATCTGTCTGTCTGTCTGTCTGTCCATCCGTATGTCACAGCCACTTTTTTCCGAAACTATAAGAGCTATGCTGTTGAAACTTGGTAAGTAGATGTATTCTGTAAACCGCATTAAGATTTTCACACAAAAATAGAAAAAGTACAAATAATTTTGGAGTTCCCTATACTTAGAACTGAAACTCAAAATTTTTTTTTCATTAATCCCATACGTGTGGGGTATCTATGGATAGGTCTTCAAAAATAATATTGAGGTTTCTTATATCATTTTTTTCTAAACTGAATAGTTTGTGCGAGAGACTCTTCCAAAGTGGTAAAATGTGTGTCCCCCCCCTGTGACTTCTAAAATAAGAGAATGATAAAACTAAAAAAAAATATATGATGTACATTACCATGTGAACTTCCACCGAAAATTGGTTTGAACGAGATCTAGCAAGTAGTTTTTTTTTAATACGTCATAAATTGTAAACCGCAATTTACCTTTCATTCAATGTTACTTGCTGCTTCATGGGCGAGTACGACTCGCACTTGGCTGCTTTTTAATTTTCTGGCTATTTCTCACAGATGGTCGCAGTAACTAAGCTAGGGTCGAACAAACGGGTTAAGTTAGGTTAGAACTGTGGCCCTGGCCGCGGCGCGGCTGCGGCGGCGGCGGCGGTGCCATGACAGCGACCGGTGAGCGCTACATCTAAGTTGGTCGCTGTACTTGGCTATTTACTTTATGACCCTAAAATAGTATTATGGTTTACTTACTACACAAAATAGTTATTAAGTTTTCACTTCTGTCGGTAGTCCCCATGACTGCCTATGTTTTTAGGGTTCCGTAGGTACCCGAAGGTTGCCATCGAAACCCTATTACTAAACCTCCGCCATCCGTCTGTCTGTCAGCGGGCTGTATCTCATGAACCGTAATAGGAAGACAGAAATTTTCACAAATTGTATTCTATTGATGCTATAACAAAAATATTATAAAGTTAAAAATTAAAGGGATACGTGTGTACCATACAAGAAACGTATATTTTTAAACTAAAGTATTTAAAAAACTGTAGAGTTAAATATTGTAGGGTGGTACGGAATCCTTCTGAGTGCGAGTCTGACTCGCACTTGACTGGATTTTTTTGTGACTCATCACATGTGTGGTGTATGTTGAAGGCTCGTTGCATAGTCTGTGATCGTGAGTTAAATCGCGGCGTTTACGGTCCGCGAGGCTGTTGACGGCCAAATTATGAGACATTTATGAATATTAAACTCTGTGCTTGAACAAATACTATACTTTTTCTCTAAAGTTGTAATTGTATGTGTATGGTCTGGGGCGTGTGTCTGTTTGATTGCTAATGATGAAATAAAACATTCACAGCTGAAGAGTTTTCAGGAAAAAGTGGTAGTAGCCGTGGACAAAAAGGATAGCGGATAGAATGCGACGATATGATAAAGCGAAGATAAAATTAATATATAACTTGAGAAGAGCCCGAGCTTTACTGGTCTATAGTTAGTGCCTCGTTGGTATTTTTAGAGAATTATGAAATTTAACTACAGGTTGAAATTGAAAACATGCGACAAATTGAAATGGGAGATTCAGTAACTGTTACCTAATCATTATAAATTGTTATTTCCGAAATATAAATTGTGAAAAAAAAAATCGCGCGCGACTAGCGGTGCCTTTGTGTCACGTCGCGTGTCGCGCTGGTCTGAACGAGCCTTAAATTGATACTTGAATTTTTTTAAATTTATTTAATTTTACTGGAACGCCATAAAATCGTGTCTACCTGAAGACAATAATTTAGTTTGCACTATCTAAGACGATAATTACACGATTTTTTCACAATTTATATTTCGGTAATAACAATTTATAATGATTAGGTAACAGTTACTGAATCTCTCATTTCAATTTGTCGCATGTTTTCAATTTCGTCCTGTATATTGGGATAAGGGCAGGAGAATAACGATGATGGTCGATTTTTAGAACTTCGTCAATTGTTCGATTTTCATTTGATTATATTAATAAGAGCTTCGTCTGTCAAAAGATAAAGTCCCAACAGTACGGTATTTATACAGCTTCATCAATCAAAAGTTAGTCTTGTTAGTCAAAGATAGGTTGCTAATACTGAAAATTTTGACGTTTGTAATTGTTATTACCCCGCGTTGTTATATTTATCGAACACTAGCTTTTGCTTGGTCTTCTTAAATTATCCCGCGGGGACGTACTACCAAGATACAAAGTATCCTATGTCTTCACCCATGATCTATCTATGTGACAAGTTTCATTGAAATCCGTTAAGCCGTTTATACGCTAAGGCGAGAAAGGTAACACAGACAGACAGAGTTACTTTCGCATTTTTAATATAAGTATGGATACGTAGAGTAGTGTTTCGTGTTAGCAAAATAATTAATGTTCATGCCATTTCGTCGTAAACTGTACACATTCCGTACACATGTGAGTCTGGGAGGTGTGTCCGATTCTTGTTATCTGTAAGTGCGGCGTTACTGTCGCACACTCGACAACTACGAAACGTTAAACGTCTCGTTGTTCGTTTATTGTTGTACTACGAATCGTATGCATTGGGGATCCTCACAAGATAGCGTGGTTTAGCTGTGAATCCAAGAAAGGTTAAGACAACGTATCCTTTTTCGTCGGTGAACTGAACTGACACCAATCATAATTTTGCATTATGATTGGTGTCATCAAAGGCGGGGCTATATAATTCTGATGTCTGTCAATAACAGTTCTATATTGCCTTCCCTATCAAATCAATGAGCAATAATGCAAAATTTCCAACAACTTCGTTATTCTGTGAACAGTAAGCACAACGTGACATTTGCCAACTACCTTCAAAACCACACAGGTGAAAGCTTAGTTAAACCTTATCTACAGACCACACACGACTCCCAAACAATGCGCAGTGATTCAACAACCAATGATGTTCCTCATTTATGAGCGACCACCTACCCTGCCTTCATAAAGCGACCATCTCCCGCGTGCCCTGCGCCCCTGGTACACTGGTACTGCAGCATTCGTTATTACTCATTACTCGCGCCCGACACGAGAATGCTATTAAGAAAGCCGAGTTTATGTCAACCGTGCGTTTACGTACAGGTACTGGGTATGTAAATTATATGCGAGCTATGCGTAAAGTTTGTCTGCTATACTTTTATGAAAGCCTAGTATCTTGTCTGTCGTGATGATATTGAAATAATATACATATCCATTATGGAAGATCACAACAAATAACTAACGATGTTTTGACTAAACAACAGTGCGTGAAAATAAAATATCTACGGTATTTTTGTACATAGACAGTCATGTTAAACTTAAAAGATAATGTAGAACAATAACAGTTCTGAGTGTGAATGGGGATGGCTATGAGAGAAGGAGGAGACCAAAGAAACGGGGTAACTACCGAGATGACTACTAATAGAGAATTATGAAAAAAAAAAAAATGTTGCGCCGACCACTAATATATTGGGATAAGAGAAGGAGAATGAAAATAACATAACATCAAAACAAAAACATAAATGAGGTTCCCGAGAATTCGAACTATTGGTTTATGTATTGCGAAATCAACAGCAGATCGTATAAAGGTAGAACCAGAAGTAAGTGATTTACACCGATTGGACGTTGATGAAGTCTTCCCATAAAGGTTTATCGTTAATTTAATAGTCAAACAGTAATCGAACAAGTTTCAGTTTTAATTGCCGAGTGAAAACTCGTCGTTTTACGAGTCGACTCAATCGAACGATTGCGGAAGTGACAGCCATTGGTAATGAAGTGACACGTCGGTTTCTAGCCTCGTTGGTCTGGTGGTCGGAAGCGCGATTGTTGAACGTGGGTTTAATGCTGTATGCTTTTTTCTTCCTTACATCTCTATTAGTTCTCATCTCAGAATTCAACTCTTTTCTACAATCCGTCTACAGTTTTTTTATCTTCCCCCACTCTTATAACCACCCACATCATACTCAAAACTTTTCACTATATCAATAATTTGTGAATTGATTTTTGATTTTATTTTCTCTTCTACAAGGTGCACACCTCTTTTTATGTCTACTTTCCTTTTGCATTTATGCTGGACGAGATTTCATTAGAAATAAGCATCACCTTGTACGTATTTTCTTTTCTTTTCTTCTTGTACATATCTTTATAATGTGCGTGCATAAATGGGTATATAATTATATTTAAATGTATTTATAATATAAAAGCATTCGATCGTTTACCGTCCTTCGCCTCTCGGAAGCACTCGCGTTAATAAGAAACACTCTTATACCAATAAATATCAGTTATCCGCAAGTTAACAATATTGCATGAAGACCTCATGTCGTATATCTGCGGATCTGTCCAGCAGCGATTTCAATTAACCACTACATATACAATATTTACTGCACTTTCAAACCTTTCCATTACCTACTTCGTTCTCGATTAGTGTTGCACAGCAGTCGATAGATTTGATATCGATAAATTATCTTGTCTTTATGTAACTCTGTATCTTTTTTCGTACTACCTCGACTTTTCCGATTGTGTGGTGCCAGTTAGGTATATAGGTGGCTACGATTTTCGAGGCATCAGTGTAACCATATGGATAACTTAATATTCTCAACTCTAATTATGTAATTTTACTGATTACTAGTATGAATGTAACACTACGAAGAGAAACTGCTTCGTCAGCTTTTATTGTGACAAAGAAAAACAAATTAAGAAATATCAATTGAATACAATAGTCCCTATCAATATTGTATCAAAACAAAAAAGTATAAAAGTAGTGTTACACAACTCAATTAAGTATCAAATAAAGACAGTTCCCAGTTCCAAGATATTATACGATAAATCTTCAAGATCACAAAGTATCGACACTTTATCTGGCATCACCCAACACTATCACGAGCTGTCACGTATATCAACAACTTATTTAATTTGTTACTTCATTTACTTATAAAGACCTTGCTTTATAATTTAATCAGAAAGAGGTGTGAGTGAAGATTATCAGCTGACCTTTTGAAGATATCGGCAGTAAGTCAGAGAGGTACTGTGAGATGGGACGCTTGATTAGCATTATTATGAAGTGATGGGCCATCTGTTTGAGGATTATTCTCGCCATGACTACTTTGTAATCAGCCATCGATCAGATAACCTGTATTACTTTCGTCTTGAAAGCTATTTTATTGGTGCTTCAAACACCTTTGGATTTAACAAAATTTTTGAATGGGCAACTAGCTTCAACTTTTTGCTTAATATGATGAGAAATGGTTTAAATAAAATAATTGCTTTGAGTTTGATAGATTATAACTAATTACAGTAAACATTATATATAGGCCAAGTGAAAGAAGTCATGTGAAATGGAAAGGGCTATGCTTGTAGTTTCTCTGCGCGTTCGAATCTGAAATGAAGAGGTCCGCGGGAAAATCAAGGTAACCGACATAATCTGAAGAATTGTGGGCAGGACACATTGTTCGTAGAACAGATGGCCGATAGGGGCCGAAAGGTTCTGAAGTGGCGATGGCAAACCGGAAGACGAAGCATTGTAAGGCTTGGGAGAGACCGATGGGAAATCTCATCGGCCTCCCCCAAGCACCACTACCTTCCATACAAACTTTCTTTCCATATTTAAACCCTTTAGGAGATAAATTCTCAAAAATCCTTCGTTAGTGCTCACCTTCGTTATATATGAGGACATCTTGTGCAAAATTTCATGTTTCTAGACCCAGCGGTTTACGCTTTGCGTTTTCTGTCAGTGAATTTAAGATGTTTTAATAAGTAGAAGATGAAATACAGGATTTTATGGGTCTCATACTCACATTAAATACTAGCGACAATTCTTTCTTATTAATACTGGACTGATAATTTTGATTAGACCTAAAATCCAAAACACAACAAAACAATTTGATGTCAAATAAAAAATTGTTTCAACCAAAATTTATTTAAAAAAAATAACAAACATACCATAAGAATGTTCGAACATATTCCACTGCCGGCTATAATCATGAATCAAGCTATGTTTAATTATGAAACTCCGGAGATCGCCGCGGGCCGCGGTAGGGCGGTAGGTTACAGTCGATGACTACGCGATGTATAGTTAAAAACCACAAGAATGTCGTCTCGTCGTTAACGATGGAAATTAAATCGATGGTGAAACAAATGAGGTGTTTATGAGTCCCGTGATGAATACCTTAAGCATAGAATAAAATATTCATTACCTATTATTTTTCAATGATTCTTTTCTGTTATGTGATTGGACAAAACGGTTCATATTACTGAAGTCATAATTATTTTCTTGCCCTTAATACAATTATTTATTTGGAGACGACTCAACATGTCTTTTTCTTCCATAGTTCTCTATTAGTGTCGTATCAGGAGTCGACCTGTCACTAGCCATATCATCTTTCACACAGTCCATCCACCGTTTCTTTGGTCTACCCTTACTCTCATAGCCATTCACATTCATACGCAAAACTTTCTTCACGACTTGCTCCTCATTCCTCCGCATCACATGTCCATATCTTGGCAACCGATCACCACACAGCTGTTCAGTCTCCGGTGCCACTTTCAGATTTCCTTTTATTATACTCATTTGTTATTCTTCGTGTAACACACATCGTTCACAATACTAAACTTAATATTATTATGTTAATGCATGTGTTGGCAATTCGAATATCAGTTTGAATGATCGCGTCTGAATTTCCAATAATGTGTAGGAATTTGATTTTAGCGAGGTATTTTAGAGCGAATTTTAGTGATCTTTCTAGTATATGCTTTTTAATAGAAGCTGTGTGAAAAAACTTCTTTTTATTATAATAAATCTCAAATTAATTGTGAATACTATTTGGTACATAGCTGTCAGTGAGATGATTATAATTCGAGGTGGGCGGATCGCGGGCGGCGACCAACAAAATATGACATATTCCGGTGAGCGCGGGAATCCAATATTATTAAGGCGAAGTTTGCTTACACTAAGATCAAACTAAAAATACTTTCGTTGGAATTTGTCGAGACCCTCTTTAAAGGAGACTGGCAAAAACTGTTTCATGATCGTTTACAAAAATATAATAAAGAACTACAATCTCTATGGGTTCATAAACCACTTTGTATAAAATTTTGCGCAGTGTCCTTTTCACTTTCGCATTATCATAATCATTCACACACATTTGTTACAGATTATTGGATTGAATCTGAGTACAGGAATGAAAGTAAACCAGGTCCTGTCGTACGACAGGTCTTTGGGTCCGGGTACAGATGTCCACAATCAGTCGTAACTCCAGCTCGACGTGTCACTGAGCGCAGTATATTGAGCTGAGCTCAGTATTAAGTACTGGTAGCAGGCACAGTTTATGATAGCGCTGAATCACTTACTAACTATGAATGCTAAATTATTTGGTGGAGTTCGAAAAGTATGTTGTAAGTAAGGCAGCTTCTACATATTTAATTGTAATAGATTTGTACTAGATAGTACTTAGTTATGAATATATATTTTTTACACACGTAAAATCACGCCTGTATTCCCCATAGAGTTAAGGCTCCTGAAAACAGGCGTGACACGCGATGCGACACAAAGACACCGCAGGTGCGGTGTCTTTGTGTCGCATCGCATGTCGCGCCTGTTTGTAGGAGCCTTTATTTATTTATTTATTTTATTTATTTATTTATTTGCTCTCATGCACATAACATATTTACAATATCCACTGTCGGTCTCTGTACATGAACCCTGTCAGGGCACCGCAAAGAACAATGATGGTTTTCTGTTGAGTTTGTAAAACAACTGTCTCAATCTTAGTCAAAACTTATAAAAATACAATCAACTCTGAAATAAAAGTAAAATAAAAACACATGTCAAGGCGTCGACATGATTTCAATCAATATCAAAAGCAATAAACAACATAAAGTCAAACACAATAACACACGAATAAAATAATAATAAGGAATAGGCCAAATACAAAGTCATTTTACAATACAATACAAAATGAAATAGATCAGATTCAATGTCACTGGAATAATTATACAATATTTATGTCCTTGATCAGGCTGGATCTAACAAAAATAAAAAATTTATTAAGTACCTACATCTAAAAAGTTTTATCCGTCATAAATTCGTTTACTGTATAAAAACATTTCCCTAATAAAAGTAATTTAAGTTTGCTATACATAGAATGAATTTATATTCTTGTCATCTTTTATGTAATTCGGTAATTTATTATAAATTGTTGCGATTCTATAGTTGGGGCTATTTTTCATTATTTTTAATTTTGGTGTTGGTGTAATCAATTTGTTTTTGTTTCGTCGGTTATAATTCTGGTTTGCTTCTATGTTTGATCGAAAGTAATTCCTGTGTTTTTGCACGAACGTAGCTATTTGTAATATGTAAAGGGAGGGTAACGTTAATATTTTATTTTTTATGAAATGTGGTTTACAACTTTCCCATGGCTTAATGTTCATAAGGATGCGTATACATTTCTTTTGCATGATGAAAATATCGTTAAAGTCAGTACTTTCACCCCACAATATTATGCCATAGTTAAACCATGCATAAGCATAGGCATAGTATATTGAGAGCGCGGTCTCATAATTTGTGTTACTTTTTAATTTGCATAATGCGTATATAAATTTCGATAGTTTAGTCTTCAGATGTTCGACATGCTTTTTCCATGTTAGATTATTGTCCAATGTTAAACCAAGAAGCGTTAGATCGTCTCTTTCTGGGATATTTAATTTATTAATAAGGTTATTTATGTTTAGTGGCTTTCGTTGGTATGTCCTAAATTGTAGTAGATTACTTTTGTTAACATTAATTTGCAGATTGTGCTTCTCTAGCCATGATTTAACTATTTCATAAGTATTTTCTATGTTGGTCAAAGTTTCGGTGTTCTCAGTGCTTCTAAACACTAGCGATTTAGGCAGAGGTGCACCTATTATAGTACCTACACCCACATTTCGTCAGTTATGTTTATGTCCCATGTAATAGGGGCGAGTCTTTTGTCATCACCCGGGCAATTTTATGTTTGAAAAGTAAATTAGACTAAAGTCTTTTTTGACTGCATTGAATTTCAAGACATAAATATTTAAGTACCTATAAAAATGTCAGCAAGTAAGTAAATATGCGTTATTCATGCAAAACAATTCCATTATTAAAATAATACCTGTGGAACTGGTCCTTAACGTATACTACAAAATAGTACAAATACAAACAAACAGGGTCTCAGTAATTATACGAGTCACATATTTCTCATAATCAGTGAACACTCTCTCACGTTACATACAAAAATATTTGTTGAACGGAGACTCATTCCGGTCAGTTGCGTGCGTCTGATGGTCAGGGGTGGCGAGTGACCGAATCAGTACACAGATCGAGTTTTTACAGATTTCGTTTGGCAATATGTACGAAACGAACGCTAAATAAGCCAGATTAATTATTCTAGACTAACAGTTCGCGGCAGCTGCGGTCTCAAAAAACAGGAGGGAGATGACAAGAGACTAAAAAAGAAGGTTTAGAGTAACTAAAATATAAATTGTCCTGCTTGCTCATTTTATGACAGCGACTGCCACCAGTCTACGTGTTTAGTATAGCCTAAACATTCTAGAATACAGTCTTACTGCGGTTTCTAGTTTCAAAGTGTCAATCAAGATAAATTAACTGGCAAACTGTTAAACTTAACCATACTTTTGTGGTTGCTGTCTGTACTAGACAGACAGCCAATCACAATAATTTCACAACAACAGCCAATGAAATCCCTTGACATGATTGTGTTTGACAATCTTATTGGTATTTCAGTAACTGCGAATAAAGGGTAGCGCAAATTAGGGCGGATCGCATCGCAACGCAACACATTGCCAAAATCCTCCATCATCAAATTCGTACATTTATAACCAACTTCTAAAAAAGGAGGAGGTTATCATTTCGGATGTTTTTTAAAATGTATGCTCGGGCTTATATAACTCCGTCATATGTAGGATTTGCAAAATTATTTTTTGTTTGAAAGAATATGCTCTCGAGTTGGTCCCATTTATACTTTTGAGTTATCTTCAATAATATCCATTTTTTTTATGATGATGTTATAATAACTTCCTGTTACTGTTATTTAGATAGCATAGTGGTATTCGAATTTGTGTGGGGTTAGTACCACAACTAAAAAGTGAAAAATAAAACTTTTTGCAAAAAATAAATAATCAGTTTCCAAAAAAAATAAACAAAGCATTTTCATACAACTGTGCGGTGCAGCCCACTTGTAGTGTGCGATGGCTCAAAGAAAAACATTTTACATTAAAAAAAACACCTACTTCCACAAAAAAAAAACACTACAAATGATGAATATTCATTTTTTGCCATCATCTTCCGAAATAAAGTAATTTTTCACTTTATAGTGCTTTTTTGTGGAAGTTGGTTATTTATTTTTGGAAAAACGTTTTTTCTTTGAACCATCGCACACTACAAGCGGGCCGCACCGCACTGTTGTATGAAAATGCTTTGCGCTGCGGCTGTAATGAGCGCTTGGCTTTAGTGTGCTTTCGAACGAGCCAGCCCTACAAACGAGTGTGTAATGATAATGAACCTCCGGGCGGCTCTGTGCGCCGGGTGACCGCAACACAACGCACCGAACGATTGTTTGTTGTGCTGTCTCTGATTGCTCTTTACGACTCATTATACTCAGATTAGCCTTCATGCTTTCTCTACTAGTGAATTACAATGTTTTACGTTTCAGCGAAGTAGTAATTAATTTCTTATAACAGTTTAGTTTGAGTAAAGACATGTTCATAAATGATACTTTTCCAAATGAGTAAGGATGTAAGCCCAAAGAAGATGTATCACTTGCTGGAGTGTCCTAAGTACGCGTTCACTTGTATCTCGGATGACCTAAAGAATGTCATTGATGCGGCAGATAGCCCAGTAGGTACTGGACTCAAACAATATAAAAACCGTGAAAAAGACTACTATCGATACGAAAAGAAGAAGAAGCACAAATCCATCAGCTTACCTGCTAACTCCATTTGAACCATAATACTTTGGTCGGAGGTGCTGCACGATACACCTTATTGAAATGACTGTCCAATCTTTAACACTACTGATGTGTGGAATCTATTGCCATCGTCCGAATGTTCAGTCTATTATTATTTTATTGTCTTTAAAGTTAAACAGGATAATAAGAGCCAGGTACTTCGTTATGAACGCAAACTAAATATTCCTTACTAAACGATTCTTGTGAATGTGATTATATTTATTTTGCATAACTAAGAAGATCGAATGCGAACACTCTAGGGTAGATAATGGATTTAAATGAAGTTTTAATGGTCATGGTTTAGTGATCATGGTTAATATGAACTTGAAAAGTATCTCCCAAAGTATATTATAGACCTGTTTGCTGAAAATTACAGTCCGCACTAACATCTTAATTATTGTGCATCCTAGATCTAAATACGGAACATGAACGCCTGAATCATGCCGCTATTACTCATTCATTCATAACATCTTAATCTACACATGACAACACTGAAAATTATGTCTACAACTGCTAATGCTAAGGGACTATGCACACAACAACTTTATGGTGCTAAAAATGCTCGCGAGTAATATTTGCTGAAAAGGGTTCACAAAGTATGCATGAATACAAGTTTTATTGTTCACGTCAGTAATGCTTATTTTTGTACAAATTAGAACTGATGCGTCTGCATCGACGATTCTGCGGTTTTGTATAAATACAAACCTAAGGATGGATTTATAAGCACGAAGCACTAGGTTTAGTCTTCTTCTGCCTACCCCTATCCCATTTTACTTGGTTGGTGCGAAATGTTTTCCTTTTCCAGTCCGTCAGCTTTATCATCGTTACTCTCTTTTCATGTCATCTCTCTCAATCCGTCCATTAATATTTATATTCATCACTCTATCGGTCACGTGCGTTTCACTCCTCCATATCACACAAAATACATACTTTACAAAATATTACATGATGTAAATGCGTCGTGGTGTCCCAGTGAGAAAAGGTCCTAACATTCGCAACTCCGATTGTTCATCCACAAAACAATTGCGGCGCTCACCGCTCAAGGAGATTAACCACTTAGCGCATTAGCCGCGGCTCAATTGTGGCTATAACTGGCTATCATTGAACTGGCGTTAGCTTCCACCAATTAATTGCTTCTTCCGTCTGCTCCCATTCAGCTGATGAATGAATGATAGATTGTCTGCGAGATACGCGTGTCATGTCAAGTGGTCGAATTCATTAAAAATATACGTATTATGTTAGAGGGTGACTACTGAGATGACGACTAATAGTGAAGAATGGCAGAAGAACACATGTTGCGAAGAACTCAAATAAATTCGTATTAAGGCAAGAGAATAATGGTACGTAAAAATGTTAGAGCTTGCAGAGCTGGCAAGCTGAAGTGGGCGAGCATTGTTTTTCAAAGGACTGATGGCTGTTAACGACGACTCTTAGAGTTGTGGCAGCGAATCGGCAGCTAGATTGAACGATGTCGTTAAAAATGAGGTTGAATGTGGAAGGCGAAGTATAACCGAGTATTTTGGAGCAACTTAGGAGAGGCACATCCAGCAGAGAGCTGCGATAGGAGCTGAATTATTGATAGATTGATAAATATAGAATAAACATTAGAACTGCGTTTTTCTTGTCGTCAATAAGAGGATGAGCAAGCTGCTACCATCTTGGTTGACGGACTGGTGATTGCACTACGATGAAGCAACATCTAAAGATTCTGAGACTCACGGCTTCATGACGATACTGCCGAGCTACATAATTTGTTACATAATGTACGTAACCGAGACGAATTAGTTTCCGATCGAGTATCGCTGACTCATCGCACGTTGACCTCTCTTTGAACTAATACCTCTACAATAGGTTCGATGAAACTAACTACTTAGTTGTAGAAAAGTGTGTTAGTTTGTTGCATTGCTATATTTGTAAGTAACATAGAGAAACAATATATAATATCACATTTGTATTCTCCAAAGGGATCGGTTGTGGTGTATGGTCCACCCTCTTTTTAACCGACTTCCAAAAGGAGGAGGTTCTCAATTCGACTGTATGTTTTTTTTTTGTGTGTTTGTTACGCGATTACTCCGTCAATTATGAATTGATTTTGATGATTCTTTTTTTGTTTGGTAGATCATACTTCAGAGGTGGTCCCATATAAATTTTATTAACTTTACTTAGGTAGTTTTTGAGTTAGCTTCAATAATACGTATTTTTACCTCACTTAGTATGTGGATGATATTATGATAACTTCCTGTCACTATTATTTACATAGCAGGTAGTGGTATTCGAATTTGTGCGGGGTAGGTATCACAACTAAAAAGTGAAAAATAAAAACTTTTTACAAAAAAAAAAACTTTCACTTTGTATTGTTTTTTTTGAAGACGGTTGTTTTTTTTGTAAAAAGTTTTTATTGCAAGTTATGTTTAACTCCCATGTACTTAACAGGAGGTGAGCCTATTGTCAACAACCGAACACAAACCCTGAGCCCGGGCTGCTACTGCTAAAATGTCTATTAACCCAATAACATTAATAATACTGTCAAAACAACTAATAACATTGTCCGAGCTGGGGATCTTACCCTGGACCCCATTACCATCCCGCAGTGGTGTTTTGCAACCACTAAACCAACAAGGCAGTCAGAGGCAGTAAAAGCCAGAGATAATTTTCACAATTCCTTAAAAAAACGGATTACACTTAAGTAAAGCCGTTGAATAAATCTAGTTTGCCAGTTCGATTGTTGTCATTGTCGGACTATTGAATTCCTTACTTTTGTGCTGAACTGTGACAAAGTGCGCTTGACGAATCTCATTCAGTTGTTTACTATTGAAGCGGAGACGTGACTACAGTTTGATGATCTGTGGCTGATTTACCTGTTGTAGAGAGAGAGTTAGAGATTAGAGTTAAAATCAGATGCCATTGGAATGAACGGGCGCCAGTGGGATTAGGATTAGGTATGTCATGTGATTGGTAAACCTGCTTGTTATCCAGATGAAACTTAAATTGTACTTGAGCTTCAAACTTGTACATTCATGTATAATTAGCCTATAATGTTCCTCCTGCTGGGGCCCAGTCCCTCTCACAGGGAGGACCCTGTGAGAGGGATTGGCCTGGACTGGGCCGTAATCCATCATACGGGCCAAGCAACAAATTTATTTATCTTTCTGAACATATTACACTTTATTTTATGTACCTACAATCTATACAAATAAATTTTACTTTACTAAACAATTCTGCCACCCATCCTTCATACCAGCTAAAATACTAGGAAGTGGTGAAAGGCGGATTTTGAGCGACTGTTTTATATAATTTGACGTTCAAAAAGTGGTTTGATTTGAAATATACTGATTCAAAATTGTGACGATAATTATTTCAAACGGTAGCAAGAAGTACCGAAATAATGTTCTACATAATATTTATATTTCATCTATATCATACATCTGTAGGGGAAGAAGCGATGAATGGACTGTGCGAAAGATGATATGGCTAGAAAGGGAGGACTACCGAACGACGACTTTATCTGGAAGAAGAAGTAAAAGAAAAAGACATGATGCGCCGACCCCAATTAAATTGGAATAAAGACAAGAGAATGATGATACAATTTCTATTTCAATCACACGCCATCGAAAATGAAGTGACGAGGAACAAACGAGTAACTATATGCGTCGCAGAACTAAATTTACCTATAATGTCATTATTAGCCAGTTATTTGTTATCTCAATTATCAGTTCCACTATAATTTAGTCATCAACCGCTAGCCCACACTGGTGGTACTTTAGTTACAGTAGCTATAGTGTAGCTACTCAGTTGATGTATAGTGGGCGATCAATTTATACCTGACACGTTGACTTACTGCCGTATACTGTGAGATGTGTCTCTCGTTAGAGTTTATAACTGACTATAAGATCTAGAGTACACTGATGACTTCGAGTCAATCACTTCGGTTGTGGTATTCAGTGTGTTGCAATTAAAAGGATTGGATACTTTGTGGCACTCTACAAAATTTTTATACTTTTGAACTATTTTGCTTGTGTAAAGAGAAAAGTTTTGAGTATGAATGAGAATATAGTGAGAATGGGATAAATAACGGTGTGATTAAGACGTGTTTATCGTACTCTCGTGATCGGCCTGAGACTTTACGATAGTATATTAACTCCGGCTGCTCGGCGGCGGCGGCGGCACGCACGTGTGCGTACCGCCAATTGCCAATATGCGTGTAGTGAGGAATGATACATCTTGTGGCGACATGAATGAAGACGGAATGGAGAATAACATGGATACACATATTCAGATAGATATGGACGGTAGAAGTAGAACTGAAGAGGACTTAACACAAAACGAACAAGAACAAATTGATACCGAGATTGATAGGACTGAGGATGTGAATGGTGGAGACAGACAATTTGGACGGTGGACGGTAGTGGGAGTTCAGAAAAAACCCAAGGTCAACAAAATTGATGTCAGTATAGCTTACAAAGATAAATTACCAAAACAGTTCGCCTTGGCCAAAATGTTTAAAGCTCAAGGAATTTCTGGAATCAATTGTGTGAAATACATAAATCCATTTAAAGTATTGGTTAGTTTTTCTGACGAAACATGTGCGGAAAAGTTAATGAAATGCCAAGAATTTGAAAAATTGGGTTGGAGAATATTTATGCCTTGGGAAGTTAATGTATCTTATGGAATAATAAAAGATATTGACATCGGATTGTCTGATTCTATATTATTAGAAAGTTTATCATGCGACGGACCCGAAATCCTTTCAGTCAAAAGATTAAACCGCAGAGATTTTGAGGCTTCTGGTTGGCAAGAGAGTGAGACAATACGAGTTTGCTTCAAGGGGAAGTCTCTGCCTCAACATGTATACATTCATAATCTGAGGATCAAAGTGGAAAGTTATATATTTCCCGTCACACAATGTTCAAGATGTTGGCGGTATGGGCACACATCAAAATTATGTTCTTCTAATCAGGTTATTTGCCCTAAATGTGGTAAACATCATACAAACTGTGAGACGACTTCGTATAAGTGTTCAAATTGTCACGGAAATCACATGGCTTTAATAAAAACTTGCCCAGCATATTTGAAGGAAAGGAAAATTCGAGAACTAATGTCTCAATTTAATTGCAGTTATAGACGTGCACTTACAATATATGTTCCGCCTTTTTCTCAAAGGCGTAATGCACAGAATTCCATAGATGAACGCCAGCAACCCCCGCAACGTAGTTGTTCCCCAATATTGCCAACATCATATGCTACAGTTATGACATCAAAAATCAACCCTACACAAACAACGCAAACTAAAAAAAAGAAAAAGAACAATAAAAGGAAGAAACGTGCAAGTACATCAAGCGGGTCAACAACTAATGAATTATCTGACTCCGAAACACACACTAATATGAAAAACGGGGTAGGCGGAGCCACGGAACCGATCGCTGCATCGATCGACAGTGGCGGGAACACAGTCGCAGGTGCAAAGACTCACCGCACTCGTCAGTCCTGGACGAGCCGAGCCGATAATGTGAGATCAAACAATGTTAATGTCGATGCACGCTCAGATGACTGTGATTCGTATGACACGCCTCATATTAGGTTAAATACCAACAATATCTCGTTTAAGGTACTAGTTAATAAGTTGAGTCGAGTGATGTATGCTAGTAAATATACATGGAAGGTTAAAATCGAAAAAGCGTTCAAAATGTTTACACAATGGTTTGTATCGTTTATAGTGACAAGTTTTGTGGACTTATCTGGTTTAAAAAATATGTTTAATTTTACTCCAGCTGCTAATGGATAGTTACAATGCCGGTAAGAACGTTAAAATTAATATATTACAGTGGAATTCACAAAGCTTACGTCCTAAATTAATGGCTTTTGAAAACCTGTTGTGTCAGGAAAAAATTCATATAGCTGTAGTAAGTGAAACGTGGTTGGATTCAGAAAAGGTTTTAAGAATCAAAAACTATAATGTGTATAGGGAAGATCGGGGCGACAGTTATGGTGGGATTGCGATATTAACACATAGATCAATTAAGTCTCAGTTGTGTCAAATGAGAAATAGTAATCCTGATATTCAAGTGATAAATGTTAAGATTTTAAATTGTAAACATTTAGAGAATATTGTTGGTATCTACTGTCCACAATGGGTTCACACTAGGCTTAGAGATTGGGAGGATATTTTTTCACAATTTCCCAATAAATGTTTATTCCTTGGAGATTATAACGCTCACCACTCCGACTGGTCATATAAAACTGACACAAGAGGTTCTCAAATCTATGAGGTTATAAGTGAAAGGAATATATGTACGCTTAACGATGGTACATTCACTCGTATTAAGTTAGTAATGAATCATTTACAACAAAGCAGCCCCGATATTTCTATGGCCTCCTCCGATATTGCGCATATGTTTGATTGGCAGGTCACGAATGAGTTTTTAGGGAGTGATCATCTGGTAATAAAACTTTCTCTAGCCATGACATTAACCTCATCATTTTATAAAAAAAGGAATTTTAAAGCAGCCAAGTGGTCGGAATATAGTAAATATTTAGAAGAATTATTTATGGATTTTCACTACCACGCGGACCCTCAACTATCTTATGATCAGTTCATGGATAAATTAAATAAGGCTGCTGACAAATATATTCCAACTGTTAAGTTTTGTTTAGATCCCACAAATACATTTAAACCAAAACCGTACTGGAACCCTGAGCTGTCCCGTGCGGTAGCTAGGAGAAGATTGGCATTGGCAAAATTTTGAAGTAATCCTACCCCCTTAAATTTAGATATATTAAATGAATGTAATTCGGAAGCTCAGAGACGTATGAGGGTAGCTTCAAATAAAAACTGGCAGGAAGTTTGTGATTCGCTGAGTGAGGTCTCTTCCTCTGCAGAAATGTGGAGAAAGATGAGATGGCTAAAGGGTTACAGATGCCAGAGAACCCATGTAGATGAAGATAAAGCCCAAAGATTACTTAATTGCCTCTGTCCTGACTTTGCACTGCCAGCCCATCCGGTTTTCTCCTCGAACAACTTAAAATTACAGCTACCTATCCTTATGCATGAACTTGAGGTATGTATAAAACCAAAAGATACTGCCCCAGGCCATGATGATATTTCGTTTTCTATGATCAAACACCTTCCTCCGTCAGGAAAACGCATTCTACTAAATTTATATAATTATTTCTTGTCTTCGGGCTTTGTTCCTACTCAGTGGAGAGATATTACCGTAGTCCCTATTCCCAAACAAGGCCGCGACCCCACTTTGGTTTCATCACTTCGACCAATTTCCTTAATTTCTTGTATATGTAAAATCCTACATTTAATCCTAAATAAAAGGCTGGAATGGTTCTTTGAAAGTAATCGTTTGTTTTCAGAAGAGACAATTGGCTTTAGAAAGTCTAAATCTTGTTTAGATAGTTTGACACGTCTAGTTTCCAGAGTCCAATCAGGATTTTCAAGGGATCTTAATACCGTTGCGTGCTTCCTTGATGTAGACAATGCCTATAATAATGTTGATTTAAAAAAGCTGTTATTAATTTTAGATACATTGGGAGTTGGCTCAAAAATATGTACTTATTTGTGGAACTTCCTAAGCTTGAGATACCTCAAAATTAAATTGGATAACTTGGACGTCACAAGAAGTACAGGTCGTGGTTTGGCTCAGGGTGACCCTTTATCTCCCCTGTTGTTCAATGTTGCAACTTATGAAATTTGTAATTCAGTGGATAATGCATATGTGTCCCAATATGCAGATGATTTTGCTATTTATGTTATACATAAAAATATTGAAACCGCTTGTAATGTTCTCCAATCAGCGATAAACATTATGGTTAAGTCATTGGAAGAATTGGGTTTAAATGTCTCTCCCTCTAAAAGTAACATTTGTGTTTTTAAGAAAAGTCCAAATAGATCCCAAGTCAACGTTGTGATTAGTGGCGTGCCGTTACAAGAAGTATTAAATGTTAAATATTTAGGGCTTTGGCTTGACCGTTCTTTAAGGTGGGGAAAACATTTGAATGAGACATCAGAAAGAACGATGAGATTTTTAAATATTTTTAAAGTTTTGGCTGGTCCGGGTTGGGGAGTTCACCCTAAACATTTACGACGATTATATATTGCAATTATAAGAAGTCGTTTAGATTACTGTAGTTTTCTATTTGATAATAGCTGTCATTCTAAATTATATAAGCTGGACAAATTACAAAACCAGGCTATGCGCATTATCGGGGGATACGTAAAAAGCACTCCTATCCACGTTATGGAAAGCGACCTATGCTTGCAGCCCCTATATATTCGCAGAATGTATCTAGCTGGTAAATTTTGGGTGAAATCCAAGTCTCTGACTAATAATCCTACCGTTTTAGTACTGAACGAACTTAGTTCCCTTGTAGATCAAAGATACTGGAGGCGAAAAAAGACTCCTGCGCTTATAACGATTCACAATACGTTTAAAGACATGGTAATCCATTCTGCTGATTTGTTAGACATGTACACACTAAACTATTGGATGACTTACAATAATATCACAAACATGCTAAAACCTACAATAGACACCATCACTAGTCCAAAGAGATTATGCGATACTACAATCTTACGTACTAAATGCATAAACTTCCTTGAAAGCCAATATACAGGGTACTATAAAATTTTTACTGACGGGTCTAAAGATGGCAATAATTTCATGGGAGCAGCATTCTTTGACCCTCAATCTGATACCTTCATAAAATTTAATATTTCCAATAATATTTCAATCATGTATTTAGAACTTTTAGCAATTAGTGAAGCATTGGCATACATAGAATCCATTGAACATACTAATTTTATAATTTTAACAGACTCTAAAAGTTCAGTTCAACATTTAGCTCGATGTTCCTCTGGCTTCAGAGGAACACCGATAGCTTACAAAATTATTGACTCCGTTATCAGATTGAGGGCCAATTCAAAAAATATCATCATTCAGTGGATCCCCTCCCACGTGGGCTTAGTAGGTAACGAAAGGGCAGACCAATTAGCAAGACTGGCTTCAAGTGACGGCATACCATTGCACGTACACCCATTTTATACAGATTGCATGAGACATATACGCGAACATTGTTTTTTGAACTGGAGGGAACACTTTGATCAGAGGTCTGTGGAGAAGGGGGTGTGGTATAAAACGATACAAGGAGAACCATGGAAAACGCCATGGTTCGATTCAAGTTTTTTAGGCAGATCAGAAATTGTGACAGCTCTCAGACTTCGTTCTGGACATATCCCCTTAAATAAGTTCGCATTTTTAATGAAAAAAGTTCCTTCTCCCAACTGCACAGAGTGTGGGAAAGTGGAAGACGTTCTTCACATCATGGTGGAGTGTGCCCGGAACGAAGATCTCAGAGCTGAGTTATTGACATACTTTGGTGTTGATGTTAGAGAGGTGGGAAGATGCAATAACATTCTAGCATTCCCCTTGTCTGAGACAGCGAGGCTACTATATAAACTTGTGCGGATTGGTGTTCGTAGAAGATAGTTAGTCATATAAGAGAATTGTATTAGCTTTATAAAATGGTGTTATAATTATAAGAAAGGCTTACGGAGCGACTTAGTCTTGTTGACCAAGCTCCTTAAATAAAGATTAAAAAAAAAAAAAAAAACTATTTTGCTTGTGTAAAGAGAAAAGTTTTGAGTATGAATGAGAATATAGTGAGAATGGGATAAATTGTGTAGAGGATGATTGTGGGTAGAAAGAAGGTGTGACTACTGAGACAACAGCTCTTTACGAGATCTTTGGACGAAGATAAGCGCTGAAACTAAGTACATTGGGATAAGGGCAGTTAACTGAAAACATTGCTATGATATATTTATAAAATGAATTAAGTACGTAAAGCCTTTTTAACGCAGGTATTCTATTGCAAAAAAGAAAAAAAAAACAAAAGCCATTTATTAAAACTAGGCTGCACTTTTAGAACGTCAAAATTACATAAGACAGTCCCCAAAACACCCAACCCTTCACCACTTCCTAGTGCTTTAGCAGGGAAGAAGTGGCGCAAGAAACTGTTCAATAGCACAGCTGTCTGTTCAGTAAAAAGAAATTGATTCTACACAAAGTAATTGACATTACAAAATAAAGAAACACAAAATATTAAATGAAATTATTTGTAATTATGTCAGCAGCAATCGTCCATGTGTATCCGCCCTGAGCCCTCAGGTGTGCGATATTGTAAATTCTCGCTCGTTCGTTACCGCGTGTTTTAATGCATGTTGTTACGGTTTACCGCCGGTTGTTGGAGGTTACCGCCGGGAAGCGATCGTTATCGTGACGTCAGTCAATCAGTTCGAACCGATCTCGTGTGTTCGGGTGTCGATCGTTATTCACCGTGACATTCAATACGGTGATGTACAATTAGTCGTAAAACGGTAACGGACACGTGCCATAGTTTGTCTATTGTTTATAACTTTGGAAGTGGAATATTGTGTATGTGCTGTATTTCATTTGAACAAAAATATATCTTGCAAAATGCTAGTTGATTTTCAGGAAGTAAAGAAAAATAGATACTTGATTCGTCATGAAGAAGTCATGTTTCACAATTATTTTAAAACAGTTTTCTGTCTGAAAAGTCAGAGATGTCAGAAATAATATTTTGCTAGCAAAACTTTTAATAGACTATTTTTGCCAAGTTAGTACACACATTTAGCCATAATCAATATACCTTCAATTTGTAAATAAATGATTCTACGGTGTATTTCATCATCATCATTTCAGCCGAAAGACATCCACTGCTGGACATAGGCCTCCCCCGAGCACCGCCACTTCGACCGGTTCTGTGCTTCTAGCATCTAGCAGATTCCTCTATTCACAAGGTCCACCTTGAAGCCTTTCAACGCTACGTCTTTCGATACGCGGTCGCCACTCCAGAACCTTTCGGCCCCATCGGCCATCTCTTCTGCAAGTAATGTGCCCTACCCACTGCCACTTAAGTTTGGCAATTCTTCCGGCTATGTCAGTTACCTTGGTTCTCCTGCGGGTATCTTCATTTCTGATTCGATCACGTTGGGAAACTCCAAGCATAGCCCTACCTACTTCTACTCAACATTATATCAGTATTCATTACGTCTAAACTAAAGAACAACAGACAGAATGTTTGCCTCCGATTACCATACCTTACAAAGTTACAAACAGAGAATATTAGCAGCCGTTCAGTTCCCGTGTCCGTTCCGTTACTGAAGGGAAAGTTGGAACAAACAGGACATTACCATAGGAACCATTCCATGAATACTGCCTTCCAATATACTATGGATGTGGTTCAGTGTGCTCAATGTTCGACGTGGTTTACGATTATCCTGCTTTAGAGGATGAGGTCCATTTTATCATTCTGTGCTGTCTCTTGGAACGAAAGATGTTTTTTTTATATTTGCATTATTTGTGTTTTTTTATTACTTTGGTTGGTGCTTGTTGAAAATGCTAAACACATTTCATGATTTTGGATAGCACCTGACCGCAAAATATGGCCCCTTGAGCTTCAGAAAAACTTCGGCTTTGCAGAGCGCGTGAGCGTAATCTCTGTTATCTCTGTCACTTTTACTTATGGGATGTTATCTTACTACAGCTCGATATATCATATCTATCGCTATGCTAGGATCTTTAGACGCGTGCTCAAAATCGGAACTAACGTTTTGTTTTTCCAATGCAATTTCACGAAAAATATTCACAAATCACTAACAGGCAACAGCGCCCCCCTCTCAATGCCGTTCAAGAGCCAAAGATCCTTGTAGCGCTGTACGTCTCGGTATCCTGCCAATATTTTCATATTTTCACGGTAATCAGTAAACACTACAAAGCTCATAATTGCCTGTACCACGTGCTCGTCGCAGCTCAACTTTCTTCGACCACCACTATACAACACCTATACAGTTGTCGATAAAATAGGTACGTACTGACTACTCCAGAACTGAACGCTACTAGTGCGTGACTACTGACCTAATGAGTTTACTGCGAACCGACCGTATGGGACGAAATGCGGACAACATTATATCCGCGGTCTCATAGTCGGCTGCAGCTGGCTGGTCTAGGGACCGAAATAGTTACACATAATCTGAGAAGAGAGTTAGATTCGAGTTTGGTAACACACGGCTTACCTAAAAAGACTCATATCTTAACATCAGGCATGTATTCCCCGAAGCGTCACGCAGAGGTGCACTTATAGAACACCCACATTTCACCAGTTATGTTTAAGACCCATGTAATAAGACGCGAGCCTATTGCTATCAGGCGGACACAAATTCAGACTGAAATTCCTCATAGAAAAACTCAATACTTAACACTATGTCTGACCCGGGAATAGAACTCAGGACCTCATGTTCAGCTCATGCTCAGCAGTGCTTGTGATCACTATTATAACGAGGAAATTCTATAAGTTTTTTAAGCCAATAAAAAAAAATCTGTTGGTTCATACAATTTGACCGCGTAGGTATTGCACTTTCCTATGAAACAGTAGATTAAAAAAAAATAACCAACGAAAAATATCAACGCATGGGGATTCAGAATCATGTACTGAACCCATGGTAACCGTTTTTGCGTCGATGTGGATGCCACCCTGTATATTATGTAAATAGTTAGGAATTTTAAACTTCTGTATATCATGCTATATACTGTATTTAATCAACAAATAGCAATTTCAATGGTCCTCGAGTTTCATCGACAGTTGAAGTGTCCCCCCAACTTACTCTGCAACTCCTCACCTCCACTGTCACCCTGATTAGCAAACACGTCTGTGACAGTCACGACAGCCATCACAGATAATCCCAACACTGAAGTGTACAATTGCCAATCGCGACAGAACTGTTCTCTGAGACGAAGCGAGAGTACCAGGCTCACATAAATCTAAGGATAGTGCGTTGTAAAGTCCCTCGAAGTCGAATTACTGAAGAGTAGTAAAACTACGTTTATTTGTTCCACATGCGTCCAGTGCGTACAGATGGAAGTACAAGGACCACATAAACTAACTAGATATCTGGTGTGCAACTTACAAGCAGGTTGTGGGTATTGTCCACGTCTTCGGATATTAAGGCTGGCGCCATAAGTGAACACTGACAATGAGTACTTAAGAGCGATTTATCGTACCGTTTGCAGCAAGTTTGCAAAATAGTTGTTTTTAAAAGTACCAATTTGTCTGACAGACGTGCTCTATAAATAAATAAAACATCATTTAGCTGAATCTCTTCCACTGGAGGGGAGGCATCTTCTCTTAATAAAAAGGAACAAGTTACATAACTAAACACAGCTGTGACACTGGGGAGTTTGTTGCGCCACTTTTTCTTCTCAGCTAAAGCAAAGAAAGAAGGTTAAAGAAATGGTGAAGGGCGGGCATTTTGAGGGACTGTCTTATGTCATTTTGACGTTCAAGAGTGAGCCTAGTTTCAATAAATGATTTTTGATTGATCATACACAGCGACTATTGCCTGAATACCAACTTACATATTACACACTAAGAATGAAGGCTACAACAGGAAATTGTTCTACTAGAGTCGCGTCGCGCCTATCTGCGGGAGTTTCCTCACGATGCGATGTAGGTATTCCTTCAAAACATAGTCATTTGAGGTCCAAGAACTTAACTTTAGCCATATCAATAATTTAAAACTTGTCTAGAACAATAATACAGTCATGGCTACCCACGACTCGTCTGATCCGTGTAACGTAATAATTGTCGATCAGCCTCAACAGGCGTGTCCAATGAGATCAACCTTCAAGACACATACGGACGTATGATTATTGTAGTTTTTGTGTCTCTGGCTGATTCTAGAACGTGGTGTTATGTTCGCGAGTTTTGTAGACACTGGTCAAACTCAAACTCAAAGCATTTATTTCAAATAAATTAATTACAGGTATTTTTGAATTGTTAAGTCCAATCGAATTCATCGCGTGTAACTCAAAACTACCTCTGATTAGGTAGTTATAGGTATAGTATATTGATAAACTAAAATAAAATAGATATTCAAACTTGAAATTCTTAGAATGAGAATTAATCCATTTTGAAGGTCAAATAATCAGAAGGTAGCCTACAAAACGCCCGCGCCCACCTCCACTTCTTTGAGATTTGTTGGGAAAAGAAGTGCCGCAAAAAACTCCCCAGCCGTTGTTAGCTTGTGTTTATTTTAAAGGGACTCCTAAAATTTCTTTTGTATTCATTTTTGTTGCTCTATTTTCTTTAAAACTACTGCACCAATTTTGAAGACTTTTTCACTAACGTAATCTACATTCTTTCAATAAGGCTTTGTTAAGACACATTGTATCGTTTTCCATCTGTAGCCATATTTGAACCCTAACCTTTCAAAATCTTGCACCATATCAGACGTGACCCATGATTTATGTCTAGCTCCCGGGTACTCCTGCACATGTAGATACACCAACAGTCTAGACTGCACAGTTTCCTATATGATTAGGTCGGTGTTGCCGGCGGCGGCGCGCGGCGCTTCGGTAGTGTAACGCGAGATGTCTCAATCACAGTCGGCGTGTAATTATGTGCGCTGTAATCACTGAGTGACGTGCGGTGCAAGTGAAGAGCAGTGAGCGGGAATTATTTCCTAAGTACTTACACAGTTCGTCGATGGGTGACCATCCATTACATATCGAGACACCTCCGTGCCTCGGACGGTACGTTAAACCGTTGGTCCCGGCTGTCATTCGTAGATCTTTGACAGTCGTTACGGATAGCCAGGATGCCAAAACTGTGACAAACAGTCTTACCAAGGGGTATCGTGTTACCCAGTAACTGGGTAGTGGAGGTCAGATAGGCAGTCACTCCATGTCAAATACTGGTAATGAGCTGCATCTGGTTAGACTGAAACCTATTTTTTTACATTACTGTCAGACTAAAAGCACTTCCTTATTTTATTTAAATTTAATTATTAACAGGTATTTTTGAACTGCCGAAGAGTCGTTCAGTTAGTTAGAAAGTTGAAGCTGATAAATACTTGGTATAAATGTACGGAAGTGTGTTGACTGTGAATGCACAGATTAAATTATAAAGTTTTTTTGTTGGTTTGATTCATATTTATTATGAATGGCTGCTGGGCCGCGGCTTCGTCCGCATGGACCCTAAACATTATTTCTTTTTCTAAAATAAAAGTCGTTATTCCTTATAACAGGAGCTATCTGCCAGTGAAAGTCACGTCAAAATCGGTCAAACTGTTTCGGAAATTAGCTGGAATAAACAGGCAGACAAACGTTCAATTTTATTTATTTGTATGTATGTATATTTGTACAAGTATTAAAAAAAAATAAAAAATATTTTATTTCACATAAACCTACATGGGCACTTATGAAACGTCAGAAGCTAGGTGCACGGTCCCAATTGGTCGTTCGTTTCCTATAGAGATAAGAGCCGCCAATTTGCATTGTATAGAAGATGTATTTATTATATTATAGGTAAGTAAGTTTTTGTTCGATAAATGTAAAAATTATGTACTTATTTACCTACACACCAAGTTGTATCTAACGGCAACGAATGAATAACGCGGCACGAATTTAAAATTACCAAAATAACCAATCCCTATGTTACCAAAAAGCTTTTGCCTTGCACGTATACTAAATTAACTCTGAATCCATCCAATATCAGATACGAACATAAATCAAACAAAAACTGACAGAATCATTCAGCTAATCCGCTCAGATCGCTGTTTTTGTGGCCACACCGTGTTTTTTGTGGCCCAACGCCTAATGCAAAACTCATTGCTCTTATAAGCTAATTCCATTGAATATATTGCTCGAAAGCATGTTTCCTTTATAATAATGCAATTTTAATAATTACATTATTTATTATTATTTCTTTAGAATGCTAATCAAGTCGGCTGAGTTACTGTGAGGTCGTGATTAAATAATTTATTATTATCGCACATTATTTACATAGTACATTTTATTAGTGTATGTACTAGAGTTTACAGGCAAATGTTATCATTTATTTCGTCCATAACTCCGCGGTTATTGGCTGCTTGTCGAATACATAATGGTAAATGTCTGCTACCTCTGTACGACGCTTGTAATTAAGCGCGAATTAACTTAAAGGATAAATAATATAAATATGTCGCAGTGAATGGGACAACGATAAGTCGACAGGACGAGGGGGTTCATTAAAGATGGGTATTCACTAGGCGGTGCCGGTTCATAACTGTGACACTGTCAAATGTTTCTACTATTCTTCCGAGCCCTTCCGAGAATTCAGGCCATCACCTACTGGGCACGCCACAATTGCGGCGATAAGACTCCTCTTTGACGAGTGGCTTGAGAGGCGCCACGGCGCCCTAACCTTCCGCCTGACGCAGGTCCTCACCGGACACGGCTGCTTCGGGAGGTTCCTGTTCAGGATAAGGCGGGAGGAAACGTCCGGGTGTCACCATTGTGTGGATCGGCCTGAGGACACGGTGGAGCATACGGTGGAGGTCTGCCCGGCTTGGACGGAGCAACGCCGTGTCCTCGTAGAGGCGATTGGCGGCGGTGATCTCTCGCGTCCGGCCCTAGTTCAGGCTATGGTACGGAGCGAGAGGAAATGGCAAGCCATCACCTCCTTCTGCGAAGCGGTAATTCTCGCGAAGGAGGAGGCGGAACGCGTGAGGGAGAGGCAAGGTCCGCGCCCTCACGCCCCTAACCGCCGCAGGAGGAGACGCCCGGGGCGGGAATCGCGAGCCGATTTCCAGCCACTGTAGGCGCGGGCTTGCGGACGGTGAGCAATGGGTAGCCCGCCGTCCGATAAGGACCAAGCCCGGGTCAACGGCGCGTTGTGTTCCACGCGCGCCTCAAAGAGATGTCAGCAGAATTGACGGGGTCCGCTAGGGCCAATGCCTGCCGGGGGTTCGAAGAAAACCGATAGGGACATCGTGGCCATCACCTACAGCACCATCACATAAACAATAGTTCTGAGTTTTCATCTCGGTGGGCACTGTACGTGATGAAGAGCAATGGTGCCGATTCCCTTGTTCACAAACTAAACTAAATTTAAGTTCAGTGCATCTTTTTCTTTCAAGCAAGTTTCGGCAAGTTTTTAATCACGTCTAAACTTGTATGGAGAGTGACAGGCGCTGATTAATTTGACAGGACTAAACTAAAATTTATCCTCTGTCCTTTTCTTAATGAAATAGAAAGAAAAAGATGCACTGAACTTAAATTTAGTTTAGTTTGTGAACAAGAGAATCGGCACCATTATGTGAACAATTTAATTAAATTAAAATTAGAGCAATAGGTATTTGAGCATTCTATAAATACACCGCTTTAGTTTATAATATGGAACATTGCAATAATAGATGGCCTACCTACCATTTCACAAAATAATTATTGTTTCGATAGTCTACCGTTTTGGGAGAATCATTCCACACATTAACTTATTTTAGAGCGGTAATAGCCAAGTGGTGAGACCGTCAGACTGCCAAGTCATAGGTCTCGAGTACGAACCCAAGGCACGCACTTCTGATTTTTCAGATTCATGTGCGTATTGTATAATTATCACTTTCCTACAAAAACGGTGAACGAAAACATCGTGAGGAAACCGGCATGCCTGAGAGATATTTCTCGACGGCATGTGAAGCCAAGTCAGAGGCCCATGGGCGGCTTTAAAACTATGTCACCAGGCTAGTCACTAACCACACGAAAAGAAGAAGACTTTAATTTTACAATTTCTACAGACGTTAGTGTTTTGTTTTAACAAGTGAAGACTCCAGTAATATTACGAGATAGATGCTACAATATTATTATGGTCGCCTGTGAATACTCAGCCCTAGGCTACAAGACATTAGCTCTGAATGTATACAGCATCTCCATGTAGTAATGATCAGCAAACGGCCGCGAGCCTTATAAAGATATCTCTATTAATAATGAATGTCGCACGCAGTTATTAAACGGCGCAAAAACTGAGAAACTGGACACGACGCGACGGTCTTACATACTGAAAATATCAGTGAGAAGGGCCAAGTGTTGTCTGTAAAATCTGATAGGTTTCTTTGAGATTTCAAATGAGTGGTAAGCGAACTTCACGCCTCTATTGCAAGCGTGACTGCTGAAACTGTACTCTAATTGCGTAACTTATTTTCGTAAACAATTATGCTTAATTTGTTTCATTTTGACAGTACAACAACATTCATTGCGTTATTTACGTTGTTGAGCAGATTTTTTTTCTTTTTTCAACTTATGAAAGCAATGGATTAGCATCTGTTTCAAATCGAAACAGATTGTGATTGTGTTGTATTACGCAATTAGGGTACTGGAGACTGGGCACGCCACAATTGCAGCGATAAGACCCCTCTTTGAGGAGTGGCTTGAGAGACGCCATGGCGTCCTCACCTTCCGCCTGACGCAGGTCCTCATCGGACACGGCTGCTTTGGGAGGTTCCTGGTCAGGATAAGGCGGAAGGAAATACCCGGGTGTCACCATTGTGTGAATCGGCCTGAAGACACAGTGGAGCATACGGTGAAGGTCTGCCCGGCTTGGGCAGAGCAACGCCGTTTCCTCGTAGAGGCGATCGGCGGCGGTGATCTCTCGCGTCTGGCCCTGGTTCAGGCCATGGTACGGAGCGAGAGGAAATGGCAGGCCGTCACCTCCTTCTGCGAAGCGGTAATGCTTGCGAAGGAGGAGGCGGAACGCGTGAGGGAGAGGCAAACTTCGCGCCCTCACGCCCCTAACCGCTGCAGGAAGAGACGCCCGGGGCGGGAATCGCGAGCCGATTTCCGGCCACTGTAGGCGCGGGCTTGCAGACGGTGAGCAATGGGTAGCTCGCCGTCCGATAAGGACCAAGCCCGGGTCAACGGCGCGTTGTGTTCCACGCACGCCTCAAAGAGATGTCAGCAGAATTGACGGGGTCCGCTAGGGCCAATGCCTGCCGGGGGTTCGAAGGAAACCGATAGGGACATCGTGGCCTCCGGCAATAGGGCAACCGAAAGAACACGGGTGGGTTTTAGTCAGTAAGAGTCTGACACGCTCTCCCGCTCCCCAGAGCACCCAGAGTGGGAGAAGTTATTTGATAATTTACCACTCAAAAAAAAAGGTTACTGGAGATCTGCTGGGTACGATTCCCAATTCAGTAAAAGTTTCCATTAAGAATTTCTTTATAGTAGTCCGGAGTCCTCCCATTACCATGGATGCCACTATCGTGAAGTTTATGAATGACCAGTTGGAACCGTGCACTTAGCTTCTGATGTTTCATAAGTGCCCTTGTAGGTTTATGTGAAATAAAATATTTTGATGACATAATTGACAAAATAAAGGTTTTTGTACATATATACTATACACCACTCTGTCTAATCCTCCCGGGAATACAGGTGTGATGTTATGTTATTACAGTAAGTTATTCACGAACTTGGCTTTCCACTGTCGTGCACACAGATACCGGTTCTATAAACAAAGTGTAGTGCATATACACGACAGTTTGTATGATTTATTTCAGTAAATCATCGCAATTCGAAGAAAAACATGACAGGTCAGGTTATATCGAGAGCATGATGGGCATGAGACACAGTATTATGCACTCGGTGGTCTCACATAGACTGTTTATACATAAGCTAGTTGCAGTTCAAATTTGTGCCCGGTTGATGGCAAGGCTCGCCCCTATTACATGGGACTTAAACATAACTGGCGAAATGTGGGTGTTTCGGCTGTTGCTGATGTGTAGTAAGGCTTCGAAATAATGGACATAATTTTAAGTACTGGTACAATTCTGTATTCTGAGTTGATTTGAATATGATCTGAATATTATTCAAAGGCGTAAGGCGTCGTCCGCCATCGAATCTGGTGGATTTCTTCTTTTGTTGTCAAGTACTAGCGGAGCCCCTGACGGCGCGAAGAGTGGCGGCGCAGTGCATGGCCACAGTAAAGTGTCTGCTACACGGCTGCCAACCACGTCCCCGACAGAGGTGACCTTGGTTGGCGACAGGAAGCGCTGTTTGAAATTTATTCGTAAACCACCAACTACACGGATGTAAACCACCAAGGTCACCTCTGTCGGGACGCAGTTGGCGACCGCGTAGCAGGCACTTAAGTCCCGCTGTGCGCCACCTGGTGGCGGCGGGGCCGTAACAGTGGGTGTACTTACAGTGTGATTCTTCATAATGTGCACATATCGAAATGAGGGAATCTATGCTTAATTTAAAAAAAAAAAAAAAATTATACAAAAATAATAATTTTTGTATAAAAAAAACCGTCGATAAAATTAAGCATAGATTCCCTCATTTCGATATGTGCACATTATGAAGACTCACACTGTATGTACACCTCTACCTAACCCATCAGCAAAATAAATTTCAAATATTAATAATCTATTTTATGACTTAGGATAGAGCTTCCGGGTTTGCCTGAATATTTATGGGCTCAACCTGAGCCCTTAGGCTGCGTCCACACCCATCGTACAAATAGTCCGCCGCCAACTTTAAACATGTATGTATGAGAAACAAAGGACAGTCGGTGGGTGGCTGAAGTGGTTTTACATAGATGCCACTTTGGTGTAAGCGCGACTTTAATTAATACTGGGCTACTTATGTAACTAGGTTGTATTCGGAACTGCCATACACAGACTTGTGAAATTCTGTCAGCAGACAAAGATATTCGTCGACTTAATTGCTGTAATATTGAGATGAGTAGATAAACAAGAGACGATCACAGACTAGACACAATCAACATTGCGTACCGTACAGCTACAAGTTAATTACAACGTTTAAGATTATCTCGCTGATAATTTATTATTATATCACTTTCGTAGCGCCACTAATTAACCTAATATTAACACTGTTTATTACAGCCGTTACTTTAATGAGACTCGTACATCTACCACCTCTTTGAATGTAATATCTCTTTTGCAATAGGCCTAGTATAAAGTATAGTTCTTACATTAGTATTTTTACACACTGACAGATATTTTGTAGGGAAGTCACTAATGTGAGATATGGCCTTGTTTCAATTTGTGTAGAGATGGGGTGGAATGTATAGTGGGGTCTGTTGTAACATGAGTAAGATTGCATAATGGGGGTTAATTTGTACTTGTTCAACAGATGGTTCAGCAAAACAGCAGGTGAACAGTCAGAAAAAATTAATTGGTCTTTCATTAACAAATCAATTAGTTTACACAAAAAAGCGTTTTGTTCACCTGAGTACAAACCTTGACCTTCTCTCGTAAAGGTGATTGTACTCACTCGAGAACAGCCGGTGTTCTATGTGTCTCCACTTTTTGCACATCTTGCTAACGGTAACTAACGTCAGCGGTCGATTAGGACACAATCAGTATCCTTTAGTTCGACCATTCAGACGAGCTATGACAACTTAGTAGGTATTCAGCAAATTATATACACACACGACCCGTGGCATATGCTATAAGATGAAAAACTTTTTTACACAAATTACAACCGACTTCGAACAATTATTATAAACAGCCGAATAGAGAAACTCCTCCATTTTAAAGACGGTTAAAGAGGGTAACATTCCGTACGGTTAAAAAAGGAAACATTTTGTATGGTAAAAAAAATAACCCGATCAATGTTTATACTATTCGTATGTTTCTAAGTCTTACGAACCAGTCTAACCAAGGGATCGTAGGGCCCAGTATCTGGGTTGTGTAGGATATGCAGTCGCTCCATGTAAAATATTGGTATTTAACTGCATCCGGTTAGACTGGAAGCCGACCCCAACATAGTTGGGAAAAGGCTAGGCAGATGATGAAAATGATGATAGGTACCTATATTTCCAAGTTTATTAAAATTACCTATAAAATGGATGGAGCGTTATATTATTCTGTCCTTAGAATTCTATGTATAGAACGACGCTCAGTTATGAGTTTCTATTTATATCTCATAGATTTCACGCTAATCTCAACTGGAATCTAGTTTTAAATTGATATTCACGACTGAGCATGATTATAGAATATAGCCTTAGTATTTAATTGAAAAGGTGGAGGTTTACATTAAAAAAATGTATTGTTTAAGAAAATGTATAAGATCCTGTGGTGCGAAAAATCTTTAAAATCAGTAGGTACCCCAATTGTGTAACACACTTACAATCACATTCCGAAGGATAGAAGGTAGTTCTTATGTTTGAAAAATTCATCTGCGTAAAGTAAGTAACGCAATGAATATTGGGGAACAGTCAAAATGAATGCGTTACGCGATTAGGCTGTAGATTCCGGAAGGTCACGGTTCCATAGGACATCTTTAAAGGAAAAACAAATCGACGGTTGAAAGGCTAATTGATCTAAGCGACATTTTGTATAACTTGCAGGAGGATGAATTGGTTGTTTTTTAAAATCATAATAAGATCTTATTATGATTGATTGATTTAAGTAAATAAAAGTCTATTAAAAAGTTGTTTTTTTATGATTTTTTTACAAAAAATAGCTATGGTCCGTCCAGGAGGACGAATCATAAAATTGCAGGAGCAAGTTTTACAAAATGTTGCTTAGATCAATTAGCCTTTCAACCGTCGAAATGATGAAATAAGTATCATGCGTTCGTGCCTGGCAGTACATGAATATACTTAACAAATTCAATATACGCAATTAAGTTTTTTCTCATAGATAATAACTCTTTTACGATGTAAAATAAATTACAACTCTATTGCTCAACCGTAAGCAAAGGCACTAATAAAGTTGTCAAAACTCGAAGCACATTCGATGAATTCAAATAAAATATAGTAATTACGTGTCTATGGTTCTTAGAAAAAATATAGGTACAGACTTTATGGATCTGTCAGGTGTTCAAATTAGTTGGTTATTAAATTAACAAAAGTGTGATAGACGAGTATCGAGCTGGCTATACTTGTATACAGCGAATATAACTAAGTATCGTAAACACCAATGAATAATAATTTATGTGCGAGAACTTGGCTGCCACACTATCATTATAAGTTGCTGGATTGAGTCTGTATTTGTAAATGGAATTCATAATTCTCCTGCCCTTATCCCTTATAATTATATAATTATGGTTAATTCATAAAAATGGCTCTGTATATTTATTTAGGTTATTCATTACATTTTTTAAAAAGATTTAATAAATCATCTTCTACTTAAAAACATCTTAAATTTACTCATTGACACACAATGTACAACCTAAGCCGCTGGATCTAGAAGCATCAAATTTTGCACAGAGTGCACCCCCTCCGTTGAAATTTTTCGACGGTTATTAAAAAAAATCTGCTGTTTCATAGAAAAGTGCAATACATAAACGGTCAATTAATGTATGGAACAGCAGATTTTTTTCTAAAGAACCGACGAAAACTTTCAAGGCAGAGGGGTTCATAATCATGTACTGAATCCATGGTAAAAGTTTTCCCTGCCACCCTGTATAACGAAGGTAAGCACTAAGGAATGATTTTCGAAAATTCACCCGTAAAACGGGATGAAAGTTTGTATGGAAGTCTGTCATTTTTGCCGAAGGGAAATCCTATCGAGTATCCCATAGAGAATACATAGTTCTCTAACTCTTAATTAAAACAAGCTACACTTGAAATATATTAAAATTAGAAAAACTGGAATTGCTCAGTAGCAGCCCGGAGTCTGGATTTGTGACCGGTTGATGATAATAGGCTCGTCCCCTATTTTATGGGACTTAAACATAACTGGCGAAATGTGGGTGTACTATAGGTACACCTCTGCCTAACCTTTCGAGGATTACAGGCGTGATGTTATGTTGAAATATATTCAGTGAGTGAAGTGGTCTCCCGATAATATAGGACTTGAACATACTGGTGAAATGTGGATAGGTACACCTCTGCGCAGCCCTTCGGGAAAAACAGGCGTAATGTTATGTTGTTATTCAGTGAGTCAACTCAAAAGCCACAAAAGTAAGGTCTTTCTTCAGTAAAATTATTCGTTTTATTAGCTTTAAAGACAGGTTGGCACTTCTACAGGGCTATTAATATTACCTTTGGAATAATAAATTCCTAAAGGTTATGTCTTATTATTCATGTGGGTATGACGTTGTTTTAAACATTTTACTGGATTCTAATTGCTCGTAATGTTAAAGGGAGAAAATTCAAGGTTATTACGAGTACAGAAACTGATCTTTGTGTAATATAATAAGTGATCAAACGAACTTACCTGTTGTGAAGTTCGATCATTATTATACGAAGGGCTTCGTTCGAAGATATAAAATTTACATTGCAGCTTCCTCGCGTCAGTCGACAACCAATCGCATATTTAGAGCTGAAAGCAAAAACTAAACGCACAAGTGTAGCTATTCACGCTCTATACGTCATCTGTCATTATTTTAGAGTAAGAAGAGAATCTCAATTTTTCTGGGGTAGGGTAGGGAGGGTTCCTTATATCTTCGAACGAAGCCCTTCGTATAATAATGATCGAACTTCACAACAGGTAAGTTCGTTTGATCACTTATTATACTTTAGGCTTCGTTCTCGATATAAAATTTACATTGCAGATGTTGAGAGTTTATGAGGAAAATTGAGATTCCAAAAATGAAATTATAAATAAAATAACAGATTAAATTCTTTTAGTTTTTAGACACAAATGACATAATAAAATGGCAATATTAAATAAACATCATGAACATGAACATCATCATCCTTCATGTTAATATTGGACTTATTGTCCAACTTATAAAAAAGTTTTATTCAAATTACCATAATACCATCAAATCTAATTGGACTTCTAATTGAATATTGAACTTCTTGTCTAATTTAGTTTTATACTTATTTATAGCATGTAATAGTTATAAGTACCTAACATTCATATTATTTAATCAAGTATTTTGTTCAGCATAAGCATAGCATGACCAAATTCGCTTTTGTCCTATAATAAAATCTAGCGAAAGGTAGAAAAGAGCTATTTATCCAGCCTGCTGTTTGCCTTATTATATCTATTGACACTCCCTTAGCGTTAGTAGTGTAGTGGGTATCGAGGTATGTCTAGTACTATGTCCTGAAAAAATACTAATATCTATGCTGCAAACAGAGATTAGGTATTTTTTATCCATTGAGAGAAACTAGATGATAGAGGTGGTAGAGGCAGAAACTTGTTTATGGGGCTTGTTCAATGAAAGTACTGAGTGAGTATTATTTCCCCTAATGCTCTGAATATAGTTGATTTAATCACGTAATGTACTAGCTGGAAAAAATATCGGACTTTTCAAAGAAAGGTAAAAGAGGATCAGTTGGCTGCAACCGGGTCCAGTTGTTTTAATAGCATCTGTACTTAATAGAAATGTGTACACCTGCTTGATTTACTGTGTTGTTAGGTATTTTAATAAGAGACAAACTTAAGACTTTACTTGGGATTCCAAGTAGTTTGATACTTGGCTCCAGGTGGTTTGATTTTTTATAGAAGCCTTTAGGTAGCCTCTTGATGCGGTCATCACCCCCATTTTTTGAGTCTATTATTACAGTAAGGGCTGACTTATGTAAATTTAAAGATCCCATACAAGGCTCTTAAGTTGAATTACTTGGTTAAAACAATACATAATAATTGGCATAGATGGTGTAAATGGATCTATAAGTACCAACTTTGTTTTTTACAAAAGGCCCACCATAATAAAATTAATAGGTGACAGTGTATTGTTGCAAGGCATTATTTGAAAGTGAACTTAATATAACTGCTGATGGGGAGATGGCTCATCTTAGCCATGCCTTCCTGATAACATCCCGGTGGAGATAAACGAGGGTTATTCTCTCAGGCTTATGATGGCCAGTATGGCATAACTATAATTTATGTCGCTTTATTATTCTAAATTTTTTGTAAACATCTTAGTAATAGACTGAATAGGCATAAAAAAGTGGTTCGTCCACGACCAGGTAAACCTGGTTGGTTTCTAGGAAATGTAAGATTCATATTTTGCATTCATAATTGAAGCAAAAAGTCAATACCTATCAGGTTGAGCAAACTGAGTCACATTAATGTACTGGAATGTGGAGGTATTCATTTCCCAATTTGATTCTTCATCTGCTTCTCTTACAAATGGCCAAATTTGTCTATCTTCATACCATTGCCAATATGCTTCTGGTAAAGTTATTTAAATGTGGGTGCTGAATACTTCCCCATTTGATTAATATTATATGGAAATCTTATTATCAAACATGTAAAATTATTTGTAAATGTTGTTTATTTTTAACAAAAATATTTTAAGGCTAAAAATATAGTGAGTGGTTCTAGATAATTTATGTGATTTTTCAGTCATTTTTCAGAACACATGAACCCTACATCATTTTCATTACAAACAGCCCCCTCCCACTTCTTGATACATCTGTAAATATTTCCAACTCATATTTAGAGTATGTATGCTATACTTTTCTGTAAACTACATGTTGATATTATCAGCCCACCGCTGTAGGTCTAGTTTGATATCTGGGTGAATGATAATCTTTTTATCATAATTGCCTTTATTATACAGTAGACCATGATATTTATGGTTAGATGTTATATTTTATGTTCTAATAGTTTGGTAGTAAAACCAAACATATGTACTTGCCGTATGTGGCAGTCAATGTTCCTATTAACTGAGCAAGATCCTTAATACTACAACTCTGTTTTTTGGACATATTTCTCAATGTTTTTGTTTTAAAAAACCTAAGAATTGGCATGACTGAGATGGACTAATTAACAAATCCAAGACATTTGAAAACAGCAAAAGTTTCATTAACCTCATTTTTCAAACATGTTTTAAAATCAGAACTAATGCACAGAGGTCATCAATTGAACTGATTTGTGACCAGTGTTTGTGACCTTTAGGTTTTTAAATTGTGTAACCACCGCTCTCATAATCTTAGAGACTACATAAGGTACATAACCCAAGACGGGGGAATGTATTAAATTCGTATAATTTTTCATACTGAAACCATCAATACTTCCTATGAGCTGGATTAATATTTGCCAATAAATAGAAGTCTTTTGAAATCAATGAATTCTGGAGAAATTAGAACTACTGCAGTTCTGTGATCTTTTCTTTTAAAATGGCACTTGTGTTAACAAATTTGTTAAAAGGCTTAAGGTTTAGGATTAATCTTTTGCTACCATTCAGTTTTTCAAAACAATAACACTTAAAAGATGTGAATTGATTGGCCTTTACATTGTGTGCAAGGAGAAATTGCACCTAATGCCAGCAAATTATTAATAGTTGTATGCATATCAGGGTCATTTAAAATATCATTTTATAATGACTGTTCAGATTGTCACTCAGTAAAAGGTATTGAGTATCCAATGACATGATTCAATATTGAATCATTGTCACAGATGAGATGCTTTGCCAATAAGGTAAGAAATGATTTAATCTTCCAGTGTGACTAACCTCTAGTATCAAGCACGGGTCTTATCCTGTGGTGGTGGGGCTTTGGGCTCTCTCACGGCATGCTGTAGCTAGTACTGGTTGTATTGTTGTGCTAGTTGATATTTCCTTGCATGATATGAGGACTGGTTTCTTGTGTCCTGGCCTCAGATTTGTCCTCTGTTGGTTGTAACAAAGTGAACCACTCAAGTTTCCCTGACGGGTTGTGGTAAAAGTATTTGGCTTTTTTATAAATTGGTCTGTTCTTAGGCAAGCTTGTGACTCTTTATCTTTTCAGATAGGTTGTTACCATGAAGGTAAGATAAGATGTTAGTGTTGTTACCATAAAGGTGATCATCTCTTCCTATTTCTTTTACAATGTCTAAGGATTTTTTGTCCAGGACAGAGAAAATAAGGTTTTTGTTTTTTCGAGATTTTGTTTGTGTGAAGTGTAAGTCTGTTAACATCCTTCCAGCGTCACTGAGCTGGGAGATCTCTATCATTATTGTTGATTAGCATGCATCACCTAAAATGGTGCGTCCCTTCTTCAAAATGGTATTCCAAATATGGGCTTGTTTATTGCTCTTTTTACACAACTGCCCCAAGAAGGAGTGTAATGTTTTATAGGCATATTAATGCATCAAATCCTAATGCTTGCAGCCCTTCCTGGAATAGAATATTAGTAGGCTCCGTGTCTAGCACAGGTGCTGGGCAGGCCCAGGTAGAGCATCAGTTACAGTCATGGCTGTATTAGTGTTATCCGGGTTTTGTCAAATGGATCCAGTGGTTCGCCACAGTCAATAACTACTTCTTTTGGTTCATTAGTTTTGCAGTCTGCAAAAAGATAGAATTGACCCCGATAATGTACCTTATTATACATACCTAAGCGTAGCCTCGCGGACTACACCATTAAAATAGTTGAATGACTCGTGCGTTTATCTCGTAAACGCCCCGAATTATTTGTTCGCGTCAATGCATCTCGTACATTACCCGCGTGGTACATTATATATCGTATTTAAGCTATGTGGAACACGTTTTTCTGTATAAAACAATGATAAAACTCGTGCGTTTATCTCGTAAACGCCCCGAATTATATGTTCGCGTCAATGCATCTCGTACATTACCCGCGTGTTACAATAAATATCGTATTTAAGCCATGTGGAACACGTTTTACTTTATAAAACGTTTTAAAAACAATTGTTTTATTCGGTGAAGAAAAAATAAACGACTCTGATGAATCGGTGTTGTACCGGTATCGATTGTAATCTTCGGATATTTGGAAGATAATATTCCTTTTCATGTTTTCGTTTCGGCATGATAACTTACGCCCACTTTTAACACACTTTGAACTAGTTTTAAACACTTTAATAAATATTCTTTGAGAATTATAGCGTACTGGTTGCCGCGCAAACGTAAAGAATGACAGATGACGTATAGAGCGTGAATAGCTACACTTGTGCGTTTAGTTTTTGCTTTCAGCTCTAAATATGCGATTGGTTGTCGACTGACGCGAGGAAGCTGCAATGTAAATTTTATATCGAGAACGAAGCCTAAAGTATAATAAGTACTTATAAGGACTAGTGGTCGCAAGCGCAACCACGAGCGCGTCAACTGAACGTGAGCTCCTGATTCTGATAGATCGAACTAAGTGTTATTAGGTTTTTACCTGAGTAATGTATTTCCGTTGCTAGCTTATGGTGTGGATTGGTGAACTATAAAATACATCGTGTATTAGAAATGTGTCCCATACATTTGGGTCGTGAAATTTTGTAAGGGACAGCTTTCTAAGATATAAAGAGAAGGCTTTTTATTATTGTTTAAACATTAATACCTTAATATTAGTGTTCAAGTAAATAGAACTAACTATATACAGAGGAAAAAATTAAATAAAATTTAAATAATAATTGAATAAAAAAATAAAAAAAAAAACAGGGCAGCTGTCCCTGTTTTTTTTTTTTTTTCGCGATTACGATGTTGGTTCTATGGAGAAAAATGTTCAATTTGAAGATCTTTACCACACCCCTAAATAATATGACCACACATTTTTGATACACGCTGTATAAATAGCCCCCTTTAGCCCCATTTACAGGGACTTGAATATAACTGACGAATTCCGCTAGCAGCCAAACGCTTTACCACGTTGTCCCTTTCAATAATACTATCGGCTACCGTGAGAACTCCCTAATAAACTGCCAACTTGGACAAACTTGCGGTGATTGATAAATAAAAAACATCTTGTTGTTATTTTGTTTGACATTTGTCATCGTACACTTCAATTACCAAATGTCAACATTCGATGTTCACATGTCATATTTGATATGTATGTCATGTCACTTGTGGGATGTTTTTTGTACAAATAATGTGTAGTTTTTGTTAATAAATTCGATATGTCTGCTTGTGTTACCGTTAGTGTCACCGTTAACAGAAAAATTGAGCTGCTTCGATTCGTATTGATTATATTGATCTTACTGTTGATCTGTTAGGCTGGTTACAAACGGCGACTTGGCAACAGAAGTGACACAGGCACAATAAACATGTTTTTTTTTTGTGATTTTTATTATTTTTGTGAAGAAGGGAATTTTGATAACATTGCAATTTAAGACAAACGTGTCTTAAATTCACAAGTCGAAAAAGTCAAAACTACGCTTACCCTATTAACTAGCCTTAGTTTTTGCCTTACCTAGTTCCATTGACCTTATTGGCGATGTCCTTCAGAAAGGTCAGGTGCGTAGTAACCGGTGTGCGTGTATGACTAAATGTATGAACGTAAACGAGGGAAAAGGAGTATGCAAGGATCGTAGCAAGTGGCGTTCTATAGTTCCTTCCTATCCCCTTGGAAGGAAGGCGTGAGTTTATGTATGTAATGTGGTTCCGTTGCTAAATATTTATCTTATCTAGAGCACAGATTAATTTCACAGCAGAGAAGGTACTCAATGTGATAAGTGAAGCTCATTCATTAGCATCAGCTCAGTCCTCCATCACTGCTGGGATTATCGTCAGCATCTCTGAACTAACACGACTCAACTAATCATTCAAGTTAGAATCACTTCTAGTCACAAGAAATAAGTAGTTCGTCGTGCAATGCTGTGTGTACACTAGATTTGTGATTCGAGATAGCACAAAATCATATTTGATGTCTCATCAGGATAGTAGTCGCAAGCGCTACAGTACTGCTAAAGAGTGGGTCCTTGGGTTCGGTCGTCAAGTCGGGCAAAATATTTGGGAATTTCTCAGTAGCTCCGTGGAGTCTGAAACTCCCTACGCCCTGTTAAGTTCGATTCAAACTTAATGGCGGCTCGGAAGTGCGCTCCTCGTTGCGCAGTACCTCACCCCTCACCCCCGCTGACCCATGAATTCGGCACTGCGCAGCGACTCGTGTCATGATCCGAGCCGCTATAAGCCATAACGTTTGAAACAAGCTCAGCTTCAATTACCTACATGCGATCTAAACATAACTGACAAAATACAGGTCTTTGTGGGTTTACCTCTGCTTCTTCCTTCGGACAATAGAGGCGTGATGTTTTGATGATGTTGTTTCAGTTTTTTTTTTTGGTAATGTAAATGAATGTTCAGCGTGGAATCAGTCGTGAGTCTGCGCCCGGCCTACAGCGTGTGATTGGATTATGACAGAGTATCGCGTCGATGATTTGTTTACGACGCAGTTTCATATTATTTACGAGCGGCCGCTCACTTCATTACAAAAAATAACATTTATGGCAGCCATTAAATATCAAACTCGTATCCGATGCCATTGCCGAGATAATAACCATTTCTGAGCGGAACCTCGTTGGTTTTAATGCAATATATCTTTTTGTAAATATTTTAATTTTATTGGGTCCCAATCCCACATTTGGACTGTCTGTCATTTATGTATAAATTCCCTCAAACAGGTAGGAGAGGCTTATTGTCAGCAGGCGAGCACAAATTACAGTGAACATTAAAGTGAAAATAACTTAATTTCGAAAATTCGTCGTATATCGTTTACCTACCCCACACAAGTTCGTACACCATTACTAGCTAAGTAAACAACAGTGACAGGAAGTTTGATAACATCATCAACATACACCAAGTGGATTAAATACGTATTATTGAAATTAACTCAAAAACTACCCAAACAAAATTAATAAAATTCATAGGGAACTTTTGCGCGAGCTTCTTCTACCAAATGAAAATATAATTTTCAAAATTGGTCTTCAATCGACGAAAATATCGATGAACATTCATTAAAAAAAAAATACATACGGACGAACATAGAACCTCCTCCAGTCCTCCTTGTTTGAAGTCGGTTAAAAACTTAGCCCGACCTAAGGATCGGACCCAAGATCCCATGCTCAGCAGCCGCGCTTTCGACCGCTAGAGCAGCGATTAGCAAGTACAAGTTGTACTGCAGGCACTTGATTTATTACTTCACTCGAATCAAGTTACGTTAAGTTAATAGTATCCGTCACGCACTTCATTCACAATCACATCAGCAGTAGGTGGTTATGAGGTGAAAGTAGGGCCATTAACAGACCCCTGTTGCATTAACACTGGTTTAAAATATCTCCATCAAATACCAGGTTTATTTGGCCAGTAATAACTCAGATAGCTTTTGGCTTTAAGGAAATAATAGTACATTATCTAGCGTAGGTAATAATAAACTTGCTGAAACTGGGACATTGACCTTGTGTGTACACTTGCACCGTGGATACCACTAGAGTTACTATTTATGTCCCATACAACCTCAGGTGCTCTCTTGATAGAGTAGATATAAAACAGAGACCGAGCTTTCCAAAGATTGTTCAGTCATTGACTGCCGCGTTGGTCTGTAGTGGGAAGCGCGATTGCTGGTCATTCAGGGTTCTATCGGGTAAATTGGAATTTTCTGTAAGGAAATTGTTAGTGGACTGGATTTGTACTCGGCTAGAGGAAATAGCTTTGCTCTACATTGGATTAAAATATAACTGCCGAAATGTGGGACTAAATACTTACACCTTTATTTATTTCGTTGGGGCAAACAGGTGTGATTCTCATGTTAATGTATTATAAGGTTTTCCACTCGATAAGCAGCTGTCGTCGCCGGTCTCTCCTCTCACGACATCACACACATAGCCGCACCCGCCGCTACAGCGAAGTTCGGTCTCTGTTGCTCTGCCTACTCCTGCCCTCTCGGTGCCCTTTCAGCTGAGTGCGTGAGATAGTGCGGAAACTCGCGCGGTGCGTGTATATTGTAATCTGAGCGTAGTATCATGTTAATGAGCCGGCTGCGAAATGCCGCGTGACCCTTTATGTGGGTTAGAAACTGTTGAACAGGTGCTAATTTCTGCTTACGATATCTGTCTAAAAGATGTACAAGATAAGACATTTTTTTCAAATGTGTGTGTTTTAAAATTATATTTTTTACTTCAAATATAATATAATTTGATTTGATTCTTATTCGAGCTCAGGAATTTAGCCCTAAGAACGTGAAGCCATAAGTTCATCATTTTGTGAGATAAGGTAGATAAAGTGTTTAGTGAGATTTCCTGTAAGATTAACAATCCTATAAATCTTCAAATCAGGCGTTCAGAATTAGTATTTAAAAAAAAAAAAATAGTGTTATGATTCAAATGATAAAGCTCGCACACCGAATCGTCTATTTGGCAATGAGTGGAGATTATCCGCCATTCTATCATAATATTACAGTAATCCGATTACATCGGAAGAGCCGCGCACCTCCGTGTCATGCGGATTATATGCTTACTGCCATATTGGGGCATATTGGGAGATAATCGATTGATTCACTGACTTAAGTCGGCTCATTTAGTTCACGCTTGATCGTTGATAGTTTTGAGTTTCTTGCCCGTTCTTCTCCATAGGAATTTCCTACGCTTTGGAATGGGCAACTAGCTTCATCTTTCTGACTGAGAGACTTTTTGACAATTCAAAAGTGCCTGTAATTGGTTTAATGGAAATAAATGCTTGGAGTTTTTTCCAGGTCATTTTGCTCAATCAATTTTCCTAGCACCAAGGAAACCTGATCAACATGGTCACTGCCTTATTTGTCAATATTGGCATGAGGTTAATTCGCTAGTCGAGCTTAGTGTAATTCAGTTATCGGACATAAAACAGTTGTTTTGTGTAGGTATCTGACCACTTTAAGTATCACCTTGTCAGATAGAAAATGCTCCGTTTCGCCAAGAGTGCAGAGTATAACTTGGGATAAGGATCTTCGAGCCAAAAAACGAAACATTAGAGATAGGAAAATAACTTTCAGAATTTATATTTTTCTCAAAATGATGAGTAAAAACTTTAAGATAAGCAATAACAGCTAAACCAGACCCATTTTTGCCTTTTCCTAAAACAGTCTGTGAACACAAAATATCGCAATTTGGAGATGAGCACAGAATAGTAAGCACGTTTTATAAGAGTTTTAGGCACTCATTACCGACATGGCATGCCGTCACAACCTGCGCATTAAGATAAACATCATTTTATTGTGCAAGACTTTAATAATATTATTGTTGGCATTTTTAATTTTATTACCTCTTTGTCATTATTCTAGGATTTTCGGACATATTGAAGTCATCTTCCTGACTGACCAAACGACCGATGTTAAATGACAAACATAGCCAGATAAAAACTTAAAACTTTTTTGGTCAAATTATTGTATGTACCTAAAATGCTAGTTGCCAAACACAAATTGTAATTTTTAGAATTCAAAATGGGAAAATATTTCGATAGTTAAGTTATAATTTCGTAATAGTAATTTTGTTCATCGCTTAGTCCTAGGGCAAGGGCACTAAACGAATTTTTAATTATGAAAACTTGTTACACGATTGACGATTTTCTGAATGATGATTCACTAATTGTCATACTATTACCCCGATTGACATAATTATTGTAAACCTGGTTCGCTTACTTAGTCTTATTTTATAATGCTGCGACTGACATTGACACTGACATTTTATAAAAAAAATTGTAATTTCAATTATCTGCATATTTCAATATTTTTTTTATTTGGAATTGTAAACCTTTGCATGCCCACGAGACGGTAAAATATGGAGAACTTTATTATAAAACACCTATACCCATTTTTGCAAAGAAATTAATGATTTGATTTGATTTAGGGATTTATAAAACACAACTAAAGCTGAACTCACTCGGAGGTGAATTATTCTGCGCGGGATGCGGGTGGCGTCATACTAATTCTAATGTTAAGAAGATCGTCCTGGGTCGAGAGCATCCTGTTGGGAAATAATGACTCTCAGGAGAAGATAATCTTTTGAATTGTATCTTATCAATATTACCTTTCTTAAACATAACATCACGGCTTGTTTCCCCGAAGAGTTCATTTCACTAGTTATGTTGGAGTCGCATGTAATAGGGGCGAGCCTATTGCCATCAACTGGAGACAAATCTTGACTCCGGGCTGCTACTGAAAAATTCAAGATGGAAAAACTCAATAACACTTTACCCGACCTCGGAATCGAACGCAGGATCTCATGCTCAGCAGTAGCGCTTACGAGCACTAGACCAACGAGGCAGTCACCAGTACTACCTTTCATTGGCTACTAACAAAGACAGATGTCTAACCTTCACAAACCAAATACCACATTATATTCTTGACATTAGCTCGCTTTTCGTTATAATTGCCATCCTTCGCCATCTATCATAAACTTCTAACCCAATTCCGTTCAGTCCATATTGATATAATTTAAATGTAAATTAATTAATATCGTCGTAACAGTCACGTTGTCATGTTTATGGCGCGGTGGGCGCTATTGCTGATACATTAGCATCAATCATAGCATCGTATTAGGAGGTAGGCAGAGAGGTGGGAGCGAGGGGCCCACGCGGCCTGCAAACACTGCTATTGGTCATTGGATGATCATGATATAGATAATATTGTAATAATGTGTATATTGTGTACTGACCAATTAGCAGTAGCACACAATAAATAACGTTTCACAAACGGATTTTGCAAAGAAGACATTTAGACATTGCGCACACTGCGACTGCGACAGCGCGCAACGACAGGCTGCTGCCGACAATTTTCACATATTTTGTTCAAAGCTTTACATACTTGGCGTCGAGTTGCAGAGTCGCAACGACTGGCTAGGGGAGTCGCACACTCTTGCTACTTGTCTCAGCGACTAGGAGCACTCACGGTGCACACGCATACCTAGCGACAGTTACATGCGACAGGTCAGCGTCAGTCTTGCTGTAGGCGCTAAGGAATTTATACGTTTGTATTGCGAATCCCAACATGGATACGTTCGATGTCGATGTTTTCAAATCGGACGTGGAAGCGCGTCGAATACTCAAAGAAAATGATCGCTTCCTGCACGACGCGACGTCTGTCGTAACGACTACTCGCACACGCAAACAACAACTCTGCGTCTTGTTGCAGCGACTATACGCACAGTTTGCACTGGCACCATACAGGTTATTTTATTTAAAAAAAATATCTGTAAAACAAGCAGCCAGCCAACTTCGCTCTCATAAACATTAGCAATACTAGAGGCATCGCAAACACGTTACCATCCCCGAGGCAAAGCATAAGTGTCTCATTTCCATAATACTCAATCATACATTTCCACAATGTGTATTTAGTTGGTAACTTAAAATTTATTGGGATCATCATGGATGGCGAGCACAGCAAAATAATACGAGAGAGAAAGCTTTAGAAACTTAACTTAGCGGTCTTTTTAACTGTTTCTAAAAATTAGTTATTTTTCCAACATGCATGAATTTTCAAGTTAGTAATAACTGTTTATAATTATCCTGAAACTGGCACCACTGAAATCAGAACACAGCGACGTGCCTTCCCTGTACGTTGCTGCAGCTGTTTTGGTCATCTAGGTACTACTTTTGGCAATGGAGCTGAATAGTCACAGATCTCTATGTAATCAATAATAATATAAAATAAAAACTATTTGTTCAAGACAGCGAAATTCAAATAGCATAAACGTCCACACTGGATTCCCTGTGTCGCAGAGAGTAGTCTCCTTCGTTTCACAAGATTATAATATACATAGTAGGTACGGACATTATATGACATCGGTCGGTAAGATTTGTAATACCTACATGTAATTATTATGTTCACATACACCCACGCACCCCCATAAGCTTGAATTAAAAGCCAATCAAGTGTCCCCTGCTCGTAAAGTTAATGACTATATAATTAATTGAAAGCGCCACAGTGCAGCTTCTCTTTATTTGGTCACTTTGGACACGTTTCCAAATTGCCGCTCTTTTACTGCCAATTAGAAGAAACTCACAATCACACAGAGTAGAGAAATACAGAATATTATTTCATTTTATGTATTTTATTAAGGTATTTGATTTTATGCGATAGATTTTAAATATATATTTACTTTCGGACCAACATAGTATTAAATACCAAAAAGTTGTCTTTGAATAAATGTATATAATTATGTATACTGGCTTTTTGTGTCGAGTGAAGGGTGAGACTTTTGTGGGACTGTCTTATGTAATTTTGACGTTTGAAAAGTGCTGATTCTCAGTCTATTGAATAAATTTTAATGACCATTGAATTTTGATTTTAAATTTTGAGCTAAGACAGAAAATAATTTGACTGAGAGTTTTGGCTTACAATCTTGAAATAATACAAAATAAAATGGAGGATTAAAAACAATGATTAGAATTATATAGACATACAATGTCTCTGTACGCTGCTTTTATTCTTCCTATTGATAGTTTTAGTAAAAGCATTGATCACCTCACCTGCTCAAGACGGGTTGGCCATTTCAAACTTATAGGTATTATTAACAATAAGTCCAGGGTTCCTCTCGGTTCTTCCTTCATCGATGTCAGTAATGCCCAATATAAACTCAGAAAGTATACCTACTTAAGAATTGAAAAAGTCATATTGGGATTACCCAAAAACTATGGTCTTACACAGTCAGCTTGTCATTTAAATAGCTTATTAATAAAGTAATATTTTAATTAGTATAAAATAACGTTCGTCCCACAGCGTCGTAAACAACGGGTGGTCCGCCATCTTGAATCTGTTCGTAGACCGTAACGTTACGTACGGACATGACCTTTTGATTAATAAATTATTAATCAATTACTATTGCAATAAATTTCCCGTTTCCGTTTTTGGATGAAGATATCAGTGTCTTTTATAATTATTATTTTTGTTTTATTCTATCATAACTTAGATATTCCGTTAAATTGTGAAGACCGGTTGAGTAATGATTGGTGCCTGTCTGTATGTTAAAGGTTAGGATTAGCTGATGTTTTATATTCTCGGCTTTAAAAGTGAACTGAAAAAACAGTTAAGTAGTAGTAGATAATTGATTGAAATTAATCTCGATGTTGAAAAAAGCCTTGCTCTCTAGATCAGTTAGAAGCGGAACAACACCACAATGATCAATATAGTATGTAGCTCTGGCGACTTTTCTGTAGTATGGGCGCGATTTAGTCAATATCCAAGCTAATGATCCTAGCGGTATCCATATCCTACGTATTTTTTTCCGTAACCAATTAATCTGTAAATAAATCAGAAACTGAACATTAGACAATAGACTAACTTTTAGTTCACGATCATGCAGTTCCTAACATGTTTAGCCAATGGGTTACACCTTGGTATACTGTTACACCATACTCTGTGCGCTGTGAGTCACGGATCGTCTGGAGAGGCTCATTATTACATATTTATGTCATCTATAACCCACCGACATGTTTGCTGCAGCGCGGGCGCGGCTTCCGCAAACAATCGCCGCACTCAACTATATTGATCGTTTCTCAGAAAAGCTACATACATTTATATAAATACGAACATCGAATCTAGGCGGTTGCTATGTGGAGAGTATTCAGGTTAACTTTATAAAGCATTTTCATTTAATAGCGTTGACCAGACATGCTGCGCCGACCCTATGAAAATAGAGAATAAAGAAAAAAAATATTGTCTGTGATGATCTTTTCAGATTGCAGTCTGTGAAAAAAATAAGAAAGGTAAGGTAGGTAATAAATAAGGCTAATATTATAATTGAAAAATGTTTTTTGTTGGAATTGGATAAAGAAACAATAAATTCGGTTACCGTAAGAAGTAAGTACCTACATAGAAGCGAGTATGCATTGAGTACTCATCCGGTAAACAGTCATTATTTCCATCTAATATCGACGCGTTTTATTAATTGGAAAATGCGATTCATGACGTCACGTCCGCCATCTGACGGGGCGGGCGGGCCGATCAGCAAACGACCGTTTAGTAAAAGGCGTTTCACAAGTTGATGGAGTGCCAGTCTGCGTGCATTTCTCAACGAGGCTACAATTGTCTACAAGTATTTACCTATTAGAAAAAACCCTGTAAATAAATAATATAAAAAAAAAAAATTTAAAAAAACGTATTAACCCACAGTCTGTGAAAAAGAGTACCTAACAAGTATCAATGAGTGCATAAGTCCAAACTATTTTGTAATTTCTAAATTACTTTGTTTGTGGTAGCTGAGTATGTAAATTAAAGGAAAATGATTAAATGTGCTGAACATGATTTGAGATGTGTTTCTGTATCTATTTAGGTACCGTACATGTGCTTGTATTAAATTAATATTATACTAAGTAATCTGTGTTATTTCCCACATATCAATATTTTGATTGAATCAGTCATAGATGTGCTATGCTCGTTTTCTTGGCAAAAACTCAATGACCTATTAAACGTGTTTTAGGCTGTGGTCATTTATAATTTGTATTTATTTATTATGCCTCTAACTGAATTAATACCGTTTTAATTGACCAAAGAAGTCTTAATTATTCAGTCAATGAATTGGTTAATAGGCCATATCGTATACCTAACATTAATAAATAAAGGACCTATCATAATATCATTCAGTCGTTGGTTCGACGGCATTCTGCCGGATCAGTCTTGTAAAGTACGCGTAAAATTAGGTATATCATCTGTGAACTCTACACCGAACTGATGTTGATTTGATTTATAATGAAAATAATTAAGTTTTGGAATTGGATTTAAAATTACGTTTTGATATCAACATACAACATAACAGATTCTCAAACGATTCTGTTTAAAAATGTTCTAATAAGAACGAGAGATAATTAACAGTTTTTTTTTTATTCGTTAGCCTGCGCTGTCCCACTGCTGAGCAAAGGCCTCCCCTAAATCCTTCCATGCATCCTTTTCCAGGGCCACTTCCAATTAACTATTATTTTTAAGAAAAAAAAATCGATTGTGATTATCTACATTACTATTATAAAGAGAAAATATTACCCCACCCTTCACCATTTTTGTTTGTAATGAATAAACTCAAAACTACTGGACCGATTTATATAACTCTTTCACCAGTAGAATGCTATATTATCACTGAGTAACATAGGCTATAATTTATAAAGATATCACGCGGACGAAGCCGCTGGGGAAGCTAGTTGATTATAATATTATAAAGACCACGGACTGTGACTCGAGAATTACCTTGCTCGGGGTGTTGGTAGTCAACTCTGACAATGTTATTATTTCTTGAAGCAATAATTCTATCTTTAGCGGCAAGACAGTTCTATCGATCCCTCTTTATAGTGACGGCGAGCTAACGAACGGGCTCCGTTATCAACCAGATTAGATGTACTCACTTTATGTACTACACAATGATTATCACTAGTGCTGATCTCGCACTAGACAAGCGAGTACTCGATAACTGTTAATCGATAGTTTTCTGTAATGTAGATATCGATACCTACTTTTACATTTTGAAGATCGAAAAAATTACTTGAGTTATTGTTATGTTAAAGACTGAATATTCTACCAGTAATTGTCTCGTTGGTATAGTGGTCTCAATCGCTACTGCTTAGCATTAGTTCCTGGGTTCGATTACCGTGTCGGGCAAAGCGTTATTGTGTTTGTCTATCTGGTATTTTTTAGTAGCAGCCCGGAGTCTGGGTTTGTGCTTGTACTATATGTACCTATAGCAACAAGAAGGGTTCGAAGAAAGGTTCCCCTCTGCCTAACCCTTCGGGGAATACAGGCAAACACTTTGCCCGACCTGGGAATCGTACTCAAGACCTCATGTTCAGCATTAGCGCTTGCAACCAACCAACCAACGAGGCAGTCCGAATTGATCTCAAGGTTTAAGTACTTATCGATAGTTCCGGTATCAAATCAGGCCTACTAATCGCAGCACTTTGTGTCCTGACTTGCAGTCGAGCAGAGATTTACACAAATTGAAACGTTTCCATCTGTCCGCGCAGTAAATACACCACAGATTATATATCGTATCGCTTGATTATCATGTCGGGTAGAAAGTTGGTATCGGTATCAGATTTACGGTTTCGATATCGGTATCATGCTGGGTCGCTAATTGTAAGTAAGCTTGGGGCATTATCGTTGTTGGATAGTTAGGGCAACAATTAGTGGGCTCAGGTACCGATTCTAATGATAAATGTGTTAATTTATCGGAAAACAGTACAAACATTGATTAATTTCGGGAGAAAGTAAACAAAATTAATGTTACGACGCTGTGTTTTACCAACTTCATCATTTGACTGTTGTTACGTGCCTAGTACTTGTAGACAGGCCTACACTGTCCTCTCCTACATATTAACAGTGTAATTTGAAAACATAATTCAATCATTTATTTTTAAAAGAGTAACCGTGGAGTTTCTTGACGGCTCTTCTCCATAGGAAGCGACCAATTGGAACCGTGCACCTAGCTTCTGACGATGACGAGCTTCTATATGAAATAAAATATTTAAAGCTCGAATAGAATTTTTGAAGTTTAACTCATTCGTCTAGTGGCTGTACGCGCGACTGCTGAGCGAAGTAATCTGGGTTCGGTTATAGTGGATCCCCACAGGTCTTTCAAATGGTTATTGGGTGCTTGGGGGAGACCTATATCCAGAAGTGGACGTCTTTCGGCTGAAATGATGGCAATGGGCTCGCCCCTATTACATCCATATTAAATAATTATAAATGCGAAAGTATCTCTGTCTTTACGGCTGAACGGATTTCGATGTTTGGCATACGTAATAGAGACCATGACCCGGGTTATAAGACATAGGATACTTTTTATCCCGGTAGTACGTACCCGTGGGATGACTTCTGACCTCCGCGCTGGCGAAGCCGCGAGCAAAAGCTAGTAGAACATAAAACATATCATGCAACTCAGCCAATCGCAGTCCAGTGCTGGACATGAGCCTCTCCCAGGTTACGCCACAACACCCTGTCCTCCGCCGTCCGTAACCAGTCTGTCCCAGCCTAGCCAGTTTTTCCCGATCAAGCTGGGGGGCGGGCGACCCGCGCTCGCACTCCAGGACTCTTCTGCTTCACCGGCCATCGGTCCTTCGACAAATATGGCTAGCCCACTGTCGCTTCAGCTTGCTGACTCTGCAAGCTACGTTGTTGGTTCCGTTTCTTTTCCGGATAGGTAATTTCATTTCTGATTTCATCCTCCATTTATATTTTATCATTCACATAAACTTATCAGGCATGATTATTATGTTCTTGTTATACTTTGCTGAATCAAACCCCTCTTTTCGTCCACCCACTCCTCTGATATCGTTATTAGCACAACGGATAGGGTCACCACTACGGAGCAGCTCTAATCTCCACCATAACTATGATGCTGTATCACCGGACCTCAATCACCGCGCTCTGTGCTCCACTAGGACTGAACCCGCGGAGTACTGCAGGACGGGTTTATCCGAGGCTCTTTATCAGTGCACTTTGTCGCAGTGGCGGAATACAGAATGGTTTGAGAAAGACAAGTTAGCGCAACATTGTATAGAGTTCGGCCGGAAATTGTGGCACATAAAATTTTCCGTAAAGTTGAGCACTCTAATTGCGGAACACTCTTTCAATCAGAATCCGGAAGACTTTGAAGGAAATTGCTAATCCATTGCTTCTAATGTTCGAAAAGTTCTTCTGTCGACAATTTATACTTATGTGTAACACAGTGAATGTTGTTCAACAGTCAAAATGAAAGGCATTGCCATTGTAAGTGTGTTACACAATTACCCCGCAGCTTTGTCTCTAAAACCTGTGCGACGGACACTGTCTCTTATTAAAGCTTGTCGTATGTGCCTTGTTTATTTCCAACTTTGTTTATTTATGACAGCTAAAATTCATTGCTGAATTTTTTGCAATTTCTAGACGATGTGTAGTGCCGTAAATTGCTCAGTACAGTCGAAACAATATTACACTACAAGAATTGAACATATTTACCACCATTAAACTTACCTTCTTCTAAAATTAAACTTATTTTAACTTAAAATTAAACTAATCTTAAACTTATAATAGTGATATAATACTCTGACTTCGTAACAGTACCATCACAAGCACTTTGTAACTTTACGTCATTATAGAGAGCAGTGCTCAGCCACACGATTGTAGATATGCTACTTATGTTGTAAAACTGTATTATTAGCACGTTCTACTCCTTTGAGTAAATAAATATTGTCATCATTTTCCTGCCCTTGTCCCATGTTACTTGGGGTCAGCGCAACACGTTTTCTTTTTCCACTCTCCCCTGTCAACCGTCACACTATCATTCACTCCCTTCTTTTTCATATCATTCCTCACAAAATCCATCCATCTTTTCTTTGGTCTTCTTCTCCCGCTCCATCCATCAACATTTATGTTCATCACTCTTTTAGTCACATACGTTTCTTCTCTCCTCATCACATGCCCATACCAGGCCAAACGATTTCCTTTCAACTTTTCAGTCACTGGCGCCACTTATATTGTAAATATTATATCTTACCAGTTGGTCTAAATCAGACTTATAAGAAATTCATTATGTTTATTGCTTCATTCACGCTCACCTTGGTTTCCGGAGTAGGCCTTTTGAACTCACCTGGAGTATGTCCTGATTTAACACAACGTTGAGATTTATTTAGATGGTAATGTATTGTGGGGCGGCTGTTGTCGAGTTATGCGACACAGATATTAGTGACACCTTGCTTCAATATAAATTAGTCAGAGAGAGTTCTATTGTTTGGTGTTATTAATTTGTAAAGGGTGTGAACGATATCTTGGCTTAACTTTATAGTTGTTTTAGTGTTCAGTTCGGAGAAGAGAATTTCTCATTGCTTAGTCGTGTTTGTCTGTCTGGTTGTGACAAAATGTGTCTTTAATTTTAGCGAATGAATGAGATCTTTTAATTTTTTTGAGTTATACTGCCTCGTTGGTTTAGTGGTTGGAAGTGCTTTCAGGTATTCCTAAGTGGGGCAAAGTATAACTGTCGGGTATTTCCATCAGGAATTTGTCAGTAGTAGCCCGGAGTCTGGATTTGTATCCGGTTGATGGCAATAGGCTTGCCCCCTATTATTATAGGACTTAAACATAACTGGCGAAATGTGGATGAAGTATTACTACTATTGCGAACACCTCTGCCTAACCCTTTGAGGAATACAGGCGTAATGTTACGTTACGTTTAAAACCTATTCCTTGGAAAGGATAGGTTTAATAGCAGTATTTATATAAAACGAATTAAAACAAAAAGCTGCTGTAATAACTTTTCATTTGTTTGGACTACAACTTCGATGACCATCACCCTCGATTTTCTATAGAAATCGATAGCAGTTCAACGCTGTTAGTCATCGCCTCCTTACCGGGAGCTTTGTGAACGTTAACTTGTAAATCGTATCTCAATAGATGCAGTGACTCTTGATATTGACCCGACGCCTGCGCGTCAGGTTGGACGCACGACACGACACGAGTTTGTTGAGGCATACTTTGAAATAAAACCATTTGATATTTTATCTGTGCTTAATAATCACTGGTGGCCATGTTTTGATCACTATTCAGTAAATCTATCGTATAAGCCATATAGGGAGAAAAAAAAAATTCTCCCCCTTAGGTCTTTGATAACTAAAGATGCAACCTACATAGTGGTTGAAAACAAGAAGATTGGATCGTAGGGCTGACTTATTAATTACTTGTTAAAATTGTAGGAATATCGTATACTCTACAATATTTGTAAATATGTGAGCAGGAATACTACGCTGTATTAAAAATCGCAATAAACTGCAAAAAAAGTCTCGGTCCGATCCATATAATGCTACTTTAAAAATCACATACTGTCGATACAGAAATTATTGTAACAATCTCATCAAAAAAACTAAAAGAAAATATGAAAAAGAATTACTCGCTAAATCAGTTACAAACTCTAAGTTACTCTGGAAAAACATAAAATCAATCACCTACTCAAATAAAGTAAACAGCGAAAGCGCAGAATTGTTAAGTATCAGACCGTCTCCAATTGAATCAGTCAACTTCGTAAACGATTACTTTGTGAATATTGGGAAAGAATTAGCTCAGCAAATTCAACCCCCTAATAAAATCCCTTCTGTTCAACCAAGCATTTCTCCTGCGCAAACTAATTCCTTTGTGCTCTTGGACACTGACCCAAAAGAAGTTGAAAGAATCCTGATGAGCCTGAAATCGTCCAGTGCTCCAGGATGGGATAGTATCTCTACTAGTTTCTTGAAATACATTTGCAAAGAAATTGTTCCCATCATTACCCACCTGACCAACCTATGTTTCAAAAATGGTACTTTCCCCGCCCCTCTGAAAAAATCTATTATTACACCGGTCCACAAGGGAGGGAACAGAGATGATGTCAATAACTATAGACCTATCTCGGTCCTACCAGCCCTGTCTAAGATTATTGAAAAACTAACTAATACTAGACTTACAAACTACTTAAACAAATTTAAATTGCTTTCATCTACACAATTTGGTTTTAGACAGGGAGTATCCACCGAGGACGCAGTTGCTGCCCTCAGCTCATTAGTTACTGAACATCTCGATACTGGAAAGAAATGCCTAACGGTATTTCTAGATTTAAAAAAGGCGTTTGACACCGTTTCTGTTCCAACCCTTGTGAAAAAGTTGGAAAGAGTCGGAATAAGAGGAACCCCACTCAATTTTTTCAAAGATTACCTGTCAAACAGAAAGCAAAGGGTCAAGATGGGAACATATATTAGTGATGATGCAGATGTGACATTCGGCGTACCGCAGGGAAGCGTGTTAGGCCCTACATTATTTCTAACGTATATTAACGATCTTTGCAGCTTAAAGGTCGATAACGCAAAAATCTTCTCTTACGCAGATGATACAGCTGTGGTCTTTTCCGGGAATAACTGGTCCGATGTTAGGCGTTTTGCGGAGATTGGCATGGTTCAAATAACAAACTGGCTCAACAACAACCTACTCACACTAAATACAGTAAAAACGAACTACATCTGTTTTGCCATCTCAAATCGCTCACAACCAAATGAATCTTTTAACATCAAAGTACACTCATGTGATAAAGTTTCAAATAATAACTGTAGTTGTCCTGCAATTAATAAAGTCTCACAAACTAAATATTTGGGCGTCATAATTGACCAAAAATTATCATGGTATGCTCATATTGAGCATGTTACGGGAAGAGTTAGGAAACTGGGATGGATATTTAAAACATTACGACATGTCATCCCCACAAATATAAATAAAAAAGTAAGCCCTCTTAGAAATCTCTTTAATGAAGTTTATGTGGCGCTTGTGCAATCTGTCATAGTTTATTGTATCCCCATAAGGGGCGGTGCGGCGAAAACAAGATTTATAGATGTAGAACGAGCACAACGTGCATTAATAAAAATAATGTACTTTAAAAAGATAAGATACCCCACTCACAGTCTTTACCAGATTAGTGGTCTGCTTTCTGTTAGAAAACTGTACATAACATATACAGTCCTAAATAAACATAAGACACTTCCTTATAATGCAAACACATTATTAAAGAGACGGAAAGATATGATTGCTCAAATTCCTCACACTAAAACAAAATTCGCTGCTATGCAATACAAAACACGTTCTGCCCAGCTTTATAATAGGCTAAACATGGAGATATACATATACACAAAAATACCACATGATTGTAAAAAAATGCTAACAAATTGGATAAAACCTTTTACTTATGAAGACACTGAGGCGCTCTTGCAACACATAGTTTAACCTCAGATAATATTATAATACGTAGGTTAAACTAACCCATTTCTCTCTACACACACACTCACCTACACACGCACACTCACGCACAAAATACACACAAACCCTCCCCATCCCCATCCCCATACACATATTTACTATCACGTGAATAATCCTATTTCTGTTCTTTTATGTTAAAATTATTTTGCTGTGGAAGAGCGGAGTCTCCTAATACAGGCATTTTTTGCTTAAAAGGTGGCTCCAATCACCTACCTGTTGTCATGTTTTTTGGTTCAGAAATAAACAATTTTTATTTTTTATTTATTTATTTATTTATTTTATGTACCATAATTAATTTATCTGTCATTGCTTAATTTTTAATTCTTTTTACCTTTTGTGGTATAGTAATCTTATTCCAGGTTCATCGTCTTCACATATGATTATCTATTTAATGTAGGTAGGTACCATACAAAATATTTTAAAAGAGTAATGGTGGACTTCCTTGCCCATTCTTCTCCAAACGAAAACTACCTTTTGGAAGGGGCGACCAGAATCAATTTTTTTTTGGAAATTTTGACGTTCAAAAGCGCCTTTTATGTTCCTAATTGAAATAAATTATTTGAATTTGACTTTGGGGTGGTTCGGTCGTACATTGATCGACTTTCAAGCGACATGGATGACCTCTTGCTTGCGACGATGCTTCATTCCGCCCAGTGGGCAGTTCGATTGAGGTCCAGATTAGGCTATCATGCACCACATTGTATCGATCTCAACAGTCGATGTCATCGGTCCACCGTAACCTAGTTGCTCCTTAAACCACTAATCAATTCTCGAGGTTTCGTAAACAGGATTTGACGTAAAAGAAATGCCATAGAATTTATCTAATAATATTATGATAAATTCTTGTCTTATATGATTGATGTCAGAGGCTAAAGTTAATTCAATAAACACTATAGTGCCAACACAATATCTGTCTCAATAAACCCACAGTACCCACATTAGTCGCACCTACTAAATAATTCAACAATCGCGAATAATATTCTACAATTTATATGAATGGTATACAAACGTGTGCTGTCCGGATATAAATAAAGGCACCCCAGACATAACTTGTCGCGCGTATTAGTCGGTGTCTAAAGGTTAAGCATTTACTTTAGTTTGTGTCAGTTCACACTAATTGACAATGAGACATAATATGAGTTGGCGCTGTTTGGGCGTTGGTCGTATAAAGCCTGGTAATACAGAATGCAGCGCTACTAGTGAAGTTCCGTGGCTACAAGTTGGAAGATTTGTAGTTTTAGCAAAATGTGGGCCACTCTTTTCTTTTTTTTTTTGGGTGGGAAATTATTAAATAACTTCTCCCGCTCTGGGTGGAGCGGGAGGGCGTGTCAGATTCTTACTGACTAAAACCCACAAATGTTCCTTCGGTTGCCCTGTTGCCGGAGGCCACGATGTCCCTATCGGTTTTCTTCGAACCCCCAGCAGGCATTGGCCCTAGCGGATCTCGTCAATTCTGCTGACATCTCTTTGAGGCGCGCGTGGAACACAACGCGCCGTCGACCCGGGCTTGGTCCTTATCGGACGGCGAGCTACCCATTGCTCACCGTTCGCAAGCCCGCGCCTACGGTGGCCGGAAATCGGTTCGCGATTCCTGCCCCGGGCGTCTCCTCCTGCGGCGGTTAGGGGCGTGCGGGCGCGAATTTTGCCTCTCCCTTACTCGTTCCGCCTCCTCCTTCGCGAGCATTACCGCTTCGCAGAAGGAGGTGACGGCCTCCCATTTCCTCTCGCTCCATACCACGGCATGAACCAGGGCCGGACGCGAGAGATCACCGCCGCCGATTGCCTCCACGAGGATACGGCGATGCTCCGCCCAAGCCGGCCAGACCTCCACCGTATGCTCCACCGTGTCCTCCGGGCGATCCACATAATGGTGACACCCGGGTGTTTCCTCCCGCCTTATCCTGAACAGGAACCTTCCGAAACAGCTGTGTTCGGTGCGGACCTGCGTCAGGTGGAAGGTGAGGACGCCGTGGCGCTTCTCTAGCCACTCCTCAAAGAGGGGTCTTATCGCCGCAATTGTGGCGTGCCCAGCGCTGGGTTGCGACAATCGCACTTTTCATGACGCCATGAGATCCCGCCGGAGCTCTGTCCACTGAGCCGTGATTTCTCGCGGCAGCGGAGTTAAGCCCCAGCGTTTCGCCTCCTCGCGCCACTCCCAGATGTGCGCGAAGACCTTCGCCTCTAGATCCCATGGCGGTAATCCGGCACGGAGGCTCGCCTCTTTGCAGGAGACCGTGCGGTAGCTTCGGGCCAGCCAGACGGCCATGACCCTCTATGTGGGCCACCCTCATAGGATCACTGCACGATATTAGTATATAAATTATACTTTATTAAGTAAGGTGCAAATCCGGGAAAGTACCACTGTGACTTTTTCAATTCATAAGTACTTTCTGAGTTTATCTTGGACATTACTGACATCGGTGAAGGCAAACATCGCGAGGAAAGCTGGTCTTAAAGTCAATATAAGTCTTAAATCGCCAACCCATCGTGAGCAAGCGTGGTGATCAACGCTCGTGCCTTCTCTGTGTGAGAAGAGGGCTTTGCTCTACAGTGGGGCAGTAATAAGCTGGTATTATGATAAATACAGTGAATTTTAGACGGTTAATTTGGCAAAAGTTCAATCATGATCTTGGTAAAATTCATGCTTTATTGAACGTATAGTGCCAGAATGACGCAAAACTACCACATATTTTGATTTATCTCAATCAAATTGACAATAGATTGACCAGAGTAAATGAATGCTAGATTGATGGTTTAGTTTAAAGGCTAATGAAATCTAATAAATTATAATATTTTCGTGTGGTATTCCAGGCACAGTAATGCGTCCCGTCACCACCAGTTCATTTAGTCTAAGCGAAGCGTTAATCTTTTGCTAATAATAATAAACTGTGATAAAACACACTGACGATGATCGTCTGTTGAAAGCTATAGACATTGACAACCCTAACAAGGAAATTACCAATAGTTTTATAATTATTATATTATAAGCTGTGTGCTCGATGGAATTCCCCATGGGCAAAACGGACGAACTAATATTCAAACTTTCATTCCCTATTTAACCTCTTTATGGAATTAATTTTCAATATCCTTGCTTAGTGCTCAATTTCGTAATATCCTTATGGAACTCTTCTTGTGCACAATTTCATATTCGTAGACCCAGCGGCTGTGCGTTGTCTACAGTGAATGAATGAATTTAACGTTTTTATTAAATAAAGTAGATGTCTTCTAGTCGCGGCGCATATGCAGTGTGATGTCACCCTAACAAAGTGGTTCTATATTTCGGTTAATTCTAAGAATTAATTATAGAGTAAACATCATAGAGTATGTAGTTGTTAATTGATCTGGAAGTTTGGCAAATATACGTAGATAATATGTTTATATTTATGTAATGTTTATACAACTGCTCATTGGAAGTTTATGTGGTTTTAATCATTTAATAGACGGTGCGAGTGATTCAGAACTTGCTTTAAAGTAGAATTTTTATTGCGAAAGCTATGTTTAGTATTTTATGACTAGTAATAAAATTAAGAGCATGGCTCATGCAATATTTAAGTTGCCAAAATGTTGTCAACCTCTTTATTATATGTATTTTCTGTATTTGTGTTTGTTGTTTTTTGTCTCCCTCGTCGGTGAAGTGGTCACAAGCGCTTCTGCCGAGCATGAGGTCCTCGGTTCAATTACCGGGTGGGATAGTGTTATTGGGTTTTTCCATTTAGAATTTTCAAAAAAAATAAAAAAAAATCACATGCCTAAATCGATTTAGGCACTTATGAAACGTCAGAAGCTAGGTGCACGGTTCCAATTGGTCGTTTCCTATGGAGAAGAGCCGGCAAGAAACTCCGCCGGTAAAAACTAGATGCCACATGCTCTAAAACACTAGTCAACAAAAAGAAAGTAGGAATTGACCTAACTAACCTTTGTAATCTAAATTGTTTTACTAAAAACGTACCGGTAAAAGCTACATGTCACCAGTTTTCTATGTTCCCACACCCGCCTCGCCGAGGAAACATTAGTTGTTACACTCTGTTCCTATGTCACAATACGTCAGGGGTCGCAAACATTTGTTTCGCAAAGATAATAGAATAGATATATTTGCAATGAATGTAGGTACAAAAATCAATCCATACATTCTACTTTAATATAGCATGCAAGAAATCTTGTACTGAATAATAAAAAAAAACTATTAATAATGCCGTAGAGTTAGGTTTATGGCTAAATCACGAAAAAGAAGTTGAGAGAGGAACGAAGGTTTGTTTCGCTGTACATTATGTATTAAATATCAGGCACAATGAAAAAAAATTGAAACACATAGGTACATATAGTAAAAGTATCGTGACGGTTAAGTGTTACAATTTTTTCAGGTCTAACTGTCATTCGTCAAGTGTGGAAAGTATAATGTGCGGTAAGGAACTTTGTTCTAAAAAAAAGCGGCCAAGTGCGAGTCGTACTCGCCCATGAAGGGTTCCGTAGCAGCAAGTAACATTGAATGAAAGGTAAATTGCGGTTTACGATTTATGACGTATTAAAAAAAAATTACTTGCTAGATCTCGTTCAAACCAATTTTCGGTGGAAGTTTACATAGTAATGTACATCATATATTTTTTTTAGTTTTATCATTCTCTTATTTTAGAAGTCACAGGGGGGGGGGGACACACATTTTACCACTTTGGAAGTGTCTCTCGCGCAAACTATTCAGTTTAGAAAAAAATGATATTAGAAACCTCAATATCATTTTTAAAGACCTATCCATAGATACCCCACACCTATGGGATCGATGAAAAAAATTTTTTTGAGTTTCAGTTCTAAGTATGGGGAACTCCAAAATTATTTGTTTTTTTTCTATTTTTGTGTGAAAATCTTAATGCGGTTCACAGAATACATCCACTTACCAAGTTTCAACAGCATAGCTCTTATAGTTTCGGAAAAAAGTGGCTGTGACATACGGACGGACAGACAGACAGACAGACAGACATGACGAATCTATAAGGGTTCCGTTTTTTGCCTTTGGCAACGGAACGCTAAAAACCGTCAGTTGTCTCGTCTGTCGCATGCCTCGTGTGGTCCGCCCCTGTTGGTCTGATTACGCGGTATGTTGTGACAAGTCCAAGTAATTAATTAATGGAACATTAGCGACGAGTGTTCGCTTGTATCTATTATAAGAGAACTGGTTCCATGTATTAACATAATATGTACTCGTCTGTACTATCTACTGAGAGATAAGGTCCGTTTTTTATTTCAATAATAATGAAACTATCACAGGATTTAATTACAATTCTGTCCAACAGAGATGTATTAATTTAATCTACAATCTGCGCACATAATGGTAACACGTCGATTTATTACGAGCGAACTAGCACAAACTATGACATGGAATTAATTATCACAGGTAACAACACTGACCGGTGAATATCATTAGTGTGAACTAGCTTTACACTTTGGTTTTACTTGCGAAGACAGATCTTTGTAGTGTTAGACTCAATAATTAAAATATTACTTTAATTACAATATTACACTCCAACATTGATATCCAAATCGCCCGGTAATTCGAAAGCGCGGGAAGTCACCTGCTGTCACCTTCAACTGACAGCTCGCTCAGCCAGTGATGTACGACCCTGCATGTAGGGTTGGGATACGTTGGGATACGGCTGTCGGTAGGTACCTCCATCGCTAATTTTTAAATGCAAAACTAAGTCTGTCTATCTGTATGTCTTGTCTGCGTTTTACCTTTTCACGCCTAAAACACTGAATCGATCGTTATGCTTGACAGATATGTAGCCTGAGACAAGGGAAAGGAGATATATACTCTCACTGGCCATACAGTGAGTTTGTTCCCTCGTAAAACCTCAGTTACTAAACCGATTTAAACAAATGAGGTGTTCTTGGATTGGTCTTAACCCAGTGGCTCTTTCCTTAATTAAAGTTGGAATCTGTGAAATCCTATGGAGTGTTTGCATGTTGCTGTAATAAACACAACATCTACCTACCAAGTCCATCTACCACTGGATACATTGCCATGACCACTGGTCAGATTTCAGATGGAAATATTATCTTATTTCATGCTTTTCTGATTGTGTTTTAGTATTTTTACTTTTATTTTCAATTAGGTAACCGTTTTCCAACATAGCTCACAGAATAAGCAAGCTGAAGTGGCCATTATAGCCGTAGAACCGATGCCCGGGTGGACGTGTTCTCGACTGGATACCGCGAATCGAGTTGAATGGTATGAAATTGTAGAGGCCTATGTTCAGCAGTGGTCTGCTGTAAATTGATGATGAACAATTTTTCTTTATTACGTACTATTCCATATCTCCAATATGGCAGTACTATAATATTCTCACGACAAATTGATCGTCTTCCGATACTCAGAATGTCCTCTCAAGTTTATAAATATTAATGTCGATAACTGTTACAGTTTACACTCCGGTTAATAACGCGTCTTCCTTATCCACTTAATTCTAATTTGTTTAATTATTTATAGCTGTTAAAGTGTGTAATTAATTTAATGCGGTTTTCACGGTGATTAGGCGAAGCATTATCAACCCATATTCTTAAGATAGTGCTTAACTGTTAAAAATGCATGGTGGTTACAGTTCTATTGTCTTTTGACAGCTGTCAGATTAAAATAATGTCATAAAAGCATGGAATTCGTATGTACTTAGTACAACAAGTTATAGCGACATTAAATAATAATTATGTTAATCGTCAAAGTGTTTTTTTACTGATTCAAGAGCATAGGTAGAATGCTTTAATTGCAATATAGAAACTCTCGTTGTGGTGATTTAAGACTGGTTATCAATTTAAAGGATTATTTTAAGTTAAGAAGGTGATGATAATTTAGCTTACAATAATTTATTGTCAATAAAACAGATGCAAATGTTTAATAATTAAATCACATAAATAACGTCAGGTATCTGCAACATTTAGCTGATCTATAAAATATTAATTAGCAATATTTATATCCGTTTAGCGACCACAGCCAATTAGCATAGATAAGGATAATATTAAATATGTAACTGTATTTGCGTTACAAGTATTTTATTAGCTTTGCAATTAAGATACAGTATTAATTGATTACTATTAATTTAATACTAGATGAACTTGTGTTTTCTCACGATTTTGGAAGAAAACGTAGATTAAGTTCGTGTTTGACCACTAACCACTAACTAACCAGGTTCCGGCGTTATTATTTATTCTACTCATTACCTTTTAGATAGTTTTTGAACAAACTCATTGATAATTTTGTGCATAGATCTATTTGACAATTTATTCAAAACTTGCAGCTCATAATATTTTATGACAAAAAACTATTTACAAAAAAAAACAACCGATCTCCAAAAAAAAAAACACTACAAAGTGAAAAATAACTTTAATTTCGGAAGTCGGTGTCTTGGGTTTTGTATTTTCGTTTTTTGCCACCGACTTCCGAAATTAAAGTTATTTTTCACTTTGTAGTGTTTTTTTTTTTGGAGGTCGGTTGTTTTTTTTTTTGTAAAAGTTTTTATTTTTCACTTTTTAGTTGTGGTATCTACACCACACATATTCGAATACCACTACCTGCTACCAGTGACAGAAACTTATCATATCATCTACATACTAAGTGGGAAAAAAATACGTATTTTGTAGCTAACTCAAAAACTATCCAAGCAAAGTTAATAAAATTTATATGGGACCAATTCGAGAGCACACCCTTTCAAACAAAAAAAATAATTTTCAAAATCGGTCCACAATTGACGGAGAGATCGGTGGACATAAATAATAATAAAAAAAAAACAATCATACGCGACGAACATATAACCTCCTCCTTTTTGGAAGTCGGTTAAAAATGATGTAATCTAAGTACTTCTAAACTAATATTATAACGAGAAAAGATATGATTTTTTGTATGTTTGTAATGAATAAACTCAAAAACTACTGGACCGATTTAAAAAAAATTTTCACCAGTAGAATGCTATACAGGCTGGTATAGACATCGACGCGAAAACTGTTACCATGGATTCAGTACATGATTCTGAACTCCCTGCAATGAAATTTTTCTTAGGATATTATTTAAAAAAAATAATGCTGTTCCATACATTTAGAGCGCGTAGATATTGCACTTTTCTGTGAAACAGCAGATTTTTAAAAAAATAACCGACGAAAAATTTCAACGCAGGTGGGTTCAGAATCATGTACTGAATCTATGGTAACAGTTTTCGCGTCGATATCCCTGCCACTCTGTATGTCACTGAGTAACATAGGTTGTAATTAATAAAGATATCACGCGGGCGAAGCCGCTGACGGAAGCTAGTACTTGATAAAAATCTTAAATTCACTGACAGACAACGCAGCCGCATGAAATTTTGCACAGAGTAGCGAAGGTGAGCACCAAGGAAAGATTTTTGAAAATTAAAGGCCTTAAAAGGATGAAAGTTTGTGAGGAAGTTCGTATTTTTTAGATGGGAAATTGTGAGTGAAGAAAAGTAGACAAATTGTTGAATTTATTATTATTCAATACGATAACTCTTAAAAGTGTTAACACTATTTGTTATTACAATAATTTATATACATGTCAGAGACGGGTATCTGACGCTTTCGTTATTATCAGCGATATTTTAACTACTGTGGGCGTAGTATGGGTAGTGTTGGTTAATGCGTAATAGAAAAACAGTTTGCAGTTCAGATCACATTATAATTTACTATCAAATTAATCACACTAGCTGAATTATACACACACTGGGTGCGACGGCGTTTATTAAAATCACCAATTAACACAATGATCACGAATTACAACTAACACAATAACTGAGCACCACGAATAGAGAACAGTTCCGCGACGTATTGACTCCGATGCGATCCGAGGCTGAATCCCCCCTCGCCGTGGCCTTAAAACATCACGAGTCTATAGAAGCGCGCGCTTTAGGTGTGGGTGGATCACGTCCTGACGCCAGTGGCGCGCTTGCGATTCGTTTTGTGTCCGGACTAATGACCGGATCCGACATCCGGATACATATGTAGAGGCTTACCATAACTAAGCACATAGACTGCATTTGTCATAATCAGAGATCATTCAATGAAATCGGCTTAGTAAAGTTTTATATTATTATACTATACATAATTATTGCTGCTGTGCAAAGACTTTGTATACATAACATATTAGCTAAAATTACGGACTTAGACATCTGCGAGTCTTTGTCTAAATGTAATAAGTGTTTATTAAATTAAATTTAAATTTAAGTATCTCTAAATGTTTTTTTTATGCCGAATTTATTTTATTATCCAAATTCCTGTTGTCAATTATTAATATTTTGTGTATTTACCTTGTTAACTTAGTTGTTAACTTTATTGTGCATGCTATGCTCTCCTATATGTGAAGGTGTTGCCTACTTAATACCTAATGTTGCCCTTTATTTATGTGTCATGTATTGTGTACATCTTTTGTTGGAGATCCTAAATCAATAAATAAATATTTAATTATTATTCTAGTTTAAATCAATGCAAGCACTCTTTCACCAGGCCTGAGAATCGAACCCAGGCCCCCATAAATTTCCTCAATCGTAAACCGAGCTTGTAAACAACTACACAACAAAGATACGGATTCCGAGAGAAACGCGATACGAAACGTCCCAAGTTCGGAGCCGGCTGAGGCATAAATAGAATTAGTGAGTCGGTCACGACTTTACTTCCATAGTTTATCGCGACGGGGAATCGCGAGCGCAGTCGGGAAAACTTAGATTATCATATTCCATAGTAAAGTATTACAATGAGAAATAGTTGGTGGTTTTATAATAATAATAATACGAGCTTATTATTGTCCCACTGCAGGGCGAAGGCTCCTTTTAATGATGAGGAGTGGTCAGTATTGGTCACTGTATATTGGTGATTTTGAATCTGCTCGGATTTTCGCAAGACTTTTACCTGTTTTATAATAACTTTTACCTGTTTTATAGTAAGTTTTACCTGTTTTGTAATAGATTTTATATGTTTTATAATAACTTTTACCTGTTTTATAATAACTTTGCCTGTTTTATAATAACTTCATAACGCCTGTATTCTCAGAGGATATGCAGAGGTGTATCTGTACAGTATGGACATTTTTAAATTCTATGTAATAAAGGGCCTGTTGACAAATTGTCATCAAATGAACACAAAACAAGACTCTGGGCCACTGAAAACCTCCTAAAGGAATACCTAATGACACTTTGTCCAGCCTGGGAATCAAACGCTCAGTAAGTACCCTACGCTCAGTAAGTCGTGCTGGCGACCACCAGATTATGAGTAACTCTACTGAGTCGAGAATTACTTTGTATTGGGTATTAAAAATGAATACTCCGATTGTAATTATAATTACACATAGCATTTAAGTACATAACAGCATTTAAAACATAACTATTTAATTTCATTTTTTCATTGCAATACCTTTGTTAATTATTTCTTAGATTTTTATGTTAATACAAACCGTGTGTCCGGGGATTTCGAATCGGCAAAACTTCCGAACTTCCATACAAATTTCCATATCCCTTTAGCAGATGGATTTTCCAAAATGCTTCCTTAGTGCTCACTTTTGTTTCATGGAACTTTGATACGAAATTTCATGTTTCTAGATGCCGCGGTTTAGGCTGTGCCTTGTCTGTCAGTGAATTTAAGAATTTTATGAAGTCGATTTTACCAATTTTAATTTTTAATTCAGAATAATTATTTATTTTTAATTTTTTAGGGAAGTAGGGACTTAAGGCACTGGTGGTATTACGGAAACATGAATATTATCTTTAACTTGTTACAGATCAGAAAGAACTCTCATTTACAGAGTTGACATTCGAGCAGATTTGTATAATTATAAAATACGTCTGATTTAATTACGTTGGAATGCGAGTGGATGTTAATAATGTAACCACTTCGGTTTGCATAGATAACGCATCTCCAACACTTTCCGTATTCGATAAAGTCTATATTTAATGTTGCATTTCTTTATTTTAATTTATGACAAATTAAAATGGCACCTTAAATATACAATAATTTTCTCACGTTATTCGGAACAACATCGCGTCGTAGATTTTGAAGTTTATTTACTTGCTAAAACTATACCTGTGTACATGTTTATTTAAAAGCTGGTCATTGTTGGCAATACCGAAGTAAAGAGAGCACGAGGCCGGTCGCCAACACGCTGGTCCGGCCAAGTAGAAGAAGCTACGTCCTCAAGTAAATTTCAGCAGGTGGTGATGGCAACTTTGGACCGGAGTCGATGGAGGCAGATTGTCCGTTTAAAGGGGTCCAGTGACCACGATCCTCAGTAATGAGGGACCGATTGATGAAGAAGAGATGTTTATTTTATGGTGGGTAGTAGCAACCAATATTAAACTGCAGGCTGTTTCACAGAAACCACCAAACCGATATGCTATATTATAACGCCTGAATAATACTCACGCCTGTTTCCCATGGGGGTAGGCAGAAACTACAGAACGCCACCTGCTACGATCCTTACATACTACTTTTGCTTCGTTTACGTTCATACATCTGTGGTGCTGTTCTGTCAAAATCTCACCGTGAAAACTTAGGTGGGGTGAGCTTGAAGAAGTGAGCTCTGTGAATGTGTCAACACCTAGTATCAAGTGGAATGACAGCTCACTTTAAGCTCTCTTCACCTAAGTTATCACGATGACATTTTTACAGAATGCAACGGCTGGTCATACACGCCCGCCGCGCCGGTAGGCACTACGCAACACGACCTTTCTGAAGAACATCACCAATAAAGTCACAATATTTCTATGTGCATGAATATTGTATCTTATTTATATCGTGTCAAAAGCGCCACAAGCACCGATTACAAAATAATCACGTCGGCCTCTTGTACTTCAGAGCGATTGAAGCGAACCTAACACGATCTATTGTGCATCGTACATAGGTGCGTTATACAGGCTGCTGAGTATTTATTTGATCATTTGGTGTACAAAGGATTCATTCGTTCATGAGCTATCAAAAAGTATAAGTTAAGTGTACAAAATTTACTATATTTCTTACAGTTTGTAGTTTTTGGTATAAGACGGAAAGTTACAAAACTTTCTGGAGTCTGGATCTGTGTTCATTTTATAGCAATAGGCTCGCCACTTGGGACTTAAACATAACTGGCGAAATGTGGGTGGTCTACTATTAGGGTACATCTCTGCCTCACCCTTCGGGGATAACAGGCGTGATGTTATGTTGATTATCTTTGAAAAGTATAGCTTTTCTAAAACTCTTCGTCTTCTTCAACTTTAATCTTCAACTCATATTCCGCACTGGGGCGGAATATGAGTTAAAGATTGAATATGAGCTGAGACGGAAGAGTCGTCTCGAGAAGACTCTTAAACTAGTCTAAGAATATGTCTTTTTTTGGAACTGGCCAGGGAAGATTGGCACAATGGGGACGAGGCCTATACCCAGCAGTGGATGGAACAAGGCTGCCAGTGATGTGATGTGATATGTCTTTTTTCTGTAAATTAGTTTTGAATTACCAATCAGCCTGTATGCTCATAGTTAAGAGCGTATCTAGTAGTAGTGCGCGATGGCTGGCGCGGCGGCGCGCGCTGTTTGTTCATCATTAGTATTTCGACACACGCAGCTTGCAATACTTCGGATCGCTACTAATATCTGTAGCTCTCGACCATTGAGTGTAGTGTTGTGTATACATTCAAGAGTGGTGACGACATGTGAGGGAGCAAGTTTGGGAGATATCTATGTCCTAGATAACTTTATGCCCAACTTATTCGGCATACTCAACGTACATACACACACGGGTACTAATATTATAAAAACGAAAGCAACTCTGTCTGTCTGGTACCTTTTTACACCTAAACCATTGAACCGATCGTTATGAAAAATGACAGATCGGTAGCCTGGGACCTGGAGAAGGACATGGCTATTGCAGAAAAAGTCGCTGGCAATAGCTAGAACACCATAAATTATATTTATGGCAATAAATGTGGCTTTATAGAATGAAATGGATAATATGGAATAGGGACTTGGCAAAATTGGGTATTTGGTTTTACAGTCTTTAGGGACAGAAAGAACTTACGACGACGGATGGACTTTTTTATTCTGTCGATATATTAAAGCGATCTTCTTCTTTCATGTCCACATGAGCTACTCAAAAATTGTTCACTTAAACTCAAGGGAAAAGCAATTTAAGTATAACAGTTGTATTTATGCTTTTTTTTTCAGCAAACAGCATTCGGACTTAAATGATTTTTTCACAAGTAGGCTGATATTGTTTCGGTACTTTATTTTTTTATTTAATTACGAAATCACTTATTATAGGCTTGTGCAGACTAGTGGGATTTGTCGGTAACTGTTTTACCGTGAAGTTTTCTTAGAAATTGTTTTGATAGAGTCGCGTCGCACCAGTCTGCTCGAGGCTTAATGCGTCGGTTGTGTTATCGGACACATCAAGCTAGACGCCTAAAATATTAGAACCACTTAGTAAATTGTCACCGCTGACAACTGCAATATTTCTTACGAATAAATTAAATCTAGATCACTTAAAATAACTAATAACTAATATTCACTTCCCACGAATTTCCCACCTCCTTTATTATCTCGTTTGCACGGGGAGGGTTCCTCGCTTCGAAAACATAAATGTCACAAAGAGACAAAAAAGTTGACTTGTGAAAAGTCTACTATTCTAAAACCAAAGGAAAAAGATGACACACATTTTAAAACGCAAGTTTCACGGTCACCACGCCTTTTCAAATTTTAAAGTTCGCGTTTTCAAATTACACTTCACGTTTTTGTAAATTACGCAATAGTAAAAATAATATAGTTTTAGTTTATAAATTGTATGCCCTGGCTGGAGGCCTTGATTTATTAGGTCATCCACAGGATAGCCCGGTTAAGCAGACGACAACCTCCTAGGGAAGGGAATTAAAAAAAAAAGTAGTCGTAGGCGAGTTCTTGTTTTTAGCTTGAGAGTAAACACAATAAATGCGATAAATGCCTTGCGAGTCTCGCCTGCTAGACTCGTAAGGATATTCTCGCCTCTCTACAGACAAGATATTCTCCTCGTGTAAATTCCCGCCTAATATTCGGATCTCAGTTACGATATAATCGAATAATTTCTAATCGATAGGAACCGAGTGTTTGCAATAGAGAGCGCAGTCGCAGAGGCGTAATGTGACGGAATTAACATTTAATATCTACTTGTGGACCATGTTCTGTGTTTGTAATGATTTATCTTACTTGGGCAATGTAGGACTGTGTCTTATTTTGTAGCTTACTTAAGGACAATCATATTCCTAATAGATCGCATAGATAAATATCGAGATTTTGATTATTCGGTCCTGTTACAGATTTATACAACTATTTAATATTGGGAAAGATGGAATTTAAATAGGAATCCTATAGATTCTTATTTAGGAAAAGGTATTGCCATTTATGTTCAAACAGCTGTGAACCCAGAATTTTCTTTACAATTGCCCGTTGTACGGAAAATTCAAACTTTGCATCGAATTTTGACACTTTTGGTACAAAAGTTTTATTTTTTTAAATCTACAATATTTTTAATATAATTTTCAAGATTGATATTTGAAGATTTGAAAAGAGGATAGGTTCGTCAAGAATTACGAACGAAAAAGATGTTCATTATTTTTGCTCAATCTACAATTAAAGTTAAGTGTGCGACGATACAGGTTTTCATCCAGTTTACGTAGCTTATATTAAAGGTCAATCATTCTTATTCCTAGTGATAAGGTTAAACTAGCACTACTTAGTCATTCAGGTATAACATTAAAAGAAATTCTTAAAACGATACGAAATAATAAAAGTTAAATAAGAAAATAACTTACGAAAGTTTTGATGGAAATTTTCAGCGTAGCGTTCAACTTTTCCACTCAAAAAAATAAAACAATTTTTTTTAAAGAAAATACTGAAACTTTTACTGAGAAAATTATTTATTTTTATAACAAAATATTATAAAAAAACTGTCAGTTCTTAAATCACAGTTCACTTCACACACGGGGTTCAAACTCGCGACATACGAAATATTTGGAGATGGTCGGTACGCGATCGACGTCCGTTCGCGACGCGGCCACAGCATCCACTGACGGTCATCGCCGAATGGACCGGCATTTCGCCTGCATAGTACTCGCTGGAAACTATCTCATCTAGAAAAAAACATCCATTACTGGTTTCCTTTTGTTTTTCTAAGTTCTGTTCAAAATTTAAACAGCAATGAAGTTTGTCGAAGTAAAAACTGACGTTATCTTTTTTTCTCTGATTTATACAGTGTAGTTATTATATCGTATACGGCAAAGGTTTTATTAAAGCCTTTTCTACGAAAGCTGGGCGAGTTAGTTTTTTTTGCAAAGGAAACTGAAAGGAGGCTGTATGTGTCAGAATGTGAAACATTTTAACGAAGCAGTTTGAATGTTAGTGCCGCAGTTAGGAGCAATGTGTCATAATGTGCTAATTATAGGACGCGCGCTGGAGCCTGGCGTAATACAAGAGTATTTTTAGAATGTTATTGAAGGTAAGGAGATATTTTGTCTAGTGGTCGCAAGCGCTACTGCTGGGCGTGAGGTCCTGGTTTCGATTGCTAGGACGGGCAGTGTTATTGCGTTTGTCCATCAGAAATTTGAAGGAGTCTGGATTTGTGCCTGTGAAGAGCACATAAACATGGAATTTTGATTAGGATATTGGTACTTTCCATTTCAGTTAAAAGAAGTCAATCTGTACTACTAGGCCAATCTAGTTGTGTTTGTTTATTTGGACTTTTAGAATCGAATAGAAATTATTTTGTAAAAGAAACCATTTAACCAGGATTGGCTTAAAATATCAGCGACTGCCTCGGTGGTCCAGTGGTTGCAAGAATGACAGGTGAGGGGTAGTTGGGTTTGGTTCAGGCCATGGTATGCGGCAAGAGGGCATAGGAGGCCGTCACCTCCTTTTGCAAAGCAGTAATACTCGCGAAGGAGGAGGCGAAACACATGAGGGAGAGGCAAATTTCGCGCCCTCACGCCCTTAACCGCCGCAGGAGATGCCCTGGGCGTCGGGAATCGCACGTCGATTCCCGGCCACCATAGGCGCGGGCTTGCGGACGGTGGGTGAGCAATGGGAAGCTCGCTGTCCGATAAGGACCAAGCCCGGGTTGACGGTGCGTTGTGTTCCACGCGCGCCTCAACGAGATGTCAGCTCAACTGAAGGGGTCCGCTAGAGTGATGCCTGCCGGGGTTGCGGGTTTGTCCGAAAGGGCTACCGTGGCCCCTGGCATGTCCTCTCGCTCTGTCCAGAGTGCGAGAAGTTATTTGCTAATATCCCACCCAAAAAAAGGGGTAGCTGGGTCGTGGGGTTGAATCCCCGGGTCGGCCAAAGTGTTACCTGTTGCATTTTTCGTAAATAATGTTTTATTAGGCACCCGGTGGCAGGTTTTGTGCCCGATTGATGATAATAGGCTCGCCTCCCCTTAGATGGGACTAAATAATAAGCCAGTAGTTAAGTCCCATGTCATAGGGAGCGAGCAGGGGGATTCAAATATAATTGACGAAATGTGTTGATATTCTCTCCCATTCATTTATTATAGCAGTCTTTATAATGTTAAACTTATAATTTAAAGTGCAAACAAAATCTGAACATAATATACTGACCAATCAAGTAATCTTATGGCCTCAAAACAAAAGACGGGGAAGTGGCCACATCATCGATATTGTTACAGCTATAAAACTAAGTGTACGAACATTACGATCACAGGAAACTATTAAAATATGTTATTTGTGGAGGATAACTATGAATGCAACTATTGTTCATGATAATCAGTGAGTCGGGGTCAGTAAATACACTAGTTTATTGCACATCGAATAGGTAATTTAGCATAAGTGTTTCGAGACCGTGTTGTTACTATTATCAGCCTTAATGTTCCTACTACTGGACACAGATTTCCTGTCTATGAAGGGGCGAGCCCAGTGCGGGTTGTTGGATGTCACATTTCTTCGAATTTTTGGTTCTAGGACTGACGAACTTTACCTTCACCCTTTTGAAGTAGTGGTGATGAAATATATTGCGCAAAGTAAAGTTCATACCAAGACGAAGCCGTTACTGATGGGCCTCCTCTCCTTCAAAACATCTTACTTCTTGATCAATTTCATCCTGCCTTTATCACAGTCTTGATTCGTGCCCGGTTGATGGCAATAGGCTCGTAATGCGTGGTTGATGGCTAATAATGCGTTCAGAAAACTGATGGGGCTGCCATGGGCGTTGCAGTGTGTCAGGGATGTTTGCGGCGGCGCGTGTTGATTGTTTTTATACTTTAATGCGCGCGCGCTGCATCAATGGTGGCACGAGTCATGGCCAGCCCCAACAGGGTTCTGAAAATGATAGCTGACAGAGTGGACTGTCCTTATATAATTCACTGTTGTCAGTTACATGTGTCACCGTATTGTGTTGTTTACTAACACGTAGTTTTAAGGATATTGTTACTAACCCTCTATGAGTCTTGGCTCGAAATAAAGTTTTTAATTTAATTTAAGTACATGGCACTGAAATATAACTGGTGAAATGTGGGTATACTTTAGGTACCTACACCTCTGCCAAACCCTGCGGGAAATTTAGGCGTGACGATATTATATCTCTATTATCCATCATCTCATTAGTCACTCTCTAGTTTTCTTGATCTATGTCATTACTTCTAATAAACCCTATTGCGGCCCTTTAATATCTCTTCGTAGTAGTAGTGGCACAGTTATGGATACAACAACACAGCACACATCTCAGCGGTGGTCCCACTCCGCGACTTTTTGCTTCGTTAGCCGCGTCTAGTCTAGCCAGCGCCAGACTGTTACACATTCCTAGCATATGTTGCTCCTAACGATCTCATAATTTTGAGAAGGGATTCCTAGCTTTTGGCGGTTGTGTGCGACTTAGATCAAAGGGATTTTTAGAGTTTAGTTTATTGGTAGAATTAAATATTTTAATGGCGGCTCTACTGGGTGGGCCTAGATTGTTATCAGTTATAGTGTCATAATTTAGCAAAGACATAAGATACTATGCTATCTTATGACTTAGTATGTATACTACGCTAGCCTAGACTAATAACTTAAATAAAATTACGTGCCATTGGTTTAGTGTTTGCACGCTATTTGTAGGTGATTTTTTGCTATAACTATATTATCATTTGCAATTTTGCTATAAATTTTATATCGCTTGCAAAAGGTATATTTAAGGACTGCGACAGAATGTAATATGTTCTACAAAAAAATAAAAGTATTCAATAATACACCAAACCTCTAGAAAACAAGTGAGATATTTGACCCCTCCTAAAACAAAACAAAAATAATAATTACGAAAAATTAAAACTCAACCTACAACTTAAAAAGTAACAAAATAATAATGTATGCAAAATAATAATTCGTTGGCATTCACACAAGCAGCGTCATATCTCGTTGAAGTCTTTTGTATGGGCGGCTGCCTTAGAAACTTAGTTGTGACTTAATGAGCACCGTACCTTCTTAGCTCTTATGATTATTGGGATTATATACGATAAGTTATGACTTATGAGTAATGTTTCATAGAGCATATCTTAATTACTTCATAGGTTATGTATTTATGTATGGTTACATAATCAATGACAATACATACTTCGGAAAGCACGGAGTTGGTCTCGGCTGTCATTCATGGATCTTTGACAGTCGTTACTGATCGGCAGAAGCCCGAAAGTCTGATAACCAGTCTTACCAAGGGGTATCGTGATCCCAGTGTCCCAGTAACTGGATTATGGAGGTCAGATAGGCAGTCGCTCCATATAAAATACTGGTATTCAGCTGCATCCGGTTAGACTGGAAGCCGACTCTAACATAATTGATAATTGGCAGGCAGTTGATGACATTATGTACATCCCTGCCTGACCATTTTCTATTTTGTTAAGTACTTGGTACTTATTGAAAGACCTACAGTGTCCTCCCATTTTTTATTATTTTTATTAATGTTCTTATTGAAGGTGTTTAGTTATTAATTTGTGATTTCCTGTGCGAGTCTCAATAAATACTTTTTCTTTCTTTCTTTCTTTCCATACCTAGAAACACTGTTATATGAAAGTATTGTAAAAGCCAATTATTTTTAAAAGAGTAACCGTGGAGTTTCTTGCCGGCTCTTCTCCATAGGAAACGACCAATTGGAACCGTGCACCTAGCTTCTGACGTTTCATAAGTGCCCTTGTAGGTTTATGTGAAATAAAATATTTTGATTTTGATTTTGACCCTTCGAGGAACACAGAATGTGATGTTATGTTATAAATTAATAACTATTATTTCCTGAGCTGCTTACAAAATACTCTGCGTAGGAAATAAATAAAATTAATTTACTATAGTTCAAGGTAATAAGTTATTTTAACGATGCACTTAGTGTTCATTCAATAAGTTATTGTAATTATGAAGATGACTTAACGACAATATGGGAGACCCATATTGTCGTTAAGTCATCATTTGCTTGTAAAACAGATTTCCTTATGAGTATATTAAAAGCTGTTACTTTTATAAATAATGTACCTATTTTTTATCAAAGACAAATAATCCCTGTGCAAGTGTGCAGTGGAATAAACTGTAATTTTAATTTTATTAACACAACATCACTGTGGTGTTCCCCGAAGGTGCAGGCAGTAGTTGTTAGCACACTCGCATTTTGCAAGTTATTTTTTAAGTCTCATGTACTAGAAAGAGAGCCAGGGGAAGGGGAGCTAGGGCAGATGGGGTATTACCTTCAAAATCCAGATTCTGAACTCCTGTAAGGAAACCCAACAGTCAATTGATCCGACCTGAGGATCGACCCCAGCACTCGATAATGCTCAACCGTCACGCTTGCGACCACTAGTCCAACAAAGCTGTCTGTATTTCATAAAGTATTTTCCTCTTTTTTTATTGAACCCCAGACCCCATACACAATTACTATACAACGTGGAGACAAGTAAGGTACGACAGTAAATTAAATTTCGTATATCTTATGACGTTCCTTGTCTTCTTACAAAAAAATCTGTGAAATATATTTAATAGTTTAGTCACTATAGCTAGTCAAAGATCGGCAAAACCCATAGTAGGTGCATTACTAGGTACAACAACACATCTAATAATTTATAATAATATTTAATTGCTACTTAGCCCTCTTCCTCTCTCCTAATTTTGCTGTGCCCGACAGGGTCCATATTGATCTTTTACTTTGTTATACCATCTATATGGAATGCAATAAAGAATTGAGCATTGAGTACTATTTAGTAAACCACTTATTTCGTTTCGATGCCATGTTTTTTTATCATCTGACACATTTTCAAGTGAGAGGAAATCACTGAACGAAAAATTTTTTTTGCTTGTTCGTGTGACCAGCTGACGTATAATCCACCACGGTACGGCTAGCTGACTATCTTCGAATAATTGCATTAACTATCATTTAACAAATTTTCAGTCGGGAGGAAATGACTGAAAACATTTTTTTTTTTACGTGATTGAGAGGCTGCCGCTGCCCCACCCACCCACGGAGCGGCAGCTGACGTTTACCATGCTATTTAATACAACTCTCTAAAGCATTTCACGAGTTATCGCTTGAGAGGAAATGACTGATAAAATATACTATCTGGCTCACGGACTATAATAAACCCCCACACTACAACCACATAGAAGAAAACCAATGTAAATGATTAAATTCGACTAATACAGTAATCTATGGAGTAACCTTTACCTCACTGAACATTGGCTGTAACTCAGCTTGGACCGTAACTCAACAGTATATCTAATCTGTGCTACATGGAGCGTAATTACAATATATATGGGTAACGGGAGCTAGCTCCAGGTAATTTACATATACAATACATACACACGGATATCTAAGGCTGGCTTTTCACCAGAGTTAACAGAGGAAGCGGAAAGTAGAGCAAGGAAAATATCAATAGAGTACTCTCTCGCCTTTCTAACCGTCCTGTATTTTGAATATAAAGTGACTCTATTGGTTTATCATTATCAATAACAAGACGTGTACCCGATGGGATTCCCCACCGGTATAAGTAACTATTTTCAATACGAACTTTCAACCGCAATTGCTCACCTTCTTTATAAAATTGTGCAAAAATGCATGCTTCTAGACCTATTGGTTTAGAATGTGCGTTGTCCGCCAGGGAATGAAGATTTTTATTAAGTTAGTCTCTTGGGCACATTGCCTGTTGACAGCGAGGCGGAGGAATTTTTCGAAGCCATTTATTTACTTTGTTGTTAGGTTTAGTGTTCGGATATTTTATTGTTTTTTTAAATGCGTTTAGTTTTTAAGTAGATTAGTTTAATTGATAACTAAGAAGAAGTATGTTGCAATTTAATATTTTTTATAATAACAGCTTTTCTCTTACAGCTTTCAGAGGACGAACGACCATTTACATTGGACATTGACACGAATGTCTTGATCATCATTCAGCCAAAAGACGTCTACTGCTGGCCGCTAATAATACACATAATCGGTTCGGTGATTCCCGCATCCAGCGGATACCGCGACCTTCACCAATACGTCGGTCTACCTTATGGGGGCCCCATCGACATCAAACTGGGGAGTTAGCTGCGCCACTTCTTCTTCCCAGCTAAAGCACTAGGAAGTGGTGAAGTGTACTGTCTTATGTAATTTTGACGTTTAAAAAGTGATGATTCTCAGCCTAGTTTAACCCATCACCAATCCGTTTTGCGAGCAACGTGCCACGCCTATTTGCACTTAGTTTGGCATTTTTCTGGAATTATCTATTCTAAAATTGTATTTTGACTCTCTGTATCGTATTTAATCTATGCTGCTTAACGCGCAGGATTCATGAAAACTATCATTATTACGCTAATATTATTGCTTGCACGCAGCTATCGGGAATGTATTGGAGAGGTATCGGGAACACATCGGAAGTGTCTCGCCAATGAATGTATGTGTGCTGTCGTCTGCTATCCTGTAGGCAGGAGTGCTACAACCAGGGACTTGTAGTGAGGATGTCACGTTTAATGTCAACCTTTTGGTGAGGGGTTAGGGTTGTCTGTCACTTTATCGTGAGTTACTAATTTCTTTTCAACCAGTGCACAATGTCGTACACTTCGTACAGTACTTACTGTTATGAAACATAATATTTATCTTGTTTACCGGTCAATTTTTGTTATTTATGTTTAAAAAAACTATTAAAAATCTCATGAAATATCTACTATCTATAGATGTTATTCATCTCACAAAAGTTTTCTAAGTGTCATTTAATTCAACTCAGGTGAGTTGAATTAAATGACACTTAGAAAACTCACTTGTATCACCCGTCATTAAATTTTCTGATGCCTAGAGATTTAATATCTCCAAACTGAAAAATCCTAGATAATTTCTAATCTAGATGACCCGCACCCCTATCCCTAGAGTACCGTTAGCATCGACACACGGATTCTGTTTCAGCCGCAGACCACAGCTTTCCCTAATATCGTGCACCGACAGCAAAACAACCATTTTATAATGCAGCGATTGTTAGACTTTCATTACCATGTTCTTATGTAAATAAAACGCAGTAAATCGTATTGGATTTTACCTTATTTGTACTTGAAGAAATGTTACTTCAACAAGATGTCAAGACTGTTTCGCGTGGTGTGCCGAGAAAACTCGTTAGCGTAAATATGTTTAGTTAGAAGTGAATATAATATGATGGTAATTTGGAACCCATTTTGTTAATAATATTTAAAAACCACGGCATAAATGAGGCCTCAAAGGAATTTACACATTGTTTAGATTATACAATTATACATTCCTACCAACCCCCTCAGAAAATACAGACATAATACTATGTCATGTTATTATTTATAAAAAAAGTCTACTAAAAGACTAGTAGGTGTCTTGGGACACCCGGTTAGAACGAAGTTCCTTTTGCTGTACATATAAAGTATATCATACACGAAAAATCTTAGTTCATTGTACTCATCATTATGATATTTATTTCGCGATTTCAGGTTTAGTCCCATAGTGAAAGTTGTTCATGAATAGGTAAAATGAACTCTTAAGATTTTTCTTGTATGAATAGATAAATGCCTAATAAGTATTAATACAGAATCACTTGTATTGTCTCTCAAAAAAACTAATACTAGATGGCTCGGGCATAACGATTTTTTTTACGTAACGATTTATACCTGTTTGCTCCTACCGCAAGCCGCGTTAAATAACTTCGTTCCAAAAAAATTGCCGTTATAAGTATTTCTCTTAATACCCTTGTTTACGTGGTTAAGTTACAGTCAACAATAAAATTCTCACCCACTTTATGCTCTAACGCTACCTAGTCACAATAGTCTATGAAATTAAACACAACGTAACTGAACACGGCCCCCGCCCCGCACCGAGCTTCATACCCCTCTCTCGTCCTGGGTTAAGGAGAAAGGATGCTTAGCACTATAGTCTGTGTCAAAAGTATCTGATGAAAGTATTAACAAACTCTGTTCAGCACCCTAATTGCGTAACATACGATCAATCACAATCTAAATCATTTTGAAGGATATTGCTAACTCATTGCTTCTTATGTTCGAAAAGTTTGTCTGCTCAGCAACGTAAATAACGCAATGAACGTTGTTGAACTGCCAAAATGAAACAGATTGTGATTGATCGAGTGTTACGCAATTAGGATGCAGGTTAAATTCTGACGCAATCACTCACTAAATGGATTTAGTGACATTCATCTGTAGTAAGAAGGTTTCAACTTTATTTCTTACCACTTTTTCTTACAAATATTGTTGGAATAACATTATAATTGTAATTGAAAAATTATCGACGAAAATTGAGGTTATAAAATTAACCTCAATTGTAACGTTATGAAAAACATCTTTAAGGATATTTAAATTATGTATTCGAATAATCAAATCAAAGCACTCAATTTTTAAGTGCACTACAAAATATCGTCATCCATTTGTTTATATTTTTATTAAATACTTATGGAACAGAGTATAGTGCCTAGTTCCGCATAAACTATCATTAAGACTATTAATGCTTCATTAGGGGAACATTCCTAGTTGTGCTAGGTTAAGGAGGAATCAGGTTTACATGGCTACAGAACTTATAGGAGTGGGTTTATATTATCGAGTATAATTTGTATTCGATTAGCGGATAATGAGATCTTTCTGTAGATTAGGAATTTATAACACCAAGTACAAATATTGCGCCGAGGAAATAATAAGAGCAATTAAAAAAATATTGATAACATAGTTTACGCATGCATGTTTCATGATTATCTAACAATTTTTGAACTAGAAATTATACCTGTATAATTTCAAATTCAAAAATTGTTGATGATGACATTCGCTCGAATTATAATAAATTTTAGGCTATAACTCGCCCATTATGACGGCTTCTCGATAATATTTATTTATTCATTTAAAACTTTTTTTAATTATATTTATTTACTTTTGCTGGCGAAGCCGCGGTTTCGCCAGTGGTAAGGTCGGAAATTATCCTATGGGTACGCACTATGGGGATAAAATTATTCTATGTCCTAACCTGTGACATGGTCTATACCTGTATACCCATCGAAATCCGAAAAGGTATCAGACAGACAGACTTCCGCATTTATTATTTATATTTATTTCTTTAATTAAGATGATTCAAAATCAATTACAAAAATTAAAGACATAGTTTGTATATGTCACCGTAAGATTGTGAGAACTGTTTGTGTATGATCTACCGGTATTATTTCCGATAGAATATAAACTGTCGAATAATTGTGAACTGGGTATAATGGGTTAGGATAGGTTAGAACTGTGACAAACCGCGCGCGAGCTGAGCGAGCGAAGCGAGTGGTGCCGCGGCAGCGGCCGGCGAGCATCACTTCCAAGTTGCTCGCAGCTAGGCTGGCTATTTAGTATTAGCGCAAGGTGCGTTACGTCACAAGCAAGCTTGATACCTGTAGTGCTATTCTGTAAAAACTCACCGTGATAACTTAGGTGAAGTGAGCTGCCAATAGAGTCAATCCTTAGCAATTGACAGCTCACTTCACCTAAGATAACACGGTGAGATGGTTACAGAATAGCACTACAGTTCACAACTTGTCGTGAGTTTATAATCTAATGGAAATAATACCGATAGATTAAAACTAATGAAGTTCATAATTGTACGTGACATTATGTATTATATTACTAGCTTCTGTCCGCGACTTCACAAAATATATCTATGACACTTGGCAATATTGTAGCTTTCCATTAGTGAAAGAATTTTTGGAAGCGGATCAGAAGTTCCGAAGATTACCTCCTACATACAAACTCACAAATTTTACTTCTTTATAATATTATAGTATAGTATGGATGGAAAGATAATCAATGTCAAATCGAATCAACCAACTGTTGCCATGAAAGAAAGAAGAAAGAAAGAAAGAAAATACATTTATTTATATATGAGTCAGCCCTATCGTGTATCGGCTTCTGTTATATCGAGTCTCGTGTACAATAATCTGACAAATTGTGACAAATAGACCGTCCGTGAACACCGGCACTAAGATGAATGAGAGGAAACTCACTCGATGGCGTATTGTTATAGAGCAACCCGGTAGGACCGAGTAACGGACTGAATTTCATATTGATCGATACATGAATCTCCATTCGAATCCGATATTTATCTTCATCTATCTAGTTTCTAAATCAATATGACATACTTGAGGATCGTGAGATATTATTTACTGAAAAATCTACAAATTCTTAGGACACTAATGTTCCTATTATTATTGTTGTGTATTTGTCTAGTTTTTAATTGTTTTTATAACGGTTTTTTACCTCACTTTGTACTTATTAGATTAATTATGGAAATTAACGTGTCCGTATGAATTGAGGAGCCATGTCTCATATTTAAACGCGGGTACTACCAATATTTAGTAGTAAATTAAGCGATTTTGTAGGCTCGATCCTGGAATTTGTAGTAAAACACTTTAAAAGATACGAGACTTTTAAGGTGGCTCCTCAATTCAGACGTCTGAATTGAGGTGCCACCTTACAACTCTAAAACTAGCCGACGGATATTTTTGAAAATTTGGTAGGATTTAGTAGTACTTATGCGTAATCTCTACAAAAAAAATGGGTTTTTTACGGCTGAATTTGAGATAGCTACAATGTTTTGATTTTTCATAAAAATCCATAAATTTCACCGCGCTGTTTCTCGGAAAGTACTCAACCAATTACAACATATTTTTAGTATAATTTAGTAGTAAATACGTTCTAATTTGTAGTGTAAAAATAAAATGAAAAATCTACATAATTTTGCTAATACAACATATTTTATGTGGCTCCTCAATCCTGACGGTCTACAGAAAATAATATGTACGTAGCTACTAAAGTAGTTGATCAAATGGGATAACAATAGCACCAATATTTAGTAGAAATTTCTACTAAATATTGGCGTAATCCAACATTCTGTACATTCAGTATTTCAAAAGATATTAACAAAATAAACATTACTTAAAAATCTAGTGTGGTACGAGAGCCCACGACCAAAACCATATCACATCGTTTTACGGTTAAAACCGTATAAAATCATTAGTTTAGATGATTCCTGAACCCAACTCGGTGGGAAGTACCGGTCAGAAACATCCCAGTTTTACGGAAGCCTATTTCTGCTATGTCAAAAAAAATAAGCAGACGGTTTCATCACAATATGCCTAGGGGCCTACCACCAACTCATAAAGCAGTATTATTTTAATATTACTTCAGTGTGGGAAAGAGATGAAGCTCTACAGATCGTATAGCTCCATCTCTTTCTCCCACTGAAGTAATATTCAAATAATACTGTTTATGAGCTGGTGGTAGGCCCCCTGATATTAAAAATGAGTTTTCGTAATTTTACTACAAAAAGTTTGTTTTCAGACATTTTGCGTGTCACATGTGGACTGAGCGCATTTTCAAATAATGACAAAAAATTTAACCTATCTATTTCATAGCAACCTGATTCAAATTTTTTTAATCTTTTCTATAGTTACTGAAAACCTGTTTTCAGAAATTTTTAATATCATATTATATAACTCCAAAAACAGAAAGAACGTTTCGGAATCGCCCGGCTAACGCGCGGTGCTTGTTACGCTTACGACACCGATGATAAGTCCGACAGTAAAAAAAAAAAAAAATTTATTTCAATAAACAGTTATTTTCAAACATTATCCACGTTTCCTTTTGTCCAATTTATTTAAAAAAACCTTTCTATTTCAGTTTGATGGTTTCGGGTAAGCTCTTTATTAACTCATCATCTGTTACGACGCCTCATTGAGGTGGATAACAATTAAAATTCTATTGTGTCTCGTTAATGACAGTTGAAAGGTTAATCGTACGTAAAAACGATTTATTTTGAAAAATGATTTTTCGCATCAACTGACCAATGTTCACCTAAATACAAGATTTTCAGACGGGTTGCTATGGGTTTTATTTTTTGCCTTATTTTTAATTTTCTCAAATGGTCTTCTGGGTGTGACGCCACTACATTTACTAGTTTCAGAAAATTGTGTTTTCGGAATTTAAAATCTTTCGTTCAACTACATTCTGAAAATCAGACAGATTGCTATGAAACAGTTCGGTATTTTTTTACATAGGTATTTCAAATGCGCTTAGGTTAGACGTGACGCGGAAAATGTGTGAAATTTTTGGATTCAGAATCATCTGCAGTTGTAGCCACCGACATTCAAATTTTCTTACGTTTTTTGCAGTTTGTTTGTAATACATCTCCCTAAGATAGATTTGTTCCATTAGAACATATTATCTCTTATGTAAAAGTTATTTTTGATCAAGATACAACCTGAGACCGACCTGCCGTAATCTTTTGATTACGTAAAAGAAGAAAAAAATACGTTACTAATCAGACAACTTTTCGATTGAACCAGGTTGCTATGAGACAGATAGGTTAAATTTTTTGACATTTTTGAAAATGCGCTCAGTCCACATTTGACACACAAAAATGTCTGAAAACAAACTTTTTCGTAATAAAATTACGAAACCTATATACATTTTAAATATCAGACATATTGTGATGAAACCGACTGCTTGCTTATTTTTTAGATAGATAGATAGATTCATTTATTTGCCTGAAATATGGTATTTTACAGATTTTATAACAAATACACAATAGTTCTACATATTCCGCCAACTAAATTCGGCATGCAAATTTTGTGACAATAACAATGATTCTAATTTAACAAAATAATTAAATTCCAATGTCAGAAAAAATAAGTACTAAATCAAGAATTGTCTAAATTATCAAATTACAAATGTCAAATAAAAATAATTCAATTACAAATTTTCTAAAAATCGACTTACAAAAATAAAAAAATAAAAATTAAATTGGAAATTAAATTACAAAATATTATGTCAATAGCTTAAAATAAAAATGTCAAATGTGGGCTCCCGTAAAACTGGGATGTTTCTGACCGGTACTTCCCATCGAATCGGTTCAGAATCATTTAAACTAACGATTTTGTACGGTTTTGACCGTTGAACGATGTGACATGGTTTTGGTCGTGGGCTCTTGTACCACTGTTGTCGACTCCTACTCCATTTACGCACATCAGGGACCAAAGGCGACCTCTCGAGACAAGAAATGACACCATACGCTACGTCATACATATTACTCGACTGTGATTGGTCTTCATATAAAATATTGTTCCCACTCCCCCTCTCCTTGAATGTTGTAAAAATCAAAATGGCTAATACAGAATTTGTTCGTTAAGACTAACGCATCGTTTTATTAAAATCCTCAACACAAAACTAAAAGACACCTGAAGTTTTCACAAACCTCACCGCTGCTGCTACATTTTGGACCTTCGAACCGAACATTGGAATATTGATACCAACAAGATCGCTGCGCGACCTTTGGATAACCCCTTGCACATGGCGGATTGAGAAGAAAACGCAAAAGGTTTCATCGAAAATAATTCGCAATCGGTGGGGCCAATCCTTACTCCTTTTCATCATATCCTAAGTTCTATTTGGTGCTATAGTGTGTCTGTGCTCTTATTTCAGTGAAATTGCCGCATTGTATTCTCGGAATATTGGATTTCCAGTCAATCACTAGCCTGGTGACGTTGCTAGCATCAGTGTCGTGTGTGATTGAACTGACGATTATAAAACCGTGAGTACTCCTCTTTTCACTGACCACCAAAATGCCTTCTGACTCTGCTAAATCCCGTGACAAATCTCCTAATTTGCTAAGTGTAGAAAGTAGTGAGTTAGTTCGCGATTTAGTTAGGAAGCGTGGTATAATTAAGGGCAGGCTTACCAAATTTAATAATTATTTAGAGTCGTTAAAAGATTGTGATCATGATTTTCCTAATCAAAAACGCATTGATTTAAAGTTGAGGATTCAAGGATGTACTACTTTATTTTCCGAATTTAACGACATTCAAACTAAAATAGAAGAAAGAGTTTCTGATAGTGAATTAGACGAACAATTAAATCAAAGAGAACATTTTGAAGATAGTTACTACAATTTAATATCACTTGCTGAATTTATGCTGAACACTGATAAGGTCGCTGACTGCTCCAGGTCATGTCATAGTCATAATAACAGTCAAATACATTCCGTGAAGTTACCCACTATCACTATGCCTACATTTGACGGTTCCTATGAGCACTGGCTCGAATTCAGAGACACATATACCTCACTAGTTCATAATTCTAAAGATATTTCCAACATCCAGAAGTTTCACTATCTCAAGTCGTCCCTAAAAGCCAGCGCAGAACTAGTTATACATTCCATAGAATTTTCTGCTGATAATTATCAGGTTGCATGGGACTTGTTGCTAAACCGATATAATAATTGCGGACTTTTAATTGATCACCATATCAAAGCTTTGTTAAATATAACTGCAATAACTAAAGAGTCGCCTTCTTCTATTAGAACATTAATAGACACTATTTTGAAAAATTTACGCGCACTTAAGGTTCTAGGTGAGCCTACAAACTACTGGGATAGTTTAATTATTAATATTATGGTGTCGAAGTTAGATAAAATTACTGAAAGAGAATGGGGCTCTCATAAGTGCACATTGTTCCCAAACCCAAACGAGAACAATAATTCTAAACGTTTATCGGTGGATGTTTTAATTAACTTTTTGCGCAACAAAGCAGACATGCTGGAGGCATTGCAGCGTTCACATAGCAAAGAAGCTCAAAGCACTGACAACAAAAAACAAAACTCAAAATGTCATAATATGTCGCACTGCAATGTTTCTAGCGGGCCGAGTAAATCAAATAAACAACGCGGTAAGTTAATATGCGCAAAGTGCAACGCGAACCATCCACTGTATACGTGTAAAGAGTTTATCGAATGCGACTTAGACACAAAGCTTAAACTTGTACGCGAGCACAACTTATGTGAGAATTGTTTACATTCGAGGCACTCAGTAAATAATTGTAGGTTTGGGCCTTGTAGACACTGCAATCAAAAACATAACTCATTATTGCACAATGATAACGCTAATAGTTCTGTTGCTTTGCATTCCACAACGGCTACTGAGGCGTCGCGTGCTAATGAGAGTGAAGCGCCGGCGCACTTCCCCGCGGCCGCACCAGCCGCCTCGGACTCCGCAGTCCCTATTCAAGTAAACAAGGCACACATGCAACCGCAATCGATTAAGTCTATAGGTGTGCAGTCCGTGTTATTGTCAACAGCTATCGTTGATGTAGCAGATGTACACGGTAGATATCATAAAGCGCGGGCGCTCCTTGATAATGGAAGCCAGCGCTGTTTCGTTTCTAAATCATTATGTCAACTCTTAAACGCACCATTAATACAGTCCACTAACGAAGTTCGAGGCGTAGGTGATTCGGTAGTACATTGTTCGCAAGCTTGTAATATCGTTATCAAATCCTGCGTCGATAGTTCATTTACTGCGCGCATTCATTGTTATGTGCTGTCTAGGATCACGGCTTCGATGCCTGCTGTATGTAAATTAAGCGCGCAAGTCTGTATTCCAGACAACATACGGTTAGCCGATCCGGAGTATCTAGACTACAAAAATATTGACATTTTGATTGGCGCAGATAGGTTTTGGGATCTGTTAGAAGACGGTAAAATTCGTTTGACTAGTGGTCCGTTTCTACAGAACACCAAACTAGGCTGGATTATTTCCGGACCTATACTTAATTATTCGCGTAAAAATGCGCCAATTCATTGCAATATTATTAATTCTATAGATACGCAACTTCGATTGTTCTGGGAGATTGAGGAACTGTCTAAGGTCAGAGACGCACAGACTGAGGAAGAACGTGCATGTGAAGATCACTTTGTTCGCACCACTACTCGCAACAGCGAGGGGAGATTCTGCGTGCACATTCCACTCCATCAGTCACCTGATACCTTAGGGGATTCTTATACACAAGCAGAACGTCGATTTCTTGCGCTAGAAAAACGTCTGCAGCGTTCGCCTGAATATAAAACTCTTTATTCAAATTTTTTGGAGGAGTATCTTAGCTTAGGCCATATGACACAGGTAGATTCCTATGAATCCCCGTGTTATTTCATGCCACATCATGGAGTGTTCCGCGAGCTCAGCACCACCACCAAGTTGCGCGTGGTGTTTGACGCAAGCGCACGATCAAGCTCTGGTAAGTCACTGAATGATTTGCAACTAGTTGGCCCTCCTATACAGGGTGATCTCGTTGCCATTCTTCTCCGCTTTCGGCAGCACAGGTACGTGGCGTGCGCCGACGTGGAGAAGATGTACCGACAGTGCCAGGTAGATGAGGGTCAGCGCAGCTTGCAAATGATTCTGTGGCGTGACCATCCTTCCAAGCCGTTAGGTATATTTAAATTAAACACCGTAACGTATGGAACCGCCTCCGCACCTTTTCTAAGTGTTAGGTGCCTAAAACAATTAGCCTCCGAATCTCCTGATCCTGATGTCGCTCGAGCTATAAAAGATGATTTTTATGTCGACGATTACATTACGGGCTTAGATGATAAAATAAAACTATTAGATCTATGCGACAAAACTCAGAAGACGCTGCAGTCGGGCTGTTTTCCACTTAGGAAGTGGATATTTAATTTTAAACACGATGATGACCATCAGTCGTCTAGTCAGTTTAAACCTTTAAGTTTAGATGAAAATGTTAGTTCTAAAACCTTAGGAATAGGCTGGCATAACGCAAGCGACAGTTTTTATTTTAATTCTCACGTTAATATTGAAAACACCAAGCCTATTACAAAGAGGTCTATTTTATCAAACGTTTCGCAAATTTTTGACCCTCTCGGTTTGTTGAGTCCTGTCATAATTGTTGTCAAAGTTCTTTTGCAACAATTGTGTGTTAGTTATTTAATACATTCTGTAATTTTGGCTTCATTTTCATCAAATAAATTAAAATTTATGTCTTGTGGGCGTCGTTCATAAAAGCGCGGGCCTGGCACAAGGAGTCGTCGACTAGCTGTCAGATAGATAAGTTGTGTCTCGATTTATATTTTATTAATCCTGTAGTACTTAATGTGTCTATGAATAAACTGTTCCTACTTGCCTTTGTGAGTATAATTTACCACGAGAACCCTGGGAATACGCAAATTTAATACTTCAGAAGTGGTTTAACCCTTGGAGAAAATCTGCTGGTATGTAACCTCTTTATTATAATGTAAATCACTACATAATTGGTTTGTATACCTACTTACAAAGATGTTACTTACATTATTTTACAATCTTAGTTTTTCGGGAATTAAGAACGAAGTAGGTTATACGTCACCTGTTTGAAAAGGCGACGAGCAATGGCAATACTCACACTACAGCAAGTAGGTACTTGCCCTGTTATAAACAAGCGTAATCACCTCTAGAACTAAACATAATAGGTGTCTGATTTAGTTGGTATCAGGTCGTTTCATTTTACTGAAATGATTAGCCCACTTATTATTTTACAAATATGTTTACAGCGGGTGTGGTAAAATCATGTAGTTTTATAGTGTATCTGAGGGTGTACATGCAAACTATGTTGTGTAGGTAGGTATCTTTGAACAAAAGTTGTAAGTAGATAAATTATGGTCACAAAGCGCAAAACGCTTCACCTACCCACAGCCGTTGGAAGTAGGGTACCGGTCTTGTATCTGTTTGTTTTATTTTCTATGTTTATGATAACAAAGACTACGCACATAGTACGTCTATTGTTAGCAATTGTATACATGATTAATTTCTGGGCTTTATTTGTATAAGTTATTGCATGTGTGTGACCACAGATAACGATGGTTAAATTCCATTAAAATAATCATAGCTTACGCAAAAAAAAAAACATAAATGAATAATTTTAGAATTATAGGGGGATAACGTTCAGTTACACGTACCCACATATTCATTGCATAGTAATAAATGTTATTGTTTTCTTCTCTTCCTCTCCCCTTCACCTACCCCCTTTTACTTCTTTTTTTCTTTTTCCTTCATTCACACACACATTCACTCACCAATTTTTGCTTTATACACTCACACCTGTTATCTTGTTTTACTACTTTGTGGACGCATACATAGTCTCCACTCATACCAGATTCCCGAGGTATATCTTAAACATGTCTTCCACGGAAGCGTCAGGCTATACGCCACCACCCCGCGATCGCGGGCGAACTAGACAGAGTCGCAGCATCACTCGGTATGACCAGCCCATACGGAGACCCATGACAAGTTCACGTGATAAACGCCGCCATCATAAACGACAAACTGACCGTAGCAGATCTCGAAGGCGATGCTCGTTCAGTAGCACGAATAGTGGCAGACATGCACGTAGACCACGTTCCTCTTACCAACGCCTTCGCCGCTCTGCTACCAGTACGTCTGAAAACTCTGATGATTTATACTATATTAAAAATCGACACGCAAAAGGTGGGAAACGACGGCATCGTTCCCAATGTAACACGTCATCATCTGATAATTCGCTTTCATCGACTGCATCCGAAAGATCATCGCGCCCAAAACAACGGCTAAGCAAGTACTCAAAACGTAAGAGAAGATCATATTCATCACCTCGCCGTGACATCGACGTTATAAGAGAACTATCACGTGTGTTCCGTAAGACCGATCACCACTTTGAAGGGGCGCAAAATGTGATTCCCGAATTCAACCCAGATGCTAATGAACAATCGGCTATAAATTGGATTCGCAAGGTTAATGAAACCGCTAAAATTTATAAATGGAGTGAAAAGCAGATTACATTCTACGCCATTCCAAAATTAGCAGGTCATGCAAAGAAATGGTACCAGGGTCTTAGTACGCTAAACCTGACCTGGCGTGAATGGCAAAAGAAAATAATTAGAACCTTCCCTGATGACCGGAACTATGCTGACCGCTTAAATGAAATGTTAGACAGAAGGAGCAGAAGAGAGGAATCCCTAGAGGATTATTACCATGATAAAGTGAGATTAGTAAAAATGTGTGGTATAAGAGGGCGTAACGCGGTTGACTGTATTGTCAATGGGATTTTTGACAATAACATTCGTTTAAACGCTCAGGGTTCAAGTTTTAGTAGGCCATCGCAGCTACTTAGATATCTACGCCGTATTTCAGGAAAAAGCAACCTAATCTCACGTAAATTCAACTTAAGCCGAAACGAGAATGTAATGACAAACCGTGATATAACACCCAACGCTCAAAAATCAATAAATAAGCTTCAAGAACGTAATAAAAATGTTCAATGCTACAACTGCTTAGAGTACGGACATACATCACGCACTTGTACAAGACCAATTAAACGGTGCACGAAATGTTCTCGTCTCGGACACGATACCCAAAAATGCGAAGTAATTCAAAATTTTCGTGAGCAGCATGGCAGTAAAAGTAAAGCGAGTAATATGACAAGTACTAAAACTGAGCCAGTTCAAAATGTTTTAAAAATCTCATCGGACAGTCAAACTAATGGCAAGTATTTTAAATCTATTACTTTAAATGGAGTTAAACTATCCGCATATATTGATTTTGGTAGTGAATGCACCCTTATTCGCAAAATAGTGGCAGATGAGGCTCATCTCCCTATAGTAAAGTCAGGTCTCCCCTTAATTAAAGGATTTGCTTTCGGAAGCATAGTACCGATAGGTAAAACCAATATTAATGTCGTGGTTGACGCAGTTGAAGCTGATATTGAAGCGTATATTGTGGATGATCATTTATTAGAAACTGATGTTTTAATCGGGCAATCATTGACTGAATTACCTACTGTAGTTGTTCATAAAACAAGTTCCAGTTTAACATTATATTGCGATGACTCCGAGCTAGAAAAGATCAACTTAAATGTCACCCACGACACAGTATTGCAAGAAGGGTTAAATAATTTAGAAGTACACACAGTTAACAAGCATACTGGGCTACTTTTTGTGCCCGGAAATATATGTATGAGACCTGGAAGGGAATATTCAATTTTTCAAGGAGTTTATCAGTTCGAAGCTGGCAAAGGTAAAATTCTTATAATAAATATGTCCAATGAACATATCAGTCTCAAGGAAAATAAGCTAATATCGCGTGTAGTACAATTATCTGAGAAAGATGTATTTTTACCGAACTCTGACTTGCTTGAAGTTAACAATATCAATGTAAGAGAGACAAATTTACCAACATTTACTGAGTCTAAACGTCCAATAACGATGGAGATGTTAAATTTAGGGCCAGCTATCACCGAAAAGGACAAAAATAGATTGCTTCAGCTATTAAATGATTTTAGAGATTGTTTCGCTCTCGACACCGGTGAACTGGGAGTGACTCACGTAACTGAGATGAGTATCAGATTAAATGATACTACTCCTGTCTACTATAAGCCGTATAGGCTACCATTCAGTGAACGCGCTAAGGTGAGAGAGATAATTGGGGATCTATTGGCTAATGGCATTATACAGGAATCTCAGTCACCCTATGCGAGTCCAATAGTTCTCGTGCGTAAGAAAAATAACGACTATCGCCTTTGTGTAGATTACAGAGCATTGAATAAAAAGACGATCAAGGACAGTTACCCAATGCCTGTTACCCAATGCCTGTTATCGACGATCAGTTAGATCGGCTTAGTGGCAAATCGTTATTCACGAGTCTGGATCTCGCATCGGGTTATCATCAAATTCCTGTGGCTCAAAACTCAAGGCATATTACGGGGTTCGTAACCCCCGATGGCCACTACGAGTACACACGTTTGCCTTTTGGCCTTGTCAATGCTCCTGCAGTCTTCCAAAGTATGATAAACAAAGCTCTTGGTACAAAACGATTCGAATTGGCTATACCATATCTGGATGACTTATTGGCAATGGCCAGCACGCCTCAAGAAATGTTTGACAAACTTGAGGCAATTTTAGAGCTCTTACGAAAAGCAAACCTTACCCTAAACATAAAAAAATGTTGCTTCTTCCAGTCTAAAATTGATTATCTAGGCTTCGAAATATCTGAAGACGGACTTAAACCTGGAAGTAAAAAAATACTGGCGGTGTCGGAATTTCCCCGCCCAAGTAATGTTCATCAGGTTCGACAGTTCATCGGACTAGCCAGTTTCTTCAGACGTTTCGTTCCCAACTTCGCGTCTATAGCTAGGCCTCTGACGAAACTAACCAAAACTGATGCTGTTTGGTTATGGAGCGAAGAAAAAGAAACGGCATTTCAAAACATTAAATCTAAACTGGTTACGAGACCTGTTTTAGCTTTGTACAATGCCGAGTATGTTACAGAAGTTCACTGTGACGCCAGTAAGGTGGGTATAGGCGGAATATTACTACAACGACCCAATGATAACACGCCATTTCGGCCGGTGGCTTATTTCAGCCGTCAAACTACACGGGAAGAAGAATTTTGGCACTCGTTTGAATTAGAGACAATGGCTGTAGTACTGTCTTTGAAGAAATTTAGGGTATACCTTATAGGTATAGAATTTAAAGTCATCACTGATTGTAATGCTTTACGGTCAACGTTATCAAAACGAGATTTGCTCCCGAAAGTTGCTAGGTGTGGCTTATACTTCAGGAGTATAACTTTTCGATTGAATACAGACCCGGCCAAAGTATGCAGCATGTAGATGCGCTTAGCCGCAATCCTGTATTTCCCCCCGAGCAAGAAGAATTAGAAGTTCTTAACATCACGACTAATGGCTCCATACTATTCAAATGGCAGACCCACATTTAAAGGCGGTTAAGCAGATCCTACAGAAAAACGAAACTGACATAAAAGACATATATCAAAATTATGCAATCCGAGATGACAAGATTTATAGAAAGATGGGCAACAAAATGAGATGGGTAGTGCCTAATTCAGCACGTTGGAAAATATGCCAAATGAATCATGACGAAGCGGGTCACTTTTCTGTTGAGAAAACACTTGAGAAAATCGCATCTGATTACTGGTTCCCAAAAATGAACCGCTTCGTCAAGAAATACGTGAAAGCATGCATTAATTGTGCCTATAATAAGGAAATTTCGGGCAAGAAAAGTGGGGAATTACATCCCATTCCAAAGATTAGCGCTATTTTCCACACCGTCCACATGGACCATCTTGGCCCATTTGTTAAAAGCAAAAGAGGGAATTGTTACATTCTTGGAATTATAGATGCGTTCAGCAAGTTTATTTTTGTTAAAGGCGTACGAAACACTAAAACTAAAACAACTATTAAGGTTTTAGAAGAAATCTTCTCGGTATTTGGTCATCCTAAAGTAATTATATCTGATCAAGGTTCCTCTTTCACTTCCAGTGAATTCAAGGCCTTTACTGGCTCGATTGGTACCAAACATGTGTATAACGCAGTGGCGACACCGCGTGCTAATGGGCAGATCGAGCGGTATAATAAGACCATCTTGAATTCACTGGCGGCAATGAATCATGGTCTTGATGAAAAAGATTGGGACCTTAATTTAGGAAGGCTACAATGGAGCCTAAATAACACTGTTAATAAAGGCACAGGAAAGTGTCCTGCTGAGATAGTTTTCGGACAAAGAACGATAGGCCGTTCAGAAGGAATTATTAAAGGCGCTTTGGAAGATACAGAGCAAATGACAAGTACAGAAAGAGAAGAATTAAGAATGACTGTTCAAGAGAATATAGAAGATAATCAACTAAAAATGAAAAATAATTATGACAAAAACAAAGCACCCACTAAAGTATTTCAGCAGGATGATCTTGTTATGATTCCCAATCATAAAACAGAAAAGGGCAAAAGTAAGAAGTTAGTCCCAAAGTTTCGGGGACCCTTTCAGATAACACGCGTCCTAGATAATGACAGGTACGAAGTATCTAGCATTCGCGGACACGCTAATCGTGCATACCGCAATATTTTCCCGGAAGACCATTTAAAACCGTGGATAACGATGGGGGCACCCTCTGTTACTGACGAAATAAGCTCCACAACTGACGATTCTCTTTCAGAGTAATTTAATGCATCTATTATCTAAGTATATCTTTATTAATTGACTTACATCTTATACACGTACAACTATTTTCCCTATTATGACCATTACAGCATAGATAGCAGTGAGAAAATGATGAAATACGACCCCAAGTGTGGTACTACAGTTCCCAAGTGTGAACACTATGATGATTACCCGAGATCAATGAGAATCCCCAAGTGTGGCTGTTAGCCCCTAGTGTGGCCAATATAAATAGATAACAATGGACCCCAAGTGTGGTACCTAAGTGTGGCTGTTAGCCCCTAGTGTGGCCAATATAAATAGATAACAATGGACCCCAAGTGTGGTACCTAAGTATGGCTGTTAGCCCCTAGTGTGGCCAATATAAATAGATAACAATGGACCCCAAGTGTGGTACCTAATGAAGCTCCCAAGTGTGAACACTAACGATGATTGTCCACTGAAATCAATAAGGATCCCCAAGTGTGGCTGCAGTTAATCAAATCTAACTCGTGTGGTACTTAGGTTATATTTGTTTGCCCCTAGTGTGGCTCTAGTGTTTGGACTAATTTACTTACACTTAATAATTAAAAACTGTGAATGATAATTATAATTTTTATTAAGTTTATAGATATTGAAGTTACTACTACCTGTTCTGTTATAGTCTTAAAAATATCAATAATTATTTGCACTTATGTTTGTGTTACACTAAAATGAGATAAATAAATGGGTACAGTTAAAATGTGAAATATAAATTTATATACATAACACTGTTGACTGATCTCTTGAACTCGGAAAAATACCTATCATTAGATCATCATTGGATCATTGTTAGATTTATGTTATACTAGAATAAGATAAATAAGTACAATTAAAAATAAAATGTACAATAAGTAGAAATCATTTATATATTTAAATATCAGATAATATTGTATAACATAAATATATAATATTGTTCGATCTATCTAGTATCTATCAAGAAAAAAAAAAAAAAACAATTATAATACTTTTCAACATATTTCAATTTATTGTATAAAAGAAATCAAGGTATGAGGTCATACCTAACATTGAATGGCCGAGCTGAGTTGGGGATGGGGTCATCCCCACGGCAGAATGGCCGTCTGTTAGTTATTTAATACATTCTGTAATTTTGGCTTCATTTTCATCAAATAAATTAAAATTTATGTCTTGTGGGCGTCGTTCATAAAAGCGCGGGCCTGGCACAAGGAGTCGTCGACTAGCTGTCAGATAGATAAGTTGTGTCTCGATTTATATTTTATTAATCCTGTAGTACTTAATGTGTCTATGAATAAACTGTTCCTACTTGCCTTTGTGAGTATAATTTACCACGAGAACCCTGGGAATACGCAAATTTAATATGTGGTTATTAAAAATAGGTTGGGATGATAACGTTCCAGATGGCACGGCGCGCGTGTGGAACCGGTTTGTTATTTCATTGCAGGCGCTAAACACTGTCCGTATACCTCGCCACGCTATAGGTACACAGCCTATGTATATTGAGTTACACATTTTTAGCGACGCATCTCAGACGGCGTACGGCGCATGTGTTTATGTTCGCACAGTTTGCAATGATTTAACAGTATCGGTTAGATTATTGTTTTCAAAGACAAAGGTCGCGCCCTTAAAACCTATTAGTATCCCACGTCTCGAACTTTGTGGGGCCCTATTAGGTGCTCGGCTGTATGACAAAGTACGCAGCTCATTACGTTGTAAATTTAATAACATAGTATTTTGGACTGATTCCACGATCGTCTTAGGCTGGCTGCACATGAGGCCGAACCAACTTAAGACATTCGTTCAAAATAGGATCGCAGAAATTCATGATCTTACACTGGACGTCCCGTGGCGTCACGTAAGCGGTGTAGATAATCCCGCCGATCTCGCGTCACGCGGTGCTCGAGTGGAAGAACTTTCTTCGTCTACCTTGTGGTGGGAGGGTCCTCAATTTCTTCATGACCCTAGTTTTTCAATAGACAATCACAAAAGTTCGGACTCGTTCAAACATCGCGAGTTACCTGAGATCAAGTCATGCGTTACTGCCGTTGTAGCTCAAGATTGCTGTGAATTATCTTTGTTTCCCTTTCATCGGTTCTCTCAATTTAAACGTATGAGGCGTGCGGCTGCCTTTATGTTACGTTTTATAAATAACAGTCGTTGTAAAAATACTAAGCGTACAGGCGGCCTTAGTGTAGACGAGTTAGACCATGCAGACAAAACATTGGCTCGATTTTGTCAAATGGAATCTTATCCTGTTGAATATAAGGCATTATCTAATAATGAGACTATTAGAAAAGGTTGTTTGTCTAAATTAAATTTGTTTTTAGATAATCACAAATTAATGCGCGTAGGTGGTCGTTTAGTTAATTCTAATGAATTCAGTTACGGTAAAAAACATCCAATTGTAATTAATAGTAAGCATTATTTTACCACTTTATTATTCCGTCATGAGCACATTCAGCTTCTCCACGCTGCTCCGCAGGCATTGCTTTTTCATTTACGCGAATCATGGTGGCCTGTCGGAGGCAGAAATTTAGCTCGCCAGGTAGTTCATCGTTGTGTTACCTGTACGCGCATTAGAGGTAAGACGCTTAATCCTATGATGGGTAACTTACCTGGGGAGCGAGTTACACCTAGTCTTCCATTCGTTCGGTGTGGGGTGGATTACGCTGGGCCAGTGCTCATTCTGAACCGCAAAGGTAGGGGTGCTAGGCTTATTAAAGGCTACATATGTCTATTTGTTTGTTTTGTGACACGTGCTATACACCTGGAGTTAGTCAGTGACCTCTCCAGTGAAGCGTATTTACTTACTTTAAAAAGATTCATTTCACGCCGTGGTAAGCCTGCACATATCTACTCTGACAATGGTCGTAATTTCGTAGGAGTAATGAACGATTTTTCAAAATTTTTAACTAATTGTAGTAACGATATTTTAGAATTCGCAACTAGTCAGAATATTAAATTTCATTTTATTCCCCCTTATTCTCCGCATTTTGGTGGTCTGTGGGAAGCTGGAGTAAAGTCGAGTAAACATCATCTTCGTCGTGTGATAGGTAACGCGCATCTCACGTTCGAAGAGTATAGCACAGTATTGGCTCAAATAGAAGCCGTACTCAATTCCCGACCTCTGTCTCCTCTCTCCCCCGATCCTCATGACTTCTCCCCGCTCACTCCCGGACACTTCCTTATTGGCCGACCATTGACTGCGCCAGCCTGCGATGACCTACGTGATGTTCCTGCCAGTCGTCTCCGGCGATACCAGAGGGTAGAACAACTACGCCAACACTTTTGGAACCGATGGGCGAAGGAATACATCTCCGAGCTGCAGGTGCGGACAAAATGGACGGCGAATAAGGACGAGCTCAAACCAAACTCCTTAGTTGCTATTAAGGATGACAACCTCCCGCCGTTGAAGTGGCATTTGGGACGTGTGCTTTGCACTATCCCAGGAAAGGATGGTATATCCCGGGTGGCCGATATACAGACGTCATCGGGCGTGGTGAGACGCGCATTCACCAAGATTTGTCCGCTTCTACAGGACGTGATCGACACTGATGCAGTGACTGATGACCTTTGAAAGCCACTGCTTCCAAGGCCGGGGGCATGTTGTCGACTCCTACTCCATTTACGCACATCAGGGACCAAAGGCGACCTCTCGAGACAAGAAATGACACCATACGCTACGTCATACATATTACTCGACTGTGATTGGTCTTCATATAAAATATTGTTCCCACTCCCCCTCTCCTTGAATGTTGTAAAAATCAAAATGGCTAATACAGAATTTGTTCGTTAAGACTAACGCATCGTTTTATTAAAATCCTCAACACAAAACTAAAAGACACCTGAAGTTTTCACAAACCTCACCGCTGCTGCTACAACCACACTAAATTATTAAAGAATGTTTATTTTGTTAATATCTTTTGAAATACTGAATGTACAGAATGTTGGATTACGCCAATATTTAGTAGAAATTTCTACTAAATATTGGTGCTATTGTTATCCGATTTGATCAACTACTTTAGTAGCTATGCACATTTATTTTCTACAGACCGTCAGGATTGAGGAGCCACATAAAATATGTTGTATTAGCAAAATTATGTAGATTTTTCATTTTATTTTTACACTACAAATTAGAACGTATTTACTACTAAATTATACTAAAAATATGTTGTAATTGGTTGAGTACTTTCCGAGAAACAGCGCGGTGAAATTTATGGATTTTTATGAAAAATCAAAACATTGTAGCTATCTCAAATTCAGCCGTACAAAACCCATTTTTTTTGTAAAGATTACGCATAAGTACTACTAAATCCTACCAAATTTTCAAAAATATCCGTCTGCTAGTTTTAGAGTTTAAGGTGGCACCTCAATTCAGACGTCTGAATTGAGGAGCCACCTTAAAAGTCGTGTATCTTTTAAAGTGTTTTACTACAAATTCCAGGATCGGGCCTACAAAATCGCTTAATTTACTACTAAATATTGGTAGTACCCGCGTTTAAATATGAGACATGGCTCCTCAATTCATACGGACACAAATTAACAACTCCCACGGATTTTTAAAGGAATAGTTCAAATTAAAACTTATACATAACTGAGTATGTGTTCATATTTTTTGTTTTTGCTTGTCACCTCATTTTCACCTCCTATTGACTATTAAAAAAATCCAGAGCCTACTCTCACCCGCCAATACTGCCAGTTATAGATGATTGCATAGTCTAGCCATGTTAACGTAATTGTGACCTACACAAAGAGTGATCAATCGAACGGTAACAGCAAGTCTTTATCGTTACATCGACAAGAACAATTCGCTGAGTGGGTTAACGACGATCGGTTTAATTGAGAATGTACTGCACTGTACCGGCGCCAATAAAATGTACCTACTGCCAATGAAATGTACCGTAGTGCCAATAAAATTTGTTTCCGTTTACAATGTTACAGCACAACTGTGGTATCGGCAGTTTTGGGAAACAACTAAGTTGCTGGATTGCATACAAGCCAACTGTCCACCCGATGGTAAGTGGTCACCGCTGCCTGTGGCCATCTGCAATACCAGAAGCATCGCAGTTGCGCAAAATGTCTCTTCTTCTTCTACTTAGCCTGTCCCCAACTGTGTGGGGGTCGGCTTCCAGTCTTACCAGATACAGCTGAATACCAGTATTTTACATGGAGTGACTGCCTTACTGACCACCTCAACGCAGTTACTGGGTAACACAATACCCTTTGGTAAGACTGGTACTTGGTAAGAGTTTCAGCTTCACAAACCGGAAATGTCTAATGTACCTGTTACACCGGCACCCTTCACTCAGTAATAGTTGTCGGTGGACATAGGTATGGTGATAGTAGGTACTTCCCCGGACGAGCTCCTCCACAAAGAGCTCTACTGCTACTAAAAACAAATCCTGAGATCGGAACTTTTTTGAAAAGTTCAATTATTGCGTCATACTGTAACATATATATGACTATTATTACTATTAACTGCAGAGGTCATGTTCGCGTATTTAATAGTTATTATAATTAACTCCGTGTCCGGCTGCCATGAAATTTTATTATTATTGAGAAGCTTGAATAATTATTATTATAATTAGTTTGTTTAATTACTTATGTTCTTAAATTGACTAACTATAATTATGTGACCATAAAGGCAAGGTCACCAAAGCTTTACCTACGTTTATTTATTTACTGATGCTTCAAGAAATTGACTACAAAACACGGTAGATCTTCGCAAAAATCCTCTGATTTTTTATTAACGTTGTTAAGCATCTTGTTAACATCTCTTGCGGGGTGGCTAAGCTCGGCCGCTTATGCTGTAAGAAAGATAAGACAGTTAACAGATGTAGAAACCGCGCGTTTGGTATATTTTAGCTACTTTCACAGCATTATGTCATAATAATGGCATTTTACTGTGGGGTCGGGCTGCTGACATTGAATCCATCTTTATTTTACAAAAGAGGGCTGTCAGAACCATTTATAATCTATGTCGTCGCGAGTCTCTCAGGGAACTATTTAAAAAGATTAATATTATGACGGTACCTTGCCAATTCATCTATGAAAATATTATATATGTAAGGAAAAATCTGCATCTTTTTAAGAAAATAAGTGATAGACATAATTTTAATACTAGAAATAAAGATGAAATAGATCAACCATTTTTCAGATTATCCAAAGTACAAACATCTTTTATGGGGTACTGTGTTAAATGTTACAACGAAATACCTTGTGATATATTACAGTTAACTGAAAGAAAATTTAAAACTCACATTAAAAGTACTCTTTGTAAACAAGCATATTACAAATTAGAAGATTATATTCTAGATAAGAATGCTTGGAAGCATGCTGGTCTAGCTCCATAGGACAATTTAGAGTCTAGACAAAATCAAACTGGTTGTTAATTTAATTGTGTAATTAAATATTAAAAAAATTTTGTTTTTTTTACATTCTGTGATTACTCACACACTGACTAATTAGTATCACTTGTAATTTTTTTAGGAATATCGTATAGGTACCTACTTTTACAATGCTTGTAAATATGTGACCACCATGTATCCATTACATAATTATTTTTTCTGTCATTGCTTCATTTTTAATTATTTTTACCTATTGTGGTATAGTAATCTTATTCCAGGTGCATCGTCTTCACATATAATTATATAATTAATGTATACAAAATATTGTAAAACATTTTAAAAGAGTAACGGTGGAGTTTCTTGCCCATTCTTCTCCATACGAAAACTACCTTTTGGAAGTAGCGACTAGAATCAATTCTATTTTTTTGTTTTTGACGTTCAAAAGTGCTTTTTTGTGCCTAATTGAAATAAATTATTTGACTTTGACTTTGAAGCAACTTTAATCAAAAATTAAAAGGTTAAGCGACGTTAAGGTGTCAAAAATATATGATTTATAGAGGGATGAGGAACAGGGTGTAAAGTTCACTCATCTTACATAGAAAAGGGAGGATCCTCCGACCAGACGGGTGTCGTGTCTGGTAGGCAACTGCCCGACGATTGATGTCGGGAAGTTATATATTTGCTGATCGCGCGGTAAACCTCACTTGCGTGATGCAGGATTTCGCGTGATGTCAGCATGATGCGTAGTTCGCATGACCCGGCGTAGATGGCGCCACGGGTTTAACAGATGCTAATCATTATGTACATTAATTTAAGCTACCTTTATCAATAAGGGAGTAAGTTCTGTTTCAGTGGTTCACTTAAACCATTATCATCATTGACAGCCTTGTTCCACTCACTGCTGCGCATAAGTTTCCTCCCTCTATGCCATGCTTCCCTGGTCTGTGTGAGTCTCGTCCGGGCACTACCCGCGATCTTCTAAATGCTCACTTAAAAGATGTAATTCAATAGTGGTGTATAACAATGATTTTGGATACCCAGTACCCTAATTGCGTAACTTATCTTCGTAAACAATTTTGCCTAATTTGTTTCATTTTGACAGTTCAACAACATTCATTGAGTTATTTACGTTGCTGAGCAGATTTTTTTTTCCAACTTATGAAGCAATGGATTAGCAATCTGTTTCAAATCGAAACAAATTGTGATTGTGTTGCATTACGCAATTAGGGTACGGGTTAGCATTATGCTGTCAGTCTTCTTGACTGACTATTGTTTTCTTGTAAAGTACGAGAGAACAAGTTATTTGAAGGCTTAAATTCGAATCTTCGAACAAAATGCCTCTGCAACTGGACTTAATTAAATAAATAAAAGGTTTGGCAGTGGTGTACCAGTAGTACGCCCTCGCAAGCTATGTTTAAGTTTCACATGTAACAGCGAGTGAGCCTATTGCCGTCAACCGGACACAAATCCAAACTCCGGACTGCTACTGAGAAATTCCTGATGGAAAAAGCCCAACACCAGTTTTGCCCGACCTGGGAATCGAACCTCACGCTCAGCAATGAGGCTGTCAATCATCTTCTGAATGCTCACTCAAGTAGTAGGTATAATTTAATATATAATTTAATGGTGTATGATAATAATTTTGGATACTTACCAAACTTTCTTGCCTGGATTTCTTGCAAAGCTGTCAAAATATTAAGTTCAATAAAGTTTTAGCTTTAAATCTTCAAACTAAACGCCTCTGCAATTGGACTTATGCCAGTTTAATAAGAAACCCTTTATTTAAGATCTGATGACAGCCAGTGCTTAAGGCACAGTCTAATAAACTATTTCCTATACATTTAAATAATTTACAGCGTAAATAAACTGCGCCCACGCATGCATTTATTTTACATCAAGAGTAGATATAATGAGATCTAATTGACATGGGTTTTCAAAAACCGGACAAGTGCGAGTTGGACTGGCGGATGAAGAGTTTCGTATCGTTAAAATTATTATAGCTAACCAAATTTTTTCCTTATTCTATTCACTATTTGCGGTTTATTTGTAACAAAGTTTGAATTTAAAACAGTGTCCGTGGAGTTTCCTGTCCACTTTTCTCCATTAAGAACCTGCTACGCTGTGGAATGGGCAACAAGCCTCATCTTTTTGATTGACCGACTTCTTGACAATTCGAACTTGCCTGAAATTAGTGTAATTGAAATAAAAGGTTAAGTTTAAGTTATGAACGAAAATCAGATTAAGTTTGGTGCTTATAAATATTACCGTTTACAAAATAGAGCAAAAACAAAAAAAAAACATTTCTGTTCCGTAGTCGATATAAATCATTACGCGAGCACAATATTGATTACTGGCGGACGTCACGCGGTACCCGCGTAGTTCCCGTTCCTGTTGGAGTACGGGGATAAAATATAGCCTATGTTACTCGCTGATAATGTAGCTATCCATTGCTGAAAGAATTTTTCAAATCAGTCCAGTAGTTTTTAAGTTTATTCGTTACATACAAAAGTACAAATATTTCTTCTTTGCAATATTAGTATAGAAGTATAGATGTAGATATCGGCAGTAAAAATCAATTTGTATTTTATAATACTTCGCAAAACTATGAAACTGACAAACAAAGTTATAACTGTGGGTGCTGTCTCAAAAATTACACGACGTATCTTCTTCAATATACTTTTAGTGGTAAGGGTTTTTCAGTTTCCATAGTTTATTTAAAAAGTAAGAGCCAGACAGAAAGGGTTGTAGATGTAGGCTTAGTAAGGGCCATCATTCTCTTGTCTTTATCCTAATATATTTGTGGTCGGCGCAACATGTCTTTTTCTACCATATTTCCTTGGTAGTCGTCCCCATTCTAGCCATAATATCATCTGTCACACAGTCCATCCATAGTTTCGTTGGTTTTTCCCTACTTTTATAGCCATCCAAGTTCATACTCAAAACTTTCCTCACGACATTTTCCTCATTCCGAGGCGTAGTAAGGGCCGACACACATATATGTCGCAGTGCATTTAAGTGTGTCGTCGATTGGAATTGAACCCTAAAAAGCATGGTTATGCCCCGCGGCGTCGCTCGCTCATTACCGCGTCATTACCGTGTCATTGCGTCCGTCTGTCTGACTGCACGCCATGGGAAGCATGTTATAATGTGGGATAATCATATATTATGTTTGTGGAGGACAAGTTACGTTTGTAACGTTGTTGTAGAGGTTTGTAAAGATTCTGTAGTACGTCTCTAAAAAACTGATATGAACCATGTATAAAACGGACTTTGGGTGGTAAAGCAAATTAAATATCCATTTAAGCTGTCCGTATGTTTAAATCACAACTGTCATTTTTTAGCAGTTGTATGATAAGGCTATTTGCAGAAAATCGGAATTAGTAAAATTTCTAAACCATGCAATTCTCCGACTACACATTTTCTGTAGTTGTGATTTTAAAAACTGACGTAAACCAAAGCTCTCTTCCAGGCTAATAAGAAATAAATTGTTGTTTGAATTTGTAATTTTTCAGCTGTGGATACAGCTGTTTTGTCTCTCTGTGGGAGGTCTGTTATTGTTTTTCAGTGAATTCATATTTAGATTTTCAATGTTTCATTGTGAATATATTAAAGTAACTTAGAACTGATTTTTAGTATCAATGACATCCATGAATATTTGTACGCCTTCTGGTATAACATAGCGCGCTTGTAATTTTTTTATAACAACTGTTTTATTGTACCTATGTTAACAAATGATTAAATGATTATGATCATGACTTGAAAAGGGGGGGCTTGTGGCTAAGTAATAACAGCTGCACGGGTCGATCGATCAGGTTAAGCTACGCTTGCCGCGGTTGGTCCGTGGATGGGTGACCATCTTTACATACCAAGTCCCCTCCGTGCCTCGGAAAGCACGTTAAGCCGTTGGTCCCGGCTGTCATTTGTAGATCTTTGACAGTCGTTACGGGTAGTTAGAAGCCCAAAAAGTCTGACAACCAGTCTTACCAAGGGGTATCGTGTTACCTAGTCACTAGGTTGTGGAGGTCAGATAGGCAGTCGCTCCATGTAAAATACTGGTATTCAGCTGCATCCGGTTAGATTGGAAGCCGACCCCAACATAGTTGGGAAAAGGCTAGGCAGATGATGATGATCATGACTTATAGAATTTCAAGTAAATATAGAGAAGTATTTAAGGGCTCTATCAAAGGAATAATCGAATGAGTCAAAGCAATGAGTTATCTAAGTCGTGTTTCCTTGAAATATAATTTATTTATTTATATAAAGGTTACATTAACTAAACATTAACTCATCGTTTTTGTTATAATTATAGATCACGCATGTATCTAAATTATAGGAAAACACGTCACTTAACGTACTTACACATTATACTATCATTATACTAATATAATATCTAATATTAGTCAAACAATAATACATTTTGATTACTTATTAGCATATAACCATCATGCCTGAGAGATATTTCTCGACAGCATATGAAGCCAAGTCAGAGGCCCATCAGCGGCTTTAGATCTGTGACACTACGTTAGACACTAACCACACGAAAAGAAGAAGAAGCATATTAAAGCTGTTTTCTTTTATAATAAGTTAGCAGCGCCCCGCGGTTTCACACATAAGTCCCGATCTCGTAAGAATATCGAGATATAAATATCCTATGTGTTAATCCAGATTATAAACTACCTGTGTGCCAAATTTAATCCAAATCCGTTCAGTAGTTTTTGCGTGAAAGAGTAGCAAACATCCATCCATCCTCACAAACTTTCGCATTTATAATATTAGTAAGAATTTTACTAAAGATATTTTTATACTAGCTTTTTTATTATTATGCTCTAAGACGCACTACAAGGCAAAAAAGGTTTGTACGATAAAACTACCATATTAGGCCAAGAGATTTATAGCGTGTGAAAGAAAAAGATAACGTTTTATAAAGATCTATTAATCGAACAATGCGTCAGTATCCCTCAGTTTGTTATCTTAAACTTTTATCCGAAACGTGTTAAGAAAGTCCCCCATGTAGGGGCGTAAGGACGTAACTCACATTCATTTATTTATTTACCTATACAGGGTTATTGGTAAAACACCAATAACCTCTTAACGGGTCATTGTACTCATCGTTATGAACAACTTTTACTATAGTCCCAAACATGTAGGGAACACATAAGTCCCACATAAATGTAGGGAACAGCAGATATATTTTTGCGATTTCAGGGTTGGTCCCATACTAAAAGTTGTTCATAATGATGAGTACATTGACCCCTTAAGAGGTTGTTGGTGTTTTACCAATAACCCTGTATATTAAATATAGGTAAATAATGTACAATTGCCATACAGTTGGCATTTATATCTATATAAAGTAAAAAAAAAATACACAAAACATATTCTTCTATAAACAAGTCAAAAAAAAAAAAACATTGAGTCAAAACTTATAATAATCTAGGAAGTTATGAATCGTAGATCGTAATAATTTTGACACAGCTTATTCATTGTGATAGAACTAAATGTTAACGTCTTTTACGTCATTTTAACTCCAAGCAAACAATTTATTTGTTTTAAAAAGGACAAGTTTAAAGAATTTGTCCGCTGAACAAAAAACTGTCCCTTTCATTTCACGCCAGTTATCGAGACAAGTAAACGTTTGGTCCAATTAGTTAGTTAACTAATAGTGCTGTCCCAACAAAGGAACGAGTAAGTGACAGATATCATCGATACAACTGAAGATAGGGCTGTGCTGAACAAAGATAACCTTTAGTCCCGTATACTATTTTTATTAATAAATAAAATAATGGGTATTTTATCGAGATATGTCGCCAGATGAGTCAAATAGTATAGGAAGTCGGTGTTTGTTTTTTCGTGAATCAAACTTTTTCTTTATACTGTTTAACAATCATAATTATGAGTGAACCAGAGATAAAGAGCTTTGATACTTTGTTTTGCTTTGACCTCTGTCCTGTTGTCGTTGCAAAGTTGTCGACAAAGCTCGCAGAATTTAAGCAAGCTGAAGTGTCAACGGGCCGGCCATATTAGCCGTAGAACTGATGGCCGTTGTGGTGGACGAATTCTTAAGTGGAGACTGCGAATCGGCACTCGTAAGGTAGGACGCTATGAGAGAGGCCTATGTCCAGCAGTGGACTGATGTAGCCTGGTGATGACCTCTGCGCTGTGGTATGTTGTCTTGATTCCGGTAGTCAAGTCCAACGTATGTTAAACACCTTTTATTACTATTTATTTATCCTTTTACGACTTTAGTTTGATGGATGACAGCTATCAAATACTAAAGTACAAAATAATTAAAGATAATAAAGTTTTAAATGTCAAACTGGTAAATATTTATAAGGAGACGAACAATTCTGATTTAATTGTTACAAATAAAATATTAAAGGTATAAGAAATAAGCGATTGTTATGGCTCGGTGGTAAATCAAGGAGGTTTTACAACTAACATTATATTGCTGTACAATTAGCAATTTTAATGTGTCTGCGTATGGCAGGACTTGTCGTTGTCTGCTTGTTTTGGAAACGTGTTGTGCCAGTAAGTGTGTTTTTGTAAAAGAGCCACTGAACTTTATTTGGATTTGGTAATATTAATATGGTAATGGTAATGTGAATTTGCAGGGTAATTGCGTAAATAAAATGGCAATCGATCGCAAAGCCAGACACACACAGTTCACACACAGACAGACACATTACACACACAGTTCAGCCACATTAATTGCGTTAAAAATATTTAAAAAATCGTCTGCTCATCAACGTAGATGAGCAGACGATTTTTTTAAACCTATGAAGTATTGGATTAGGAATTTCCTTCAAAACCCTTGGATTGTAAATGAAAGCGTGTTACGTAATGAGGGGGCGGGTGTGAGGAACAGGTGAATCTGTATGATTCACCAAAATCACTATAAATATCTCTTTCGTCAATCTTATTACCATTTTAAGAGATTACATTGTAAAATGTGGTCAATAATGTTAATTTCGATATTTTTTCTCACAAAAAGTGACTCATTTATTAAAATAGCATATAGAATGGCTAAAAGTAGGCAAAAATTGCTTTCTGTCATATAATGATAAGCCAGTTAGCAATGTTGATTTGGTAGTATTTGGTACAGGGGCTCTTTTAATATAAGCTTATAGAGTGAATTTCATTTATAGAACTAAAGGGCTCCTAAAATATCTTTATTAGAATTCTGCTTGTTGTTTACCTCACCTGTGTCACAAATTATTCCATGCCTGTGTCTTAGAACTTGAGCCAAAATAATAATTGTCAAAGTAAATTACGAAATAACTTCAAACTCAACGTTAGCTACAACAGTGAACATAATTTTAATCTTTTACTCTAGCCAACTAACAAAATAACTCAATCTGACATTGTAGACACTAATAATAATTTTGTTACAATTGTGGCCGGCTGGTTGGCACAGCCCTAATATGGTCTGATACTATTGTCACCGAGCGCTTTACTCTAAAGTTAGGGTTATCAAATATCAGTTTTTATTTTATTTTTAGAGTGATCTGTTATTTCAAGCAGAATAGTAATAATATCAGAGAAGAGATTATTAAACACCACCTTCATGGTTGAAGATTTCTAATCTTATATTATGAAGGACAGCAAAACAGTGATTTATAAAATTACTTTAAATAATTACTCCCTTTAATTTTTAAGCTTATTATTTTATTTTAACAACAATCTACTGGCATAGTCCCTTATGTCAAAAAGCCTTAATCGTCAGTGTTTGCCACCCCTGCATGCGTCAGAGGCGCCGAACCGCACCGGTAGCGATCCGTCAGCCACTTTACTGCCTCAGATATGAATTCCGACGTGTTTATGGCTATTGACGCGACACTCAGCTAATTCGCCGTTAAAAGGTGAACACTTTTTATTACTAGAATGTGGACTTTTTGTTGAGGTTAGGGAGAGGTCACGCTGTATGAGAGGCAGCGAGTTTGATGTATTTTTAAGGATGGTTAAAGCAATTAAGGATTTACGTAAAATAGATGGAATAATCGTTTCCTTAAGAAAAATACCTGCAAAAATTAACTGTAGTCCGAACGCAGAATCGGGTATTATTTTTTATTAATAGGTAATTAAGATTTTTATCATTGATGTCTTTTTGTTCTGTTTTCCTTCACTAATGAAAACTTGTAAAATATAATCACTATATTATATGTTAAATCAATGACTCATATAGGAAAATATATAAAAAATTACAGGTACACAGATAAAAAAATCACTTACTATTTAAAATCGCAGACAATGAAATAAAGACAAGTACGAAACTGAAAGTTAATCTATCGACTTTAAAGGCAATTTATAACTAATCACGTTATTGCAAGTCGCACGTTTGTCACCGTCCTACTAAAAAGGTTAATCGCATTACTGTCTGCGTTGAGGTTAAAAGTTAACATTACGTTTGGGTGTACGTTACGTTTTAGTTTTAAAAGGTGTTTAGCCTTGAAAGTAATGTCAGTTGAAAGGTCGTTGACCTGTTAGACTTTGATTGATTGCTACAAGTGACTGAATCTTAAATCTAATACGAATTATAAAGGTTTGTCTACAGAATAAGGATTAGCGATTTGATAATAATTTCAAAACTTAATAAAAATATTTTTGAAATTTTGAATTTGACAGCCTCGTTGGTTTAGTGGTCGCAAGTGCTACTGTTGAGCATGAGGTCCTGGGTTCGATTCCCAGGTCAGACAAAGTGTTATTGGGTTTTTCCTTTACGAATTTTTCAGTACCTGCCCGAAGTCTGTGCCCGGCTACATGGGACTTATAACTAGCGAAATAGGGTGTACTATATGCACCTCTGCCTATCCCTTCGGGGATTACAGGGGTGATGTTATGTTATGCAATTTTTTTATTCTTCCTGGTGTCTGTCTATCATCATTCTCCTGTTCTTATCCCAATATATTAGTGGTCGGCGCAAAATTGTCTTTTTCTTCCATACTTCTTTCGTCGTCATCTCGGTATCCCTTTCTAACCATATTATTTTCCACACAGTCCATCCATCGTTTCTTTGGTCTTCCCTTACCTATCTATCACAGTTGATTTTCTCAGAAATTATTTGTCGTACTACTATGGATTTAAATAAATTCTGTTGCAGTTAGTTAAAAAGAAATACCATTTTTATAATAATATTTTTTATGTAGTTATTGTGTGCCTGAACCTGGGTCAAATTAATTAATTTTTTTCTTTCTTTAATAAGTAGGTTATAAATATTTACAAAAGTCGCTTGTATTTCTCATTTTCCAACCAAAACAGTTTTCGAATATTATAGGTAAGTATTATAGGCTGATAACATAAGTGGCGACATTTGAGTCAATTATGTTATGAGGATAAATTCTCCCGCTGCCCGCTCCTCTTATCGCTCCGCTCATATCCACCGCTACCTTACCTCTACGGGTGCTTATGCAACTGACTGAGCGCCACTGTCATTACTTACCTGTCACCACAGAGCTACCAACAGATCTCATTTAGGTACGTATATTATGGCACTAGCAGATTCAGTGGTTTTACTCGGTTTTAATGAGTTATTTTCATGATTATTTGTGGGGCACGTAGATATAGGGCTTTATCTGACCACACCATAATCAGGATACAGCTATAGGTATGAGTACATGAGTATACAGTGTGAATTTTTGAGATGGGGCAGTAAGGAAAAGCAGCTTTTCTAGCTAACAATACCATTTTTCAAAAATCTGTAAATACAGTTAGCAGTTACACAAAAAAACGTTTTCCTGTAGCTACAACGGATAAAGTACAAACGTAAGCATACTGCCTCTTTTTCAAAAATCCACCCTGTATACATACATATGTATAATGGCGACTGAGATGTGCTTGCGTAAAGACTCCCGCAGATTGGCTCGACGGCGCGACGCGACTCTGATGGAACAATTTCTTTGAAAACTTCACGGAAATTGTTTTTCCGGGTTCCCGTTAGCTACAACTTAGAAGTCGTCAAGTCCGTATTAGGGGATGGTGGTTCGTCAATTTTGTCGATAGGAATGCCATCGCGCACAGTTTGTTGTTAATAATAGTGGATTGTTATACGAGGGGCTAAAATAACCCATTGTAACGAGGTAGTTTTACTCCCGAGCTTTAGCGAGGGAGTAAATAGAAACCGAGTTATAATGGGTTTTAGCGCCGTGTGTTACACTCTACTTTTCACTACGATTGCGAGAAAATAAAATAATCCAATACAATATGAAATAGTTTATTTTATTTAAATGTACATTTGTACAATTCTGGATTTTTAACGAGATGTTTTTTTTTTCGGCAACTTAATTTCAATCCTCTGTGAAGATGTTCTCACTAGATGATGACATTTTCACTGTTGTAAATTATATTACGGTCACCAATTCAATTCGTAATTAGAGAAAAATTCTAAAGATTTCGCTCCAATGCCTTTTTTATTTCTTCTGTAGCCGCAACGCAATGCCCGCATTCTACCGAAGAGATAGCCGCATTTAGTTCGATTTTCAAAAATAAAATGTTATTTTTTTTGTGAACCAGTAATAAGTCGAGTCCATAATCATGATTATTCTACATAAGAATAAAGACTTTTTCGTTTTTCAAGGCTTGTTGGAACAGACAAAAATTAAAAAGAAATTACTTTTTCCCCTAGAGCAAGAAATGCAATTTTTTACCCGCTCTGGTACTCTACAATGACGGCCTTTTTGAGCAAGAGGAGTGAAAAATAAGTAACATGATTGTCACCTTTCGCTATAATCAAGGATATAAAAGTAGGTTACACCTTTGCCTGTTACATTGGTGCTTGAAACTGTCTTAACAAAATGAACCTAAATATTTTACTGCAATAAGCAAACCGGACACACTGAACATTCTTATTAATTTTCTACTGTCTTATACCTACTTAATATTAATTTAATTAGGTACCATTATTAAAACAAATGTCTGGCTGATTAAGAAACTGTTTATATAATATTAAAGTCAGTATAATAATTTAATTAAAATAATTGTGTGAAATGTTTATTCACGACTTCACACCCGTAGATTACATCGGAATATATAATAATAATAAGCTAGTTTCTTTAATATTTATTGCGCTAAATATTAAGATGAACATTAGGATAGTAAAATCGTTTAATAGTCATGAGAAAATGTCATATCAAGATCGCGTTTTAGAAGCCTAAGGTATGTTATTAAACTAACATAATATAATTTTATTTAATACTAGCGTCCGCTAGCGGCTCCGCCTGCGTAATATCTTTATAAATTATAGCCTGTTACTCAGTGATTCATTCTACAAGTGAAAGAATTTAAAAAAATGGTTCAGTAGTTTTTGAGTTTACTCATTACAAACAAAAATACAATTTTTTTCTCTTTATAATATTAGTGTAAAAAAACCGGTGTAGAATCCTATTCATTCAGTATTTCGGTTGATTATATCACTAATTAGCATTGCCATCTCTAAAAATCAGAAAACCGGACTTGTCCGCTAAAAAAGCTGGTCTTTTGGATCCTACGGCCGGACGGACGCCAAATAATTTTTTTTTTTGAATAAATGTTCAAATAAAACACATTATGTTTTATAAGAAAGTTTTAATCGGTTTTATCATTTTCATTTGCATATTTTTCTTTGGTAGAAACGTGCTTTAAAAGCTCAACCTCCTTAATAATTTTATCATAAAATATTTTGCAAGTTTACCTACATGTCTTAAATTAAAATCCACAATTAACATTTTTGCAATAGTTTCCGATTTTAACCTGTTTCATCCATTACTGGCCTATTTAAGAGAGTTAAACGCCTAACAAAAGCCGGACGGGCCGGACGCAGTCAAATTGGCCCAGACAGGTCAAAAAGTCTAACACTGTCCGGCTTTATCCGGACGGATGGCAAATCTAACTACAGTGGCTCACTACCACACCAACCTTTTCCCGCCATTCGTGCTGATTGACAGATGATGAGATGACATTAGTGACAGCAGCTACCACACTACTGACCGTTCACTATATCTTGTCTCTTGCTGTCACGTTGGCAGCATTGCTTGTCAAGCCATTTTGAAATCTATACATGACGGCAAGGGACAAGTTATAGTGAACGGTCTGTACTTGTTCGAATGAAACAGTATTTACACTAATAAATAGATACACTACAACTTCTAATTCTACATGAAACTCTCTTTCACTTCTGCTCTTCGATTACAACTTCACCTTCAATACGTGTAAAAGGAGACAGGTAGAATAACTTCGACCCATAAACACAAACCAAACTGTCCCCAAACTGTATTCTGGTTGGACGGGGATGAGTGTCGGCGTAGACATACTTGTAGGCACAGACATTGCAGCCGTTTTCGGGAATGCAACGCATATACTGAGTCTTTGTTATTGCAGATGAGCTCAGGCGGCGATGACTACTTAGGTGCCAAAAATATATCCAATGAAATAAGTTCCCAAAAATAACTTTATCAGCAATGAATGAATCTAGCTGTGAGTTGATCGAAGATTAAGATATGCTTGTCGTGGTCAGTTCGTGGATGGGTGGTCCATATCGAGACCTTTCTGTCCCTCGGATAGTATGTTATGGTCCCAGCTGTCATTCGTATCTTTGACAGTCGTTACGGGAGGTCAGAAGCCCAAAAGTCTGACAACCAGTCTTACCAAGGAGTATCGTGACACCCATTAGGTAACTGGGTTGTTGAGGTCAAATAGGCAGTCGCTCCATGTAAAACACTGATATTCAGCTGCATCCAATTAGACAGGAAGCCAACACCAACATAGTTGGGAAAAAGCTACCCAGATTGATTTAGAAATACATTTACGGTAAGTCCAATTATACTTCTGTCTAGCCGGAGCAGTCCGCAGCCATGCTCATTATTCCCGTACAACAGACTGGCGACTGAGCCACAATAGCGGTAATAAATACTAGCCTTATTTAATTAGCTGAGAGCGACAATCAAAGTTATTATATTTGTTGGAGCCGGCGACGTTATTATAATGTAAATGTGTATACTTTACGATCGGCTCGACAGATCCAAGTTATATCAGTGTTACATAGTTGGATTATGTTAATAACTACTGACAATGTGTATGTTTAAAGGTTTCCTTGGTCAAAATGATCCCCTTAAAATTAAAATTTTAACTTAAGATTAGTCATACTTACTCATACTTCATTCAAATTAAACTGGAAATCTGTATTTTCGAACGTTAAAAATACAATCCCAACCATAATCAATTCCTAGTTAAACCCTGTGAATAATAGGCGGAGCAAAGGAGACAAAAAGAGCACACTTATTATTAAATACATTTTCACTGACTTTTGAGCACAGCACTCCAATTGCGTAACACAATTTCTTTCACAAGGATTTTGAAACAAACTGTTTCATATGTTTGAAAAATTCGTCCTTTTCGCCGTGAATGTTGTCGAATTATCAAAATGAAAGGCATTTCAATTGTTAGTGTGTTACACAATTACCCCGCTGCTTTTTTTGTTGAATTTCAATAAGTTTAGATTTTTACCCTTCAACCATGCTTTTCATAGTTAGAATAAAGTTATACTCCAAAACAATCCAAAACCATACCTAATTGCATTATTAGTAGGCACTTTAGTACCTTCATTTTATATTATTAAAGTGCCTGCTGTCTCACATCCTATTACCATATCAGTTTTAATTCAAAATAACATATTTACACATATTTGTAAATTACGTGTAAGGATTATTAAGCAAGTAGATTATGAGGAATATGTGGCCCGAATTGGAAATTAGTTTTGTGCGTCAAAAGACATAATTACAAACTTTTTCTGCCATTTTAATTTACCAATTATAACATTGCCCGCAAAAGAAAATCTAGTACAAACACCAATGTGACTTTATATAATACCACAGATGAATAGTCCCATGTAATAATAGGTGGCAAGCCTATTGCCATCAACCGGGCACAAATCCAGACTCCGGGCTGCTACTGAGAAATACCTCTTGGAAAAAGCCAATAACACTTTGCCTGATCTGGGAATCGAAACCAGGACCTCATGCTCAGCAGTAGCACTTCAAAATAAGATTTTCACGTGAATCGAACCCACAAGTGCACTTTTGGCACTTAACAAACTGTCACAACAACATCGACTATACCAGGGAAGACCAGTCAATACTCTACGAGGCTGCACACTAAACAATTTCGCTTCCTGCACACTTGACTCCCAGCAATCTCTCAGTGAAGCAGTGCTAGTAATAGTAAATGTAATTTATAGCATCGTAGTGAAACTGGCTCGCCGCACTGACTCGCTGTACTCACAATAATACACTTTCGTTTTCAACGCATTGTTGTCTGTGAGTAGGACCTGACTCCACCCGAGTAATTCCGATCCTGCACGAACGGATTAATATGAAAGCTCTGACGTAATTCATTACAAGCTTTATTTATTTGCTACTCTAGAACTTAATGTTTTAGGAATGCTTACCAATTTAAGAGACGAAGTACATTGTGTCAGTTAATTAGATTTAAACCAAAAGAAAGATCGAAATAAAATCTTTGAGAACTTTAAAGTTTTTTTACACAAGCCGTGTGCCGATTTACAATCGGCTAAAATGACGTACTTCCATACAAACTTTTATCCCCTATCTAACCACTTTATGAGAGTTTTTTTCAAAATTCCTTCCTTAGTGGTCATTTTGTCTAGGACAACTGTCAAAAAATTTAAATTATTTCTAGGATCGTTGAAAAAATCAGCCCTAAGGGGGTATGGATAGCAGCGCGTTCTTTTGTTTTAGAAATAATGTCATAGTTCCTCAGTATAGTTTCCACCCACATTTCACCAGCCCCTGTTGCAGGGGCGTATCTTTTAATATTTTTTTAATTTGTCCATTAAGTCGTTAGATAAGTAACGTTTGATCCAAGTCTATTGAACTGTAGATGACGCCTCGTGTGACGAGTTTCATAATATTGTGACGCTTAGCGGTATCAGTGGCTAAGATCTCTCGAATGCCTCTCTGAACTAGTAGGGTGGGTAAAGAAATTAGAATAGGAATTGTCTGATTATTTTTTGGTGTAAACATGCTTGTCATGAGAAGATTTGTAAGATAATCACGACTTTTGGGATAAGGGCAAGATGATAATGATGAGGTGCGATTAGTAAGTCAAGGTAAAACTAGTCGTACACAATATACAACAAAGTTATTTAAGTGAAATACCACATACCATACACATATACATACATAGATACTTGAATCAAAATAGGTTTAAAAAATTGAGATTTTTTTTATCATCTACAAAAAATTAATCCGCTTCAAATTAGAAATGAATGACTAAACTTCAGTTTCTCTGCGTTCATTACCCTGCTACCTGCCAGCAATACAAGTGTACGGTAATCAGATCATAAGTTTAGTCTTATTATGATTTGAACTGTCTTATTGAGATATCATAAAGCTACTGTATGACTGGTGACTTGTTAAGATATAAGACACCTTGTGGAATCTTACTCGAGCACAAGTTGTGCTGGATTTAGCTTCCATCCAGGGGGCAACCAGATCGCCATGAAAGGTTTGAACTAATAATGATATCTATAAATATTATAAACTATAGTTGTTTTTAAAAGAACATTGAATGTATGACCCCGTTGTTCTTCAAACTCCGCAACACATTATCAAGTGGTTTTCACCATCATTCAGAGAATTGATTCCAGAAGTTTTACGTGTATAATACATTCATATTGAACTTGCATAGAAAAAAAAAAAAAAACGATATTTTATCAAGTCGTAAAAACCGTGCGAAATAGTGGCGGTCGCTAGTTGAAAATAAAGTTTAGTCCCATCTCGGCACCCATGAATTTATTTATCATGCCCACGAACAATTCCCATCTAGGCATCCTGTCTTAAGCCATTGTTAGGTACAACATCGACACAGTATCTTTGTAATGAGTAAATCAACCTGATAATATTGGAAAATGATATGTAAATGATAATTAAAATGAGGCCACTAAAATACACTGTCTGTAGTATCGTTACATGAGAGAGTCAAAATCTGGCATCAGGCAATCTTTGGGCCGTCAGCTTCGCAACCAACGTTAATTGGCTTAACTATTCTCCTCAGCATATGCATGATTCTAGTGCTTATCTTTTAATTCTGCTCTGTAATCTATGATAGAAAACCATGACTTCTCCTAAAAAACAAAAGATTGCAGTAAATTGGACCACGAACAAACAGCGGGAGACCAGACATGATGGTGCAAGGCGACACTTATTAGCATGATAAATAATACAGAATTACTTAATAACGTTAAGTAACGATATAATATTGAATGGAGCTCATTGCTTTCCACACAATTTGTCAGGCACTGGTCCAGATGACGCCCACGCGGACGGAAGTCGCCTTCACACTCGACACCACTTAGTCGACACCTGTTCAACGATTAGTGATCTGTTTTTCGATCACTTGTTGAAGTCCATGGTTTGTTCTTATGTTTATGAGTGGTTAGTTAGTATTACCTTAATGAGGAGTCAGAAAGAAAAATATTTTGTTTGGGATATTACTAAGTATAACTTAAATTCTAACTAGGGAGTTATGATGGTTCTATGTTTAACGATCGTATCCTTGGGTTTGATTGAAAAGTTCTTAGCAAAAAAGTTCGGTTTGCTTTGCCTAAGATTGAAATCGAAGGTAATTGAGCTAATGTTTCTTTACGGACGTTCTACATATTTTATTATTTAAAAATACAAAAAATGGACCTGCTCTTGACCTTGATCTCGTCTGATACATAAGGTCTAACATTGTTATCCCATTTACTTACCTATAGTTTCAACGCGAATAATGTAAGTAACCTTTAATAACTTGATTTAAAAGAGTAGGTAATCATGGAGTTTCTTCCCGTTTTTGTACATAGGAATATACTTTTCGGTACGGGGAGCTTTAACTTTCTTACTAACTGACCAACTCCTTAAGAATGCGGCAACGCATGAATGGTCCATACAAACGTAGTACATAAATCATTTGCAATTTGAGCATATTTCCACCATATTATGTTGATATTCGGATTGAGACAGTATTTATCTAGGCTCCTACGTCTTTTTATTTCCAAAAACTTACCTTTAAATGAAGTGTAAGTGAATTGCATTTCGTACATTTTTACAGCGTAAATGACATGTTTTCATATTGTTTTTACCCGACTACGGCAAAGCCAAAAGGAAGGGTTATGATTTTAGCAGTCTATGTATGTATGTTTGTATGTTTGTATGTTTGTATGTTTATATGTTTGTATGTATGTATGTATGTATGTATGTTTGCTTTTACGTGTGTTCCACCGTAGCGCCTAAACTACTGAACCGATTTTGATGAATGAGGTATCAATAGATTCGTAATAATAGTCCGGGTGACATAGGCTATATAAATTTTCCCTAAATTTAATATGGTGGATTTTACACGTAAATTTCTAACCTCGAAAAAAATTAAAATTATATGATCATGACATGTTTGGTACCAAAAGAAAGGTCTTGACAAGCACATTACAAATATGTAAATAATGTTATACTTTCAAAGTAAATAAATATGTTTAAATAGTTAAAAACAAGCAAAAGTGAGACTGTGTTACGTTGTATCGCAAGATGATACCAACGTGCAGTTAATCAAATCTTAATAAATAGTAACGGTTTGTAATTCCATCCTCAATTCCTCTCTATGAAGAAAAACAAGTACACACGGCTACACATCAAGCTATACATTTCCAGATTTAGCTGATCTGGCATTGTATAGGATTTCCGTACAATGCGAGGTCCGCTAATACTGGAAATTTATAGCTTGATGTGTAGCCCTGTGTACAACGAAATATTAATATTTATACATGGGGCACTCAGAAAATTTTGCGATAGGTAGTAAAAAAAAATATACTACAGGTAATATTTTTTTTATTAAATCTTTTCAAATTACTCTCCATTGGCGTCTATACACAGTTTCATGCGTCTTAACCAATTTTCATTACACATTTTCCAGCCCACATCAGACACCTCTTTAATCCTTGTTTCCCTTGAGTTGATTTTTTATTTTGGGGAACAAAAATGACAAATCCATGATTCATCACCCGTAATGAAATCGTAAACGCGCCGAGACGAGCCTGCTTCAAATTTTGCTATCATGTTTCGGCACCATTCTACCCGAACCTCCTTCTGCGTTAGATTGTGCAGTAACCAGCGTGAAACTATCTTCCTTACCTGAACATGCCCGTGTAGAATTTCATGTACACTTCCCGATCCAATCTGCAGTATATGCTGAATCTCTTCATGTGTAATTCGCCTATTCTTTTAAATTTAATTTTTCACAGCCAGCACGTTTTCTTATGTAACAGCCGTCATAGCCCTATGACGGCCACTTATTTCTTCGTCCGCCAAAGTTACTTGACCACGCTTAAATTCGTTGAACCAGCGGAAAACAGTCGCTTTAGAAGGGCTTTTGTCTATGAACATCATTCGAAGTCTTTCAAATGATTCTTCTGGTTTTAGTCGACATTTGAAATCGTACAAAATCATCGCGCGAAAATGTTCTCGTTGTAAATTAAATTTTCAGTGAGACAGAGTATTTTGATTTTGCTCGTAAAAAATGTGGCGGGAATTTCGAATTTGGAATATTGTGTTTTATTTTTTAACAAAAACTGTTAGTCGCAAAACTTTCTGAGTATGGTGTTGGCGTCGAAATAAATCGCGCTATGGTTTCGTCTAAAGCACTATGCACTGCTATTGGAATTTAAAATAGGTTAATTACTGACCTATTGAATTACTCTTATTTACGTTGTTGTAACGTTTAGCAAGTGTAAAAACGGAAAAGTATAAAATAAAAAATAAAGTTTAATAAAAACTGTAACCCGACCACGGGAAAATAAAAATGATCTAAAAAGTACGAAACAAGCAAATATTTCAGACAGAAATCAAAACATAGGTACAAAAATGGTCCAGGTAAAGCCGTCGTCGCATGCCTGTATGCCATGTGGGTGCCAGGAACACCTACAAAATTATAATTGCATGCGACGACGGCTTTACCTTGACCATTTTTGTACCTATGTTTTGATTTCTGTCTGAAATATTTGCTTGTTTCGTACTTTTTAGATCATTTTTATTTTCCCGTGGTTGGGTTACAGTTTTTATTAAACTTTATTTTTTATTATCAGTGTTGTGTCACTTGGTAGTAGATGCAGGAACGCAGGCGTTAATTAATTCACAAAAAACAGAAAACTTCGCGAGCAATGAAAAATTGCTACTGAAGACGGCGGAGTAACTAAATAACTGACTAGCTGCTTCTCAACTGAACGTCAACTGCTCCTGCGTCACCAGTCCTGTATATGATGGCTTTTTTTACCGAAAGTACCTATTAAGAGCCTATAGTCAGGCACAAATCCAGACTTCGAATTGTTACGGAGAAATTCCAGATGGAAAACCCAATAACACTTTGCCTGACTCGGGAATCGAAAACCTCATGCTCAACAGTAGCGACCACTAGACAAACGAAGCAGTTAAAAAAAATAAAAATGTGGCTGTTATTTTAGTATACAGTGTGAGTCTTGATAATGTGCACATATCGAAATGAGGGAATCTATGCTTAATCTTATCGACGGAAAAAATATTTAAAAAAATCTAAATGCTTTTTTACATTTTCTTTTACTTTAATTTCTTTTTTTTTTTTAAGGAACGTAATGAGCGTCTTATTGATTAATTTTACGATTATTGTTAAAATTTATGAAAAAAAAAATGTTTTTGCAAAAAAAAATGTTTATTTCTGTATTATAAACAACAATATTTGTAATATTGTTTCCACAGAAGCATAGTTTATGTTATCAAGTTACAAATTATCGAAAAAAAAAATGGAAATACATTAAGTTTTCATTCATAATTTTTTGTATTACGGAACACATCCAAATTTATTATAAATTTTCGAAAGCTAGTAGTGCTATTGCGTCAAGCAATAATTGTCAAGGTGTGCATGGTAGTATTGCTCACTGTAAGTGTATATCGCTCCGACAGGCACTCACACTAGCGCAACGTGCTTGGAATTGAATTTTACATACTTCTCGATTTGTAGTTGCGAGCCGTGTCGCCGGCCTCTTAACAAATTCACAAGTGTCTGTAAATGGTTTAATTTCAATAAATGCTTTGAACCAATGTTACACAACGAGTTTCCACGGCTCACTGTTACGTTACGACGCGATAAAGAAACCAAATGTGATCCAATAAACAAGAAACACTTAACTTTACTATAACTTAACTTCGCGCAGACAAACTGACCAACATAATAAACTGAGTTATTTGCGCTCAGGTCGCCATAAATCTAACATTATGTTACAAAGCCGAGAAATAGTCACAATAACGCGACAACTGCGATATATCTCTCTTCAATGCAAATATAGGGGAAAACGATCGCGAAATCGCTCTGGAACCATAAATATTTGAGTAAAGCTATTGAACACGATACTCGCTCAAACATTATACACAATTACAGTCGTCATTTATCAAGAGTTATCACCGCCTGAATAATAACCGGTGGGCCAGAATCAATTACGGGTGGGTGGTGTGAAATTTGCGTGTGGTGTGGTGCCGCACCTTTGGTGTTAGCAGTTTTTACTGGCGCATTTTTGTGTTGAAACGCGATCCACACGGGGTGGCTTTTGGAAACCTTTGTTGTTAATGAAAGTCTAAACGAATGATGCGTCGTCAAATCTAAATAATTTTAGAAATTTTTAAATTTATCTGTGGTGTTTGTTTTTCTGGACTGGGCAGTGCCATGCAAGATGGAGATCGCACGTCAAAGCCTGCTTGAAAATGAGTAAATCGTGCCTTTTTCTTTTGCTCCTTTTATTATAACCTGTTAAAAATTCTAGAAGGTAATGCGATGATCTATTAGTAACTAGATCGCTCGACGTGTAATGTAAGTATGTAAGCATTTATCAAGCAATTTGAACAAGGCTTGGTACAACTTGATGATGACAAATTATTGTCGGCAACTTACGATCGTGTAACAATCGGTCACGATCGAATGTCTTCGGGAATCTTCGGCTCGGCTCGTAAATCTTGCAATTGTTATGAGCCATAATGATGTAACATGCATGTATGGTAGGTACTTATAAGCATTTGTTCACTTGAAGTTTTATTTTTTAATGTCTTGTAATAGGATGCTTTGTTTTTATCGAGTGAAGTTTAATCAATTTTATTATTTTGTACAAATTTTTTTTTTCTTTCTACTTTTATTAAGATTACCAACTTACAAGTTCCTATCCTAAGTATGTACTTACCTATAAGTAAGTGAAGTGCGGAGCTTCCCACTCAAAGTAACTAGTATATATCAAGCAGTGCAGGGAACAATATGATGGATGTATGAAAGCCAGCGACGTCTGTTGCTAATAGTTTCACATCGAAATGTACACGTTTGAACAATGAGCACCGGTCAGTGGTACAAATGTAGAGAAGGAGCCTGGTTTCAGACTATGCGGTATTCCACAAGAAATTGGTTCCTTTCACATGTAATGAGATAAGACTCACTTTTAAAGTACTGTCGAAATGTAAGTTTCATCTGAATTTCATCTATTAGATAAAATATTTGAATATTAAAATTATATTTAAAAAGAAAAACAGTAAAATTTCTTCAGAGTGTGCTTTATAAACACGGGTCAATATGCCCAAACTAAGGTAGGTTTAAAAAAAATAATGCTTAATATTATGATTCGAATACAAGACGGTTAATTTGTCGCAATAATGCGCCATAGGTACTGTGCCGCTTATATCGCTCGCCAATAACCAATTAAATAACAGTAAAATTACCATCAATTACAAATTATCCTAAAACACATATATTCAACTAATCTACGTAAACCAACATTAAACTACTAACAACATGGACCCGTAAATCAACATAAACAGTCCTGATAGTGTAACCGTCCCGCGCCGCGCCGTGGTCCGCGGGCCCCGGACCCGGCACAATCGCTCGATGACATGTTTATGAGACCGCGAGACCCTTCATAATGGACTCACTTTGTACTACGTAAAAAAGGTTGCGTTTACTTAGAAAAGGTGTATGCAACGCAATCATTTTGGAATTGTCATAAAAAGTCCTGGTGAATGTTAACTCGTTTAGCTTAATATTGTATCATATTTAAATGCTATATATGAAAAGCTGTTTATGAGAAGCAAACTCGTTTTTGATGGCATAACTTAACATCACGTTTTTATTTTGCGAAGGTTTAGACAGAGATGCACATCCACATTTTGCCAGTTATGATTTTAGTCCCATGTAATAGGGGCGAGCCTGTCGCCATTAACGGGGCACAAATCTAGATTTTGGGCTACGTAGAAATTCCTGATGGATAAACTCAGTGGCAGCGCTGATGTTCAGCAGTAGCGCTTGTAACCACTACAACAATGAGGCAGTCGATTTTGTATATAAAGTTTTAAACATACGTACCTGTGTTTGGAAGTCTATTTGCTACGGGTTTTAAAAGGAAAACAGAATACTGGTTTAATGTATAAACTTATAACCGTCGAATTTACTCGTAAAAATCAAAAGCGGCACGATTTAGTACTTTTTATAACCGACAAATTGTCATCGCCACTGATAACTAACCTTATTTACGAGTGTTTAAGGACATTACGGCGCTTTGACACTAATTTTCATTGCTCTCCATTAAAGGATCATAAACTTTAATAATGGTCGGCCCGAAGAGGTGGCGGGACGACCTAGATGTGTACCGCAAGGGTTGGATCGAGGCTCTGGAAAGGATGCCTGGAAGGATTTGTCCGCCTTTGCTCAGCAATGGGAAAAAGAAGGCTAACTTTTTTTAAACCTTTATAATTTGTGACAGTCGAATTATCATCGACCACCACCATGGATTCAAATGTATAGTAAATCCTGAAAATGTACCTGTGTGACCTATGGATTTAGATAACGATTTTGATATTTTCCAGAAGTTATGATGAGAAGATAAAGTGGATAAAAATGAAAACATTACATTCTTTTTTGGGCAGTCGTGTAATTACTCCATTATTTAGCCTTATCAAAACAATCGTGAAAATGGAAGCAATTTAGAAGGAAAATATTGAACTGGTCCTCTTTAAACTTATTGACCTTCTAATGAAGTACGCTATTTTAAATCAATGAACTTCTAATAACTTTGTGCTTATTTAAATAAATGAGTTTCTTTTTAACTTTCTGCGGCGGTTTCTCAAAGTTGGGTCCTTATTATGAAGTATTAATGCCACCATAATTCCGTTGAAAAAAAGGGATGGGGCTATAGCTCCGTCTCTCTCTGGCATTGAAAAAATGATGGCATTAATTCTTAAATAATATGGCCCTTGGTCGCAGTAACTAAGCAGAGTACCCTGACTAAACGGTTTAGGTTAAGGTAGGTAGAACTGTGACCAACCGCGCACATTCAAGTCGGTCGCAGTTAGGTACTTGGCTATGTAGTATTTTTAGGACCCCAAAATTGGAATTATGAGAGCTTCACAAAACAAGCAATCAATAGATTGGAGTGTTCAACAATTTTTAGAAGCACAAAATGGGAATTAAATATTAGAGGTTCGATTAGATACTTCCCATTTGGACATACTTTGTAAAAAAGCTTGCATTATATTAAGATTTACTTTGTGCATACTGTAGACACAGCTGGTATTCACTTCAATATTTCCAATTTAATATCTCGTACGCAAACTTTTAAGTCAATATATGCCATCGAAACATTGTGCTCGTATTCTTTTGTTTTTATTGTCATTGCTGTGAGCTTTACACTGAAATATGGCGGCGCCTTGTAAGCCTGACATAAAGCGCCTTCAAGATTTTAACTTTAATTCAATAAGTGAAACGCCTAACTTTAGCTATATCTTAATATTATCATAAGCTATTCGGTTTGTGTTTATACAAGGTGGAGACGACAATACGACAATAACTTAAACTGCGTATATGATCTAATGCTGCATGCTGCACATGCTGTGTCTATCGCTTGATATTGTGCACTTGGCTTGTGAGTATGTTGGCTTGTGTTTGCAATTGGTTGAACAGTGTAAGAATTGTAGATAGAACAATAAATAAAATAAATAATGCCGTTTCCAGTCTGCGTTCGATAATTCAGTCAAATATTGTATCCAACAGTCTAGCCCGACCCCAACATAGTTGGGAAAAGGCTAGCCTGGTGACAACCAATAGAAACCTAGAATCTCTGGTGATAGTCAAAGATTGGCAAAACCCTAAATCGGCCCATCACTACTATTTTTATTATAAAATCACTTTTGCACTTACGCGAAGCATTTGAGGACTTGCATTACTCTCAACTTGCCAAAAACAAGTGCTATCTTGAAGTTTGATTGCCACTTATTATAATTTCGATGTTAGCATTTATTTGATAGTTTTAAAATAATCTAATGCATTAGTATTGCCAGTGTTTTCATTTATTGTCGTCTTCACATAAAAACGTGAGTCAAATTAGAATTAACAATTTGAGAACAATTTTAGTCAATAGTCGTTGATGTGAATAGACTGAACTACCAAAAACCATTTCCGTGTTTAAGTATTAAACCCAAAACCACAAGACACCTCGTCACGCCTCCACCCAAGTCAATGAATGCTCGTAATAAATAAAACCTATTAAAAACCCTTTAAATATAGAAAGCTCAATAATATTATCGAGGCTCCATTCATTAGGATCAAATAATGCTTTATTTGAATAAGCGAGTTGTAATTATAAGGAGCGGAGGATCACGTGTGGTCTACAAGGAGGTTGTATGGACCATTGTTATCCTGGAGCTGTTCGCGTTGACGGACGTCACACGATATTTTGTCTATTACGACAGAACTGCTACATTATTAACTTTTATAATAATTTTATTAAGTAGGTATGCTTAGATGGTTTGGCCATGTTGAGATGAATGAATCGCAACTAACAGAAGGTATTTACAAAGCAGGTGTGAGTGGAAACGCCGGGAGGGGACGCCCTAGAAGGACATATAGTGACCTTCTTGGTGATGTTCTTCAGAAAGGTCAGATGCGTAGTACTCGCAACCGGCGTGCTTGTATGACCAGAGGCCCTAGTGTGAGTTTCTTTTAACCATATTGACTTTACGCATCGACCGTGTTCAGCGCTGCGATTAGCCGCGGCCGATGCGTAAAGTCGAGATGGTTAAAATAAACTCACACTAGGGCCTCATCTATGAACGTGAATGAAGCAAAAGGAGTATGTAAAAGGAGTGTGTGTTCTGTTGTTTCTGCCTACCCCCATGGGAAGAAGGCCTGAATTTAAGTATGTATGTGTATTATTGAGCCCCCTGCAGGGCAAATACCTCATTGTTCAAGTCTTGTCAGGTCTGAAGCCACCTGACGCCAGGAAACCTGTTCGCACCTCGTCACCTACTTCTGGTTCTGCTGCAGTCTCTAGATACATTAAGCTCAATTTTTATGAAAAAAATAAATAAAAATAAGTTAGAGATGAGATGCAAAACCCTTACATTAATTACAGTTTATTAATTACTCAATATCATATACTTTATTACAGTAATTAAGTGACACGGTTGTCAGAGTTACTTTCGTGTGGATATGAAATTCGTGCTATCTAAACGTGGTGCTTGCGGGTTAGCCCGTGTCGGACAACAATTTTTTTAAATGAGCCCGGGCGGCTAAGCCTGGCGGGGTTTTGTTGTGTTAAACCCTTTCAGACGCTTCATTTACAAAACACAAATGAGGTTGGCTATCTCTGAATCTTAAAAACCAAATGAGAAATCGCAAAACAAGGGTCCCTAAGTACTTAAAATTAGGTTTAAAGGGCCGACAAGTAATAAGATAATTATGTCATCTAAGCCGCTTTAACGAAAGTCGATTTGTAAGTTGATCGTTGAAATGATAAATTTGACAGAGCAAGGAAGTCGTTGACCAAAATAAAGCATCTTCAGTAATATAAAGGTCGGATAATATAATCTTTTGATACATCAAAAAAAGACAGTTAATTGATTCAGGCGTGACATTGCGGAAATCCATTATTAAATACAATAGACGCCGATACGCAGAGTGCGTGAGTGTAAGTGTGCTCTGTGTTCAGCGCTCGGTGTGGCAACACGCTGTGTTCAGGTTCGCGACAAGTCAATCGTCATTCTGAGGATGCCTCGTTGAGAGGTGAAACACGTGTCGATTCTTTTTACGGTTTTTTATGGCTCTTTAGCTAATAGCTAAGTGGACCAGGTTATTAAATATATCCACGTCTATTGTATTTTACATCCAAAAAAAAAAAATTGTTTTCGTGTTTGTTAATTGCAATAAAAGGTTTAACTTTTTTTTTAGTTCGAATTAATATTTAATAACCAAAAATAACAATTAACTAGGCATCGTGAATTCACAAAATGCATCTACAAGGCAACACCATCACTTAATAACCGCTTAACAATATAAAATTACAATAATATCGTGTGTCAGTGGAAGCGCACCCGTTCTCCCAACTATCGTGCTCGCCGTGTGACACTTAATACTTCCTCCGGCGACGGCTTTGAATAATGTGACAATAACGACCCATTTCTGTGAGTTATCATCTTCTTCTCCCGCGGGGTCCAACGGACCCGCCTTTTATTTTCTAACTTTTATTTAATAGCCGGCGTTTTGGGGTTGATGTATGACATCATAATTAACAGTTACAATAGATTTTATCGGACTCGGATTTGTAATGAGTTTTCGATTATTTGTTGAGGGTTAACTTTTTGTTGACTCAATTTATGAAGGTATTTAAGTTGAATTAATTTGGTAATGATATTTTTATTTGACAAAAGAATGTATTTTTCGATAAAGTTTTTATGAGGTGAATTATGACTTCGATTTGAAAGTCAAGAATAAGAAATGCGAGGCCGTTCCTACGTTTATACATACCCATATATTTTCTTTGCAATCAAAAAAACTGTTTGACTTAGAGCTTTCGCTTCTTGCAGCACCAAAGAAATTATTAACAATTTTGTTTTATTCTGGCGCCTGAATGACACTGACAATGAAAACTAAATATAATTATAATAAGTGTGAAACGAGTATTTTAAATTTGAAAATTTACGTGACGTGTAATCCACACTCGTGCTACTAGGCCCACCGAAGCGCCTCTGGTGAACCGTGGCATAAACTAAAAACTGGCGCACTAGTGACTGGGTTCCTTACCACCAAAACTTGTACAATTTGCATTCTTTTGCCATTACAGAGACTATACTAACATTAGTTACTCATATTCAGCCCTGTGATACACAGGCAGATGACGGAGGCTTGGTAATAGGGTTCCGTTGACGCCCCTTTTCCTTACTGTACCCTAAAGACAGTGCATGGCGATCAACTGCCCGCTGCGTCTATGATCATGTAATGCATTGTAACGTGAGTCCGAGTCGAAGTGGGCGCCATTCCCACATAAACATCGGAGGTTAGCACTGACAGCGTAATGTCTGATAATGACGCCAAACCATGGGAAGAACGGGTCCGGTCACTGCTTAGTAATGGTCAATGACACTGTACCTAATGATGAGTATGCATTTATGACGTCACACGAAAATACCTGACGTAGACTACCTCAATTATTGATCTCAATTTTTTTTCCGTTATTAATTTTCTTACAATATTAAATACATTTTTAGATATTTCTTTAAAATAAAACCGGCCAAGAGCGTGTCAGACCACGCACAATGAAGGGTTCCGTAGTTGGCATGATTTTATCCCAAGGACAAACCTAAAATTGTATTTGAAAAACGTGTTCTCCCATCTATTCCAACTGTGGTCACAGAAATTAATATGTGTTTCAACTTAATCGGTCCATTAGATTCGGAGCAAATTGGCGATGACAGAAGGATAGACAGATACACGAGTGATTCTATAAGGATTCCGTTTTTTCCTTTTGAGATACGGAACCCTAAAAACATTTTAAAATAATATAAAGGAAAAATAAATAATTAAAAAAATTAAAAACACAACTGCCCAGCCAAAAAAGGATCAATTTTTTTTAAATTATTTATTTTTATTTTAAACATTTTAGTGACAAGTTGTATTGTATAAAACATGTGTGTGGCTTTAATTTTTAAGCACTAAGGTGGTTATTTTTAAGCTCACGGTGAGACGAGGCGAGGCGTGGATGCCGTGGAGACGAAATGTTTGTTTACAAAATGTTGTTTGTAAAATGTATGACAATAAATTACATAGTTTTGGAATGTGCTCATAAAGGCCTTCAATTGGATACCCATATTGTAATAAATGAAGTTTTTTTTACAAATTTGAATATGAAGCCATAGTGCAGACATTTTGATTTTTTTCAAAATATCAATAAATAATAAAATAGCCTGTGTCACTCGGGATGATGTAAGGATTCTAATGACACCCCATACATCCAAATCTGTTTTGGCATTAAAAGTTATGGTGGCACAAAGAAAATCACGTACATATAAACATGTCGCGTCGCGCCTGTCTGTGGGAGCTTTTATACCCAGCTATCAGATCACGTTCTTATTATATCCAGCTCGCATGTGTGTTGCGAATGATGGAAAGTTTTTTTTAATTAAAAGTAAATTTTCGGTGTAGGTACTGAATCTAATGATCAGTTAGTTGCGATAATGATAAATTATTTTATTCCTAGTTGTAAGTAGGTTTATAAAAACACTTTTTCACGTCAAAACTGGATGTCAAAACTAGATGAGTTCGGTGTTTTCTAACTGCTGACTAAGCTCTGAGAATAAAGACCGAAACAAATTCAGAGGGCGCAGTCTCTGTTAAAGTCCAGACATAATCTTGTTCAGATCATGTGAGGACCGCGTAGAAAGTGTCTGAAATGGTCTTTTGAGAAAAGAATTTGAGTGGACTGGTCCAGTCAGAACAGTATGAAATGTAGTGTTCACCATTAATTAATAACTGCCTATAGATCTGCTACAACAAGAACAGTCGCATTTGTAATTGCGCTGACGATGGACTTCTCCACAATAGAAAATATTCTTTAACATTTGAAGCCGCAATACATTAGTATTGCTCTTAACTGGTAAGTGACCGAGCAACAATGAGCAATTTAGTTAGCGATCTAGACTGCGCCGATATGACCGAGCCCGCAGCCCTGATGCGTATCGGTAAGTGGAAACGGATGCGCAGGAGTCTAGGGTGTAGTATAGATTATGATATACCTAGGTATAGTCTATGATGATGGCCTAAAGGTTTCGAGTTCCGGAGGTTGGGTTCGAAAACGATTTGTAATTTAATTAATTAAAAAAATAAAACGTTGCATTTTGTTCTTCAGATCCTATGTATTGATTTTAATATATGTATTTGTAAAAATCGGTGTACCCGGTCTATTTAATTAAAATTAACCATTAAAATAATGTTATAAAATTTCCTGTAAAATCAAACATTTATTATTCTTACGTAAACTATTCAACAGTAAACTAAAACTAAGTAATACAATGTCAAAACCAGTGAAAAAGCATTTACAAACACAAAAAAAATACAGGTGGATTTCAAATCAAACGAATGAAAAGGAATTTTAACGTATGTTGCTAAAATGAAAAATGCTTTGTTTTGTTTTACACTTTCTTGAGCTTAGTGATAGATAGATAAAGATTTCATCACTCATAGTCTTATCTTTGCACGTAAAATACTGGTATTCAGCTGCATCCAATTAGACTACAAGCCGACTGGCCAACATAGTTGGGAAAAGGCGCAAATGATGGGTTATATTTTGTCGCGGGTCACGCTTCACATGTGATGCATGCCGCGCCGAATGAACTTGGACACGTGTGTGTCTCGGTGCAGGTCGGCGATCTGCTGCTGCACCCAGGGCACGTAGGGCGCGAAGTCGATGAAGCGGGTTGGCAGCGCACAGCCTGGCCCGAGCACGCTTATGCCTAGCTGAAAACATCATAGCAACATTGCGTCATAAATTTTGTAGCAGATCGTCGTAATAGCTTTAGGTAGTACTACCATGGTTGAATGTCACTTGCACGTCTTAAAACTCCAAGGTCTATTTGTCTATGTGACAGTTAGATAATAGTGAAGTTTCAATTTAGTGGGAATTGTTGTCAAAAGCGGAAAAGAAAAAACAAAAGACTACGGACAACTTACGAAAACCTTAACCCATAGTAAATACTAATTCCATGCCATACATACTTATCGTATTGTACGATGCAAATGGTGACGTCCAAAATGTGATGTATTATATCAATTGACAAGTAACGAGTTTATTTCGATAAAATCCAAAAGTGATCTACGTTTTCGTAAGGAGATTGAAGCGATCCATCTGAACGTCGTTGAGTCTGATTTTATTGGTCTGACAGATTGCGTGCATATACACAGAACAATCGAACTATGATATGATACTTTCAATGATTTGTTTCTAAGTTTTAAGGCCACAACAGTCACACATTGTAGGTACAAGGCAGATAGTAAAAATGATCTTGTTTGGCTGACAAAAACAAATGAGTTTGCTTTAGAATTATGTGTGTTGACTTGATTGAGGTTGGATGTGGACAATACAAAATATAACATGTTGTGCGTAGAAATGTCTTATAGTAGACCATGTAAGGTATATAACTACAAACCAGTTTCCATCTCCTGAGGTGGTAAACAGCGAGTGTCATACCGGACTCAAACACACACTTCTTTGTGGCGTTTTTCTCCTGGAAGCATTGATACTCCGTGGGCGAACTCCATTGGCTGTCGAGCTGAAAACAAACTTTTGTAGAGAGAGACTGATAGGAAACGCTTAATTGTACTGTTGGCATAATGAAAACCTTACAATACTATGAGCCTTATCGTGACAAAAATGAAGCGTCAATGACTTAAAATACAAGTAATACGTTGGACAAGTAACGAGTTTATGTGATAAAGATCAAAAGTGATGAACGTTTTTGTACACCAAAATTGTATAACACAGTCATGTACAGTATCCATACATTAATAAAATAGTAACAAAGTCAAAACTGTACATTAAATATTGTTGTTGTAAAAAGTAATCGCTACGAGGTGTGGGAACGAGTCACAGTGTATAGATAGATAGATAAAATATTCTTTATTATTTACACCATAAAAATTACAGACATTAATATAGAAATTTTACAGTGTATCTGTTTAATATATTTCCTGATTTTATGAAACATAGCAAAGTAGTACCAATTTTCAAATCGAGTAGTAAGAGTGATCCCTCTAATATTATAGAAGTATATCTGTGCTACCAGCATTGAGTAAAATATATGAAAAAATCCTGCAAGACTGGATGTTGTCACATTTTAATTCAAATGGGATTTTACATATTCACCAGTTTGGTTTCGCGAAAGGTAGGTCGACGATTGACGTAGGAGTAAAACTTTTCAACAGTCAACAGTCACATTTTGAAATCCTGGGAGAAGTCCTAGGATGAAATTGGCATATTCTGTGACCTCTCAAAAGCGTTCGACTGCGTTGACAACAATATACTGATCTGTAAATTAAACCACTACGGAATTCGTGGACAAGCTACTGATCTTGTTCATTCCTATCAATCAAACAGGCAGCAAAAAGTAAATGTTAATGGGGCGACGTCTTTGGGATCTCTAGTTAAAATGGGCGTGCCTCAAGGTTCAATTCTCGGCCCTTTCTTATTTCTAGTTTATATAAATGACCTTTCAACCTATAAATGACCTAGTGGTAAGGCCAACAAGACTACGTGAAGTCGGTTTTGCGGCGATTCGTTTCTGTCACTAACTTTTGTAGCACAACATATTGACTTTTTAAGACAATATTTTTATTTTTATTTAAGGTTAAAAATGCTATTTTATAGAAATGGCAATGTGCCTAATAAAATTATTCCAAATGAAATTCTGCCATCTTCATAGTATGCCAAGTGAAATTGTACCAAATAATCGTCGCTTTAAATAAACGTTATGCTAAACGAAATTATGCAGAATTTTAACTTTGCCAAAGGTAATTATGTCAAATAAAAATCTGCCATCTTAAAAGTATGCCATTATAAATTCGGACATAAAAACATTCGGCCAAACAATAATTATATTAAATAATTTTTATGCCTTTAAAATATTCGTTAATAAAAGATTACGCCACGTGTGTTATGCCAAATAAATTTCGGAGCATCAAAATTCTGCTAGATAGAGGGAACCCCAATGAAAGACATATTACCCGGTAAATGGTAGCTCTTTAGTACTATCTTACACCTGTGCTGCCTATCTGACCTCAACAACCCAGTTACTGGGTAATATGATACCCTGGTAAGACTGGTTGACGGACTTTTGGGCTTCTAACTACCAATAACGATTGTCAAAGATCTACAATTAATGACAGCCGGGACCAACAGTTTATAATTATACCTAGTTTAATATACCAACAAAAACAATGAAAAAAAAGCCAGCTTACGCCTTCCTGCTTGTAGTACTCATTGCATTCGCGCAGATCGACGAACTCCATTGTGTGCATCACTTGCTCCAATACTGTACTGTCTACAAAACAAAAGCATACATTATGTTTATAATAATTATACAGACATTTAAATAGGTGGGTATATTATTTACGATCTTGAATTTCTATGATTTTAACTAACTAGGTATAATAAATGGTTTAGAGCTGACTACCAAAGTCAGATGAATACCTATATTCCTCAGGGCGATTTCGACATGACAGTTTTTCCATATAAAAATAAAATTATTAAAACGAAAAAATATTTTCTAAGCTCCTACTTCAATTTTAACTACACAACAGACGTTGACCCAAAAAAAAAATTTGCACATTATTATTTTTTATCGATACCATTACCTATGGACTTCCGTCAGCATTTTTTTATGTCAGACTTCAATTTTATACCTAACTAGCTTGAAGCCCGCGACTTCGTCCGCGAACCTTTATCCTTCCTCAAGAATTGGGCTATCCAAAACAAAAAAAAAAATCAAATCCGACTGATAGTTCCGGAGATTACCCCTTACACACAAATTAACAAACAAACTTTTACCTATTTATAATATTTTAAGTAAGTTTAGATAAGTACTAAGTATATTCGCTCTAAGAAATACAGGTAGCTGATGTTAATAACAATGTGTGACTCACCGTCTACATAACCGAAAGCATAAACATTTCCTAGCTGTTGTTGCATCTGCTCGTACTCCGCGGGCCAGTCCATCAACACCCCTGTGAACACAGTCTAACACTGCGGCTTATGATAGCAGGACACATTACATTCCGGCCACTGGCACCGAGAGAATGCGTTCCTGACATCTGTCAGTTGGACACGATTAGGAACTAATGAAGTTTAAATTCGTAAAACACGTATTCTTTTGTACCTACTCAGCGTTTGCAGTCCATACACAGTTATTTTACATCAGATTTTGCATAGCAGTGATCTTTATTATCGTTGCTGCTGAATGTAAAATATAGCGCTACAAGGTTATTTCCACGCGCGGCCAAAATTAGAACTAACGCCGCCATTTTGTTTTTTGAATACATTTCAAGTGACATTTCACAAATGTTTACCAACAGCGCCCCCTGGTAACTTCATTCGAGCGCCAAAAGATGCTTGTAGTAGCATACATGCTTGCCGGCTTACCGCCATGCGATCACTGGAGGCAAAGGTTCTCGCGCACATCTGGCAGTGGCGCGAGGAGGCGAAACGCCGGGGCTTAACTCCGCTGCCGCGAGAAATCATGGCACAGCAAACAGAGCTCCGGCGGGATCTCATGGCGTTACGGAGAGTGCGATTGTCGCAACCCAGCGCTGGGAACGCCACAATTGCGGTGATAAGTCCCCGTTTTGAGGAGTGGCTAGAGAGGCGCCACGGCATCCTCACCTTCTGCCTGATGCAGGTCCTCACTAGACACGGCTGTTTCGGGAGGTTCCTGTTCAGGATAAGGCGGGAGGAAACGCCCGAGTGTCACCATTGTGTGGATCGCCCGGAGGACACGGTGGAGCATACGGTGGATGTTCTGACGTTTCATAAGTGCCCATGTAGGTTTATGTGAAATAAAAATATTTTGATTTGATTTGATTTGATTTGTCTGCCCGGCTTGGGCGGAGCATTTCCGTGTCCTCGTGAAGGCGATCGGCGGCGGTGATCTCTCGCGTCCGGCCCTGGTTCAGGCCATGGTACGGAGCGAGAGGAAATGGGAGGTCGTCACCTCCTTCTGCGAAGCAATAATTCTTGCGAAGGAGGAGGCGGAATGCGTGGCGTGAGGGAGAGGCAAACTTCGCGCCCTCACGCCCCTAACCGCCACAGGAGGAGAATCCTGGGTGTTGGGAATCGCAGGCCGATTTCCGGCCACCGTAGGCGCGGGCTTGCGGACGGTGAGCAATGGGTAGCTCGCCGTCCGATAAGGACCAGGCCCAGGTCGACGGTGCGTTGTGTTCCACGCGCGCCTCAAAGAGATGTCAGCAGAATTGACGGGGTCCGTTACGGCCGATGCCTGCCGGGGTTGGGTTGCAGGTACACCTGACAGGTCTACCTGTACAGGTAAACTTGAGCTCTGTAGAGACCATACACGTAGCGGAAAACCTGTACAAATTCTCAGTTGAAACTATCTCGATCTTGATCTCGACGCAGTAGCGTTAATAGGCTTATGGTTTTTTTTTAACTCAAGAAAAGGAAATTTAAACGAAGATACCGTGAAAAATGGTGCAAAGCATGATAACTGCAACGAAAAAAGTACTCCCATGTCAACTTATTCAAAGAATTGAAATGTGAGCAGAGAGATTACCAGAATTATCTACGAGTGGATGAAAAGACGTATCTCAAACTGTTATCAGCAGTGACTTTCTTAATTGAAAAGCAGGAGACAATGATAACGGAAAACTGACGCCTGTGCAGGTGACCGCCACACACGCTCAATTTTGCTTACACAGTTAAACTGCACAAGTATGTATACCCACGGGAAAAATCATCAGAATTCATATTTTTTCCAGTTGCCTGTACAGGCGTGGAAATCTGCATTGTTCAGCAACACACGCTGTGCAGGTACACCCTAGTACCTGTGCAGGTACACCCTAGCGTGTATGGCCTGCTGTAAAAGGACAGGTATGCAATTGACGGGTGTCAACGGGTCCCAAACTATTATTAGTGTAGCGTAAAATTCGAGTAGCTGTGCTCGCAAAATGTTAAGCCGTAACGATTTCGGAACCATATGGAGACAGAATCATAAATAATGTTAACTAAAAGTATGGAAAAGACGAAGAAGTAATTAAGTCTTTTTACAGATAATAATTATTACGATTTGTGGCTTCTATTCACCACTTCTTGAAAGACTAATTTGTTTCATTTTAGGGTTCCGTAGTAAACAAGGAACCCTTATAGTTTCGTCATGTCCGTCTGTCTGTCTGTTCGTGGCTTAGCTCAGAGACGCTTAGTACTAGAAAGCTGTAATTTGGCATGGGTATACATATTAATCACATCGACAAAGTGGTAAAATAAAATCATGTTTTTTTTTTTTCAGGTACCTCCCCTGTACGTAAAGTGAGGATGATTTTTTTTCCCTCAATAATCCCATAGTGTGGGGGTGTTGTTGAAAAGGTCGTTCAAAAATATTGTGAGTTTGCTAAAACCATTTTTGGATTTAGGGATCCGTTTTCGAAAAATTAAGCTTTAAAGTGCTAATTTTTGTTAGAGTCAAGTATCCCCCCCTGCAAGTCTAATGGTTGGTTTTGAGTATGTGAAAAAATTCACGGCAGTAGCATATATAACAAAATTAAAAGGAAAACTGTCACAGCTAAGTAAGCTTTACAAGTTAACGAGTAATAATCGACCAACTTACATTTGCGGTTGCAAATACATGTTCTCCCATACAGAATGTATGGGAGAACATGTTTTTCAACTACAAAGTTAAGTTTGTTCTTGGGATAAATTTATCCCAACTACGGAACCCTTCATTGTGCGTAGTCCGACACGCACTTGGCCGGTTTTAGATTAATGCGGTGGATATCGCTTATTCCGAATTCTAAGCACTATGAAACAGGTTTTAGAGGAGAACAGCTGTCAAATAGATATTCCGCTGTTTTGATTTATTGTTCTTTTTTGAGTGTGTGTTCTTTCTTTGCGTCGTGTTTTCCGAAAATAAACGTATATTTTTACTTTCTTTTCTTTCACAAAAAAAAAACTAACGTCATTTATTCAAACTAGGCTGAGAATCAGCACTTTTTGAACGTCAAAATTACATAAAACAGTCCGCCAAAACGCTGACCCTTCACCACTTCCTAGTTCTTTAGCTTGGAAGAAATCAGCACAACTGACTATTCAGTTGGAAGTGACAGCCAATGAGCTAAATAAAAGCAGAATATATTACAGTCAAACTTTTTTTCGTCGTAGTCCAGACGGACGAGTGCGATGGTGTTCAGTGTGTCCTCATCGAATTCGGGGTGTATGACGTAGTTGGTGACCGTGGCGTACCGCACAGCACCCTCTTGTGCCAGGAATATGGCTTTCGTTGTGTTCCTGGAAAGAAAGAAAAGAAATAAAAGAAACGTAGGAAAAAACAAATATAATGTTTAGACACAATTCATGCCAGCAACTTGTACGAGAGTAGGCAAGCATGAAACCTCGAAGAGCTTAGGATGTAATCCCATCTTCGGGGAATATCAGCGTGGTGCTGTATGTACATTGTTGATTTTTAATTGTAATTTATTAAATGTTATTAATTTTGAAAGCTCTAATTGGTAGAGCATAGTGAACTCTCTCACTTAACATCTTGCAATGTATCATGTTCTGTGTTCAGCAATAAAGATTTGATATAATTTTGATTTAAAGGTATCATAATATTAATGTGGTCCAGTACGTACCTGATATTAGTCTTGGTTATATGCACCATATCGTGTGCATTCGACAACCCAAATTTCGTTTTGATAAGAGTTATTCCTGATAAAGCTTCATGAGAAAATTTTGCTGTAATTAAAAATATAAGCCAATATTATACGTTGGCAGTCGACCTTCGACAACCTTAAACCATACTTAGAAACTTGTTATAATAGAAAGAAAGGGTCAACGATGTTCTAACCGTGCAAGGATCATAGCGTAACGGTACAAGGATCATATAACGCGTGGCTAAAATTGGAACTAACGTCAGCATCATGCCTTAAAAAAACATGTTATAAAGTCAAAAAATATGTTTACCAACAACGCCCTCCTATCAATGTCATGTAGTCGTGTACAGATCCTTGTAGCAGTAAATAAACAAGTGATAATGACAGTTTCACAAGCAAAGTGTTTAAGCACCTGTCACACAGCCGCGGTCGCGCCGCCGCCGGGCCACGAGTAAGAGACTAGTTATCAACTATTTAAAGATTATATTATTATGTCCCGTATAATAAGAAAGATATATAATATATTAATAGTTGATCACTGACAGTTTTCACAGCGAAAAGAGCTATCAAAGAGAGTATGCGCTCAGACACGCTCGCTTGGCGGGCACAACACTCGATTGGGACATACGTATTATTACGCATACCAGCCGAGTAATCGCTTGTCACCGTCGCACACTCTCTGCTCGTTGCTCGGCAACTAGTTTTTAGTTACTAGCTCTACTCGCTTCTCATTGATCGCCGGCGGTGGGACAAGTCAGGTGCCTTGTGCAACAAAGTCCAAAAGTAATCAAGTGATTGTACAATAAGACATGCTTAATAATGTTTATGCTTACTCTCTCGATGGCTCAGCACACCAACCCAGGGCACTGAGAATGACTGTATCCATTTTCTGACGGAACGGTTAGCTGTGTAGAGTGGATCAGCATAACCTGGATAGTAAGAAAAAAGAAAGAAAGAAAGAAAAATAAGTTTATTTGTCACAGAAACACGTGCATAAAAGAAGAGAACAATAAAATCATCATCAGCCTATAAATGTTCCCACTGCTGGCACACAGGCCTCCTCTCTGTGAGAGGGAGTGGGCCGTAATCCACCACGCGGGCCCAGTGCGGGTTGGTAGATGTCACATGTCTTCGAATTTTCGATTCTAGGACATGCCGGTTTCTTCACGATTTTTTCCTTCACCGTTTTGAGAGCAGTGGTGATGAAATAATTTACAAAAAGTAAAGCGCCTGTGTGGGTTCGAACCTACGACATACAACTCGTAAGTCGCAGCCGTTATCACTGGGCCACCACTGCTCTTCTGAACAATAAAATAAAACAATAGATTTAAATATAATCACGAGTACAAAACAGAAATATGCGGCAGCTGCTGGCACGTCATGACTGTGACAAGAAGGCTTCCACTCAGCATGATGCTGTGCCATGCACCCACAGCACAGCGCTGATTTTCAGTGGTCACCCGAAAAAGTCGTACGGAATCCAAGTTAGGTTTAATGAATTAAATATAAATAGATAACAAAATTAAATAAAACAAATAGTACTTAGAATATAATGTTACTTTACAACCAATTATATGAATAAATATGATTAAATAACCCAGAACAGGTTCGAACCCAGACAGGCGTTTACTTTGTGTAAATTAAATCATCACCACTGCTCTCAAAACGATGAAGGAAAACCTCGTGAGGAAACGGTATGTCCTAGAACCAAAAATTTGAAGACATGTGACATCTACCAACCCGCAGTAGGCCCGCGTGGTGGATTAAGGCCCACTCCCTCTCATAGAGAGGAGGCCTGTGTCCCAGCAGTGGGAACATTATAGGCTGATTACGAACACAGAAAATTATCCACAGGCGTAACCGTGCGTGAATTAAAAAAAAAAATACACAATTTTTTTATTGACGCATCCGTTGCATCTATATCGCCACCTCGAGCCACTGGGATGTTAAGAATATTGGTATAGCGATTAAGGTAAAGGCAAGGCAAATGTGAGCGGGTAAGGCAGATTATTCAAAATGTGGAATCTTGAATTAATGATAAGAAGATGATTATTTTGTCTAAATTGAAATATTTTGTAACAATGAAACTTGCAAAAAAAGAATGTAAAAAAACCGTGTAAAAATAAAAACAGTTATTTTTTTAAGTGGTTCCCACAAAATTTTCTAGATTTTTTTTTAACATACTTAATTAAAACTCGAAAACTATCAGGAATCGCGGAACACACATACATCGGGTATTTTCGGACAATCGGTATTTTGCCCAGGGGGCATGAATCAATTATTTTTTATAGCTTCACTGTTTGCACCATCCTGTAAACAGGATGGATCTTTGAGATGGGACAGTAAGGGCAGGTACCTTAACCGTTGTTATCTACACGAAATCGGTCTTAGGAGACTGTTGTGACAAATGAAAAAAAAAATATACAGTCAGCAAGAAAATAGGCAACTTTCACAAAAAAAGTGACACCAAAGATCCTGTTTCTTATGAGGATCAAAAAACTATCAGACCAACTGAGGTTTGAGTACTAGAAGAGTCAGAAGTCGCAAAAAACTTTTCCCATTCAAGTCTAAACGTTCTAAATTATTTGAGGTCCAAATTTTTTTCTCAGATTGTCAGAAATCACAAGCATCATACTAGGTAACTAAATTCTGTTATCAAAGCAAATAAAATTATCGTGGGACACACCGAAAGTTCTTAGGAAATTAAAAAGTTGCTAAAAACCTGTACTGTTTTTTGAAATATTCTCCATTTTTTTCTAAGCAACGTCGCATTCAATGGAACTACGGAGAGAAGCAGTGAACGAAAGTTATTTCTTTGTTGACAACTAGTTACGAAGTTCAGTTGCCATAGCGGCCGACAGGGTCGACAGGTGGGCCCACTCTTCTTAAGGGATCTCTTCTACCGTTCACGGCCATTTCGAATGCAGTAATTGCATCTTCAGAGTTCATACAGAGAATACCTCGAAGTTTATCTTTGATTTTTGGGAATAAATAAAAGTCGCTAGGCCAAATCGGGACTCTAAGATGGATGTGTAGCCTATACCTACAGTTCGGCCGCTCTGCCAACATAATATCTCCGAGGAACAACGAAGTTTGCCGAACTTGTGGCTAGCGGCTAAACTCGCCGCCTCCACCCCGCGCTCTTGATGCGCCCCTCGCTCGCCCTCGGCACTTCGCGCTAAACAACCCGCCAAGGCAGGCAGGAATATAAACTCGCTCGCGCCGCGCATTATTTTAAATCCTTTATTGTTCATAAAAATAATAAACTGAATTATTATCGTGAGAGCTGTGTTACTCTGAAGAGTTCCTTATATACCCCATACACAGACACTACAGTGGTGACCCCGAGAAGTTAACACGTGCTTCTAGTGCAAAATACGCGGACTCATAAACTTATAAGTAGTGAAATATAAATTTAGTGACAAAAATGAGTGACACCGAGCAGGAAGTAGAAAAACAAGGTGCAAAGAAGACTGAACCTCAAGATGTGTTTAGAGTAGGCGTGCGCGTTCCACCGTTTTGGCCGGAGAAGCCTGCGATTTGGTTCGCACAGATAGAAGGTCAGTTCGCAATATCAAACATTACAGCGGACACAACCAAATTCTTTTATGTCATCAGTCATCTTGACCCGCGGTATGCAACAGAGGTCGAGGATATAATAGTGAATCCACCAGCGAGCGAAAAATACGAAAAATTGAAGACAGAGCTCATAAAGCGACTCTCAGAATCCCGCGAGAAAAAAGTGCACCAACTGCTGACACATGAAGAGCTTGGCGACAGGAAGCCGTCGCAGTTTCTACGACACCTGCAGCACCTCGCTGGTCCGAAAGTACCTGAGGAATTTTTAAAAACAATATGGTCGAGCCGCCTGCCGAGTAACATACAGTCCATAATCGCATCACAGGCATCCGCGCGTCTTGATGTGTTAGCAGATCTCGCCGACAGAATACACGATGTCGTTCCGAGAGGTCAGCAAATTGCGGCAACATCAACAAATGGAGCGAGCGAAATGGATACCATTTGTAAACAAATGACAAAGCTTACCAAGCAAGTCGAGATACTAACGCAAAAAGTCAACGATCTTTCCCGCTCAGGCCGATCAAGATCAAGTAGACGCGAAGACCGCTCGAAATCCCGCGAAAACCGATCTCAATCACGTAATAAAAATCATCCAACATGTTGGTACCATTACAAGTTTGGTGAGAAGGCCACCAAATGTCTTCAGCCGTGTGATTTCAAGCCGGAAAACTGCAAAAGCAGTCAGTAATGGCGGCTGACGACTGCTCTACGTGTAAAGGCCGCCTATTTATCACAGATAAACGTACCAGCATACAGTTTCTCGTCGACACGGGTTCAGACGTGTGTGCCTACCCTAAATCGTACTTACGTAAACAACTACAATGTAAGAACAAAGGGAACTATGAACTCGTCGCTGCAAATGGCACGCCGATACCTACATACGGTACATATCAACTAAGTCTTAATCTCGGATTACGTCGTGAGTTTTCTTGGAAGTTTATTATCGCTGATGTTTCAAGGCCAATCATAGGCGTTGATTTTTTAAGTTTCTTTAACTTATTAGTTGACTGCAGGCAACAAAAACTGATCGACTCAATAACAAATATGACCGTCGGCGCGCCTTCAACTCACGAAATAACACATGAAATGCTGTCATTGAAAATGTTTACAGGACATTCAACCTATCTCGACCTATTACGATGTTATCCGGAAATAACAAGACCAGCTGGATCACTAAATATGCCAATTCACAATACAAAGCACCACATTAAAACGACGTCTGGCCCACCGGTAACATCACGACCACGTCGATTGGCACCGGACCGTCTGATAATCGCGAAAAAGGAATTTGAGGAGATGATACAAAATGGAACAGCTCGTCGCTCTGAAAGTCCATGGTCGTCCCCATTACATCTCGTGCCCAAAAAAGATGACGGCTGGAGGCCATGTGGCGATTATCGGCAATTAAATGCAAGAACAATACCTGACCGGTATCCAGTGAGGCACATCCACGACTTTGCTTACCAGCTGTCAGGATCCACCATATTTTCAAAAATTGACCTCGTAAAAGCATTTAATCAGATACCGGTATTTGAAGACGATATTGAAAAAACAGCGATCACAACACCTTTTGGACTTTTTGAATTTACTGCCATGACCTTTGGTTTGAGGAACGCCGCCCAAACGTTTCAGAGATTTTTAGACGAAATTCTTCAAGGATTAAACTTCACGTTTGGATATCTAGATGATATCCTCGTGTTTTCAAAAGGGGAGACAGAGCACATTGGACACCTAACAAAATTATTTAACCAATTAAAAAAATATGGAGTAGTAATTAACACCAACAAATGCGTCTTAGGTGTTAATGAAGTTACCTTCTTGGGTTACCACGTATCTGCAGCTGGTATACGTCCCCTTCCAGAAAAAGTAAAGGCAATCCAGGAATACCCCCTCCCTAAAAATGCTAAAGAGTTACGAAGATTTCTAGGGATGATCAATTTTTACAGAAAATTTCTCCCTGGCGCCGCTCAAATTCAAGGGCCTCTCAATCAAGCTTTAAGTGGGCCAAAAATCAAAGGATCGACGCCTATCACTATAACACCTGAAATACAAGAAGCATTCGACGCATGCAAAAAAAACTTATTAGAAGCTACTCTCATCTCGCATCCTGATCCACAAGCTGAGTTAGCACTTTTTACCGACGCTTCAGATGTGGCCATCGGAGCTGTCTTACAACAACGAATAAATGACAGCTGGCAACCGCTAGGATTCTTTTCTCGCAAGTTATCTTCTGCTCAGACGAAACATAGCACTTATGACCGCGAATTGCTCGCAATACATGAAGGAATAAAACACTTTAGGTATATGGTCGAAGCGAGAACATTTAAAGTGTTCACCGATCATAAACCCATCACATTCGCCTTCACAACAAGAAGAGACAACTGCTCACCTCGTCAACACCGCTATCTCGATTATATCAGCCAGTTCACAACAGAGATCAAACATATCTCGGGAAATGACAACGTAGTCGCCGACGCATTTTCACGACTGGAAAGCATCGATACTACCATCAACTACAAAGAACTGGAAAACGAACAGGAAAACGATCAAGAGTTACACAGTTTGTTACAAAACAAAACGGCGTTAAAATTAAAACGAGTGAAAACTATGGATGCCTACATATATTGTGACCAGTCTACTTCACGTTCAAGGCCATTCATCACACCAACTTTCCGAAAAGCAATCTTCAACAACCTACACAATCTCAGTCATCCAGGCCCCAACGCTACAGCCAAACTAGTGTCAGAACGATTTGTGTGGCCTAAGATTCGTCGTGACTGCAGAACATGGGCCCAACAATGCACTGATTGCCAACGCAACAAAGTTACCCGCCATACCCACTCTCCTCTTTCCCCATTCCCTGTTCCCTCCAACCGTTTTTCCCACGTCCACCTTGACATAATAGGCCCTATGCCACTTTCTTCTGGTTTCAGGTACTGCCTTACAGCTGTAGATAGGTATACTCGATGGCCAGAAGCCTACCCTCTAGCAGATATCACAGCTGAGACCTGCGCCAGCGCTTTCATTTCTGGCTGGGTCGCTCGCTTCGGATGTCCAGAGAAAATAACCACTGACCGAGGAAAACAATTTGACTCGCAGCTGTTCCAGAGCATCTCGTCAATCATAGGCGCATACCATTGCCCCACGACAGCTTACCACCCTCAGTGCAACGGCCTAGTGGAGAGAATGCACAGACAGCTGAAAGCTGCGATAATGTGCCACAACAACGCGCAATGGTCGGAGGTACTTCCTCTTGTTCTCCTGGGTATGAGAAGCGCCTGGAAAGATGATCTACAAGCCTCTTCAGCTGAACTAGTGTACGGCGAGCCACTCCGATTACCTGGTGAGTTCATGAAACCAGTAACACACAACATCATGGATGAAGTAGACTTCGCAGCACGGCTAAGAAAACATATTTCGAGACTGTCACCTGCATCAACTTCCGGCCATGGTGAGAAAATGTTTTACGTACCTAAAGACCTTAATACAGCCACTCACGTCTTCCTGCGGAAAGGACCTCTGAAGAAGTCATTAGAATCACCTTATTCTGGTCCACATCAAGTCATAGACAGAGGATCAAAAACCTTTACAATAGACGTCCAAGGGAAACACACAACCGTAACCATTGATAGGCTAAAACCTGCCTACATGGCTAACAACAATAATGGCTCAAAAACACCACCCTTACCACAACCACCATCACTACCACAATCAGCTTTATCGCCAGCATCGCCACCACCGCAGCCGGAAACCACCACAAGAAGCGGAAGAACCGTCAGATTCCCGCGATACCTTTCTCACTATCGACCGTGAACCGGTCTCAGCGGGGGAGTGATGTAGCCTATACCTACAGTTCGGCCGCTCTGCCAACATAATATCTCCGAGGAACAACGAAGTTTGCCGAACTTGTGGCTAGCGGCTAAACTCGCCGCCTCCACCCCGCGCTCTTGATGCGCCCCTCGCTCGCCCTCGGCACTTCGCGCTAAACAACCCGCCAAGGCAGGCAGGAATATAAACTCGCTCGCGCCGCGCATTATTTTAAATCCTTTATTGTTCATAAAAATAATAAACTGAATTATTATCGTGAGAGCTGTGTTACTCTGAAGAGTTCCTTATATACCCCATACACAGACACTACAGATGAGTCATTATAGTAACACCCGCCGTAGTCAAATATTCTATTGTCCGTCTGGCGAAATGCGCTGTAACGTTGTCGTGGTGAACGGTGGCAAACAATTGTTAATATACCGTTGTTGTTGTAATTGTTAATATATAATTGTTAATATACAGTAACTGTCCTTTTATCTTCTAGCACAACTGTCGCAATGACCCGTCCATCGAAAGAATGAAGCAGTGACAATGAAGACTACAACGAAAGTCGTAATAAATCATAAAGCCAAAATTTTCTCGCGTTAAATTCATTTTGACACGCTACACGCACTTTTCAAATTGCCGCCAATTTGAAGGATGAATTCGATAAACATCATCAGGTTACCACAGAGTTCTAAGTTCGAAATTTAAATTAAGTTTACTTTGGATTTGTTTCTAACCAGCCAGTTATAAAAACTTTCAGTGGAATTAATTCGAAATCAGCAGTTTTAAAATTTTGGTGATTTTTGGGCAGTCTTCATGGTAGTGGCCAGTTTATATAAATGTTAGGTGACTGTTAGTGAGAAATCCTGTGTGTTTATAATCTGCTGTTACATTAATTTAATAATATGTAAAAATGCATTGTCACAGATGCATTTTTATCAGTGTTGTGTCATTTGGTAGTAGATGCAGGAACGCAGGCGTTAATTAATTCACAAAAAACAGAAAACTTCGCGAGCAATGAAAAATTGCTACTTAAGATTGCGAAGTAACTAAATAACTGACTAGCTGCTTCTCAACTAAACGTCAACTGCTCCTGCGTCACCAGTCCTGTATATGATGGCTTTTTTACCGAAAGTACCAATTAAGAGCCTATAGTCAGGCACAAATCCAGACCTCGAATTGTTACAGAGAAATTCCAGATGGAAAACCCAATAACACTTTGCCTGACTCGGGAATCGAAAACCTCATGCTCAACAGTAGCGACCACTAGACAAACGAAGCAGTTAAAAAAATAAAAATGTGGCTGTTATTTTAGTATACAGTGTGAGTCTTGATAATGTGCACATATCGAAATGAGGGAATCTATGCTTAATCTTATCGACGGAAAAAATATTTAAAAAAATCTAAATGCTTTTTTACATTTTCTTTTACTTTAATTTCTTTTTTTTTAAGGTACGTAATGAGCGTCTTGTTGATTAATTTTACGATTATTGTTAAAATTTATGAAAAAAAAAATGTTTTTGCAAAAAAAACATGTTTGTTTTCAATTGTGGGTAGTTCTTTTCCAAAATTTTCATTTTATGAGGACGCCTAATTACTTCCAATCATTATGGAATTTGTTTCATTGCGATAGATAATTTAGTTTAAAAATTACACCGTTTTGTTACAAAATTAAAAAAAAACCATAAAAAAAAAACCGTCTATAAAATTAAGCATAGATTCCCTTATTTTGATATGTGCACATTATAAAGATTCACACTGTATTGTGGTGTCTTATGACTTCCACGTGAACGAAGTCGCGGGCAGAAGCTAGTCACTAATAAGGTCACTATATGTCCTTCTAGGGCGTCCCCTCCCGGCGTTTCTACATCTGGCTTCCTTCTTCCTACCTCGTTAGTATAATAAAATAACTTACCCAGTGACAGGACAATGATCCAAGTCAAACGCATTTTTCCACAAATCTATTCAGTACCTATCAAACCAAATCAAATTATTTATTTGCTAATAGGCAAGTTTTCTCCACAACCACTGCACATCGACTGAATTTATATGTCACAATAGTAATTATTATGCTCACTGCTCACCAGACGGTATTATTTATTGTAAACAGTAACAATTACATTTGTTATTATTGTTATTAAAGTGTTATTTATATTAGCTGTGGTATGTAAATAAATAACTAAAGATCGGTCAATGGAGATTTTACATTCCATTTTAATCATTTCAAGACGTTATGCAGATTTTAAAAGAATTATTTTCTCACATGCAGAATTGTGAATTTGAATAAAAACATTGATAAATGATAAATGATAAATGATTTTATTTCTGTAAGTAGGTTTGTACAAACACTTTTACACGTCAATCATATTTTAAAAACTAGATGAGGTCGGCGTTTCCTATCTGACTACTCTGAGAAGAAAGGCCGAAACAAACTCAGAGGTCACAGTCTCTTTTAAAGTCCAGACATAATCTTGGTCAGATCATGTGAAGGCCATGTGGATTGGTGTCTGAAGTGGTCTTTAGAGGAAAGCATCACACAGATTGAGAGGGTCTGTCCAGTCAGTGCACGCATTTGTCATTTATCGTGTAGCTCAACTCAGAATTTAAGGAGCTCAACGATTTGACGAACAATACCAAAAAAAGGACATTTGTGTAGGCCACATAAATTACTCAAACTGTCAGACCATGATTAAAACTAACTGAGAAAAAATTAAAAACAAAACAAAAAGGAATGACCCATATAGTCTTCACATTCACAATAATTAAAATAATATAATACTTTAAAAGTAAATATTCATGTCATTGTATATATAAAAATCATTAATGTCAATGTGTATATAATAAAATAAAAAACCCAGAAATAATCTTGGTCAGAGCATTTCATATGAGGACCATGTAGATTTGTGTCTGAAATGATCTTTTGAGGAAAGAACCATACAGATTTGAGTGGACCTGTCCAGTCAGTGCACGCATTTGTCAGTAATTGTGCAGCTCAACTCAGAACTTAAAAGGAGCTCAACGATTCGACGAACAATACCATAGAAAGGACATTTGGGTAGGCCGCATAAAGTACTCAAAACTGCCAGATTATCATTAGTAGTAACTGAGAAAATTAAATAAATATATATACATGAGCTACATAGTCCTCACATTCACATTAATTAAAATAATAATAATGTTATACTTAACAAAGTAAATATTCATGTCATTGTGTATATAATTTTGAAGTTTGCAAAATAAACAAAGTTCCAAAAGTAAAAAATAAAAATAATAATTGGAGCAGCTTAATCCCAAGCCTTTTTGTCCTCAATGTAATCTTTAACGGTATAAAAAGCTTTCTGGCACAACTTACGTTTAATGAATGATTTAAATTTATTAAGGCTTAGATCTTGTACGTGGCTTGGAAGTTTATTATAAAAGCGTATACATTGACATCTGAACGAGCCACCTATTTTCTTGAGCCTTGTTGTAGGTACAACAAATTTGTGTTTGTTTCTAGTATTTATGTTATGGATATCACTGTATTTTTTAAACAATTTTATATTTTTATGGGCATATAAAAGATTATCAAAAATATACTGAGAAGGCACAGTCATTACATTAATCTCCTTAAATTTATCTCTGAGAGACTGTCTCGGACTTAATTTATAAATTGATCGAACAGCTCTTTTCTGCAAAACAAAGATAGTCTGAATGTCAGCGGCATTTCCCCACAACAGAATACCGTACGACATTACACTATGAAAATAGCTAAAGTACACTAAACGGGCTGTCTCTATGTCAGTCAAATTACGAATTTTTCTAACAGCATATGCTGCGGAGCTTAGCTTTTTTGACAATTTATCTATATGTGGGCCCCACTGAAGCTTAGCATCCAAAGTTAAGCCCAAGAAAACTGTGCTATCTTCAGGATTCAATTCTTCGCCCTTTATTAACACATTAGTTTTCACCTGCCTAACATGAGGTAGGGTAAACTTAATGCATTTGGTTTTTTTTTGATTAAGAAGTAAATTATTAACATTGAACCAGTGAACTACTTTTGAGATCGCGCTATTTACATCGTCAGTAACCAGCTGCTGACGTTTAAGTTTAAACAAAAGTGAAGTGTCATCCGCAAACAACACTATATCATGGTTATCCTTTATGAGGTAAGGCAAGTCATTAATATAGATAAGAAACAAGAAAGGACCAAGAATTGAGCCCTGAGGGACTCCCATTGTTACTATAGATCCGGGAGATCTTTTTCCATTAACGTCAACACTCTGAATCCTATTACTCAAGTATGAAATAAGAAGATTCAGAGCGCTATTCCGGATCCCATAGTGGCGGAGTTTCCTGATTAACGTTTCATGAAGAACGCAATCAAACGCCTTGGACAAATCACAAAAGATACCCAAGGCATCGCATTTATCTTCCCATGCATTATTTTCTCACATGCAGGAATTGTGAGTTTGTCATCTTTTCGAACTGTCATTTACATAATGTGGGTAATGTTGTTGTATCGTCATCTTTTTTTTTTGGGTGGGAAATTATCAAATAACTTCTCTCGCTTTGGGCGGAGCGGGAGGGCGTGTCAGATTCTTACTGACTAAAACCCACCCGTGTTCCTTCAGTTGCCATGTTGCCGGGGCCACGATCTCCCTTTCGGACTTCTTCGCAACCCCGGCAGGCATCGTCAATTCTGCTGACATCTCTTTGAGGCGCGCGTGGAACACAACGCGCCGTCGACCCGGGCTTGGTCCTTATCGGACGGCGAGCTACCCATTGCTCACCGTCCACAAGCCCGCGCCTACGCTGGCCGGTAATCGGTCTGCGATTCCCGATGCCCAGGGCGTTGTATCGTCATCTTTACTGTTATAATTTTAACATGAATGGATCTAACAGTAACATTTATTAATGTATTTATTTCAAAGAACTTGTCAAAACAATTCTAGGCTTAAATATAAACTTTTTTTTTCAATGATAAAATCTCAGTCTAAATAAAAAACCAAGACATAGCGCTGCGAAAAATACAATGAACCATGCCAAAACTACACCTCCGCTCTGTGCATACACGCTCACACGCACACATTTAAAACCATTAACAATAAAACTACAGTGAAACTACACCTCACTAAGTGCACACATGTTGCCGAAACCAGCCTTACATCGCTGTTGACAGAGCGCTGTCTTGGTTTTGTATTTGGTCTGAGGGTAGAACAGGAAGAATTTTGAAGTGAAAACTTCTTTAGGTGCGTTGGGCATTTTTGAGATGGGACTAAACCATTGATTTCGCGACACTTACGACACCAGCATTTAACCACTAAAAAGGCATTAACGCGTTGATTACCATGGTGCGTGGAGTAAAAGACATCAACGCGTTGATTACGCGGTGCCGATTTATTTCAAGTTTTCACTTCTGTCGGAACTCCCGGAGTGCCACTGTTTTTTCTGATGAAATACTTACTTAATTACTATGAGGCTCATAATTATCATTACTCAAACACTATTGCATCAAGTATTGTTTCAAATACTCAACAAAACAATAAATTTTATGCAATTTTCACATAAAAATACAGTGTGCAATAAAAAGACAGAGAAAGAGGCGATGTAAATGAGCCCAGTTGATTTACTGGCAACTGTCTCCGGTGCTGTGTCGCGGTAATTACGAGCACCAAACATGGCGTCGTGGCCACGCTAATTACTTGAGCTCACTCCTGTAATAAATATTTATCGTATTTCTATGACTGTTAAGGAACATGTATTTTTTATAGATTTTGAAGGGTTATGAGAATCCGCCCACATTTTTGCAATGTTTTGTTCCAAGGACTTTCCACCTACAACCCTGGACCACACGCGTTGGTACTAGTCGGGAGGAATGGCAATGGCACATCAGTTCAAGTAGGACCTTTGGAGCATTTATAATAGTACCAAAATCAATCTGCCTAGCATTTTCCCAACTATGTTACGGTCGGTTTCCAGTCTAACCGAATGCAGCTGTGTATGTTACTTTTCTAATGTTTAAGTATTTTACCATAATTCTTAATTCTAGAGCCTTTGTTTTATTAAGTGTTATGTTACCTTTTTGTGTGATTGCTGGTTATCCTGTAATTGGCGACTGTATAAGTCCGAGGCTGTTGTTAGCTATAGTATTTATGATATATTATATACAGAAGCTGTTGATGTACCTTTATAAATAAATAAATAAATAAATACCACTATTTTACATGGAGCGACTGCCTATCTAATCTCCACAATCCAGTAACTAGGTAATACGATACCCCTTGGTAAGACTGGCTGTCAGACTTTCGGGTTTCTGACGACCCGTAACGATTGTCAAAGATCCACAAATGACAGCCGAGACCAATAGTCCGTGAGCCAGATAGTATATTTTGTCAGTCATTTCCTCTCAAGCGATAACTCGTGAAATGCTTCAGAGAGTTGTATTAAACAGCATGGTGAACGTCAGCTGCCGCTCCGTGGGTGGGTGGGGCAGCGGCAGCCTCTCAATCACGTAAAAAAAAATGTTTTTAGTCATTTCCTCCCGACTGAAAATTTGTTAAATGATAGTTAACGCAATTATTCGAAGATAAAAAAAGTCAGCTGGCCGTACCGTGATGGATTATACGTCAGCTGGTCACATGCTATTTCGTGTGACCAGCTGACGTATAATCCACCACGGTACGGCCAGCTGACTTTTTTAAATCTTTGAATAATTGCGTTAACTATCATTTAACAAATTTTCAGTCGGGAGGAAATTATTGAAAACATTTTTTTTTTTACGTGATTGAGAAGCTGCCGCTGCCCCACCCGCCCACCGAGCGGCATCTGACGTTCACCATGCTGTTTAATACAACTCTCTGAAGCATTTCACGAGTTATCGCTTGAGAGGAAATTGGTCCGAAAAACCTGTTGCTGGCTCACGGACTACAACGGCTTAACGTGCTTTCCGAGACACGGAGGAGTCTCGGATTATAAAGATGGTCACCCATCCACGGACCAACCCCGGCAAGCATAGCTTAACCTGATGGATCGAACCGTGCGGCGGTTAGTACTTAGCCGCGAGCTCCTCCTCCTGGAGCATTTATAAAACCAGCCTATGTAAAAAGCCTCTTCTTACACAGAAGAAACCAGTAAGCGTTCTCCCTCTCTCTTGTTCTCTTCTTAAGATGTTCAATCACCTCTACGAAAACGTTGATCACTTTTCAACTTTTTACTTGTTTATATCTGTTTTATATTTATTTCTTTAATAAATTAAGCACACAAACAGAGGCGGACTTAATGCCATAGGCATTTTCTACCAGTCAACCTTCGGGTGATGCAGAGACAAATAGTGGTAGGTGCAATATCGAAAATTGTGGAATAAATATTTAAATAAAAGGATATATTATATACCTTTTAAAACTAAAAATATAAGAACAAATAAATACACAAACATACTAAACATATAAGACAAACAATGGGAAAACATTAACGTTGTGATTATACTGCCAGCTTTATTTTAATTCTAATTCAAATAGAAAGACGTTTCGCCGCCCCCCCCCCCCCAAATAAATTGGGATACGGGCAAGAGAATAATGGTGATTGTTATTCTAATTTAATTTTATAAGCGACCCAATTGAGTTTTTATTGAATCTAACTACAATCACCACCGGTGTATGTCTTTTCGTCCTACTCTGTGAATGATGCGCTCGGCCTGTAAGTGATTTATTTGCACAGGATCTTGTAAATGATAATCTAAGTATTCATTTGTAAATAAGTTGTTGGTTTGCCTTATAGAGGCATGAGGAACAGAGTGTAAAGTTCACTCATCCTCTATAGAAAAGGGAGGATCCTCCGACCAGACGGGTATTGAGTCAGGTGGGCAACTGTCCGACGATTGATATCGGGAGGTACCTATGTATTTTATATAGATGTTTTAATTTGAACAGTCACTGGCAGATCATAAAGGAGCGCTGGTCTATTTTAAAATGTCTTTCGGAATTTTTAGACCCTAATGCTAAAAATAAGTACCTACCGAGAGTTTATAAGTATTATTGCTTGTTACTGATGTGATATTATTTGGTTGTTGAGTTCAACGAATGTTGTAACGCCAGATAGAAGAGCCGGTTTTTTGTCTCGTATTTTGGACCGTGCACCGGAATCCTTGACTAGTTTTCTCCAAACCTTTCTACTTAAAACCTGCGTGCTGTGTACTACAGCCCACCGGCTGCTTTCAGTTCTCGCAGCGTCAGCGGCTCAGCCGACGCATGCCGCCCCCTCCAAGAGGAGTTCCCCAGGACCGTGTCCCAAGTTAACTAATTTTGATTAGAATTTGATTAGACTTTTTCCGCGTGCGGTGCAGTTGTAAACTGACACTTTAACCTGCTCTGCACATCACCTGCAAGGAGCCCTGTAACACAGGTATAGTGGAGCATAATCTGTGTAGTTCTCCGGTATCAGTACAAGGCCACAGGCTACAGTGTCGACTCGACTACCAACATGTACCTGTGTAGATCACCCGGACGGGTCTGTTCCACTTGGGACTAACTTACATACAAACATAAACTCACGCCTTTTATCCATGGGGGCAGGCAGAAACTACAGAACGCCACCACTACTTAACTAGTACACACTGACTCAAGCTACTTTGCACTCCACCAGAATACTCGCGTAATTTCGCGTTGTTGCATAACTTTTTAATTGGCCGAGATTTTTTATACATATTCTTCATTAGGTAATGAGCTATTCGAATATCAAAAAATTTGTGGTTTAGGTCATAAGGGGGAGGCATGAAAATTGATTTGCTGTTAGTAGATACAATTGTTTTGCTCTGAAGATGTTGTTAGCGTTTTGTTTTGTTGTGTTATTATAGCGAATGTGAGTACCAATACAAACCATTTCTGGTTTAATGGTACAAAACAAACATGAACCTGTATCAAGACTGTACGCATAAATAAATAAAAATAAATAAAAAAATAATCATTTAGCAGTATTGAAGTATTTAGCATGCGTACTGTCAAAAATAATTCTCTGACATCGTCAAATGTTATGTCAAGTATTAGTACATTACTGCCGTGCAGGTCACGGCAGTAATGTACTATACAGGCAAAAGAGGCATTGATAGATGAACGTGAAAATGTGGGCCGAGGCGAAATCGAGGTACACATACGTGAGTCCATCATTGCTTGTTTACGGCCAAGGCTTTTATAGTACTAAATTCAAACTAAGTAAATTAATTTAAATTCCAGAATCAATGACGAACAATAATAATTTTTCTCGCGCCAATATGTTCTTTTGTTTATTTTATGTTAAACAACTTTATTCGCAAGCCAGTTCGAAATTTAAATTAAATCTTTGTTATGTTACCTCCTTCGTTATCATGATTGTGTCGAAGTAAAAAGTTCGTTCCATTTTTAAATTACACGACAGATGTGAGTTTTCTTAAAATTTATTCAGCCACTAAACACGATAGTTATGAATTTTCATACTAACATTGCCGGCTGCCTGCTCGGATGTATTTGACCAGTACAGCATTTTCAATTTATCTCAAAAGAAGGTTGTCAAAATAATGCTCGAATTTTCAAGCATGTTTGAGATAATTTAGATATCAACAAGTAAAAATGTCTTTGACCGTAAGTAATCCAGTTATCACATTTGAAAGCAATAAACAAAGAACTATGTTTTCACCATTCATGATAGCGAACAACTAAAATGTTTGGAATAATTCCATAGCTATATCTATTTATTTATTTGGCACCTCAACGACTTACTCACTTAAACATACACATACAAAAGTCACATACAGTTTTTTTATAGGTTGCACATCCTCTAAAAACCTGTCGTAACACGCTGAAAACAAGTTTTGCGGAGGTCTTTGCGATTGATAGAAAATGAAAAACGTAATTATGACTGTGTTTTTATCTGTGTTCTTACTTTTTTGTGTTATAACAGTTTTTTAGAGGATATGCGAGGTGCACAGCACTAGCAGATAATTTAATGATTAAAGGACATTTTATTCCTCGTTAGTTGATTAAGTTACCAAAATAAAAATAGAAATTAATTATGTTCACAACTGCGATGAAATATTTAACTAAATAACAAAAAATACCTAAAAAGAAGGAAATGGAAGTGGATACAATTTTATTAATGGCTTGTATCGCACAGAGGTCTTGAGACTCCGAACTGTATCCGAATTGCGTAATACAACACAATTACAATCTGTTTCGATTTGAAACAGATTGCTAATCCATTGCTTCATAAGTTGGGAAAAAATCTGCTCAACAACGTAACTAATGCAATTAATTTTGTTGAACTTTCAAAATGAAACAAATTAGGCATAATTGTATAAAGAAAACACTCTTTTCTTGCTAATACTTTTAATCCACACTACTGTACTATTTCACAATCAAACGACGACTAACTATGCATTACATTTTACCATTTAAAACGACTTTTGGCCCACCCAGAAATAACGATAATAATCGTCATTTCTAAAGGGCTACAAAATACTATAAGACTATAAAATAATGTAGGTAAGTGTTGAGTCCATCGATCACTATATTAGTGATCGATGGTTGACTCGGAGGAATATGAACAAAGTGCTATTTCGGAGCCCAAAAGGAATATACCATCGCATTCTCGTGTAAACACAGTAAGTCAACCTTTCCGTAGTTTGCAAGTCTGTTATAGTCTGTCGTGCATCTATTCCATTACTCAGGATCACACTCGACCAAACTAACTTTGTCTACCAGTACACTCCGCTATGGAACTAATAGAGCTCAAGTTATACCGGTGACTGCGCAGTTCCCACCGACTTAGTATTGGCACTGAACATTGAACAAGGTTCCAAATGGTAAGGATTCGATTACCAAGTTGGGTAATTGGAGCTTCATGGTTGACAGATAGTGTTTTAGGGTTCAAGCATCATCCCTGTATTCCCTGAAAGGTTAGACAGTGGTGTATGGAACATCACATTTCAAGAGCTAAGAAATTCCATTCGCCCAACCTAATAATACTTGAACCTCATTGTCACCAATTCTCTCGCCCAATTTATTTTTTATTTCATTTAATTTATTTATTTATTAGTGGTCGTCACAACATGTCTTTTTCTTCCATACTTCTCTATTAGTCGTCATCTCGGTAGTCCCCCCCCCCTTTCTAGCCATATCATCTCTCACACAATCCATCCATCGTTTCTTTGGTCTTCCCCTACTCTTTTAGCCATCCATCAGTGAGAGAGAACGAATATTTAGGGCCCAAAAACGTTGCCTTCGATCAATGACAGGTCTTAAAACTACAGAAAGCTGCCAACCCGTTTTTAGATTGTTAAGGATACTTACATTGCCATCGTTGTATATACTAGAAGTTGCCCTATTCGTTAGAACGAATAAGCACCTGTTTACGTCAGTAGTGGATAGAAGACAACGTTCAGGACCAATAAGGTCACAATATAAAAATCTACTTTACACAGGTGGTTACCAAACGTCTTTACTTAAAAAAAAATATTTTAACCATGGGTCCTCTTATATATAATAAACTGCCGATACATTTAAAAGAATTACCCATTAAAGTTTTTAAGAAAAAGTTAACAAAACTGCTACTGGACAAGTGCTACTACGCAATTAAAGATTTTGTTGATGACAAAACTTTCTATTAGTGGTGTTTAGACTGTTTTCTTTGTGATTATATTTTAATGACATTTCTATCTTTAGCTTTATTGTAATACAACATTATTATTTTTTTTGTCATTTTTTCATTCTTTTATTTAAGTATTGACATTTGTAATTGAATCTATTGACATTTGTGATAAAATTTATTTTAATTTTAAATTTAATTTATTATTTATTAAAATTTGTTGACATTTTGTAATCGAATTTTCTAACATTGTTTTTAGTTTAATTTGTTGACATTTGTGCCTAATTCTGAATGATTTTTTTTGAAGAATATGAGTATTTTTAACAAAGAATAGTAATGTTACTTAGTGAATGGTATCCTTTTTTGTTTTCTTTGTATTTTATTCTTTTTATGATTGTTTATGTTTTGTTTTTTTTTTGTCTAGTGAATGTATTACATTAAATAATTTTGCATGCCGTAAGGCAAAATGTATCGGGACTCTCATCAAAATAACCATCATATATGTATACCTACATTATTGGCAAATAAATGATTTCTATTTCTATTTCTATCACGTTTATACTCAAAACTGATAACTTAAACAAATGAGGCAGTTAGCAAGGTTTTTTCTTATAAGTACCTTACATCGTTGAGCTTAAAATATCTTTGGTTTATGCCGGAAATAGTGGCCGGCGGCTCAGAAACCAATCTTTCACCTAATTATTATTATTTATATATTCAGACTAGGTACTAATGAGGTCCATTTTGTTAGTAAAAATCTTAGCCTATGTTAGTACTTAATAGCTAAAACAGATCTTGTTCGATCGGCTAACGCCCAAACAAGCGGGCTATCTGCCCGGGCGGCTATCGAGTGCAGAATGATGTTGGGACTGTCACGCAACCTGCGAAGTAACGAGGCGAAGATTTCTTGCGCCATACTGCATTAAAGCAGTCAGTGCGCGCAAAGCCAAAGTCAAAGTCAAATAATTTATTTCAATTAGGCACAAAAAGGCGAATTATAGAGCAAAAAATAGAATTGATTCTAGTCGCCCCTTCCAAAAGGTAGTTTTCGTATGGAGAAGAATGGGCAAGAAACTCCACCGTTACTCTTTTAAAATGTTTTACAATATTTCGTATATATTAATTATATAATTATATGTGAAGACGATGCACCTGGAATAAGATTACTATACCACAATAGGTAAAAATTAAAAATGAAGAAATGACAGAAAAAATAATTATGTAATGGATACATGGTGTTCACATATTTACAAGCATTGTAAAAGTAGGTACCTATACGATATTCCTAAAAAAATTACAAGTGATACTAATTAGTCAGTGTGTGAGTAATCACAGAATGTAAAAATAAAAATGTTATAATATTTAATTACACAATTAAATTAGCAACCAGTTTGATTTTGTCTAGACTCTAAATTGTCCTATGGAGCTAGACCAGCATGCTTCCAAGCATTCTTATCTAGAATATAATCCTCTAATTTGTAATATGCTTGTTTACAAAGAGTACTTTTAATATGAGTTTTAAATTTTCTTTCAGTTAACTGTAATATATCACAAGGTATTTTGTTGTAACATTTAACACAGTACCCCATAAAAGATGTTTATACTTTGGATAATCTGAAAACCGGCCAAGTGCGTGTCGGACCACGCACAATGAAGGGCTCCGTAGTTGGGATGAATTTATCCCAAAAACAAACTTAACTTTGTAGTTGATAAACATGTTCTCCCATACGGAATGTATGGGAAACCATGTTTTTGCAACTGCAAAGTTAAGTTGGTCGATTATTACTCGATAACTAGTAAAGCCTACTTAGCTGTGATAGTTTTCCTTTTAATTTCGTTATATAAACTATTGCTGTGATTTTTTTCACACATCCAAAACCAACCATTTAGCTGGCAGGGGGGGGCACTTGACTCTAACAAAAATTAGCACTTTAAAGCTTAATATTTTGCAAATGAATCCCTGAATCCAAAAATGGTTTTCACAAACTCAGATTTAATTTTAAGACCTTTAAAAGCTTTTATAACAGCCTGGGGGTTTGTTTACTGAAACCTAAACTCTAAAGGGCATGCCTTTACATTATTTCTAAGTAAGGCGGCAGAAAGCGCGGGTGATGAATTTAAATTTTCGGTAGTTTTAAGGGGAACATTAGCAAAAAAGTTTTCAAATTCCTGAGCTATTTCTGCATCTGAATTGATGGGGCCATGTGCAGTCTCTAAATTTAATTCAGTATTACGCTGTTTTTTCCTACCTGTTTCATTATTTATTATTTGCCAGGTAGTTTTTATTTTATCATCAGCTGATTTTATTTTATTGCTAATGTAAAGAGCTTTAGCTATTTTGCACACACTTTTAAAAGTTTTAGAATATTTTGCGAGATACTGATGAAAGCTTGTATTATTCATATTATGTTGCTTTAGGCCATAAAGTTCAAAAAGTTTTTCCCTGCTTCTACGAATACCTGGAGTACCCCAGTGACTAAATAAGAACTTTGTGTAAAGTTTTAGTCTTAAGTGGAAAAGTGTCAATAAATTGCTTGTTTAATAGTGAAAAGAACTCGGCGTAAAACTCATTAGGGTCAAAAATATTATTAAAACTCTGAACACATAATTTACTTGCCAAAGAATTATCTAATTTCTCTAAATTTAACCTAAACCTTATTTGAATTTTTTGTAAAGGCATGTAGTTGTAAAATGTTATTGTTTGTTCACTGTGATCAGATGGCAACTTATTTAAAATTTGTATAAGTAAGTATTCACAATTACAAAATAAATTATCTATACAAGTGGCAGAAGAAGTTGTAACTCGGGTTGGTTCAATAAAAACATTTGACAAATCAAATGACCTAAAAAGACTTAATAATCTGATAGTGTTCGAATTATTTTCTAATAAATTAATATTAAAATTACCACATATGATTATTGACTTACTAGCACTAAGTTTCTTTAGTACATCTTCCATTACAGAATCAAATATAGGTAGATTCTGGTAACTTGGAGCTCAACACAGGACAATTCACTAATACTAAAATTTGTTATATTACCTATAACTTCATTAATATTATGTGCTATCAACATAGCAATCATATGTCTACATTCCCAAGACAGAGATAAAGTTCTCTGAGTTAACTTAAAACCACTTACAAACTTATTAGTGTCAAAATACAATAATTTGTCACTATGACAACATGTCAGCCTGTGAATAGTACTATTCAACTTATAAATATAATTATTTTCGTAATCTGATAAAGTATCAGAGTAAGGTAAAGCACACAACATTAGCTTTCCTATATTTAACTTTAATAAGGTGTCCACACCATCCACTATGTCCTTTCTGGTAATACCAGTACTATTACCTAATAGCAAAACCATTGTAGAATAATTATCTAGGTTTGTGCTTTCAATTCTTTTAATCATTTGTTTGAAACTTATGTTATGATAACTATGATTGGTAAAACTATAGCTAAGGTAATTGAATAATATTTTTCCAAAGCCAGAACCTAATTCGTCACAGAAAAATATAGATTTATTATTACTATTCTGTGTATTAACACAGGTCTCTGCTGGAAGAGACAACACCGGTGGAGGCAAGTCAGGCTGAGGCTGAGGAGGTGATGGTTGGTTGGCACAGCTGCATGAGAGATTATTAGTCAGGGACTCATACCTCTCAGCATTCCACTTCACCAAATCCAGTAGTTCTCCAGCCTCAAACAAGCGCTCACTTAGTTGTTGTTGTGAAGTCTCATATTTCTCAAAAATATCCTTCAGCAAGTGCTCCTTGTGTTGTACGAGTATATCATTATAAAAGAGCTTAGTATCAATATCATATTTTTGCCTACATTCATCTAACTCAACAATACAACTATTTAAACTTAAAAAATACAATAGACGTGGATATATTTAGTAACCGGTTCCGCTTATCTATTTCTAAAGAGCCATAAAAAACTCCTGAAATAAATCGACACGTGTTTCACCTCTCAACGAGGCATCCTCAGGATGACGATGGACTTGTTGCGAACTCGAACACGGCGTGTTGCCACACCGAGCGCTGAGTGCAGACTGCACTCAGCGCTCGGTGTGGCAACACGCCGTGTTGGATGGAGTGGCCGTGGAGGATGCCTCGTTGAGAGGTGAAACACGTGGTGATTTATTTCAGGAGTTTTTTATGGCTCTTTAGAAATAGATAAGCGGAACCGGTTACTAAATATATCCACGTCTATTGTATTTTATCATGGATTTCCGCAAGGTCACGCCTGAATCAATTAACTATTTAAACTTTTTGAAAGGATAACACGTTCCTTTCTAAAGGAAAGATTTAATTTTAAAAGTTTTTGTTTTTTAATTCCTCTCTGTGACCGTTTAATTATTTTCTTAAATTTAATATATTTTTTTAATTTGTTATGACTCATAACAATAGGACACAATAGTATGGTATCATCACCAGTCAAATCTATTGTTATAGCTGGCTCACACACTGGCGCATCAGCAAACATCGCCGACGCCTTGCAGAAGCGTGGCAATCGTAACAGCACACTGAACGCATTATTATACTGGATACGCCGAGCATTGCAAGCCCTTTGAGTATATCTGAACCACAGGGCCCCCGAGTACAGTGTTGTGCAATACGCCTTAAAAAAAAAATACGCCAACATAGCCAATACGCCAACAGGCCAACTGTCACCAAGGTTGACCAACGGATGAGTGACCGAGGGATGTTACCTATTTACTATTTATTGACTACAACAAACAAAGATGTTTGTTTGTCCCTATAAACAGAGTAAGTAGAACATGGAGTGATCATTTTTTGTGAGCGCGCCTCACCTACGTGATGAAGATGGTGATTAACAGCATTTTCTAAAGATAAAAAGAAAATCTTTTTTAAATACAAACTACGACATTCCAGAAATTCGGAACTTATATTTTAATTAGGTACCCTATTTTTTAGGAATTTTGTGGCAGACATTTCTCATGACTCATTCGCCAAGTGTGCAGACTATATGTATATAACAAACGATACAGGACTTCGTTCCAAAAATTGTCAATTTGGTTTATTTCAGATTTTATAAAACTTTTTGCACTGGTAAAATAAACTGTACTGAACGAAACATTATTTAATCAATCAATATGTTTACTTCTGAAACATAGGTGTTTACATAGATGTTTACATAAATAGGGGTGCGCTATATTTTGTCATAATTAAGACATACAAATTTATAAGTGACCCGTTAGGTGTCATTAGAAAAAATAATATTTTAAATTAATCAAATACATGAAAAGAAGAGGATAAAAAGAAACATCAAATAAAATAAAATCAATAAATAGTCATAGTACTTATTATCAAAAGGTAAAAAAATATAAAAATACAACATTATAATAATTGGTCATTCAAAAATTCGTCTACAGTATAATAATAACATTTGTCAATTAATAATTTAATAAGAGCTTTTTTAAACTTATATAATGTCATGTTTTTTATGTCATTAGGAATTTTATTAAACACTTTAGGTGCCATACCAAAAAAACATTTTCGCATCAATGCGGTCTTACATTTTAGATTATAGTTCAAAAAATCAATCTGCAGCTGCTGAATACTAGTATTTTACATGGAGCGACTGCCTAACTGACTTCCATAACACAGTTACTGGGTACCACGATACCCCTTGTTAAGACTGGTTGTCAGAATTTTGGGTCTCTGTCTATCCGTAACTACTGTCAAATTTCTATGAATGGCAGTCGGGACCAACGTGCAACGGCTTAACGTACATACTTTTCGAGATACGGAGTAGTCTTGATATGTAATGGATGGTCACCCATCCACGAACCAACCGCCGTAAGCGTAGCTTGACTCTCGATCGACCTAAGCTACTATTATCATTTAGCCACGAGCCCCTCTAAACATTACTATTACTATTAAAAAACGATGACTGATTTATTTTTAGAAAACGCCATTAGAGCTTTCTTTGACTTAAGTGTTCGTCTTCTGTGCCAGTCTACCACATGTTCAAATGAACACTCCATTTGAAAACTACTCTGTGTTTATGAACAATTTCATTGTCTATCATATAACGACAGTTTTGTAGTGAATACGTTCGTAATTAGTCATTAATTTGAAATTAGTGGCTTGTAGCAATTACATGCTCGGTATAAACCTGTGATTAGCCATCGTTTTATGTCTGAACGTGTAACTTATTTTTGAAATTATTATTTCTGAGACAATGGAGGGACAACGGCTTCTCTTCCTCAAATTGGTGATTCTGTTCGTTGGTGAGTTGGTTGTTCCATATTTTTGTAAATGCATTTGTAATATTAATTTGATCTGGTTTTCATACATAACAAAACATCACGCTTGGAATTCCAGAAGGGTAAGGCAGAGGTGTACCTATAGTAACACCCACATTTCGCCAAATATGTGTAAGTTCCATGTAATCGGGGGCGAGCCTATTGCCATCTACCGGGCACAAATCCAGACTCTGGGCTGCTACTGAGAAATTCCTGATGGAAAACACTTGCCCGACCTAGAAATCGAAACTAGGACCTTGTGATCAGCAACAGTGCTTGCGACCACAAGACCAATGCGGCAGTCCGGGCCTGTCCGGTCCGGTTTTCGTCTACTATAAATAGGAATACGTATATTAAAAAAATATAATGCTTAAAACTTCGTAAAAATAATACTGCAGCAAGCGGCAGGAGTAGTTTACGTTGTGCAATTTATTTCATCACCACTGCTCTCAAAACAGAAAAGGAAAATATCGTGAGTAAACCAACATATCCTGGAACCAAAAATTCGGACTGTGGAGTCTCATGCCTATTCTTCTCCATACGGAACTACCTTTGGAAGGGGCAACTAGAATCACTTATATTTTCTTCTAAATGTTGAAGTTTCTTTTAATGACCTACTCGAAATGAATGTTGTCTTAGACTTTGATTTCGGAGACATCTGACATGCACCAACCCGCTCTATGCTCACGTGGTGGAGCCGAATACAGGCAACTCCGTCTCACAGATAGTAGCCTTGTGTCCCAGCAGTGGGGATGTTTATACTCAGTATACTTTTAAAACGTAACTCATTTCAGCTTTTATGGGTTAGCAGTTATGGCAAATCTGCGTGTTACTTTACCAGCGTCAATGTAATTTGCCTTGCAATAGCGCCCACATTAACACTAGCGCGATGCGACTTGCATCAAGCGACACGTGCACGCGTCTCCTGTTTCTGTCTGTTGCTCCGCAAGTCACGTCGTGGTGACTCGTCGCATGCTCTAAACAACTTCTTTCATTTGGAAATAACATTTTATCTGTATACCTACCTACATTATAAGCAAATAAATGATTTCTATTACTATTTCTATTTGTTTTGGCCGCCGTCGCTGTCGCAAGACGCGTGTCGCTTGGGCGTGTAGCTTGCGGGGTAATGACGTTGTTTTTCAGGGCCTTCGTCAGCGGGGCGCTGCGACCGGGCGACCACTGCGCAGGTACGGGAGGGGAACTTCGGACAGAGCGGCGATTTCAACTGGCTTGGAATACTCCACGTGCACATACGTTAGTATACTACCCGCATCTTGCTGTTGACTAATTTCTATTAATTAAAGTTCCACCATCACACGTGCGTCGTGGAAATTATACATAACATGAGCGATTTTAATTTAGTTATATAAAATTCTGATAGCATTTAAAAAAAAAACACTTTCCGTAATAAACCCAAGTAAACTTTCATATACAGCTATCTTTATATATATAATTCTTCTGTACGTGTGTTTGTCACCTAACTCTTCCTAAATGGCTGGACCGATTTGGATGAAATTTTGTGTGTATATTTGAGTGGGTCCATGAATGGTTTGAAAATACAATTGGACCAGGTAGGTGGCGCTGTTCGGACCGGACAACGTCATAAAATCATTTTCATGTTTGTGAAGTATCTCCAATTAATTTTGTGAACTTACTGTCCATCAACAACGATAGGACCGTAGCTCACTAGATACACTCGGCTGGTCGGAGGATTCCCCCTTCTCAATGGCGGAACTCCATGTTGCCTAACCGCCCAAAAACACTTTTATGATAAACTAGCTTCCTATAACCTTCCTCAAAAATTGGGCTATTTGAAGCATAAATAATTTTTCAAATCCAAATTATAGCTCCGGAGATTACTCCCACATACAAACTTACAAACAAACATACAAACAAAAAAAAAATACCTCTGTAGAATATTATTATAGATTTAAGTTGATCAATACATTTACAGATGAGGAGGGCAAGATTCAAATAGCCATGACTGGGATCGTTCTCATCAAGACCCAGTATGCCCTCGCTAACGCTGATGACATTGTCAGGATACCACAGAATGTCTTCCAGTGAGTGTCATATTCTCAACCCGACCACTTCTGACGAAAGCCCGCACTTTTTTTACTCGCTACTTTCCTTAAGTGTAACACCGTTAGTGTTAATGTCGTTAACTTGAAAACATGTGAGGGTTTCAGCAATATACCTACTGTCCAACTGCTGTAAAGCAAACCTCATCTTATTGTAGGTATCCTACAAGACCATTTTGCAGGAGCTCGTGGCTATATAATAACAGCTGCACGGGTCGACCCATCAGGTTAAGCTACGCTTGCTGGGGTCCGTCCGTGGATGGGTGACCATCTTTACATACCGAGACATTTTCGTGCTTCGGAAAGCACGTTAAGCCGTTGGTCCCGGCTGTCATTCGTTGATCTTTGATGGTCGATACGGTTCGTCAGAAGCCCGAAAATCTGACAATCAGCTGCATCTGGTAAGACTGGAAGCCGTCCCCAACATAGTTGGGAAAAGGCTATGCAGATTGAAACAAGACAATTTTAAGATATGTATTTTTTACATTCATGAAAATAAAACAATTCACAATCTTCTTCTTTTCGATCCGATAGAACTTCCTTTACTTATGTCACTTTTCCGTAGACGGCCCCGTTAATCGCGGTATCAATGGCATACTTACTTTATGTTCTTCAAATTATGGGTATGTATGCACATTACGGCTTGTATGAACTGGATGTCTGTAGGATCTATATTCCCCTATTTTGGCTAATTGTGTGTCATCAACTCATCACTGTAGAGCAAACATATTTTTTAGGATTCCGTACCTCAAAAGGAAAAAACAGAACCCTTATAGGATCACTCGTGTGTCCGTGTGTCTGTATATAACAGCAAATTTGCTCCGAATCTAATGTTGAAATTTGGTACACATATCAATTTCTGTGACCCAAACACAGACGTATTTTGAATATAGGGGTCACTTTCGGGAGGCGAGTTTTTTTTTTAATTTTTTGCAAATGGTACTGTTTGACATATCAAATGAAAGGACTTGTTGTGAGGATCTCATTTTTTATCGTTTTAAAATAAATATTTTTAAAGGTATTTAACAAAAATAGATGAAAATTGCCCTTATCTCCAAAATTACTGAGCATAAAATAAAAAATAAAAAATACTGAAAATAGTTTTATAATTATAGATTACAGGAAACCTATGAGAAGTTGTATTAGTTATGTTAGTTATATATATTATACTGATTAAGCTGTTTATTAAACATATAACTATTGATTTTTGTTATTGTATTATTATTTATTTATTCATCAAACAAAGTTTATAAAAATCTTAACTTAAGAACTATGTATGCCCCGCAAACCGTACCGTTTTACTTAAATTGCTGTAAAGATTTTATTTTTGTAAATGGTTTTAAGCTTTCCCAAGTTACTGCCAAGGCAGAAATAATAGACCCTCTAGTTAGAGCGATTCAAGGGCTTGTCTGTGAAAATCCCCTAGAAATATTTTTTACTTTGTCCACAATACACTAGTTAGTGTTTTAAAATTAAACTTATTTTATAAACAATAAGTTTTGAAAAAAATATTTTGATTGAATAAATAATCAAGTTGATTTACTCACTGCAAAGATACTGTGTTTCCATTTTTCGATGTGTACCTAACAATGGTTTATGACAGGGTGCCGAGATGGGAATTTTTCGTGGGCATGATAAATAAATTCATGGGTGCCGAGATGGGACTAAACCCCGAATTACAGCTTTCTAGTACTAACAATCTCTGAGCTAAACCGCGGACAGACGGACATGGTGAAACTATATACCTATATGGGTTCCTTGTTTACTACGGAAACCTAAAAAAGCGTGTTAAAAGTAGATCCCAAACATTCATGCTCAGTTAATTTTACACTATTCATCGTCTGCAACAGATCGGACAGCAAGGTCATGTTCCTAGCGGCTCGGAACACTCCGTGGTTCGTCAAGCCGAAGTCTTACGTCACTCACCCTGAGTACGAGTACTCCACCCTCAACACCATCGCCATCGTCGAGCTGAACCTTGAGGATACTGACGACTGTGAGTCATTTGTTTTTGTTATCTTTGTTCGTGAGCTGTCAGCGAAAAGCGCATCGTAACTATTTATATTTTTGCTGCGAAATTTTGAGCTGCCAGCCCATTTGCTGGTCTAAATTCACCTTACTGTACCCGAGCAGACGCTCACATGATATAGACATATCACATCAAGTTTTAGAAAGAGCTAAAGCGGCCTTGTTTTGTACTTTTCTTTCTTCCCAGCGCGGCCCTGGTAATCAAAATTTTGTCGGCTGAGAACTAACTTTTATCATCAGTTCATTTTAACCGATGCTTGCATTAGATGGTACTTGTTACTAAAAGGCTACATAAGGCAAACTTGACGAGTTGTCACTGTGGACATAGCTTGGAAAAACTGTTGACAATGTCAGTCTTCTTGAACAAACATGATGATTATAATGTGAATTACAGATCCGTTAAATCCGATTTGCATCCCAACTGGCGAAACATTCAACACTTCTAGATATCTCTACCTAACTGGTTTTACGGACGGTAAGTAATAAAAAATAAAATAAAATTAATTGTATTACTTTTCTTTAAGCTTAGACACCCACCATGTTCAATCTCGATCGCAATCCATTATCAAAATCAATGATCGTGCGGATTGTACCGGCAGTTATTAAATTATCTTTTTGAATTTTCTTTTTTATTTTCGTCTTTCGGAAAGCACAAAATGGGATTTATCTTTGCTATATTTTTTTTAGAAAATCAAAAAATGGAGAAAGTAATTTACAAAATTCAGTATTTGGATAAAAAAATATGCGAAGAATTTTATAACAGAGCAGGGGTAAGCAGTTTTTGAAGTTAAAATTATCGGGAAAGTTGCGCTACAAAGGTTTCGACGTTAGCACCGAATCAAATGAACGCATTTTAGCTGTTTTTTTTAAGAAAAGGGATTCGGTGTAATTCTTTAGAATACCATTTATTTATAAAAGGGTACCAAACAACTATTATATAATTTAAATCACTTCTTTAATATTTTAAAAAATTCTCTCTTTGCCTTTTCGTTTGTTGTTCTAAGTACTTCTTTTTCTACTTTCCCCTTTCTTATTTTACCTTGATTTCCCTTTCTACATTTGTGGTAATAAACTTATCGAATCAGTTTTCTCTTATTTTTACTATTATTATGAACCTCTTGCCTTTTCCTCAATTCACTTGGGGTCGGTGCAGCGTGTCTTCTTCTTCCATACAAATCTAATATTTGTCGTTTCTCTTTTACTCTGATGATGTCATTACATCATCTGCATTGCTTTTGTTTGTAGTTGTCATCCCAGAAACGCATCCCCTCTGCATACTTGTGTGGATACGCGCCGAGCAACGTGACACAGTGTATCTGGGACAATGGGATGGTGCTTGTGTCCAACGTGACTGGATATTTCCATCTGGTGTGTATAGTGTATCTTAAAGCACTACGAAATGTGTCCTCTGCTTTCCCCTTCAGAAGATACAGGCGTGTTTTGTTTGATGTTATTTATTTAATTACGTGTAATCATCAGATTGGCTTCGGCATCCATGGCCCCGGCTGCGCGGCCCCCGCTCGCTTCATCGACTTGTTCCCGTACTTCCCCTGGATCAAGTCCATCACCAGTCCGGACGAGGTGTACGATGACGCTGGCTACAGGCGCAAAGAGGATGCCAACAATGGGGATGACGAGTTTATTCCAACACATGAACTTTTCAAGTAAGTCTTTTTGCTTTACATCAGCAGGTACCTAAGAAGTACCTACTGTTGAATATGGCGCAGTGCAGGGCCTAAATAGATAAATTCGACTTTATCCTGTTTTAGTGTATCATAATTTTTTGGTCGTAATTGTAGTTTTTTTTTATTTAATATGTGTACCAGGAACAGTGTGGGCCCCAATACGCTCCCCTGAGGTATACCACGCTTCACCGTCATTCTTATCTATTGTTCCAGGGAGAACGGTTCTCGTCATGCAGTGTCTATGGTGTATAAACAAGAATTCGAGCGATATCCACACTTCATGATCAGGCCCGATAATAGTAAATCTGTACTTGTTTTTGCTTGTAAGTACTCAGTACTATTAGGGAAGAATAACGGATGTAAAAAGACGCTTAGCAAAGCCGAGAGTCACTTGTATTATCTTAGAACCTTCTGATTACAGAGATATTGAACGTCAAAGTTCCAACATATTTTAATGAAACGAGTGTTAAATGAACACCCCTCTGCTTAACCCTTCGGGGAAACAAGGCGTGATGTTATGTTATGTTAAGTTTTAAATTTTATAACTTAAATAACCCACAACTCTACAGTTGCATTGCGCGCTGCTGAAAACAGCAGTTTTTTACACAAAAAATAAAAGTCGTAGGCCTGAAAAAAAAAAAAAAAAAAATTGCTCATTTTAACTTAGTTTGATGAACAAAATGCGCAGATAATGGTTATGTGATGGGTCTTTTTACACCCTGTATTTTCGGTTCGGACAGCGGCACAACAAGGAAGAGCTCAGCATGTCTTATGCCGCGTGTTCAATGTCTTTATTTCAGCCGCATAGGGCCGCAGCGCATCGCATTGTACAACAAAAGCCTGCCTGCAGTTTGCGATGATTCATACAAACCACATACAAACGTACAAAAGTGATGTAAGAAATTTTTTTTTGCAATGCGTTGCGTTGCGGTGCGCCCGCGCTTCCCTCCCACATGACGTCTTGTCATCAGAGAGTTTTACTGTCCAGTATGTGTGCTATGACTCTTTCTTAACTTTTATCTGCAATTTATTCTATCAGCATATTTATTAAGATGTGTCGTTCTTTTTAAAATACTGTTATAGTTTTTATTAATATTTTGTATAGCGAATAGTTCCCGGAATAATACAATAAGGTGCGTAACTTTTTATGTAGTTTAGTAAATAAAATATTATTTTGTAATGTTTTGGTATGATATGTCACATGCTAAATTTTTATTTTCAAGAACGAAATTCTTGAGAATGTGATGGCCAGCTTTCTTGTAAAGGGAAGATGTCAAAATAAAGAATAAAGAATAAAAGCTTTATTTGGAACAACTTAAGTTTACAATTTACATAGGAAAACGAAGATAGCCACAAAAGTAAAATACTGTGGCGCAGCCATCAACGCCCAACTCTTAAAATTATATACACAAAGACATTGTTCCAGACTTCCCAAAGAAAGTTAATTAAATAATTACAAAAAATAAATAAAAAAGAATTGAATAAAAAGAGAATATACTCTATGTGGAAGTTAATATGTAGTATAAGTATGTAGAGTGGACGTGGGGTGAAATGTGTATGTGTGTGTATTTGTGTATGGGTGTGTGTGTGTATGTTTACCGTGATTATGATGCCACAAGTTGCTCAGTTTCTTCATAAGACAAGGATTTAAGCCAGTCAGTCACTTTTCTCTTCAATAGACTTTTAGTCATAGGGTAAATATTACATTTTGTATTTATGTCATTGTAAAGTTTACAGCTGATATGGTTGAAGTGGCGACCAACCAACGCTAACCTGTAGCGCTCAGTCTTACAGACTCTGTCGGCACGTCGCTTCTTTGTTAGGGGTTGAGGGTCGTAAGGGAGAAGCAGGTGTTTCTTAAAAACAGTTTGTAGGACGAACAACTGTCTCACTGTGAGGAAAATACAATTAATATTGTATTTATAGTTGGATCTTTCAGTAAAAAGTTCTCGTGGCTCTATTTTTTGCCAAAAATATTAACGGTTTGTTCACATTTGAAATTGTGTTTTATAGTGTCATAATAAAGCTAGAGATCAGATAAAAATTAACCACATTTGTGTCAAATGACCTGAAATTACGTAACACACATACTCGTCCAATGTCAATCGTTGGCAATGCCTTTCATTTTGACAGCTCATCCACGACGAATTTTTCAAACAATGGATTAGGAATTTCCTTCGAAAGTGTGTTACGCAATTAGGGTGCTGGCTAAAATGCATGCTCGGTGTTTGAATATAATTGTGCGACTATTGCGTGAAATGTTTTCAGTTCTCTTTAGTTTCTGGGAAAGTCTGGTTGGTTGATCGGTCTCAAGCAAGACTTATGAGCTGAGGGACCTGGGTTCAATTTCCAGTTCGAACAAAGTTGGGTTTATCCACATTGTTATGTGGAATTCGTCAGTCAAAACCCGGATTTTGCATTTATGCCCGGTTGATAGCAGTGGGGCTTGTGGCTAAGTAATAACAGCCGCACGGGTCGATCGATTAGGTTAAGCTACGCTTGCTGCGGTTGGTCCGTGGATGGGTGACCATCTTTACATACCAAGACTCCTCCGTGACTCGGAAAGCACGTTAAATCGTTGGTCTTGGCTGTCATTTGTAGAGGTCTGTGGTTGTGGAGGTCAGATAGGCAGTCGCTCCATGTAAAATACTGGTATTCAGCTGCATCCGGTTAGACTGGAAGCCATGATGATACCCGGTTGATGACAGTCTCAGTAACTCAGGGTATTGGGCACACTACTGCCTACTCCTTCGAGGAATTAACGGGCGTGTTGTAATGTTATTTTTCCAGCCAACGACACATAGGAACAATACGAGCAGGCCTGCAAGGAGCTCAAGGCTCTGGTGTATAAAGAAAACTTCGAGCTCGCACCAGTACGACGGGACTTGTTAATTATAAGGTAGGTCACAGTCATCTGTTATAATGTAAATACAAGGTATAAGGAGAAAGTTGAACGGATAGATTTTGAAGTGATAACTCATCATTATCATTCAGTCGAAAGGCGTCCACTGCTGGACATAGCAGTTCATCAACGATCGGGGCTTCGGAGCCGAAACTGAACTAAACCTTGTTTAAACCCTTGCAATAGTCGAGCTCTTTGTGAATAACCTCTTTCGGGGAAGACCTAGGTACCATTTCTTTTTCTGCCGCTTAGTAACGATGCCGCGTTTTGGTTTTAACTGTATGGCAAATGAGACATTTTAGCTTTTTCTCTTAGGCTAGGTTACTGAACCTTATCAAATAAAATATTTTTATTGTGCACACAGGTTTAAGGTGTTATATTGTTATTATGTAAGTATATCTGTGCCCTGCCACAGTAAGTGGTTTACAAATTTATAAATAGTATAAAATTAAGTAGTTTTTCGTGTGTTTATGTGACCGTTAAAACTTAAGTAGGTACCTACATTAATTCGTCAAACGATCGCCTTCTCGAAGGCGTTTGCATGTAAGCGCTTAACGGTTTTCACGATTATATTTATTGTCGTTACGAATAGTCAGAAGCCCAAAAGTCTGACAACAAGTCTTACCAAGGGGTATCGTAATACCCAGTAAATAGGTTGTGGAGGTCAGATAGGCAGTCGCTCCATGTAAAATACTGGTATTCAGCTGCATCCGGTTAGACTGGAAGCCGACACCAACATAGTTGGGAAAAGGCTAGGCAGATGATGAAGTAACACCAAACTACTATCCAAAAAAATATGTATTAATGTTCCTAGCAGGCATTAATACATATTTTCTGTCACATACCTACAATCTTTTCAGACAATTTTTTTTCACAAATCCAACTTAGGTGACAAATCTCCTCTTAAGAGGGTTACCAAATTGTATAATGCTCTATGTCGCAAAGCTGAAATCTATATCAATCATGAGAGTCTCAACACTTTTAAAAATAAATTATAAAAGCACTTCCGGTTAGAAGACATTTGACTTATCATTCCAATAATTAAATAATCTTTAATTTATATCAAATTTAATTTAATTTATAATAAAAAGTTTCGTATGTTTTATTTTTATTATTTCAGACATAATATTGAAAATCAAGTTAATGCTTGGTTTTACAGTTTTTATTTGTGTAAGTGTAAACTTTTATTTTATTTATTTATTTTTATTTAACCATTTATGCACACACATATAAACAGACAAGAAGAAAGGAACAGAAAAATACGTACAAAGGCAATGCTTATTTCTAAAGAAAATCTTTTCCAGCATACCTGCGATAGGAAAGTATATAAAAGAGATGTAGACAACGTGAGTAACCGTAGAAGAGAAAATAAAAACCTAAATCAAAGAAAAAAAAAACAATTCACTAATTTCAATTTAAACAACATACAATAATAAGAATATACTTACAAACATACTTTTAAAATAAATATCACTACAATATATATAATTACAATGTGATTTAAAATAACTATGCAACCATGACGAGTTGGAAATATAGTGTTTCTTTCACTCTTCGTTTAAATGCTTCAACAGTATGACAGTTCCTAATGTCAGGCGGTAGTGAATTCCAGAACCGAACCGCGTGCACAGTGAAGGAGTCGGAACAGAAGTCGGTTGAGTGAGGAGGCGATTTAAGGAGGTTTTTAAGATGCGACCTGCATCAAAAGGACGGGCGTAGGAAAAGCGTTCCCGCAGATAGGATGGCGTTTTAGGGTTTTGAAGGATGTTGAATAGCAGACACAATATCCGAGAGTTCCTCTCCGACCCTTGCTCGAAAACGAGGTGCCAGCAGTTGTTGCAGCTGAGCACGTAGCTTTAAATACCCCGCATAATAATCATGATGAAAATCTAAATTTGATCCAGCCTGTCCCTTCTTGCTGTCCTACCCCCAGCGATGCCCTAAGCCGAGGTTCGTACCCCACAGGGGGTGCCCTTAGCGAACACTCGTTTAATTTTATTTTAGAATAGTTTATATGCTCCTGGCTGGAGGCTCTACGTGTAGAAGCTTAAGGCACCCACAGGAAAGTCCGGTTAACCAGCCAATAACTTAGTGGTCAAAACTGCGAGAGGCCATTAAAAAAAAAACCAAGAGTTCCTGCGAAGTCGAATAGGGAGCCACTTGAGTATCTTGTGAAAGTTAGAAACGTGATCATACTTTAATTCAGATATTTTGCAAACGCTCAAGTTTATTAAAAAGCTCCTCAGTGGCATCCAAATAACAGGCATCAGCGTAGTCTATGATGGGCTGTATAAGAGTTTGAATAAGGGAGATTTTGGTGTTCAAGAATAAGAAGCTCTGGAGGCATTTTAATGAATGGAACGTGTAGTGAACTTTGCGACTGACTTGAACAACATGGGTAGTCCACGATAAGTGAGAGTTCATGGTCACCCCCAGGTTTTAACCGTATTTGCGTATTCAATCTGAACACCATTCAGACAAAGTGGAGACAGCGACGCAACATCAAGCCTAGTACGCACATACCTGCCGTCGATAATTATGGCCTGGGATTTCATAGGGTTGATTTGCAGCCCAAAGGACCACGACCACTCGCTAATACAATTCAGGTCTCTATTTATGGTAGACATGGCGGCTTCCGCATTTTTGTGGGGTGAGACGAAACGCCTGTTTGTGGGGTGTCACGCAACAGTGACAAGAGGCGCGTGCTTAGTGATTGCACTTTATGGCAAATAGGAAAGCAGTGGAAGCTGTTAACAGAACCCTGCTGGACATCCGCAGGAACCAAGACATGATGGGAGGTGTTACAGTTCTGTTTAGTGCCGATTTCTGGCAAACACTACCTGTGGTGACGCGAGGTTAGGATATTGCAGATAGTAACTTTTTTAAGTAAATGATTATCATCACGCTATATATTTTTATGGAGCTATGCAGTCAATCATGAATTATAAGAACGGCTATTTTAGCTAATTTTAATTAAGCGGTTGGACTATTGCTTTGCAAACCAATGGTTGTAAGTTTGATTCCCAACCATTGGTATTTCTTGTGATTCTTTTTTTTACATTTTGTCAAACTAATATTATAATAGTTCGTAGAACGTATTAATTTAATAAAAAAGGAAAACTTCATAAGCAATGGGAAATTGCTATAATAATAATCCATTTAATTCAGGCGACGCAGACCCATAAATAAATACCTTAACTTAAACATACATTTTTTTTTAAATTACAATAACAAAAAACTATTGTACACGAAGTAATGACTGTGTCGTCGTCGTGTTGCGCTGCGTGGTGTCGCGTAACCTTCCACGAAATCGTCAGTACGCCACACCTTTCGGCCAAAACTCTTCTTTTATGAAGGTTTCTTGGTACTGAGTTGGAACCCGCACCACAAACGACTTGAAGTCTATGTTATGGCGCGACTCCAACTCCTCCACTCTCAAGGTCCACTTGGTCTTGGTTCTGATGTATTCCACGATGTCTTCAGTCATCGTGGAGTGATGCAGACGGGATACGTACAGCTGCGTCGACGGTGTAGCAGCACGCAGCAACATATTTGGCTATTTGACGTCACAAGCACTTTACAGTCACAAAACATTCAAGGTTCTGTACTGATCACTTTAGAGCTAAAGACTATAAGAATAAAATGTTTTTTTTACAGGTCATACAATAAACCTAATGTAAAAAACACAATATTTTTAGTGCTATTTAATTTAAAAAGCATATTGTAAAGTAGCATATTCGTTTTTATGATATTGAATATCACAAAAACGAATATGCTTGAAATACTTAATTTAATCTTTTGGTATTATTTTAACATTATTAACAAGAATGAAATTAATATTCACCTTAATACGCAAACCTCGTAACTCCACCAAAGGTCAAAATTGACATTTTGATGACAATTACTGCGTAGGTATTTTTTTTAAAATTTTTCATTTTAATAATTGTTACTTTTTGTGCTCTGGTAACACTAACAATTAATGTCAAGCACACCTCGTAAATACACCATCAATTTTTATTAACAGCAAAGCTTGTAATTTCCTTGGTAACGTCTTTTACTATGGCAATGTAATGGCGTGTGTACAGATCGGTGTGCTACTTTTAGTTTTTAAGCAGAAAAGACTACGTTTCCAAAATGGTAAGTCTACATTAAATATTAATAGCATGTCGAACTTTTTTGAAAAAGATTGAACTCAATAATTGAAGTAATAATGCAGTAAATGGAAAGTAAAGTTTTAAATGGAGTTTCAAGTATTGCATACAATATTTCAAATAAAAAGGTTAAACATATATCTAGTATATTTTGAAACAAGAGTTACAGTATTTTCTCCGGTTAGCGGATTGAGTGTTCCAGTTAATTGACCACGACTTTCTCACCATAGATTTCACATTTTTTTATCTTCACCACTAAGTTTTCACAATTATTTCCTAAATTCTTCCTTGATTTCGTAAAAATATAATTAATTTTTAAAAAGGAGCACTCAATCCACACGCACAGCTATGGAGCTGTTCTGATGATGGAGCAGGAAGGTGGAAATAGGAACACCTCAACCAAACAAGATAGTGCACCACCGTGTTTGGACTCATTGGATATGTATTGACAAGTGCTATACACTAGGTGGTGTCCAGGGTCTTATGATGGAGCCGAGAGGTGCTCAAAGGGACTCCTCAACTAAACGAGATAGTACCGTCGTGTTTGGGCTCATTGGATATGTTTTGACACGTGCCATTACACTAGGTGGTGGTCAGGGTCTGATTATGGCACCGGTAGGCGGCAATAGAAACTCCTCAACTAAATAAGATAGCCCGTTGTCTTTCGGATATTTAAATTTGTCTTGGCAAGCACTCTAGCCCTGGTTGAAGTCTACAGTCTGAAGGTGGAACCGAAAGTTGGCCAAAGGAACTTCTTAACCAAACAAGATGGCCCGTTATCTTTGGGCTCGTTGACTTTGTCTCGATAAGTATTACAGCCCAAGGTAAATATTATTGGGTCACTTGATGGAGCTGGAAGGTAGCCATAGGAACTCCTCAACTAAGCAAGATAGAATTATTGTGTTTGAAAAAAAGAAAGCTTGAGGCGTGAACGTCCTTCTATTACTTTAAGATAAGCCTCAAGCTTTTGATAAAATTTACAAAAGTTTGTGTTTCATAAAAAGGTTTTTACTTATATCTTTTCTTTTAAAAGTTTAATTTATTCGCACGACAACACCGGTGGCACGCGGCTCGAGCCCGTTGTGGCCGCGGGATGTTTACTTCATACTGTTTAATAACATTAACAAGCTATCTTTTTTAAACAGATTAAGAAGCACATGGAGTGCCCATTTTTCGGAGTGTACGTGATTGTAATGTCGTGATGGCCTAAAAGGCCTCGCATCTCATGCATGAGGTTGTGGGTTTCAAATCTGAACAAGTACCAATGTGACTTTTTCAATTGATATGCACTTTCTGAGTTTATCTTGGAAATGACTGAAAGTGACATCGATAAAGGAAAAACATCGCGAGGAAACCTGAACTTATAGTTATTATAAGTTTGAAATCGCCAACCCGTCTTGAGCAAGCGTGGTGATCAGTGCTCGCGCCTTCTCTGTATGAGAAGAGACCTTTGCCTTGGAGTGGGGCAATAATAGACTGGTATTATTATTATCTACGTGATTGTGGTGGTGAAAAGATAGTGGTAATGGTGACCACTACCACTATACATATTCTAAATTAAAGTCGCTTTCCGTGTCTATACCTATATGTGACCTCGTTGTTCCTTTAAATTCTGGAAAGGATTATCGATGTTTTGTCAAGTTGTAAAACCCGTGCTAAGCAGGGGCGGGTTAAGGCCAATGGATAAGATTTAAAAAAAAAAACATCATATTTCATGCTAAAGAGACGCCCTTGTCCAGAATTCTAGTGATTTGGAACTAACATACTGATAAGCTTTCCCTTTTTTAGGGTTCCTTTGTCAACAAGGCACCCTTATAGTTTCGCCATGTCCGTCTGTCTGTCTGTTTGCGGCTTAGCTCAAAGACTCTTAGTACTAGAAAGCTGTAATATAATTAATTACGCCGACAAAGTGGTAAAATAAAAGCATGAAAAAAAAAAATTGTTATCTCCCCTACACGTAAAGTGGGGATGTTTTTTTTTCTCGTCTATCCCATCATGTAGGGTGTCGTTAGAAAGGTCGTTTAAAAATATTGCGAGTATCTAAATTTCTTTTCTTTATTCAGGGATCCATTTGCGAAATATTAAGCTTTAAAGTGCAAATTTTTGTTAGAGTCAAATATCCTCCGCTTGTCAGCTAAATGGTTGGTTTTGGATATGTGAAAAAATTCACGGCAGTAGTATATAAAACGAAATTAAAAGGAAAACTATCACAGTTTTACAGGTTAAAGGGTAATTTTCGACCAACTTACATTTGCAGTTGCAAAAACACTCCTATACATTCCGTATGGGAGAACATGTTTTTCAACTACAATGAGTTTGGATAAATTTCATCCCAACTACGGAACCCTTCTTTGTGCGTGGTCCGATACGCACTTAGCTGGTTTTTCCACGTATTTTATGGCAAATGAAACGTAAAAAACATTATTTAAAAATTGGTTTTAAATTAAGTACGTACATAATAATAATTATCCATTAGTATTGGCTTTTTTGTTCTTGGCAATTCAAGGCTATGGAAAAATGATATCTCATCGCATTTTGCTGGTTCTTTCAAAAAGCGGCAATGGTGCTCTCCCTCTTATTCACGGTTGAACTAGTCGCGGGCTCGAACTCATTGGTGGACTTGGTCAAAAAGCACGCTATCTCACCTGGCATCGTGTCCGACAGAGATAGTATTAGTGATGAGCAGTTACATGCTGGTCTACATGCACAAACTCTAGTTCGCACGCACACAAACACCGTTCAGAACGTTTTTAGTAAAACGAGCGCGTAAAAAATTACGAAAAGTCCTTTGGAAGGCGGAGTTTTATGAAAAAACTTCTGCATAAATCAATTACGAATAAAGTTTATTATAATCTTCGACAATTGAGCATTGTCGGAACGAGCTTTGTTTTGGAGATTTTATACTTCTTTTATTACTTATTTACTCCCAAAATTGCGTTAAAATTAGCAGGAAAAACTAATTTTTGTTGGCTCATAACTTTTTAATTGCTTTTTTTTTACTATTCTGCTTCTGTACAGACAAAATTAATAATAAGACAAAACGATTTCATGTTTTACTTTGGATGTACAATGTGTAATAGTGGAGTAAAACCCCCCCGAAATTTGTAAGGAAAAAGTATCGGCTAGTTGCGCCTTAAACTCTACAAATGTACACTCCATCTGTTAACTATTCCATATCTGTGTATAAATATAAGTTGTTTGTCACAACAGTTATTTTAAAATGTGAATCATCATCGATATTTGTCATTCAATAAAGATGAATAACTTGTGGTCAGTCGGGATAAACCTGTGAGTAGGAATAGTTTTATGTCTGAAAGTGATACTCAGGATTATTCCTGCCACAATGAACGGACAAACGCTTCTGTTTTTTAAATTGACTATTCTTATTGGTGAGTAGTTTGTTCTATAATATATTCCTATAATATGTACAGTTAAAAGAAAACGATCGGAATGTCATGTATAATTAGATACTGCCAAAAAGTTAAACAAAAACTAAGAACTCTGTTCTCAACGAACATGCCAGTCGCACTACACCGCCAGGGCAGCTTTAATATATTTATTAGCTCTAAAGACGTTATTATATTGTACATGTAGAGTGTTATAAGCACTCTTCGTGTACCTTTTCTAGAGTTGACTGGTGTTAAACGACTTACAGTAAGCCTTGAACAGAGTTATTTTAACTTGGTTGGAGCAGTGAGAAAAGCATCTAGCCAACATGTTAATTCGTCAAGCGATACTGCGCCTCTGTCGTTCCAGATTAGCATCATCTGCTAAATCATCCTTAATTATGTGACCAAGGCTGGATCCAGCCTTAGAGTCAGGGGGGGTCAGATAGTTGGGGTCCAGTCTGAACAGGCTCCAGTCAGCGGTGGACAGAAAAAATGCGGCCACCCCGGTCTTCTCAGTTTATATAGGTATTTCTAGTAATATTTAAGCGTAGGCTAGGTTTTTTTTTTAAAGTCTTACATTATAGGTGTTCCTTTGCGAGTTATGCAAAAAGTATGAGAATGTAGATTGTAGCGAGTGAAGCGAGCTTGACAATTTTAGCACCCTACATTAATTACAGCAGTACAGTACGGGGCCTCCCAACTCTAAATTGCTGCTTACTGGATATACAGTGTGAATCTTTATAATGTGCACATATCGAAATGATCCCCTATGATTAATTTTATTGACGGAAAAAATATTTAAAAAAATGAAAATATTTTCTATATTTTATGGAATTTAAAAGAAAATTGTAACAAAACGGTGAAACTTTTAAACTAAATGATATATGGCGATGAAACAGACTCCATAATGATTGGAAGTATACTGCCGTTATACGGTGTAAGGCTGTAACTGACATTCTTATCAAAAAAAATTTAAACAAGTATGTGCATCTGGACTGAGGGCCATTTTTTTTTCTTCCAAATTGAGTTGAGACTTACAGGGAAATTAGTTAAAAATAGTAAAAACTTAAAGCAAAGGTCCATAAATTTCTTAAACGTGAATTAAAACTTTTATGAACAAATGACTTGGGCTCTCAGTCCAGACGCTTGCATAAAGTGGCATACCACAAATCTCAGAAAGTACCTACTACCACTGTGTTAATAATTTTTATTTTAGAATTTAGTTAAGAATTTCTTAAATCTTTTAAGAAATTTCCAACTCGCTAGAATTGGACGTTACAGATTTATTGCGGTTTAACTGGGTCCCTCAGTCTGTACTGAGGAATCTTTAAAACATGAGTTAAACCACCCTGTCAGTAGTAGAATATAAGTACTAACATAGCAAGTAAGTTAAATTGTTTACTAACATAGCAAGTAAGTTAAATTGTTTACTAACATCTAGAATTGTATATAATGTTTTTGTTTTGTAATTGGATCTAGTTGTCTGATAAATAAATGAATAATAATAAACTGTAGAAATACATAAATATAGCTTTTATATCTTATAGTTAAACATCTCTGTGAATTAGTTAAAAATAAATAATGCACTGAAAAAACTTTTGAGTAATTTATAACAAAAATTTTGACTACTAGTTACCTTAAAATAGTGACAACATAACTACTGCTATTGGTAGTCAAACTCGGTTTTGTTACAGTATAACAAAACTATTTTGTTAAATGGTAACCAACCACATTATGTAGCATTTTACAAAACCATTAATGTTGTGAACAGCAAAATAATTTTGTTTCTGATAGGCTACATCTTTTGTTATTAACTGTAAAACAGTTTGTTTAATTTTACTAAATGGTTTTGTTGCTATCAGACATTATTTACTTATTATTAACCAAACTTCTTGAGTAATTACTTACCAATTATTTGTTTAAGCGCAACTTCACTGATATGTTGTTTATAGCATGATTTATTTTGTTATTTCTAACATGATGTATTTTGTTACTAACCTTACTGTTATTATACATTGTGGCAGGGACATCCACGCGAAAACTGTTGTCATGGATTCAGTACATGATTCTTGACCTTGGCCAGTGTATGGCATTGCTAAAATTCGAAAGTAAGTTATATGTGCAGATAGCAGAAGGCGTTAAGCGTTGGTCTTAGATTCAAGATAGCTAAGGTTCTAATCTCGTGAATCACAGCACTGTTTTGCAAAAATTATTATTTTTGTTTGCAATAATAATATTTTTTAAATATTGCTGCCTTTTTATTAATATTGTTATTGCAATAAAGTTTTTAGAATAAAAAATGCGTGATATGTGATAATAAAATTAAAAAATATTTATTCGTTATATTTATTTTACATAACCTCTCAGGCCTTTTTTGATAGATGAGTAGTTAACAAACTGCTATAATTATTTATCATTACTTCAGCTGAATAAGATGTGAAATAGATGTCTAGAAACTTAGGCCGCATTCCGAGTTACGCTAAAAGTGATAATATCGCGAATTCGATCTTTAATAGTCACAATTATTACTCAATAGCCCTTATATTTTGTGACTTTTAAATTTGGTCGGATTCGCGATATTATAACTTTTATCGTAACTCGGAATGCGGCCTTAGAAGCAATTTGTATTATTTTGACATATTTAAATTTTGAAATGTTTTATGGATTTTTTTCACCATAAATATAAAGCTTTGATCATGGTCGAAGTAATTAAGTAATAAATAAGAATATTAGACTACTCAAAATGTAAAAAACCTCTGACCAAATTGTTGATTTTAAGGTTAAGTAATTAATTATATAACATTTTATTTGGCTTTAGTAAATATTGGTTGGTATTGAGGTTATAGCTTAAGTATTAATTTTCTTTACGAAAAGAAGATTGAAACTAAACCTCAAATTTTTATCCTAAAATAATAATATTACTAAATTCTTAGTAAACATTTTCGGTCTATCTGCAAGAAATACGACAAACATCATATTGAAACGTGCTGAAAAAATTCGTTACCATAAATTCATGCAGTAACGAATCTGTTGTTTATTAAGTTGGTACGGTCAATATATTGAGGTCAAAAACGGTTTTCTAGCTGGTCTTCAGTGATGCACGCCTTCAGAGTGCACGGCGGATGGTTCATAACGGCGTGTTTTTAATAATTCAGTAAAATATCTCGTTGGTATAAAACCATTTGTTTCATATTCATTCACCATTTGACGTCGCTGCTGCTCGATAATAAGCCCCTTCCTCATATCTCTTAACCCTCACAGTATTTCTCTAGAACAAAGAATAACAATGTATTTATTACACATAATACCTAATTATTTATTATTCACTAAAATTAATTTAAAACTTTAAAGGCATCTTCTGTCTTAACAATACCTCTGTTCTATCAACAATACCCTTGATTAAGATTTATGTTTAGTAAAATATGAAATATTTAAATATAACACACTTAGTCCGGTTTCATTCGATATTTGTGTAAATTACATTCAATTTTACTGCATTCACTTTTTAATTGACTGAATTTTGAAAATAATAACCACAACACCGCTAATAGCTAAATACTCGTCACCGATAATAATCACGAACCAACAAAGTTCTATTAAGTGAATACTCGTAACGAATTGCATCTGTCTACAATTGTAATTCGTTACGAGTATTCACTTATACTCGTAGCTCGTGGTTCTGTCTACCCCACAAAAATCAAAATAATTTAGTTAGTTTTCTGTGGTCTACCTGCTAAACTTTAATATTTATGTAAACTAGATGAAGTAAACAAAAAACGAATGATTATCGAACTAGTCATTGGTTGCAGACAAAGTGTGTGTGTGTACTGTGCGTGTCTATAGTATTGTAACAACTTATAGACGAAGGTCGTAAGTCAAACCGAAGCGTCAGTCTATTGCTTTGTGAGATTGCCTATGGACTTTTGGTCGGTACTGTACCTTTTTTCAAAAACATGTCGTTATGATTTACGGCACAGAATATATATGTATCACAAAATATTAAGAATTCAAATAAAAGTTAGGGTGTGCGTTAAAGGGTAAATTGCTAATAATTTTTATTCCTTTTCACAGTTAGGGCAGCTTTATTTATTATGCGAATTATAATAATTACGGCAAACTAGTGACCATTCCACAGATTGCTGAGTGTATTTAGAGGTATGAGGGACAGGTTCACTCATCCTCTATAGAAAAGGGAGGATCCTCTGACCAGACGGGTGTTTTGTCTAGTGGGCAACTGCCCGGCGATTGATGTCGGAAAGTTATATAATGTCAAAAACTCAAAATTTTACATTATGCAACACAAAACATAATTTAAATGATAAATTACTGGCCATATGTCAGCTAGCACATGCCAATATACCAACTAAAAACATCGAGAACTATACTCAAGCAGAAATAAAAAAAAAACTAAACGTAAACAGAACTAAATATCTAAATAAAGGCCTCCAGGCATAAAGGGCGTGCTCGTTTACATAAAGCTACATAGAGCTATAATTGGAAGTTATATAAAAAATTAAGTTTAACAAAAAACTGTAACCCGACTACGGGAAAATAAAATGATCTAAAAAGTACGAAACAAGCAAATATTTCAGACAGAAATCAAGACAAAAATGGTCAAGGTAAAACCGTGTCGAGTTACAGTTTTTTATTAAACTTCATTTTTTATTTTATACTTTTCCATTTTTAAGTTTGCTAAACGTTACGACAACGTGAATAAGAGTAATGCAATAGGTCAGTAATTAACCTATTTTAAATTCCAATAACAGTGCATAGTGCTTTAGACGAAACCATAGCGCGATTAATTTCGATGCCAACACCATACTCACAAAGTTTAGTGACTAACAGTTTTTGTCTATGGGACAGTAGCTAGTTTTGATGTCAATTGAAACTATGACTATTTATTACAAAAAAACACAACATTCCAAATTCGAAATTTCCTCCACATTTTTTTACGAGTAAAATCAAAATACTCTGTCTCACTGAAAATTTTATTTACAACGAGAACATGTTCGCGCGATGATTTTGTACGATTTAAAATGTCGACTAAAACCAGAAGAATCATTTTAAAGACTTCGAATGGTGTTCATAGACAAAAGCCCTTCTAAAGCGACTGTTTTCCACTGGTTCAACGAATTCAAGCGTGGTCAAGTAACTGTGGCGGACGAAGAAAGAAGTGGCCGCCCTATGACGGCTGTTATATAAGAAAACGTGCTGGTTGCGAAAAATTTAATTTAAGAGAATAAGCAAACTACATATGAAGAGATTCAGCATATACTGCAGATTGGATTGGGAAGTGTGCATGAAATTCTACACGGGCATCTTCGGGTTAGGAAGATAGTTTCACGCTGGGTACCGCACAATCTAACGCAGGCTCAGAAGGAGTTCGGGTAGAATGGTGCCGAGACATGATAGCAAAATTTGACGCAAGCTCGTCTCGGTGCGTTTACGATTTCGTTACGGGTGATGAATCATGGATTTATCATTTTTGTTCTCCAAAATAAAAAATCAACTCAAGGGAAAACAGTTTTCATCACCGGAAGATGCACTGGCTGCATTCGAGAAGAGGATTAAAAAGGTGTCTGATGCGGACTGGAAAATCTGTAATGAAAATTGGTTTAGACGCATGAAACTGTGCATAGACGCCAATGGAGAGTTTTTGAAAAGATTTAATAAAAAAAAATATAACCTGTAGTATATTTTTTAGTCCCTCTCACAGAGAGGAGGCCTGTGTCCCAGCAGTGGGAACATTTATAGGCTGATGTTGTTGTTGTTGATATTTTTTAGTACTTACCTATCGCAAAATTTTCTGAGTGTCCCATGTACTCGTATATCGATATCGAGCTTCGAAGAAATCCAAAATATAAATATTTCGAAATACTTATTTTTCTTCATAAGAGTGGAATTACAAATCGTTACTATTTATTAAGGTCTCCTTCTGACTGCCAACCCTGAATGTGATGTGTTTGCGGATGAATGGAGTAAAATTATGCGTATATGTCTGGTGTTCTGTGAGAGAAAATATGCAAGGGAATCCACTGTTCCATGTTAGTTTTAAATTAATTTAATGTCAAGATTGTAATTGTTTCTATGTTAATGAATGTAATTGGTGTTGTGCCGTTTTAATTAACTATAAATAAATAAATAAACTGCACGTTGGTATCATCTTGCGATACTACGTAGCGCACTCACTTTTGCTTGTTTTTAACAATTTAAACATATTTATTTACTTTGAAAGTATCATATTATATATGTCGGAGACGGGTATGTGACTCTCGTTATTATCAGCGATATTTTACCTACTGTGGGCGTAGTGTGGGTGGTGTTGGTTAATGCGCAATAGAAAAACAGTTTGCAGTTCAGATCACATTATAATTTAATATCAAATTAATCACACTAGCTAAATTATACACACACTGGGTGCGACGGCGTTTATTAAAATCGCCAATTAACAAAATTATCACAAATTACAACTAACACAATAACTGAGCACCACGAATCGAGAACAGTTCCGCGACGTCTTAACTCTTAACGAGGCTGAATCCTCTCCTTGCCGTGGCCTTAAAACATCACGACTCTGTAGAAGCGCGCTTGGTGTGGGTAGCTCACGTAATATCGCCAGTGCAATAGCGTGCTTGCGATTCGTTCCGTGTCCATACTAATGACCGGATCCGACATATACATATTATCATACATATAATGTGCTTGTCACGACCTTTCTTTTGATACCAAACATGTCATGATCATCTCAAGTTAATTTTTTCCGAGGTTGGAAATTTACGTGTAAAGTCCACCATATTAAATTTAGGGAAAATAATAAAATAAAAATATTTTATTGACATATAAAAAGACGTTACATATTAATTTGAAGCCCTGACTCCTGAGCTAGGTGGTACCTGTGTTACAGGAATCAGTGTCTTCACCTGTTTTTTGACTATAAACATTTTATGCAATAAAATTAAAATAATTTAAAATGTAGGAATGAAATTTGGTGCATGCATGCTCTTGAGTGGTTTGTGTGCGTTTGTTGTGTTTTTGTGTATGTGTGTGTGTGAGCGAGTGAGTGTAAGTGATTGTGCTTGGTGGTTGTACTTTGGGTATATGTGAGGATTTGTGTGCCTACTTTGCTATTTAATTATCACGAGTATTGTTCTTTAAGTATGTTTTCTGTCTGTAGGTAATCCAGTGTTTGAAGCCATGTGTTTAGTTTTATCTTAGTTTTACTTTTTGTTAGTGGGTTGATGTGGAGAATTTTGTTTACTTTATTATAAATATAAGTAGCTAGGTATAGGCGTTCCTACACTTGACTGCGCGGCATACATTAGTGATAGTTCTCTTATGTTTTGTTGTGAAAATGTATATAGCCTGTGTTACCCGGACCATTATTACAAATCTATTGATACCTCATTCATCAAAATCGGTTAAGTAGTTTAGGCGCTACGGTGGAACACACGTAAAAGCATACATACATACAAACATATAAACATTCATACATAGACTGCTAAAATCATAACCCTTCCTTTTGGCTTTGCCGTAGTAAGGTAAAAACAGCAATAAGACAGACAGACAAACAGTTAATAACTAATAACAATAACAAAACCATGCTCAGCAAGACGACCAGTCAACCATTTTAATCGCGCGATAAACACTGCTTGCGCTATGCAGGATTTGTGACGGCAGGTTTTTTGATTCGTAGTTGGCATGTAGCGTTGTGGAAGCCACACGTAATTTGGTTCAGAACCTTAATTATGTGAGCCCAACTCGCTCTTGGCCGGTTTTTTTACTTTTTTTAGGCCGTTCCACTATGGAAAATAAAGGTCTGTTTCTGATTAAAAATCAATAACTTTTTTATTTCTGAATATTATGTTCTAAAATTTTGCACAAATATAGAATAATGTATATGGCTTCAAATGAAATGTAATTTACTATGATTGAATTTAAAACCATACATTAAAAAAAAAAAAACATGTTTGCAATTCACACGTGGTAGAAGTGAAACCTTCAAAAATGTTGACTTTGAGATAATGAAAATTTCGGGAAGAGGATAATTGTAGGTTTTAGTAATGATCATAGTGATACAAAGTTCGATATTTATTTTATTCGTATATATTACATAGATTTATTCAGAGATATTTTAGGTACCTACATCACACTTTTATGAGTAAAGTGGAATTTTAAAACGTTAGGTAAAAGTACTGGGTCTCATAATCTTATATCACGCCCTTCCCCTTCATGCACATCATATTTGCGCGCGCAGTACTTGATCATTATTTTGCTGCGATGTTATTTTAAAACTGCGATATTTCCTAAAATATTCATTGAAATCGAATGATGTTGAGGGAAATTTTGTTTTAAATTAAATATTTGTGATGAATAATGTATTTATTTGGATAAGGATTAATATCATGTTTATAAAAACACCTTCGCAAATAATGCATTATTTTAGAACAAATTTGGTTAACATAAAAAAGGTTATAGTGAGCCAACCTTAAAAGATAGACATATGCTGTTGCGGACTTTTTTTTAGAACTTTTAATGGGGAACAATTCTGTCATACACGATTTTTGCGAAACTTTAACCGTTTACGCAGCGCACGCAGCGGAAGCTCTCAAAAGGAAAAATAAAACCCCCCGATTTTGAAACATTCTTCATTGGTGCTCCGCTCCTATTAGTCTTAGCGTATTGATATATAGCCTATAACCTTCCTCGATAAATGGGCTATCTAACATTGAAAGATTTTTTCAAATCGGACCAGTAGTTCCTGAGATTAGCACGTTCAAGCAAACAAACAAACTCTTCAGCTTCAGAGAACCACGAACATAAGAAACACTGTATAATGCTTCCTATCTCATTTTCTCCCACGTTAAATCTTATGAATTTGTGTCTGTCTCTTTTTACTGTCGCTTTTTCGTTTCATCGACTTTAAAATATCACAACGATGCTAAAGAAGTTTTCACTTCAATAAAACAAATATAAAATTACCAAAAATGTCCAATATTTATTTTTTAACAACGAATACTATTATTTTAATGTTTACAAAAACCAAATATCATTTAGTACATCAAAATACAAATCAATCTGTATATATAAAATGGTAAACTGACTGACTGACTGACTGGGTGATATATCAACGCACAGCTCAAACCACTGAACGGATTGGGCTGAAATTTGGCACACAGGTAGATAATATGACATAGGCATCCACTAAGAAAGGGTTTTTGGAAAATCGACCTTTAAGGGGGTGAAAAGGGGGGATTTTGTTTGTATGAAAAATTTTATTCCTTGAGTTAATAAACTTGAAACTTGGCACGAATACTTATCTATGTAAATTATAAAGTTTGCCATTTTTAGTTTTTCTAAACTACCCCCTAAGGGAGGATTGGGGGGTGTCATAGTTTGTATGGAAGAATTTTAACGCGCGGTCTGATTAACTCAAAACTCAGTATTTATACTTCAGACTGAAAACAAATAAAAACGTATATCAAGGTTTTTTGAAAATCTACCCCTGACGGGGTGAAAAGGGGTATTTATTTTTACAGGGGAGGATTTTACTGTTTGGCTTGATTAACTTGAAAATTTGTATAAATAATCTATGTCAAATAATGGAAACGTCACAATAGACTTTTCAAAAATTATTATCACGCTATTTGCTATGGGGGATGAACAATATTGCATTATGTTCGTATTCTTCTATAGTTTACCGCAAACTGTAAAAAGACTATCCAAAAGGTTAGAATATTGCAGATAATTACGGATTTAACCTTTTAAAATATTATCATCACGCTATACCTTTATGGAGCTAAGTAGTCAATCATAACATATACAGGGTGGATGTTGATATGGGGCAATAAGGGCAGGTACCTTAACCGTTGTCGCTACAAGAAAACGGTCTTAGGAGACTGTCCTTAACTTTTTGATATGCATTCACAGATTTTGAAAAAATTGTACAGTCAGCAAGAACATGGGTAATTTTCACAAAAACTTTTTTGATGCCTGTCGATCTTATTTCTTATTACTAGCGTCAAAAAAATATATCGGACCAACGGAGGGCGAATTTTTGAATTTTCTCGTACTCAAGTACGAGAAAATTCAAAAATTGCAAAAAACTTTCCATACATTTCGTAGAAAATGAGCCTGAGAGGAGATAGAACAACACGAAATATTATCCGCAACGATCAAAATCCGTAGTGCGCGCATAGCCTAAGTTTTGAATACCTATCTATTTCAACTTGATACTTCCACGCGTTTCTGAGAAAAAGTGTCATCCTTTAAGGGTTTCCATTTTTCATTTTGAGATACGGAACCCTAAAACAGATTTATTACCTATCTATCTATTTGTTACCTTTTCATGCCGTAACGGCTGAACAGATTTAGATGAATGGTATACGGATAGGCCATGACCTGGGTTAGGACATTTGATAAGTACTCTGAATATCGGTAGTACGTTCCTGTGGGATATTTTCCGACCTTTGCGCGTGCGAAGCCGCGGGCAAAAGCTAGTGCTGAACAATTTGGCAGTTATGCTATGGAGACTGCCAGGATCTATGTGAGCAATTATGAAGGGTACTACATGCCATCTTCAGTTGACAAAATTTTGATTCATGGAGAAAGTGTCATGTCTCCCATGTTTTCCAGAAGAAGTAGATGGTGTGGAGACGGTTGTAACGTTTTCAAAGTCCCAACCAGTTACTGTTTTTCATTAAGAATATATCCTTTTTCCGTGAAGCTTCTGTCCATCGTTTATTAAAAGCGGGAATACTAAACTAATACTAACAGTGTAGGTTACGATGGTTTCTCTACTAAAATAATTAAAGCAGTAAATAAGGATATATGCCATCACTCGAGTCACATTATGAACTTGTCGATAACAGCGGGAATATTTCCACAAGATCTTAAACTGTCAGTTATAAAACCTTTATTCAAAAAAGAAAGTAAACGGTTAATGGAGAATTATAGGCCTATTGCACTGTTATCAATATTTTCAAAAAAAATCGAAAAATATCTTTATGGTGAACTTAATTCATATCTCGAAAAAAACAAAATTTTGTGCAACGAACAAAAGGGCTTTCGACAAAATAGAACCATCAATATGGCCATCTATGAATTCATCCAAAGTGTTATCTGCCATGTTGACAAAACAGTTCCAGTTTGTGCTATTTATTGCGATATGTCACAGGCATTTGATTATGTAGATCATAATATACTAATCAGTAAACTTGACGCATACGGCATAAGAGGCAATGTTTTAGATTTATTTCGATCCTATTTAACGAATTGACAACAGATAACAGTAATAACTAGAGTGAATCCCAAAACAAAAAGAGAAGAAAATTTCAGCTCCGTGAGGAAATATGTCACATACGGTGTTCCTCAAGGCAGTGTGCTAGGGCCGCCGTTGTTTACTATTTATATAAACGACTTGCCAAAGGCAACGATTCAACCTATGACATTATTTGCTGATGACAGTACAGTTTCAATTGCATGTAAGGACATTAATAATTACAAACTTGACATAAATAATTCGCTGACATCTATAATTTCTTAGCTTGATAATAATAATTTAAAAATAAATATATCAAAAACAAATATAATGCACTTTGGGCAAAGATTGCATAATCCATTAAATGTAAATTTGATTCACGATAATAGTACTATAAATGAAGTAACTAAAGCCCGTTTTCTCGGTTTAATTATAGACAGCAAATTAAATTGGAAAGAACACATTGAGAAACTATGTAAAAGAATTAGTAGTCAATCTTATGCTTTGTACCAACTTGCTCCAACCGTCAACACTGATGTGTTACTCTCGGCGTATTATGGCCTTGTTGAATCTGTCCTCAGATATGGCATTATTTTTTGGGGCAACTCAACAAATAAAGATATGGCATTTATAATGCAAAAGCGATGCCTACGTGCCATGTTTGGTATCCAAAGTACGGAAAGCTGTAAGCCACTCTTTACTAAGCATAAAATACTCACACTTCCGTCACTGTATATTTTGGAAATAGCCCTATTTGTGAGAAATAACCCCCATTTGTTTCCTCGAATATCAGACATTATAAAACGTAATCGCCGGGATAATAGTAAAATTCGTGTTCAGCCAGCTAAGACAGCGCTACTGTATAAAAGCGTTGTATGCAGAGCGCCAATAATTTACAATAATATCCCTAAATGTGTTAAGAAATTAAATATAGACCAGTTTAAGAAAACATTTAAAAAAATACTGACAGAAAAAGCTTATTATAATATTAATGAATTTTTAAATGATAAATCCCTCTGAAGACACTGACTGAATCTAATCTATTTATTTTGAATGATGACTATTGACGTAATTTAATTTAATATTATTGTTAATTGTTGATTTATTTATATTATTGTTCATTGTACCTATCTTAATTTTAAAATCCTATTGTCTTTCGACCAAATTTGTACACCAGCCATGGTCAAACATGTTGAGCCAAAAAATACTTTGTTACACCTATAATAAGCATCATACCATGTATATTATCTACACATGTTTTTGCAAATAAACGAATCTGAATCTGGAATAATATGTCTTTGAAAATCACTGAGGATGAAACATAAGTTGTCTTCAGATACATGATAATTTTCTTTTAAAACTGTTGATAGTGCCACCAATGATTTTCCTCCTTCGATGTACGAAAGTATTATTTCACGTTTAGAACACTTGAAAGTAGACATTTTGAAGAGTCAACAAAACATGTAGTTAAATTGTATTCGTAACAACACTTCTGTTATTTCACCACTATTTTGTTATTTACAATGAAATGAAACAACTGTTTATATACTGTATGAAATATAAGGGTAGTGTGCATCTTGTTGATTAATATTTTTACACGCAACTTGAGTGCAAAAAAGATAAATGCCCTAATATCAATAATAAATTACAAAACTTACCGCAAACTATTAATGTAAACAGCAACATTTCAAACCGCAATAGATAGCGAACGGTTTTCCGTTTTCTGACCATTATCACATTTTTACTAATTACTCCGAAAACCGCAAATATCCGCAGCTTTTTTTTATTTGATTATGTTTATGGATAGCTAGGCTACAAATCAACATTAAATGTAAAGTAGGGGTAAACGTGGGCAACTGTCAAAAGCCTCGATGAACTTTAAAAAACTTTTTTTCACCATATTTTGTTTTGCAATTATTTTAAGGTAAACGTTAACATAATGATAAATACATATTAGCTGTTTTATATTTTTTAAAAGACGAGGTTTCCAGAAATATATAATACATTATACCTTTTCCTGTAACGTATAACAATAAAATCAATTTGAAAGTGATGAAGTGAACGGGCTTAACATGGACGCCCGTCAAAAGTAAAGTTTGTGATGTTGTAAAAAAAAACATTTCATATAATATGTATAATTTTTTGATATTATAGTCTATTTTGGTCCTTAAACTATTGAGTAAAATAAAAAAAGCATGCCAGTAGCGACATTGACAAAAACCATTTTTAATCAGCAGTTGTTCTACAATTTTCCATAGTGCGTTCGTTCGCGGAGCACTGCGACCGGGCGGGCACGTTGCGGGTGCGGGAGGGGAATCTTGGACAGAGCTCCGATTTCAAATGGCTCGGAGTACTCCACGTGCATCTACGTAAGTACCCGTATGTTGTTTTGACGGTCCAGGTATTGACTGGTGATTAACAATTAATTTATCTGTTGGTACAGAGCGTCCAAAATAATGTTTTTAAAAACGTGGTAAAAAATAGGCAGTCATGGTGACTACCGACAGAAATGAATACTTAGGGCCTATGCACACCACGTTTTTTAAACGCGCCGTCGACGCGCGTTTGTAGCGATACAGACGCGATACGCACGCGAGTCAGACGCAGCCTGTAGACCTTTGCACACTGCTCTGTAGGATAAAAGCGCGCCGTCGACGCGCGTTTCTAAACTGCGCGTCGACGGCGCGTTTAAAAAACGTGGTGTGACAGGCCCTTAAACATATGAAATAACAGAGGTCACCCTTATAGCTACAGATATCTGATAACATGAGCATGTCAGTGACCTGAACCTATAAGATTTTTCCTTACCAAAAATCGCTCAACGGGCCAATAGAATTTTCACTTAAATTTTTTTTTTTAAATAAATTAACGTTCCTAATACATTCACAGCTGAATGGGATAAGCTTATAGCGATGTCTGGGATCGTTCTCATCAAAATCAAATACGCGCTCGCTAACGCAGATGACGTGGCCAGGATACCACCAAACATCTTCAAGTGAGTATGACAAATTGACAATGTTATGATACTTAAATATTTAAATCAAGACATTGCCTACTTGACTAGCAGAGATTGAGATCGTCTAAATTCGCAGGAACTAAATTTCTGGTCAAACAAAATGATTTCTTATAACGCACGCGTAATTGCACAGTTTTTTGTTTACACAGGTTTTAAGAGTTTAAGCTGAAAACCAGCGCTATTGCTAAGCTCTGGCCGCTAGGGGACCTAAGCCTTGCCAGCATAATGCTGACAATTAAACCTTTTGTTTCCTGTATTATGGTTTTTTGTATGTACCACCTGGTGGCTACTATAACTATTAGCTGTAATATTGGAGACAGTAAAAAGTTATTCCATTTTATTCAAATTGTTACCATGCTTCCTGGGCCTTATACCCCAAAACTTTACAAGTCAACAATTATACAAAATTGTTAAATTATACAAAATATTGCATAACACAGAAATTACAATGTAAATTATAGACTTGTCACTACAATTTACATATATTTCTAAGGTTTGTCCGTTACAAATTTGTGACTTAGAGTTTTGTGGTACAGACAGTTTTGTAAGATTAACAAAATTATTACAATTTACAAAGGACATTGTTCGGTGTTGTGGATTGTTTATTGGTTATGACATTATAGAGTTGTCATCCAGACTTGTCTTTTATTACATTACATGGTGGCAGAGGTGGGATACGAACCCACGCCTCCGAAGAGACTGGTGGCATCCATACATCGTGCGTCTAAGACCAACAGAGACGCGTGAATTTAAGTTCTGTGTTTTAAATAATTCATAATATTCGATTGAATCTAAATTAAAATCACGGACATTGCTGAAAATTGTAAAAAAGTTAGTGTAATAGACTTTAATCAAATTACACACGTACACAATAATTAAACATTTATTTTCTAGTCTCAAATATAACCACACTATAATCACACTATTTTATAACAATTCTGGAGATGTTACTCGCACTGTATCCAACAACCAACTGCCGATCAGTGTTGCCAACAATTAAACTAGCTCTCCACCAGATTCAACTTCTAAAACCACCAGAAAACCATTAACAAAAATCGGCCCTACTCTAAAAATCGCTAAAATGTCCACTAAAATATTGTATATTTTTTTATTCCAATTTTTTAGTTTTTACGAAATAAAACAGTAAGTACTTATATTAGATAAAGAAAAAACAGTGGTACTCCGGGAGTGCCGACAGAAGTGAAAACTTGAACAATTTTACTGTGCAGGAAATACTTTTAATGAGGTGTCGGTAACGGTAACAGTGTCACGAGTTCAGTTGTTTTTTCCCATCTCAAAAATGCCCAACGCGCCTAAAGAAGTTTTCACTAAAAAAAATTGGTTGTCTGTAAAGTCGGTTTATGGACGATAATTTTACGTGATAACGTTACAAGCCGAACGCTTAGGCCGATCGTGCCTCTCTATCGCTTGTTCGACGCTCTCGCCTGCACGCTCAGCTCAGGCGGAACGTGACACTTTTTCGTGCGTGCAGCCGGCGTTCATCGATTTATAAGACGTTATCGCGTCAAAAATCTTTCTTACTACGTAATAAAATATTTAAAATCAGTAAATCGACATACAATATTTATTCAATAACAACAATAGCTATAAAAGTTAAACTAATGTTTTAAAATTCATCTTTTTCAGATGAATTTTTGTCTGCACTATCATCGTCGGTTTCACATTTATACAATGATTCTTTGATAAATATTTAAATTAAATGAAGTAAAAATAATATATTACGTAACGCTATAGTGGCTTAATGGTAGAGTGATAGCATTTTCAGTAATTTAAACTGAATTCTACTAAACCACTAGAAAAAACCACCAGCCACTAAAAGCAATATTTCGCCACTAAAAGGGGGGTCGAAACCACCAGTTTTAGTAGAAAATCCACTAAGTTGGTAACACTGCTGCCGATCACTCCTTCCGACATTCGTTTTATAAGTGTCGCCCCACTATTGCTCCGGAAGTTCGCAACGGAACAATAATGGCGCGACACCAATGCTCCCAACCTAACTATTAAACATATAATATCTTTAATTTTTAAAAAGGTAAACGTATTTAATTTTGAATAGCCTTAAAAATGTTATTAATTAAATATGTTTTTAACAAATAAATCAACTAATAATTAAATTGTAGCGGTTACACCGCCACATACGAACTACGCATCACAGACATGACGTCACGCAAATCCTGCATCGCGCAGTTAGAGTTTACCGAGCGATCGACATAAGATTTCAACTTCAAACTGATGGGCAGTTGCCCGCCAGACACAACACCCGTCTGGTCGGAGGATCCTCCCTTTTCTATGGTGGATGAGTGAACTTTACACCCTGTTCCTCATACCCCTAAATTGGTGACCCCGAGTATGAACGTCAGCGCAGCCTTCGAGCAATTACTTCGGCGTGACGTCATCATCATCATCACTCCCGCAAGCTTTCGTGAGGCGACTCACACAGCCGGTCAGCACCCACGGCTTCAACGGGTATCCTGACCACCAGCATGCAGCGAACGCGCATTCCTGGTCATCACCCTCAGCCTCATCACCCCGACTCACTGGGGAATCACCGCAATCACCACAACCACCACAGACAGTTCCGACTCACCGCGAACTATGTGGCACCCGGTTCCGACTCACTGGAACCACAGCTGGCACCGTGAAGCATCGCAAGATTCAGCCCACTATCGACCTCCGGTCTCCGGAGGGGAGTGATGTAGCGGTTACACCGCCACATACGAACTACGCATCACAGACATGACGTCACGCAAATCCTGCATCGCGCAGTTAGAGTTTACCGAGCGATCGACATACATACAAGATTTCAACTTCAAACTGATGGGCAGTTGCCCGCCAGACACAACACCCGTCTGGTCGGAGGATCCTCCCTTTTCTATGGTGGATGAGTGAACTTTACACCCTGTTCCTCATACCCCTAAAAAATCATAAATCAAAATAACTTCTTTTAACGTAAATATGTATGTCTGTCTTCGAAGCGACAACATTAGTTTCAGATGTTAGGGTTATAATAGAAACATTAACTTAGCATATATTTGTGAAAATACATTGGATTTTATTTTCAAACATCTCATTACATATTTATGAACTACTAGCTGCGCCCCGCGGTTTCACCCGCAGAAGTCTCGATCCCGTGGGTATATCGGGATAAAAAGTATCCTATGTATTAATCCAGGTTATAAACTATCTGTGTGCCAAATTTCATCCAAATCTGTCCAGGCCGTTTGAGCATGAAGAAGAAACAAACATACACACACACACACAAACTTTCGCCTTTATAATATTAGTGTGATTAGTGTAGTCAGAACCATTTTTTCTTTAAAACTAATTTATTTGTAGTAAGTAGATATTATAAAAATTTACTCTGAGTGACAAATTTGACACTGTCTATTCTATTCTATTTTTATTAAATGGCAAGCAAAGCCGATGTCGACTATTCTGCCAATGTCTAAAGTGCATTGGAAGAACAAGTGTGTATGGTTGAAAAAAAAAAAAAAAAAATTGTATATCATAAATTAAAAAAAAGGAAAACAACAACTGCAGACACAAGTAAAATTCTTCGATTGATACAGTTGAACACAATGTAGATCTTGTTGGGTTAGTACGGGACTGAAACAAACAAAAAATAAATAAATATATTGTTAGAACATAAAATATACGCATACCACACAAACAGTTATAATTTAATGTTATTGTGACGGATGAAAGTCATCAGCGCCACGAGCAGTTCAGGAGAAGAATGTGTTAGTAAGGAGGGAAAGTTAGTCGGAAGAGGAATTTTAAATTTAGGGAGACGACTATAGAGATCTAGAGGTGGAACGTTGTTTGAGCATTCAAAGAAGATGTGATCCAGAGTGCCCTCTTCCAACCCGCACTCGCAGAGAGAAGAGTCCCTAACGCGGATTTTTTCCAAAAACACAGGAGTACAACAAAAACCCAGGCGAATACGACAAAGGACGGATATAACAGTTTTTGAAACTTTTTTGTAGCCGTAGAACCAAGGTTTAGACTTTATGTTTGGTTGTACTGCATAATAAAACCGGCCCTTTTTTTTCCCGGTGTTATTCCACTGTTCCTGCCATGAAGATTGGAGCTTAACTTGTGGAAGGCTCAGCAAGTCATACCCCTGATGAATATTGTGGGTGAGATCAGCTACTGCTGATGAGCAAGCATCTTTGGCCAGAGCATCAGCGCACTCATTGCCCTTAATGCCACAATGACTAGGTATCCAAACTAACTGAACCTCTTTCTGACTTTTAGCACAGGCTAGTAAGGACTTTTTAATTTTTAGGACAAGGGAGCTGTGCAATTTACTTTTAAAAGGGTTTTTAACTAAGGCCTGCAGACAGCTAAGAGAATCTGTGAAGATTACGGCTTTGTCAATATTGTGATGCGACTCTATAAAAAGACAAGCTTCCAATAAAGCCACACACTCGCCTGTAAACACAGAAGACTCTTTAGGGCATTTGAACTGTAAAATTATTCTGGAGCTTTGATAATAAACCGCAGCACCAGTGTTACTGAGATCATTAAATTTTGAAGCATCTGTAAAAAACCTCTGAAACCCAGTCCATCGCTCTCCCACAACCGCATTGAAAGCCGAATTCGCCGACGAGGACTTTTTGGAAATGCCGATATCAAAGAAAATTTTTGGAGTGAAACATAAGACTTCATAGGGAAAGTTAAAAAGAGGTAATCTGAGATTTTGTTCTATTGGACATATTAAATTTTGAATTTGACGAAATGCTTTTATGATTAAAGGAATTTCTTTGTTTTTCCAGTAATTTGAGTTTCGGCATATGGCATCCAGTTCACTCAATCTTGCTAAAAGAGGATGAGAGGATCTGGATATCAACCTAGCCATAAAACGGGAGGCCAAATACTGACGTCTTAGGGCGAGAGGGGGTTCAGCGCACTCAACCTGCAATGCGTTCACGGGAGAAGACTTCATACAGCCAGAAATGATCCGAAGACATTTTGACTGAACCTTATCCAGTCCAGCCAAAGCACCCTTGTTGCATGGAACTAGAAGGAACGTACCATAGTCTAAAACACTACGAATTAAAGCGTTATATACCAATTTCATAGTATAAGGGTGAGCTCCCCACCAGACACCCGTGAGAGCTTTTAATATCGAAACTACTTTTTCACATTTTTTAATTAATAAATTTATATGATGCTTACCACTTAATTTTGAATCTAAAAAAACGCCTAAGAATTTTACTTTATTATCTAATGGAATATTATGACCTAAAATGTCTACTGAGATGTGCGGGATCAGTCGTTTGCGAGAGAAAATTACTGCCGAGCTTTTTGGTGCGGATAACGATAAACCATGGCTTAAAAGCCACTGGTTCAAAGAGTCCAGAGAGAAGCATAGAGACGACGCAGCGTCTACGATGGAGGGATCTGTCACATACAAGACTAAGTCGTCGGCGTATTGGAGGATGTGACAGTTATTATTTAGGCAGGAGCCAATGTCCACTGTATACAAATTGTAAAGAAGGGGACTCAGCACGAAGCCTTGTGGAAGTCCTTTCCAAGTCTGCCTTTCATCGAAATCCTCGCCCTGGACCCTCAGAACCAAAGAACGAGACACCAGAAGTCCACATATGCATTCGATCATCTTAACCGGGAGACTCAGCTGTTGCAGTTTCTGCCTGAGTACGGGAAGAAGAACGTTGTCGTATGCAGAGGAGATGTCTAAGAACGCGGCAACAACGGATTCGTTTTTGGAAAACGCTAAGCGAATATCTGCAACTAAAACGCCAACACTATCCATAGTGCCGAGCCCTTTCCTAAAACCAAATTGGTAGTTCGGCAGTAAATCTCTCGATTCGACTATCCATTCAAGTCGATTTTTAATCAGGTGTTCCAAAAGTTTGGTCAAGACTGAAGATAAAGCAATTGGTCTAAAGCCATTCGGATCATCTACATGCTTGCCTGGCTTCAATAGGGGAATAATGATCTGTAACTTCCATTTATCTGGAACCCAACCATGACTGTAACAAAAATTAATAATGTCTAGGAAATACAGTTTAGCTTTATCTCCAGAATGGCTGATAAAAGAATATGGCACACCGTCAATACCGGGGGCTGAGTCCCGGACATGCCGGAGTACCACATTCAGTTCTTCCAAAGTAAATGGCACATCAAAAGGGTCGTCTGAAAGATTTTGCAAGAACAAATTGTAACATTCCGAAGAGAGGGGAACGTACGGTGGAGCTATTCTGTCAAAAAAAAGGTCAGCTGTTTCCCTACTGATTGGAGAAGATACTGATGGGGAGCATCCACGTCTAAACCTGTTGATACTTTTCCAGACCACCGAGACTGGAGTAGAGGGAGATAGGGAGGTACAGAACTTAACCCAGCCCGTACGTTTCTTCTTGCGAAGGTGACGTTTGGTCCTGGCATTAAGCCGCAAGTATGCCAATAAATTTTCGGTGCTCATATCCGCATTGTAACATTCTTCGGCAGCATCTCTATCCCTGATTGCTGAAGTGCACTCTGGATCCCACCATGGAGGTGAAGGAATTTTATCCCGGGCACTGTTTTTCAGTGGAAAGCAAGAATCCGCACTGGAGGTAATGGCCGTAACAAAACCCTCATAACAGCCTTTGGCATGGTAGTGACCAGAAGGATTTAATGAACTTGAGTTTAAATTTGGAAGAGCTTCAAATTTTTCCTCCAATAATGACACATATTTTGCCCAATCTGGTTTCGACAAATTATATTTCAGAAGTGGAGGGGAAGTTTTCTCTAAATAAGTCTTATTAACCAAAGATACGACAATAGGGTAATGGTCACTACCATGCGACAAGGTTGTACATTCCCAATAGGTGGAAGCTGCCAACTCAACCGAACAAAATGTTAAATCAACACAACTTTTTTGTTGACCGGGAGGAGATCTGCGTGTTGGGCAACCATTATTAAGTATGCACAGATCCAGGTCGTCCAAGATCTCAACCAAAGCTACACCAAAGGCATCACAGCGTTCGGACCCCCACCTGTAGTGGTGGCAGTTAAAATCGCCCATGACCAAAATTGGTCCATGAATGTTAGAAAAAATGTTTTTTAAAATAACAAAAAAATCATGATGAGGGTGAGCAATGTATATTGAAAACACTGTAATGCCTTCCATACTTCCTGCTACAATACTCATATCACCTGTGAACGAAGGTAAAGGGGAGGGCAAAAGAGGGACCCGATTATTGACTAGGAGGGCCGATCCTCCATAGCCATCAGATCTGTCACATCTGAGAATGTTATAGTGTGGCATGCGAAAGCTAAGACTTGGGGTGAGCCAAGTCTCAGCTATGGAACAAGCCAATGGCTTGTATTTATTTAAAAGGAATATGAGGTCGTGCTTTTTATGCCACACGCTCCTCACATTCCACTGAAGGAATACTTGGCGAGACGCCATTTTTAATTTGTTGAAGTAGAAAAATCAGTTGATCGGCAACGTTGGACGGTGTTTGGGAATTGGAATAAGAAGAAGAAATAACAGTGGGTAAAAGTTTTATAAGAAGTTCAATAATAGAACCAGTATTATTTGAAGAGACATTATTGTAATTAAGAGCGCAGCCATTAGGCTGTGAAGGTTGAGGGGAGCTAACTATCTGCTGATGAGCAGCTTTGTCATAAGATGGAGGAAGAGGGGTATGGGTCCTGGGTTTAAGTGTCACAGTTTTGCGATATGACTGAGAAATTGGAGTTTTGGTGGCATTGGCATAATTACGGGAAGCTGCAGGAATAATTTTACTAGCCTCAACATAAGGAATGCATTTTTCAGCCATTACAGTCTTAATGGCTTTCTGTCTACCATGCTCGGGGCATGACCTGCTGTTAGCAAAATGATTACCCGAGCAAAGAATACAGAAGGCCTCGCCCTCAGAAATGCTGCAACCATCACCAGGGTGATCGTGGCCACATTTACTGCAGCGTGGTTTAGATCTGCAAACGTTCGCCACATGTCCAAATCTGCAACACTTACGGCATTGAATTGTCGGGTATATGTACTGTTCAACAGGGAGGGATGTGTAACAGCAGTAAATCCTATTTGGTAGCACTTGTCCATCAAATGTCAGAACACATGTTTCAGTGGGCTTCCACTCAGTAACCCCATCTCTTTGAGTTTTCCTATTGATACGGCGAACTTTCAGTATTTGCCCGCAGCCTGAGGGCACAGATAAATAAGTTATAGCCTCTTCTTCCGTAATATCTGCGGGAACACCGGTAACAACACCCATCCTGGTGATATTAAATGTAGGGATTGATGCAGTATAGCAATGTTTTGACAACAAACTGTTTACTAAGAAAGAGTTGGCATCCTGAGGGGAAGCAAACTCTACGGACACACGGTTTCTACCAACTCTGTTTACACCACCACGAACAATGCTCGCGATGTTATTGATCAGGAGGAACTTACCAAAATTAACAGGATGTAGGGTGGTGCCAGCATTTGGTTGATTCTCTATACGGGAAACGTGGACAACAAAAGGGGCCTTGTCCATTACAGAGTATTTAATACGACCAATTTGGCTTTTTGGTTGCTTACTAGGAAGGGTGGGTGTTAGGTTTTCTTCGTCACCGGAACGTTTGCGTGAGTTTTGTTGGGATTGTGTAACATCCATCTCTGTAATGCTGCAGACAACATCTGCGAATTGAGCTAGAGGATTTGGAGAAAAGGGAGTTAAGGAACTTGGAATATTTGGAGGGTCAGGGTCAGGGTTAGGGGGTTTATTCTCATCCATCTTGAACGAAACGAGATTTAAAACAAGACAATCACAATACAAACCGTTACAAACACAAGAACAACACACTTAAATAGTATCAAGTCACGAAAGTATCAACAATCACTCAAGAAACAGCTGAAAATTCTAAACACACGTGCTATCCAAGGACACCGTGGCGAGAATCATTTGACACTGTCATTACTATCAAATGTTAAAGTATCATCTGTCAATTCATCAACTGTCAGTGTCGATGTTGCTCGTTTCACACAGCGCTTTCAATCGCTTTATTCTTTTTATAACTAAAAACCTTATTCATAGATCCAGCGGTGAGAGAGCCTATCTAAAACGTCAAATTGAAACAAAAAATAATGGCGCTGCGGAATAAAACCGAAGTGAACTACTTTTTAAAATGTTTTCGAAAATAATAAGTGTCCGTCCTATTGTAATAAGTGTAACGTAAATTATAAAATAAGCTATTAATTATTGCAAAGGTTTCATACGTGTTGATGCATAGGCCATTTTTAACAATGTCCTTTGTAAATTTTGTAAATTGTAAAGTTTGGGGTATAGGTCCCTGGTCTCCTGTGTTCCGTAACAAATAAACAATTTTTCTTTCTTTTTGTAGAATGAACAGCAAGGCCATGTTCTTAGCGGCTCGGAACACTCCGTGGTTCGTCAAACCGGCCTCCTACGTAACTCACCCTGAGTACGAGTACTCCACTCTCAACAGTATCGCCGTCGTCGAGCTGAACCTCGACCAAGTTGACTACTGTGAATCTTTTGTTTATTTTAAAACCTCCATTGATAAGCTATTTTCTGAGCTGCAAGAGCAGTGGTGGCCCAGTGGTAACGGCCGAGGCTAACGAGTTGTAAGTCGTAGGTTCGAACCCAGACATCAGGCGCTTTATTTTGTGTAAAATTATTTCATCACCACTGCTCTCAAAACGGTGAAGGAAACATCATGAGAAAACCGGCATGTCCTAGAACCGAAAATTTTAAGATATGTGACATCTATCAACCCGCACTGGGTCCGCGTGGTGGATTACGACTCACTCCTCACCGAGAGGAGGCCTGTGTCCCATTAGTGGGAATATTAAAAGTATAGGCTGATTATTCTGTCTGCTGGAGTAGCTGAGGCCTGAGTGATAGAAGTCCAGGCAGAGGAGTGCTGTAAGTAGATTAATCATCATCATCATCAGCCTATAATGTTCCCACTGCTGGGACACAGGCCTCCTCTCTGTGAGAGGGAGTGGGCCGTAATCCACCACGCGGGCCCAGTGCGAGTAGATTAATAACAAATGATTTTAAAATGCACATAATGTAAATAAAGTTGATAGTTAATTTGGTATACAATCCGTTTCCCTGACTGCACATTAAAGTTACTGTTTATTAAGAAGTTAGCGAATAAAACATAGTTTAACTCGTCATCACATTTAAAAACAAATGTGTTGACTATACTAATAAAAATTTCAGTTCCGTTGACACCTATTTGCCTGCCTACCGCCGACACATTCCACGCTTCTTCTCTCTACCTCACTGGTTTTACAGACGGTAAGTAATTCATTATCTTGTCAGTTACATGACACAGGGTGTAAAAGACCCATTACACTACCGTAAAATTGTGTAAACTAATATAAAGTAAATGTGTGTGTGTGTGTATTTATGTATGGGGGTGTGTGTAGGTGTGTTGTGTATGTAGTGTAGTAGTCAGTTGTGGTATTGTGTATTTCTCAGTAGCAGCTCGGAGTCTGGATTTGTGCCCGGTTGATGGCAATAGGCTCGCCCCCTATTGCATGGGACTTAAAACATAACTGGAAAAATTTGGGTGTACCTACTACAGGGACACCTCTGCCCAACCCTTCGGGGAAACAAAGCGTGATGTTATGTATGTATGTATTATGAAGTATTCCCGTTTGAGCACCTATTTTTGGGGCACATATGCGTTGAACACCAATCAATATAGCTTGGTGCTCAATGGAGAACAATAAAAAATATTCAACTTTATTCCCTTTTAAGCACCTACGGTGCGGTAGCTTCTAGTGATGAGGTGTATATTTAAAACATATCGATAAAAAACTTTTTTACAAACTAGATAACCAGTTCACTTTAGCCGTCCAAACCCATAGGTAACCCAATATCTTTGTTTCCATATCCTGCAATAGTCCTATACCAACCGGGGGTTGTCCTTGGATACACTTACGTAGTGCGGACAGGGGTAATCGTCGGCTGGTGCCTCATTTCATTAAAAATGTCTAACGGGCCTCTACGAGTTGGCTTCGGCCCCTCGTACGCCTTCCAAAGGTCCGAGACCCCAGGGTCCCGAGATGTGTCAAAGACATGAAAATAATAATAATACCATTTATTTCAGGCGACACAGGCCCATAGAAAAATATCTTAACCTAAACATACATATTTTAATATAAAGAGAACTTGAAAAACTTGTGTTATTAAATAGCTTAAAACTATGTTAGTAGCGCTTCACTTCACTAGCTTGTCCTTGTGCTGTCCTGTGGTATTTGTCCGCGGAAGCGATGGAACACCGCGTCTTGTGGCCAAAAGTCTTCTTCCATGACGACAGGCAGAAAACAATTCGGTACTCGCGGTTATATTAAGTCCTTTCATTTAATGTGTCACACGGTACAGTTTAAAAATGTTTTTTTAAATAATTTGCCCCTTAAAATGACCCCCATATTCAAAAGTCATTTATTTACGTTACACGTTCCTGTTTGGGTCACAAAAATTTCAACTTAATCGGTCCATTACATTCGGAGCAAATTGGCTGTGACAGATGGACAGACAGCCAGCCAGCCAACCAGACAGAAACACGAGCGATCCCATAAGGGATCCATTTTTTTTCCTTTTGAGGTACTATACCTTAATTAAAAAAGTTGGAACTTTGACCTTCAATATCTTCGAAACCAGCAGGCCCCTACATCCAGTATCAAAATAACCATCACAATGACGGGGAGTAAAAGTGACCAAGAGTCTCTTTACAGCCGTTATATTGATTTTGACGAATTAATAACTTAATATTATTTTGTTACAACCAATCATTATTTTTTGTAGATAATCAAATTTTGGAGAAAGTTATTTACAAAATACAATATTTGGATAAAAAAATATGCGAAGAATTTTATAATAGAGCAGAGGTAAGCAATTTTGAATAAATTAAACAGGCACATTGTGCGTCAATGGTTTTGTAGTTGCTAGCACAGAGCCAAATGCACTTTTATGTTTTTAAAAGAGAATCTCATTGTTTTTTCTATACTGAAGTCTTGTACTCCATTTATAGATAAAAGCGGCTTCTCTCTGTCTTCCTCTTTTTCATTTTGCCTGAATTTCTCCTTCTATATTTGTAGTTATAAACTTATCGTGTCCAACTAAATGATCAGTGAGCTTTCTCTTATTTTCTCTATCATCATCATCCTCCTGCTTATTTCCCAATTCAGTTGGCATCGGTGTTGCATTTCTTCTTCTTCCATACTTCAATATGAGCTCCAATATACGTCTCTCCTCTGTTATTTTGATGACGTAATTGTACAATGCTTCTGTTTCCAGGTGCCATCCGAACAACTCATCCCCTCTGCATACCTGTGTGGATACGCGCTGAATAGCGTGGCACAGTGTATCTGGGAAAACGGGATGGTGCTTGTGTCTAACGCGACCGGGTACTACGGCCTGGTATGTATTGTGTCCTACACCACGAAACAACCACAGCATTGTCGTAAACAGCAGCAATAACATGCACAGAGGATAACAATTCTCTGTTCATGTTAACGTCAAGGGGCCTGCGTTCGATTCCAGTGTTTTTAGAATTTGTCAGTAGCAACACGGAGTCTGTATTTTTTGCAGGTGGTTCTTTATTCCTAAATGGATAAATGTGGACATACTGTAGGTACAGTCGACCGTAAAAGTGCATAGGAAGGCTAAGATTCGTATTGCTGTGAACACGCGCTGTAGTCCGTACATGTGTATGTGTAATCAGTCAGACGTCTGTGGTGGGTGTGCCGTACACACACCACAGAGAATGCACACTATCGTATCGTCACGGTTCGCGGGCGCCTTTTGTTACACACGCATCTTACGCGTGACCTTGGCCAGTGTATGGCATTGCTAAAATTCGAAAGTAAATTGTATGTGCAGATAGCAGAAGGCGTTAAGCGTTGGGCTTAGATTCAAGATGGCTAAGGTTCTAATCTCGTGAATCACAGCGCTGTTTTTGCAAATACCTATTACTATTTTTGTTTGCAATACTAATATTTTGTAAATATTGCTGCCTTTTTATTAATGTTGTTATTGCAATAAAGGGCTTAGAATAAAAAATGCGTGATATGTGATAATAAAATTAAAAAAAATTTATTCGTTATATTTATTTTACATAACCTCTCAGGCCTTTTTTGATAGATGAGTAGTATAATTAATTAACAAACTGCTACAATTATTTATTATTTATTTATTTATTCAGTAGTATACTTACATCTTTATACATAATAAGTTGGTGCAAACATAAACTCATTAGAGTTTTACCGTGCACCAAAATCATCGACCACATGATTTATACAATTAAAACAAACTTAAGTTCTTAATTATAAAATGAAACAATAACAAAAACACAATGAGTGTAATAAGCGAAATATTCATCTATTACTAACGAGCGAACATCGGTGACCAATCTACTGACCGTCCTTAAAACAAAAAGTAGTGGAGGAATGTAATTTAGATTAATACAGGTTGTTCCTAAAAGCATGTTATTGTATTAGTAATATATAGAATATTAGACTACTTAAAATGTAAAAAAAAAACTACTGTCAAAATAGTTGATTTTAAGGTTAAGTATAGGCAGTTATTATTTTAGATTTTATTTTAAATATTGGTTGGTATTGAGGTTATAGCTTAAGAATTCATTTTCTTTACGAAAAGAAGATTGAAACTAAACCTCAAATTTTAATCCTAAAATAATAATAATATCTTGGTCTAATAAATCCAAAATCAACATTTACAAATCACTCAAAACAAAATAATTAAATTGCTCTTTCATCTTAATTACTTAACGCCAACCAAAACTGCTTTTCATAAAACCAAATTAATGACACTTGCACAAATATATAAATTCCATACTTGCATCCTTATACGGAAGATACTGACAAAAGATACACATTCTCAAATAATTTTTACAAAAAAAGCGCAAATTCAGACTCGGTTACTGAGAAATGCTAACGATATTTGCCTATATAGTAGACTACGAACCAACTACGGAACAGACGCCAGCACATCAAGCTACTACAATCTGTCAAATTTATTTAATAGATTTTCAACTTTATCGCTGAAGTCTAAGGTTCAAAGTTGATTGGGAAAATTTGACAGTTTCGGGTAGCTTGATGTGCTGGCGTCTGTACTAGAAATATTAAGTATGAGGGTGCCAAAATGTATAAGTAATGAATTGCTGAAACATATTAAGGAAATACAATCTTTTACCCTATTTAAAAAGAAATTAAAATACCACATAATAAAAGTTTTCAATTATTTTAAGTATATTTCATAATAACTCGCAATATTTACATAAACTATATTATCAATAACAAAAACTTTAAATATAGTTTTATTAACAACAAAAACAAGAAAATGTAAACTAAATGCAAATTTAACCTAAGTTTAAATAAAAAATAAACATTAAAAAGTGATTACACTTTGAATAGCAACTATGATAGAAACTGTGTTTCGATACGTAATATGGACTCATAGCTTCAATATTTTTTGCAGATTACCTACACCAACCAAAACATTTTTTTTAAAAATGTATAAAATACCTTCTAAACTCGATCTTTTTTAGCATAGTTTATTTTACTAACATAATGATAAGTTAGCGACTAACAATATTATACCTACTTCTAATTATAACATACCATTCCGATACTCGTTCCAAAGAACGTTTATGTAACCAGTGTTTCTCATTCTAAGTGAATAATTGTATTCTGTTTTTGAGGAATAAATGTCTTAATCCATAATATTACTAAAATAATATTAAACATTTTCGGCCTATCTGCTAGAAATACGACAAACACCATATTGAAACGTGCTTAAAAAATTCGTTACCATAAATTCATGCAATAACGAATCTGTTGTTTATTAAGTTGGTACGGTCAATATTTTAAGGTCAATAACGGTTTTCTAGCTGTCTTCAGTGATGCAAGCCTTCAGATTGCACGGCGAACGGTTCATAATGACGTGTTTTTAATAATTCAGCAAAATATCTCGTTGGTATGAAACCATTTGTTTCATATTCATTCACTATTTGACGTCGCTGCTACTCGATAATAAGCCCCTTCCTCATATCTCTTAACCCTCACAGTATTTCTGTAAAACAAAGAATAACAGTATTTATTACACATAATACCTAATTATTTATTATTCACTAATCGAGGTAAACCTCATAATGAATTTAAAACTTTAAAGGCATCTTCTGTCTCAACAATACCTCTGTTCTATCAACAATACCCTTGATTAAGATTTATGTTTAGTAAAATATGAAATATTTAAATGATAACACTCACATTTAGTCCGGTTTCATTCACATTCACTTTTACATTTTTTACATGCACTCTGAAAGTGCACGGCGAACGGTTTATAATGACGTGTTTTTAATAATTCAGCAAAATATCTCGTTGGTATGAAACCATTTGTTTCATATTCATTCACCATTTGACGTTGCTGTTATTCGATAATAAGCCCCTTCCTCATATCTCTTAACCCTCATAGTATTTCTCTAGAACAAAGAATAACACTATTTATTAACATAATACCTAATTATTTATTATTCACTAATCGAACTAAACCTCATAATGAATTTAAAACTTTAAAGGCATCTTCTGTCTCAACAATACCTCTGTTCTATCAACAATGCCTTTGATTAAGATTTATGTTAATATGAAATATTTAAATGATAACACTCACACTTAGTCCGGTTTCACTTTTACGCAGTGCCATAATATTTGATCTTATATTTATATTTCATTTTGCATTTTGAAAACCACAACACCGCTAATAGCTAAATACTCGTCACCGACAATAATCACGAACCAACAAAGTTCTATTAAGTGAATACTCGTAACGAACTGCATCTGTCTACCCCACAGAAATCGAAATAATTTAGTTAATTTTCTGTGGTCTACCTGCTAAACTTTAATATTTATGTGAACTAGACGAATGAAACAAAAAACGAATGACTATCGAACTAGTCATTGGTTGCAGACAAAGTGAGTGTGTGTGTGTAATGTGCGTGCCTACAGTACTGTAACAACTTATAGAAGAAAGTCGTAAGTCAAACCGAAGCGTCAGTCTATTGCTTTGTGAGATTGCTTATGGACTTTTGGTCTGTACTGTACACGCCGTACTAGTATATCCCTTTGGGGAATTTTAGCATGCTGTTATGTTTTATTGGCAACTAGTTGGTACTAGGGTCGCTCCATATGACAATCAAAGGACTTGGCGAAATGTATAAAAATGTACTGTACATGCCTTGCCGTTTAAAGCTAAGCAAATTTGGGCGGGCTGCACCGCAACGCAACGCATTGCAAAATCCTCTTTCATCACTTCCGTACATTTTGTATGCACCATCGCACACTACAGGCTGACCGCACCGGGTCGCAGCGCAACGTACTGGTGGATCACTCGGCAGGTGTATTTTTGCAGTCACTGTCCAGCTGTGGCTGTAATTATTTTTAATCATTTTATTTGAAATAAAAAATTATCCATATAATTACAAAATGATAAAAATTCTGTGAAAAAATTCAGAGAAATATTTTTTTTTTTAAATTAAATTAAAGTAAATTTGTAATGTGCGCTTAGTTTTACGGAATACGGGCGTGTTTTGTTTAACTGCATCTCATCATCAGATTGGCTTCGGCATCCACGGCCCCGGCTGCGTGGCCCCCGCCCGCTTCATCGACTTGGTCACGTACTTCTCCTGGATCAAGTCCGTCACTAGTTCGGACGAGGTCTACGATGACGCTGGCTACAGACGCCAGGAGGCTGCCAACAACTTGGTTCCAAATATTCCAATACATGAACTGTATACGTAAGTGTTCTGCTTTTTATCAGCAGGTTACTAATAATAACTATTGTCAAACATGGTACAGTATTTTGTTTTGCTGGGATATTTTTTTCTTTTATTTAGCATACAAACTTTAAATTACATATCCTAAGACCAGTGGATATGAAAGGTATCATTTCTTATTAAGGTTCCATTTTATAAGTAACACGAAAACCGATTTGAGGCGAAAGCCCCAAATCTCAACCCGACATGAATGAAGGTCATTGTCGTCACCAATAATATAGTAGATACCCATACAGGTTGTCAGGGACATCGACGTGCAATCGTGCAAACTTTTACCATGAATTCAGTACATTATACTAGACCCCCAGAGTAAGTTTTGAAGTCCTGTTGCACTTTTCAGGTCTAAAATCACGTGCTGAAGTCGTGGGAAGTAACAGTTTGCGCGTCGATGTCCCTTACACCGTGTTACTCACAGAGAGATAACAGTAATACTGAACAGACAAATCTGGTAATTTACTGCTAATAATTATCGCTCCAGCCGCACTCGCAAGCGATCGATCTGATCGGATCAACCACCACGCACCGAACGACTTTTGTTCAGTTCAAATGGATCTACCGGTAGAACTGTTCAGACCTTGCCTATTATTTCAGATTGAAAGGTTCTCGTCGTCACGGCGCGTTAATTCATCATGACTTCGAGAAGTATCCGTTCGACCCGGATATCCTGAAGTTCCACCTCATCGAGCCTACCATGGATGACGAGAACACTTTATTGATTATACCTTGTAAGTACTCAGTGCTATTAAGAAAACTATGAACAATAACAAAAATTAACATTGGCAGTGTAGTGGAAAAGGGTTATTCCACTTGGCCCCCCTAAAAATCTTCCCTAAGTGGGGGGAAACAGGAATATGGACATATAATGTCTTCTAGTTTGCCTCCTTGCCAATGTACAGTCATACCGACCAGGGATGTTGCGAAATGACACAAACTCTATAGACATTCAAACGTATTTACACCATACATTATGTCAACTAAAATTCACCAATGTGTTAGTCGGGCAAAATTACAAAAATAAATCCCTAAATGAAAAAAAAGTTAATAATTTACTAAGGTTTGTGTGTTATAATTGTGAGAATTCATCTTTTGTACATTTTCATGATTATAAGTCAACAAAATATATCACAGAGTTGAATGCTTGTAGGTTAATTCACAGGCAAATTTTGCATGTAAATTATAAGAGTAATTTTCAAAAATATGTATACCGAAAACTTAATTATTCAGAATGGACAAAAATTCACCAAGGATGTTGCTGTACAGACCTGCAGTTTAAACGATGTTAGTGAACAAACGAATAATATTAATATAGATACTAAAAATCTAGATGACTTTTTTCGTGACAAAAAATGAGTCACGCTTAACAATTCTTCATCAAAATATAGCCGGAGCCTTAAGCAAACGAGACGAAATGTCGTTTTCCATATTGGATTAGCTAAATAACGAGATCAGCGTAGATATATTGTGTCTTACTGAAACATTCTTGCTTGGAGGTACTGAAAAAAACTTTCGCCTAAAAGGCTTTACGACGGCAGCTTACTATTCAAGGAAAACTTCAAAAAGAGGGGGCGTTATTATTTCTTTAAAAAACGAAATTGAATTTAAAATAATACAGGAAAACCTAAAAATAAGCGAAACATGTGTTTTTGAATGCTGTGATTTAGAATTAAGGCTCCGTGCTGCCGCACCGCACGAAATCACTGATTTTGATCAATTTTGTTTATTCGTTGTGAGAAAGGGGACGAGAATTTAAACAAAATTATTTGTGATTTGAAAAGTCCAATTCTTCGTCTTGTACATAGGGGAAAGGGATTTTTGAAATAAATTAAGGATTCGTGGGAAATCACTAAAATTCGCAACAAGTTTTCCAAAAAATGACGCGAGACTGATATTTGATCGTTTCGTTAGAAGAAACTGCTTTTGATGTTGAAAATTAAAAAATATCATCAACATCATTATATGGTCTACTTGTACATAGGGGAACCACTTTTTTCAACTTTCATACAAAATACAGCAGAAAAAAAATGTTGAAATAACGTAACTTTCTCAAAACTTCAAGCCAAATAAATATTTTATTCTAATACTTAGAAACACTTTTAAGAAATTTAAAAAATTATATATTAATTTTAAGTTAATTGTTTAATAGAATCTAAATTTTATTTTATAAATAAACAATTACTTCATTACGTAAATAAATGGCAAAGTGAACGGAAAATCTATTCCGTCAGTAGCGAACGGGCCTTCCCAGCGTGAGGACGTATCACTTTGCGTCGCAGCACGCACACACGCACGTACGTGTCCGATGTTAACATATTCCAGAAATTGTACGTCGACTACCACATTTTGATCCGCATTTTATTTTAAAGTACTTTGCTTGTTTTTGAAGAACATTAAAATTTTGCATGCCTGGCAATAAATAAAATACCGGTGTACGTGTGTTCGTAATTCTTCTTATCCTAAACGGCTTGACTGATTTAGATGTTTTTTTTAAAATTCTTTTTGTGTAACTTGGATGGTTCATAACTATAGTTGGACTCGCGTGGCGCTGTTGTCGCAGGACAACATCTGCCTACTGGGTTCACTAGTTATATTTTGACTTTAGATTTCATAGTTTTGAGTGATTTTTGGTAGGGGAAAAGTTATGGGTTCTCGTCACCGATATGCCCGCGCCTATATGCTGTTGTAGCAATAAGTGAAGTATTTTTAGAACTAAGTTTCTTTAACGCTACTGAAGACTACTTTAAGTCAAAATAAAGATCCAAGATGGCGGCTGCGAACATTTAAAAATATTTCGTCATGGGTATCGTTTTCATAGTTTTCGAGGATGCTAAAGCTGATAGTGAGGTCAAAATATAAATCCAAGATGGCGGCTGTGACAATATTCAGATTTTTCGTCATGGGTGTCTTTTTCATAGTTTTTGAGGATTCTAAAGCAGATTTTGATGTCAAAACGTAAACATAAGATGGCGGCTGCGAAAATTTTCACATTTCTTCATAACATCACGCCATCAATTTCAAAGTGTTGGGCCCTTTGAAATTGATGGCGTGATGTTATGAAGAAATCTCATTTCCGCAACTTTTTCGCACAAGTGGGTTCGCGCAAGTGTCTTTCGCGAAAATGTCTTTCGCGCAAGTGTCTCAGATCCCTTTATGGATACTGGTGCCAATTCTCTTGTCACAAATTAATGCCTCAAAACTAGGCTAAAAATCACCAAAGTTTCGTTCATTCCTGTCAAACGATGATTTCCCATCGTGATATAATTATAGAATATATTTTATTTTGACAGCACTAAGATGGCAATATGGTGCCGATTCTCTTGTATACCGAACTAAACTTACTAAACTATCACTAAAATTCCTTACTTTTGGCTATGAAAATCTTGAAGCTATTCTGCAACAAAAATTTTCTAAATTTAAATATATTTTGACACACTAAAATTATATTTGACAATCGCGAGTCCACGTGGTACTTGTTTGCCCTACCCCGTGAATTTTTTTTAGAGCTGGAGGCGCCCAGGGGGCAGCCTTGACGTTTTATATAGAATTTTTACTTTTTGTAAGGAAAATAAGAAAAAATATTACCTACATGTAGAGTGTCAGGGGTTTAAAGGTTTTATAAAGGGGATCGAAATTCTCATTATTTTTGCGATTGGACGCACCATTTTCGAGATATATGCAAAAGAAAAAAAAGATACAGTACTGTTTTTTGCACCTGAAGCGAGGTGTTGGTGTGAATTTTAGTTCAAGATAACTAATTTTATTCCGCACCTTTTTAATCGCGATTAAAAATAGTCAGATTTAGTTAGACATGGTGCCGATTCTCTTGTCAAAAATGCCTCTAAACTAGACTAAAAATCACCAAAATTTTGTTTTATTCCTGTCAAACGACGATTTCTCATTCTGGAATAGACTAAAGTGACACAACTTAACTAGATTTTAGTTTGACAGCACTAAGATGGAACTGAGATTTTCATTTAGTGAAAATAGCAATTTTACTATTCTGAATTTGACGTTTTTCACTTAAAATTTAGATTTTCTAACCGAATCTGACTATTTTTCGCGATTAAAAACGTGTGGAATAAAATTGATTGTCATGAACTTTAAATTCACACCAACACCTCGATTTCACATGCAAAAACAGTACTAAATCTTTTTTTTTCTTTTGCTTATATCTCGAAAACGGTGTGTCCAATCGCAAAAATAATGAAAATTTCGACTCCCTTTATAATACCTTTAAACCCCTTATACTCTACATGTAGGTAATATTTTTTCTTATTTTCCATACAAAAAGTGAAAAGTTCCATATAAAACACGTCGAGCGTGCGCGCCTCCGGCTCTAAAAAGATTCACATGGTTAGGTATCACGTGTGGAATCGCGATTGTCAAATTTGATTTAGTCATGTGAATCTTTTTATTCTGATTTAGTCATGTGTCAAAAAATTTCTTAAACTTAGAGAATTTATTTTGCATAATTGTGCCGATTCCCTTGTTCACAAACTAAACTAAATTTAAGTGCATCTTTTTCTTTCTATTTCATTAAGAAAAGGACAGAAGATAAATTTTAGTTTAGTCCTGTCAAATTAATCAGCGCTTGACGTTAATTGACGTCATTTTAGTCGGCAAGTTTTTACATAACATAACATCACGCCTTGTTTCCTCGAAGGGTTGGGCAGAGGTGTACCTGTGTCAGGTACACCCACATTTCGCCAGTTATGTTTTAAGTCCCATGTAATAGGGGGCGAGCCTATTGCCATCAACCGGGCACAAATCCAGACTCCGAGCTGCTACTGAGAAATTTCAGATAGAAAAACCCAATAACACTTTGCCCGACCCGGGAATCGAACCCAGGACCTCATGCTCAGCAGTAGCGCTTGCGACCACTAGACCAACGAGGCAGTTTTTTAATCACGTCTAAACTTGTATGGAGCTTGTATAGGCGGTGATTAATTTGACAGGACTAAACTAAAATTTATCTTCTGTCCTTTTCTTAATGAAATTGTAAGAAAAAGATGCACTGAACTTAAATTTAGTTTAGTTTGTGATCAAGGGAATCGGCACCAATAGCTTTGAGATTCTCATAGTCAAAAGTAAGAAATTTTAGTGATAATTTAGTTAGTTTAGTTCGGTGTATAAGAGAATCGGCACCAATCAAAATTTTAGGTGAAAAAAGTCAAATTCAGAATAGCGAATTTTTCATTTTCACTAAATTAATAACTCATTCAGTTGCAAAAACTGTACTTTATCTTTTTTCTGTTCTTTTGCTTATATCTCGAAAATTGTGTCTTATCGCAAAAATAATGAAAATTTCGACCCCCTTTATGAAACCCATAAACCCATAAAACTCAACATGTAGGTAATAATTTTTCATGTTTTCCATACAAAAAGTATAAAATTCCATATAAAACAGAATTGTTATAAATATAATAAACGAATATACTCAAACATTGCAGACTTATTTCATAAGCGTACCTACGTAACTTAACAAAATACCGTCTATAGGATCAAAACTGTTTAAGCGATCACTACGCTCGATGTTCAGGCGTGTGTGCGTGAACGGTGCACACAAACATAGCATCGCAAGAATTTACCTAAACTCTGTCGAGTGAATTCACAGCCAGGAGCCTTAACCAAATACGGTGTCTTATTAATATGTGTATTTAGAACCCCTTCGTCAAATGTTAGGACATTTTTTGATAAACTCGAGACTTTGTTGAGGATGTTGTGTCGTAATACAAGAAAGAAAATTATTATATGTGGGGATACAAATATCGATATTTTAAAACAGTCAAAGGAAAGTAGGGAATATAATTACTTGCTAAATAGTTACAACAAAAACATGCTATCTTGACACCTACTAGAGTAACAGAAAAGACACAAACTTGCATATATCACATCATAACCAGCATAGAAAAAGGGTGTGCAAAAATACATAATTTAGGTTTATCGGATCACTCGGCCCAATCATATTCTTGGGCTGTTACAAAAATACAACAGCCAGTTTTAAAATGGTGGTATCAATTTAAACGAGACTATAGTAATGACAATTAGGATTTTTTTTAAACACTTTAGGGGTATGAGGAACAGGGTGTAAAGTTCACTCATCCACCATAGAAAAGGGAGGATCCTCCGACCGGACGGGTGTTGTGTCTGGCGGGCAACTGCCCATCAGTTTGAAGTTGAAATCTTGTATGTATGTCGATCGCTCGGTAAACTCTAACTGCGCGATGCAGGATTTGTGTGACGTCATGTCTATGATGCGTAGTTCGTATGTGGCGGTGTAACCGCTACAACACAATCTCATGTCTGTCTTTTAGTGACGTATTTGAAGAAAACTCAACAAACGAAGCATTCCACAAATTTATCGATACATTTCTGCTATTTCATAACTTGTTTTCCTATCATTCGCGTAAAAGTTACAAATAAAGCATTAAATAAATTAAACTGGCTTTCTAAAGGTATAAAAATAAACTGTAGGAATAAGAGTAAATTACACTATAAATCAAAATATAAAAATAATGAACCTCATAAAAACAAGTACAAAAGCTATTGTAATTTGAATTTAATGCATTTTAACGTCTCGGAAAAACAATAATACCAAATACATAAATAAAGCCCAGAATAAGTGTAAGGCAGCGTGGAATTTAATAAAAAAGCATACCGGCACAGACTTAAAACGCTCCTGTATTTCAAAAATTACTATGGACAACAGTGACTGTATAAGTCGTGATTCTATTGCAAACCATTTCAATAATTTTTTCATTAACACGGTTACCAAGAACAGCTTTGATAATAAAGAAGATTAAAGATTAAAACAAATGGATCATATTAATTCAATCAGTAATTCAATATTTTTGTACCCACTGGATGGTAGTGACCTTAAAAAAATTATGATATCTCTAAACGATTCCAAAGCTAATGATTATGATAATATTCGCACTGACATCATAAAACTGTAAGTTAATATAATTCTAGAGCCACTTCTACATGTTGTTAACCTCTCTCTGGAACAAGGAATATTTCCCGATTTATTAAAGAGATCAGTAGTGAAACCAATATTTAAAAAGGGGATAACACTCAAATGGACAATTACAGACCCGTGACTTTGATACCAATATTTTCTAAAATTTTTGAAAAAGCGTTTCACAACAAATTAGCAAACTTCATTGAAAAGTATAAGATAATTAAGGATGAACAGAATGGGTTTCGTAAAAATAGAAGTACTTCTTTGGCAGCCTTTCAATTAATAAAAGAGATAACTGACTGTATTGACAAGAAAATACATGTTACCGTTTTATTCATGGATATGAGTAAAGCGTTTGATCATGTCTCTCATGAACGATTATTGGAAAAGGTTTCCAGATATGGAATCAGAGGAACGGCATATAACTGGCTGAAATCTTATTTGTCTGACAGAGTACAATCAAGTTACGATTTATAATGACCAAACTAAAACGTTAGAATCATACCAATCTTCGTTTGAGTATAATAGATATGGCGTGCCACAGGGCAATATTTAGGGCCGCCAATGTTTTTACTCTTCATAAATGATTTCCCAGAAGTAATAAATCATAAATGTGTACTGTTTGCCGACGATACTACAATTATTATCAAAGGGCACGATAAAAGTTCGTACGAACAAGAAATAAACAGTGCTCTTCAAAGAATTATAGAGTGGTTAGAGACTAGTGATTTAAAAGTTAATATTAATAAAACAAAATTTATGCAATTTCATACCTATCGATCAAAACCGCAGGCCCTAAATATATCTTATAAAGGGGTCGCTCTGGTAGAAACTGACTCTGTCAAGTTTCTTGGAATAAATTTAGATAAATTTTGCTCGTGGAAAAATCATATAAACGACATTTGTGTTAAAATAAATAATTTTATATACCCTTTGAGGCGTATTAGCTGCGAGGTATATAGAAATGCCGCAATAACGGCTTTCCATGGCTATATAACCTCCACTCTAAGGTATGGTATTATCCTGTGGGGTCGTTGTGTGGAGATCGATCAAGCATTCGTAATGCAAAAAAAGTGTCTAAGAGCTATATTTGGGTTGAAGCAAATAGAGTCATGTTGTCCATTCTTTAGGAAATATAAAATACTCGTACTAACTCTGCCATGTATTTATATATTAGAATCCTGTATAGTTAATTGATTCAGGCGTGACCTTGCGGAAATCCATTATAAAATACAATAGACGTGGATATATTTAGTAATCTGTTCCGCTTAGCTATTTCTAAAGAGCCATAAAAACTCCTGAAATAAATCGACACGTGTTTCACCTCTCAACGAGGCATCCTCAGGATGACGATGCACTTGTTGCGAACTCGAACATATTCATGGACCATTTTGAAAATAAATACATTGTAGGACAGCCTCAAATTTTATATTATTACCGTTATGTTGACGACATAATTATGTGTTGGACCGGTACATTGCGTCAAATTGATGTTTTTGTTAATAAAATCCTAAAATAAAATTTAAATTAGAGTTAGAAGTTGACGGATCCCTTAACTTTTTAGATTTAACTATTACAAGAAAAAACAACAAACACGATTTTCAGATTTATAGAAAACCAACTTATACAGATGTTACGATTCCTGTGTCATCTTGTCATCCGATTCAACATAAACTGGCAGCTTATCATAGTTTCACTCATAGATTAATGACAGTAATTCAATAGTTTCACGAGATAATTATGACAGAGAACTTAACATTATTTATCATATAGCTGAGAGTAATGGATACAATAAGAAAATGGTTGATGATCTGATTCAAACGAAACGTCGCAACATAGTTCGTTCACTTTTGTACCCACTGCCTCCAGAAAGACCACATGAATATTTAGGTAGTTTGACATACTTAGGGTCAATTAGCGATAGGGTTTCAAAAACTTTGTTTCGAAATGGATTAAGGGTAGTTTTTAAAACAAATAATTCACTAAGACAGATTTGTAACGGAAAAGATCGATTAGAAAACCACAAAAAATCAGGTGTATACAAGTTACATTGCAATGATTGTAATGGTATTTACATAGGTCAAACTGATGTAATTTTCAGACAAGATATGAGGAACATATTGCAGCGTACAGGAATAATTATCCAGAAAAATCCCATTTTGCACAACACTTAATAGATACGGATCATTTGTTAAATAATAATAACACTTACGAAATTTTACATATATGTGATAAAGGTTTCAGAATGTCAGTACTAGAGAGTTTAGAAATTGTCAAAAATAATACAGAAAACATTACACTGTTGAACGAATTAAATACGAGTATGCTAAGGTCACCATTGCTGTGACTGTTCGCCCCTTATCGCACTGATAACGGTCGCACTAATAACGGTCGCACTGATAACGGTTGCACTGATAACGGTTGCACTGATAACGGTGACACTATATAAGTGGGTTCGACGGGCGATAAGGCTCAGTCTGCACTCAGCGCTCTGTGTGGCAACACGCCGTGTTCGAGTTCGGAACAAGTCCATCGTCATCCTGAGAATGCCTCGTTGAGAGGTGAAACACGTGTCGATTTATTTCAGGAGTTTTTTATGGCTCTTTAGAAATAGCTAAGTGGAACAGTTTACTAAATATATCCACGTCTATTGTATTTTAGAATCCTGTATATTTGTTTTCAAACATAAGAGACTTTTTCAGCAAGCGACAAGCTACTATGCCCCACAATCTATGTATACTAATAAATTATTTCAACCGAGGACGAATCTCAAATTTACAGGTAAAAACAGCTATATTATGTGCATAAAGTTGTATAATAAAATACCAAATTCCATTAAAACGCTACCATTTTCTAGATTTAAAAGTAATTTGATGAGGTTTTTAATTGAAAAATGCTTTTATAGTGTACATGAGTTTTTAGATTATAAATTGTAAGTTTTGTAAATTGCACGGTCTTTCTAAATTGTTACTTATTGTTATTGTGTGACAAATCTCTCCCATTATTGACATGATTATTATTGACACGATTATTATTGACATTTATGATTAACATTTCATTTTATTATCACTAGTTATTTTTTTTTTCATTATGTTGACATTTATTTAATTCAATACTTAATACAATTTTAATGGGATTATCATGATTATGACTGCATGATTGTGATCAATAATAAATTTAAATAAAATGTAACTTATTTCATATTTGCACGCCGAAATTAAAGGCAGAATAAGAGAACAATTTTTAACATTTTACCAACCTTCTGTGCCTTATTTAGGCAAATAAATGATTTTGTTTTTTTTTTTATATTCGCATCCGCATCCGTAAATGCGGAGCTTCCGCATAGATTTGGCCTTATGCATCCGCATCCACATCCGCAATAATTAATGCGGAGGTTCATGCGGATGCGAATGTAATACAAGTTGCGACAAGAAAGAAATTGGGCGGGGCCGGCGAGTGGCGCGTGCCGTTCGCACGTGACAGTGACCAGTGAGAGCGAAATAATTGGTGACAAGATCCGACGCGTTTGTTGTAGTGCATCATTTGTTTCTTGTAAATAAATTATTACGTGTTTGTTTGCGTTGTGGATGACCTATCGTATAGGTAGATATTTTGAGTATTATTGTGATCTAGTGATCATTGTGTTTAAACTAGTAGTTCTGCGAACAGTAGACCTCGCGAGCACAAACTTTTTTACAACAATTAAATATACCACTAAGGTTATTTAAAACGGAATATTTACCAAGTATTTTGTTTTTTTACAAAATATCCCGTTTTAAACAAAATACGTAGTAAATATCCTGTAAATAAAGAACTTTTGTAGTGAAAATAACCATGTCAGTTTAAAATTCCATAATTAATATACTTAACCAGCTTAAAAAAAAACCCGACTACATCTGTAGGTTACTAAAAAGCATGTGGTGGCAAGACGATAATAAAACAGAAATACACTAAAATACCCAAAACTAACTGTAAAATAACAGACTACTTTTGAAGCTACTTTACACCTAACAATACTCAGTCACACAAAATCTTCGACGGGACCGACCCATTTGTCGAGCAACATAGACAACGCGATCTAGCGATGTACAGTAGCGCCATCTGGTGATCTTATTGTAAAACGTTTTAGAAAATTCTGAAAATAAATTTTCAGAATTATCTAAAAAACCAAAATTCTGGGCTGAGGTCTTTTGCAGCGCGGGAACCTGGATGTCGAAATTAAAATTTAGTCTTGCTCGACTGCTGCGCTCTTCCTTCGGCACTGATTATACCTTGGCTCCTTTTCTCTTGATGTCTGTGGGTCCAACCGGGAAATATGCATGAGAATGGTAAGCACTGCAGTTCAAAAATTCTCGCTTGCAGGAGTGGTACGGTGTTTGTTGTGGCTGCGCCGCGACCGGCCTTTCTTACCCTCAACCAGCGAGTACACCCAAATAATTAACTTTTTTGAACGGGCAAAGACACATTGGGTGTAAAGAAAACAGACTGTTAAATCGTGTTGTCATTCATTCTTAGATCGGGCCCAAACTAATCCGCACGTAATTTCGGATTTCGTGTTTAGGGAGTAGACCTGCAGGAAGAAAACATGAACGATCGCTTGTAGTTTTAGCGTTCGAAAATATTTTATACTTAGATGAATGATTCATCTAAGATTTTATTCTACCAACGCACTTCTATGATTTGACGGTGATGACGCATTTTATTTTTCCTGTCAAAGAACATGACATCGTTCAATACGTCAAATTCAAATTTAAAAAACCGGCCAAGCGCGTGAGCCACGTGCAATTAAGGGTTCCGCAGTTGGGATCAATTTATCCCAAGAACAAACTTTAACATTGAAGTTGAAAAACATGTTCTCCCATACATTTCAACTGCAAATGTAACTTGGCCGATTAGTACTCGTTAACTTGTAAAGCATACTTAGTTGTGATAGTTTTCCTTTTCAATTCGTTATACATTTTATACTTCTGCCGTGATTTTTTTCACATATCTAAAAACAACCATTTAGCTGACAACACTTGACTCTAACAAAAATTTGCACTTTAAAGCTTAATATTTCGCAAACGGATTCCTGAGTCAAAAAAAAAATAGTTAACACGCACCCACACAACATTCCATTACAGGAAATCATCCCCACTTTACGTGTAAGAAGTGGAGGTAAAAATAAAAACAAATATATAATTATTATGATTTTATTTACCACTTTGTCGGCCGGCGTGTTTAATGTATAGATACACACGCCAAATTACAGATTTCTAGTACTAAGATTCTCTGAGCTAAGCCGCGGATAGACAGACAGAAAGTCAGATGGACATGGCGAAACTATATCATTTCCTTGTTGACTACAGTACCCTAAAACCAGAAAAATTATGAGTAAAAATATGTAGGCCAGCTAGAAAAATTAACAAATAGGTTTTATTAAATAGTGAGCAATTTACTGCATTTTGAGAAGCTATTCTGCTCATCATGCCGAAGATCCTCATCAGATCTTCACCAATTTTTTTTGAGACCAACATAAAGTTACTACCTTTCAAATAAAAAAAGAACCATCGAAATCGGATCTCATTAGGCGGAGATATCCAGGAGCCCCCCTTTTTGCCCCATTTTGGAGGAAGTAGCCCTCCAATCAAAAATCCCCGACGATTAAAAATTACAAAAAATTCGTCAAACCAGCACGCCAAATTTCGTCCAGATCGGTTGTGAAATACGACCTGTAGACGAGTACGTACAAACTGACACACGAAAGCAAATTTTGCCAGACCTGATCCAGAGACGCTTCGCTCATTACGCTCGCTCGGACAATAATTGTTTACTTATTGGAAAAACTTTAATATTAGTCTTAGCTCAGCTTGTAAAATTAAAAGCGCCAGGTAAATGCCATTATGTTACACCGATAATACGTTTTATTGTAGGTAAAGTTTATCGTCTTATAACAAAATTCTTTATTTTTCCAGCGAGGTTCCCGTTGTTGATAGATTATTATCTAACAAATTAATTAACAATGTCACCACTGAAACAAAGTAATATATACGGCAATATATATACAGCAATATATACGGCAATATGACTCTATTAAGTATAATGCTCCTATTTTAACTTCACTTACTACTTAATATGGAAATTAGTAAATGAAGTTAAAAAAAATATCCCGGTGTCAAACATTGTTTGACTCCGGGATTTTGCTCTTTTTCTAATATGAATAAAGTCTAATGTCCTCTGTGGCTTTTTATTCTATGGTCGGATAGATAAGCTAGTCAACAAAACCATTTAATTAAAAATGGTACTCCCTTTAATTAAATGTGTATTTAATAGTGTAATTTAAAATCACGTAGGCGTGGAGTGGCGAGGCGGCCCGCGAGTTGAGGAGCAGGTGGTTGTAATGTTCGCCGCCGCGGCTGAGGCTGGCCAAGCAAGACGAAGCTGCGGTGGTGAACGTTAAACCATCTGCGACGATAAGCTCGCGTAGGGCCGCCGGAGCCCAGCAACGCCGGAGCTGTGACAGAAACCATGTTTGCTGCATGTTGCATGGTCGCTTGCATGCTGCATGCTACATGTTGAATGCTGCGTGCTGGCTTGTATGCTCTCTTGCATGCTGCATGCTTGCTGCATGCATGGTGTATGCTTGTTTGCGTGCCTCTTACGGAGAAATAAAAACCACATGTTCACAATCAACTGTCTTATTGAGTGATAATACATACAGCGCCGGAGCCGAGACAAAAGCCATATTGCTTTTGCACCTTTTCATTTTTTTAATGAAAATTATTTAATGTTTATTAATCTAAATTTATCCTAATAAATAAACATTAAATTATTTAAATTTAGGACTTGATAACTTTGATTGAAAACGGTTTTAAGTCTTTTCTATATTATGGATTGTAATATTTATGACAGACAAATTTAGGACATCGTTCGGGCAAGTTATCATTCGGACAAATGATGATTAGGCCTAAAAACATTATGGTACTTTAGATTATGGATAAAAAAGTTAGGGAACACAATAGAGAACCTTTAAAAATATCTGGAACGCAATATTTAAAAAAAAAAAATATATTGAACGTGACGTTCCGGCGCGAGAAAACGTCAGTCTACGAAGCGCTCGGGCCTTGACGGTTATTGCTGTAATATTTCGTTTTATTTTGTGGTTTTTGTGTGTAAATCGACGGGAAGTGGTGTTATTTTCGTTTTTAAGTAGATATTACATCGTTGTAGATAATATTTGCAGTTAATAATATCATATTATACCTATTTTGACTCAACCAAAAAGTGTAAACAAACACGCTAGTGAATAAAAAACAAAGTTTAATAAAAAACTGTAACCCGGCTACGGGAAAATAAAAGTGATCTAAAAAGTACGAAACAAGCAAATATTTCAGACAGAAATCAAGAGATAGGTACAAAAATGGTCGAAGTAAAGCCGTGGTCGCATGCCTGTATACCATGTTGGTGCCAAGAACACCTACAAAATTATAATGGCATGCGACGACGGCTTTACCTTGACCATTTTTGTACCTATGTCTTGATTTCTGTCTGAAATATTTGCTTGTTTCGTACTTTTTAGATCACTTTTATTTTCCCGTAGCCGGGTTACAGTTTTTTATTAAACTTTGTTTTTTATTTTATACTTTTCCGTTTTTACACTTGATAAACGTAAATAAGAGTAGAGTAATACAATAGTTCAGTAATTAACCTATTTTAAATTCCAATAGCAGTGCATAGTGCTTTGGACGAAACCATAGAGCGATTTATTTCGACGCCAATACCATATATCGGTATCGAGCTTCGAAGAAATACAAAATATAAATATTTCGTTGTACTTGTTTTTCTTCATAAGAGTGGAATTACAAATCGGTACTACTTATTAAGATTTGATTAACTGCACGTTGGTAACATCTTGCGATACTACGTAGCGCAGTCTCACTTTTGCTTGTTTTTAACGATTTAAACATATTTATTTACTTTGAAAATATAATATTATATACATATTTGTAATGTGCTCATCAAGACCTTTCTTTTGATACCAAACATGTCATGATCATCCAATTTTAATTTTTTTCGAGGTTAGAAATTTACGTGTAAAGTCCACCAAATTAAATTTAGGGAAAAATTATATAGCCTATGTCACCCGGACCATTATTACGAATCTATTGATACCTCATTCATCAAAATCGGTTTAGTAGTTTAGGCACTACGGTGGAACACACGTAAAAACAAACATACATTCATACATACATACAAACATACATACATACAAACATACATACATACAAACATACATACATAGACTGCTAAAATCATAACCCTTCCTTTTGGCTTTGCCGTAGTCGGGTAAAAAAGTGAACGTGTTGATATTTTGTGGTTTTCTGGTGTGTAATCGCCGGTATCTGATCGGTAAGTTCAATTTCAAATTCAAATTGTTTTAATTCAGACACAAAATATCCATATAGTGTTAGTAACATACAAAAAATAACTTATTGCCTAGTGTTAGTAAAAATCAACCTCCGCACAAACTGCTGGACAATCGGAGAGCCGAAGCTCTCGGCTACAGTTTTCAGGATGCTGTTTTGACTGTCCCTCACTCTCCTCAGTAGCGACGCCGTTTTTTTGCGTATAATTGCATAAAAGCCGTCGGTGCGGGCTTGCGCAAACATTTCTGACGCGCTACAGTAACGAGGCAGCCTCAACAACATCCTGAAAGCATTGTTATACTGGACTCGCAGGGTATCCAGCGATCTCTTAGGATAACTGACCCATAGATTGCCCGTGTACAAACTTTGGCAATAAGCCTTGAAAAGTGTTATTTTCACTTGGTGTGTACACCGCGCAAATCTACGGGACAACATATTGCTCCGGACCGCTAGAGCCCTGCGCTCCCTCTCAATGTCCACATCGTCCTTGAGGTCAGCGGCAAGACAATGCCCTAGGTATTTAAAAGTTGACACCCTATTAATTGGTGACCCGTTCAAAAGCAACTCGGGTCCTTCTCCACGGTGTTTGCCGCTGACCTCAAAGACTATGTATTCACATTTCTTTACATTATATTTTAATCCATCTGCGGCAGCGTAGGTCTCACATGTTTTAAGCATCTGACTGATTGCTCCCGCCGACGGACCCAGCAGCACCATGTCATCTGCATAGCTGATGTTGTTAATTCTAACCCCATCAAAACTGCATCCGACACGCATGCTGCTGAGTGCGACTATCAGGTCATCCACGTAGAGGTTGAAGAGCCTGGGAGACGTCAGACCACCCTGTCTCACTCCGCACTCCAACCTATACGGCTCAGAGACTGAATCATCCCATTTCACCTGATTGACTTGGTTACCATACCAGTACTGGAATAGCCCACATATTTCCGCGGGTATACCCCTGTCTCCCATCTTTCTCCAGAGCACATCGTATGAGACAAGATCGAACGCCTTGGAGAGATCAAGGAAACAGGCGTACACCGGCGTACCGCGATCTTTATAATATTGAACGGTATGCTTGAGACTTAAAATAGCACTTTCATTTGATAGTCCGGGGCGAAACCCGAACTGTGCATCATGAAGATGTATGTAATTACTTAAGCAAGAATCAAGCAGACCGTCCAACACCTTGGCTATTATAGTCGCAAGAGAAATGGGACGATAGTTACCTCTGTCCGAGATGTCACCTGTCCTGTTCTTCACAATGGGAACTACGGTGGTCTTCATTTATAGAAATTATATCTTTTTATAGAAATTAATAGTTTTTTAATCGTTTTAGACAGTATTTTCACATTAATTTAACAAAAAAAAAAAAAAAATTAGTTTCGTAAAAATGTTAATAATTACTATAACATTGTTTTAATTTTTCATTCATATACTATATTTATATAAGATTTTAAACATCCGCATCCGCATCCGCGAATGCGAACCTTCAAAAATCTGCATCCGCATTCACATCCGCGGATGTGAAAAAATCGGCATCCACAACATCCCTGATACCGACTATAACTATGTACATATTTTCATGGCGTTTACTATACAGTGTGAGTCTTCATAATGTGCACATATCGAAATGAGGAAATCTATGCTTAATTTTAACGACAGAAAAAATATTTAAAAAATCTAAATATTGTTTTTTATACTTTTTATGAAATTAAAAAAAAAATTGTAACAAAACTGTGTAACTTTTAAACTGAATCAGCTATCGCGATGAAACAAACTCCATAATGATTGAAAGTAAGTAGCCGTCCACATAAAATTAAAATTGAGAAAAAAACTACCCTCAATTGAAAATAAACATGTTTTTTTAGTAAAAATCTGTATTTTTTTCTTCAATTTTTAATTGTAAAATTTATAAATAAGATAATAATAAAAAGAGAGCAAAAAAAAATTTTTTTTAAAAAAAAATTTTTGTAAATTTTTTTTTTTTTTTTTAATCTAAAAAAAAAAATTACCATTTTTTCCGTCGATAAAATTAAGCATAGACTCCCTCATTTCGATATGTGCACATTATGAAGACTCACACTGTATGTAATGCTTATTAATTTTATCTTTAAAGATAACTAAGTACCTATTTACCAAACACGGACATGAGTAGATGGACATGCGTTTCCGAAAATCTCTCTGGGGGATTTTTAAAAGGGGCCAACTGGAAATCTCCTAGTGCCAGCCTGAAGATTGCATTTCTGTCCATTTGATGGCAGTAGACTTGCGTCCTACATACTGGGAGTTTAATTAAGGAGATGTGGGTGTACTATGTGCACACATACTCGTACATACCTCTGCCTCCTGCTTCGATGAATACAGGCGTCATGTTATGTTTCAGTCAAGGATACATGGCAAGAACACAAACACGCCTGCTCGAATCCTTCGATCCTCATGTATGAAGAATACTTCGCTCTGAAAACAGAGCCTGAGATGACAGGAACAGTAACATATAAGGTTCTAAACTTTTATATACAAGGTGTAACAAGACTCTTCACGAAGCCTTCATCTACGTATTCGTAATTATTTTTACATGAAGTTACTTAGAACTTTGTACAAAAACAATTGATGCGAAACGACTTTTATTAACGACATTCGACTGTGGGTTTTTTAAATGTTTGTAACGTGAATTATGAATTAATTTTGATGTTTTTTTTTTTTGATAGATCATACCTTCAGGTCCCATATAAATTTAATTAACTTTGCTTGGGTAGTTTTTGAGTTAGCTTCAATAATACGTATTTTTCCCACTCAGTATAATAAGTTCCTGTTACTGTTATTTACATAGCAGGTAGCAGTATGTATTCGAATTTTGTGGGAAAGGTAACATAACTAAAAAGTGAAAAATTAAACCTTTTTACAAAATTAAAACAACCAACTTCCAAAACAAACACTACAAAGTGAAAAATAACTTTATACCATTCTCCCTCTAAAAAAAACGGCCAAGTGCGTGTCGGACCACGCACAATGAAGCGTTCCGTAGTTGGGATGAATTTATCCCAAGAACAAACTTAACTTTGTAGTTGAAAAACATGTTCTTCAACCGCAAATGTAAGTTGGTCGATTATTACTCGTTAACTTGTAAAGCCTACTTAGCTGTGATAGTTTTCCTTTTAATTTCGTTATATATGCTACTGTCGTGAATTTTTTCACGTACCCAAAACTAACCATTAAACTTGCAGGGGGGGACACACTTGACTAAGAAAAATTAGCACTTTAAAGCTTAATATTTCGAAAACGGATTCTTAAATCCAAAAATGATCTTCGCAACTTACAATATTTTTGAAGGACCTTTTCAACGACACCCCAAACTATGGGATTATTGAGAGAAAAAAAACACAGTAAAGTGGTGATGTTTTTTTTTTTTATACCATTATGTGGGGTACCATTGGAAAGGTCCTTCAAAAACATTGTGAGTTTGGGAAAACCATTTTTGGATTCAGGGATCCGTTTGCGAAATATTAAGCTTTAAAGTGCTAATTTTTGTTAGAGTCAAGTGTTCCCCCTGCCAGCTAAATGGTTGGTTTAAGATGTGTGAAAAAAATCACAGTAGTAGTTTATATAACGAAATTAAAAGCGAAACTATCACAGCTAAGTAGGCTGTACAAGTTAACGAGTAATAATCGACCAACTTAACTTTGCAGTTGCAAAAACACGTTTTCCCATACATTTTGTATGGGAGAATATGTTTATCAACTACAAAGTTAAGTTTGTTTTTAGGATAAATTCATCCCAACTACGTAACCCTTCATTGTGCGTGGTCCGACACGCACTTGGCCGGTTTTTTTCTTTATACATGTCTATTTTCTTTCGCAAAAATTTTTCTTTTTCTCGTAGTTATGGTATAAAATACAGTATGCAACTTTTGAATAAAACGGATTTAAATCGAGGGCCATGAATCACTCGCGTCGTTCAGGATTCTAACACTTGAATCACTCCCTTCGGTCATGATTCAGTCGTTAGAATCCTTCTCTTGGTTGTGATTCATCCATGGCCCTCGCTTTAAATTCGGCCTTTATTCACTAATTGCATAATATATTATTAATTTCGGAAGTCAGTGGCAAAAAACGGAAATTCGAAAACCAAGATAGTCGGTATCTTCGGTTTCGAATTTCCGTTTTTTTTCGAAATTAAAGTAATTTTTCACTTTTTAGTGGTTTTGGAAGTCGGTTGTTTTTTTTAACCTACTTCCCAAAAAGGAGGAGGTTTATCAATTCGGTTGTAAGTTTTTTTTGCATGTTTGTTACCACAGAACTCCGTCGTTTATAAACCGATTTTGAAAATTATTTTTTAGAATAGATTTCCAGTGTGTCTATTCTAAAAAATAATTACACCGGAACACCGTAATACAACAATTGTATCTTAAGGGATACATTGTTTGCCTACTGCGGTGCCCGATACGGACCACACCGCTGACGACGACGACGATGCTCCGGAGGAGATTGAGGTAGAGATGAGAGTGGCGGTACGCAAGATGAGTGCGAAAACTACCGCCCCAGGACCCGATGGCATACCCAGAAAAGCTTGGGTCCTGGCCATGGGGGCTCTCGGGCCTCGACTAAGGGGCTTCTAAGCGCATGCATGGAGAGGGGCCAGTTCCCACTTCGTTGGAAGACTGCGAAACTGGTCCTCATCAGGAAGTCGGGGCGCCCAGGGGACTCTCCATCTGCCTATGGGCCCATTGTGCTGTTTGAGGAGGTGGGCAAGCTCTTTAAAAGAGTCATTGCAGACCGGTGCGGGTGGGGCCAGATCTGCCGGAGAGCCAGTTTGGTTTCCGCAAGGGGCGCTCTACGGTGGACGCCATCATGCGCGTGCGGGCCCTCACGATGGAGGATGCTGTGGCCCAGGTCGTTTTAGCGGTGTCTCTAGACATCGTCAATGCCTTCAACACCCTGCGCTGGAGTTGCATCTGACCTACATCTGTCGTGTGGTCGAGGCTTATCTGACGGATAGGGCCGTCATCTACCCCGGTCACCATGGAGAGTGGAACCGGCGAGAGATGTCGTGTGGTGTCCCACAGAGATCGATCCTGATCTGTGGGACATCGGATACGACTGGATGCAGCGCGCCGACTTCGCCAACCCCCCTAGCGGCGTCAGCATCGTTTGTTACGCTGACCACACGTTGGTTTTGGCGCAGGGGAGGTCGTACCAGGTGGTGGCCGACTTAGCGACATGTGGGGTTGCGACAATCGTCGACAGGATCCGGCACTTGGGACTCGAGGTGTCCCTGCACAAGTCTGAGGCCATGGGTTTTCATGGTTCTCGGAATGCGCCACCGTCGGGTTCCCAGGTAATGGCAGGAGGAGTTCACATCGTCGACTCAACGCCGATGTGAACTCCTCCTGCCATTACATGAGCAACGGGTACCTCGCCGTCTGATAAGGACCAGGCCCGGGTCGATGGCGCGTTGTGTTCCACGTGCGCCTCAAAGAGATGTCAGCAGAATTGACGGGGTCCGCTAGGACCAATGCCTGCCGGGGTTGCGAAGAATACCGAAAGGGAAATCGTGGCCCCCGGCAACATTTCAACTGAAGGAACACGGGTGGGTTTTAGTCAGTAAGAGTCTGACACGCCCTAGAAGTTATTTGATAACTTCCCACCCAAAATAAAAGTTGATAGGTACATCAAATCAAATCAGTTTATTGCAAACATGTTGTACCGAGGTTGGAATAAGATTAATTAGTTTCAAACATGCATCTTGTAAGGGCACTGCAAAATAAAACAAAACAAAATAAAATTAATAAATTACATTGTTTTATTACAGATAGGAAAAGTTTTTCTGATTTTTCTAGTACTCAAACCTCAGTTGGTCCGATAGAATATTTTGATCCTCATAAGAAACACGATCGATTGGCATCAAATAAAGTTTTTGTGAAAACTGCCCATTTTCTTGCTATCTGTAATTTTTTTTCAAAATCTGTGAATGCAGATCAAAATGTCTCAAAAGTTAAGGACAGTCTCCTGAAACCGTTTTCCTGTAGCTACAAAATTCAAAATTCTAAATTCAAAAGTAATTTATTCAAACTAGGCTGAGAATCAGCACTTTTCGAACGTCAAAATTACATAAGACAGTCCCCCAAAAACGGTTAAGGTAGCTACCTCGTAGATGCCTGCTGCTATAGCTGAGATAGGAGCCTTTTTGGCCTCGTATAGGAGTTTCTGCTTTTATTATAATTTTACTCAGATTTTTTTTGTTGTCTTTTTAAATTTATGTTTCAATGAGTGTGTTTTAGTTAAATTTGTGATTTCCTGTGCGAGTCTCAATTTAAAAAATCTTTCTTTCTTTCTTTTTACCTGCCCCATCTTAAAAATCCACCCAGTATATTATATAATGTTTGAGCATAACCTAATTGATTTTTTAATTCACGCATTTGGTAGAGAAAGTTTGCGCGGTGGTTGCATTTAAATATTATTAACTTTGCTTGGGCAGTTTTTGAGTTAGCTTTTTGGTGTGAAAATTCGCTGTGTACGGAAGTAACGCACGCAAAACATTCATTGTGTTTCTGGGTGCATGCAACGGTGCAGGGATCATGGGAGTTTTTAAAGTTATATATTATAACAATTCGACCTAGTTTAAAAAACAAAAACATATTAAATATAGTTTAACCATATATCTCCGTAACTAATAAATAAGTTCACACGTATGGTCCGGTACAAAATAAAAAAACATCAGAATAAGTGTTCTTCCAATTTAATGATAATCATGTCTGTCGGCTTCGTTATGGGTATTTTTACACCCGTTATAACATAGCGTTGAGTCAGGTTTGTGACGCAAAATTAATAACCATAATAATTTGAGTCTGTATTTATATTTTTGTTTTCAGTTATCATTATACGACTATGCATACGGGACGTGTTCCTGTGTTCGTCTTACCGTAAGTTATCGTTGTACGACTATGCACACGTGACGTGTTCCTGTGTTCGTCTTACCGTAAGTTATCGTTGTACGACTATGCACACGTGACGTGTTCCTGTGTTCGTCTTACCGTAAGTTATCATTGTACGACTATGCACACGACGTGTTCCTGTGTTCGTCTTACCGTAAGTTATCATTGTACGACTTTGCACACGCGACGTGTTCCTGTGTTCGTCTTACCGTAAGTTATCATTGTACGACTATGCACACGCGACGTGTTCCTGTGTTCGTCTTACCGTAAGTTATCATTGTACGACTATGCACACACGACTTGTTCCTGTGTTCGTCTTACCGTAAGTTATCATTGTACGACTATGCACACACGACTTGTTCCTGTGTTCGTCTTACCGTAAGTTATCATTGTACGACTTTGCACACGCGACGTGTTCCTGTGTTCGTCTTACCGTAAGTTATCATTGTACGACTATGCACACGCGACTTGTTCCTGTGTTCGTCTTACCGTAAGTTATCATTGTACGACTATGCACACACGACTTGTTCCTGTGTTCGTCTTACCGTAAGTTATCATTGTACGACTATGCACACGCGACGTGTTCCTGTGTTCGTCTTACCGTAAGTTATCATTGTACGACTATGCACACGCGACGTGTTCCTGTGTTCGTCTTACCGTAAGTTATCATTGTACGACTATGCACACGTGACGTGTTCCTGTGTTCGTCTTACCGTAACTATCTGAAGATTATTCATTTATTTTCCGAGTCTACTTATTCCAAGCATCATAATACTACCCACCCATCAGCAAGATTAGGAAGTTACTTTCAGCAGCGATTCCTATTCCCACTTACAATACTTATAAACAATTACTTTTGATCATATTTAAAGTAATTTGTGTAATTTATGTATAGTGTCCGACCGAAACTGGTTTTTACGACCGAAACCGAAACCGAACTTTCGGTCGGACACTATTTATGTAAGTAATCACAAAGAAAGAACAGCAAAGTTAATTAATTACACAAGTAATGCTTATTTCTTGAAAATTATGCAAACATAATAATTTAATAATATTTTTAACCGACTTCCAAAAGGAGGAGGTTCTCAATTCGACTGTATGTTTTTTTTTTCTTTTTTTTGTATGTTTGTTATGCGATTACTCCGTCAATTATGAATTAATTTTGATGATTATTTTTTGTTTGATAGGTCATACTTCAGAGGTGGTCTCATATAAATTTTATTAACTTTGCTTTGGTAGTTTTTGAGTTAGCTTCAATAATACGTATTTTTTCTCACTTAGTATGTGGATGATATGATAACTTCCTGTCACTGTTATTTACATATCACAACTAAAAAGTGAAAAATAAAAACTTTTTACAAAAAATTACAACCGACTTAAAAAAAAAACACTACAAAGTGAAAAAATAACTTTAATTTCGGAAGTCAGTGACAAAGAACGAAAATTCAAAACCAAAAACACCGACTTCCGAAATTAAAGTTATTTTTTCACTTTGTAGTGTTTTTTTTGAAGTCGGTTGTATTTTTTTTATCATAAAACTATTCACTTAAAAATAACTAGTAAAATAATAAAACATACAAAATTAATAGGTCAACAAGAAAAAAAAAAAAAAGGTTTAGGTTTGATTTTGTGTAATTTGTTCACAGGTAGATTGTAAGAAACGTTCAGATGCTGTGCTCTCATTCAAAGAAGAAATCCACCTCAAAGAAAACACAGAGACGAATAGTAACTCAAAGGAAACACCCGAAGAAATTTTCAGACACTTTCCTGTCTATGAAAGAACAAAGAAACCAGAACAAAAAATACAATTTCATGACGAAAAACAGCGCTCTGAACCTCATTCAGTCAAAGACGACGATATCTTACCTAGAAAAGGAACGAATTATGATTTGTATATTAAATTCGTCTACAGTGCGCGGGCTACATTGAAGTTTGAAATGTTTGCCAAACCTTATGACCCCAGTGTTGGGTGGCCGTTAACAACAATGTCTACAGAACCAACATCAACTACGGAAACTACAGAACCAACAACAACTACAGAACCAACAATAACTACAGAACCAATAAAAACTGCGACACCCCCATAAACATCTACGGAAACTACAGAACCAAAAACAACTATGGAAACTACAGAGCCAACAACAACTACGGAAACTACAGAACCAACAACAACGACGGAAACTACAGAACCAACAACAACGACGGAAACTACAGAACCAAAAACAACGACGAAAACTACAGTACCAAAAATAACTACGAAAACTACAGAATCAACAACAACTACGAAAAGTACAGACCAACAACAACGACAGAAGCTACGAAACCAACTACAACAACGGAAACTACAGAACCAACAATAACAACGGGAACTACAGAATCAACAACAACGACGGAAATTACAGAACCAACAACAACGACGGAAACTACAGAACCAAACGGCGCAATAAGACAACAGACAAGGACAAATTCAGATTCTGACAGAAGAAGGGCAAAATCAAGGGTAGACGAAAGGCCTAGGTCTCATTGAGGAATGGTCACTGAGAGTGCAGCACGTAGTAAGCGGCCGCCAGGAGCTGTCGTGATTGTATGCTGGCTGGTCAGCGCTTGTCAGAGTGTTCTTCATTTATAAGTCAAAAATTCAAAATTCAATATTCAAAAGTCATTTATTCAAACTAGGCTGAGAATCAGCACTTTTCGAACGTCAAAATTACATAAAACTGTCCCCCAAAAACGCCCACCCTTCACCACTTCCTAGTGCCTTTAGCTGGGAAGAAGAAGTAGCGCAACAAACTCCCCAGCAGCTCAGCTGTCTGTTCAAGTTATAAAAAAGATTCTATACAATAGTATGAAAATAACTTACATTATGCAACACAAAACATAATTTAAATGATACATTAATGGCCATATGTCAGCTAGCACACGCCAATATACCAACCAAAAACATCTAGAACTATACTCAAGCAGAATTTAAAAAAAATAACTAAACGTAAACAGAACTAAATCTATACATATAATAAAATCGTAGCGATGTCAAAACTGTACATTGAATATTTTTGAAAAAAAGTAATTGCTATGAGGTCTGGGATCGATTCTAATGCCGAAAATATATTTTTTAGAATTTTTGTCTGTCTGTTTGTCTGTATGTATGTTCCAGCATGGCGCAAATTCTACTGAACAGATTCTGTTAAAATTTTGCATAGATATTTCCTGTGTGTCTGGTCAAATTATAGGGTATAAATTATCACGCTATTCGCTATGGGGGATGAGCAATATTACATTATATCGTATTTTTATATTCTAGCATGATGCGAATTCTACCGGATAGATTCTGTTCAAATTTTGCATAGGTGTTCCCTATAAGTCTGGTCAAACTGTTGGGTATAAACTATCACGCTATTTACTATGGGGGACGAGCAATATTATATTATGTTCGCATTTTTTGGAAAAAAACGCGCCAAAATTTTAGGATATTGTGATGGTTATCGATTTAACTTTTAGAATGATTATCATCACGCTATACCTTTATGGAACTGAGCAGTCAATCATGAAATATATAGGAACGGCTATTTAAAATAATCTTTAATCAATTAACTCAGCGGTTGGACGATGCTTTGCAAACATGGGGTCGTAAGTTCGATTCCCAACTACGGTTTTTGTTTTTCTTTTTTTTCACATTTTGTTACACGATTTTTTTTTTTTTTTTTGTTTGATTATGTCCCTATAATATATTATAATAAAATCGTAGCGAAGTTAAATTTTTTGAAAGAAAGTTATTGCTTCGAGGTTTGGGATCGATTCTTATGCGGAAAATATAGTTTTTAGAATGTTTGTCTGTTCCAATTGTACGGTATAGACTATCACGCTATTTGCTATGGGGGATGAGCAATATTACATTATTTTCTTATTTTTCTCTGCAAATTGTAAAAGAACGCGCCAAAAGGTTGGGATATTGTAGATAGTTACCGATTTAACTTTTTAAATGCTTATCATCAAGCTATACATTTATGGAACTATGCAGTCAATCATGACATAATTATATAGGATTTAGCTAACTTTCAACAAAGTGAATAAGTAAGCGGTTGGACGAATGATTTGAAGTGGTAGTAAGATCGATTTCCATCTGTTTTTTTAAACAATTTTTTACATTTTGTAAAACGTTTTTTTTTTATAAAAAAAGGAAAATTTCGTAAGCTATGGGAACCTACTACGTCACAAGTACTTTACAGTCACAAAACATTCAAGGTTGTATTCTGATCATTTTAGAGCTAAAGACTGTAGGAATAAAATTATTTTTACAGATTTTGACAGCAGATTTGTCCCAGCGATTTTAAAATATGTATGTGTGTGAATCTTCTGGAATCGCTGCCACACTGCTTCCTGGGGACAAAACAGCGCACGCCATGTTTAAGATTCCCATCGATTTAGAGAGCAACGAAACGCCTGTTTGTGGGGTGTAACGCAACAGAACAAGAGATTTGTGCATAGGGATTGCGCTTCATCGTATAGTATGAATGCATTATGGCAAATAGAAAAGCAGTGGAAGCTATAAACAGAACCCTGGAGGACATCCGCAGGAACCAAGATATGATGGGTGGTGTCACTGTTCTGACAAACAAAGTGAATACTTCGTTGAAAAGGTCGACTCTATGGTCGAGAGTTCATAAATTGCGCTTGACCATCATCATACGAGCTCGGTTTGGCGTGAATTCAAATGCTCAAGAATTCTCCGATGTTCTTCTAAAAGTTGGTGAAGGCACTCTACCAGAGACTCTTGGTAGAGTAGATCCCACTTTAGAAGATCTTATTCGTTCTGATATACGAGGACATCAGTCAGTACCAAGAGAATTCTTGGGTGTGTTTCCATTTTAACTCCGAAAATGATCAAGCTACAGCGATCAACCACAGTATTCTCTCACAAATTGAAGGGAGTGAAGTGATATACACCTCCATTAATGCCACATATTACCCCGTAGAATTTCTCAATTCGAAAATGGCAAGTATCTTTTCCGGTTGTATATCTGTGTAACGGAAATCGGCTCAAAGTCATGTCTTTACAGAGAAACGTCATCGAGACGGAAATTCTAACAGGTTGTGGTGATGGCGAGATAGTGTTTATAGCGCGTATACCACTAATTCCCCACCATTACCAGTTTAAGCGCGTGCAGTTCCCTGTGAGCGTATGCTTTGCGATCAACAAATCACAGGGGCCGACATCGAAGACTGCGGGTGTCGACCTCAGGACAAGCTGCTTCTCATACGGACAACTGTTACGTCGCTTGCTCCCGAGTCGCCATTCCTGACTGTATAATTTGGCTGCTGAGAATAAAACTACAAACGTAGTATACAGGGAAGTTTTATAAAAATGTGGCTATTATTGTAGTATATTGTGATGTTTTACGACTTCCACGTGAACGAAGTTGCGGGCAGAAGCTAGTATCTAAATAAAAGCCTCCAGGCATAAAGTGCGTGCCTGCTTACATAAAGCTATGTAAAACAAAGCCTATGTGGTACTTCCCGTTGACCTAGCAGCATGAAGTTTGGCGAGAAAACTTTCATTCCCTATATATCACCTCCTTTAGGATTATTTTTGAGACAAAAGTAGCCTATGTCCTACCCTATGATGCCATTTATCTCCTTGACAAATTTGATCGAAATCCGTTCAGTGGTTTAGGCATGAAAAGTTAACATACAGACAGACATTCTTGTACTCAAACCCCAGTTGGATCGATATAGTTTTTTGACCCTAGTAATAAGAAATAGGGTCGACTGACATAAAAAAAGTTTTTGTGAAAATTGGCAATTTTCTTGCTGACTGTACATTTTTTTCAAAATCTGTGAATGCAGATCAACATGTTTCAAAAAGTTAAAGACAGTCTCGTAAGATTGTTTTCTTGTAGCGACAACGGTTAAAGTACCTTCGCTTATTGCCCCATCTCAAAATCCACCTTGTATATGTTATGATTGACTGCTTAGATCCATTAAACTATAGCGTGATGATAATCTTTAAAAAAGTTAAATATGTAACTTTCTGCAATATTCTAACCTTTTGGCTAGCCTTTTTACAATTTGCGGTAAAATATAGAAGAATACGAACTTATTGTAATATTGTTCATCCCCCATAATAAATAGCATGATTAGAATTTTTGAAAAGGCTATTGTGACCTTTCCATTATTTGACTTATTGATTATTTATTTATACCAATTTTCAAGTTAACCAAGCCACATAGTAGAATCCTCCCGTGTAAAAATGAATACCCCTTTTCACCCCGTTAGGGGTAGATTTCAAAAATCCCTAATATACGTTTTCATTTATTTTCAATATTAAGTATAAATACTGAGTTTCGAGTTAATCAGAACACGCGTTAAAATTATTCGATACAAACTTTGACACACCCCAATCCTCATTTAGGGGGTAGTTTAGAAAAACTAAAAATGGGGAATTTTATAATTTACATAGATAAGTATTTGTACCAAGTTTCAAGTTTATTAACTCAAGGAATAAGATTTTTCATACAAATAAAATCCTCCCTTTTCACCCCCTTAAAGGTCCAATTTCCAAAAATCCGTTCTTAGCGGACGTCTACTAACTATGAACTACTCTCTGCCAAATTTCATCTTTATATGTCAAGCGGTTTTCGAGATGATGAATGAGTGAGTGACCTTTCGCTTTAATATATTTAGATGAAGTTTCTATGTATATGAATTTTATGAAGAAAATCACAGAAAGACAAGACTAGGCATTTATTTCAATTAGGCTTGTCGATTAAGAACGTTTGATGAGAAAACTAGTTGTCCGTTCCAAACCCAGGTCATCATGGAGTAGAAGGACAATAAACTCCATGGCAGCTGGTTTTAAAATATGGTATTTACACAATTTTTTACATTGGCATAAATCATTGTTACCTATCTCATTAATCTCCTGGACATTTGAGAAATAGTCCCTCAAGTTATAGAAACAGTTCCCTATTCATTTGCATAAAATTTTAAGATCTAATATAAGTTGGCATACCTTTGTTTGTCCTAATTATATTTTCGCATAATATTATTTACGCATAAAAAACTTAAGCATAATTTTTTACGCATAATTTCTCTAATCATAATAACGATTAAGCATAACATTCTAAAGCATAAATTTATTAAGCATAACATTCTAGAGCATAACTTTACTAAGCATAACATTCACAAGTACACATTTATTTACGCATAATGATATTAAAACATACACCAGGCATGCAAGCAAGCATGCAGCATGCAGCAGGCATGGTTTCTGTCACGGCTCCAGCACTGCGGGCCTCCGGCGGCCCCACGCGTGCTAATCGTCGCAGACGGCTTTCGCTCACCACCACCCTCCCAGCCGCCTGCTCCTCAGCCCGCGGGCCTTCTCGCCCCTACGCGCCTACGCGATCTTAAATTACACTCTAGGGGTAGGGCAGACAAGACTACGTGGAGTCGGTTTTGCAGCGATTCGGTTCTGTCACTAACTTTTGTAGCAGAATATAATGATTTTTTAAGACAATACTTTAAATTTACTAAAATTATTAGTAAAAAAGATGAATATACTTCGAAACTTGCATATTTACAAGCAATTGCTAAAAACATACACCTAAAATAAAAATACATAGTTAAGTTAAATAATGTTATATTATTATAATAAATCATTTGCATGAAAATCTAAAATAAATACGTAAAAATAACTCAAATTTGTTTCCCTTATTTCTATTAATTGTACGCCTAAATATTATTATGCTAATAGTCACTAGGCCTATTAACGTTATGCGAATTAAATTTATGCCAAAACAAATTAGCCTTCAAGATAATTATGCCAACATAAACAGTATGCCAAAAAAAATATGGCAAAGTATTATTATGGCAAAACAAATTATGCCAAAATCGTTATGCCAAAGTATATTAGGAAAAAGATGATGATCGAGGGTAACACCGATGTATTTGGCTCGCTTCTCCCAAGAAATTGGCTTGCCGAATAAGGTGATAGGTCGGGGGAGGGGAGAGGGCTCTTGATCTCGGTTTTGTGAATAAAACCGCGTGACTTTTGTCGGGAATTCGGGATTAACTTCGATTCTCCACTTTGTAAACCAGGCGCCTAGATTATTGACAGCCCATTGTAGGTTTAAGAGCATGTTGGGAGTATTACCTTTACAGATGTAAAGGTAATAGAACAGAGCCAACTACGTCCATCTGTGTCTGGGGATGTCACTTGTGAAAAGCGTAAGTGCGAGGGGGGCTATCCTGCCCTTATGAGGCGGGGGAAGAATATAGGGATAGGGCTCCTTCGATATGGAAACGGAAGGTGCGTTACAACAAGTAGTCTCGTATGATGAGCACGAGACGATCTGGCACACCGAGTTTGTAGAACTTATAAATTAAGCCGTTGTGCTAGACTTTGTCAAACGCTTGAATCTTTCCTCCAAGGTGGACCGTTAATATAGTCGGTTTGTCAGATTAGTGTGCGTCTTCACCATCTCATGCTTGTATGTGGTTGTAACCTTCGTGGACGTCACGGACACTTCACACGTCGAATGTTAGATGTCGCGGATATGCAAGTAGGGATGGTGAATGGCGAACTGAGATCGATAAATTAATAATTATTTTTTTATCGAACCTAACACACTAAAATCAAAATCATTTGACTGCCTAGTTGATCTAGTGATCGCAAGCGCTACAGCTGAGCATGAGGTCCTGGGTTCGATTCCTAGGTCGGGCAAAGTGTTATTGGGTTTTCCATCTCCAATTTCTCAGTAGCAGCTTGGAGTCTGAATTTGTGCCCGGTTGATGGCAATAGGCTCGCCCCCTATTACATGGGACTTAAACATAACTGGTGAAATGTGGGTGTACTATAGGTACACCTCTGCCTAACCCTTCGAGAATTACGTGATGATATGTTATGTGTATATTAATTTAATCTTCGATTTAATTCTTATTCTAAACTGTCACAGTATTTCTAGATGAACTGGTAATTCCGAACGAAACCTGTGATCTGTGAATCGACCTAAATAAATACAAAAACTTATGTACTTTTACCAAAAATTTAATGATAATAGAATTATAAATTGTAATTAAAATATTTCCTTGATTTTGTATGCTATTTCGATATATAAGGTGTTCTATAACAATAGTTTTTATTGTGACTTAAAAAACTACTAACACGAACAACGACGACAAAATGAAACGAAAATTAAACAAAAAGACGAAAAGTAGGTCATCAAACATTATGTTATGATTTGTGGTTTTTGAATATCCAAAACAAATGTTTATTAGTTTAGCATTTCAATAAATGAATAAGTAATAATTAATATAATACTTATATTTTTTATTACAATTTTATGTTGTTTTGTTCAAGTAACAAGTAGTTTCAAACCATTTTCAGAAATTTAAGTTGATGTCAATAATTTATCTTATTTTAGTTTTCGATTACAAATAATAGTAGTTTATGAAACTGTTGCATAATGAGGGGTATTAAAACATGAGTGTGTGTTTAAATAGTATCACACGAATATTTTAATACCTAGTTATGTGCAGTTTCATACACTACTTTATCTACTCTCAAACATTGGGATTGAAACAAATACTAAATAAAAAATCAAAGTTAAAAATCAAGAATAAATTTAATAATCCCACGAAATTCAGTAAGTACTACAAAACAAATGAATGTCGCCTGCACCAGCACATCACTGCACATGCGCTACAGCGAGTGCTGCTGTCCCCCGCCAAAAGTTGATGGAAACTCTTTGGTGATATTAACTTCTTGGATTAGCGCTGTATCGTAATAGAAAAAAATTGTTTTATAGTATTATTTTGTTAGAGAAAAAGTGTTATAATATGATTCTATTTTTAAATTTCGGTATTCTGTTTATAAAGTATGTCAATATAAACTCGTTTTGAAGTTCATAATTCGAATATTACGCTATGAGAGTAGATAAATACTATAACACGACGCCTTACGCCATCTGCCCGATTATGTGCACAACACTACACAAACAAGATCAATCATCGATAAGACGATAACAGCAACAGTACCGATCCATGCGATGGATGTGTGAGAGCAATGCGATTGCTAGTCGGCCGGAGAGCCGTGGCGTTAGAGTGGTTTACTCGTGTGTGAGTTTCCAAATGTCTAAAAGACTCTTAGTGAAAAAGACGATTGTTAATGTGGAAAACGATGGTACCTGGCTCTAGTTGATAATTTTTGCTATGAGTAGTCGAAAGTTTGTTTAGTTCATTTAGAAGTACCTACCTATTGTTTTGTTAATAAAAATATTGAGGATTCGTTTTCAGATATCAAAAGTCGGGAGTCGTAAATGGTCAGAAATTCAGAATTGACCGAGTTGAGTATTGAGTTTTGTTTGCAGGTAAACACACGAGGATGTATGCATCGCAGAACGGCTGTGTCGGATCCGGTTATTAGTACGGACACGAAACGAATCGCAAGCGCGCCACTGGTGACATCAAGTGATCTACCCACACCAAAAGCGCGCTTCTACAGAGTCGTGATTTTTTAAGGCCACGGCGCACAGTGGAACGAGTGTATGGGAGAGGTTGGACTTAGGCATTTCCGAGAAAAAAATGTCTAGTTTTGAAAAACGAATAATGCCATCGTATTTAGTTATCAAATGCCTTCAAACCTTGTTCTGATAAATTTCTTTCTATCTCTCGTATTTCAGGAGTCAATTGAGAAAATGTGAAATTTTACTATGAAAATGATTGTATCGAGCTCTCTGCCGCCTGATTCCGGCCTCGTTTCAAATTGTGGGCTTTACTATCATATTACGCATAGTAAAAGCACAGTCTATAAACCAATACAGTCATTCGACGAAGCCGTCTAGACAGGGCAATCGTGCGGGGTGTGAGGGGCGAGGGGCGAGTAGAGCGAGCCCGAACTGCATACTTCACCATTGTTAGTAGCTCGGGACATGACTTTCAGGGCTAACGCGTGTCTTGTTTTAAATAAATGTTTTGATTTGTACACAATTAAAATGGTGCATACAACATGTGCTGTGGTGAATATATTATTTTAAAGTGCTTAATTTTTAACATTTTTGTCATGTCATGCTAACGTAAACAAAATGGCGGATGTAAAAGCGTGACGCCTGCCTGCAAAAACTGAAACACCGCAAAAAATATCCAATTCGCAAATTTTTTGTTTCTATATAAACAAAAAATTACATCCATTTTCAAATTCAAAATGACTTTTTTTAATAATGTTAAGCTTGTCATTATCTAGGTTTTTGGGGTCGCTGATTACGAAAAAGATATTCATGTTGGAATCCAAGATGGCGGACGTATGTTTTTAATATAATGGTATGGGTGTCATTTTCGAGGTTCCTCGTGGTGCTGATTACGAAAATGACATCCATTTTGAAATCCAAGATGGCGGACATATAGAGTATTAAACACTGAATAATAAAATTATATTTTATTTATATTGTTAACAAGCTCTTATTCCCAAATAAAATTCAAGACTGCCGCGCAAAAAAAATAACCAACGTCACTCGGTACGATGTAATAATTGTAACGATATCGCCCATATGTCCAAACTGTTGAGGCATTTAGCAGTTATGGCGGAACAAAGAAACGTACATATATACATACATGCGTACATACATGAAACCTAAAAACATTACCCTACTTTTTTGGGCAGTTGTGTAAAGTCTGTGACAACCCTAGGTAAGTACTGTGGCCTTGTGCGGTGTCGGCATTTACGCAAACATCAAAGGCGTCGGTCCACTGTTACTCTTTACACTGTGGTAAAAGGTACATTTAATGCTAAGACACATGGTGCGCCTAACGTGCACCTTCTGACATATAGAATGAAGTATTTTATTACTGAATCGAACTCTCTGCCTCCTGAATCCGGTCCTATTTCAAGTTGTGGTCTTTACTAGCATAATACACATACCAAGAGCTGCATTTAGTGTCACGATACATGGTGCGCCAAATGTGTACAACCTCTCCCATACATCACCCTATATGTCAGAAGGTACCTTCTGACATATAGGGTGATGTATGGGAGAGGTTGGACATAGGAATTTCCGAGAAAAAAAAGGCTCATTTTGAAAAACAAATAAACCCGTCGTATTACCCTAAATATTTTTGGACCTTTGTGAAGAAACGTCATAACTCAAATGCAATGCCAAGCACTTTACATTATAATAGCGAAGCTTTGCGTACCTGCGAATCTATTGCGAGGCATTTTCCGCATACTTTCATTCTACTTTTCTCGATACTAGTAATAGTCATACATCTGTTTCTCCCCTTCTTACTGAATCTTCTAATCTAGCATCTGATATTTGTGGCATCAAGGTCAACGTTGAAGAAGTTACTAACTTACTTCGTAAGTAAGATACAACTAAAGCAGCGGGTCCGGACAATATCTCATCTAAATTTCCCTGTCTCGGTTCTATTCAGAAAATCCCTGGGTATTTGTGTTGTTCCTGAGCTTTGGAAATCGGCATTTATAACGCCCGTACCAGGCCTCCGTCACTCTATGTACTTGCGCGCTATAATTACCTACCGCCCGGCCGAGCGGTCTCGGGCCGTTTGCGGACCTTATTCAGTGCGGTTTTCGCAAGCGAAGCGCACGCACGTTGTTCAATTTTAATCGTTAGACTATCTACGAATCTAATCTACGAATAGACTGTTAATCCATTTTAAAGCATTCAATAAAACATCGTCTTTTTACGGAAAGTTAAAAGTGCCAACAGATGCGTTTCATAATTATGTAAGGGAACTCGAGACTATATTTATTAATAATTTTGAAAAAAATATGAAACTCTTTATGAAATTTTAAATGATATACATTTTGATTCTCCCTGCCCTTGTTTCCCAAAACAATATTTAATAAAACTTTTTATTAGATTCAGGATTTTTTCTACATTAAAATTTAATAACTGAGAATTTAGAAAGGGTAAGAAATTTATAAAAAATTATATAAAAATAAAACATATGTAGCTTTAAAGTTTTATTTTTATTTTACCTACACACTGACCTCTATAATTATGTTTTAGATGTATTTGCACAGTCAGCACCAATTTATTAAAAACATATTTTACCTTTACACGATACAATTTTAAACTACCGAATATATTCACAGTTCTCAATAAAATAGACACAAATAGTTTTATTTATTTATTTAAGTTTTCATGCACAACATAACAGAATGTATTTCCAAGGCGTTGTACAGAACAATATACAAACTAAAAATTACACACATACCTACGTAAGTAGGTTATGTAAATTACAAAAAAAAAAAACAAAAAAAAACATGAAACACGAGAAATAACAAAATTAACAAACAATATAGACACTCGTATTATATAAACAAACAAACTGCAATCAAGAGGAAGAAAAAATTACATAAAAAAAAAAAAATATCTTTCATCCATCCTCTCACAAAAACTTAAACATTCACGACACACATCGATCCATCTCCCAGCAAACAAGTCACATTCCGGTGTTGATGTCAGAAGAGCATTGAGCATAGTAAGGGCCCGGACGAGGGGCGAGTTAGCTCGCGACACCGTGCGCGCTGATGGTACGGCTAGTAGCCGGTGACTTCGCGGCCTGAGTTGATGTTTGGGCAGAACAGGGACAAAAAGCCTTACTAACTGCTCCACTAGTTCCTGACAATCGGACTCACCCCGCATAATACGGCAGGCAGTGATAAGCAGGAAGCACTTACGCCTTAGTTATGTTAATTTAATTTTATCGAAGAGGTAGCCTGAAAGATATGGGCACTACTGGAAGAATCGGGAGCACAATGAAACACAGACTTAACTGAATGACGTATATTCGGAGACTGGCGCGCGGCTCGCAACGTACAAAGACTTACTCTAAATACCCACTATTACAAATATATCCTGCGATTGCTGTGGGATCGCGCGGTGCGAAGCAATCACAACTGTACGCTTGAGCATTTAGGCACATTTTAGCATGCAGCGGTTGCTGACGCGATGGAGTAGGCTATTATAGCAGTAGGTATTGGAAATTTTCTACTGAGTGAAGTATCTATTACGTAGTAACTATTTAGTAATCTGTGCCCGTACATAAAAAACCGGCCAAGCGCGAGTCGTACTCGCCCATGAAGGGTTCCGTAGCAGCAAGTAACATTGAATGAAAGGTAAATTGCGGTTTACGATTTATGACGTATTAAAAAAAAACTACTTGTTAGATCTCGTTCAAACCAATTTTCGGTGGAAGTTTACATGGTAATGTACATCATATATTTTTTTTAGTTTTATCATTCTCTTATTTTAGAAGTTACAGGGGGGGGGACACACATTTTACCACTTTGGAAGTGTCTCTCGCGCAAACTATTCAGTTTAGAAAAAAATGATATTAGAAACCTCAATGTCATTTTTGAAGACCTATCCATAGATACCCCACACGTATGGGATTGATGAAAAAATTTTTTTTGAGTTTCAGTTCTAAGTATGGGGAACTCCAAAATTATTTTTTTTTTTTCTATTTTTATGTAAAAATCTTAATGCGGTTCACAGAATACATCTACTTACCAAGTTTCAACAGCGTAGCTCTTATAGTTTCGGAAAAAAGTGGCTGTGACATACGGACGGACAGACAGACAGACAGACAGACAGACAGACAGACAGACAGACAGACAGATAGACAGACAGACAGACAGACAGACATGACGAATCTATAAGGGTTCCGTTTTTTGCCATTTGGCAACGGAACCCTAAAAAGGAGTTAAAACTGACGTGGTGAATTATCGACCGATATCCAAACTCTGCATTATGGCCAAGGTCTTCGAAAGGATAATCTATAACCAGGTATACGCAGCTCTCAAAAATTCATTTAGTTCATCTCAACATGGGTTTTTGAAAGGTAGGTCAACCGTCTCGAACCTGATACTTCTCAATGAATTTATCACCGACGCCATGGCTAATGGTAAGCAGATCGATGTCGTTTACACTGACTATAGTAAGGCCTTTGACCGAATTGACCATTGCATCTTGCTATCAAAGCTATATGGCCTGGGAATACGCGGGGACTTACTCAGATGGTTTTCTTCTTATCTAATGAACAGGTCCCAAGCCGTAGTATTGAATAATTATATATCCAGTTGCTCGGTCCATTACTTTTTATAATCTACATCAACGATATCGACTCTTGTCTGACCTCATCGAAACTGTTGTGTTTCGCTGATGATATCAAAATTTATACCACAATATTATCGCAGATGGACGCGATAGTACTTCAGGATGATCTATATCGTTTGCAGGAATACTGTCGAAGAAATAAACTGGATCTGAATCCTATTAAATGCTCGGTTATAACATATTCTCGAAAGCGCTCCACCATAACCACATCTTACACCTTAGGTGGTCAAGTACTACCCAGATCCAATTCCATCCGTGACCTGGGGTCCATCACGATTCCAAACTCACCTTTGAATCACATGTAGATGCAATTGTTGCTAAGGCATCGAGATCACTGGGTTTCATAATGCGGCTATCCAAGTGCTTCACTCAAGCCAAAACCTTGAAAATCCTATACTGTACTTTTGTCAGAAGCCACTTGGAATACGCGTCTGAAATATGGAATCCGTGTTACCACAAATACATTGATCGCATAGAGAACATCCAAAAGAGATTTATAAAGTACTTATGCTACCATCAAAGAGTACCGTATCACTCTGAAAATTACCTTAACCTCTGTAAGAAATATCATTTATTGCCCCTTATTAATCGTCGTGAGATCTCCGACTGTGTTTTTTACTAAAGATCTTTAATAATAATATTAATAGCCCTGAAATTCTATCTAAATTTTACTTTAACATCCCTGGAAGGTCGAAGCGGTCCAATCCCCCGCTCCGTGTGCCGTTTGCTGCTAATAACTACAGGCAGAACTCATTCCTTGTGCGTGCAAGCAGAAACTTTAATAGGGTATGTGTACAGCATGACTTCGATCCGTTTACAACAGGTGTATCTGTGGCCAGAAAGAGCTTGAGCCTTCACTTTTTCACCTGATGCGTGATATTGCTCAGATTATGTTAGCGTCAGTAGCCTAATTTTACCACATTTATTGTAGTATTGTATTATATTATTATTCTTATGTATAGTTTTGTATAGTTTTGGCGGTTTATTGTTTTCGTTGGCAGTACTGTGTTGTTCACAGATTTCTTTTATTATTATTCTGTTAATTATATGTGAAGACTTATAATTGGCTGTCAGTCATATTTTCAAGCTATTAGTCTGTTTTGTTTAGCTGTAAGTCTTCCAAAGGTAATAAATAAATAAATAAAATTATTAAATGCCTGTTAAACTTGTACTGACAAATTTCTTTCTATCTCTCGCATTTCAGGAGTTAATTGAGAAAATGTGAAATTTTACTATGAAAATGACTGTATCGAGCTCTCTGCCGCCTGATTCCGGCCTCGTTTCACGTTTTCAAGTTGTGGGCTTTACTATCGTATTACGCATAGCGAAAGGTACATTTAGTGCTTACACACATGGTGCGCCAAACGTGCACCTTCTGATATATAGGATGATGTATTTTCTTGTATCACTGTTTCATATCACATTGAATCGGGTTCTCAGGAAAGTTATATTTCGTATCGATACTCCTAATAGCTATTCCACAATATAGTCCATGTGTAAATATATAAATCAACCTGTATGTCAGAAGGTGCACATTTGGCGCAACATGTGTCCAAGCACTAAATGCAGCTCTTGGTATGTGTATTATGCTAGTAAAGACCACAACTTGAAACAGGACCAGATTTAGGAGGCAGAGAGTTCGATTCACTCATTTTCATAGTAAAATTTCACATTTTCTAAATTAACTCCCGAAACACGAGAGATAGAAAGAAGTTTGTCAGTACAAGTTTTGAAAGCATTTGACCATTCAAATTCAAATTCAAAATATTTTGTTTCACATAAACCTACATGGGCACTTATGAAACGTCAGAAGGTAGGTGCACGGTTCCAATTGGTCGTTTCCTATGGAGAAGAGCCGGCAAGAAACTCCACGGTTACTCTTTTAAAAATAATTGGCTTTTACAATACTTTCAAATAACAGTGTTATTAGGTATGGGAGGATAGTGTAAGTCTTTCAATAAGTACTAAGTACTTAACAAAATAGAAAATGGTCTACAGGTCTACAATCCACTAAACCTACAGCGTTCTCACATTCACAAAATAGAAAATAATCTATACAAAAAATAAATAATTAATAAAGGTAAAAACCTATTTTAATAAAACGCAATTATATGATTGCTATTACAACTGTAACTGTAATCAATCTGAATAATTATCATGTCCACAAAAGCCACAAATAAAGAGTTTCAACTCGTAGGTATACTCGTATAATGTCAAATAATAGAATAAATATGTCAAGGACAAATGTAAAAAATAAAAATTAAATATTAAAATAAACATGGTAATTTGGGAGCAGTTCATAGACTCTTACTTATTTACGCCATTAATGAGGTACCAGGGAAGCCTCATGTGCAGAAGGAATTATTGCCAAACTTCCTTGTCTTTAAAGTAGTCTTTAATCTATATCTATTTATTACATATAATAAAACAGTAAAAAAACCGTGTCTGTACAAAGAATATATTAAAAAAAAAATTGAGGGTGGTTTAGAAACAGTAATAGAGCAAGAATCCAAAAAAATAAAATCTGTCTGTTTGTCTGTTTGTTTGTACACGCTAATCTTCGGAACTACTGAACGGTTTTGATTGTTTTTTTTTTTGTTGTATAGGTATTAAGTCTGGGCAATATATAGGCTATAATTTATCTCCCGTAAAAGGGACTATCCCACAGCCCAGTTGTACTCCGAAGCCCAAGTACTCGCGGTAAGAAAATCTTATGTCCTCCGCACTGTCTTGCGTCGACACTCCACGATGCCGCTAGATAGAAATCTATCCAATCGGCGGATTGGCTTTCCTATCTGTGAATCTATTATGTGTCGTTCTGCGCTTGCCCGACGACACTTTCGTGCCCAAAGCTCCAAAATGTACTGCAAAATCAATAAGAATCTATCAATTTATAAACTTACCCTGCATAAGGTCAAGCAGAATCTTAAGTCATGGCTACTGTCCCTCAATTATGAAGAAACAGTGCAAATTCTTGTAACTCTTTCGTAATACGAAGTCTACACTATGAGCACCATGCACACCATGACAATATGGTAAAAATGTTAACACACAACTCCATGTACTTATAACACCTTGCATGCATTTTATCGTATGTACACACATGTTTGAATAAATAAAGTTATCTGAATCTGAATCAACTTCACCATTACGCGCGACCCAATCAATCTTTCCTAAACATTCAAATCAATTTACACACTACACGCATAAATACAATCACCATTACAGGCTATTTCTAACCATTTATTTTTGTTTTGTATTATTTTAGTCTTTTTTATTTATATTTCTCCTTTGTTAATCTTATTGCATAAGTTTTCAATTGTATTTCCTCCCGGGAGAGGGTACTGGCTCTTGTAACACAGGTTAACCACCTAGCACAAGTGTCAGAGACTTCACACATTTTGTAACCACTTCGTATGTAATAAAAATTATTATTATTATTTATCTTGGAAACTTGAACACCTGATGCAGAACCGCAACAGACCAGCTAAACTATAAGAGATACAAAAATAGTACCATCGCAAAAATTGTTCCACGTGATAAGCATTTTCTGCTAAGAGAATAAATTTGAAGATCTGGAACACCTGTTGTGGAATTCCAAGCGCCCAGCTACACTATAACATATATATAGGAATGACGTTTTAGCAAAAGTTGTTCAATCTGATGAGCAATTTCTGTTGACTTATAAAAATCGAAGATCTGGAACACCTGTTGTGGAACTCCAAGAGCCCAGCTACACCATAACACATATAGGAATGACGTCTTAGCAAAAGTTGTTCGGTCTGATGGGCATTTCCTGTTGACTTATAAAAATCGAAGATCAGAAACATCTGATGTGGAAATCAAAGCTATCACTAATTTTACTGTATAATTATAAAATAACATAAGCTGGGAGTACCTCCACGCGGTGAAGGCGGTAATAGTTTAGGACTGATATTCGATGACGATGGTATATCATTGAAAATAAAATTTGACTCTACTAGCCAAAACTCCCATTTGTTTTTTTATTTTATTTTGTCGAATAAATATGCCTTCGGATTTATGTTATTTGAGTGTTTAATTTCCTTTTCCATTTATCTTCGTGACACGGTAGCCTACCCGGTAACGCAGGGGAGCAGTCACTTAGATTTTAATTGATCAGGTATCTTTACAACAAAACTATAACCATGCCTAGAAGGAGGTCAAATCTTTCCCAATGTTCCAAAGGAGCTAAAAGATTGAGGATCATAAGATCCCAAGAATCTACCGAAGAGCGTCAGGAGAGACTTGATGCTGTTCGAGAACATCAGGCTGCAACTCGCCCCGTGGAAACCTCTTCGGATCGCGAAGCACGCCTGCGTTCTCAGCGTATTTACGCATCTACATCCAGGTCTCTAGAGACCAGTGAAGAATATGATGCGCGAGTGACCGCTGATCGTGAACGTCATGCATTATCTCGCAAGTCGGAGACGTTCACGGAAAGAGAATTACGCTTGAGTTCTCAGCGTATATACACATCAACTTCGAGGTCTCTAGAGACAAGTGGGGAACGTGATGCGCGACTGACCGCTGATCGTGAACGTCACGCATTGTCTCGCGAGTCGGAGACGTTCACGGATAGAGAACTGCGCTTGAGTTCTCAGCGTATCTACGCTTCTGCTTCTAGGTCTCTAGAGACAAGTGCAGAACGTGATGCGCGACTGTCCGCTGATCGTGAGCAACATGCATTGTCTCGCGAATCGGAAACGTTTACCGATACAGAATCACGCTTGAGTTCTTAGCGTATTCGCACATCTACTAACAGGTCTCTTGAAACGACTGATGAACGTGATGCACGACTAACTGCTGATCGAGATTATCATACATTGTCCGGAACACGCACACAACAAAATTTTCATAATCAGTTAGAAAGTGAGAGAGAAAGAATTCTCCAGCAATTCTTTCTCTCTCACTTTCTAACTGATTACTGCTACGGCATGAAGAGACAGAAGAAGAGCGCAACGAACATTTGAATTCTGATCGACTTCGACATTCTCTGAACAGAATGTCGATATCATCTGAAGAATGCAATATATTCTTAATTTGCAATATTATTGTTAATTCAGTGTACCTTGGGATCCGCTGCGGAATTACGGGAAGAAAAGTTTTTTTGTTTTATAGGTATTAAGTCTGGGCAACATATAGGCTATAATTTATTTTGTAAAATGGAACACCTGATGCAGAACCGCAACAGACCAGCTAAAGTATAAAAGATATAAAAATGGTGCCATAGCAAAAATTATTCCACGTGAAGAGCATTTTCTGCTGTGAGAATAAATCAGAAGATCTGAAACACCTGTTGTGGAACTCCAAAGTCCAGCGAGACTATGACATATATAGGAATGACGTCTTAGCAAAAGTTTTTTAGTCTGATGGGCATTTCCTGTTGACTTACAAAAATGAAAGATCTGGAACGTCTCGAATCGTCTCGCGCATCCCGTTGTTTTCCCGTCCCCGGGCTCTTAGAATTCGACATCAGACGTTTCAGATCTTCGATTTTGACGACCCCGTTGTTGCTGGTATAAGCAACAGGATCCGCGTACGAAGTCACGGGCAGAAGCTAGTTATAAATAAATAAACGTGATTGTATACTACATTTATGAAATGTGGTATGCATGGTGCATTTGTGAAGGATAGGGCAAACAGCACGGGCTAAAATATAATCCTACAAAAAGTGAGCTGTTAGTGTTTCGAGGCAGGAATAAAAATCCAACATTTGTCCCTTTAGGAAAGCAAGATATTATAAAAAGGAAAGAATAATATGTGACATGAAATCTTCATTTATTTTAATTAATAGAGAATACGACGGGCGCAGCCGCCTCTATCCATAGACCCAAAGTAACATAACCCTAAACTGACAACTAGGATAACCCTACAGTCCCTCCTGTAAAATTAAATGGTTTACCTTTGCAGAGTTGCCCACTTTCAATATTTGGGCCACATTGTTACTGAAGAATTAAAAGACGACTTAGATATGGAAAGGGAGCGCAGGGTACTGGCTGCGAGGGAAAATATGGTATGCAGAAGGTTTCATATTTGTTCAGTTTCCGTGAAACTAACTCTTTTTAAGGCCTACTGCCAAATATTTTACACCAGTAGTCTTTGGGATAACCATATTCAAAAGCAGACAAAGCCCTGCGCATTCAATATAACAATACCTTCAGGGCGCTGTTGAGGCTTCCACCGTACTGCAGTGCGTCAGATATGTGTGCTGATGCGCACACTAACGACTAGTTGAAAGTTGCCTCTGTAATATCCCGGGTGAGGGGGAGCAGCAACAGCATTCTGAGGGTGTTTGCAGAAAGGCTGGATGGGCCTACAATGGGGAGGTTTACCAAGCTTCATGTTGGCAACAAAGCTTGTTAAACCTTCCTGTCATTATGAATTTATTTTTCTTTCTTCTTTTTGTGTTCCTGCATGTTATCTACTAATATAGTTTTTAGGTAAGATGTAATACTAACAACCTATGGGCCTTGATGCATGCCATTTTTTTAAAAATATATTCTTCAAGTTTTTAATAAAATTTACATAACTTTGTGTTTCATAAAAGGTTTTTACTTTTATGTTTTCTATTTCTTTCCAAAAGTTTAATCTATTTGCACGACAACACCGGCACGCTGCTCGCACCCGTAGTGATGGCGGGATGTTTACTACGTACTGTTTAATAACTTTAACAAACAATGTTTTTTAAACAGATTAAGAAGCATATGGAGTGCCTATTTTTCTGTGTATGCGTTTTAGTGTGTGTCATAATTTTAATGTCGTGATGGCCTAGAAGGCCTCGCATCTCATGTACGGGGTTGATGGTTCAAATCTGGACAAGTACCAATGTGATTTTTTTAAATTCATATGCGCTTTCTGAGTTTATCTTGGAAATTACAGACAGTGACATCGATAAAGGAAAAACATCGTGAGGAAACCTGAACTTATTGTTAATATAAGTCTGAAATCGCCAACCCGTCTTGAGCAAGCGTGGTGATCAATGCTCGTGCCTTCTCTGTATGAGAAGAGGCCTTTGCTCTGTAGTGGGACAATAATAGGCTGGTATTATTATTACCTACGTGATTGTGGTGATGGTAGGATAGTGGTGATGGTGGTGGTGGTGGTATACATATTCTAAATTAAAGTGGCTTTACGTGGCTGTCTATGTGACAGCGTTGTCCTTTTAAACTCCGAAAAGGATTATCGATGTTTTGTCAAGTTGTAAAACCCGTGCGAAGCAGGGGCGGGTTTAGGGCTGGTTGTTAAGATTTAAAAAAAACATAATATTTCATACTAAAGACATACAAGGTTCTCGTCCTGAATTCCAGAGATTTGAAACTAACATACCGATAAGCTTTCCCTTTTTTAGGGTTCCTTTGTCAACAAGGAACCCTTAAAGTTTCGCCATGTCCATCTGTCTGTCTGTCCAAGGCTTAGCTCAGAGACTCTTAGTACTAGAAAGCTGTAATTTGACATGGGTATACATAATTAATTGCGCCGATAAAGCGGTAAAATAAAATCATTAAAAAGAATAAACGAAAAAAAAAAACTCGTCTATCCCATGACGTAGGCTGTCGTTTAAAAATATTGTGAGTGTCTGGAAACCATTTTTGGATTCAGGGATCTGTTTGCAAAATATTAAGCTTTAAAGTCCTTGTTAGAGTCAAGTGTTGCCCGCCTGCCAGCTAAATAAATGGTTGGTATTGGATATGTGAAAAAATTCACGGCAATAGTATAAATAACGTAATTAAAAGGAATACTATCACAGCTAAGTAGGCTCTACAAGTTAAAGAGTTACAATCGACCAACTTACATTTGCAGTTGCAAAAACATGTTCTCCCATACGGAATGTATGGTAGAACATGTTTTTCACACATAAATTATTATGTTTTTCAACTACAATGCTAAGTTTGTTCTTGGGATAAATTTCATCCCAACTACGGAACCCTTCATTGTGCGTGATCCAACACGCACTTGGCCGGTTTTTTCTTCGTATTTTATGGCAAATGAAACGCCAAAAAAACTTTATTTCAAAATTAGTTTGAAATAAGTACCTACTTACATAATTAATTCAATTGCAATTCAAGACTATGGAAAAATGATATCTCATCGCATTTTGCTGGTTTTTTTAAAAAGCGACGTTAGTGCATTCACTTAAACTCCACAAATGGACACTCCATTTGTTAACTATTCTATGTCTGTGTACAAATGTAAGTTGTTTGTCACGACTGTTATAAAATGAGAATCACTGAAATTTGTCAGTCGGTATAAACCTGTGAGTAGGAATAGTTTTGTGTCTGAAAGTGATACTCAGGATTATTCCTGCCACAATGAACGGACAAACGCTTCTGTTTTTTAAATTGACTCTTCTTCTTGGTGAGATGTTTGTTCTATAATATATTCTTATAATATAAGGCTTAACGAAAATCATCGGAATGTCATGTATAGTTAGGTACTGCCAAAAAGTTAAACAAAAACGAAAAAAAAAAGTTCTGACATGAAAATGTTGGGGGGAAAGAACGAGGCGTGAAGTTCCTCTGTTGAAAAGAGAGGACCCTTCCACCAAACGAGTGTTGTGTCTGGTGGGCGGTGATTTGCATGGTTGTACTTTACTTGATCTACAAACAGGAATGTTTGTTTATAAGGAATATATTTATATTATGATCACTTTTTGTCCGTCCGTACAGAAGTTTTTCTCGAGATGTATGCAACGTAGAAATATGCATTTTGGCATAATGTTTAGATCTCGGTGGCACACAGATTGTTAATCAAAGAACAAAACTATTTTTTTAATAGATTTATAATTGCTGATAATAATTTTTGTTCTTTTTCACAGCTAGGGCAGCTTTATTTATTACGCGCATTATAATAATTACGGCAGACCAGCGACTATTCCACAGACTGCTGAGTGTATATAGAGGTATGAGGAACATGGTGTAAAGTTCACTCATCCTCTATAGAAAAGGGAGGATCCGCCGACAAGGCGGGTGTTGTGTCTGTTGGGCAACTGTTTGACGATTGATTTCGGGAAGTTATAATTATGTATGTTGATCGCGAGGTAAACACTGCATGCCCGATGCAGGATTTGTGACGCCAGGTTTTTTTGATGCGTAGTTCACATGTAGCGTTGTAGATACTACATGTAGTTTGGTTCAGAATCTTAATTGTGTGAGCCCAACTCGCTCTTGGCCGGTTTTCTACTTTTTAGGTCGTTCGTTCGCGGAGCACTGCGACCGGGCGAGCAGGGTGCGGGTGCGGGAGGGGAATCTTGGACAGAGTGCTGATTTCAAATGGCTCGGAGTACTCCACGTGCATCTACGTAAGTACCCGTATCTTGTTTGGACCTTTCAGGCGTTGTCTGGTTAACAATTAATTTATTAGTTGATACAGGCCGTACAAAATAAAGTCCTTAGAAACGTGGTAAAATAATAGGCAGTTACGGTGACTGCTGGCAGAACTGAAAACTTAAACATATGAAATAACAGAGGTCACCCTTAAAGCTATAGATATAAACTGATAACATTAGCATGTCGGTGCAGTGACCTATAAGATTTTCCCTACCAAAAATTGGTCAACGCGCCTAAAGAAATTTTCACTTCAATTTCTTTTTTTATAAATTCAACATTTTATAATACATTCACAGCTGAATTGGATAAGCTTCCTATAGCGATGTCTGGGATCGTTCTCATCAAAATCAAATACGCGCTCGCTAACGCAGATGACGTGGTCAGGATACCACCAAACATTTTCAAGTGAGTATGACAAATTGACAATTTTATGAAACTTAAATAAATCAAGACATTGCCTACTTGACTAGCAGAGATTGAGATCGTCTAAATTCGCCTGAACTAAACTTTCTGATTTATTGCGTTCTAATACCAACAACTAATACCACTGGTGTTTGTTTCAACTCATATTTATTTTCTATTCCGAACGGATACCAAAACAAGTTCAAAGATATAAGGTACAGTTAGTAAAAAATGATTTGTTTGTAATTATAAGACCTTTAATTGAAAAAAAAAGTCGGTTAAATTAAAAAAAAAAAAAATTTGTAAGCAAACGTCTAGTTCAATAATAAAATATGACTAATAATCAATTTTATTATAATTTTAGTTCCTCCTAGTACCTGTATAATATTTTTTTTTTTGCAGAAACATTAAAACAAGAACAATTTACTTACAATCTAAAAACTACAAAATATATCAGAAAATCAACTCCTAATTTATATTAATTAAAATTTACCTGACATGGTTATTATTAGATAGGTACGTAATTATTTACGTCTACCTATTTATTAATAAATTTATACGTCAGATAAATTTTTCACAAAAACAAATCTCTTTTAATCTAACAATTGTAAAATATCACAGCAAATCAACATTTTTAATAATCAAATCAGTCACCTACACCTACATAGCAATTAATCAACTTTTTTTTTTTTGCAAATACATCCAGAAGTGTCTAAGAGATATGGATCGTAAACGTAGGGCACTAGCAGCTAGGTGCAACACGGTGGCTCACAGATTTGCTCATTGTAGTAATGAGGTCAAAATAACTCTGTTTAAAGCTTATTGTCAAGGGTTCTACACGGGCAGTTTGTGGGTCAACGGTACGCAGAGGGCTCTAGATGCTCTGCGTGTGCAATATAATAATGGCTTCAGGGTGCTGTTGAGGTTGCCCCGGTTCTGCAGTGCGTCTAGCATGTTTGCTGTAGCTGACAACTTTTGTGCCATTATGAGGAAGAAGGCCGCATCCTTAATAAGCAGAATGAGGGCTAACAGCAACAGTATTTTGAAAACCCTTGCTAAACCTAATGCATCAATAATAAGACACTCTGTCAGGTTGCTCGTGCGGCAGGGATGAATAATAATTATGTGTACATTTAATAATACTAATCCTTAATTGATAAGTTTATTTTTAGTACTAACCATTGGACCAATGTTGTCAAGTAAAATAAAAATAAATAATAATAATGAGATCATCAAAATGGAAACGGACCTTATTCCATTGACTTACCTATATAAAAATACCTATAATAAAATGTTTTAGACATTCCAGTCGCACTTGACTCTGTTTGGTTGTTTCGAATTTTTGAACAATAGAGCTAACTCACCCTTTCTCGCAGATAAAAATAGTTTGCAAGATGATTAATTTAAACTACTCTTACCCATACCTTTGTAAAAATATTGGAATGAAGTGAATTTGGATAGCATTATATTACGATCACAAAAATATTAGAAAATAAATTTAATTTGATTAGGTTTGACTGAGCTGACTGTACCAAATTCAAGCTGTTAGTATTCGTTTGCAAATTAAATTTAATTATATAAAGAGTGGTATCCGTTCGGAATAGAAAATAAATATGAGTTGAAACAAATACCAGTGAAACAAATACCAATACAGCGGTATTAGTTGTTGGTATTAGAATGGAATAAATTAACTTTCTAGTTAAACAAATTTATTTATTATAACGCACGCTCAATTGCTCAATTTCTTTTTTTTTTTTTGTATACGATAGTCAAGGGTTTAAGCTGAATACCAGCGCTTAGCAACCCGCAAGGGGACCTAAGCATAATGCTGCCAGTTAAACCTTTTGCTTCCGGTATTATGGTTTTGTGTATGTACCTACCTGGTGGCTACTATAACTATTAGCTGTAATCTGCTGTAATACTGGAGACAGTAAAAAGTAATTCTATTTTATTAAAGTCAACAATCTAACAAAATTGTTAAATTGTACAACGTATTGCGTAACACATAAATAACAATTAAGTAAATTGTAGACTTGTCTGTCACTACAATTTCCATATATTTGTAAGGTTTTTCCGATACAATTATATGACTTACAGTTTTGTGGTACAGACAATTTTGTAAGATTTACAAATTTAATACAATTTACAAAGGGAATCACCAGTTTCGGCTAAGCGTGGACAACATGCCCGGTATAAATTATTTTAATTAAATAATTAATTAATTATAAATAATATAATTAATTAATTATTAATTATTTATTAATTATTTTTATTAATTCTGAAAGAAATATTTTTGCACATCACATAGTAGCCAGGTACACGTATAAAAAGTCGAAATAAAGAGTATTTTCGAAATAAAGATCATACTCATTTACATTATTTTAAAATAAAACAATAAAAAACGTTCCTAGTATTTTAACATATTTTTTTTAGATTAGAATAAAGGATCTTTAAATCGATAAATCGACGAGAGCACCGGTGGCCTAGTGGTAACGGCCGCGACTTACAAGTTGTACGTCATAGGTTCGTACCCAGACAGGCGCTTAACTTTGTGTAAATTATTTCATCATCACTGCTCTCAAAACGGTGAAGGAAAACATCGTGAGGAAACCGGCATGTCCTAGAACCGAAAATTCGAAGACATGTGACATTTACCAACCCGCACTGGGCCCGCGTGGTGGATTACTGCCCACTCCCTCTCACAGAGAGAAGGCATGTGTCCCAGCAGTGGGAACATTGTAGGCTGATGATGATGATGATCTTTGCGATACACACTTAATCTTGTATTGCACAGCTGTTGCGGCATGTCGTATGGCTCGTGTCTAATTTCCAAATACTGACCGATCTGCACGACCAAAACCCGCCGCACCAGCTTGGCAGTGCAGGATTGAGTGTCGTATTAATGAGGCCAGGGTACTCATCGGGAAGCTCATCTGCTTCAGGGAGGGCAATACACGCCCAAGGGTGATGCGCTTTGTGAAGCGGGCGTTCTCGAGAACTAGTATTAGTCCCCGAGAATATGTATCCCATGTCACAGAGCGCATCGACTTCCTGAAGCAGAAAATTTGTGCATGGGCAAACCGTATCCATCGCTATAGGCGAAGAGTGGATCGGTACACTCAGAATCGCATGTTCCAGAACGATAAAAGGTGGGTATACAGAGCATGGGAGCGGCCCACTCCCAATCAAGGTGTGAGTGACGCGTCTACCGGATAGTGATGCCATGAAAGCTTTTTGGCGAAGCATTTGGTCGGTGCCTGTCAGTCACACTGAAGGTGATTGGATACGTGTTGTTGAGCAGGCGTGTGATCCAATACCAGACATGGAGACCATTACCATTACTCTTCTGGATGTGGCCCGTGCAGTCCGTCCGTTGCCTAACTGAAAATCTCCAGGACCGGACGGACTGCACAATTTCTGGCTTAAATGGCCACAAAGGTCACATGTCTTCTTAGCCACGTAATTCCAGTCATCTTTAGAGACTGGGCCGCTACAACTGTTCTTCACAACAGGAGTTACCCACCTGCTCCATAATTCGCTCGATGTACAGAAGCGGTCAAACACGCTATAAAAAGAACACTGCTCATCTCTGTACTCGAGCGCTCTATGGATCACCTGTACCAAATGTGCTGTCAGTGCGCTGCGCATCCAATATAATAACACCTTCATTGTTATTAATATCCTAGTATGTAGGTACTAATGTAGATTATAACGCCGCCCCCGCAGAATAAACGCGTAAGTGCTATTGAGGCGGTTTTGATGTTAATCCATATTCGTTATGTATAGGTCAAAATACATCATCTCAATTTTTTCCAGATGTTTACATCAATTATTTACGAAGTTACATACACACGATATACCGTAACATAATGTTATAATTCCGACCTTGATGATATAAAAACTTAATTACCTATTACATTATCAGAATTTTTTCGACTGCACCAGAATAAACGCGTAATAGCCCATTAACAGTATCACTGTACTGCGAAACACGCAAGTAATATTACATTGCAAAACAAAAAAAAAAACAATAGGTAGTTGATAAGAAAAAATAACTCAAAGTAACATTAACGGTAAAAAAAAACTAAAACATTTTTATAAAATGTTTTTTATCAATGACTTAAAAACAGTACCTGTTTAACACTTAACATTAATTAGATTATCTACAAAAAAATAAATCTTTTAAACGACGAAAAACAAACTTCTATTCGGTGTAGTCATAAAGTTATGGATCAATTTAGGTTTTTAATTTTTCCTATAAAATTGACTTTTTACACTTGCGCGTTTATTCTGCGGGGGCGCCGATAAGATATAATTGTTACTAACATATTTTAAGTATTTTTTTTTTTTTTTATGTCAGTGTGGACCATGGTTGTCTGTTAAATAAATAAATAATAATAAATCGGGCAGTACTGCGGAACCTAAATATTATAGACCAATTACACCGACGGTCTACAAAGTTCTTACATCTATCGCTTACATATATCGCTTTTAGCGATAAGACCGCCCATTGTGTCACCCAATGTAAAATTTCTAAATTAATGTCTGTAATTTTTATGGTGTACATAATAAAGAATATTCTATCTATCTATCTTACATCCATTCTTAGAGCTAAAATTTCACATCATTTTAACAACAACTCAATTATGTCTGTGTCTCAGAATGGATGTAAGAATAGGTCCCGCGGTACTAAGGAGCTGCTTCTATGCTGAGCTGCGCTTATAGACATGACCATCAGCCAACAGGTTCGTAGATCCCGGAAGGATTTGTCGACTTGTTGGATAGATTATAAAAAGGCCTAGGATTCGGTGCCACTTACATGGTTCATAAGGGTGCTGGAGTTGTACAAGATAAATGCAACTCTGTGCACCTTCATGATGTCATGTATGCGGCAATGGAGGACGGTCCTTCTCTATCTAGGATGTCGACAGATCCGGGGAATCGATGAACCGATCAGGATTAAACGGGAAATATTTCAGGGCGATAGTTTGAGTCCGCTTTGGTTTTGCTTAGCCTTGAATCCTTTAAGCACACTGCTGGAGGCTTCAGGTGTAGGCTACCGGTTGAGAAGGGGTGGTCAGGTGATATCTCACCTCCTTTACATGGATGACTTGAAACTCTTTGCCGCCAACAATTTGCGACTGATGGAGCTACTGAAGGTAACAGAAACGTTCAGTAGCGCCATCAGGATGGAATTTGGTGTGGACAAATGTGCAGTCATGCATGTAAAGCGAGGGGGGATTATGGAACCTGTGTGAACCCAACTCTCGGATTCCATACACCTTAGATCCCTCTCCTCAACCGAAACCTACAAGTACTTGGGTATGTCGGAAGCATTAGGCATCAATGTTGCCGACATGAAACAATCGTTGAGGAAACGCTTCTTTGGCCGCCTAAATCTTTATTACGACTACTACTACTTTCTTTATTTATTTTTTCTTTATCTTTATTCTTTTGTTTTAAGCTATTGCATAGCTTTTATCGCGGGCTTTGAGCGCGGCGACCGAATCAAGAAATTCCGTAACGTAACGAAAATAAAACCTAACACCCCCCACTCCGCCTACCATGTAACGACGGTTCAACATGTTTGCCACGGTCAATAAGAAACCGATCGGTCTCGAGACACAATGGTGGATCGACATTTCTTGTCCTCGGGTTCGATCCCGGCCACAGGGATTTCTTTTTGTATTTGTTCAAAGATATTTTTTTGCACGTTGTTTACTTTTATTTTGTTTTTCATTGTTATGGTTAATTTTCCGTTAAAGATTTTGTTAGTTTTTCGTTTCCGATGAAGATTTGTAGTTGTTAAGGTGTTAGTTTGTATTTAGATTTTAAAATTAAATTGTTTGTGCCACCTATGTTCTTCTTTCATTAGGTAGTCAGTTTACTTGGAACCTCGGTCATCACGTTGTCATGGGAACGTAATTTTTGTTTTATGTCATCACGTCATCATCCCAAGTGTAGCGTTGACAAATAGGAAGTATGGAGGTTACAAATGTTATGCAATAGCTTTACCGCGGCAGTCCCCGAGTGCCACACGTTTTTTCTTAATTTTTTTTTTATCTGTTTCTTTGTTAAATAATCTTTTATCAGGCGGAAACAAGGTGCGTGCCTTCAATGGTTGGGTCATGCCTGTTTTGATGTATTCTTTCGGCATACTCAAATGGACTCAGACAGAATTTGACGCTCTGGATAGGAAGATCCGTACATTGCTGACGGCAAATCGGATGCATCACCCACGGTCATCAGTGATGAGACTGTACATCCCGCGGAAGTGTGGGGGTCGAGGTTTCCTAAATGCTAAAACCCTCCACAACCGTGAGATTTACAGTCTCAGGGAATATTTCCCTCAAACTCAATTCTCAATTCTTTATTGCATTCTATAATGTTGATAAAACAGTTGGTAGGGTTAAAACCAACGCGGTTGGCTTAAACTGACGTGGGTATGCAACAAGATGTGGTCGTAGTGGACAAGGGCCTCACCCCGGTCTCCTTGGCAAAGGAAAACTGGCGCAAACCTGCAGTTCTTGATACTAACGATCGTAAGGAAGTATGGCAGGGCAAAGAGCTACACGGACGCTTTTTCCGGGCCCTCCACGGGCCTGATGTAGACTTTTTGGCATCTGTATCCTGGCTGCGTTTTGGCGACCTCTTCGGGGAAACCGAAGGTTTTGTCTGTGCGATTATGGATGAAGTTAGCATGACGAATGATTATCGGAAATACATTGTCAAAGACGGTACGGTTGACATCTGTCGGGCATGCCACCGCCCCGGTGAATCAATCCGACATATTGCTTCCGGTTGTTCTCGTCTTGCTAATCGCGAGTACTTGCACAGACACAATCTAGTGCAGTAGTTCCATTGTTACCCCTGTGACCTATTAGGAAAATCGATTTTACCCCGACCTTAAAATGTTATCAATACAAACAAGACAAGCTTATTTTTTAGTTAAATTAAACAATGAATTTAGTAAAAATTGTTAATGTGATGGTTGGTATTGTTTTGCATTCACAAGTTTTTTTATGTTAGGTTTAGTTTCGTTTATAGCGCATCTTAAGTCATGTTCCACATTGAAACAGTTTCTGGCCTTTGTTTTCAGTGTAACCGAAGTTAAAAAACCACAATCACATCTAAAGGGTACTTATATGCATTTTTAAAGCTCTATTAGCTATTAACAGGATATTTGGCACCATTTTTGGTCCCACCAAATTAGGTTCTTTGTTACCCCCACAGAATAGCTGATTTACCCCCGCGGGGGTAATTACCCCCAGGTTCGGAACCCAGGATCTAATGGCTAGGATTATTCACCAGCAACTTGCTTTGCAGTACAACCTTGTGGAGTCCGAAGTACCATACACTGCATACACACGAGGTTGTCGACATGTGGGATGTGGACTATGCAATCATTGTACAGATAATCGTTACGGTTAATGGCCTAATAACGAAGAGCCTCGACCAACACCTCAGGAGGCTCTCATTGCGCGGCTGGGTCTCTAAACACGGCACGCATAGTGAGGAGGTTCCTCTCTTTAGAGCTCTGACCACCGGCAGCTTGGACACTGTTCCTGATGCCGATGGGCCACTATTTTTTATATTTTAAAATGTTTTTTTTTAATGATTTTTATGAAAATATTTAAAAATGCATTTAATGTGTAAAAAAAATGGATGAATGAAAATAATAAGGAAATATGAGTGAGTATAATAAAACAGCATTTAAATAAAACCTCAACCTGCAATTTTACGGTTTTATGTGTATACGAACGTTTTGTTTGTTTCTTTTTGGGCCTTCTAAGTATGGAATTTCAAAATCAAACTTCGAATCGACTTGTTTTTATCTCTCGTTTTTTTCGTATTTAAGTGAAAGTGACAGAACAAAGTGAAGTTAAAATCTTTCGAATTTTGTGAGTAGACCCAGTACTGTTATCGGCATTAAAAAAAAGTTACTTTGCCTTTTTTTTTGGGTGGGAAGTTATCAAATAACTTCTCCCGCTCTGGGCGGAGCGGGAGGGCGTGTCAGACTCTTACTGACTAAAACCCACCCGTGTTCCTTCGGTTGCCCTGTTGCCGGGGGCCACGATTTCCCTAGCGGTTTTCTTCGAACCCCCGGCAGGCACTGGCCCTGGCGGACCCCGTCAATTCTGCTGACATCTCTTTGAGGCGCGCGTGGAACACAACGCGCCGTCGACCCGGGCTTGATCCTTATCGGACGGCGAGCTACCCATTGCTCACCGTTCGCAGGCCCGCGCCTACGGTGGCCGGAAATCGGCTCGCAATTCCCGCCCCGGGCGTCTCCTCCTGCGGCGGTTAGGGGCGTGAGGGCGCTAACTTTGCCTCTCCCTCACGCTCGCAGCAAAATCGAATTTTACTCACTGTCTTAACACAGCAAAACCTGCTTGTTTGCGGTGCTGAGGTGAAAATAACTATTTCTTTCTTTCTGTAGAACGAACAGCAAGGCCATGTTCCTAGTGGCTCGGAACACTCCGTGGTTCGTCAAACCGGCCTCCTACGTCACTCACCCTGAATACGAGTACTCCACCCTCAACAGTATCGCCATCGTCGAGCTGAACTTCGACCAAGACTACTGTGAATCTTTTGTTTATTTTATAGCCTCCATTGATAAGCTATCTTCTGAGCTGCAAGAGCAGTGGTGGCCCAGTGGTAACGGCCGAGACTTACGAGTTGTAAGTCGTAGGTTCGAACCCAGACATCAGGCGCTTTTATTTTGTGTAAAATTATTTCATCACCACTGCTCTCAAAACGGTGAAGGAAACATCATGGGTTAAACCAGTATGTCCTCGAACCAAAAATTTTAAGATATGTGACATTTATCAACCTGCACTGGGTCCGCGTGGTGGATTACGACTCACTCCTCACCGAGAGGAGGCCTGTGTCCCATTAGTGGGAATATTACGAGTTTAGTCTGATTATTCTATCTGCTGGAGTAGCTGAGGTCCGAGTGATAGAAGTCCAGGCAGAGGAGTGCTGTAAGTAGATTAATAACAAATAATTTTAAAATACACATAATGTAAATAAAGTTTATAGTTAATTTGGTATATAATCCGTTTCCCTGACCGCACATTAAAGTTACTGTTTATTAAGAAGTTAGCGAATAAAACACAGTTTAACTCGTCATCACATTTAAAAACAAACGTGTTGACCATATTAATAATAATTTCAGTTCCGTTGACACCTATTTGCCTGCCTACCGCCGACACATTCCACGCTTCTTCTCTCTACCTCACTGGTTTTACAGACGGTAAGTAATTCATTATCTTGTCAGTTACATGACACGGTGTAAAAGACCCATTACACAACCGTTATCTACGCATTAAGAAAAATTGTGTAAACTATTGTGATGTATTCCCGTTTGAGCACCTATGTATTGAGTACCAAAGGTATTCCCATTTGAGCACCAATCAATATAATAGCTTGGAGCTCAATGGGGAACAATAAAAAATATTTAACTTTATTCCCTTTTGAGCACCTACGGTGCGGTAGCTTCTAGTGATGGGGTGTATATTTATATGTCGGATCCGGTCATTAGTACGGACACGAAACGAATCGCAAGCGCGCCACTGGCGATATCAAGTGATCTACCTACACCAAAGGCGCAATTCTACAGAGTCGTGATGTTTTAAGGCCACGGTGACGAGGGATTCAGCCTCTGATCGCATCGTAGTTAAGACGTCGCGGACTGTTCTCGATTCGTTGTGCTCAGTAATTGTGTTAGTTGTAATTTGTGATCATTGTGTCAATTGGTGATTTTAATAAACGCCGTCGCACCCAGTGTGTGTATAATTTAGCTAGTGTGATTCATTTGATAGTAAATTATAATATGATCTGAACTGCAAACTGTTTTTCTATTGCGCATTAACCAACATTACCCACACTATGCCCACAGTAGTTAAAATATCGCTGATAATAATAAAAGAGTCACATGGTCGTCTCCGACATACATAAAACATATCGATAAAAATTGACAGTACTTTTATTATCGTATTAATTTTAGGAAACTAAATAATAATTACCTATTAATATCACAATCAGCTTTATGTTACTTTAGATACCTCACTTACTTAAGACAAATAAAAGAAATCACAGTTAAATAATATTTCTTAATAATACTTACATCCATACTAAATTATAAATTCGAAAGTAACTCTGTCTGTATGTTACCTTTTCATACCTAAACTACTAAACGGATTTCGATAAAATTATTATTGGCATGGAGATAAACGGCATCCCGAGGAAGGATATAGGCTACTTTTTGTCTCAATAAGAACCCTAACGGGGTATATAGGGGATGAAAGTTTGTATGGGAAACCTATCATTTCTTAAGTTATGAAAATTTTTATTTATGCATTTGGTAACAAATTAAGATGACATATTTCAGCGTTTTTCAAAACTCATCGCTCTTGAGGGTAAAATAGGGGATGATTTTAAAATTCACATGTTACATTGTTTTTTTTTTGTCTCCTTTTCAAGAGATTTAAGGGATTGGAAATATAGTTATAGTAGTATCTTGTATTAACATTTAGTCTTTATTAAAATTGGCCCACTCGGTCAAAAGTTATTACAATTTAAATTCTATCATGTAGATCCTGTATTAATATGTTCAATAGCGGCAAGAGTAGTTATTACAAATCAATCATCATATTTCTGCCCTTGTCCCATGTTACTTGGGGTCGGCCCAACACGTTTCCTTTTTCCACTCTCCCCTGTCAACCATCACACTATCATTCACACCCTTCTCTTTCATATCATTCCTCACACAATCCATCCATCTTTTCTTTGGTCTTCCTCTCCCGCACCATCCATCAACATTTATGTTCATCACTCCCCATACCAGGCCAAACGATTTCCTTTCAACTTTTCAGTCACTGGCGCCACTTTTAAACTTCCCCTTATATACTCATTTCTTACTTTATCCATTTTCGTCACTCCACACATCCATCTCAACATTCTCATCTCCGCTACATTGATTCTTATAACTCGTTCACATATTTTGCACTTTCATTACCTTTTTTTTTTTAAATACTTTTGTACGATAATGTCTTACCTTTTATGTACTGTACAGTCTTCACATACAGTTTCTTCTGACTCATTACAAGTAAGGGTTACAGCATTATACTCGTGACAAACATCATGTTCAGGTGCTATCCGAACTTTCACTATACATATATGTCGGAGACGGGTATGTGACTTTCGTTATTATCAGCGATATTTTAACTACTGTGGGCGTAGTGTGGGTAGTGTTGGTTAATGCGCAATAGAAAAACAGTTTGCAGTTCAAATCACATTATAATTTACTATCAAATGAATCACACTAGCTAAATTATACACACACTGGGTGCGACGGCGTTTATTAAAATCACCAATTAACAAAATGATCACAAATTACAACTAACACAACAACTGAGCACCACGAATCGAGAACAGTTCCGCAACGTCTTGACTCCAATGCGACCAGAGGCTGAATGTACTCGCTGTGGCCTTAAAACATCACGACTCTGTAGAAGCGCGCCTTTTTTGGTGTAGGTAGGTCACTCTTGATGTCGCCAGTGGCGCGTTTGCGATTCGTTTCGTGTCCGTAATAATGATCCGTACCGGATCCGACATATATATCCCCTCTCGTTTATCTTGAACATATCCGACTGCTGAATCGCCATACTATGATTATCTCTGATCTATAAAAAAAAGAACTGAAAGTAATTATAACCAAAAAGCATCTCATTTCGTTGTGCTCAAGATTTTCATCTCATAAAATAATTCGGAAATGTTTTCAATATCCTAGTAGTATGACAACATTCTGTATCACAATGTAGATTTCGATCTTATGTTATTTGTTATAGGTTATGTTGCTTTAAATAACTAAATTATTCTAGAAAAGGTGTGCAAGATAAAATAAACATTTTATGTAATACGTAATTACCTTAAGCTTTCACTCCTTTGATTTCAACAGACGTGAAAATAGTATTTGATGTAAAAATGTGGTCATCATAAACACATCAACTTTCGGCAAATTATTCGATTGGGCTTTCACAAAACTGCTTTCTGTCATTTCCCAAAGAGTCTTTCGTGTTTACGAAAAAAACATGTAATTTTACTTCTAAATGTGTAATAAAATCACAATGGAGCACCGTGGAGTTTCTTGCCGGCTCTTCTCCATAGGAAACGACCAATTGGAACCATACACCTAGCTTCTGACGTTTCATAAGTGCCTATGTAGGTTTATGTGAAATAAAATATTTTGAATTGAATTAAACTTACTGAACCGCAAACACTCCTACAAAATACAATGACATTTTATTGTTGTCATAGACTTAAACGTCACATTCGCTCTAACCAATAGCGTCATGTTTTAATTATTTGAATTTCCCACATTTTATTGACACTTTTAAAAAATTAATTTATTGTTCAAAAAGAAATTATAATCAAAAATATTTATGGAGGCATAATTCTGAAGTAATATAGTTTATTAAAAATATATATTTGACCCTTGAATTACGTGCATATTCTCTATTGTGGGGCTATTTAAAGCCTCGTGCAGAATCGCGCCACGTGACGGCGCGACACGACACCGATTGTTCTACCGAGAAGTTTTCTTACAGTTGTTTTGTTAGAGTCGCGTCGCACCAGTCTGCAGGAGGCTTAAAGTTACGTTATAACTTTTAAAACTGGTTTTCGTGAAATAATGTATAAAAACCGGTTAAGAGCGTGTCGAACCACGCACAATGAAGGATTCCGTAGTTGGAATGAATTTATCCCAAGAACAAACGACATTGTAGTTGAATAACATGTTCTCCCATACATTCCAACTACAAATGTAACTTTGTACGCACAATATTGAGAGATTTACCCTGTTATTTTAAGACCATAGAATTGGTAAAAGTTTTGCTGTAAAAAATTTAGACTCAGTAGTTTCGGAGATAAGGGTGGGAATGGTAAATTGTTATCTATTTTCTTAAATAAATATCTTTAAGTGTTTATTCCAAAATTTAAATAATATTATATTTGAGATTCTTATATCAAATCCTTTCATTTAATGTCACACGGTACAGTTTTTTTATTTTTTATTTTATAATTTGCCCCTTAAAATGACCCCTATATTCACATACATACATAAACCCACACCTTCTTCCCATGGGCGAAGGCAGAAACTACAGAACGCCACCTGCTACGATTCCAGTGCTTGTGTTAGGATAAATGGGGCATACACGAACTGGTTCTGCATCTCGAGGGGTGTTAGACAGGGTTGTGCAGCGTCACTGTGGCTGTTCAACTTGCACATGGATGGTCTGATAGATTTGAAAGAGGGTGAGTGTGGATTGAGGATGAATGAGTTGCCTGTCAAATGCCTTATATACACAGATGATCAAGTTCTACTTGCATCATCAGCAGAACAGTTGCAAGACATGGTGACTGTGATGGATGAAGCATATAAGATGAAAGGGATAAATATAAACGTGAATAAAACGAAGGTCATGGTGTTTGAAAGAGGAGAGGATGTGTCGGTGTGTTATGTGAAAATAAATGATAAGAGTGTGGAGCAAGTGAGTTTATATATTTGGGGTGTCTGTTCACAAGGGATGGAAAGATTGATGGAGATGTGGAAAAGAGAGTAAACGCGGGAAATAAAGTGAATGGTGCTATACATGCGACTGTAACTAACCAGTCGATGTCTAAAAAAGGCTCGACTGGCTGTTCACAATGGTGTACTGGTGCCCACGCTTATGTATGGCAGTGAATGTTGGGTGTGGCAAAAACATGAAAGTAGAATAAATGCTGTGGAAATGCGTTCTTTGCGAAGCATGCGTGGTCTGACTATGAATGATAGGCTGAGGAATGATGTGAAAAGACAGCGATGTGATTTAAAAGAAGATAGGTATAGTGAGTAAAAATAAAAGTAGTGATTGTGAGATAGTATTGAATCAAGAGAAACTAGAATACGTTGATAAAACTATTTTCCTAGGGATAACGCTCGACTCAAGGCTGCAATGGGGTCCTCATTTAACATCTCTTGCAGGACGGCTAAGTTCAGCAGCATATGCTGTCAGAAAAATCCGTCAGTTTACTGATGTAGATACCGCGAGGCTAGTCTATTTCATCTACTTTCATAGTATGATGTCCTACGGTATTTTACTGTGGGGACGGGCTGCAGACATCGAGTCTATTTTTATTCTCCAGAAAAGAGCGATCAGAGCCATATATTGTTTCCGCAGGCGCGATTCTCTAAGGAAACAGTTTAAGGATATTAACATCATGACGGTACCTTGTCAATATATCTATGAAAACATCATGTACGTAAGAAAGAATTTACATCTTTTTAGCAAAAGAGGTGATAGACATAATTATAGTACTAGAAATAGGGAACTATTAGTTCAACCAGGTTTCAGACTGGCTAAAGTAGATTCATCTTTCATGGGATACTGTTTAAAATGTTACAATAAAATTCCTCCCCACATACTTCAACTGAATGAGACGAAATTCAAATCTTGTATAAAACGCACACTATGCAGGCAGGCATATTATACGTTGGGGGATTACATCACTGATAAAAATGCTTGGCTCAATGCTGGTCCTGCTTCACAACCACAACTAATTGATTAACATTTGAAAATACTGTTGGAGCTGTTGAAGATTGTAAGACCATCTTTGCATTGTATAAACTCAATCTCTTTTGTATTATATAATTGCATAGCACACTATGTGAGCACTATGTACTAAAGAGTTACCATTTACCGGTTAATATATCTTCCATTGACTTGAATGTGCCCTGGCGGCTGTGAGTATATCATGCTTACTCAAAGTTTCGCTGATAGTGGCGCGTGTGTTGGATCATTTAACTCCCTTCAAAATGGTTGAGCTGAATGGTGCTAATCCATGCATCATGTTCGTGAACGGGTGCCGTCAGTTGGGACTGGTCATCTCTTAGCTGCCAGGGCTTATTTTTAATTTTTTGAATTGTTATTTTTTTTTATTTTTATTACGGACGCGTCTCATGTGCACGTCTTTCTGCATTGTTCTCACATGTATAATTTCAACATGAATGATGTAACCAATATTTTGTAACAATTTTTTATTTAAAAGAGTGTCCGTGGAGTTTCTTGCCCGTTCTTCTCCATAGGTACTTACTACGCTTTGGAATGGGCAACTAGCTTCATACCTATTTCTGACTGACCGATTCCTTGACAATTCAAAAGTGCCTGTAAATGGTTTAATTGAAATAAATGATTTGAGTTTGAGTTTTAGTGACAAAAATTGAAAAGGGTATGCTGAGATGGTTTAGGCATGTTGAGAGGATGAATGAAAAACGACTAACAAAATGTATTTACAAGGCTGATGTAAAGGGAAAGGCCGGGCGGGGACGCCCTAGGAAGACAAATACTGACCTTATTGGTGATGTTCTTCAGAAAGGCCAGGTGCGTAGTACTCGCAACCGGCGTGCTTATATGACCAGATGTATGAACGTAAACGAGGTAAAAGGAGTATGTAAGGATCATAGCAGATGGCCGCATATTCAAAAGTCATTTATTTACGTTACCCGTTCGTGTTTGGGTCACCGAAGTTTCAACTTAATCGGTTCATTAAATTTGGAGAAAATTGGCTGTGACAGATGGACAAACAGCCAGCCAGCCAACCAGACAGAAACACGAGCGATCCCATAAGGGTCTCGTTTTTTCCTTTTGAGGTACGAAACCTTAAAAAAGTTGGAACTTTACCTTCAATTTCTTCGAAACCAGCAGGCCCCTACGTCCAGTATCAAAATAACCATCACAATGACGGGGAGTACAAGCGACCAAGAGTCTCTTTACACCCGTTATATTGTTTTTGACGAATTAATAATTTAATATTATTTCATTACCACCAATCATTATTTTTTGTAGATAATCAAATGTTGGAGAAAGTTATTTACAAAATACAATATTTGGATAAAAAAGTATGCGAAGAATTTTATAATAGAGCAGAGGTAAGCAATTTTGAATAAATTGGCACATTGTGCGTCAGTGGTTTTGCCAATGCCAATGCATTTTTATGTTTAAAAAAAGAGAATGTCATTGTTTTTTCTATATTGATGAGAGTGTCTTGTACTCCATTTATAGATAAAAGCGGCTTCTCTCTGTCTTCCTCTTTTTCATTTTGCCTTAATTTCTCCTTCTATATTTGTGGTTATAAACTTATCGTGTCCAACTAAATAATCAGTGAGCTTTCTCTTGTTTTCTCTATCATCATCATCCTCCTGCTTATTTCCCAATTCAGTTGGCATCGGTGTTGCATTTCTTCTTCTTCCATACTTCAATATGAGCTCCAATATACGTCTCTCCTCTGTTATTTTGATTACGTAATTTTACAATGCTTCTGTTTCCAGGTGCCATCCGAACAACTCATCCCCTCTGCATACCTGTGTGGATACGCGCTGAACAGCGTGGCACAGTGTATCTGGGAAAACGGGATGGTACTTGTGTCTAACGCGACCGGGTACTACGGCCTGGTATGTATTGTGTCCTACACCACGAAACAACCACAGCATTGTCGTAAACAGCAGCAATAACATGCACAGAGGATAACAATTCTCTGTTCATGTTAACGTCAAGGGGCCTGCGTTCGATGCCAGTGTTTTTAGAATTTGTCAGTAGCGTAGCAACACGGAGTCTGTATTTTTTGCAGTTGGTTCTCTATTCCTAAATGGAGAAATGTGGACATACTGTAGGTACACCTCTTACTAGTTTATCCCTTCGGGGAATTTTAGCATGCTGTTATGTTTTATTAGCAACTAGTTGGTACTAGGGTCGCTCCGTATGACAATCAAAGGACTTGGCAAAATGTATAAATGTACTGTACATGCCTTGCTGTTTAAAGCTAAGCAAATTTGGGCGTGCTCACCGCAACCCAATGCATTGCAAAATCCTCTTTCATCACTTCCGTACATTTTCTATGCACCATCGCACACTACAGGCGGGTCGCAGCGCACCGCACCGGGTCGCAGCGCAACGCACTGGTGGATCGCTCGGCAGGCGTATTTTTGCAGTCACTGTCCAGCTGTGGCTGTAATTATTTTCTTTAATCATTTTATTTCAGATAAAAATATATCCATATAATTACAAAATGATAAAAATTCTGTGAAAAAATGCAGAGAAGTAAATAATTTTTTTAATTAAATTAAACTAAATTTGTAATGTGCGCTTAGTTTTAAGGAATACGGGCGTGTTTTGTTTAACTGCATCTCATCATCAGATTGGCTTCGGCATCCACGGCCCCGGCTGCGTGGCCCCCGCCCGCTTCATCGAGTTGGTCACGTACTTCTCCTGGATCAAGTCCGTCACTAGTTCGGACGAGGTCTACGATGACGCTGGCTACAGACGCCAGGAGGATGCCAACAACTTGGTTCCAAATATTCCAATACATGAACTGTATACGTAAGTGTTCTGCTTTTTATCAGCATGTTACTAATAATAACTATTGTCAAACATGGTACAGTATTTTGTTTTGCTGGGATATTTTTTAAGCATACAAATTTTAAGTTACACATTCATTTGTAGGTATGAAAGGTATCATTTCTTATTAAGGTCCCATTTTATAAGTAACACGAAAACCGATTTGAGGCGAAAGCCCCAAAACTCAACCCGACATGAATGCGAATTACTCTTCAAGGTCATTGTCGTCACCAATAATATAGTTATAGTAGATACCCATACAGGTTGTCAGGGACATCGACGTGCAATCGTGCAAACTTTTACCATGAATTCAGTACATTATACTAGACCTCCAGAGTAAGTTTTGAAGTCCTATTGCACTTTTCAGGTCTAAAATCACGTGCTGAAGTCGTGGGAAGTAACAGTTTGTGCGTCGATGTCCCTTACACCGTGTTACTCACAGAGAGATAACAGTAATACTGAACAGACAAATCTGGTAATTTACTGCTAATAATTATCGCTTCAGCCGCACTCGCAAGCGATCGATCTAACCGGATCAACCACCACGCACCGAACGACTTTTGTTCAGTTCAAATGGATCTGCCGGTAGAACTGTTCAGACCTTGCCTATTATTTCAGACTGAAAGGTTCTCGTCGTCACGACGTGTTAATTCATCATGACTTCGAGAAGTATACGTTCGACCCGGATATCCTGAAGTTCCACCTCATCGAGCCTACCATGGATGACAACAACACTTTACTGATTATACCTTGTAAGTACTCAGTGCTATTAAAGAAACTATGAACAACAACAAAAATGAACATTGGAAGTGTAGTGGAAAAGGGTTATTCCAGTTGGCCCCCTAAAAATCCTCCCTAAGTGGGGGGGGTGAAAGGACATAAAATTTCTCCTAGTTTGCGCCCTTGCCAATATACAGTCATACCGACTACAACTACATAATTTCATGGCGTTTACTATATATAATGTAATGCTTATTAATTTTTATCTTTAAAGATAACTAAGTACCTATTTACCAAACACGGACATGAGTGTATTGATGGACATGCGTTTCCGAAAACCTCTCTGGGGGATTTTTAAAAGGGGCCAACTGGAAATCTCCTAGTGCCAGCCTCAAGATTGCTTTTGTGTCCATTTGATGGCAGTAGACTTGTGTCCTACATATTGGGAGTTTAATTAAGGAGATGTGGGTGTACTATGTGCACACATACTCGTACATACCTCTGCCTCCTGCTTCGATGAATACAGGCGTCATGTTATGTTTCAGTCAAGGATACATGGCAAGAACACAAACACGCCTGCTCGAATCCTTCGATCCTCATGTATGAAGAATACTTCCATCTGAAAACAGAGCCTGAGATGACAGGAACAGTAACATATAAGGTTTTAATTTTTTTTATGTACAAGCCTTTTCACGAAGCCTTCATCTACGCATTCGTAATTATTTTTACATGAAGTTACTTAGAACTTTGCACAAAAACAATTGATGCGAAACGACTTTTATTAATGACTTCAAAAAGAGGAGGTTCTCAATTCGACTGTGGGTTTTTTTAATGTTTGTTATGTGATTATTTCGCCAGTTATGAATTATTTTTTATTGTTTGTTAGATCATACCTTCAAAGGTGGTCCCAGTATTTAACTTCGCTCGGGTAGTTTTGGAGTTAGATTCAATAATACATATTTTTCCCACGTATACTATATGGATGATGTTATTGTCACTGTTATTTACATAGCAGGTAGCAATATTCGAATTTGTGTGGGAAGGGTCTACCCTTTATAGCAGAACTTTTTATGTCATAATATTATTTTGCATAACAGCGGATAGTATAAACTTCATTTCGCAGAAAATCTTTTGGCAAACACTCATTTATCATACATTCAAAACTCATAATTTTAGAAGTCAGAATGATCTTTAGGCATAAATTTAATATCCATAATAATTAAAAAGTAGAACCATCATATCGCAGAAAGTTCACAGTTAGAATCGTCTTTTGGCATACATTTCATATCGATGGTCATTAAAAGGAAAAACTATAATATCTCAGAAAGTATACAGTTAGAATCATCTTTTGGCATACATTTCATACCCACAATAATTGAAAAACTCATGTATCAAATGCATGCAGCAAGCATGCAGCAAGCATGCAGCATGCAAACATGCAAATAAGCATACACCATGCATGCAAGCGAGCAAGCAACATACAGCAGGCATGGTTTCTGTTCGGCGCTGCGGGGCTCTGGCGCCGGCGATCCCATGCGAGCTTATCGTCGCAGACCACCGCAGCTTTGACTTGCGGGCGGTGAGCGTTACAAAACCACCTGCTCCTCAACTCGTGGGCCGCTTCGCCCCTCCGCGTCTACGCGGGCTTTATTACACTCTAGGGGTAGAGCAGATAAGACTACGTGGAGTTGGTTTTGCAGGGATTTGTTTCTGTCACTAACTTTTGTGGCACAACATATTGACTTTTTAAGACAATATTTTAATTTAAGGTTAAAATGCTATTTTATAGAAATTGCAATATCTATATATATATAATGGTAATAAACTGACTGACTGACTGGGTGATATATCAACACATAGCCCAAACCGCTGGTCCTAGAGAACTGAAACTTGGAGGGTGTGTTCTTTGTAAAGATTAAGTATCCACTAAGAAAGGATTTTTGGGAATTCTACCCTTAAAGGGGTAAAACAGTGGATGGAAGTTTATATGAAAGTCCGTCAGTTTTGAAGTTAGGATCTTCAAATTTTGTGTTTAGGCTGACGATTAAAAATTAATTTATACGTATTTCAGCGTTGTTGATAATTCCACCCCTGAAGGATTAAAAAAGGGGTTGAAGTTGAAAAATCCTTAATTTTCGAAGAAAAATCACTAAATTTACTATCTAGGCTTATGGTTGGAAGCTAACGCAACGGTGTTGTTAGAACTTCAACCCTTAAGGGAGTGAAAAGGGAAATTAAATTAAGTTTTTAATTAAAGTTCTTTATTTTTTAAGTTAAAATCCACACTAATATTATAAATTCGAAAGTAACTCTGTCTGTTTGTCTGTATGTTACCTTTTCACGCCTGAACCACTGAACAGATTTCGATAAAATTTTGTAAAGTGATAGATGGCCTGCCGGAGAAGGACATAGGCTACTTTTTAAAAATAATCTTAAGGGGGACGATATAGGGGACGAAAGTTTGTATGGGAACCTATCATTTCTTAAGGTAGGGGTATGAAAATTTAAATTTATGCTTTTGGTAACAAATAAAGAACTACGTATTTCTGCATTTTTCAAAAATCATCCTTCGAGAGGGAAAAGGGATTTTAAAATTCGCATGTAATAGTTTTTTTGTGTCTTCTTTCAAAAGTTTTAAGGGATTGGAAATATAGTCATAGTCCGTATCTTGAATTAACATTTAGTCTTTATCCTATACTATTAAACGAGCAATATCCATATGCATACTAATATTATAAATTCGAAAGTAACTCTGTCTGTCTGTCTGTTACCTTTTCACGCCTAAACCACTGAATGGAATTCGATAAAATTATACAAAGAAATACATCTATTTCTTTGTATAATTTTATCGAAATCCGTAAAAGTAAAGTATTTTTTAGACAAAAAAAAGCCTATGGCTACTTTTTGTCTAAAAAATAACCTTAATGGGGGGGATATAGGGGATGAAAGTTTGTACGGGAAAACTATCATTTCTTAAGTTAGGGCTATGAAAATTTAAATTTATGCGTTTGGTAACAAATAAGGAATGACGTATTTCAACGTTTTCCTAAAATCATCCCTCAACAGGGTAAAATAGGGGATGATTTTAAAATTCAATTGTTTTTTTTTGTGTCTTCTTTTCAAGAGATTAAAGGGATTGGAAATATAGTCCGTATCTTGAATTGAAATTTAGTCTTTATTAAAATCGGCCCACTCAGTCAAAAATTGTTACAATTTTAATTCGTAAACTAGCCTTTCTAACATTGATATAGGTCCTGTATTAATGTGTTCAATGGCGGCAAAAGTAGGTATTATAAATCAATGGTGACAATAATAGTAAAACGAATAATTAGTATTTTAAGGAAGGCATTTAGAATCATATAAACCTGTTTTATTTATTTTAAAAAACATACCAAGTGTGACTAGGACTTGCACCCTGAGGGTTCCGTCTCAAAGCTGTGCTTGGTCGGCTGCCCGAATTTCCAAATCTGGATTGAAGGACAGAACTTTTAATAGAGTAATGAAATACAGACTAAATGTTACTTCAAGAATAATTTTTTAATCCCAGATTACAGAAAAAACTTAACTTTGCCGTTCATTATATAACTATAAATTACCAATTTTCGGATTTTCTTCTTTACTTGACCTTAATTCTCGCCAAACTTCATGCTGCTGGGCCAACGGGAATTACCAAATAGACTGGTTTATTTGCAAATGTCCAAATATGCGGCATAAATGGACGTATTTTTTTTATTGGGTTGACTTTTTTTTGGGTGGATAATTATCAAATAACTTCGCACGCTCTGGGCGGAGCGAGAGGGCGTTTCAGACTTATACTGATTAAAACCCAACCGCATTCCTTCAGTTGCCTGTGTGTTGCCAGGGGCCACGGTAATCCTTTCGGACTTTCCCGCAACCCCGGCAGGTATCGGCCCTAGCGGACCCGTCAGTTGTGCTGACATCTCTTTGAGACGCGCGTGGAACGCAATGCGCCGTTGACCCCGGGTCAACGGCGCATTGCGTTCCACGCGCGTCTGGTCCTTATCCGACGGCGAGCTACCCATTGATCACCGTCCGCAAGCCCGCGCCTGCGGTGGCCGGGAATCGGCCTTGAAATACGTTGTATGTTTTTGGCCCAATAATGGTAATGAACATCGGTACCTTCATAGTTTCCTTCACTTGGTTTACAATGAAAAACTGTTCCATCCGCTCACTGTAATCTTTGAAATCCTGTTTCTCGGTATTGAAATGTTCGATGCTACCAATTAACGCCATGTGAATTCTCGTCGCCAATAATATATTTCAATGAAACCATTCAAAGTACTGCTTATAATTGTCTTTTAATTATTTACTCTCTTCATCGAAGTATCGTAAAATCACCATTATTTCTCTACACAGACAGCTGTCAAAAACATACCATTTTAGCGGGACTGATGTTGCCATAGAGTACATAACAGAGTTATACATCAAAGCATGTGTTTTGGCACACTGCTCAAATTTGGCGACCAACTTTCTGAGACCACAGATTGACGCGCTCAGAAGCATCATATCGTCTGCATAGCTAATATTATTTACACAAATACCATCTATATAGCAACCCACTCTGGTGCTTCTGAGCTCGCCAATCAGCTCGTTTACTTACAAGTTGAAAAGCGTGGGTAAGCTCAACCCTCCCTGCCTCACCCCGCCTGTATGGCCTGGAAAAAGTTCCAGCCCATCGTACACTATTGATCTGGTTACCTTATCAATATTTAAAGATGTTTATAAGCTCCGTTGGCAACCTATCCTTCTCCATCTTTCTCCACAATACGTCATAAGCAACCAAATCAAAAGCCTTGAATAAGTCGAGGAAGCTTGTATAAATCTGCGTCCCACGCTGTGTATAGTAGTATAGTGTGACAGAATGCTTGAGACACAACACTGCACTTTCTGTTGACAAACCACGCGGAAACCCTAATTGGTTGTCATGAACATTTACAGTTTTATTTAGTTATTCAGACTGTCAAACACTTTTGATATTTTGTTTTGATATTATAGTAGCTAGAGAGATGGGCCTATTGGATGCCAAGCGACGAAATGTAGTTTGTACGCACAATATTGAGAGATTTACCATGTTATTTTAAGACCATAGACTTCTTATAAGTTTTCCTGTAATCTATGAGTATAGATACAGTCATACTATGTATTTTTTTCAAAATGTTTGGTCCAGTAGTTTCGGAGATAAGGGGATGGTCAATTTTCATTGAATTTCTTAAATATCTTTAAAACTATTTACTTTAAAATTAAATATAAAATATGCTTAAGACCCTCGCAACAAGCCTTTTCATTTGATATGTCACACGGTACTGTTAGCAAAACTTTTTTAAATTTTCTTGTTTGCTGCAAAAGTGACCCCTATATTCAAAATTCATTTGTTTACGTAAAAAATCATCATAACTGATGACATGATGATCATGTCTTTTTTTTTTTTGGGTGGGAAATTATCAAATAACTTCTCCCGCTCTGGGTGGAGCGGGAGGGCGTGTCAGACTATTACTTACTAAAACCCGCCCGTGTTCCTTCAGTTGCCATGTTGTCGGGGGGCCACGATTTCCTCTTCGGCCCATATTTGCAGCCCCGGCAGATGATGATCATGTCTGTCGGCTTAAGAGTATTTTTACACCCGTTATAACATAGCATTGAGTCAGGTTTGTGACGCAAAATTAATAACTATTATAATTTGAGTCTGTATTTATATTTTTGTTTTCAGTTATCATTATACGACTATGCATACGGGACGTGTTCCTGTGTTCGTCTTACCGTAAGTTATCACTGTACGACTATGCACACGACGTGTTCCTGTGTTCGTCTTACCGTAAGTTATCATTGTACGACTATGCACACGTGACGTGTTCCTGTGTTCGTTTTACCGTAAGTTATCATTGTACGACTATGCACACGCGACGTGTCCTGTGTTCGTCTTACCGTAAGTTATCATTGTACGACTATGCACACGACGTGTTCCTGTGTTCGTCTTACCGTAAGTTATCATTGTACGACTATGCACACGCGACGTGTTCCTGTGTTTGTCTTACCGTAAGTTATCATTGTACGACTATGCACACGTGACGTGTTCCTGTGTTCGTCTTACCGTAAGTTATCATTGTACGACTATGCACACGCGACGTGTTCCTGTGTTCGTCTTACCGTAAGTTATCATTGTACGACTATGCACACGCGACGTGTTCGTGTTCGTCTTACCGTAAGTTATCATTGTACGACTATGCACACGCAACGTGTTCCTGTGTTTGTCTTACCGTAACTATCTAAAGATTATTAATTTATCTTCCGAACCTACTTATTCCACCACCACTACCCACCAGCAAGATTCGGTAGTCACTTTCAGCAGCGACTCCTATTCCCACTTACAATACTTACAAACAATTACTTTTGATCATATTTAAAGTTATTTGTGTAATTTATGTATTGTGTCCGACCGAAACTGATTTTTACGACCGAAACCGTAACCGAACTTTCGGTCGGACACTATTTATGTAAGTAGGTACTCACAAAGAAAGAACAGCAAAGTTAATTAATTACACAAGTAATTCTTATTTCTTGAAAACTTTGCACACATAATAATTTAATAATATTTTTTATCATAAAACTATTCACTTAAAAAATAACTAGTAAAATAATAAACATACAAAATGAATAAGTCAATAAGAAAAAAAACAAGGCTATAATTTGATTTTGTGTAATTTGTTCACAGGTAGATTGTAAGGAACGTTCAGATGCTGTGCTCTCATTCAAAGAAGAAATCCACCTCAAAGAAAACACAGAGATCGATAGTAACTCAAAAGAAACACCCGAAGAACTATTCAGATACTTTCCTGTCTATAAAAAAAAACATCGCAATAAACAGCGCTTAGAACCGGCTTCAATCAAAGACAACGATATCTTACCTAGAAAAGGAATGAATTATGATTTGTATATTAAATTCGTTTACAGTGCGCGGGCTACTTTGAAGTTTGAAATGTTTGCCAAACCTTATGACCCCAGTTTTGGGTGGCCGTTACCAACAACGCCGGCAACAACTACGGAAAGTACAGAACCAACAACGACGGAAACTTCAGAACCAACAACAACGACGGAAACTACAAAACCAACAACAATGATAGAAACTACAAAAGGCCCATTAAGACAACAGCCAAAACAAAGGGCAACATCAAGGGTAGAGGAAAGGTCGAGGTCTTATTGGAGAATGGTCACTGAGAGTGCAGCATGCAGTAAGCGGCCGCCAGGAGTTGTTGTGATTGTATGCTGGCTGGTCAGCGCTTGTCTGAGGAGAGTGTTCTTCATTTATTAGTTACGCCCCGATCACGGCTTCAAGCGATGCGCGCGTCACCTGTTTCCGTTCCTCGCTCCGCAAGTCGCGTCGCGGTGACTCGTAACATACTCAAAACAACTTCTTTCATTTCTGTTCTCCGCAGTCGTTATCGCTAGATGCGTGTCGCTTGAGCGTGTAGTCTTGGCCGCGGGTAAAGGCTACAAATTAAACGTTTTTCACCGTGTATGTGTTTTGATGTGGGTAATATTAATAAGATTGTCCAACCTAGCACTTGTTTGCTGCTCCGTATAGGATCACTTCGTTTTTCGTCTGTCTGTGAGTCTGTCAAGACCCTTTTTCTCAGGAACGCGTGAAGGTATCAAATTGAAAGGAGATGTCCGCTTTTTGTAGGGACGTTGGTTTTTTATTCCGAGAAAAATCTAACCAGCAACAAACTACATCTAAATAAAAACAACAAAAAATGGAACTAGGAACCACTGAAATAATATTTTAAGACCCTTCCATTTAAGAGAAAAATTATAAACTATTTAAAGTACAAACATTTTATTTGTTGATGGCAACTATGACAAATATGATATTTATTGACACATGGTACAGTCATTACTGTCAATCAATTGACAGTGATGACAGTAACATGTGTCAATTTTGACAAGTTTACCATTTGAATATGTCAATATGACATAAATTGACACATAGTAACATGTGTCAATTTTGACAAGTTTACTATTTTATGAGGTGTGTTCACTATAGTATCCTAGATAATTAGAAATATTTGTTCGTTTTAGGAGTAAATTCTTACTAAAATAAAAAAACAATTTTTCTTTAAATTGGAGGTCTTTAAAAATGTATGATATAGTTAGAACCATTAGTTTTTGGGTTATCTACCCCAATATATTTAACTTATCCTGGTTAGAATGATTGAATAATAAAAACCATTTTAGGACTTTATATTAAATATAGGTCTAAGGTCCCTTGCAGCTCCATAGAAATCAAGCTTATAAGTCAACGCAATAAAAAAATACCATCATTTATGCGATATATTTTGATACTCGCAAATTAATCAAAATCTATAGGGTATACTTTCCGTTGATCTAGAATCATGTTTAGCAAGAAGCAAGGTCTCAGCACAAGTAAAGGAAAAAATTCAAAAATCTTCAATTTGTATTTTTATCACATTTTTTTTTTGCGATTACAAACTTACATTTGCAGTTTGAGAATTGACCGTGGTGTTTATCGTTAAAGGGGATAACATGTTGTTCAACTACAATGTTAAGTTTGTTTTTGGGATAAATTAATTCCAACTACGGAACCCTTCATTGTGCTTGGTCCGACACGCACTTGTCCAGTTTTTTTAATAATTAGATTAATTATTATTTATCTACCACTAATAGTTTCTGATTTGTTTTTGTTAGTTTACGGATAATGAGGTGATTATCCATTAGTTTATTAAAACAACGCAGATCTTCACAAAGTTCTATTGCAGTGCTCATAATAATATTATGTCAATTTTCTAATAGTGTTTGTGATCTTTCACATAATCTGTTACATGCATTGAGATAGAAATAACAGTTACATGTTGTAGTTCCTTGACATAAGCAATAGACAAAATTTGTCGAACTTTTTATTAGTTTTATAATATTGAATAGCTAGCTTTTGGCTTTTGGTGAATATGTATTTTATGTATTTTTTTTTTGTGCTTTGCGTTTATTTTGTGCAGAATAAACATTTTTTCTTTTTTTTTTTTTTCTACTTTTTGATAAATATTTATCTATTAGAAATATTAATTTTAGTATTTATAAATTATTCGGCCATCTGTTCTGCGAGCAATGTAGGGCCCACTGCCACCTTAGTTTGGCAATTCTTCAGGCTATGTCGGTTCTCCTGCTGATCTATTCATTTCTGATTTGATCACGAAGGCCCTCTCCATTGCCCTTTGGTTGACTTTGGCGGCCCATGCATTGTGCTGTGAGCGACCACGTTTCAGTACCATAGGTCATCACTGGCAACACGCACTGGTTAAAAACTTTCGTATTGAGACAGTGTGGTATATGAGACGAGAAGATAGTGTACGCAGCTTTCCAAACGCCGCCTAGGCGAGTGGGATTCGCCTAGGCGAATCCCACTCGCCTAGGCTACTGCATCGGGTCCATGTAGGGCCCGATGCAGTAGCGTCCGTGAAGCTCCTTACTCTGCCATACCTCCCTGCGATCGTTACTGTCAAGTACTACAAACTTGCGCCAGTTCTCTTTAGCCAAGGAGAGCGGGGTAAGGCCCTTATCCACTGCGACCACATTTCGATGCATCCCCACGTCGGCTTTTAGGAAATATTCCCTGAGACTGCATATCTCGCGATTGTGAAGGGTCTTAGCGTTTAAAAAACCTCGACCTCCACACTTTCGTGGGATATACAGTCTTATTACAGATGATCGTGGGTGATGCATTCGATATGCAGTCAGCAGCGTACGGACCCTCCTATCCAGAGCATCGAGTTTGGTGGGAGTCCATTTGAGTATGCCGAAAGAGTTTATCAAAACCGGCATGACTTAACCGTTGAAGGCGCGCACCTTGTTTTCGCCTGATAGAAGACTACGAGCAAAGAAGCGCTCCTTCAACGATTGCTTTATGTCAGTAACATTGATGCCCAACGCTTCCGACATACCCAAATACTACCGGTAGGTAATGGACCAACTGCACGTGCTACATCTTGGGAGCCGATGGTAATAGCCCCCATTTCTGGTATTGGATCGCAGGCTCGCTCGAACTCCCAAGTCCAGTCACCTTCGGTGTGACTGACAGGCACCGACCAGATACTACACCAGAAAGAATCCATGGCATCATCATCCGGTAGGCACGTGTCAGCCCACCTTTCATAGCTCTGGAAGGTTCAATTCTGAGTGTATTGCTCTACTCGCCGCTTATACCTATGGATACGGTTTGCCCATGCATACACTTTCTGCTTCAGGAAGTCGATGCTCTTTGTGACACGGGAAATATAGTCCTCAGGACTGATATCAATCCCTGAGAACGCCCACCTCACAAAGCGTATCACTCTAGGGTGAGTATTCCCCTCCCTGAAGCAGATTAGTTTGCCGATGAGCACTCTGGCCTCACCAATATGGCGCTCAATTCTACACTGCCAAGCTGGTACGGCTGGTTTCGGTCGTGTAGCTCTAGAGCTATTAGCAAATTCGACGTGAGCTACACGACATGCCGCTTCACCCGCGCAGTACAGAATTGAATGAGTATCAGTGAAGTCTTTGCAGTCGTCAAAATAGATTGATAACTGCGAATCCAGGACCGCCACCAGCGCTCTATTTTTGTTATGCATGGGCAAACGAGGTAAACGTGGCCTAAGTTCGGGCAACATGAATCGATATTTCTGAATTGCACCTTCCAAAGCACTCCTCAATCCCTCATTGCATTGGGTACTTACATTTGTAGCCCTGTCGTCACTCCCCTCGTCAGCTTGGCTTGTGTTGGACCGCGGTGTTACTACAACAGTCTCCGACGGGGGAGAAATGACATGGCTACTCTGCATTTCAATTCATAGGCGATCAAGATTAGTATCGTCCAGCATATGATTACGCTGGATGATCCGCACCTGATCCGACAATCGTTGTGCTGAAACGTTGACAGCTGGCTCAAGCACCTGAAAACGAGAGAGCATCCGAACACGGTACGCGGTCAGATTATTTCCCCCATCTGTAACCCCATAGTATGAGCGCATGACGTTTTCATTGATGGAGCGTGTCCATCTCATGCACTTCCGCCAGGAGCTGGGTCCCTATCAGAGGCCGGTGGGCCTCGAGGTCCTAAGCTGTCCGGCGGCCGGCGTCCTCCCCATCGACGAGCAGGTGGTGGTGTCATAGGCGGAGAGAAATACTCGTCGCTCGAGCTCGAGCTCGGCCGGTGTTGTCACAGCACTCACAGTGGGACTGGGTACCGGCGGCGGCGAGGCGGAGTTGAGTGACGAGTCTAGAGATGGTGGGCGTGCTTTACATGCGGCTGATCATGTCAACATTTCTCTTGATTTCTTTCATTTCTGTTTTATCGGAGGTGACATGACAGCTGATGTCACCTCCTGTTCGGCAGTTTTTGGTTCATGTCTAAATGTGTGGATTTTGGTATTTTTTGGTATATATGGGGTTTCAGGTTTGTTTCTCGATTCTTTTTTACACTTATAAACTATTAAACTGCGTCTATACTGCGTCGAAAGATATTAATAATATTAAATAAGGTGAAAAATCTATGTATACTAATATTTAAGCTGAAGAGTTTGTTTGTTTGTTTGCTTGAACGCGCTAATCTTAGGAACTGCAGGTCCAAATTCTTTCAGTTTAAGATAGCCTATTTATCGAGGAAGGCTATAGGCTATTTATCAACACGCTAAGACCAATAGGAGCGGAGCACCAATGAAGAATGTTTCAAAATTGGGGTTTTTTTTCCTTTTAAGAGCTTCCGCTGCGTGCGCTACGTATACGGCTAAAGTTTCGCAAAAATCATGTATGACAGAATTGTTCCCCTTTAAAAGTTCTAAAAAAAAGTCTGCAACAGCATATGTCTATCTTTTAAGGTTGGCTCACTATAACCTTTTTTATATTAACCTGTTCTAAAATAATGCATTATTTGCAAAGGAGATTTTAAATAAATACGTTATTTATCACAAGTATTTAATTTAAAACAAAATTTCCCTGTCCATCATTCGATTTCAATTCATATCTTAGGAGATATCGCAGTTTTAAAATAAAATCGCAGTAAAATAATAATGAAGTACTGCGCGCGATTTCTGGTGAAGGTATCGTTTACTGTAAACATTTAAGCACGTAGGAATAGATTTACGCCAAGAGTGTCTTTCGCACGGGCAACTATATGTTGCCCTATCGAGATCTGGTTCTGGTGAAAAGCAATATCTACTTCTGCCGGAAGAAATCAAAACTAAAAATATAGTGTACGCAGAAGTACTTTAAAATAACATTAGTTTTGAGTTTTTTTGAGAATAACCTACAATCTACATGGTGTAAGATTATAAGAACCAGTACTTTTACCTAATGTTTTAAAGTTCCACTCTTACTGATAAAAGCGTTATGTAGATACCTAAAATAGCTCCTTAATTATTAAAAAAAATATTTTCACCTTTTATATAAACGAAGTCGAGGGTTAAAATAAGCGTTAGCCCAAAGTAACTATTCCACGCGGACGAAGTCGCGGGCAAATGCTAGTCAGAAAAAACTTTTTACAAAAAAAAACAACCGACTTCCAAAAAGAAACACTCATCATCTGCCTAGCCTTTTCCCAACTATGTTGGGGTCGGCTTCTAGTCTAACCGGATGCAGCTGAATACCAGTATTTTACATGGAGCTACTGCCTATCTGACCTCCACAACCTAGTGACTAGGTAACACGATACCCCTTGGTAAGATTGGTTGTCAGACTTTTTGGGCTTCTAACTACCCGTAACGACTGTCAAAGATCTACAAATGACAGCCGGGACCAACGGCTTAACGTGCTTTCCGAGGCACGGAGGGGACTTGGTATGTAAAGATGGTCACCCATCCACGGACCAACCGCGGCAAGCGTAGCTTAACCTGATCGATCGACCCGTGCAGCTGTTATTACTTAGCTACAAGCCCCAAAAAGAAACACTACAAAGTGAAAAATAACTTTAATTTCGGAAGTCAGTGTCTTGGGTTTTGTATTTTCGTTTTTTGCCACCGTCTTCCGAAATTAAAGTTATTTTTCACTTTGTAGTGTTTCTTTTTGGAAGTCGGTTGTTTTTTTTTTGTAAAATGTTTTTATTTTTTACTTTTTAGTTGTGGTACCTACCCCAAACACATTCGAATACCACTACCTGCTATCAGTGACAGGAACTTATCATATCATCTACCTACATACTAAGTGGGAAAAAAATACGTATTATTATAGCTAACTCAAAAACCACCGAAGCGAAGTTAATAAAATTTATATGGGACCAACGGTCCATAAATGACGGAGAAATCGGCGGACATACATAGAAAAAAAAAAACATACGCCACGAACATATAACCTTCTCTTTTTTGGAAGTCGGTTAAGAATAAAATTTCAAGGCGTTTTTTGACTTAAGTGTTATTATTATTAATTAACTTTAAGCATGAATCATCGCGTATTCAGTCTTTTTTTATTAAAACATTTACATTACATCACGCCTATATCCATAGAGCCAGTGGGTGTACTCCCATGTGACACACAGTCATACAATAACATTACATCACGTCTGTATCCATAGAGCCAGTGAGTGTACTCCCATGTGACACACGTCATACGATAACATTTCATCACGCCTGTATCCATAGAGCCAGTGAGTGTACTCCCATGTGACACACGTCATACGATAACATTACATCACGCCTGTATCCATAGAGCCAGTGAGTGTACTCCCATGTGACACACGTCATACGATAACATTACATCACGCCTGTATCCATAGAGCCAGTGAGTGTACTCCCATGTGACACACAGTCATACAATAACATTTCATCACGCCTGTATCCATAGAGCCAGTGAGTGTACTCCCATGTGACACACAGTCATACAATAACATTACATCACGCCTGTATCCATAGAGCCAGTGAGTGTACTCCCATGTGACACACAGTCATACAATAACATTACATCACGCCTGTATTCGTATAGGCAGAGGACACCCACATTTTGCATCATGCTGCTGCAGCTGCTGTTTGCTTAGTTCTGTGTAATAGACGGTAATTAACTTTTAATGGCCAAATTCTACACCACCCACGGGTTTTTTTTTCAATGATTGGTTACTCGTTAGCCAAAGCTAGGGATCTAATCCAGGATTTCATGCTCAGCAGACCAACAAGGCAGGCAAAATTGGACAAAAAAAAAATTACCACCATTTCGCGTTGCAGTGAGTAATGTATTGCACAAGAGAATGCTGTAGCTGCCCTTTCTTTAGATACCAAGCTATTGTATTCTCGTTTATCACAATGATATAACAACAACAAGCAACTAAGTTTGTTTACCCTTTTGTACGGAGTAATGAATGTAGTCGATGGAGTAATAATGTGTTTTTGTACTTGCAACAACACGGTGCTGGCAATTAAAATATACTGGCAAAATGTGGGTAACTAAAGAAAGAAAATCTATTTTTTGACCCAGGATCATAATAAATCGAAAGAGTCACTTTGGTACTTGCCTGGATTTGAACCCACAAAACCTCATGCATGAGAGGCAGGTCTTAACCACTGGGACATCACCACACAGACGGACTGTGAATTACATAATAAAAATCACCTGCTCTGCAAAGTTGTGTATCGCGGACTGAATACTCCATTTGTTAGCTCTGCCGTGTCTGTTTGTAAGTTAACTATTCGGCTCTAATATTTGTCAATCTTTACGATCCTTGGTTAGTATCTGAAGCTGTTGCAACAAACGTGTACATCACACGTTAATTAATTGTAATTAAAAAGTTTAACATTTTGAGGTTTAGTCAAACTATGCGCGGAGTGTTACTCGTGAAAATAGTGATTATTGTTTTTGGTGAGTTTTATTTTGTATTTATTTTAGGGATTCATCATCATCATTATCAGCCTATAAATGTTCCCACTGCTGGGACACAGGCCTCCTCTCTGTGAGAGGGAGTGGGCCGTAATCCACCACGCGGGCCCAGTGCGGGTTGGTAGATGTCACATGTCTCCGAATTTTCGGTTCTAGAACATGCCGATTTCCTCACGATGTTTTCCTTCACCGTTTTGAGAGCAGTAGTGATGAAATAATTTACACAAAATAAAGCACCTGTCTGGGTTCGAACCTACGACCTACAACTCGTAAGTCGCGGCCGTTACCACTGGGCCATCACTGCTCCTCTATTTTAGTGACTAAAATAATTAAATTATTTTAAAGTTATTATATTTTCAGTCCTGTGTATATTTTTCGTTCGAACCCTGCGTTTTAACCGGAAGCGACTATCATACGAACACGCGATTACGCGATCGTTTACCTGAATGATGACCCGCAGTGACCGATGTGGAAAGCAATCAATCTACTGCGGACCAAGTAGTCCGCTGCAAGCACAATCTATAGTTAAATAGGAGATTATTGACCCAAGTGACACCCAGTGATGTGATGCTCCTGACCAAACCATGTCCCACATGTTGGAGTGTCCAAAGTGTGCATACACTTACACTTCTGATTATCTAGAAAACGCCATTGATGCCGCGATTGGCGTGGCCACCTGGTGGGCCAAGCTCATTTAACATAATACATTTACTTACTATCGATTTGAAAAGAAGAAGACCTGAATTATTACGTACATACGCGACTTGATTGATCGCGCATTTATGTGATCCTAACTGTAATATTATAAATACAAAAGTGAGTTTGTTTGTTTGTAACGCTAAAACGGTTGAACGGATTTGGATGAAATTTGGCACATGGGTAGACCATAACCTGGGTTAGGACATAGGATACTTTTTTATCCAGATATTCCCACGGAATCGAGACTTTGTGGGTGAAATCGCGGGGCGCAGTTAGTATTCATACAAACGAACGCGACAATCGCGGCAAAAACACATAATCAAAAAGAAAATAACAAGGATTATATCTATAGAATTTTGGTATTGCAGGCGGGACAAACAAAATTTACACCATCATTTCAGGTTGCCTGCAATACCAAATATTTTTATTTCAAGCTTTTTAGTTTTAACCGCAAATTACCGTATCATCCGCTGAGAGCACAATTGGAACACCGATATTTTCCGCCATTTTTGAGATCGTCTGAACTGTCATGGCCGCGGTTGGTTGACATCGATGGGATCAGAAGTGGTTCTCTATTAGAATATAGTGAAGTCAATTTAATCGAATTATGGAACAAGTATCGGTAAACTACTGCTTCAATATTTTCCATGTGTTAATGTACTTAAAATAATATTATATTGACTCATTACTAGCTTTTATTTGATACCAATAATGTTTTTAATTTTTTTAAGCCTATCCCTCCATTTTTTTTGTATTTGCAGATGCAATATTTAAATATTATACAATATGTCCGGTTTCGTACTGCACAAACTTAAAGGGGTGATAGTTTGCTCTATTCTATCAATAAAATTATTCTACATGTAGGGTCGGAACCCATCAAACACAAAAATGGCTGCCATTCAGGAGGGGTCCTGAATGGCAGCCATTTTTGTGTTTTGATCGCCTTTTATGGAGCGTGCATACTAAAAGTATAGTAACTTTAAAATTTAAAGCCCAATTGTCATAAAAAACTACTTATTGTTATAAGTAGTTATAACAAATTGTTTATTTTAGAAATTAAATCCATGTTGTTGTTAGTAATAATTTTACAGCTATATTAGTAAGCACACATAGAAGAACATTTCCCTTAACAGCACCTATGACTAAGTCTATCCAGTGCTTTACTGTAGGCACAGGTTTAGGGGCTGTCTGAGCGATTTTGAAAGTTGTTGTTACTACCGCGAACTCTTGTGATTGTTGTGATGACGTCACGGATATCGTGTGTTTCAGAGGTCACGTCGGCAGCGCCTCAGTGTGACATGACGACTAACATCGAGCTGGATGAGGGTAACATGGGACAGAGCGCCGACTTCAACTGGCTCGGGGTAGTCCAAGTTTTCTTAAGTTAGTGCTCATCTTCTTCAGAAGCCCGTTTTTGCTTCATAATTTATGTTGCTGCATTAATACGTATTTTTCCCACTTAGTAAGTGAATGATACTGTTATTTTCATAGCAGGTAGTGGTATTCGAATTTTTGTGGTACTACAGCTAAAAAGTGATAAATAAAAACTTTTTACAAAAAGTAAAGTTTTAAAATAAGTAACACGTTACTCGACTTGGGGATCGAACCGAGAATCAGAAACAAAAACAACCGACTTCCAAAAAAACACTACAAAATGAAAAATAACTTTAATTTCGGAAGTCAGTGTCTTTGATTTTGAATTTTCGTTTTTTGCCACCGACTTCCGAAATTAAAATTTATTTTTCACTTTGTAGTGTTTTTTTTTGGAAGTTGGTTGTTTTTGTTTCTGGTTCTCGGTTCGAACCAAAAGTCGAGTAACGTATTACTTATAGCGTTTTCCATTAGGATTTTTTCAGTAGCAACCGTAAATTTAGATTTGCGCTCGGTTCATTCCAATGCGAAATATGGGTGTTATTCAAAAATTGCAAATTGTTCAGTTTCCATAAAATGGCATACAATAATTGAATATAAGTTTTGCCATTCAATAATTGCATGTGACTTCCATTCACACCAAGGCATGCATGGATGTTTTGCATTGTCTAAACACGTCCTTGTTCAATTGATTCAAGTAATGATTTGCGTTGCCATTATTTCATTCAATTTTATTGAACGTCTTCTCAAGAGCTTTTTTAACTTGTTTCCATCGCTGATGTTTGAATGATAGAAAAAATGTATGCCAGTATTGAATGCGATTTGATTGTGTATCAAATCGCACGAACTACAAAATCGCTGTTTACATCTATACAGTTTTGAAAGATATACTAACTTTCCCGTATCGTGCAACCCCATTTTAATAAAAACGTGCCGGTCGATTTGACGGCAAAAAAACTTTTTGACATAAAAAAAAAAACAACCGACTTCTAAAAACACTACAAAGTGAAAAATAACTTATATTTCGGAAGTCGGTGTCTTTGGTTTTGTATATTCGTTATTTGCCACCACCTTCCGAAATATAAGTTATTTTTCAATTTGTGGTGTTGTTTTTTAGAAGTTGGTGTTTTTTTTTTTTTGTCAAAAAGTTTTTATTTCTCGCTTTTTAGTGGGTCAGTACCCTTTTTTTTTTTTTTTTTTTTTTTTTTTTTGGGTGGGAAATTATCAAATAACTTCTCCCGCTCTGGGCGGAGCGGGAGGGCGTGTCAGACTCTTACTGACTAAAACCCACCCGTGTTCCTTCGGTTGCCCTGTTGCCAGGGGCCACGATTTCCCGATCGGTTTTCTTCGAACCCCCGGCAGGCATTGGCCCTAGTGGGCCCCGTCAATTCTGCTGACATCTCTTTGAGGCGCGCGTGGAACACAACGCGCCGTCGACCCGGGCTTGGTCCTTATCGGACGGCGAGCTACCCATTGCTCTCCGTCCGCAAGCCCGCGCCTACGGTGGCCGGAAATCGGCTCGCGATTCCCGCCCCGGGCGTCTCCTTCTATTGCGGCGGTTAGGGGCGTGAGGGCGCGAAATTTGCCTCTCCCTCATGCGTTCCGCCTCCTCCTTCGCGAGCATTACCGCTTCGCAGAAGGAGGTGACGGCCTGCCATTTCCTCTCGCTCCGTACCATGGCCTGAACCAGGGCCGGACGCGAGAGATCACCGCCGCCGATCGCCTCTACGAGAACACGGCGTTGCTCCGCCCAAGCCGGGCAGACCTCCACCGTATGCTCCACCGTGTCCTCAGGCCGATCCACACAATGGTGACACCCGGGTGTTTCCTCCCGCCTTATCCTGAACAGGAACCTCCCGAAGCAGCCGTGTCCGGTGAGGACCTGCGTCAGGCGGAAGGTGAGAACGCCGTGGCGTCTCTCCAGCCACTCCTCAAAGACGGGTCTTATCGCCGCGATTGTGGCGTGCCCAGCGCGGGGTTGCGACAATCGCACCCTCCATGACGCCATGAGATCCCGCCGGAGCTCTGTCCGCTGTGCCGCAATTTCTTGCGGCATCGGGGTTAAGCCCCGGCGTTTCGCCTCCTCGCGCCACTCCCAGACGTGCGCGAGGACCTTTGCCTCCAGATCCCATGGCGGTAATCCGGCAAGGAGGCTCGCCGCCTCGCAGGAGACCGTGCGGTATCCTCGGGCCAGCCGGATGGCCATGACCCTCTGGGACGCGTTCAACCGGCGGGCTGGCCGCAGCCTCAATGAACGCGCCCACACCGGTGCCCCGTAAAGGGCCATGGACCGCACGATCCCCGCATAGAGCCTCCGGCAGGAGGCGTTTGGATCCCCTAGATTGGGCAGGAGCCGCTTCAATGCAGCCCCGGCCCGCTCGAGTCTGGGAGCCAAACGTCGGAAATGTTCTACGAAGTTCCACCGGCTGTCGAGGACGAGTCCCAGATACTTCATCGTCGACTCGACACCGATGTGAACCCCTCCCGCCATTACCTGGGAACCCGACGGTGGCGCATTCCGAGGACCATGAAAACCCATGGCCTCAGACTTGTGCAGGGCCACCTCGAGTCCCAGCTGCCGGATCCTATCGACGATTGTCGCAACCCCGCGTGTCGCTAGATCGGCCGCCGCCTGGTACGACCCCCCCTGCGCCAGGACAAGCGTGTCGTCAGCGTAACAAACGACGCTGACGCCGCTAGGGAGGTCGGCGCGCAGCACCCAGTCGTATCCGATGTCCCACAGATGCGGCCCCAGGACCGAACCCTGTGGGACACCGCACGACATCTCTTGCCGGTTCCACTCTCCTTGGTGACCGGGGTAGATGACGGCCCTGTCCGTCAGATAGGCCTCGACCACACGACAGAGGTAGGTCGGCATCCGGTGATACCGGAGTGCCTCCCTTATGCAACTCCAGGGCAGGGTGTTGAAGGCATTGGCGATGTCTAGAGACACCGCCAAGACGACCCCACCCCGGGCAACAGCATCCCCCGTCGTGAGGGCCCGCACACGCATGATGGCGTCCACCGTAGAGCGCCCCCTGCGGAAACCGAACTGGCTCTCCGCCAGATCCGGCCCCACTCGCACCAGCTGCCCGACGAGGCGGTCTGCAATGACTCTTTCAAAGAGCTTGCCCACCTCGTCGAGCAGCACAATGGGCCGATAAGCGGACGGAGAGTCCGCTGGGCGCCCCGGCTTCTTGATGAGGACCAGTTTCCCCGTCTTCCAACGAAGTGGGAACTGGCCCCTCTCCATGCATGCGCTTAGGAGCCCCCTCAGTCGAGGCCCGAGAGCCCCCATGGCCAGGACCCAGGCTTTTCCGGGTATGCCGTCGGGTCCTGGGGCGGTATTCTTCGCACTCATCTTGCGTACCGCCACTCTCATTTCTACCTCAGTCACCTCAGGAGAATCGTCGTCGTCGGTGTGGTCCGCATCGGGCATCGCAGTAGGCGGAGCCATGGGCGGAGCAGTATGATCCCCTCTAGAGGGGAACAGAGCGCTCACCACGTCCCCCACAAGCTGGGGCCGGAGACTCTGCGTCAGCGGGGGAGCCCATGGGCGGAGTTTCTCCCGCACCATCTTGTATGGGCGCCCCCACGGGTCCCGGTTGAGAGTCTCCAGCATCTCCTCGCGGGCCAACGCCCTGGCCCGCAGGATCTCCGCTTGGAGGGCGGTCTTCGCCGCTCTGTACCCCTCGTACAGCTCCGCCTCAATGGCTTGCGTATCCGGAGGGCGGATACGGAGCCTGCGATGCCTGGCGTACCGGCGTCGCGCAGCAACACACGCCTTGCGCAGAGCCTCCAGCTCTTGCGACCACCAGTACAGCCGGCGCGAAGCATGTCTAGGATGGACCCGGGGCATTGCCATGTCACACACATTGGACATGGCCTCCCGGAACCACTCCGCCTCGTCGTTGATGTCGGCAGGCCTGTCCGGTGATGACACCCAGGCCTGCACGATCGAGGCTTCCAGGAGAAGCTCCCGGTCCAGCTGCTTCAGCGCCCACCGCGGACCACTCGGGGCCTGTCGGACCGGCGCACTCGAGGTCTGGGTGGAGACGTCAAACCGGATGTACCGGTGATCGGAGTAGGTCTCCACCCCCTCCATGACGCGCCAGTCAATGACACGCGGCGACAGAGCGGGGCTGGCGAACGAAATGTCGACCACCGATTCGCCCCGCATCCGCACACACGTGGGGACAGAACCCCGATTTAGGACGACCAGGCCTGTCTCCAGAGCCCAGTCCTCCACCATCCTGCCCCGTGTGTCCGTATACCGGGAACCCCAAGCCAGATTCTTGGCATTGAAGTCCCCGAGTACGAGCACGGGGAGGGAACCAAACCCGACGACGACGACTCTTAACTCCGCAAGGGAGTTGTGGAACTCGGCAAGAGTTCGGTTCGGGGAGAAGTAAACACCCACCACGACAATCTCCCCGAACCGTGCTGCAACGCAACCCCGTCCTCTCTTGACCGACTCGAGGGACGGAGTACCGGCGGCGGCCGATGAAATGAGGGTCACTGAGCCGCTCAGGTCCTCCACCCAGTCATCCCTGGGCGGGACAAAGTACGGCTCAGCGACCACGGCGATGTTGATCGACCACTGCGCCATGCTCTGGAGCAACAGATCCTGAGCGGCGGCGCAGTGGTTGATGTTCGCCTGGAGGAGGCGAAATGGGGCCGTTATTGGCATTCCATCTCTACCTCCCCACGAGCCCCCTGCGAGGGCCCTGCCGCGGCGGAAACGGCAGCGGCGACAGCGACGGTGGACGCGGCGGTGGCCACGGTGGAAGTGGCGGCGGCTGCGGCGGTGACGGCGGTGGTGGCGGAGCGCTTGCCCCTGCCTCTGGCCTCGGCGGGTGGAGCGCAGGCCCTGCTCCCAGCCCGGTGATCGGCCGGCTTGCCAGCCGCCGCACATACGACACAGTGCGGCGTGGCGTTGCACGAGCCGGCCTTGTGACCGGGCTGACCACAGCGGAAGCAAAGGTTGCTGCGGTCTACCTCCGAGGTGCACTTGGCCCCCACGTGGTGGCCCACCTGGCACCGGAAGCACCTCAGAGGTCTGGGCTCCAGCAGTTTGACTTGCGCCGAAACCCAGCCCACCAAAAGCCTTTGGCCCTCCCCGGCTATCTTTTTGGCCGCCGTCACGGGGCAGCTCACCCTGATGGCTTGCATCCCCGTGTGGTCAGGATGGAGGGTGCCTGCCTTGACCTGCTCGACAGAGCACCCTCCAGCCTTAGCGACGGCGGCCACCACCTTTGCCTCCGTCACGGAGTCGTCCAGGCCCTGGATGCGCAAGTCAGCGCACTTGGTGGGCCTGGAGACTCGGGCCTCGTCCGCATTTAGGGCCGCCCTGAGCTTTTCAGCCAGAGCGTCAGCGGCTGGGCCACTGGCCGCACCAGGGACCTCCAGCATCCGGGCCCCGGTTGCCGTGATTTTGATCTTTATGCCCTTGGCGGCGCCGATCTCCTCCAGGTTCATCACCCGGTCCACCGTCGCGAACACCTGCTGGTAGGACACGCCCCTTTTCTCCGCTTCCGGCTGCAGTGTGACCACTACAGCTGCGGACTTCGGGGCGCGGAGCCTAACCGCGGCACTTCGCTCCTTGCGCCGCTGCCGCCTCGCCTTCTTTTTGGCCGCCCTTGCCTCCTTACTGGCCTTCTTCTTCTCCCCGGCTACTTGCCATCCGGCGTCGGCCGGAGGAGAAGATTTAGGAGGCGGAGGTGGCCGTTTCGCCGCCGTCTGGGCCGAAGCCCTCGCCGTCAGGGCCGGGGCCTTCGCCGCCTGCGCAGCCGCTCCACCCTTGGCCTGTCCCTGCCTGCCTTGGCTTGGCTTGGCCGCGGCAGATGCGGCGGCGGCATACGACGCCGCCTTCCGCTGGTCTATGGCCGGCTGGCTCGCCGCTAGCGGGGGGCGCAGGACTATAGCCTCTAGGGCGGAGAACCTGCTCCGCAGGGCGGCCATCTCCTGCCGCACCAGGGCCAGAACCCGGTCCTCCGCAGGCACGGGCACGGGCACCTGCCCATGCCGCTCCCCTCCCTGCGGCGCCTCTCGGGGGCCGGCTGCTCGCAGCCCAGCCAGGTCCGCTCGGAGCTTCTCGTTTTCCTTTCGGAGAAGCTCCATGGCGGCAGTCAACTTTGCGACCTCCGCCCGCATCTCGGACATACCGTCCGACGGAGGCCCAAAGTGCAGCTCCTTCGCTGCCGCCAAAATAGAGGCCGCGGCCGCGGGTATGGCCTTGTCCTTGGAGGATTGAATCCTCTTCAAGGCCACAGCCCTGATCGCGGCCTCCACGACCTCCGCAAACCTGGCTTCCTGCTGTTGATTGGAGCCGCCGCCAGCGACGTCCGACTCACCACCAGAGGCTTCTGAGAGGACCAGCCCGGTGCTGGTCTCTCCCGGGTGGTGCTCCTCCGTGGTGAGGCTCTCGGTTGGCCGGGCCAGTTCGACTGGGCCGGCCTGGCTTGACTCACCAGCCTTCTTGGTGTTGAGCCCTCTACCCACACCTTTCCCCTTTTCTTGGGCCTTACCCCGCCGGCTGGTGTGCATTTTCCGCCTGCTGTCGGCGGAGGACCACTCCCCATCATCCGAATTGGGGCGCTTCCGGAAGAATTTCCGGATGATGCCATCCGCCCCCACCACTTCGCGCCCCGAGCTGGAGCCCTCTGCGCCCGATGCAGCGTCGGACTCCGACCCCGCATCACTCCTCTCCCTTTGCGTCGTTTTGTTTTTGTTTTTATTTTTCATATTAGTTCCCACGAGTATAAACTTTTTATCTTCTCAAAATAGTGTGGTTCGCACTAATGACTAATTAAGCTACCCATTAATCAAGCTACCAACCTCCCTCACGGTGCGCCGCCGCTTGGAGGTTTGGGGTGATTTTTTATAGAGGTTTTCTACCTCGCGGCCCGGGCGGTTAAGCCAAGACCCTCGACCCCCGTCAAATGCCAGAGACATGACCTTGACACTCTTCGGGGCTACGAGACCAGCGGTGACAGGAGAAAAGACTTCCTCCTGCCCGCCCGACGGCAGGGTTAGTGCACGCCGAGCCCGCTCCTACTCTAACGCTGCTCAACGAGTGCTCCCTAGTGAGTACCCGTTAGAGCGTTATCCTCCGACAGGATATTGGCATACGGACAACGAGACCCCTAGCTGGGGAGTCATTGTCCGTACCCCAGGGTGCACCGTCCCGGAGACTGGCCTTCCCCCCGGACGCATCCATAAGGGAACTCCAGCCCCCAGGCACACGGGGAGGTTTCCTGTCCAAGCACCCCGGGTCAGTACCCTTGAAGTACATCCTTTCCAATAAAAAAAGAATCATCGAAATCGGTTGGCGAGATATTGAGTTATTCGTCCATTTGTCGAGCACATGCTTAATGCAAATTTAAGACTTATATGGTTTTCTCATGGATGCCATTGCCAGAACTGGACCAAATTGAAATGGGACCACACGGAAAGCACCAGCTTTCAAATAAAAAAGAATCATCAAAATCAGTTCACCCAGTTGAAAGTCGAATTGAGAACCTTCTCCTGTTTTTGTAGTCGGTTAAAAATGGCTAAAAAGAAAACATAAAGTATTTGAACCTAGTCTAACAAAATTTTTAATTATAAAAAGTAATACAACAAAATGTATTGGCCCCTTAAGCTTAATATAGGTTGTAGGTAATGTTTTGATCCAAGCGTATTACTTTTTAAAGAATTTTGTTTGTGCCGGGGGTTTTTTAAATTTTAAAAACTTTTCTTTCCTGCTATTTTAAACTTTATATACTTATTACTAGTAGACACTCTACGATCGACACAAGCCTCGCTTAAATCTGCGCAGCTGTACGTATTTTTCCCATAGTACCTAACGTTACAAAACCCTCATTTCTTTTTGCTACTCGACCATCAGACCCTGATTACCATCATCACCTATTCATTGAGACCATTCTAATGAGCCCAAACACGATACCTCTGCTGTAAGTTGGTGAAGGAGTTGGGTATCCTGCAAATTCCAGGTAATGCTGCAGCATCAGTTCAAGGTTAATACGTTATTCTAATATCATTGAAATAACAGACTACCAAATTTCGACTCGTTCAGACCTGTGGAAGATTCTCACATCTATTCATCAACTAGAAAATAGCTGGTGATCTTCAAATGGTTGAATTGATTTTCTTGAATCATAGCTAAAACACTCTCGATTAAGGGTCCACTCTTTATAGCAGAACTTTTTATGTCATAATATTATTTTGCATAACAGCGGATAGCATTAACTTTATTTCACAGAAAATCTTTTGGCAGACACTCATTTATCATACATTCAAAACTCATAATTTTGTAAATCAGAATCATCTTTAGGCATAAATTTAATATCCATAATAATTAAAAAGTAGAACCATCATATCGTAGAAAGTTCACAGTCAGAATCGTCGTTTGGCATACCTTTCATATCGATAATCATTAAAAGGCAGAACTATCATATCTCAGAAAGTTTACAGATAGAATCATTTTTTGGCATACATTCCATATCCATATATTTTTTTTTAATTTTGTAAGTATTAAGCATGCAAACAAACATACACCATGCATGCAGCAATCATGCAGCATGCAAACAAGCATACACCATGCATGCAGCAAACATGCATCATGCAAATAAGCAAACACCACGCGGGAAGCAAACATGCAGCACGCAAGCAAGCATGCAGCAGGCATGGTTTCTGTCACGGCTTCGACGCTGCGAAGCTCCGGCGGTCCCACGCGAGCTTATCGTCGCAGATGGTTTTAGCGCTCACCACCGCAGCTTCGGCTTGCTGGCCGGCTGGGCCGGCCAGCCTCAGCCGCGGTGGCGAGCGTTAAATCCACCTGCTCCTCAGCTCGAGGGCCGCCTCGCTCCTCCGCGCCTACGCGGGTTTAAATTACACTCTAGGGGTAGGGCAGACAAGACTACGTGGACTCGGTTTTGTAGCGATTCGTTTCTGTCGCTAAATTTTGTAGCACAACATATTGACTTTTTAAGACAATATTTTAATTTTTTTATTTAAGTTTAAAAATGCTATTTTATAGAAATGGCAATATGCCTAATAAAATTATTCCAAATGAAATTCTGCCATCTTCATAGTATGCCAACTGAAATTGTACCAAATAATTGTCGCTTTAAATAAACATTATGCTAAACGAAATTATGCGGAATTTTAACTCTGCCAAAGGTAATTATGCCAAATAAAATTCTGCCATTTAAAAAGTATGCCATTGTAAATTCGGACATATAAAAATTCGGTCAAACAATAATTATATTAAATAATTTTTATGCCTTTAAAATATTCGTTTGAAGAAGATTATGTCAAGTGTGTTATGCCAAATGAATTCCGGAGCATTAAAATTCTGCCAGATAGAGGGGACCCTCGATTAACTCACCTTTTAAATAAAACAAAAAAACTAAATCGGTTCAGCCGTTTTGGAGCTACGATGCCACAGACAGATACACAGATACACACGTCAAACTTATAACACTCCTGTGTTTCCTTAAAAATGTATTCATGCGATTTGCATCGTTTACACAAACATAGTTAATATAAGTTAATAAAAAACATAGTTGATCGCTGACAGTTCACACGGCTGGCAAGAACTCTCTCTATTGTACGTTTCTTGAGCGAGTACATAGCTAGTCGCTTCTTCGTCGGCTGGGACAGGTGCCTTACATCTCTGCCCACCCCGTTTGGGAAATACCTACTGGTACATAAATCAATTCCTATACATCCACAGATGACAGCGACGCCATGCAGGTGGCGGTGACAGGCATCGTGTTAGTGAAAACGAACCGCGCGCTCGTCAGTGCTGACGATATCGTGCGGATACCGAAGCGAATCTTCAAGTAAGTTATTACCTTTACTTTCAAATGTCTTGCTTTAAGACGCAGATATATGACAGTGACCTTGAATAGTTAGCTTGCGTGTTCTGTACTGAGCTCACGCAACGTGTCGTACGTCCAGCCAGTAATAGGACTCGCCCATCAAGGAGCGTTGTCCCAAATTAGACGCATTATTAATTTATTACACGTAAAACAAAAGGGGATCCTGCCGTTTTGCCGAAAAGATTTTGCCAAATTTTCATTACCCAAACAAATTTTAGCAACCTTTTTTATACCAATGTAATATTTAGAATAATTTTAGTACGCACATTTTCATTTGGTCAAATGTTTACTTGGCAGATTGTTACCAAGGATAATGTCATTAAGGCTTTTGGTCTTTAATCAAATGATTTATTACAGCAAACAATATTTAGACAGTAAACGTTTAGTCAAATGATTTGTTATGACAAAAAATATAAAGGCAAAAATAAGATTTTTTTGGGAATTGTATAATTAAAAATGCAATTTTATTTTAATATAGGTAATCATTTATTAACGCGAGTACAAAATAGCAAAAGCTAGTACTTACAATTTTAAATTTTTTGCAATGGACATTAATAGATTTATTTCGGAGTATTCAGACTTGTGTTGCAGAACTCGATTAATTCTGTCGAATTTTTTGTTAGAATTTGTCCCAAGTGGAAAAAGCACCCTTTGCAAGCAAGTAATTTGTATAATCTGTGCAACTAACATATAGATGCAAAATTGTTGTCATTGGCTACGCAATCGACTAAACAGAAATGGTAAGTTTAAAATTGACGACACCAAATATTTGGCTTATTTAATTTTGCGTAAAATATGTTATACCAACTGAAATATTTGACTAGATAAAAAATGCTAAAAGTACTAGTTGGTGAACAAGTTATTGTTCAAACGTTCACTTGCCAAACATAGGTTTTCGTAACAATTATTTGTAAAGAGATTTTTTGGTAAGTAATAATTTGGCAAATGAAATTATGCGAAAATTTGTTTGGGAAGTGATAATTTGGCAATTTCTTTTCGGTAAAACAAGGGAGACCCAAACAAAAGCTATTTTAATAAAACACGTATACTAAAAGATTGGTAATTAAATTATCTTTAAAATGGTGAAGTTTTCAGAGAAATACGCTTAATAGATTTTGCGTCATTCTCAGTTTTTTATCCGCGTTAGACATAACTTTACAAATTAATTTCATTATTTAATATAAACATAATCAAAATATGCCTATATTAAAATATTGAAAAATGCTCTAATTTAAAAAAAATAAAAATCAAATCACTAACACTACCTACTCGTTTAGATGTCATCTTTAGTATAAAATCATTAAAAGTCAGTTATCGTCCCCTTAAGTGATAAGAAGATATTAATAGGGCAAATTACATATGAGATGGTTCCTGTTAATACAGTGCCGCCCATGGGCATGTGCCCGTTTGCATTTTTCTGAATATTCAAGAAAATGGTCGAAAAATATCTTTACGTTTTTAAATTATTATTTTTTCAAAATCCCTTATCCTCCTTCTTTCTTCCTTATCCCTTTGATTTTATGAACTTACCCTAGTGTTTTTACAAAAAAATACTTTTTTATGTTTTCATCTCCATTTTTTTTTTGCGTAGTTGACAAATTTTAATAAAATGTTAATTAATCCGATAAAATAACTCATTATAAGCCTGTAGCAATAATAAACAGAATCCACATCGGAGATATGGCAAAGACAAAACAAAAAATTGATTAACATGAAGAATATTATGGTGCCTTTCCATGCTTGCCAAGGCTCCGCAAGCATCCACAAGTACAAGCGTGTAAAGAGGGCGTTTGGCTTGGCTTGCGTGAGCTTGTGCACGCTTGTCTCCGATCCGGTCTAGTGTTAGTTTTTGGGCACAGATCAAAGGGCGCTTGCGGCAAGCGCTTGCGATGCATTCACACGTTGGTGCGCGTTTAGTAGTCATTGTGATCTCACGACGAGCGCATGTTTAGGTTTTTGTTTAAAATGAGTGGCTGGGCGAACGAAAATAATTATATGTTGTGGAATAACATAACCGGCACAGATAATAGTAACCGAAATACCAATTAAAGTGAAATAATTAAATAGTTACCTGGTACGATTTTTATGAATCTTTATCATCCACCATCTTCGTGGTGGTCCTTGTTTTTGTTTTACTTTGCTTGCATTTCAAATAAACCAAACGCAATAGCCGACACAAGTTAAGTGTCCGCCATGCTTGGGTGTACGTAGCACACTGACGCATTCACAAGCATGAAAACGACTTCCAAATGTCAAGCGAGATTTGTGGACGCTTGGGGTTTGAAGACTTTTTCCAAGGCTTGGCAAGCATATAAAGCCGGCGGCATTAAAGAGAGACCCCCTTTTCAAGTTATTTTTCGATATTTTTTATAAATATTCAGAAAAATACGGGCGGACACATGCCCATGGACGACGTTGTATACCCGTGACACTACGTCATAGTTTTTTAAAACCACCAAACTACCAATGGAAACTACCAATTTAGGATTATGAATTTAAGTGGACTGTATGTAAAGGTTGGCGGTGGTAGGTGATGAACGGGCGATTAATTATTAGGAATTCAAGGAGAGCACGCTTACCTTATCTTCCCTCGCGACACGCGTTCAGCTTGAAGATGGCGGCGACGGGATCCTGCCTTGTTAGCTCGGCACTGTCTTGTCATTGGAGTCCCACATGCACCAAAATCACTCAACGGCACCCGCGGGCGGTTATTGTCGATAGTTCAATCACAGATTTATCGAAAGCGGTTGAAGCGGATTAAGCGAGCAGAGCGGGCGGCGTGCGCGCAGCTTTGTCACACGGCTACGCGGCGTGTCCGTCCGAAACGGAATCTGTCACGCCTCGGTAAAAGCGTGCTTTATTAGGGGGGAGAAAGGGATATATGATCGCCTGTTGTAATTAATTTTAATCCCACAAGAGATGGCGTTACCAGGTAGCCACTGCTTTTTCACTACTGTGATGAAATAATTTACACAAAGTTGATTCCACGGGGCCAAAACTGCTCTTCAATTATGTTCTTTAAAACCCTGTCAGTCTAAATAGGATAGTTTAAAAACATATCTTTTTGTGTTTCATTGGTTTTTGGGTGACGTCTCTGAGTGTAGAAATGGTGATTACATTGTTGTATTGGGCTCTTGTATAAAACAAATATTTAAGTGGCCCGGTAATAGTACAGTATAAAGAGAGGGTAATAGTAATAAAAAAATACAAAAAGTAAAGGAAGCTGAATTGGCACAGCTGACAGTATAGAGAGCTTGATGAAAGGACCTGGATGAGAGCAGCCGACAATTGAGTTAAATAGCATGCTATCGAAGAGGCCCATGGTCATCAGTTGACTAAATGTTTACAAGCTGATGATTACGTTGAATATGTACAGTCAAACAAAGAGTATGGTATTCAGACAAAAATATTTATCTTTCCGCTACACTGCCAATATTCACCCTCGACTTCTTAGCACACTCACAAAATATTGTTTAAAAAATGAAAAAATAAACAAATAGAAATGGTTGCGAGTGAGCGGCCTGTACACCAATTTCCTTGTTCGACTGTACAACAAGTACAGTCTTAGATTATAATTGCAGTTTCCTTCATCTATTTAAGGCACGACACTCGTGCGATGTTCATATCGCACGGCGACAACGCCGTGTACTACTCGCTGGTCTCCTACGTCACACACCCTGAGTACCAGACCGAGACCTTCAACAGCATCGCCATCATCCTGCTGAACATTGGCGGCTATAGTGAGTCTTCAATACTAATTCCAAACTTCCGTACTATCCATACTGATATTATAAATGAAAAACATGTTCTGTGATGGGTATTCTGTTTTCAGATCCGTTGGTACCAGTATGCTTTCCTATCGGTTTGTTTGATACTAGTTATCTTTACCTCACCGGTTTTACTGATGGTAAGTTATTTTAAATAAAACACTAGTAGTTGTTGCGTTTGAGCATAGCAATAGTGGTCATTGCCCTTTTTCTCCGTAGGAACCCGAACTCTAAACTATGTATGGTTTTTCGTTATTGGAACGTGTTCAAGATCACGATAGATTTGATTCAGGACGATAACGAACTTTATTTTAGTTTCTAAAATAAAAAAAATGCTAGAAAATATAGGAGGGTCAATGACCGCTATTACCATGCAAAAACGCGACAACTACAGTGCAGACAGTAGAAATAGCATAATTAATTATTTTTGTTGGTTTTACCATACAGCTCTGCTCAACCCATCGGGGAATACAGGCGTGTTGTTATGTTATGTGTATCATTAATTCTTCATACATATTACAACCCGGCTAGTTCGTAGTTTACAGAAATCTATTGGAAACACAAGATGAACCAGTATGTTTTTTCTGCTGGTCTTGGTTCTCGTCGAGTTTGAGCCGTTTAAATCCTCCGTTACTGCTGCTGACCTATTGAAAATAAACATACTTCCAACGCTGCTGCACCGTTTGTGTTGTATATTACTAGAGACAGAACTTTTTGTATTCAGATATATTTAATATGGCGAGTGCGACTGTGGAGCGATGTCTCAATTGCTCTTTGAGATTAACGCCCCATATATAATCATTATTTTATTTATTGTACTTAGTGTAGCTGTTTTCCATCCCTTCCTACTTACATAGACCATTTCATGATACAATCTATTATTTGAGTAGGATTTAGATATAACACTGAGCGATTGACTATCAAGTTATGATTGCTTCCATGCTTTGCATTTTAATGAAATGCGGGAATAAGATTAGGAAGTACAAAGACTAAGCACCACTGAAAAAACTGAGCACCACGAATCGAGAACAATTCCGCGACGTCTTGACTCCAATGCGACCAGAGGCTGAATGCCCTCCTTGCCGTGGCCTTAAAACATTACGACTCTGTAGAAGCGCGCCTTTTTTGGTGTACCTAGATCACTGTTGATGTCGCCAGTGGCGCGCTTGCGATTCGTTTCGTGTCCATACTAATGACTGGATCTGACATATATATATTGATTTGACTTTAGGGAAAGAACCAATTAAACAAATACCTCTTTTAGTATAAGAGATAGCCGTATTTTTGGTAACTATCGCTAGGAAGGCTGATTTAATATTTGGTGGGTGTAAGGCCCTCCTCAGGTGACAGTGGTGACGGTCTGCTCTCATGCGGCCGGCCAAGTGACTATCTATGGCCGCTCAAAGACGAGTTATTGTTACTAATAATGAACAATAACCAGGAAGGCTGATACTAGTACGGCATTTTAAGGTGATATATTGAAAAAAATGGGCTTTTTCTTTATCGTGTAACTTTCAAAGTATTTGGAATAGGGATTTCAAATTTTGGTGTATGATTTTTGACTATATGATCTAGTATCCGGAAAAGGGAATACACGATACAATGAAATTTTCTCGATACAAAAAATTTGCAAAGGTCTATCTATTTTTATCTTTTTTTGAGTATCATGGCGCAACGCTTATGAGTTATTCAATGGAATTTACTTTAAAACATAGAGAGTAAGAGTTTCGAGTTTTAAGAAAAGCAGTTTTTTTTTAAATAATACTTTTCATTTACAAAAGACGGCATTTCGTTTTGGCACATACGTTGTTTTATTCCGAGCGGACACACATTATCGTCATCTCTTCTTTCGCCTATCAAAAGTATTGTCATCACTCTCGTTCATTCATAGATCAGTCGCCCGATGGGGCTCATCGACGAAGAATCTATGTCACTTTTTTGCAAATCGGTGCGATATAATTTACGTGATTTAAAGAATTTTGTTTACAGAAAAACTTAGTACTTCAGCAAGTTAAAGTAATTATTGAATGCAATTAGTGTTGAATAGGTATTCAGACTGTGTGTGTGTGTATTCTTGTGAGTCCTGCGAACAATATCACATTATTTTTCTATTATGATTTCGTGGTGACATTTAAATTATTTATAAATATAGAAAGAAATATAAAACCAAAACTGAACAGTACCTGCAACGTTTGGAGTGCACAGGGCTATCAATGAACTCATTTTACAGGAATTCAATAGCAATAAGATAATGATAATAGTGAGTCGAATTCTCCACCTAAAGCACAACCAACACAATCTATTCCCGCTTTTTAATGTATTATTGTGTAAGCATTTTATTTTCTAAGAACATCTATTTTTATACCTACAACTTTTAATAATCTTTTATCTAAAGAAATAGGCTAAATAAAATTCGTTTTTAGGTTTTGAAATACGTCAACAGTACATCAATATGTCAAGTACTGTCACTACGAATCATAGATCACAAAAAAGAAATGGAGTCGCATTTGAATTGTAAAAAAGGAGAGTTTTTACCCGACTACGGCAAAATCAAAGGAGGGTTATGATTTTAACATATATGTATGTAACAGGCTATCAAATGCAAAATAAAATTCAAGTCAGACTAGTAGTTCCAGAGATTAACGCGTTCAAACAAACAAGAAAACAAACTCTTCAGCTTTATTATTAGGACTAGCTGCACTCCACGATTTCACCTGCATAAGTCCCAATCCCGTGGAATATCGGGATAAAAAGTATCCTATGTCCTAAAGTCTAAACCAATTTATCATCACTGTAATATTTTCAACACAATGTATTTTGTTATGAAATAAATTACTTATGATTATGACTTAACCAGGTCATGGTCTAACCCTTTGCCAAATTTCAAATATTATTCCCTCAGAACTCTAAAAAAATCAAGCTTCTAAGTCAACGCAATAAAAAATACGGCCCTTTATGTGGCATATTTTGATAATCGCAAGTAAATCAAAAACTACAGGGTACTTCCAGTTAACCTAGAATTATGAAATTTTGGCAGGAAGCAAGGTCTCACAGCACAGGTAAAGGAAAAAGTCCGAACATTGATAATAATTTGTAGATTTATAACATAAAAATTTTTTTTTTCCAATTCAAACTTGCATTTGAAATTGGAGAATTGACGGTGACGTACCTATCGATGTATGGGAGAACATGTTTCTCAACTACTAAGTTAAGTTTTTTTTGGGATAAATTCATCCCAACTACGGAACGGAACCCTTCATTGTGCGTGGCCAGTTTTTTTTGTATGTTTGTTTGTAACGCTTTCATGCAAAAACGGCTGAGCGGATTTGGATAAAATTTCGCACATGGGTAGACCATGACCTGGGTATGTCCTACATAAGATACTTTTTATCCCGATATTCCCAATGGATCGAGACTTATGCGGGTGAAATCGCGGCATACAGCAAGTATTATACAGGATGTCTCAAACGTAGTGGTCCAAAGGCAAATGGGGTAAAGTAGAGGTGGCCACCCATTATTTAAAAAAATTAAAGTTTCGATATTCTCAAAAGTTCAGAAGATTTCACTAATTTAACCATTTTCAAGAAACTTTACATTTTCATTTGGATTTTTCGGCCCTGTGGACAACATTTTCGACGTAGCGAGTTTAAATCGTAAGTACGAAAACATAGTGAGAAAATTGTTTAAAATGTTATATTTAAGATATTGTGACTATTTTTTATTGTGCTACTGTTTGTTTTTCCTTAAATAAATAAATCTGGCTTAAAGATGCCTTGATAGTGTAGGCTGGAAGATTACGTTCCTATTTACGTTTAGTGTGGCTCTGCAGCGCTTCAGATTTTATTTCTAATTTTTCATTAAACTTTATCGAAAATTTCTAAGCCCAGATTTAAAAAAGTGCACATAGCACATAACTTTAAAATTACCTTAATTATTAATAGTTAGACTGGGAAAATTTTACAAAGATAGCTTAATAAAAATAAAAAAAAAAAAAAAAAATTTTATCAGGCATCAAGGCCCATAGGGTGTTAGTATTACATTTGACTTAAAAAACTATATTAGTAGATATTAGATAACATGCAGGAACACAAAAAGAAGAAAGAAAAATAAAAATCATAATAACAGGAAGGTTCAACAAGCTTTGTTGCCAACATGAAGCTTGGTAAACCTCCCCATTGTAGGCCCATCCAGACTTTCTGCAAAAACCCTCAGAACGCTGTTGCTGCTCCCCCTCACCCGGAATATTACGGAGGCAACTTTCTTACGCATTATCGCAAAGTAGTCGTCAGTGTGCGCATCAGCGAACATACCTGACGCACTACAGTATGGTGGAAGCCTCAACAGTACCCTGAAGGCATTGTTATATTGAATGCGCAGGGCATTGTCTGATTTTAGGGTATGGTTATCCCAAAGACTGCTGGTGTAAAATATTTGGCAGTAGGCCTTAAAAAGAGTTAGTTTCACGGGGACTGAACAACCATGAAACCTTCTGCAGACCATATTTCCCCTCACAGCCAGTGCCCTGCGCTCCCTTTCCATATCCAAGTCGTCTTTTAATTCCTCAGTTACAATGTGGCCCAAATATTTAAATTGGGCAACTCTCTGCAAAGGTGAACCATCTAATTTTACAGGAGGAACAAATGTTGGATTTTTATTCCTGCCTCGAAACACCAACAACTCACTTTTTGTAGGATTATATTTTAGCCCGTGCTGTTTGGCATATCCTTCACAAATGGAGAGTAGCTTTCTAATTCCACTGATAGTAGGGCTCAGCAGCACCATGTCGTCCGCATAACTTAAGTTATTAAACATACTCCATCTATATGGCATCCGACATTCCGATTAATGAAAACCTTTAAAAAAAAATGGGTTTCATAACATGGTCGAACTACCCGCAAAACTTTATGCTCTAATTTTACCGAAACATCTCAGAAAAGCGTTTAGTATTAAAATTTAACATATTTAAACGTGTTCGTGTTCCTTCGGTACATGTGTTTAATTTTTAATTCTTTTTTTTTTACTTTCGCTGTTGACCTTCGTAGGCCTTCACAACTTGTGTTGTCATTATCAAAAGCCATCATAGCCCATAATCTGCCTATAGGCATTGGGCATGGGCTTGTATCTCTACACTATCAAGACATCTTCCAGTCATTGAACTCGCTACGTCAAAAATTTTGTTCACAGGGTCGAAAAATCCAAATGAAAGTAAAAAGTTTCTTGAAAATGGTTAATTTTCTGAACTGTTGAGAATATCCTAACTTTTAAATTTTTAAACAATAGGTGGCCACCTCCACTTTACCCCATTTGCCTTTGGATCATTACGTTTGAGACAACCTGTATACAGGTTGGATTTTTGAGATGGGGCAATAAAGGCAACTACCATAACCGTTGTTGCTACAGGAAAACGGTCTTAGAAGACTGTCCTTAACTTTTTAAGACATTTTGATCTGCATTCACAGATTTCGAAAAAAATATTAGTCAGCAAGAAAATGGGCAGTTTTCACAAAAACTTTTTTTGATGCCAATCGAACCTGTTTCTTTTATGGAACAAAAAAATTAAGTGGCCAACTCAGAACCAAGTCAGAAATCGCAAAAAACTTTTCCCATACGTTTTGTGTGTGGGAATGTCACTCTGTAAACAATAAATATTTTTGCTGATAATTAAATATTTTGTATTATTTGTCTACTCCATAGTTCGCAAAATTTCATAGACCGAGATAAATTATTGTTACTTAGCATGCGCTTTTTTCTTAGATATGTTTCTGTCTTTATCATGCACTTTTAGTATGACAGTTGTGCGACAGTGACAAGAATAATGCTTAGCCAAAGCCCATGCTAAGTAAGTAACGTTTTCAAATTCCGGTCAGTTATTTCGTTAGTTCCACTTTTTGCTACTGGTTCAGATACGTTTGTGGCAGCGCGACGATGTGGCGGCCGACCATCGAATATAGAACCGCCACTCCCCGCGTGCGGGGGCAATAAGCCACGCCCACCAAACTACTATTTATTTTCAATATAGGCCCTTAATAAGAGTAGTACCTATGTGAATAGTATAAAAACTGACGATATTCATCGGCCGGTACACTAAATATGGCCGCTCAAAGACGTATTATGGTTACCAAAAATGAATGATCACTAGGAAGGCTGATACTTATATAGTATTAAAGTATACGCAGTACCTATGTGAACAGTATAAAAACTGACGATATTGGTCGACCGGTTCAGGAGCTATAGCCAATGTTCCGTCCCAAGCCCGCGTTTCTGAACGCGGCCTTATTTGTCAGATGAAGTCTGCGGACAGCAGCTGTCACTTTGATTTTGACATTATTAGTTGATAATTGTTCCGGTTCGTATTGGCACGATGTAGACGTGATGAACCTTGTTTGAACTTGGAGATTCTTTAATCTAGTTCAATCTATATTTTGTGGACATAATTTTGAGTAATCCAATCGTAACTTTTGTCGTAACCCCATTTGTGATTTGTGGAACGGGTTATTTGTCAATTTGTTGGAAAATCGTTTGAGGTTAACTTGGATCCTACCGCAAGGCCTCTGATGTGATAAAAGTCTTCTTGTTGGCGTTTTGAATGGCCCTACCAAAGGCCTTGCCGTGACTTGGAGCTTGGAGTGGAATTCTTCGGTAACACTTTTACACGCATAACACATTCCATTGTACTCGCACATACATACAGGGATCCGAATTGGCCGGCAGGAGCACTCGCCAGTGGAAGTTGGTAAGTGATATTTAACCTTTGATTTTTACCCATGAAATTTATTGTACCTATTTTATTTGCCTCCGCGTATCGCGGACCTGTGACCTCGATCAGATTTGAACCTGGGTTGGGGTTGAACAGCCAATTCAATATATGAAAGTGTTGATTAGAAAATAATATATTTTTGTGATTATGATAATTCAACTTCAAATTCATTTATTAATTTTGTGAACATAGGGTAAAAAAGTTATACAGATGTTACAAATAAATAACGGTCCATACTACGTCCCGCCAGAAGGTATACAAAATTGTTTAGGTAAATAGATAATCAAATATAACATTAACAAAATGAAAATAAAAATATAAAGTCAAGGTACATATCACAATTTCATTCATTCCATTTCAATTTAATGTCAAAGGTATACAATCATGAAACGTGGCAAGCCACTAAACTTGTTGATCTTCCCCAATCTTTTATTCACTGGTTATCCTCTGAAATGAAATGAAATGAAATTGTTTATTCTGTAAATAGGATTTCGGAATCACTTTTACAAGTCATATAAAAAAAATTATTAAAAAGAAGCTAGATGAGTTCGGCGTTTCCTATCTGACTACTCTGAGAAGAAAGGCCGAAACAAACTCAGAGGTCGCAGTCTCTTTTAAAGTCCAGACATAATCTTGGTCAGGCCATATGAGGACCATGTAGATTAGTATCTGAAAAGGTCTTTTGAGGAAAGAACCACACAGATTTGAGTGGACCTGTCCAGTCAGTGCAAGCATTTGTCAGTAATCGTGGAGCTCAACTTAGAACTTGAGGAGCTCAACTCGACGAGCAATACCATAGAAAGGACATTTGGGTAGGCCGCAAAAACTACTCAAACTGACAGGCCATCACTAAAACTAGAAGAGAAATAAAAATAATATCCACATAATCCTCACATTCACAATAGTTAAAATAATATAATACTTTACAAAGTAATCATGTCATTTTGAATATAATTTTCAACAATGTCAACGTGTTTATAAAACTGGTATATGTTGATTTTACATAATAATTAAAATGTCTAGTTTTATGGTTTTATCACAAGGCTTAGCAGAGCGAGCAGTTCAATCCCAAGCTTTTTAGGGTTCCGTTGCCAAATGGCAAAAAACGGAACCCTTATAGATTCGTCATGTCTGTCTGTCTGTCTGTCTGTCCGTCCGTATGTCACAGCCACTTTTTTCCGAAACTATAAGAGCTATGCTGTTGAAACTTGGTAAGTAGATGTATTCTGTGAACCGCATTAAGATTTTTACACAAAAATAGAAAAAAAACAAATAATTTTGGAGTTCCCCATACTTAGAACTGAAACTCAAAAAATTTTTTTTCATCAATCCCATACGTGTGGGATATCTATGGATAGGTCTTCAAAAATGATATTGTGATTTCTAATATAATTTTTTTCTAAACTGAATAGTTTGCGCGAGAGACACTTCCAAAGTGGTAAAATGTGTGTCCCCCCCCTGTAACTTCTAAAATAAGAGAATGATAAAACTAAAAAAAATATATGATGTACATTACTATATAAACTTCCACCGAAAATTAGTTTGAACGAGATCTAGCAAGTAGTTTTTTTTTTTAATACGTTATAAATCGTAAACCGCAATTTACCTTTCATTCAATGTTACTTGCTGCTACGGAACCCTTCATGGGCGAGTACGACTCGCACTTGGCCGCTTTTTTATCTTCTAAATAATCTGAAATTGTATAGTACCCTTTTTTACAAAGTTTGGTTTTAATACAGATTTTAAATCGTTTAATGGGTAAGTTTCGAATGTCAATGGGGAGTTTGTTGTAAAAGTGTATACATTGACCCATGAATGAGTTGCCTATTTTGTGGAGACGTGTGCGATGTACAGCAAGGTTGCACACTCCGTCTCCGCTCTAGCACACTTCGTCTCCGTAACAGGGTGTGTTAGTGGAAAGACAAGTATGAGACCAAATACATCAAGCCCAGAGTCGCTTGTGAGGATTTGTGAGATAAACGCTTAACAACTTCTAGCTCAATCGAATAATTACTGACCATAATATGGTTGAGCTCATAAAAGGAATATAACGTTTGAGCAAAGCACCCGGAGACACAACCAAACACATTAAATCTACAACAACAGGTCTTATTACCTAATTCTAAATGTTCAGTAAAACTATGGTCGTAATGGTATCACTCTCTCATAGGATAAACTTAACTTAATCACTCAGTCTCAGATGGTATCTCAGTTGGCGGAATCAAGTTCCTTGGCATGGAACACCAGGTGGAACCCTAGTTTCCCACGAACAAACGTGACTTACAGGAACAGTCCGTAGAAGAAACGATGACGCTATCGTAACTTGTAGCGGCGACACTTCCTCGCACCAGGATTCGGATAGATAAGGCCTTCCAATACAAAGGGACGGCCACACTGCCTGCACTCGTCGGGTCAAACCTATAAACCGCCAAAGCCCGGGTCAACCATTACATTGCCCGCACGCTTATCGGATCTAACCTCCAATCTCCCAGAACTCGGAACTCGGGACTAACTTCTAGTGCGCCAGACCACAGGACGACACCAGGGCATCACGTCTTTACACGTTCGTATTAGCTCAGGCCCGTAAAATAGCCAGACAGGTTCCTTCAGCTGAAACACAACATAACTTATGGAAAACCTATCGGGTCCTTGGACACAGTCCAATCATCACAGAACTGATACCTGTCAAATAGTGTTAGTAGTACCTGTTGAATCTCCATTACCGCGTCAGGATATCACCATAATCGGGAAAAACCCCCCTTTTCCTGACACACGCAGGATCAAAAGACTACTAGACTAGACTTCTCCATCGACCTTCAAGAAAAATCTAAACACAGACAAAACAGAATTCGCAAGTGACAGTCCACCTCTGGAATTCTATGACACTATTACAATTTTAATTTATAAGTCGTTGTATATTTGTTGTATATTTTAAATGCGTTATGAATTTTAAATATGAATATAATGTTTATGCTTTTCATTATTTTATTTTATTTATCATCACTGTAATATTTTCAACACAATGTATTTTGTTATGAAATAAATGACTTATGACTTATCTATACATATAATAAAATCGTAGCGATGTCAAAACTGTACATTGAATATTTTTGAAAAAAAGTAATTGCCATGAGGTCTGGGATCGATTCTAATGCCGAAAATATTTTTTTTAGAATTTTTGTCTGTTTGTCTGTATGTATGTTCCAGCATGGCGCAAATTCTACTGAACAGATTCTGTTAAAATTTTGCATAGATATTCCCTGTGTGTCTGGTCAAATTATAGGGTATAAATTATCACGCTATTCGCTATGGGGGATGAGCAATATTACATTATGTCGTATTTTTATATTCTAGCATGATGCGAATTCTACCGGATAGATTCTGTTCAAATTTTGCATAGGTGTTCCCTATAAGTCTGGTCAAACTGTTGGTATAAACTATCACGCTATTTACTATGGGGGACGAGCAATATTATATTATGTTCGCATTTTTTGGAAAAAAACGCGCCAAAATTTTAGGATATTGTGATGGTTATCGATTTAACTTTTAGAATGATTATCATCACGCTATACCTTTATGGAACTGAGCAGTCAATCATGAAATATATAGGAACGGCTATTTAAAATAAACTTCAACGAAGCAATTAACTCAGCGGTTGGACGATTGCTTTGCAAACATGGGGTCGTAAGTTCGATTCCCAACTACGGTTTTTGTTTTTCTTTTTTTTCACATTTTGTTACACGATTTTTTTATTTTTTTTGTTTGATTATGTCCCTATAATATATTATAATAAAATCGTAGCGAAGTTAAATTTTTTGAAAGAAAGTTATTGCTACGAGGTCTGGGATCGATTCTTATGCGGAAAATATAGTTTTTAGAATGTTTGTCTGTTCCAATTGTACGGTATAGACTATCACGCTATTTGCTATGGGGGATGAGCAATATTACATTATTTTCTTATTTTTCTCTGCAAATTGTAAAAGAACGCGCCAAAAGGTTGGGATATTGTAGATAGTTACCGATTTAACTTTTTAAATGATTATCATCAAGCTATACATTTATGGAACTATGCAGTCAATCATGACATAATTATATAGGATTTAGCTAACTTTCAACAAAGTGAAGAAGTAAGCGGTTGGACGAATGATTTGAAGTGGTAGTAAGATCGATTTCCATCTGTTTTTTTAAACAATTTTTTTACATTTTGTAAAATGTTTTTTTTTTATTAATGTACAAATGTACAAAACAATTTTAAATTAATTCACAAAAAAAGGAAAATTTCTTAAGCTATGGGAACCTACTACGTCACAAGTACTTTACAGTCACAAAACATTCAAGGTTGTATTCTGATCATTTTAGAGGATTTTTTAAGACTGTAGGAATAAAATTATTTTTACAGATTTTGACAGCAGATTTGTCCCAGCGATTTTAAAATATGTATGTGTGTGAATCTTCTGGAATCGCTGCCACACTGCTTCCTGGGGACAAAACAGCGCACGCCATGTTTAAGATTCCCATCGATTTAGAGAGCAACGAAACGCCTGTTTGTGGGGTGTAACGCAACAGAACAAGAGATGTGTGCATAGGGATTGCGCTTCATCGTATAGTATGAATGCATTATGGCAAATAGAAAAGCAGTGGAAGCTGTAAACAGAACCCTGGAGGACATCCGCAGGAACCAAGATATGATGGGTGGTGTCACTGTTCTGACAAACAAAGTGAATACTTCGTTGAAAAGGTCGACTCTATGGTCGAGAGTTCATAAATTGCGCTTGACCATCATCATACGAGCTCGGTTTGGCGTGAATTCAAATGCTCAAGAATTCTCAGATGTTCTTCTAAAAGTTGGTGAAGGCACTCTACCAGAGACTCTTGGTAGAGTAGATCCCACTTTAGAAGATCTTATTCGTTCTGATATACGAGGACATCAGTCAGTACCAAGAGAATTCTTGGGTGTGTTTTCATTTTAACTCCGAAAATGATCAAGCTACAGCGATCAACCACAGTATTCTCTCACAAATTGAAGGGAGTGAAGTGATATACACCTCCATTAATGCCACATATTACCCCGTAGAATTTCTCAATTCGAAAATGGCAAGTATCTTTTCCGGTTGTATATCTGTGTAACGGAAATCGGCTCAAAGTCATGTCTTTACAGAGAAACGTCATCGAGACGGAAATTCTAACAGGTTGTGGTGATGGCGAGATAGTGTTTATAGCGCGTATACCACTCATTCCCCACCATTACCAGTTTAAGCGCGTGCAGTTCCCTGTGAGCGTATGCTTTGCGATCAACAAATCACAGGGGCCGACATCGAAGGCTGCGGGTGTCGACCTCAGGACAAGCTGCTTCTCATACGGACAACTGTTACGTCGCTTGCTCCCGAGTCACCATTCCTGACTGTATAATTTGGCTGCTGAGAATAAAACTACAAACGTAGTATACAGGGAAATTTTATAAAAATGTGGCTATTATTGTAGTATATTGTGATGTTTTACGACTTCCACGTGAACGAAGTCGCGGGCAGAAGCTAGTAAATTATAATTATAAAATGTGGAAAATTAAATCCGCCTGTTAATTAATTTTGAATACTTAACATCAAAATAACAATGATTATCCAATTTGGAACAGCGCCATCTTTACTGTTATTGTGAAAATCTTGAGATGTCGCTTTGGATGTCATTTTCCAACGTCGTGTTACTTCACTATAATTTTTTTTTTCTTTCCTCTAGATAAATTAAAAGTTATGCTACACGTAGTGACGTTCTGTGTTGCAGATTATGAAATATTGGAGAAGACGTTTTACCGAATACAATATATGGACAGACCAAAATGCGAGGAATTTTATGAGAATGAGGGGGTGAGTACCCTTTTTAGATACACCCTTTACACTAATGGTTGGTGTGGCGTGTGTTATTTATTTATTTATTTAACAGTTTATGTACACACATTTATACAGATAAGAAGAAAGGAAAAGAAAAATACGTACAAAGGTGATGCTTATTTCTATAGAAATCTCTTCCAGCATACCTGCGATAGGAAAGTAGTTAAAGAGATGTAGTCAACGTGTGTAAGAGTAGAAGAGAAAACAGAATACATAGAATAAAACTTAACTATTACTAAAACTTAACTATACACTAATTTAAATATAAACATACAACATGAGAATATACTTAAATACATACTTCTGAAATACATGTCACTAAAATAGATAAAATTACTTTATAAAAACTTTTATTTTACTTGTTCTGCCTAGCCTTTTCCCAACTATATTGGGATCGGCTTCCAGTCTAACCGGATGCAGCTGAATACCAGTATTTTACATGGAGCGACTGCCTATCTGACCTCCACAACCCAGTAACTGGGTAATACGATACCCCTTGGTAAGACTGGTTGTCAGACTTTCGGGCTTCTGACGACCCGTAACGATTGTCAAAGATCCACGAATGACAGCCGGGACCAACGGCTTAACGTGCTTTTCCGAGGCACGGAGGAGTCTCGATATGTACAAAAGGTCACCCATCCACGGACCAACCCCGGCAAGCGTAGCTTAACCTGACAGATTAACCCGAGCGGCTGTTAGCACTTAGCCACGAGCTCCTGAGTTACACGATAACTGATTTATTTTTGCCGTCTGTTAGTCATCAATTCATAATTCCTAGCATGTCACACACAATACATACTTAATTCTGTACCCCGTATATTCGAGGTCAGATGTTGAGTTGCATTTCATCACCATCATTCTCCTGCCTATCATTATCAGCCTATAAATGTTCCCACTGCTGGGACACAGGCCTCCTCTCTGTGAGAGGGCCTATATCTCAATATATTTGTGGTCGGCGTAACTTTTTTTTTCTTCCATGCTTCTCTATTTATCGTCATGTCGGTATTGCCTTGGAGTGCCTTACTAGCCATAATTATCATCTTTCACACAGTCCATCTAATTTTTGGTACGAATCGTCTGACTACATTTTCCTCATTCCTCCGCATTACGTACCCATAACAACTGATTTCCACACACCTTTCAGTCACCGGTGTCACTTTCAGACTTATACTTTCGTACATATATATAATTATTTACGGGAAGCACAGAACCGGTCGAAGTAGTGGTGCTTGGGTGAGGCCTATGTCCAGCAGGGGACGTCTTTCGGCTGAAATGATGATACAATTATTTATATTACCATCCACCCTGTCTTTCCCAACTATGTTGGGGTCGGCTTCCAGTCTAACCGGATGTAGCTGAATACCAGTATTTTACGTGGAGCGACTGCCCATCTGACCTACACAACCGAGTTAACATGATAAGATTGCTGGTAAGACTGGTTGTCAGACTTTTGGGCTTATGACAATGAAAACTCGTAATTACTGTCAAAGATCTATGAATGACAGCCGAGACCAACGGCTTAACATGTAATGGATGATCAACCATCCACAAGAGTTACTTAACCTTAAAGATCGACCCGTGCGGGTGTTTTTTTTATATTTATTATTTTACAGTGTGTCTTTATAATGTGAACATATGGAAATGAGAGAATCTATGCTTAATTTTATCGACGGAAAAAATCTGTTTGGCGTCTTATTGAGAAATTTTACGATTATTGTAAAAATTAATGAAAACAAAAACGATTTTTGCTGAAAAACATGTTTATTTTCAATTGAGGGTACCTACCTTTTTTCCACAATTTTCATTTTATATTGATGCCTAATTATTTTCAATCATTATGGAATTTGTTTCATAGCCATAGATCATTTAGTTTAAAAGTTACACCGTTTTATACATATATATTTTTTTAATTCCATAAAAATATTAAAAAAAAAATATATATATATTTTTTGGAATTAAAGAAAAAAAACCGTCGATAAAATTAAGCATAGATTCTCTTCTAGATCATTTCGATGTGTCCATTATAAAGACTCGCACTGTATGCGTTTATTCTTCTTCCAGTTAGTCGTCGAGAACCGACAGCCTATTTCATACCTATGCGGGAAGGGACATAGGTCTGGGAAGAGATGTGTATGGAACAACGGCATGGCGTTGGTGTCAAACAGCTCAGGATGGTTCACTCTGGTAGGTACAGTCGAACAAACTATTTAGTAGACAAGCCGCTAAGGTAGGTACACTTACTGCTTGTACAAACGCTTGATCGAATTTTTAATAAATTTAACATAATTAAAAAATAGCAGTTCAAATAAAAAAAATCAAATCAAATCATTTATTTCTTTGCAAAAATGTGTATAGTACATAGGTGTTTTTATAATACAGTTCTCCATAGTTCGGCTTCCAAAAAAACAAATCCACAACACTAGCTATCTTCACTCATAAAAAAAATATATTGACGAATATTAAACGCAAAAGGTACGAGTACATTCCTGGTTGGAACAAGTATGTTCGTGATGCTCACAGAGAGGCTCGACTGTATTACCAAACATGGTTGTTTTATGGTAAACCTGCCAGTGGTTATGTTTACAATAAAATGTGTGCATTTAAAAAAACCTTTAAGACCAATTTGAAATATTGTCAAGATAACCAACAGCAGATTAAAATGGATATTTTGGCTAAACATCACACTGAAAAGAAATTCGGATCATTTTGGAAATCAACAAATAGTTTGAATCCAAAGTTGAGTCTTCCTGTGAGTGTGGCGGGCGTACATATAGCTAATGCATTTCAGCGTCATTTCCAAGTTGAGTCACCTCTTATTAGATCTGTGCAGGTGGTTGATGCTGGGGCCAACTGTGGAGACATTTCTATTGTTTTTACGGCACAAGAAATTTCAGCCATTATAAAGAAAATGGAGAGGGGTAAATCCCCGGGTCATGATGCCCTCAGTATCGAGCACCTAAGGTAAGGTCACTTGCCACGAGTGCTTTCTTTGTTTTTTAACATGTGCGTTAGTCACAGTTACTTGCCGGATGACCTAATGTATACAACGGTAGTGCCTATTCAGAAAAATAAAACAGGGGATGCCTCTGACATCTCCAATTACAGGCCCATTTCTCTGGCCACTGTCATAGCAAAAGTTTTGGACAGTCTGCTTGATAAACAACTGGACAAACACCTCAAACTACATGATGCCCAGTTCGGCTTTAGGCCTGGGCTGTCTACGGAGAATGCAACCTTGTACCTCAAGCAGACTGTTCAATACTACACAGACAGAAAGACTCCTATTTTTGCATGTTTTCTGGATCTGTCAAGGGCATTCGATCTCGTACGTTACGATGTTTTGTGGCGTAAACTAGAAAGTGAAACTACTGCACCACCGAGATAGTGTCAATATTTAGGTACTGGTACAGTAGACAAAGTAATGGCGTGAAGTGGGTTGGTTCGCACTCGGACGTGTATCGGTTGGAGTGCGGGGTGAGGCAGGGGGAACTCAGCTCACCCCGGCTCTTCAACCTATACATGAACCAGCTGATCCTTGAGCTCAGCAGCACCAATGTCGGATGTCATATTGACGGAGTGTGCATTAATAAGTTATGCTGACGATATGGTGTTGCTGAGCCTATCGATCGGAGCTCTGAGGTGGCTGATCTGTATATGCGAATGTTATGTGGTGAATTATGGGCTCAAATTTATGACGTCACAAAGACGGTTAATGGTTTTTAAAGCAGGCAATGTGACATATTCGTGTATTCCTCATGTCGCACTGTGTAAAGAATCCTTGCGAAGAGTGGACAAGTTTAAATATTTGGGCCACTGGGTCACTGAAGACCTTAAAGATAACTGTGACATTGAAAGGGAACGTAGGTCGCTAGCTGTCCGTTGTAACATGCTGGCCCGCAGGTTTGCACGATGTACGAGGGCAGTTAAAGTAACGCTTTTCAAAGCTTACTTTCAATCCTTCTACACGTGCAGCCTGTGGGTCAACTTTACTCAGCGGGCATACAGCAACCTACGCGTTCAATATGTATAATAATGCCCTGAGAGTGCTGCTGCGGCTGCCGTAGCGTTGTAGTGCATCGGGGATGCTTACGGATAATAATATTGATGGTTTTACCGCCATTGTTAGAAAAAGATGTGCATCCCTGATGTGTTCGCGGCAGCACCAACAGTATTCTCAGTGTGCTCAGATCGGTGGGATTCCCCGATTTTGCGGAGGTGGATGCAGCTCCACGCTGAATTTTAATTTTATGTTATAATCTGTGTTTGTACCTATTAACACTAGATGTTAAGTAAAATTGTTACTATCCCTATGGACTCTGTCTGAAAATAAAAATATTCTATTCTATTCTATTAATCAAAACCGTCTTACTACAGGTTTGTTCTTTGATTTATCTAAAGCCTTTGACCTAGTGTATCATGACCTATTACTACAGAAACTGGAGGCAATAGAAATTAGAGGCATAGTGCTTCAGTGGATATCGACATACCTAAATAACAGCGGATTACCATTACAAAAGTAGATAAAAATAACGACATAACACCACACTTATCCGAACTCAAGTACAACAGATGTGGCGTCCCACAAGGAAGTGTGTTAGGCCCAATTTTATTCCTTTTGTAAGTACATAAATTCTATAATTAATATAACCAACCATAAATGTATATTATTTGCTGATGATATTTCTACACACACCAGCAAATTTAGCAGAACATAAAAAAAAACGAAAAACTAGTTTGTGTAATATTGCCGGCTAGTCGTTATATTTTAGAAACAATTATTTAAAATTGAGAAAACAATTGAATGTCACCTTTTATGCGATTGTTTTAATTTTATTCGTACTTACATCATTTTGAGCGATTTTCCCTTAATTATCATTTTATGGTTTTGTTTAAAATTTTCATTAAAATTCAGTTTAATTGTTTGTTTTTTATTTTCACATCTTTTTAAAAGACAAGGACTTCATTATGCCCGACTTGAGCGCAATTGAGATTGCCAGGGCACTGCAAATGAGGAGAAATGATCAAACCTACAGGTAATCTCAAGAATTCTTCACCGACCTGTTTCAACAATTTATCGCAGTATCCGACGATTCAGGGAGACTAATGCTTTTGTGAGAAGAGTGGGACAATGCAGAAAAAGACGTACTTCGAACAGGGATGATCGTTTCATTCAATTTCGCGTACGTAAGAACCCACGGCTGAAGGCCGTTCACGCGGAAACATCGATTTTCATCAGACCAATGGGTTAAAATATTGTTTAGTGATGAGTGCAGAATTCTTTTAAATCAAATTGGCGGAATGCAAAGAATATATGGACGCAAAGACGAACATTATAATCAGACAAATTTTGAAACTACAGTCGCATATGTGGGACATGTTTAGGAGCTCGTACAGACCTGGTGATGATCGATGGAGGAAGTCTGACTGCAGCTCGTTATGTAAGAGAAATTTTAGAAGAAAATTTGGTACGGTTTGCCTCTTTTATCGGTGACGACTACGTTTTGATGCAAGATTATCTCGGCCGCATAGTGTTCGTTCAACTTAAGCATATCTTAATAATGTGAATATCAAAACTATGGAGTGGTTGACGAGATCACCGGATATGAATCCGATAGAACACATCTGGGACCTGCTGAAACGAAGAGTAAAATTCAGAATCCCAGCTCCTGTCAACGTGGGTGAACTGCGAATCACCGTAGTTGAGGAATGGTAGAGACTATCACAGGAAAAAATTGAAAATCATTCTCAGCGTGCCTAGGAGGTTGGAAACTTTAATAAAAGCACGTGGAGGAAACACGCAATATTATTTTTTATAGCTTTTTAAATTTTTCTTTGTTCCCTAAAAATCAAGAAAGTTTCACAAAAAGGATTTTTCTCGCAAAATTAATATTAAATGTGATCTCATTTTAATTTTAAAAGGTGTATTTTAAACGAGAACAGAAGTATAAATACAAGATTTTAAAATTAAAGCGTTCTTCTAAAAATTTTGCCCTTTTTATATTCCGTTAAATGTGCCGTGTGTGTATTATTGTAACAACTGATAAGAAAAATAACATGATTGACGATCATGAGATTGATATTTTAATAACACTATTGAAAGTCTAATTGAATATCTAAATATAAATAATTTATCAATAACTCTTAAAAAAGCAGTTTATGTACAATTGAATAAATCACATAATGCTAAATACAATGTTAAAATGAATAAACATAAAACTGATGAAGTAATGCAAACTCAATTTCTAGGTAACTTTAGATCAAGACATAAATTGAAAAGCACATATTGATACCGTCTCCAAACATATCTCCAAATAAGTAAGTTCGTTTATGCACTTAAAGTCAGAAATATAAGAAATGTTAAAACGACAATCCATGTCCTACCATGCAAACGTTGAATCGATGCTCCGCTATGGCTTGATAATGTGGGGTAATAGCACAGATCAAAATAGAGGATTTAGAAAAAAAGAAAGAAAATTGCGTTTATTGGCATTAAGACAGAAAAATACACCTTAAAACTATAAAAACAGAAAACAATGATTATAATGCCAAAAGGGCTTCAGCTCAGCATAATGTAACACAAAGTGTACCACCTGACGCTGATTTTCAGCTGCAACCCACGAGTGTCATACGCTAGAATAATAATAAACACAAATATGGAAGTGTCAGTCCGTTTTAATAAATAAATTAAAGGTAATATAAGATAGGATAATATAAAAAAGCTCATACTAAATCAAATAAATGTTGTGACATAGGTACATGTGTGTGTACAGTGTGTTATAATTAATGAAAAACTGAAATAAATATAAAATGAAGATCCAATATCTGTGTATTACCTATGTAAAAATAATAAATCTATCATCTACAACGAGATAGTACCTTTAATGCAAAATCGTGACTGCGCTCTTCTAAAAATACTTATTTATCGCACAAAAAAAATGCATTAGAGCAATATATGGGCTTCGACCTGATGAATACTGTTAGCCGATATTTAAAAAGCTTGGCTTGTTGCCGCTACCGTCTCTTTACATATACGAAACATGTATGTTTGTGAGGAAGCATAAGGAATTATTTAGTACTGATTGAGATGATTTATATCCTCGTAACCGACGAGACCCCCACAGGCTCGTACTGGATAAAGTCAAAGTCAAAGTCAAATCATTTATTTCAAATAGGCCCATGTATGGCACTTTTGAACGTCAAAAATTACAAAATAATAAAATTGATTCTAGTCGCCCCTTCCAAAAGGTAGTTTTCGTATGGAGAAGAATGGGCAAGAAACTCCACCGTTACTCTTTTAAAATGTTTTACAATATTGTTTGTATATGTACGTACATTTGTTAAATAATTATTGTATGTGAAGACGATGCACCTAGAATAAAATTACTATACCACAATAGGTAAAAACAATTAAAAATGAAGCAACGAGAGATAATTTAATTTGTGATAGATACATGGTTCTCACATATTTACAAACATTGTAAAAGTAGATGATTTTCCTAAAATTTTACAATTAATAAGTCAGTGTGTAAGGAAGTAATTACAGAATGATATCCTTCCAAAACTAGCTAAATATAGTAAAAGTTATATATCTATGTGTGTACGTATTGTTAGGTCTTGAAATTAAACTATGAGTACTTTAAAATAATTATATTGTATACAAAGGAACAAGACGTTACTCACCCGCGCACTCCCGAATATTGTGTCGTCTATCGACCAGTTCGTGCCGATCGCTTGTGTAGCCCGCCCTGATACACATAAGGGTTGGGACAACCATTGGATTACCGTTATCAGTATTTATAATAAGATAAGAGATTTATCGTAAGATCTCAAGACATTAGATATGATATTATTCAAAAACAAATTGCATGAATGGTTGTGTAGTCATAGTTTTTAAAGTGTCAAAGACTTCTCTGAAAATAAATGTTAAATTACGCTTGTGTTTTGTACGCTTATGACTGTTAAGCAAAAACATGTATGCTCTTGTTATAGGCTGATTATGCTTATACGCTTATACCATCCAGTCGATTTCCGTTGTTTCTCAGATCGGTTTAAGCATCCACGGGCCTGGTTGCGCGGCGCCGGCTCGGTTCATCAGCATGCTCCATTACTCCACCTGGATCCAAGAAGTCACGCGCGATAGGAATGATCAAGAGGATGACTACGACTACATCTCCCCCCCTCACTTCAGGAGAACTAACGGTTTACGGAGCCGGTTTACGGAGTTCATTCCCATTCATAAAACGTTTACGTAAGTGTTCTGCACCTTCTTTTTGTTCTTCGTGGCGATGATTCCATTTTCATATTTTATACTAGCTGACCCCGGCAAATGTTGTTTTTCCAATTATTTGTTTAGGGTGGACAACCCTTATCACTTAGGAGTATGAAAAATAGATAGTAGCCGATTCTCAGACCTACTGAATATGCATATAAAATTTGGTAAAAATCAGTAAAGCCGTTTCGGAGGAGTAAGGTAACTAACATTGTGACACGAGAATTTTATATATAAGAAGAAGATGAGCTTCGACCAACATTCAACCACGTCGACAGCGTTAGCATTGGCCAAGCAAAGGTTAACATGCATGGAAGACTATGCAGGTGTTATTGCACATAAAGCAGGACAAGAGATGTGACATCGTTTGTGTTATGGCTCCGCAGTCACATTCTTGATCATCGGAGAACCCACTTTGTATCTGCAGCGGACCTCCTGGCTCTGTCGTCGGTTTAGAGATTCTGGTTCACCTCAAAACCCTATTACAGCTTCGGAATTAACAAATAAATACGGTAAATTGCCAGCCCGGAGAAGAAGAAAAAAAAAACCGGCTAATGAAAGGTTTCTTTCGTAGTTGGGATGAATTTATCCCAAAAACAAACTTAGCTTTGAAGTTGAAAAACACGTCTTCCCATATATCTTTATATAAACGTCACGGTCAATTCTCCAACTGCAAATTCGGACATTTTCCTTTACTTGTGTGCTGAGAGACCTTTCTACTTCGTGCCAAATTTTATAATTTTAGATCAACGGGAAGTACCCTGTAGGTTTTGATTTATTTGCGACTATCAAAATATTATGTCGCTTACATGGCCGTATTTTTTTATTGCGTTGACTCTTGCAAGCTAGTTTTTTTTAGAACTCCAACTGACCACAGACGTATTTGATATTAATTTCAACTTGATACCTCCACGCGGTCCTGAGAAAAAGGGTCTTGACAGACTGACAGACAGACGGACGGACGAAGAAGTGATCCTATAAAAGTTCAGTTTTTTTCCTTTTGAGGTCCGGGACCCTAAAAAACACACCATACGGGAACAGAATGATAATCTCTTTAATTTTGACGTTATTGACTATAGTGTCCCTTTGTTAGTGTTTGAAAGATTCGTCTGATCGATACACAGTAATACACAGTAATAACGCAATGGATATTGTTGCATAAAACAATTTCACTAAAACTATTGCATCTCACAATACTTCTTGTATTTGTTTGGAAGTCTAACTGAGTTTTTTTCTTTTTCATTAGATTTCTGAAACTTTTACACAATTCACGTGGTGCCATAAGCTCTAACTTAGAATTAGCTCAAGAATTTGTTTTCTTTACTAATATACTATCTAAAACCACGGAAGCTTTAAATCCAATATTTTGTATTAATACTTTGATTTAAAAGAGTGTCCGTGGAATTTCTTGCCCGTTCTTCTCCATAGGTACCTACTATGCTTTGGAATGGGCAACTAGCTTCATCTTTCTAACTGACTGACCCCTTCACAATTCAAAAGTACCTGTACCTAATTGGTTTATTTGAAACAAATGCTTTGAATTTGAATTAAAATAGCGCCAGGAAGCGTGAAATTCTTTCTTAAGTTTTTTGACATTTGATGGTCAGTGTTAGGTTGTACGTTGATCAAAATATGATTCGCGACCGTAACAAATATGTATTTGACGGAGAGGATAGATGTCTCTTTCGTTATTATCAGCCATATTTTAACTACTGTGGGCGTACTATGGGTAGTGTCGGTTATTGCGCAATAGAAAAACCGTTTGTAGTTCATAATCTGAACTACAAACGGTTTGGAATTATAATTTACGATCACATTAATCCAATCACACTAGCAATTCACACACTGTAGCTACACGACACGATTATTTGGAATGCGCGACAGTTTCTGAACGTCTTCACTGCTTGACCGCCATTTGTGAACTGTGCTTAGCTCCGGCTCCGTCCGGTCCGAGTGTTATGTTGTAGACTCTGTCAAATGCCGCTAGGCGGCGCTGGCGTCTCGATTAGTCAAGTCAGTAACGTATTTCCAACATTTTTATAAAATTATAATCATCAATACAAGTCTCTAAGTTATCCTATTGAATGACTATTTCAAGAAATCTTGACGTTTTAGGCCAATACTAATAGTTTCAAATTACAAAAAACTTAATATTCGCGGGCTACCTTGACGCATCGCACTTAAACATGTTTTAAATAATGTTGTTTATATTTTGTAGTGCCTTTTTGTTGAACTACACTACCCGGTTATTTTACCGTTATTTTGTTCTTTTATTGTTCAGAGCACTCCGGGAAAACGAATCATATGAGACAAACTTGGCTAGAGGAGGAACCTGGATAACCAGGGTAAAAACCGACAAATCAGAAACGACTACCGTTAAAATTGAAAGCACTACGCCAGAAGTAGCGATTAGAAAGTACGACTATTTTAAATATCCGTTCCCAGTTAATACGATGGAATACTTTAAAATAACGCCGTCTGCGACTCAGAACGACACCGTCTGGATAACCCCATGTAAGTTACATAAATTTCAATGTAAGTTGCAGTATATTGCTTTGTAAATTACATAAGTAAGTTACGTACATAATCTGACCAAGATTATGTCTGGACTTTAAAAGAGACTGTGACCTCTGAGTTTGTTTCGGCCTTTCTTCTCAGAGTAGTCAGATAGGAAACGCCGACCTCATCTAGTTTTTAAAATATGATTGACGTGTAAAAGTGTTTGTACAAATCTACTTACAGAAATTAAATCATTTATCATTTACATAATATTATATTTTACAGCTTACAGTTTTCACAGCTCCACCATTTTTACACGTATATTAATTTAGAATTATATGAAAATCATCATATCAAAAAATATAAAACACCAAAAAAAATGTGATTGGATTAGTCGCAGAATAGGTAATTTTCTTATATGAAAAAAGATATACGAGAAAACTTACGGAACATCAAATGGAAAGGAGATGGAAAATATTGGGCTCAAATGTAATAAGTTGAGATATGATATCCAAAAATTAGTCTTATTTTTTTATCCTTGAATATCAAAAATCTGCTCAATCAAAGTAATTAAATGTACTATATATACTTTTATACAATGTAGTGCATTTAATTTAAATAAAACATCATTAATTACTGAAAAACCAAAATAATGATTTTCAATTTCATATCGATTAAAATCAGTTTTTTTTTTTTTATGTCACTGGCAGTACATATTCTGCACTGGCAGACTGACATTGACAATTTGACACATTAGTGGTGGGTCATTCTCGAATTTTTGGCAACCGAAACTGTTTTCCCGACGACGAAAACGGTTGCAGAAACCGGTTAAAGGACGAAACTTTTCCAACATGGAATAGAATTGCGTTTTCGTCGACCGCAGTTTCTTAAAACTGTCAACGATTTGAAATGTATGAAATGATTTTTTCGCATCACGAACGACAGCACTGACAACTAAATGTAATGCATTATTGACTGTATTTCATTTCAAAGAGTTCACTTTTTAAGAGTTCACTTTTATTGGAGGGACTATTTTACGAGTGTGATAGATAGTTGAATCATTGTACCCGACTGTATTTTCTTAGATGTAAAAATCGCACCTAGTAATTCGAAGACTGGTTTGTGCAATAAAGACTGTTTGAAGTTGAACTTAGGACGTAAAACGGTTTCATCATCACAAAACGGTCTTTGTAAACGGTTCGTTGTCGCAACGCCCATACCTACTAGAACTAGACAGCTGTCACTTATTTCGTGCTTTCAGATGTGATTTGACTGCTTTCCCAATTATTTTTCATTTTCAACGGTCACTGCTTTGATTTTTACGGATTCTGACCCTGCCTACCTTGTACGACCCTTGCTTTCACACTGGGCACCGAAGATCGCTCACACGATTGACTTGGAATTGTTATATTTACCACCGCTTTGTGGATTGGATATTGTTGAAACTATGGATCGCTATGTGAATTATGGGATAGCAACTAGTCACTGCAATACACTAATGTATACAATGTATGAATCTATAAATTCATACCATTTAGATCTCGTTACTATTCAGGCCCAAGGGTGTATGTAATCGTTTCAGTCGCCTTTAGTTACGTATTTGTTTTCGCAGTCCACGAAGCGACTGTTTTATGGTTCGTATCCATAAATTACATAAGCAAAACGTGAATATTACCTTAAGATAAACATAAGTTATCCCGGTATGAATAAATTTTGTTCCTTAAAAAAAATACGTACGTGTGACACTCAGAAGGTTTTGCTATACTAGAAAAAAATTACTACAGGAGTTAACTCATCGTAACAACCGTTTACGCTGAGTACGCAGTCCCCAGCCTATGTAATAAAGTGCAACCTAGCAATAAGATCAATTACATGTTATTCCATATAATTGTTTGTGAAGTTAGTTCTTATATCGGCCTTCAACTTAATACACTGTTTTTCTGTAATTAAAATAATTGTAATAAATAAAGTTTTTTTTAACTAAATTCCCGATCGCCAAACATAACTGGCGCAGTCGGTAGGATCGCGACGCTCTAAGTTCGAATCCAACTCTTCGGCATAAGAGTGACGGTTCTCAAATCATTCCTTCGCGATCCGCAAAGAACCTTACGTGCGGTCGGGCACCTGTACAGAAGCAGGAAGGTGTTTCTCCGGAGAATTGGAGGAAGCTGTTGGCAGAGACAAGACTCGACAGGTGATGCAGTGGCTGCTTTGGTAAGTGCTCTCGTATTACCAAGTGTCCTTGCTCTATTTCCTGCCTTACAATAATTTTTGTATTTTATTTTAAGTATATGTGTGTCTGTCTATAAGCTAAAATCGCGTTAGTCACCCACATTTATTATAGCGTTAAAATATTCCGTGAAATTTCACGCGAAATACTACACCTATATTGTTCTGTTTGAGTGCTACTAGACAGGTAACTTACAGTAGAACAATGTCGCTGAGAGATTTGTTAATCAGTGCGAGATTTGTTTGCAGTCTAAATATGAGCGCAATCCTCTAAGACCACCTCTAGTTATTACTAATACACCGTGCAAGCCAATGGAACACATATTTATGGGTCTTTATTCACAATCATTGATAATTTCTCCAAATATGCTCAGGCAGTTCCTTTAAACGCGTGTAGTAGTGTGCATGTAGCGGAAGCATTGCTAGACGTGTTCTCGGTGTTAGGCTTACCAAACAAAATAACCACTGACTCAGATACTAAGTTTGATAATGACGTCATAAAAGATATCTGTGCCTTACATAATATTCATATACATTTCACGACACCATATAACCCTAACTCTAATTCACCCATCGAACGTTTACATTCTACATTAGCTGAAATAATTAGAATACAACGAATGACCAATAAAGACGAACCCATGCAGCTTATCATGAAGTATTCTATTATTGCATATAATAACTCTATTCATTCGGCAACAGATTATACACCTCATGAGCTATTATTCGGACATACAGCATCTAGGAATCCACTAGAATTATACTACCCAAAAGAATTCTATCAGGATTACGTTATTAAACACCGCGCTAATGCCGAGGCAGTTCAAGAATGTATTGCAGCACTTATGTCTAAGAATAAGGAGCAAGTGATTTCTAAACGAAACCAAGAAGCAGAAGAAATCAAGTTCACGGTAGGTGAGATCGTTTATAAACAGGTAGCAAAGTCAGCACGCAGTGATAAAACTAAGCCAGTGTTCAAAGGACCCTACAAGATCATCGACCTTCATCCAAATAATGTGGCTGAAATTATAGGTAACCACCCAAACTCTAAGTCCATTAGGGTCCATTTTAAACTACTCCGGAGGCCTCATCTTGTTGCAGGAACCTCATCTCAGGAGCCATCGTGCTCTACGCAGCAGGAACCGTAACCATCGACCCCGTTAATAATCAAAATGGCATCCTTCTCCTTAGACAAGGACAGCTCCTTAAACAGGACAATTACTTTAGTCTCGCTTGCATCTACAATATTACAAACCTTCATTTTACGTCAATCCAACTTATGTCGTTATATGCAAGTACTAAAGCAGCTGAGAGTGTTATGTCAGGAGAGTTACATAAAACATATAGAAATCAAATAGATTATAGTTTAGATCAAATAGGTAAAAAGATAAAGTTTATATTGATAAAGTCCGCAAGTTAGAAAAAGACGCGGTTTTGATCAATGGGTTAGGTACTGTCGTTAAATCCATAACTGGAAATCTCGATCATGATGATGCAGCAAAATTCGAAGAAGAAATATTTAACATAAAGAATAGAATTAATAATGTTCAGAATTTGCAAAGAAAGTCCTTAGTTCTAGCACAAGATACAAAAAATGAGTTTGGAAATCAATTAAGTAAATTAAATAGTAATCAGAAAAATTTGGCTAGCTTATTGAAAAACATTACAAGTAACAGTACGTAACTATTCATATACATTTTCTAGATATATACGTACAGATAGATTTTAGTTTACAGATTATCTAAGATAAGTTAATGTTGTTAGAAGATGCCATGACGTTTGCGCAACTGAGCACCATGCATCCTAGTATTATAAGTTCTCAAAACCTAATAGAGAAATTAATTAACTTAGGTAACACCTATTCGTTTCTTTAGACCAGTAGTTAGTATTAATCTTAGTAATATCCATAGGATAGAAAAATCAATTAGAGTTAAGGCATTCAGTACAGTACATTCTATAAACTTTATCCTATAAATCCCATCAGTAGCCCCACAAACCTATGACCTAATTCATCTCTACTCCATCCCCAATAAAAATAACCTTACTGTTATCCCTAAATCCAAATACCTTGCACTTGGGAACGACGAGTACGCCTACCTAGAAGAAGACTGTCAAGCCCTGACCGATGACATCCAGCTTTGCAAGACCATGGACACTAGAAGAATTGAAGACACCGAAGACTGCATCCCATCTCTCATTCAGCATCGTCAAGCAAACTGTACACATGCCAAGATGAGCCTAAGAAGAGGAAAAATTCAAAAAATCGGAGATAACAATTGGCTACTTATCCTGAACGAAGATGAAATTGTCAAAACACAGTGCAAAACTAAGACAGACTACAAAAAGTTAACTGGGATTTATCTCGTCACATTAACAGAAGATTGTCAAATTAACGTCATGAACAGATCATTACGAGCACATACAGACATAATCGTCATCAATGAGGTCATACCTTTAATAATAAATAATAATAATAAATTCATTTATTTCAGGTAAAAAATAACACCCATAGCCAAACACAAATTAATAAATTACATCAATAAATTAAAATACAATAAAATCCAAGATCAATTAAAATACAATAAAATCCAAGATCAATTAAAATAAAATAAAATGAAAATAAGTTATGTTGAATTGAAGTCAATTAAATAAATGAAAACAAAATAAATCAAATTAAATTAAATCAAATAATATCAAAAACAATAAATACATATTACATACATAACAAGCACAGACAAAAACGAACACTTACACAGTAACAATATGTCTGCTGCAGCATTGCCGGATGTAAGGGCAATCCAGTCTGTTGGCAATCATCGCCAGGACGGTGTTGGGGCTGCCCCGCACTCTGCGCACCAGAGACGCGCACTGCTTGCGCATCGTCGCATGAAAGCAGTCGGTGCGCGCCTCCGCGAACATGCCTGAGGCGCTGCAGTGTCGGGGCAGCCCCACCACCGCCCTGAACGCGTTATTGAACTGGACGCGGAGGGCGCTGTATGCCGCACGAGTATACTTTGCCCACAGGCTGCACGTGTAGAGGGATGTACAATAAGCTCTAAAGAGCGTTATTTTTACCTCCCTCGAACAACGCACAAACCTACGCGCTATCATATTACCTAACATCAAGTCTTTGAAGAAACTGTTAAATATGAATTACAACTAGAAGACATCTCACTAGACAGCATCCATGAAATTATCAACAAAGCAAGCGACCTCTCCTTACCAGATGACATCAATTGGCCAATGATGATGGCCACACCAAGTTGGACTACGGTACTCCTCTATATCTTATTAATAGCAGCAGCATCCTGGAAGCTGTACCGATGGAAGATCATTAAGATATCAGAAGACATCAGAGGCAGCGAGGCAACCGAAGGCAGCAGGGACGTCGCCAGAAGCAAGAGTTGCTTCTATCTTATGGAGGGAGGAGTTAACTCATCGTAATAACCGTTTACGCTGAGTACGCAGTCGCCAACCTATGTAATAAAGTACAACCTAGCAATAAGATCAATTACATGTTATTCCATATAATTGTTTGTGAAGTTAGTTCTTATATCGGCCTTCAAATTAATACACTGTTTTTCTGCAATTAAATTTTTTTTTTTTTTTTTAACTAAATTCCTGATCGCCAAAACATAACTCAGGTTATAATTTTATTTTTTTATTATATATTTTCAAAGAACTCTCCATTGGCGTCTATACACAGTTTCATACGTCTAAACCAATTTTCATAAATTCTAAGGATGAAGGGGCGTAAGTCTCCAGGATATGACGGGCTCAGCATCGAGCATTTCAGGCATGCAGGTGTACATCTGCCGGGTGTACTGGCTATGTTTTTTACGCTGTGTATCGACGGTCACTCATACCTACCAGAATCGCTGATGAAAACCTTGATTGTGCCCATTCTTAAAAACAGGACAGGGGATGTACCGGATAGGACGAATTATTGACCCATCTTACTTGCTACAACAACAGCTAAGATACTTGACAGTCTGTTTAATCAGAGTCTCAGTGAGTACTTACATTTACATGACGCACAGTTCGGTTTCAGGGCGGAATTATCCACTGAGAGTACTATTTTATGCCTTAAGCATACTGTCAGGTATTACACGGAGAGAAAGACACCGATATATGCCTGTTTCCTCGATTTGTCAAAAGCTTTTGACACAGTTTCCTATGACATACTATGGCGAAAGCTAGAGGAAACGAGCATGCCAACGGAATATAGCACTATCTTAAAATTCTGGTATAAAAACCAAATTAACCAGGTGAAATGGGGTGGTACATTGTCTGACGAGTATAAATTAGAATGCGGTGTAAGGCAGGGCGGCCTCACATCTACTGGCCTCTTTAGCCTATATGTGAACCAGTTGATCGAGGAGCTCAGCAGGAGACATGTCGGATGCTACATTGACGGAACATGTGTCAACAACATAAGCTATGCTGATGATATGGTTCTGCTGGCCCCCTCGGTCAACGCCCTGAGGACACTAGTTAAGGTCTGTGAACGCTACGTATCCGAGCATGGTCTCAGGTACAACTCACTGAAAAGTGAGGTACTGATTTTTAGGGCCGGAAAACAGAGACCTAGTACAGTGCCTCCGATCATGGTCGATGGATCGGCATTGAAAATTGTGCAGAACTTTAAATATCTGGGTTATCTGGTCGCGGAGGACTTAAAAGATGACCCAGATATAGAAAGAGAACGCAGGGCGTTGGCGGTAAGGAGCAATATGCTGGCCCGTAGGTTTGCTCGATGTACCAAAGAAGTTAAACCGACACTTTTTAGGGCATATTGTCAGTCTTTTTACTCGAGCGGCCTGTGGGTTAGGAATACGCAACGTGCCTACAATGCCCTGCGTATTCAGTATAATAATTCTTTCAGAATGCTGTTGGGGTTGCTGCGACATTGTAGTGCATCGCAAATGTTCGCAAATGCGCGCGTTGACGGTTTTCACGCTATAGTGCGTAAGAAAGTGGCGTCATTATTCCACAGATTGCGCGGTAGCACCAACACCATTTTGCAAATGATTGCATCCCGACATGACTGTCCCATACAGGCACACTGGGTGGGAATAGTTACAGGGAAATTATGAAAAAATATTAGAATTTATGTACCTACTAACATAGATCTTAAGAAAATTGTTACTAACACATTATATGGATTTTCTGTCCGAAATAAATGAATGATAATAATACTAAGGGGCCTCTGCGAGTTGGCTTCGGCCCCTCGTACGCCTTCCAAAAGTCCGGGACCCCTGGGTCCCGAGAAATGTCAAAGACGTAAAAATAATAATAATAATAACACCAGAATTTTGTAATATCTATATTTAAAAGAGTGGCCTTGGAGTTTCTTACCCGTTCTTCTCCATAGAGATCTACGTTTTGGAATGGGCAACTAGCTTCAACTTTCTGACTAACTGACCGATTCTTTGACAGTTCAAAAGTGCCTATAAATGGTTTAATTGAAATAAATGCTTTGAGTTTTTTTTTTGACACATTTTCCAATCGGCATCAGACACCTTGGTGTATAAGTTGACGCGGCTTTCGAAGGACCATACGCGGTTAAATAATTTTACGTGGGGTGGAATATTGGACGACACACAGAATTGAGCAAAAGGGGAATATGAGGTAAATGAGGTTATGAGTAAGAAAATAGGGATGGATGGACTTGCTTGGGAATCTTCTGGACGAAACATGTTGACTCAAGGACAGCTCAGGCTATCCCTCGTGTTCACTGATTTTCTTCTTTTCACTGTGGTGCACTTTTACTTGGTCTTTAAATGTCACACTTGTGTCGGCCAACACTTACAAATAGAGAGTTTTTGAGTTTTTGATATAGTTGCGGATAATTTTTGCGGCGCGGCATGGTGCGTGAAAGATTACTTACAAGTGTCCAAAATTTGAGAATTTCTTTCAAATCACGTGTATTGTGATTGGCTTTCGCGGTAGCAGAAGCCTCTGATTGGTGCGTGCGATGAGCGTCGGTCTCGTTCCGTTGTATGGGAATTGGGAGGGAAGGAAATATAGCTCAAACTGCGGTCGACAATATTATAATAAATTCTTATTACTAAAGCTTGCGCGAGCACACCTCTTCAATCTTCTTCTCAAATGCAGCAAGTAAATGTTAACGGGGCGACGTCCTCAGGAGCTCTAGTGAAGATGGGCGTGCCTCAAGGATCAATTCTTGGCCCTTTTTTATTTCTAGTTTATATTAATGACCTTCCTTACATGATGGCTAATTTATCGGATATAATTCTATTCGCTGATGATATTTCTCTTATTTTTAAAATAGATAGAAAAGACACGGATGTCTTACATGTCAACGATAGTCTGGCAATTCTTTCGAAATGGTTCGCAGCTAATAATCTGTTACTTAATGCGAACAAAACTAAATGTCTTAAGTTCTCATTACCAAATGTACCTCAAGTAGGTCTCAATTTAAAACTTGATGGTAAGAAGCTAGATGCTATTACGGAAACTGTGTTTCTAGGAATTACTCTAGATTCGAGATTGCAATGGGGCGCCCACATTAGAGCCCTTTCAGGTAGATTAAGTTCAGCTGCATATGCAGTAAGAAAAATAAGGCAGTTAACTGATGTAGCCACAGCTAGGTTAGTATATTTTGCTTATTTCCACAGTATTATGTCTTATGGCGTTTTGCTGTGGGGATCGGCGGCTGACGTAGATTCAATTTTCATTTTACAGAAGAGGGCAATTCGCGCGATCTACAAAATGAGTCCTCGTGAGTCCCTTAGAAATAAATTCAAAGAAATTGATATACTGACTCAGCCTTCTCTTTATATCTTAGAAAGTATTTTGTATGTTCGCAAAAACCTAGGACTTTTCAAAATAAGAAGCGATTTCCATAATATAAATACACGTAGTAAACATGAAATTGTGATACCCAAATTTAGATTAACTAAAACTAGTAAGTCATTTCTTATAAACGGTATCCGCTTTTATAACAAGTTGCCAAAGTCTGTTACAGAACTAAGCGATGGAAAGTTCAAAACCCACATCAAACGTGTCCTTATCAAAAAAGCATATTATAAGATTAAAGACTACGTTGAAGACAAGGAAGTCTGGCAATAATTCCTTCTGCACATGTGGCTTCCCTGGTACCTCATTAACGGCATAATAATGTAAATGTCTATTAACTGCTCCCAAATTACGATGATTATTTTATTTTACTTTTTTTTTTTTTTTTTTACCTACTTCATTGACATAATCTCTTCAGTATTTGGCATAATATACCTACAATTTTCTATATTTTTTTTTTTTAAATATAATTAGATTTGTTACAGCTGACTACAGCTGTATCATGCCACTAGGCAATCATGTCATTTGGTTTAAATAGGTCCTTATTTTTATTATTTTGTTTATCTTTTATATAGATTCTTTTCTGTTAGATTTTGTGAATGTGAGAACGTTGTAGGCTGTAGACTTGTGGCCCATTTTCTATTTTACTAAGTACCTGGTACTTGTTGATAGGCCTACACTGTCCTCCCATACCTATTTACACTGTAATTTGAAAACATTGTAGAAACAATTTATTTTGAAAAGAGTAACCGTGGAGTTTCTTGCCGGCTCTTCTCCATAGGAAGCGACCAATTGGAACCGTGCACCTAGCTTCTGACGTTTCATAAGTGCCCTTGTAGGTTTATGTGAAATAAAATATTTTGATTTTGATTTTTGATTTTTGATTTTGAGTGCATCTTCCGGTGATGAAAACTGTTTTCCTTTGAATTGATTTTTTATTTTGGGGAACAAGAAAAAGTCGCACGGAGCCAAATCGGGACTGTAAGGAGGATGACCTATAAATTTGACCGGTGTGCTGTCCAGAAATTCCCTAGTTTTGAGCGCCGAGTGAGCCGGCGCGTTGTCGTGGTGAAGCAGTAGCCCACGGAGGCCAGTGTTCGGTCGCTTGCTGCTTGCAGCATTAAAAACTTCTGGCAAATATTTGGTAATATACCATTCAGCATTGATGCTCCTTTGATCTCGTAAGGGCACTAACACCAGATAACACCAGATAAAAAACTTGCAATCAAAATTTTGCCTGCACTTCTGGTTCGCTTCACTTTGGTAAGCGTTGGTTCATCTTGAAACAGACACACGGTCGACTGACGCTTGACTTCTGGATCATACTGATAAATCCAAGATTTATCACCCGTAATGACATCATAAACGCGTCGAAACGAGCCTGTTTCAAATTTTGTTATCATGTCTCGGTACCATTCTACCCGAACCTCCTTCTGAGACTACGTTAGATTGTGCGGTACCAAGCGTGAAACTATCTTCTTACCCGAAAATGACCGTGTAGAATTTCATGCACACTTCCCAATCCAATCTGCAGTATATGCTGAATCTCTTCATATGTAATTCGCCGATTTTCTTGAATTAAATTTTTCACAGCCAGCACGTTTTCATCTGTAACAGCCTTCATAGGGCGGCCACTTCTTTTTTCGTCCGCCAAAGTTACTCGACCATGAAGCGTGAGCTTGATGTTGCGTTGAACTAGCGGAAAACAGTTGCTTTAGAAGGGCTTTTGTCTATGAATGCCATTCGAAGTCTTTCAAACAATTCTTCTGGTTTAAGTCGACATTTGAAATCGTACAAAATCATCGCGTGAAAATGTTCTCGTTGTAAATCCATTTTTCAGTGAGACAATGTTCTTTGATTTTGTTCGTATTATAAAAAAATGTAGAGCGAATTTCGAATTTGGAATGTTGTATTTTTTTGTAATAAATAGTTCATAGTTTTAATTGACATCAAAACTAGCCAGTGTCCCATAGCCAAAAACTGTTAGTCGCAAAACTTTCTGAGTGACTTGTGTATATTATAATATAAAGTCTACGAGTACTGATAGCTACAATACGCGAGTGTAACGGTTTAAAACAAGCCGGTCCTGGTGGATAGCATCCTGAGCCATTACCACACCGTGGGTCGCAGGTAGGTTACACGATGTTCAGCAAACTGGGCCCTCAGAGCTGGATAACCACACAGACAAAACAGTGGAACGAGCCCATCAGTGTCGTATTCCACGTTATGTGGCTGGTAAAAAGAAGCCTGCGGGTATTTCAATACCCCAAAGATGAAGGCCGAAAGAGGTCACTTCAACTGGTTTTACATTTGTGACAAATTTTAACAAGAAGGCTTTTAGACCAAATAAAAGACTAAAGCTTACGTTGAGAAAAAGGTTAGGAACCGCAGCATAGAATACGTATCATTAGACGAAAGAATGTTGTCACACCGTTTGTAACATCACTGTAGAATTCGCAAGGATCTAGCTATACTAGCTTTTAATTTCACACCGTTTGTAACATCACTACAAATAACGATGGTATGTAGCTATATTGGGTCCGCGCTCACTCGACCCGCTTAGACTCGACCCAAAGAATAATACCTGGATATTTCTGTTTTAAAAGGCGTAAAAACGTCGATGTATAGTCAGACAGAAAAGTGTCGATTTAACGCTTGCACCACAGAGAGTGAAAAATTTAAATAATGTTTGCATAAATAAATCAATAATTAAAAAAGTACGTACTTATACTTTTGTATACGGTTTGTTCTTTGTAGTAAAAATCACAGTTTATTATTAATTATCATTACAATCTTATAGCTAGTGGCCCGGTGGTATTTATTGAATCAGTCTTTATACGTGATTATAATTATTAAGTTAACAAGTACGTACTAACTTCAAAAATATAAAAAACATGATTGATGAAATTATCTTACAAAATAAACATTAAGTATCTTAAAAAATATAGAACTAGGTAGAAACAACACAATTAAAAGAATAAAGTTTTTTGTTTGTTTGTTTTGTTGTCACTTTGCTTGACGGTACAAATGACATTGAATTTTTTGTAAAACATCTGGTATTATTCTTCGGGTCGAGTCTAAGCAGGTCGAGTGGGTGCGGACCCGCTATATTAGCTTGTAAGTTCACATTTTATACAAAAAAAATATTCGTGACTTGCTTATGAAGGTATTTTTCTATGACTAATTTGTCTATTAAAAATTGAAAATTTTCTAAAAATCATATTCGAATTTAAATACTTAAGTGTCAGAAATATTATGACAAAAATATGAAAACTACACTTTTGACATCAGTCATAAACAGTCTTAATTATTAATTGAAATTACCAATCACATTGGTAATTCCAAATTTAAAGGATCATTTATTTCGGTAATGTCTGCTGGATCACATTCGTCAATTATTTCCTCTTCTGAATGAATATCACGTTCTTTTAATTTCTTTTTAGCATACCATCTTCGAGTACTTTCTCTACTTTTCTTCCTAGCTAATTTTGTTGTTTCGGTGTCAAATTCTGAACTGATGCGATTCAACCTTCTCTCTTTCTTTTCAAGTATATTTCTTTCATTTTTTATTTCCACAGAGCATACTTGTCTGGATCTTTTCCTATCTTTCCATTCTTTTACGTTCTGCGAGTCTCTTTTTCTCCTTCCTTTTATCTTTAGTTTGTTGCATTGTTGTGAACTGCAATATTAAAATAATAGAAATTAGATAGAAACTTTGACTTATGAATAAACAGGTTTTTATGGTTGTTAATACGGAATATTAATGTCAAAAGTGCCATTTAAATAAAACTGGTCTCAATTTCATTACATTATTGTTAGTAATAAATACACTGTTAGTTATGTTTGTTAATTCTAAATAATAATTATTAATCATTAACTAAGACCAAAATGTATCAAAAGTTTCATATGTAGAATAACTTTATACTCCTGTGATTTTTTAATTATTCAAAAGGTTATAGCTAAGTAAATATAATAAATAAGACTAGAACTACTCACTTGTACACAGTCAAAAATTGGACAAAGAGAATTACGCAACAAAAGCGCTCCTTTCGTGCAGGAGAGGCGAAAAATTAATTTATTTTATGATTCATATGGGGTTTTGACCATATGAATCAGGCACACATGAATTAGGATTTTGCCTACAACCATGCATAACTCATCATACATACTTCAGTATTGTCATGTTTCTACACGAATGTATAACCCAAGAGTATCACATGAAACTCAGATTGAAGTTTTAAAACAATAAAATAAATTTTATAAAGTAGGCAGTGTAATCAGAATGCCACCTTAACCAAAGCACAGATGAATCAGATATTTACCTTAGTAACACCGGGATCTAAGCCAACCACCCCCACGTTTACCCTTTTAGGTCATCCGTTGCACGACTGGCGTCCCTCCGCGCGAGAAGCCAGACTCTCATTATTATTACCCGACCAAGTACGGTCAAGTGCAGCTTACGCCACATTAATCAGTATTATACGCCGGACACTTCTTATTTACTTATCTATAAACACACTAACGTAGTTATAACTAATTTTAATTTTTTTGTAAGAGGACAATTCGTTTCCTTTCGATGTAATTATAATTTATATTGATTTATCAAAGCGAAAATGCGACATCGACCATTTTGATCCGGAAAATGGCAAACGGACGCGTTGTATGAATCAGAAGAATAAACTTCAAATATTTTTATTATGTACCTAGACAGCAATTATTTGAGAAATATAATTTGTCCCAGTTAGTGATACAGAAAAACTGTAAAAAAAAAATATATTCCGTTTTGTTAGTTGGTTACAGAAAATATACCCATAGAAATCGAAAATTTAGTCTCTGAAGAACTACCTATAACCAGTTGTCAATGCTGTCGTTCGTGATGCGAAAAAACCATTTTATACATTTCAAATCGTTGATAGTTTTAATAAACTGCGCTCGAAGAAAAGACAATTCTATTCCATGTTGGATAAGTTTCGTCTTTTAACTGTTTTCTGCAACCGTTTTCGTCGTCGGGAAAACGGTTTCGCCAAAAGTTCAAGAATGACCCACCACTAATGTGTCAAATTGTCAATGTCAATCTGCCAGTGCAGAATATGTACCGACAGTGACATAGAAAAAAAAAAAAACTGATTTTAATCGATATGAAATTGATAATCATTATTTTGGTTTTTCAGTAATGTTTTATTTAAATTAAATGTACTATATTGTATAAAAGTATAAATAGTGCATTTATTTACTTTGAGTTAATTATATTACCTAGTGCTACCTAGTGGGTAGGTTTTCTTTTTACCCGACTGCCCCAGAAGGAGGGTAACGTTTTTCGAGAGTATGTATGTATTTATGTATATATGTATGTATGTATGTCTATGTCTTTGGCACGCTCTGTAGCCTAAACGGCTTGATGGATTTTAACATGTGAGGTGTCGTTAGGTCCTCACCGGACACGGCTGCTTCAGGAGGTTCCTGTTCAGGATAAGGCGGGAGGAAACACCCGGATGTCACCATTGTTTGAATCGGCCTAAGGACACGGTGGAGCATACGGTGGAGGTCTGCCCGGCTTGGGCGGAGCAACACCGTGTCCTCGTAGAGGCGATCGGCGGCGGTGATCTCTCGCGTCCGGCCCTGGTACAGGCCATGGTACGGAGCGAGAGGAAATGGCAGGTCGTCATCTCCTTCTGCGAAGCGGTAATGCTCGCGAAGGAGGAGGCGGATCGCGTGAGGGAGAGGCAAAGTTCGCGCCCTCACGCCCCTAACCGCCGCAGGAGGAGACGCCCGGGGCGGGAATCGCGAGTCGATTTCCGGCCACCGTAGGCGCGGGCTTGCGGTCGGTGAGCAATGGGTAGCTCGCCGTCCGATAAGGACCAAGCCCGGATCGACGGCGCGTTGTGTTCCACGCGCGCCTCAAAGAGATGTCAGCAGAATTGACGGGGTCCGCTAGGGCCAATGCCTGCCGGGGGTTCGAAGAAAACCGATAGGGAAATCAAGGCCCCCGGCAACAGAGCAACCGAAGGAACACGGGTGGGTTTTAGTCAGTAAGAGTCTGACACGCCCTCCCGCTCCGCCCAGAGCGGGAGAAGTTATTTGATAATTTCCCAACCAAAAAAAGGTGTCGTTAGATTCGTATTAATTGTGGGAGTGTCATAGGCTATATAATATTTATATATGTATTGCATCTGCAAATGCAAAAAAAAAGGAGGGGTAGGTTAAAAAAAAACTACATTATTGGTATCAAATAAAAGCTCGTAATAATTCAATATATATTATTTTAATGAAACTAAATAGCTTGAAATAAAAAAAATATTTAAAAAACAAAAAACCCGACTGCAAAAACACATAACTGAAAAGAGAAAAACAAGCATTATAATCTGTAGAATTTTGGTATTGCAGGCGGGGACGAACAAAATTTACACCATCATTTCAGGTTATTCGTTTGTCCCGCCTGCAATACCAAAATTCTATAGATTATAATGCTTGTTTTTCTCTTTTCAGTTATGTGTTTTTGCAGTCGGGTTTTTTGTTAAAAAAAATATATATATTTCTGATGTTTTACTAGCAGCGCCCCGCGGTCTCACCCGCATGAGTCTCGATGCCGTGGGAATATCAGGATTAAAGTATCCTATGTGTTAGTCCAGGTTATAAACTATCTGTGTGCCAAATTGCATCCAAATCCGTTCAGTAGGTTTTGCGTGAAAGAGTAACAAACATTCATCCATCCATCCTCGCAAACTTTCGCATTTTATTATAAAATAATAATAAATAATAATTATAAGTAGGACTAATAGAATATTTCTTTGATACGATATTTTTTATAGAACCTGAAATTAATATGTGTGTAAAAATAATGAAGCCGCATTTTTATTTTACTACAACACATAGTTACATAATATATTATTTCCATGTAAATTACATATATTGCCGTGTGCGTTACGTATATTGGAGGAACTCGTGGCTAAATAATAACAGCCACACGGGTCGATCCATCAGGTTAAGCTACGTTTGGTGGGGTTGGTCCGTGGAAGGGTGACTTTACATACCAAGACTCCTCCGTGCCTCGGAAAACACGTTAAGCTGTTGGTCCCGGCTGTCATTTGTGGATCTTTGATCTTTGTTACGAGTCGTCAGTAGCCCGAGTCTGACAACCAGTCTTACCAAGGGGTATCGTATTACCCAGTTACTGGGTTGTGGAGGTCAGATAGGCAGTCGCTCCATGTAAATATTCAGCTGCATCCAGTTAGACTGGAAGCCGACCCCAATATAGTTGGGAAAAGGCTGAGCAGATTGATTGATGTTACATATATTGCCATGTAACGTTACATCTACTGCCATGTATGTTACATATATTGCCATGTACGTTACATCTACTGCCATGTAAGTTACATATATTGCCACGTACGTTACATCTATTGCCATGTAAGTTACATATATTGCCATGTACGTTACATCTACTGCCATATATGTTACATATATTGCCACATACGTTACATCTACTGCCATGTATGTTACATATATTGCCATGTACGTTACATCTACTGCCATGTAAGTTACATATATTGCCACGTACGTTACATCTATTGCCATGTAAGTTACATATATTGCCATGTACGTTACATCTACTGCCATATATGTTACATATATTGCCACATACGTTACATCTACTGCCATGTATGTTACATATATTGCCATGTACGTTACATCTACTGCCATGTAAGTTACATATATTGCCACGTACGTTACATCTATTGCCATGTAACTTACATATATTGCCATGTACGTTACATCTACTGCCATATATGTTACATATATTGCCACATACGTTACATCTACTGCCATGTAAGTTACATATATTGCCATGTACGTTACATCTACTGCCATGTAAGTTACATATATTGCCATGTACGTTACATCTACTGCCATGTAAGTTACATATATTGCCATGTACGTTACATCTACTGCCATGTAAGTTACATATATTGCCATGTACGTTACATCTACTGCCATGTAAGTTACATATATTGCCATGTACGTTACATCTACTGCCATGTAAGTTACATATATTGCCATGTACGTTACATCTACTGCCATGTAAGTTACATATATTGCCATGTACGTTACATCTTTTGCCATGTAATTTATTTATATTGCTATGTAAGTAACATTTATATTGCCTTGTACGTTACTTGTATTGCCATGTAAATTACATATATTGCCATGTAAGTCACATACAGGATCAAATTAAATAGCAAGCGAAACTCCGCAGATGTAATGGTTATCGAGATCTAACCATGATAAAACAACTGTGTAGTAGTTACTTGAAATATGTATTAATTTTTTAAATGAAAACTTCTTTAGGTGCGTTGGGCATTTTTGAGATGGGACTAAACCATTGATTTCGCGACATCATGACGACACCTCATTTTTGTAAACGCGATTGTGCTCTTTATTTAGATAAGGACACGGACCAATGTTCTATACAAGTATTTTTCTTCCACCAAGGCGATCTTGTTCAAGTTTTCACTTCTGTCAGCACTCCCGGAGTACCACCTTTTTTTTTAAATCTTCGCAGATGTAATATGTAGATATCGAAATCTAAACACAATAAACATTAAAAACAGATTTTCTCAACTCACACTTCAAATAACTATACTACTAGCGGTCTTTGACCCTAGAGAAACACCATCAAATCTTCTGTTTGTTTCTTATATCGTGTTAAGTTCTCCTGCGGAGTGTCGCTACTAATTTAATTTGATCCTGTAAATTACCATGTAAGTTACATAACATATTTCCATGTAAGTTACATACATTGCCACGTAAGTTACATAATTATATTATGTAAATTACACGGCAATATATATTATGTAACCTACAATGAAATATAAATATATTTCATTGTAGGTTACATATCGATGCCTTACGGGCGAAAAAGGATAACCGCCCCTTTTTAAATTTTACAGGGGAGTGATTTAAAGTTCAAAATAAACGAAAAAAAATCATAAAAAATTAAGTATAGCTCCCGAAAGCCTGGAAATGAGTTTTTATAATATGTAACATGCTATCTATAAGATGGCGTTTTTATTTTTACGTAATTCAGCCTGCAAGAAGCAGTTACTGTCGGTTATCCCCAAATGGTCTTTATTTTAAAATCACCCAAAATGTCGTAAATTGAATTATTAAATTATCTGATGCGAGTAAAAATGACCTAAATTCAACCCATGTTTTATTTAAATTAAGGAAAAAAAGGTCAAGTCTTGGTTTTTAGAGAAAAAAATGTGATAATATAATCTAACCAACAATGTAACAATAGTTGACTGAAAGGAAAATTGTATCAAGCACATTTTTTGAAAAGATGTCAATATTTAGTGGATGTATTTTGATTATTTTACTTTAAAAAACTGTTATCTCTGCATTTAACATTTCAAGTTCACCCAAGAGGTATAGGTATACAATAAAAAACCATTTAATTAGGTAATCCGCTCAGTCTTTAATTAACATAAAAATGGCACCTCACACTTATCAAATTAAAAACATACTAAATAACAATTGTTTGTAATAAACCCTCGTATTGTATCAAAAAATCACCGTGATCAAATAGACTTAGAACTATTGCACTAAAAGACTACAGACCAAACAGAGTCTGCAAAATGCGGCCAAAACGGAATAAACGACTAATTATGTTTTAAACACGAACAGGCATAACAAACTAAATACATATTTCTGAATTTTTACTTCCAGCCATAATAGTTTAACGTACAATCATTAAAATATTACAAAAAGTCCAAAAGGTGTAACTTCTTTATTCTTAAATAATTCGTAGATCAAACACCAAAAAAATAATTTTACAAAAATTGAAGTCGTTTAAAACGAAATAAATTGATAGAAGTCTATATTTTTCCTACCGCGTATCCGACAAAAAGTTTTACGTAGGCAAACGTTACCTAGACCAATCGACGCAGAAAAAAAAGGCGATTCTAAGTATGTATATAACTCAATTTCTCAAAAAATGTCGCTTATCTCTTTTCGGCCGTAAGACATCGATATACTTCCTTGCAAGTTACGCGTGTACTAAGGTATTCGTACCACCAAAACTATTATTTTACTACCTTGAGATGATTGATGATACTGCCACAAGACCGTATTGTTCAGGCCAAACAACTTGGTACACTCGACATTTTTGTATGGAATTTGACGTTAGATTGGCATTAGACACGTGTCGAACAAGTGTCCAAGTTTTTATGATGAGAGTATTATCCCCTAATAAGCGTTTCTTAATAAAGGGACTACAGTTTACCTTCTTTTTATTTAACGTGTAATAGTAACAGTTGATAGGACAGTAGGTACCGTTATTTTTACACGTAGCCGTCACCGAAAGTGCATTGTGCCACAATGAGATTTTTATTTCAAAATTACAGCAATAAAAGTTTTAGCTTGAGTCAAAGCTGTTCAGCACGTGTAAAATGACTGGCGTAGAAACTGAAGAAACCAGAGAAAAGGGCCGATTGTAGAATAATTGATAATATTTAAATCTTGTTTTCGTGAAAAAAAGTTATAAAAGTTGGAACTTTAACCTTCAATATCTCCGTAACCAGAAGGTTCCCAGATATGACCCGGTACAAAACTGATCACAATGCCAGGGAGTAGTAACTCTCGGCTTCATTAAGCGTCTTTTTACACCCGTTGTATTATGTTTATTCTTCGGTCATGCTACGCGTGCTGATCGCTATGATCACGATAAATGTTGTGTCATTTACACGAGAAGCAGAAGTAGTAATAAATCTTGAAAATTATTTTAAGTTCACAATAAGTATGAAAATCCCGAAAACGCCTGCTCGAACGAATTTAAAGAGCTGCAGTATAGAGAGGAGTTCAATCTGAAGACCACGCCTGGCATGGTTGGTTCCGTGACATATGAGGTAAGAGACTACATGCTATTTTGCCACACTTCTCTTATCCTTATACTTGAACTAGCAGCGCCCCGCGGTTTCACTCGCATAAGTCTCGATACCGTGGGAATGTCGGGATAAAAAGTATTTTATTTGCTAGTTCAGATTATAAATTATCTGTTTGTCAAATTTGATTCAAATCCGCTTAGTAGTTTTTGCGTGAAAGAGTAACAAACATCCATCCACCTATCCATCCATCCTCACAAACTTAAGAGTTTAGAATTATTATTATAAGTAGGAATAGTAGGATTAACGACTCACCCATGCTTCGCACAGTATCACAACTTGACAAGATTCAAGAAAGTCGAGATTTCCTTATATATATGGAAAGAAAGAAAAAGTAGGTAGGTAGTAGAAAGTAGGTAGCATATTTGTCGCAAATTGATTATCTAATCCGCTATTTTACATGACCGCTAGTGGTTTTACAAAACTGCTCCGTTATGTAAAACAGCTGAACGATGTTTAGCAGTTTTTTGTTATTATTGAACTTTAACACGCAGAATTGCATACACATTTTGTAGTTATCAATACGTGGACCCGCTGGTCCACACGATTAGAGGTTATATAAAACAGCGTGAAATGAAACGCCAGATTGTAGTTCTAAATTTAGTCGCTCGCGGCTTTGTGTATCATTACAAAAATAATGGCATCCGAAACAGAAATAAATAAAACAAGTATTATTAGTGAAAATTACCCTAACTCAAGTGAAAACAGTGATTTTAATGACTACATTTTAATTTCAAGTTAACAGAATTTTAAGAAAGTCGGTCCTAAAAAACTAAATAGCCAAGTAACTGCAAGCAAAAACTTGTGAACTCGATGTTGAGCCCAATAATTGCTAATGACTTCTAATCTGTAACATCTACCTACCTCCCCCGATAACATATGAAACCATCCAAACTTTCTTAGACTCGGTTCAAATTGCCCTGGACAAAAACGAACGTACTGTTATTATTGGTGTCATTAATCTTAGTACTATAACGTGGAAAACCAACGAGGAAAGCCAGGTGAGTCACACTACTCCTTGCCTTGTCAATAACAATGATGTTACCAAATACTTTTAAGATTATATTTCTATGAACGACCTAGGCCAGTTTACTTACATAACAAAAAATAAATCTAGAACATTAGATCTAGTTCTTTGTACATATTACAGTACAAAACTTGATAAATTGTCACAGACATGTGACACAAGAAGATCCATTACACCCGCTGCTCGAGTTCGCAATACCCACAGTCAACGACACAAATTGCCTGTAAACTAAACCGACCACTAAAACTAATTTCTTTAAAGCAGACTATGACAAAATCCAAAATTTCCCTTATATCTATAGACTGGGAAAGTTCGATGGGAGGTTGTTCGTCGGTTGGTGAGATGGAAAATATTTTTTATGATATTTTGAACGTCGTTATCAAGCAACACGTGTACCACTGAAAATGATATGTAGGAAAGAGTACCTGGCATGATACATGCCCAAAATAAGCGACTTTTTAAAGAAAAAAACAAATTTCGCATTAGAATAAAAATAAACAATTTTAATTTAATTTAATTTATTTATTTAATTCAGACACAATGATCCATATTTTTGTTAGTAGATACTACTACTACTGGTGCTACTTTTGGTACCTAAGAATTATGTTAGTATTCAAATACACACCAATAATTCCCTTGACGTTATATCCTTCTTGCAATTTAAGAACAATTTGCTACAAAAATTATATTGCGCGATTAAAAAGTGCTGTTTTAAAAAACCCTAAAACCTTTTGATCCATTATTAAAAATAAAAGAAAATCCAGCAGTGCTTACCCCGCAGTTATGTGTACATTAATAAAACCGCATCAACTGGCCACGAAATATGTAACTTGTTTGCTGAAAACTTTGCAGGACAGTGTCTATAATACTAATCCTCGCAACTAACAAATGTTAACATCAATAACAATTCGCCGACTCTTTGTAAACTAGAACTCAATGCTGGTGAAGAATTCCGAACCTTAACATCTTTAGATGAACAGAAAAGCATAGGAAACGACGGTATTCCACCCGTGTTTATAAAAGATCGCTGGCTTTACCCCTCAGTCTTATTTATAACAAGTCTCTTGAAGACGGTATTTTTCCTGAGCAATGGAAAAAGGCACTGGTGGTAGCTACCTATTTTCAAAGCAGGAGAAAGGAATTTAGTATCCATTTACAGACTCATTTCTATTTTAGTTATTTTTGGCAAAGTATTTTAGAAGCTCAAATCGAAAGTCTTTCATCGCATGTTAAACAACTTCACCTAAGCGTTCACGGTGAGATGTTTACAGAATAGCACTGCAGTAGGCAACAGTATCGAGAGCGCGGCAATTACGCACGGCTGCGGAAAGTTTATCTACCGAGCGGGCATAGTTAATTATTTGAAGGTCACTGCCGAGATATAATATTGTTATTTATTTATACTGTGCATAAGTACAATGGTACAAGTACAAGGACCTCTTGGCGCGTGGCTAAAATCGTATCTAATCTTGTTTTTACAATACAATTTCACAAATGTATACCAAAAACGCACCCTGTCAATCATTTAGGTGCCGAGAGATTCTTGTAATACTTTGTGGTAGAACTTCTCCGGACAAGATCCTTCACGAAGAGCTATAAAGTCCTGTGAATAGAATCAGCAGACAGGTAGACATGACCATTATGACTGAATGAATATTTAGTAAACAAAATTGTTTTGTATATTTCCAGTTTTCGATGTACGACCTTGTTTTGAATAACTGTAGCTGTGTGACACTCGAGGTAAGTATCTATTTTATTCTTCATAATAATTATATGATACTAGCGACCCGCCTTATTTGGTACAGTTTTTACGGCTTTCCGAAACCACTAGATTTTTTTTTAATATGTCAGTTAATATTAATGTACTATAGATACACGTAATCCTTCCGGAATAAATTTTCTAAATGATTTCCATTTTGTTTTCCAAAAAAATATAATTGAAAACTCTTATTGCGCTTATTTTTATGAACCTCTAATAATTCCTATTTTGGGGTCCTAAAAATACTAAATAGCCAAGTAACTGCGACCATTTTGGATGTTGGCATCGGCACCGCTCGCTTCGCTCAGTTAACTCGCGCGCGATTGGTCACAGTTCTAACATAACCTAACCAATTTGGGCAGGGTGTCCTTAGTTACTGCAACCAATTCAGGTTGCACGTGGTTGATCACAGTTCTAACCGAACCTAACCAGTTTGATCGGGTATCCTAGCTATCGGCTATCCTAACTGCGACCAACTGTGAGAAAAGGCCAGAAATTTAAAAAGAGGCTCAATTATTTAAAAAAGTGTATAACATTTGAAGGTCAATGCATTTTTAATAAATCAGTTTAATATCTCCCCATCACGATCCATTGCGTAGTTTAAAAGAAAAACGCGATCCTGTGTGACCGCATTATTGTTTTTACGAACACAAAATGCGAATTTAATTAATCTATACTAATATATAAAGCTGAAGAGTTTGTTTGTTTGTTTGCTTGAACGCGCTAATCTTATCTTACTAATCTATATTACTTAATTAATATACACCGTGAAATTTGAATCACAGTTTTGCTAGAACAAACGTCTCTAATAAGTCTTATGTTACTCAAACGTGTTCAAACATTAACCGTAACATCAAAGTACCTACTCATCGCGGTAGTGATATGGCATTCAAAAGAGTTATGAGGAGTCCACGTGGACTACAAGGATGTCCAGTCAATGCGGGCCGAAATGCCGAAATGCAAATTAATCATTGGCCAATGACATGCAATCGCGTGAAGTACCGTTCCGCCTATTTCTTTTGTTGACAGCCGCGAGCTGCCCCCGCCGCGCGCCGCCCGAGCGGTAGTCAGTCTACCGAAATCTCTCGAGAGGGCGCGTGTGCATTCGATGTACTTACGTCACAGGCACGTATCGCGCGTTTTTGTGAAAATGAGTTCTAAGTGTGCTATTTTAATGTGGAGTCCCATGACTCCGTGGTGTTGGACCAATTATGTTTTTTTTTTTTATTGGATGCTGTACAATGGTAGTAGACCATAGTCTGAACAATGTTTGTTCTCGCAAAACTGTGATTCAAATTTCACGGTGTATAAAGCTGAAGAGTTTGTTTGTTTGTTTGCTTGAACGCGCTAATCTCAGGAACTAGGTACTTGTCCGATTTGAAAAAATATTTCAGTGTTAGATAGTCCATTTATTGAGGAAGGCTAGGTTATAATATCATCACGCTAAGACCAATTGGAGCGGAGCACCAATGAATAATGTTTCAAAATCGGGGTTTTTTTTTCCTTTTGAGAGCTTCCGCTGCGTGCGCTGCGTAAACGGTTAAAGTTTCGCAAAAATCATGTATGACAGAATTGTTCCCCTTTAAAAGTTCAAAAAAAAAAGTCCGTGAAAGCATTTGTCTATCTTTTAAGGTTGGCTCACTATAACTTTTTTATGCTAACCAAATTTGTTCTAAAATAATGGATTATTTGCGAAGTTGTTTTTATAAACATGATATTAATCCTTATCCTAATAAATACATTATTCATTACAGGTATTTAATTTAAAACAAAATTGCGCTTCACATTATTCGTTTTTAATTAATATCTTAGGAGATATCGCAGTTTTAAAATAACATCGCAGCAAAATAATGATCAAGTACTGCGCACGCATTTATGATGTGCAACGCAGTCATGAGGGGGAAGGGCGGTGGCCCCAGTTAGGCGATTAACACACGGCACCGCGCACCGCCGCGGAGGTGTGAGAGGTGAGAGATGACAGCACCCTCGACCGCGCGGTCGGGCGGTGTACGTGTGTTAGGCATCAACGGATTTATTAGAGGTCAATGCGACATGAGATCCGCTTCGCCGCCTACCGCGGCGGTACGCGGTGCCGTGTGTTAATCGCCTTAGCTCTGCGAGATACCATGCCCCGCGGTTCAGACGCGTGGTCGGCTCCTTACGAAACAGTTATGCTCAGCGAACTACTTTTTAAATTTGTTTTTCCAAAATATCATCGTATTACAATACTTTTTAGATGACTAAGTTAGCAATAAGTTTTTAGTTTACGAAACGTACGTAAACGAAGTCGCGGGTTAAAGTTAGCGTTAGCCCAAAGTTACTATTCCACGCAGATGAAGTCGCGAGCAGGAGCTAGTAATATAATTATGATATGGTATAGATAATTAAAAATGTGTATACCCGACTGTTAACATAGTACCTAGAATCATAGAAAAGGATGGAGGATAGGCTTTGTAGAGTGTTGTCTCTCTAACTCATAGTCATGTGTGACAGTCTGCTTATAAAGTTGCTGGTGCAAATTTTAACTGAACGACTGAGCTCTGCTCCGGTGAAAATAGAGAATACTCATTTAATAGTATAGGAAAATTCATACTAATCCATGTATAGAACTTGCTTATTCCATGCTGCCATGATAGTAGGTACTTACTAATTCTATGCTGCCATGTCGTTACTCTCACGTCATTATTCAATATCTTGTTCTAAACTTTGGGCGACCGAGCTCTGCTCGGGTGAAAATACGGAGAAAACTAATTTTCCTAGATATGTGACCTAGCTAGATCGATTTTTCACCCCCGTAAACCCCTATATTGCAACTTTCATCGAAATCGTTAGAGCTGATTTCGACAAGGTGAGTGAAATATACTGCTACCGGCCGCACCTAATTGTAGCCGGCTAAAACCAGGTATAGCCGCACTTCGGGTTTTAGCCGTAACATATAAACAAATATTGCTCGTTTGCAACTTTTATCTGCCCCTCGTCATGCAAGAAGACTTTTGGCCACAGGACGTGGTGTTCCGTCGCTTGCGCGGACAAGTTCCACAAGACGGCACTAAGTCAAGCTAGTGCATAGTGAAGTGCTACTAACATAGTCTAAGCCCTATTTACTAACACAAGTTTTGTTTATATTAGAATACTAGCTTTTGCCCGCGACTTCGTCCGCGTAGAAGTCGAAAATGGTTATAATAGGATTGTTAATTGGTTTTTTACGTTTTTAATTTTGTTATAACATATAAAACATTATGTTTAAATGTTTGAATACTTATAAAATATAACAGTCTTTATTACCTATAGTGTAGGAATTTAAAAGTTAAATAAACATGATAATAAATTTTGTTATATTTTGTGATCACGAAGCTCGGCCTTTGATCTAGTGAAAGTTACACGGGGGTATTATCTTTTCATAACGAAATCGAAATACTACACACCTACCGCAGTATTTCTTTGTAAACAATATTTTTGTTTTTCCTTCGGGAGTGACCGGCTGCAACTAACTCTACTACTGCACTACTTTATACAACTCCAGCACCCTCATGAGCCATGTATGTGGCACCGAGTCATAGGCCTTCTTATAATCTATCCAGCATGTCAATAGATCCTTTCGGGAACGGCCCACCTGTTGGCTAATGGCCATATCAATGAGGAGTAGCTCCTTAGTACCGCGGGACCCGTTCTTACATCCATTTTGAGAGGCAGACATGATGTAGTTGGTGATCCAATCCAATCCAATTTTAGCTCTCAAAATAGATGTTCTTAACTTTATAGACCGTCGGTAAACACGTGATTGGTCTATAATTTTTGGGTTCGGCGGTGCTACCAGATTTATGGAGCAGATGGGTAACTCCTGTTGCTAGAAACTGGGGTAGCGACCCAGACTCCAAAGCTGTCTGGTACTGAGCCGCCAAGCGAGCGTACGATCTCACAAACCATTTGATCCAGAAGTTGTGCAGCCCGTCCGGCCCTGGAGACTTCCAGTTAGGTAGCGGATGAACTGCACGTGCTACATCTTGGGGGCAGATGGTAATAGCCCCCATTTCTGGTATTGGATCGCAGGCTCGCTCGACTTCCCGAGTCCAGTCACCTTCGGTGTGACTGACAGGCACCGACCAGATACTCCGCCAGAAAAAATCCATGGCATCATCATCCGGTAGGCGCGTGTCAGTCACACCTTGGTCCGGTCGCTCCCAAGCCCTATAAACCCACCTTTCGTCACTCTGGAAGGTGCGATTCTGAGCATATCGCTCTACTCGCAGCTTATACTTACGGATACGGTTTGCCCATGTAGTCCTCAGGGCTAATATCAGTCCCTGTGAACGCCCACCTCACAAAGCGCATCACTCTAGGGTGAGTATTGCCCTCCCTGAAGCAGATTAGTTTGCCGATGAGTGCTCTGGCCTCACCAATACGGCGCTCAATTCTGCACTGCCAAGCTGGTACGGCTGGTTTCGGTCGTGTAGCTCTAAAACTATTAGCAAATTTGACGTGAGCTACATGACATGCTGCTACAGCCGCGCAGTACAGAATTGAATGAGTATCAGTGAGGTCTTCGCAGTTATCAAAATAGTTTGATACCTGCGAATCCAGAACCGCCACCAGCGCCCTATTTTTGTTATGCATGGGCAAACGAGGTAAGCGTGGCCTAAGTTCGGGCGACATGAATCTATATTCCTGAATTGCACCTTCTAAAACACTCCTCAATTCCTCATTGCATTGGGTACTTACGTTTGTAGCCCTGTCATCACTCCCCTCGTCAGCTTGGCTTGTTTTGGGCCGTGGTGTTACTACAACAGTCTGCGACGGGAGAGCAATTTATTTTATTTTATTTTATTTTATTAATTTTAGGAAAACTTACAGCTAATACATTTTAATATCAAGCACAATGTGTAAACGATGGCCAATAACAAGCTTCCACTAGCGATTAAAGTGAGTAACATTAACAAATACGCGAAAACAGCGACGTATGAGATACGCAAATGAATTATCTCACGCTCGAAAATGACAATTATAAATAAAAGAGAAAAAAAAAGCAATAATAAAAAAATGGTTATACATTGAAAAAGCAATTGTTCAAACTTTTCTTTACTTCCTTAACGCTAGTACTAAATAAATCTAACTCGACATTCTGACACACCACATTAAAAGTACGACAAGCTCTTATCACATACGAGTTCTGTCTGTAATTAGTTTTGACTTGAGGCACATGGAGAAGACGTGGTCTCCGAAGAAATGCATTTGGTACACGAAGCCCAATCCTGCCCACCAACCCAGGGACGTCAGTAGATCCGTTCATAACGCTAAACAAGAAAGCAAGATCTGCAATTTTCCTTCGCTCGTGTAGAGGCAGAATGTGAAATTTTTTACACCGACTTATATAATTCGGGAGATAGGTATTTGAGCGATATTGAGTGTACCTCAAAAATCGCCTTTGTATACCTTCAAGCCGATTAATGTACACATTATAATTTGGATTCCAAACCTGAGAAGCATATTCGAGGTGGCTACGGACAAACGCACAATAAAGAATTTTCATTGTTTTAACATTCTTAAAATCTGAAGAGACTCTAAAAATAAAACCCAAGGCTTTAGAAGCCTGGTTGACTATATTATTAATATGTGCATCAAACAGAAGCTTAGAGTCAAAGGTAACTCCAAGATCCCTGATGACACTCACTCTGGCTACCAAGGCATTCGAAAGCTTATAATCGAATATAACAGGGCTTGGCTTACGCGTAAATGTACATACATAGCATTTGGATACATTTAAATCCAACCTATTTCTAGCGCAGTATTTATGGAACCTGTCAAGATCATCCTGTAATAGGCGTGCGTCCTCAACAGTTGACACTTGACCCAAAATCTTCATATCATCCGCATACAATAAGACCTTAGAGTTAAGGAAACAAGAGGTGACGTCATTTATAAAAATATTAAATAAGAGAGGTCCCAACAAGGATCCTTGGGGAACTCCTGACGGGATGTACATCGCTCTCGACGTATACCCGTTGAGAACCACCGTCTGGCACCTATTCTCCACGTATGACGAGAACCATCTGAATAAGTTACCCCTCACACCAACCAACAAGAGTTTACGCATAAGAAGCGCATGATCAATTCGATCAAAACACTTGCTGTAGTCAGTGTATATAACGTCGACCTGAGACCGTCTAGACATGTGCTCTGTAAGATAGTCACTACAGACCACGAGATTGGATGTGGTCGAGCGACCTTTTAGAAACCCATGTTGATGTTCACAGAAACTTAATTTAAGTGCAGAGGAAAGTTGTCTGTGCACAATTTTCTCCATAATTTTGGCGAACACACAAAGTTTGGAAATTGGCCTATAGTTGTCTATATTGGCCTTAACTCCTTTTTTATGAATCGGCGTTATATACGCTGACTTCCAGATGCTAGGCACTACACCTAATTCAAATGACCGCTTAAATAATAATGATAACGGAAGGGATAGGCACCTGGCACATTTAGAAATAAAAATTGGCGAAATGTTATCAGGACCCGCGGTTTTGTTTAGGTCCACTTGTTTAAGCAACCGAAATACTTCCTCCTCCCGTATATCAATAGAGCTTATGTCTGATACGCAATCAGCAGTCAGACTACCCGGTTCATCCATTACCACAGTGTGCAGATCGTGATCATTTCGTTCTTGGAAATTAGAAAAGAAATAGTTTCCGAACATATCACAAATTTCCTCCCCAATGCCAGATGAAATTTGACCAAAGTTAAAAACAGACGGATAACAGTTGGTTTGTTGTTTAGACTTTACATATCGCCAGAAAGTCCTTGGATTTTTAGAAATGGTTGATTCGATATCTGCAATATAATTATCGAACATTTCCTTCTCAAGATCTTTAGCCCGCTGACGTAAAGTTACAAAAGAATGATGATCAGATAGATTTCCATACTTTTTAAACCTTGAGTGAAATTTCGCCTTTTCCCTAACTATTTTAATAAGAGGGCTTTTATACCAAGGAGGGTACTTGCCCCGAGGTGCTATAATTTTAGTAGGTATATACTTATTATGAAGCAAGTTAATGGTGTCATAAAAGAAATTGATAGCTTCTTCAAGAGTCCTACAGTTTAGCTCAAATGACCAGTCTCTAGCCACCATTTCTTCAATTATGGCGTCATAATTCGCAAGAGCATACATGAACTTGACTCTTGGCCGAGAATGCAGCTGATGTAGTTGAACGAAGTCAGCAGTGATACAGAGTGCCTTGTGGTGTAAGTCCTCCTCAACTAAAGGATCCAGGCAGCAAGAGACAGTAACTTCGTTATTTGATAATACGAGGTCAAGAATCCTGTCATTCATATTACGATGAGAATTGTATTGTAACAAATTGCAAGCGGTAAGAGTATCACAAAAGGAGGTCTGGACAGGTCCGTGCAAATTACTGGGGCATAGATAATCACCATCATTCGCCGCATGCCAGTCAATATTCGGCTGATTAAGATCACCAAGAATCAAGAACCTATCTGCTGGATTTTTAAGAACAATGTCAGCTAAATTATTAGCAAAGTTGTGTAGTTGTACCATCAATGAGTTGCCAGACGGCTGATTACATATATAAACCACACAAATATGCATTTTATAGGTTACCTTAGGTTTCGATTGCTGTAAAGTTAAGGTGACCCACAGATCCTCTGCAGACGAGCACCATTCGTTCCGGACGTCCGCAACAAGTTCTCGACGTATAGCTATTAAGACCCCTCCCCCCATAGTTTGGTTAGTGAGGGAGTAATTTCGATCACGTCTGCATACAAAATATCTGTCATCAAATAATTCACTATCAGATATACCATCTATAAGCCATGTCTCTGTAAGACAAACGACATCAAACGAATTGATACAAACATTCCTATAAAAAATAGATGTTTTTGTCCGTAGCCCACGAACGTTTTGGTAAAACAAGCTAATAGGTGCCATTATAAGTCAAATGTAACACTAGAATAATAATCGTAAAAATATAAGGCACATTCAAAATATGTCCCAAGTAAACATTATAGTAAATAAAAGTCAGCGTAAATAACATGTATGGTTGGTGTAAGCAAAATAAGGCGGTAGTTGTATTTAATAAAACAGATTTGACCAAACATGCGTAACAACTTGTGTTCAAGGTCAAGAAATAGTTGGCTTTGTAAATGTAGTGATCATAAAAAACATTATTCAAGTATAAGCAGATCCCGCTCTCATTAGCACATACATACAGTTTAAAATAGCAAAAACCAAAGCTTAATGAGTTATATGAATAGGTGACACCGACCGATAAGAGAACAAAAGACAGGCGAGAATGGAATGCGTGCAAAAAAAGGTTATGAGCGTTTCTAAATATTATGCATAACGACTCGTCGATCAACAATAGTGTGTCAGCAGATCGACTAGCGATATTGCCTAAAAAAACTTTTTCAAGTCCTGTTCAGTCCGGATGTGATGTTTCGGTGATGGATGATTTTTTCGAATAAAGATTTTGCAGCCTGTTACCCAAACATACTCGTATCCTTTTTCCTTTGCTAAAATCTTGGTTTTGTTTAATAAGGCTTTGTTATCCAGCGTCAGATGGTCGTTGACGTAAATTTTATGATCACCCTGGAGTCCCACGTCGACGGCTCTCAAGATTTTATGTTTTCTAGCTGCAGCAACAAAATCATTTTTTAAATAACAATTGTGTACCGAGCAAATTATTGTTTTATTATGGCTGTCATTTCGCATGGGAATCCTTGCTATGTAATTAATCCGTTCCTTAGGGATAGGGCAATTGATTGTATCCCCTATTTTAGCAATGACGTTGAACAAATTCTCAGAGTTAGATTCAGGCACACCCTTGATCTCAATGTTATTCATCCTGGACCTCTGCTCGTTGTCACGACACTGAAGTTCAAGATTTCTACAGCGCTCCTGCAAGGTGGTGATGTCGTCTTTGGTCTTCTTTAAACTATCTATTTCCTGTTCCAATCCCGAAACTTTACCTGCTAGATCTTTTACTGAGCTGTGTACATATTCAAGAGACTCCTTCATTCCAGCAATGGAGCTAGTGACATCAGAGAATTCCCCTCTCATGGATTTCAGTTCCGCCAATTCCTTGTTGATAAGCTTTAAGTCCTCCATCAACGCCGGTAGTGACTCCATCTGCACCGTCAATCTCCTCAGCTCGGATAGCACACTCTCCATATCTGTCGCTGAGGTTGTAGCTGACCCGACCCGGGGACTCATAGCCAGAGCTTTACAGGAATTGCACCTCCATGTTAATTTCCGATCACCGAGCTTTCTCCATCCAGTTTCAGTGATACCAGCGCACGGAAAATCAAACTGACCCTGACAGGCAGTACATTTGACCCCGTCATTGACTTGACTGTCGCACCTCTTGCACTTGAACATTGTATTATAATTAATAAAGTAATTCCGAGAATTGTTAAAAAAAAAAAAAACTTAAGACACTGTCAATACGGAGCGTCGAGCGTATGCGTGCTCACGGTTCGCTGTCTACCGTTAACTGACATGGCTACTCTGCATTTCAATTCGTAGGCGATCAAGTGCAGTGTCGTCCAGCTTATGATTACGCCGGATGACCCGCACCTAATCTGACAGTCGTTGTGCCGAAACGTTGACAGCTGGCTCAAGCACCTGAAAAAGAGAGAGCATCCGAACACGGTACGCGGTCAGATTATTTCCCCCATCTGTAACCCCATAGTATGAGCGCATGACGTTTCCATTAATGGAGCGTGTCCATCTCATGCGCCGGGAGCTGGGACCCTATCAGAGGCCAATGGGCCTCGAGGTCCTAAGCCGTCTGGCGGCCGGCGTCCTCCCCGTCGACGAGCAGGTGGTGGCGTCGTGAGCGGAGAGAAATACTCGTCGCTCGAGCTCGATGCAACTACTGCGGTCGATATTGTCACAGCACTCCTAGTGGGGCTGTGAAAATTAAGATTTGAATTAAGATTATCGCAACAATTTCATTTAGCATGTCACATGGTACAGTTTGCACAAATATTATATTTCTAGTTTTCTGTTTTGCCTCCTTATGTGACCATAAATATTTAAAATTCATTTATTTACGTTACACGTCCGTGTTTAGCTCACAGAAATACATATATGTACCTTTCAACTCAATCGGTCTGTTAGATGCAGAGCAAATTGGCTGTGACAGACGGACAGACAGACAGACACACGAGTGGTCCTATAAGCGTTCCGTTTTTTTCCTTTTGAGGTACGGAACTCTAAAAAGTAGTCACAAGTGCCAAAATCTGCTGAGCGTAAGCCCTAGGTTCGGTCCTTGGGTAAGGCAAAGTATTATTGGATAAGACTTGCCGACCTTTTACCTGGTCAAATGTAGGTGTACTTTACAAGCTACAACCTAAGCTTACGAGGGGTACCCAGCGGCTTTCCAAACTTGTTTGAAGCTCGTTACCACAGGTAACAAGCCAAGGACAGGCCGATGAAGAAGGCTTCTTACGTGTGGAGAAGAAGAAAAAGCCTGCTTGTCGCAATCTATGCGGTACCACATTGACTAGTCCGAACATATTGCTGCTTACCGCTATTCCATCGATGCAGCTGTACGTGTCGCGGTTACATTCCTCCATGAAGGCAGAAGAGATCATGGAATACATAGAGATAAAGATTTAGTTCACTTTAAGAGTCGAGAAGTTGGAACCGCGCCACAAAGTTAACTTTAAATCTTTTGTGGTGCGCGTTCCGACTCATCACATGGAGACCTTCACAAAGGAAGAATTTTGGCCGAAGGGTGTCATGTATCGGCGTTTTCGCGGAAGGCTACATGACACCTCGACTCAGCGCTATACGTCGCCGACCCAACTTACTACTTTTAGTTATTAATAGATTAATGTTTTGAATAATTATATATTTTTTATTTTTATGGTTTATTATTTTGTAAGAATATTTTGTGTATTTTATCTATGGGCCTTAGTTGCCTGACAATAAAGGAATTATAATATAAATTATTATTTATTTACCTATCTGCCTACCGATACCTTAAGAATACAGGCGTGTTATTGTGTTTAAGGGCCTATATTGAAAATAAATAGTAGTTTGGTGGGCGTGGCTTATTGCCCCCGCACGCGGGGAGTGGCGGTTCTATATTCGATGGTCGGCCGCCACATCGTCGCGCTGCCACAAACGTATCTGAACCAGTAGCAAAAAGTGGAACTAACGAAATAACTGACCGGAATTTGAAAACGTTACTTACTTAGCATGGGCTTTGGCTAAGCATTATTCTTGTCACTGTCGCACAACTGTCATACTAAAAGTGCATGATAAAGACAGAAACATATCTAAGAAAAAAGCGCATGCTAAGTAACAATAATTTATCTCGGTCTATGAAATTTTGCGAACTATGGAGTAGACAAATAATACAAAATATTTAATTATCAGCAAAAATATTTATTGTTTACAGAGTGACATTCCCACACACAAAACGTATGGGAAAAGTTTTTTGCGATTTCTGACTTGGTTCTGAGTTGGCCACTTAATTTTTTTGTTCCATAAAAGAAACAGGTTCGATTGGCATCAAAAAAAGTTTTTGTGAAAACTGCCCATTTTCTTGCTGACTAATATTTTTTTCGAAATCTGTGAATGCAGATCAAAATGTCTTAAAAAGTTAAGGACAGTCTTCTAAGACCGTTTTCCTGTAGCAACAACGGTTATGGTAGTTGCCTTTATTGCCCCATCTCAAAAATCCAACCTGTATACAGGTTGTCTCAAACGTAATGATCCAAAGGCAAATGGGGTAAAGTGGAGGTGGCCACCTATTGTTTAAAAATTTAAAAGTTAGGATATTCTCAACAGTTCAGAAAATTAACCATTTTCAAGAAACTTTTTACTTTCATTTGGATTTTTCGACCCTGTGAACAAAATTTTTGACGTAGCGAGTTCAATGACTGGAAGATGTCTTGATAGTGTAGAGATACAAGCCCATGCCCAATGCCTATAGGCAGATTATGGGCTATGATGGCTTTTGATAATGACAACACAAGTTGTGAAGGCCTACGAAGGTCAACAGCGAAAGTAAAAAAAAAAGAATTAAAAATTAAACACATGTACCGAAGGAACACGAACACGTTTAAATATGTTAAATTTTAATACTAAACGCTTTTCTGAGATGTTTCGGTAAAATTAGAGCATAAAGTTTTGCGGGTAGTTCGACCATGTTATGAAACCCATTTTTTTTTAAAGGTTTTCATTAATCGGAATGTCGGATGCCATATAGATGGAGTATGTTTAATAACTTAAGTTATGCGGACGACATGGTGCTGCTGAGCCCTACTATCAGTGGAATTAGAAAGCTACTCTCCATTTGTGAAGGATATGCCAAACAGCACGGGCTAAAATATAATCCTACAAAAAGTGAGTTGTTGGTGTTTCGAGGCAGGAATAAAAATCCAACATTTGTTCCTCCTGTAAAATTAGATGGTTCACCTTTGCAGAGAGTTGCCCAATTTAAATATTTGGGCCACATTGTAACTGAGGAATTAAAAGACGACTTGGATATGGAAAGGGAGCGCAGGGCACTGGCTGTGAGGGGAAATATGGTCTGCAGAAGGTTTCATGGTTGTTCAGTCCCCGTGAAACTAACTCTTTTTAAGGCCTACTGCCAAATATTTTACACCAGCAGTCTTTGGGATAACCATACCCTAAAATCAGACAATGCCCTGCGCATTCAATATAACAATGCCTTCAGGGTACTGTTGAGGCTTCCACCATACTGTAGTGCGTCAGGTATGTTCGCTGATGCGCACACTGACGACTACTTTGCGATAATGCGTAAGAAAGTTGCCTCCGTAATATTCCGGGTGAGGGGGAGCAGCAACAGCGTTCTGAGGGTTTTTGCAGAAAGTCTGGATGGGCCTACAATGGGGAGGTTTACCAAGCTTCATGTTGGCAACAAAGCTTGTTGAACCTTCCTGTTATTATGATTTTTATTTTTCTTTCTTCTTTTTGTGTTCCTGCATGTTATCTAATATCTACTAATATAGTTTTTTAAGTCAAATGTAATACTAACACCCTATGGGCCTTGATGCCTGATAAATTTTTTTTTTTTTTTTTTTATTTTTATTAAGCTATCTTTGTAAAATTTTCCCAGTCTAACTATTAATAATTAAGGTAATTTTAAAGTTATGTGCTATGTGCACTTTTTTAAATCTGGGCTTAGAAATTTTCGATAAAGTTTAATGAAAAATTAGAAATAAAATCTGAAGCGCTGCAGAGCCACACTAAACGTAAATAGGAACGTAATCTTCCAGCCTACACTATCAAGGCATCTTTAAGCCAGATTTATTTATTTAAGGAAAAACAAACAGTAGCACAATAAAAAATAGTCACAATATCTTAAATATAACATTTTAAACAATTTTCTCACTATGTTTTCGTACTTACGATTTAAACTCGCTACGTCGAAAATGTTGTCCACAGGGCCGAAAAATCCAAATGAAAATGTAAAGTTTCTTGAAAATGGTTAAATTAGTGAAATCTTCTGAACTTTTGAGAATATCGAAACTTTAATTTTTTTAAATAATGGGTGGCCACCTCTACTTTACCCCATTTGCCTTTGGACCACTACGTTTGAGACATCCTGTATAATACTTGCTGTATGCCGCGATTTCACCCGCATAAGTCTCGATCCATTGGGAATATCGGGATAAAAAGTATCTTATGTAGGACATACCCAGGTCATGGTCTACCCATGTGCGAAATTTTATCCAAATCCGCTCAGCCGTTTTTGCATGAAAGCGTTACAAACAAACATACAAAAAAAACTGGCCACGCACAATGAAGGGTTCCGTTCCGTAGTTGGGATGAATTTATCCCAAAAAAAACTTAACTTAGTAGTTGAGAAACATGTTCTCCCATACATCGATAGGTACGTCACCGTCAATTCTCCAATTTCAAATGCAAGTTTGAATTGGAAAAAAAAAATTTTTATGTTATAAATCTACAAATTATTATCAATGTTCGGACTTTTTCCTTTACCTGTGCTGTGAGACCTTGCTTCCTGCCAAAATTTCATAATTCTAGGTTAACTGGAAGTACCCTGTAGTTTTTGATTTACTTGCGATTATCAAAATATGCCACATAAAGGGCCGTATTTTTTATTGCGTTGACTTAGAAGCTTGATTTTTTTAGAGTTCTGAGGGAATAATATTTGAAATTTGGCAAAGGGTTAGACCATGACCTGGTTAAGTCATAATCATAAGTAATTTATTTCATAACAAAATACATTGTGTTGAAAATATTACAGTGATGATAAATTGGTTTAGACTTTAGGACATAGGATACTTTTTATCCCGATATTCCACGGGATTGGGACTTATGCAGGTGAAATCGTGGAGTGCAGCTAGTCCTAATAATAAAGCTGAAGAGTTTGTTTTCTTGTTTGTTTGAACGCGTTAATCTCTGGAACTACTAGTCTGACTTGAATTTTATTTTGCATTTGATAGCCTGTTACATACATATATGTTAAAATCATAACCCTCCTTTGATTTTGCCGTAGTCGGGTAAAAACTCTCCTTTTTTACAATTCAAATGCGACTCCATTTCTTTTTTGTGATCTATGATTCGTAGTGACAGTACTTGACATATTGATGTACTGTTGACGTATTTCAAAACCTAAAAACGAATTTTATTTAGCCTATTTCTTTAGATAAAAGATTATTAAAAGTTGTAGGTATAAAAATAGATGTTCTTAGAAAATAAAATGCTTACACAATAATACATTAAAAAGCGGGAATAGATTGTGTTGGTTGTGCTTTAGGTGGAGAATTCGACTCACTATTATCATTATCTTATTGCTATTGAATTCCTGTAAAATGAGTTCATTGATAGCCCTGTGCACTCCAAACGTTGCAGGTACTGTTCAGTTTTGGTTTTATATTTCTTTCTATATTTATAAATAATTTAAATGTCACCACGAAATCATAATAGAAAAATAATGTGATATTGTTCGCAGGACTCACAAGAATACACACACACACAGTCTGAATACCTATTCAACACTAATTGCATTCAATAATTACTTTAACTTGCTGAAGTACTAAGTTTTTCTGTAAACAAAATTCTTTAAATCACGTAAATTATATCGCACCGATTTGCAAAAAAGTGACATAGATTCTTCGTCGATGAGCCCCATCGGGCGACTGATCTATGAATGAACGAGAGTGATGACAATACTTTTGATAGGCGAAAGAAGAGATGACGATAATGTGTGTCCGCTCGGAATAAAACAACGTATGTGCCAAAACGAAATGCCGTCTTTTGTAAATGAAAAGTATTATTTAAAAAAAAACTGCTTTTCTTAAAACTCGAAACTCTTACTCTCTATGTTTTAAAGTAAATTCCATTGAATAACTCATAAGCGTTGCGCCATGATACTCAAAAAAAGATAAAAATAGATAGACCTTTGCAAATTTTTTGTATCGAGAAAATTTCATTGTATCGTGTATTCCCTTTTCCGGATACTAGATCATATAGTCAAAAATCATACACCAAAATTTGAAATCCCTATTCCAAATACTTTGAAAGTTACACGATAAAGAAAAAGCCCATTTTTTTCAATATATCACCTTAATATTATATATCAATCGCTTCAAATTTCAAACTTATCATGAACTTGAACATTTTTGCTTCTCAGGTGGACTGCTCTAATCGTTCGGAAGCTTATTTAGAGTTCAAAGAAGTCTTTGAACACATCTCCCAGTACGACCCTCTGACACCCGATGAAGTACTGCAATTTGTCGTAGTAACTGAAAGAAGCCAAGAAATTAAAAAACATACAAGCAATGACAAGAATCCCCATTTTAAACCAACAGTCATCGAATCTGACGCATATATAGGGAAGGAGTTAAGTTACCATTTGTATATAAGATTTAATTTTAGATCAAAAGCTGTTTTGAAGTTTAAAATGTTTTCGAATGATAACGATAAACGAATAAAAGAGCCAGTTACTACGGGTAAACCGCCGTTACTGAGGAAGAAGATGCATTACTGGAGCTCGTCTCGACCAGTTGACAAGAGTGTTAGAGCAGCTGCTTTAGTGGTGGATCACGAAGTAGTGTTGGACACTGTGAGTGAAGCACGACGAAGCGACGTCACTCCGGGAGTAGTGATAATAGGGTGCTTGCTCATAAGTGCTTTTTCTACGAGAATTTTGTTTATTTAGTCGGCGGCTTCCTTCAGAATATGGAAAAATACCCTTGACAGGTTTAAATTATAGCTAAATATCACCAGGGACTGAAAGCAGTAGAAAAATTTGGATAATTTATCATCCTTCTGCTCTTACACCAATTTCTGGGGTCTATTTTCACCTTATTGACCGTCATCTCAACGTACACTTCGTTCATAGCCATAAATCATCTTTTACACACCTGTGTACCTTAGTTCGATAACAGTGATAACACCAGCAACGTTGATATGTATCAACAACATCAAAAACCTTCATCGTCGAAAGCAAAACCAATCAACAGCTAGGTACTTGTAACATTACAATAATGTTGATCCAACATTTATGTTATATGGACTACTCACATTTTCTGTCATGGAATACGCTAGTTGACAGTAAGATACCTTAAGAATGTGGTGTTGTAGAATGGTTAAGAGCTAAAAATATCAAAAATCAACTTAATTTTGTCATTTGTAATAATTTTTGTGGAATAATTGCGTAAAAATAAAGCCATTGGTTACGTGACATTGAACGCTAATCAGAGCACGACACAACTTCCAGAAGACAGTTTCAAATTGTAAATAGAAACAAGCTTTATACATCAGACATAAAGTTTATTTTGCATTATTAAGAGCGTTAATTCTAAAAGTTGGCAAGTATTGAAGTCACTAGAGCCGCTATGATAGAATGCGTTTTAAGAAACAAAATATTGCACTATTAAATTGAAAAAATGTTCTGTTGTATCTTTTGATTACTGCTACCTTTTGGTATTAGACATTTTTTGTATTAATTTGACATTTACTGTAATTTGAACGATTTGACATTAATTTTTATTTGTATTGTTAAAATTTCCTACTTGTTATTTAAATTTAATATGTCTTTAAATTTGTGTAAATTAACATGATTTGCATACCCATATGACGGTAGAACATGGAGGACTTTCGTAATAAAACATCATTGTAATAATTACCCATGTTTGCAAAGTAATAAATGTTTTGATTTAATTTTGATTTGTTAATGTTAATAATATGTATTTCGCAGAAATATTCATATTTTGAAGTAAATAAACTACAAGCACGCCGAATTTAGGTTGCGGAATATGAAGAACTATTGTCTATTTGTTATCATCATCATCAGCCTATAAATATTCCCACTGCTGGGACACAGGCCTCCTCTTTGTGAGAGGAAGTGGGCCACAATCAACCACGCGGGCCCAGTGCGGGTTGGTAGATGTCACATGTCTTCGAATTTTCGGTTCTAGGGCATGCCGGTTTTCTCACGATGTTTTCTTTCACCGTTTTGAGAGCAGTGGTGATGAAATAATTTACACAAAGTAAAGCGCCTGTCTTGGTTCGAACCTACAACTCGTAAGTGGCGGCCGTTACTACTGGGGCACCACTGCACTCTGTATTTGTTATAAAATCTGTAAAATACCATATTTCAGGCAAATAAATGAATCTATCTATCTAAGGAAAATTACTAGTTGGTTTCTTAAAAACTGTTAACTAGCCTATTTGTAGATGTAGAAAGATTTTCATGTATTGTATGTATTGTATAAATGTTGGAGGTATAAAACAAGGAATTAGTAATAATAAAATACCTATTTGTGAAATAAACATAACATAACATCACGCCTTGTTCCCCGAAGGGTTGGGCAGAGGTGTCCTATTTGTAAAATAAACTCTTGTTTTATTTGTGAAATAAACTCTTGTTTTATTTGTGAGACAAAATCTTGTTTTATTTGTGATATAAACTCTTGTTTTATTTGTGAAATAAACTCTTGTTTTATTTGTGAGATAAAATCATGTTTTATTCAATACTAGCGACCCGCTCCTGCTTTGCACGGTTTTTATGACTTATAATAATAACTTTATTTGCATCATGACTTGATAAGACATCGAAATTTCTTTAATGTCATGTAAGTCAAATATTAACGTATTATACACATAAACCTTACGGAACAATTTTTTTTAATGAAGGTGAAAACTGCATCAAAATCCGTTGCGTAGTTTAGGACAACAACGGGGTCACACAGACAGACACGAAAAGCGGCTTTAATTGTTTTTTCTCAATCATGCTTGGAAATTCAAACATTATTTTGACAATCTTCTTCGAAATAAATCGAAATTGCGGTACTGGTCGAATACATGCGAGCACCCGGCCGCCATTGGCTGTAAAAATATATATCTGTCGTGCTTAGCGGCCAAATAAATTATGTACTATGAAAACTCATATTTGTCGTGTATATTATCCAAGGCAATAATTCCTTCTGCACATGTGGCTTCCCTGGTAACTCATTAACGGCATAAATAAGTAAGAGTTTATTAACTGCTCCCAAATTACCATGTTTATTTAAATCTTTATTTTTATTTGTTTTTACATTCGTCCTTGACATATTTACTATTCTATTATTTGACATTATATACCTACGATTTAATTTCAACTTTTTTTTAGTGACTTTTGTGGACATGATAATTATTCAGATTGATTACAGTTGTAATAGCAATCATATAATTGCGTTTTATTAAAATAGGTTTTTTACTTTTATTAATTTATTTATTCTTTGTATAGATTCTTTTCTACATATTTTGTGAATGTGAGAACGCTGTAGACTTAGTGGATTGTAGACCTGTTGACCATTTTCTATTTTGTTAAGTACTTGGTACTTATTCAAAGACCTACACTGTCCTCCCATACCTAGAAACACTGTTATATGGAAGTATTGTAAAAGCCAATTATTTTTAAAAGAGTAGCCGTGGAGTTTCTTGCCGGCTCTTCTTTATAGGAAACGACCAATTGGAACCGTGCATCTAGCTTCTGACGTTTCATAAGTACCCATGTAGGTTTATGTGAAATAAAATATTTTGATTTTGATTTGATTTTATTAACACGACAGATATCGAACGAACTTTTTACTTCAACACATGATAACCAAGGAGGTAACCTAACAAAGATTTTATCTAAATTTCGATTTGGCTTGTAAATAGAGCAGTTAAAAGTAAAGAAGAAACAAATTAACATATTCGCTCGTGAAAAATTATTGTTGTTCGTCATTGATTCTGAAAGGAGACGGAACCGATTACATACACATTTAGGCCTGAATGCAACGATATGAAAATGGTGTGAATTTTATATTTTCAAACATATATTAGTGTATTGCAGTGACTAGTTGTTATCCCACAATTCACATAGCGATCCATAGTTTCAACAATATCCAATGCACAAAGCGGCGGTAAAATCCAAAATAACAATTCCAAGTCAGTCGTGTAAGCGATCTTCGGTGTCCAGTGTGAAAACAAGAGTCGTAAAAGGTAGGCAGGGTCAGAATCCGTAAGAAACAAAGCAGTGGTCGTTGAAAATGAAAAATAATCGGGAAAGCACTCAAAACGCATCGGAAAACACGAAACAAGTGGCAGCTGTCAAGTAGAGTTGGGCTTTGCAACGACGAACCGTTTTACGTCCTGGGTTCAACTTCAAAAAGTCTTCATTGCACAAACCAGTCTTCAAATTACTTGGTGCGATTTTTTATTTTAGATCTAAGAAAATACAGTCGGGTCAATGATTCAACCATCTATCACACTCGTAAAACAGTCCTTCCAATAAAAAAAGAACTCTTTGTCAATGAAATACTCAATAATGTATAATCCTTGTTGGTCTACTGGTAGCAAGCACTACTGCTGAGCATGAGGTCCTGAGTTCGATTCCCGGGTCGGACAAAGTGTTATTGGGATTTTCTATCAGAAATTTCTCAGTAGCAGCTCGGAGTCTGGATTTGTGCCCGGTTGATGGCAATAGGCTCGCCTCCTATTACATGGGACTTAAACATAACTGGTGAAATGAGGGCTACAGGGACACCTCTGCCCAACCCTTCGGGGAAACAAGGCGTGATGTTATGTATAATCAGTTGTCAATGCTGTAGTTCGTGATGAAAAAAACCATTTTATACATTTCAAATTGTTGATAGTTGTAAGAAACTGCGCTCGACGAAAACGCAATTCTATTCCATATTGGATAAGTGTTATCCTTTGACCGTTTTCTGCAACCGTTTTTGTCGTCGAGAAAACGATTTCGTACGTCAAAAATTAGACAACGACCTATCACCAATGTCTAGTGTCAATGTCAGTCAGCTCATGCCAGTACAGAACATGCACTGCCAGTGACATAAACTAAAAATATAAAATTAATTTTAATTGATATGAAATTGATAATATAATCATTATTTTGGTTTTTCAGTAATTAATGTTTTATTTAAATTAAATGCACTATATTGTATAATAGTAGTGGTGTATAAGTTGAAGCGGCTCTCGAAGGACCATACGCGGGTAAATAATTTACGTGGGGTAGAATATTAGCCAACACAGAATTGAGCTACACACAGGTATGAATAAGGAATAGGAATGGATGGACTTACTTGGGAATCTTCTGGACGAAACACGTTGACTCAAAGACAGCTCTGGCTATCCTGGTGTTCACTGATTCAACTCACTGTGGTGCACTTATTGGGTATTTAAATGTCACAATTGTATCGGCCTTACAAATAGAGAGCTCGTGAATTTTGATATAATATGGTGCGGGCAGTGTGGTGCGCGCGCTGCGCGGTGTGCGCGCGGCGCGTGGGCGTTAGCGGTGAGCGATCACTGACAAGTGTCCAAATTTGAGAAGTTCCCTCAAATCACAGGAGATGCGATTGGCTCTCGCTACAGCGGCAGCAGCCTCTGATTGGTGCGTGCGATGAGCGTCCGTTTCGTTCCGTTGTACGGGAATTGGGAAGGAAGGAATGTAGCTCAAAACTGCGTTCGGATTATAATAAAAACTTATTACTAAAACTTGCGCGAGCAAGTAGTTTATGAAACTGTTGCATAATGAGGGGTATTAAAACATGAGTGTGTGTTTAAAAACCGAGCCATAGGCGAGGTTTTTAATAGTATCACACGAATGTTTTAATACCTAGTTATGTGCAGTTTCATACACTACTTTATCTACTCTCATACATTCGGATTGAAACAAATACTAAATAAAAGATCAAAATTAAAGATAAAGAATAAATTTAAAAATCCCACGAAATTCAGTAAGTACTACAAAACAAATGAATGTCGCCTGCACCAGCACATCACCGCACATGCGCTACAGCGGGTGCTGCTGTCCCCCGCCAAAAGTTGATGGAAACTCTTTGGTGATATTAACTTCTTGGATTAGCGCTGTATCGTAACAGAAAAAAAATTGTTTTATAGTATTATTTTGTTGGAGAAAAAGTGTTATAATATGACTCAATTTTAAAATTTCGGTATTCTGTTTATAAAGTAGGTATGTCAATATAAACTCGTTTTGAAGTTCATAATTCGAATATTACGCTATGAGAGTAGATAAAAGTATATATAGTGCATTTAATTACTTTGAGTCAATTATATTAACTAGTGCTACCTAGTGCGTGGGTTTTCTTTTTGTAGTTGTGTAATCGATTACTTTAATCGATAATCTCACGAAAACTATCTTTATCATTTTTCTCCGGTTCCAGACTGAAAATTGAGCTGATTTTTGATGTTCAAGGACAAAAAAAATATGACTTTTTTTAGATCATATCTCAGCTTATTACATTTGGGCCCACGCACCGTTTTCAATCTCCTTTATAATGAATTTACTCAATTTGAATTTCCGCACATTATTTGAGGAAAGTACTATACAAGCCTTGGCCGTAACCAGGCATTGATGTACTCACGTATATTTCACGATCATCCATCAATGCCCCAGTTGCAGGCCACGACAGTAATTTACTATATAATTGTTTACATACAGATTAAACCGTAAGGTAAATATCCCGACGGCCCCACAGCCTGTGGACAGGCTATACCAGAGGCATCGCCGACGCGTTGCCTTGCCAGAGTCAAAGCTGATGTCTTATGAACCTGTAATTACTCCGGCACCACCATACCCTTCAAACAGGACCACAGTAACCTGCTTCGTGGAAGAATAGATAGAAATTGGCCAGGGAATCGTGGCACACGAAAATGGCAGCTAATTAAAAAATTCTTTAGCTGGCAATATGAAATATAGTCTGAAATATTATCATAATCCTATAGCGTGCGCGTATGTAAATGCTACGATAGCAACCCAGAGTGGTTACCCGGCCGCCCGGCCCGTCTGAGAGCGCCCGCGCAAGCTCCAGTAAGTTTGAATTGTAATCGTGAGTTAGTCAAGTAAGCTACCCATCAGCGAGCGAATGTGCACGCGCTTTAAGTCAAAAGTTCTGTTAGATTTAAACTTATGTGATTCATGTAATTATAGTGTTATTCTTAAGCACCTGCGTTTTTCTTACACCCGTTCCCCGGCTATAATCCTACATTCCCACTCATATCAACAAAAATACAAAAGTGCCAAATTTTTTATTTTTCAGACTTTATTTCATGTTGCCAGCTGCAGATTTTTTTTAATTTGCCGCCATTTCCTTATGCCACGACACGCTGGCCAAATTCTAGTTACGATATGCTTTATTGTACATTCAAGTATTTTATATTTTTGTCATTCAAATTATTTCCTTTATCAAGTCAGAACACATAACAACTTTTAAAGCTCTGGCACTGAGCAGACTTTTGCATAAAAATCTATATGTATTTACTTGATAACAAAGATCGCTAATAGCGATATCTACCAGATAACCTTTGGGAGAACAGGGAGACATTAAATTAACTAGGGGATAGTCCGTAGTGTACTGCAATTATTATACCTACCAGGTATTACTAACACAACACACACAGATGATGAATATCCATACTATCCATATTTTATTAATATAATCCATATACTTACACCGTGAAATTTGAATCACAGTTTTGCTTGAACAAACGTTGTTCAGACCATAGTCTACTACGATTTTACAGCATCTAATAAAATAAAAAACATAATTGGGTTTTGAAAAATCACAAAAAAGACAAAGTTTAAAATGTCAAGATTATCGTTACTCCCTACAACACAGACACCACGCACGGGACACAGCATTGTCTACAGGGAAATGTACCTCCATAAACGAAATTTAGTAAGCAGTAGATAATCTTGACATTTTAAACTTTGTCTTTTTTGTGATTTTTCAAAAACCAATTATTTATTTATTTTTATTGGATGCTGTAGAATGATAGTAGACCATGGTCTGAATAACGTTTGTTCTAGCAAAACTGTGATTCAAATTTCACGGTGTATATGTCACCGTAAAATTGTAAATACCGTTAGGTTATAATCTATCTCGCGATATTGTGAACTGTCGAAAAATTGTGAACCGCAACATACTGCTTACAATTTAACGTATTATTATTCGGTAGATTGTAATCTATCGAAATGAAACTGTTATATCACAATCTTAAAACTGTCAAATTGTCAACTGTCCGAAGGCTGTCCCTGATTGGTCGGCCTTACAGTAGACCGTTCTTTGTCCATAGAGTTAGGAATGAAACACAGGTGTCAGTCAAATAAAATAAATGCACTTCAAGAAATTGTGACATTAAGTATTTATTTATTATTTAGTAGGTAATCAATAATTCTGACATCACATGGTGAGAAAAAATTGTATCAAAATAAAAAATAAATCAGTAACAACATTTTCTCCTCAAACCTGGTTACCAATATTCATTAAATCATATTTTCTTGCATGATGGTAATGCTTGTTTGTTGGTCGCCTACCTTGAGATTTTATTCGTCTAACAATTTTATCACACTTTGTATTCTTTGATTTGTCCATTGTAATTTTTTACTATTTTTATTATGCCCGCTGTAATAGTTTTGTAACTCTATGGTAAATTCATCCTGATTAACAATAGCTGGTATTTCTGAGTTTTGTTGATGGACAGGCTCAACATTTGACATTGTAAATGCTATCAAATGAGATCACATAGGTTCACGCGCATAAAAAATATTAAAACACGGAAAATGTATGTAATTTAGGCTATGTTCGGTGACTAACACTAACTTATTTATCATTCAAATTGCAGTTCTTAGATTAATCACAGATTCATTTTACTTCCACAACAAAATACAACTAATTCTAAAGTTGTGAGTTATTTTCAACACGAAATTAATTTACAATCACCAAAACACTGTTTGTTTACATTCGACAGCAAACAAATATGGCAGCGCGGGGCATATGCCGTTCAACCAATCAGCGCGCGAGGTGCGTTCCGTTTCACAATTTGACGGTTGCACTTCGATAGATTATAATCTACCGAAAAATTATGCGTTAAATTGTAAGCAATATGTTATGGTTCACAATCTTTCGACAGTTCACAATCTCGCGAGATAGATTATAACCTAACGGTATTTACAATTTTACGGTGACATATATATTATAAATTCAAAAGTAACTCTGTCTATCAGTCTGTCAGTCTGTCTGACAGTGTGTCAGTGTGTCAGTCAGTCTGTCTATCAGTCAGTCTGTTTGTCACTCTGTCTGTATGTTACCTTTTCACGCCTAAACTACTGAACGCGTTTCGCTGAAATTTGACAAGGAAATAGATGGCATCCCGGGGAAGGACATAGGCTACTTTTTGTCTCAAAAATAACCCTAAAGGAATGAAAGTTTGTATGGGAAACCTATAGTTTCTTAAGGTAAGGCCATGAAAATTCAAATTAATGCTTTTGGTAACAAATAAAGAATTACGTGTTTCAGCGTGTTTCTAAAATCATCCCTCAAGAGGGTAAAACAGGGGATGATTTTAAAATTCACATGTAATATTGACATTTTTGTGTGACTCTTTTCAAGAGATTTAAGGTATTGGGTATACGGTCATAGTCCGTATCTTGAGATGACATTTAGTCTTTATATTTCATTAAAATCGGTCCACTCGGTCAAAAGTTATCACTACGTGGCTTTGAACGGAGAGTTCGAGTTTACCAGTGTCCTCGATAGTTGGCGTTGTGCAAATGACGCGATTTTCTGAATCACAGTTTCATAGTTCATACTTCCGTGTAAAGCTGTAGGTTAGGTATAACTTGGACGAGGTCCTTTACAATAACTTCTTATTATTACTAAAGAGCTCTTCTTTGTAATTCCTTCTCTCCAGCAGACGACATTGTTGTATAATTAGGTAAGCAACATTAACAGTCGTGTCGACGTGGTAACACGGGATGTGAGAGAGATGTGTTACGAGAAAAACGCGCCCCGGGCAAGTGGAGCGACCGACGGGAACTGCCACTTACGTTGATGTTGGGGCATTCGACACTAATAGGACTTTGGCAACATATAGATATGTGGTGATATCTACATCGCCACATGCGAACTACGCGTCAAAGACCTGACGTCACACAAATCCTGCATCGCGCTATTAGAGTTTACCGCACGAACAGCATAATATACAATATCGCCCATCGGCATTTGCCCGCCCGCATTTTTTTGAATATTCATGTAAAATTTTCGAAAAATACTTTTTAAACGGGGTCTATCTTGTTTTTTTTTTAAATTTTATCTAATATTTCTTTTTTTATCTATGATTTTATGAACTTACACTTGTGTTTTTTTTTTTAAAACACTGTTTTGACCTCCATTTATTTGCATAGCAATTTTAATAAAAATATATTAGTTAATCTGATAAAATAACTCATAAACTTTTAGAAATAATAAACGGAATTCAAATCGAGCCAATAACATCGGAGATATGGCAAACGCTACTCAAAACATAAAAAATTGAATTACATGAAAAATATTAAAGATAGAGCCCTCTTTCAAAGTCATTTTTCGATCATTTTTCATGAGTATTCAGAAAAATTCGGGCGGGCAAATGCCGATAGGCGACATTGTATAACTTCCCGACATCAATCGTTGGGCAGTTGCCCGCCAAACACAACACCCGTCTGGTCGGAGGATCCTCCCTTTTCTATGGTGGATGACTCATACCTCTAAAGATAAATTAGCTTTTAATATGATTGTATGCTTTTATGATGCGTTTTAGTTAGATGGATCAATGACTTTGAAAAACAGGCAAGTACAGCCGGATGTAGAAGGCAGAGTGTTGTACCCATCTTGGGAGAGGTCTATGTCCAAAAATATTATGTTGATTTAATAGATTAGCTTCACTTGTATTTTTTTTTTTTCGAAAACAAATTCCAACTAACCTACAGAACCCAATTACCTACTGGCAAATACCGATAATAATAATTATGGTTTAAATGTAACCAGATTTTTGGGCTTCTGATTTCCCGCATTCGGCAATGTGAACTTAGGTGGTAGGTTAGCAAAGACATGATCTTTGTGGATCCTGTCAAGCAGAGAATATTAATTTGACAACTTAGTTGATATCTATCTATCTATCTATAATCTATATAAAAGGAAATGTTGTTCGTTGGTAATAAGCGCATCACTTGAGAATGGCTGAACCGCTTTGGCAATTTTTTTAAGCTATTGCTTAGCTTTTATCGCGGGCTTTGAGCGCGGCGACCGAATCAAGAAATTCCGTAACGAAAATAAAACCTAACAGCCCCCACTCCGCCTACCATGTAATGACGGTTCCCTTGATAACGTGATGTTGTCATGGGAACGTAATTTTTGTTTTATGTCAACACGTCATCATCCCAAGCACGGAATAGATGAATTCTGTGATCCCAAGTGTAGCGTTGACAAATAGGAAGTATGGAGGTTACAAATGCTATATATACAATTTACCGCGGCAGTCCCCGAGTGCCAGCGGCATCGCCCGCGTCATATCTTTATAAATTATAGAATATGTTACTCAGTGATAATACAGGGTGGCAGGAACATCGAAAACTGATACCATGGATTAAGTACATTAATTTGAACACCTCTACGTTGAAATTTTTAGTCGGTTATTAAAAAAAATATGCTGTTTCATAGAAAAGTGCAATACCAACGCGGTCAAAATGTATGGAACAGCTGATTTTTTTTAATAACCGACGAAAATTTTCAACTCAGAGGGCTCAGAATCGTGTACTGAATCCAGGGACTGAATTACCCAAAAATTAAGGTACCTTTAAATTTCAGTATGACGTCATACCGTTATATAAGGGTTACCGAAATATTTCGATACCGTTATTTTTTTCAGTAGCGGAATTTTGAGGTTGGTAATGCATACCGGTATATTTCGTTAGCAGTACCATTAACCTTTATAAATGTATCGCTAGCAGTACCAAACCTTAATAAATAGGGGTTTTCTTTGACGCACCGCCGCCACACTCTGTCTGTCGTTCACTTGCTGATTGTAACTCAGTACCTATTGGTTTTTATTTCCGATCGGAAGGACATGACTGTGTAGTAAGCACCCGCACCGCGCCGTCTTCTTTCGCCGTTCTTCTGCCACTTGTATAGATAATATGTTTTGTAATTATGATTACTTACACAAACAAATTGTAAATAAGGTGCCATCAAATCAGAGTGGACAAACAATAACATTTTGCTTCTACATACCTTTACAAAAAATTCGAATAAGGTTTAGGCCAATTAAACAATAACATGTAAAAGTTTAAAGAAATTAAATAATTCTTTGGCCAATAAATTATGTGTTCAGAGTATCTCTACTGAGGTCATCGAGCATTGCACTGAGGTCCTCCATGGTCTCAGCCATGATAACCATATCATCGGCAAACCGAAGGTTAGTGATATACTCGCCATTGATGTTGATGCCTAGCCCTTTCCAATCCAGAACCTTGAAGACATCCTCCAGTGCAGCGGTGAACAGTTTCGGAGAGATAACGTCTCCCTGTCTCACACCTCTCTGCAGAAGGATAGGTTTCGAGGTCTGGTCCTGGAGTTGGACTGACATAGTGGCGTTTTCGTATAGACACTTTAGCACCTCGATGTACCGATAGTCGATCTGGCACCGTTGAAGAGACTGCAGCACGGCCCATGTCTCGATCGAATCGAAGGCTTTCTCGTAGTCCACAAACGCTAAGCAGAGAGGCATATTTATATGTATGTTCATGTTTTTATGATTAGGTATATATATTATACCTATTCATAGTTTTTAATAGATATAAGTATATCCTTATATTTAAATAAATATTTATTCCACAATTTTCGTTATTGCACCTACCACACTGTTTGTCTCTGCATCACCCAAAGGTTGACTGGTAGAAAATGCCTATGGCATTAAGTCCGTCTCTGTACATTTGTGTGCTTAAAGTATTAAATAAATAAATAGATTTTACATTCTGTGATTACCTACTTCCTCACACACTGACTTATTAACTATGAAATTTGAGGAAAATCGTCTACTTTTACAATGTTTGTAAATATTTGAGCACTATGTATCTGTGATATAATTAAATTATCTGTCGTTGCTTCATTTTTAGGGTTCCGTACCCAAAGGGTAAAAACGGGACCCTATTAGTAAGACTTCACTTTCTGTCCGTTCGTCTGGCTATCACTAAGCTGTATCTCAAGAACCGCGATAGCTAGACAGTTGAAATTTTCACAAATTATGTATTTCTGTTGCCGCTATAACAACAAATACTGAAAACAAAATAAAATAAATATTTAAGGGGGCTCCCATGCAACAAACACGATTTTTTTGCTCGATATCAATCATGGCACTTGACATATTCACAAAATACTCAGTTGTATTTTTACTTTAATAATAAATAATAAAATTAAAATAAAATAAATATTTAAGGGGAGCTCCCATACAACAAACGTGTTTTTTTTGCCGTTTTTATAGATTCCGGACCCTTCGTGCGCGAGTTCGACTCGCACTTGGCCGGTTTTTAATTATTTTTACCTATTGTGGTATAGTAATGTGATTTTAGATGCATCGTCTTCACATATAATTATTTAACTAATGTAGGTACCTTTACAAAATATTGTAAAACATTTTAAAAGAGTAACTGTGGAGTTTCTTGCTCATTCTTCTCCATACGAAAACTACCTTTTGGAAGGGGAAACTAGAATCAATTCTATTATTTTGTAAATTTTTACTTTCAAAAGTGCCTTACAAGGGCCTATTTGAAATAAATGATTTGACTTTTTTTTTTTTTTTTTGATTTGATTTTGTCTCGCATGTGTGTCGGTACCGAAATCGTATAAAGGTTAAATAACTATTTAGCTCAACCCTTTTTCATGAAGAAATCGGTATAGCTCAACCTTTATTTTAAACCGGTACCGATATATTTTTGGGGTATTTTCACCTTTAACCGTAACCGCTTTCAGTCCCTGACTGAATCCAAGGTCACAGTTTTCGCGTCGATGTCCCTGCCACCCTGTGTAAGCATTATACGGGTGAAAGATTTTTTTAAATCGTTCCTTTAGTTTTTGAGTTTATTCATTACAAACAAAAATATAAATCTATTCTCTTAATAATATTAATGTAGACAACCGGGAACAACGGTTTAATATGCACTTAGGACTTTAACAGGCGAGGACTTTTTAACATTCAAACAATAATCGAACTTAAAATCCAAAAATGTATCAAAAACAAACTCCCTAACAAGACTACACCGCTTTAATATGCAAACCACTATCGACACAAAATCGTTCGAGACTTTTTGTTTGTTTCACATTTATTGCAGGTGTTAATTATATTAAAGAGAAGGGCAGGTGCGAGCCAGCAATGTACGGTGTAGAGTGATGCCTCGGGCGCTGTCGACGCGTTATGCTGATCATTCAATAACTGCAGATTGGATACCTTGATGAGACTATAAGAAAACACATGCATAGTATTAGTTTTACGGTACTTTATATGGGAATATGGTACCTTGCCTATATCTGTTTGAAATAACGCTTTTAATAAACTGACATGAGAATAGGTACTATCATTATTTGCAAATAGCTGCGCGTTTTTTTTTAGGGTTCCGTAATCAACAAGGAACCCTTATAGTTTCGCTATGTCCGTCTGTCTGTCTATCTGTCCGCGGCATAGCTCAGAGTCTGTTAGTATTAGAAAGCTGTAATTTGGCATGGGCATAAATATTAATCAAGCCGATAAAGTGGTAAAATAAAATTTAAAATAATATTTTTTTAGGTTACCTCCCCTACACGTAAAGTGGGAAAATTCTGTTTTCTCGTCTATCCCATAGTGTGGGGTGTTATTGGAAAGATCGTTCAAAAATATTGCGAGTTTGTCTATATCATTTTTGGATTCAGGGATCCGTTTGCGAAATATTAAGCTTTAAAGTGTTAAGTCAAGCGTCTCCCCCCCTGCTAGCTAAATCGTTGGTGTTGGATATGTGGATTTATAGCAGTAGTATACATGTAAGTATATAACGAAATTAAAAGGAAAACTATCACAGCTAAGTAGGCTCTACAAGTTAACGAGTAATAGAGTAACAATCGACCAACTTACATTTTCGGTTGAAAAAACATGTTCTCCCATATGCAATAAGAAGTACGTATGGGAGAACATGTTTTGCAACTTAAAGTTTGTTCTTGGGATAAATTCATCCCATATACGGAACCCTTCATTGTGCGTGGTATACACGGCTACACATCAAGCTATAAAAAACCAGTTTATGTTGATCTCGCATTGTATAGGATTTCTGTACAATGCGAGGTCAGTTTATACTGGAAATGTATCGCTTGATGTGTAGCCGTATGTATGATATGCACTTGACCGGTTTCATTTTATTTTTGTTTATTTTCAAGCTACATTGGAACTTTGAAGAGGCCGTTTGTCTAGCGTTGAACGCTGAGTTTATAATGAAGACATGAAGAAGATCGAAAAGGGCAATAATTTATACAGAAGCTTGAAGAAAATTTTGAGATCCTAAAATACCTATACTCCGTTTGAAATAAGATTAGACATTTAAACAAACCTTTTTTACAGTCCGTTCAACCGATTTTGACTTCTATACCGTAGGCATAAGGATGGCATTAAAAGCAAAAAAGTGGTTACAAACCAACTGTTTACTGCAGCTGTCATTAGTTATGCCATCAACGCAATAGAAGTCAAAATCGGTTGAACGGACTGTAAAAAAGGTTTAGTTAAATGTCTAATCTTATTTCAAACGGAGTATAGATACTCGTAATATGTTACGAATTGAAACGACTAAAATAAGAACCATTTTTATTATTACCATGGATTAAATACCACGTTTTCCTTAGTATATTCAAAAGGTTGAATATACCTACTAAGGAAAATATGGTATTTAGTCCATAATATATGGTGGGAAGTCACAAGATGCACTCTGCCTATATGTATGTGTTAAGGTTAATCTGCAAAAGTCTTCCTGGCATCAAAAATCAAATTATTTGAACAAAAAATGAGTGAAAAATTTCACACGCTCCAGCATGTCTGCGGGCCTTGTTGATTATCAGAAAAACTTCCCGAAACATAATTAGTTTGCTGGAATTGAGTTGGCATGTGAAGCAGACATTTTCGGAACACGGAGTAATAAGTAAATGGAGATCGTTCATGCATCATATTTCATCAACGTGTTTATGAGTTACATTAATGCCACTGGTTTTTATCGATGAAAAGCTTTATAATATACTTACATAATGAAAGTTATTGAGCAGTTAATTATTTGTCCAGAAAAGAGACTTCACACGATATTCACATGAATATCAGACTCTGACATCTGACTCTGACAGAGAATATAAGACTCTTTTCTGGACAAATAATTAACTGCTCAATAACTGTAACTGTTTTTAGAAAGCACATGCTTTCTAAAAACAGGTGCGATGATGGCATAGATAACTTTCTATAAATTCGTTTTTTTGACTGGATGTCCCATACGGCACGCATGTATCGAACTTTACCAACGTATGCAATAAAGTATCGGTAAGTAAGAAAGTATTTTTTTACAAATACAATACACAAATGTTATATAATGATATTGCTTTCTAGTCTGACATATTATTTTGCATAAAAAAATAAAGAAATCTTAACTAGTTAACACTCCGGCTGCGTCCTATTTAAAAGCGATCGCCGCGCGAAAACGCGATCGTCGCGTGCAATATTTTGTCACTTTTTGTTCGGAAAACTGGAAACCGCCCTTTGTAGGCGCGACCACGCGTTCAGGGCCTCAAGTCTGCTATTACAATAGTGTCAGAATGGTCTGTCATTGATTTCATAATTGTTGATTTTGACAAGTTTGGTAATCTACTAATATAATGGCGTCATTATGACTTTCCAATGGTCAGCCACTGACACTCCAATGAAAGAAATGGCACTTATTGGTAATCTCGTACATAATGACAAATGAATGACTGACTTAGGCGGTATCATTGGTCGCATTGTACGACAATGCCATTATAACACAATTCTATTACGAAACTATTGACCGACCAATGATCGACCATTATGAATTTAGCAGATTACGAACTTTTAGCAAATGATAATGGGATCGTGTTGGAATGACGAATTTATAAAAATAGCAGACTTGGGCCCCAGGTTCATCGAACAGAAAGTGGCATAATATATTATGAGCGCGACGATCGCGTATTCGCGCAACGGTTTTCATGTATTATATACTCGGTGGTTCAAAGCATGGGAGAAAGAACCAGTTTCAAGAAGTTTTTGTGGAACATAATAATAGGTAGGTAGCATTTTTGAAATACTCTGACACGTCCCTATTTTCTCATATTTTAAAACGGTAGTCTTTCTGACTGACTGTGCGTTAGGTTGCTTACAACCCGAGAACTGCTTATTCTATAATGTTATTTTTAATTCATTGGTGTTCTCTGGTAAGGCTTAGTAGAGACGAAAGTAGTCACGTACAAAAAAAAATAACATAACGTCACGCCTGCAATCCCCAAAGGGTTAGGCAGAGGAGTACCAATAGTACACCCACATTTCTCCAGATATGTTTTAGCGCCATGATATGGGGGCGAGCCTATTGCCATCAACCGGGCACAAATCCAGATACCGGGCTGCTACTGAGAAATGCCAGAAGGAAAGACCTAATAACACTTTGCTCGACTCGGGAATCGACCCCAGGACCTCATGCTCAGTAGTAGCGCTTCCAACTTCTAGACCATTGTAATGTGACTCATTGTAATGCACCAAAAGTCTAAAAATAAACCTAACTGAAGTCCAGATCAACGAAATGACCTTGCTATGCATCCAATATTAAATAATCTTCCAACCATCTACAAATTCAAACATACAAGAAGGTATGAAAGGTCCTGCTGTATTGGTAATCAGTGTTGGGAAAACAAGATAGGCTTATCAGATTATCTGTACCACATTGTTAAGATATGACAATGGAAAAAATATTTTATGATGTAGAGCACAAGATTTAGTTTCAAGTGAAGTTGACTGTGGAAGATTACGGTTAGTCAGTCAGCTGTGTAAATTGTTTTTCAACAAGAATAATGTCGTGACACAGAAGATTTTTTTTTTCTATTCCAATAGAATACTATTAGTGACAACTTTCAATTGAATATTCTAAGCATTGTAATCACGTTGTCCATATATCAAACCTTAGATGGTTTTTCAATTAACTAGTATTCTTCATTCTATGGTTTTTGAGATAGACTATTATGCAGTAATATATTTAGGCGAATGGGCCATATATTGTTAAAAAATGTGTCATTTAATTATTTTTATAAGCACCCAATTCGCATGGTCAAATAACCTGGCATAGAATGTAGCGATTTCTTCGGTTATAGTCATGTCAGAACCGGCTAAACATACCTTTATAAAGTAACAGTTTTTGATCCCAAAATAAACAACAAAACAATCCATTTTTATTTCCTACTAGCTGCGCTCCGCGATTTCACCCGCATAAGTCTCGATTTCGTGGGAATATCGGGATAAAAAGTATCCTATGTTCTAATCCAGATCATAGTCTACCCATGTGCCAAATTCTATTCAAAGCATCAGGTGTTTTAGCGTGAAAGCGCAACAAACAAACTCAATTTCGCATTTAAATTTTCAATAATATAATATTATATTTATACATAGTTAGAAAGGATGCTTGTGGCTAAGTAATAACAGCTGCACGGGTCGATCGATCAGGTTAAGCTACGCTTGCCGCGGTTGGTCCGTGGATGGGTGACCATCTTTACATAACAAGTCCCCTCCGTGCCTCGGAAAGCACGTTAAACCGTTGGTCCCGGCTGTCATTTGTAGATCTTTGACAGTCGTTACGGGTAGTTAGAAGCCCAAAAAAAAAGTCTGACAACCAGTCTTACCAAGGGGTATCGTGTTTACCTAGTCACTAGGTTGTGGAGGTCAGATAAGCAGCCGCTCCATGTAAAATACTGGTATTCAGCTGCATCCGGTTAGACTGGAAGCCGACCCCAACATAGTTGGGAAAAAGCTAGGCAGATGACATAGAAATGATTTTCCAGCAAACATACAACTAACAAACTTAGTAAACAAAAACATAAGACAGCCAACACAGTGTCATCGATCAATGACACTGTGTCGCAATCACTATCTCTTGAAGATACAAGATCAGCGACAGTTGACAACTAACGAACGCGAAACAACACACGATCGAATTTGATTCTAAATTTAAATAAAATAGCTACAAAAGTGCTTTTCAATCTAAAGTTATTTGTGACAGAAAGTCCTCTTTGATCTAAAATTATATGTGCCAGAAAGTGCTCTTCGATCTAAAATGTTTTTGACAGTTAAAGAGATAGTATTTGTGTGTTTTCTGGTGACTGTACTCTTATTAGTGTTCATATATCTGCAGGTCTGTGATGTGATGGTTAAGCGTTATGTCTTCAAAGCCTTCAGTAAGTCCTTCTTTGTTTTTAGAGTCATTTTGCTCAATTTTCATAGCATGACTGACACCCAAGGGGGTCGCTACAGAGGCAATTTTTTTGTAAACAGCTGTGGCAACAACAAATAATATTCTATTCTATCCTAATTTCTATGGCATATAAGTGACAGATTCCTATGAACTAGTATTTAAACACTTTATATTTGTAGGTTATGTATGTCTTAATATCAGCTGCGTTACTACTATCTCTTTATTTCAAAAGATATTGGTCGTTAGAGATTTCAGATAAATATTATATTGTGGTGACTTCCGCTGGAAGTAGGCCACATTTTTTTTATGAATGGCATCTTGCAGGTCAACCTAAGAGGTTGTCGGCTGCTTGGACGTGCTATCTTGTAGATGCCTTAACAAATTAATAGTACACATCAATTGGTAGTATAGAACTAAGGGCACGCCTGGGTGAAAGGAACAAATCGGATTGTATAGCCCGTATCGTATCATCCTTGGTTATATAACATTTCAGGACTTTGAAGTGTACTTATTTGTTATTGATAATTGACCGCGTGGAGTCATTGACTGCAATATTATCGTATTGATTACTACGCAGTATCTTACCCTTTAGCATAATCTTTACAATCCTGATGACGTTAAAGAAAATGAGGGTCTAGACGGACTCAAAATATAATATGCAAGAGCACACTGTAAATTTTGCGGTTCGAAGGATTAGAAGCGATTGAGAACCAATTAAATACTGATCGAACTGGAGATTGGATCCAGGACAAAATCCAGCAGTAGGTACATACAAGTAAAGGGTTGCTACCGGGCACCCATAAAATATGATTTTCAAAAGTAAAATCAAAATATTTTATTTCACTTATACAAATTATATCGGCACTTGTGAAACGTCAGAAGCTAGGTGCACGATTCCAATTAATAGTTTCCTATGGAGAAGAGCAGGCAAACAACTCCACGGTTACTCTGTCAAAAATAGTTGTCTTTTAAAATGTTTTAAAATTTCACTGTTAATAGAGATGGGAGGATAGTATTAATAGCTGTTATCCGCAGTTTCACTTATACCCTAAACAAACCATAAGTACATGATGTAACCGAAGCAAAGCATCCGCAGTATGTCAATGCAGGTCTAACCATGTACTAACAATCTAAATCCGTTCAGCTGTAAAAGTGTGATTGAGTAACAAAGCTACAAAATACTTGAATAGCTCATATAGAATCTTTGTACTCAGCATTTTGAAAAACTATTACTCATACTAAAAGGTGTTCAAGGACCGATGGCCGGTGGAGCAGACGAGTCCTGGAGTGGAGACCACATATCGGAAAGCGTAATATGGGACACCCCCAGCTAAATGGACCGACGACCTTAAAAAAGTGGTTGGGACAAACTGGATGCGAAAGACGGAGGACAGGGTATTGTAGCGCAGCCTGGGAGAGGCCTACGTCCAGCAGTGGACTGTGACAGGCTGAGTTGATTAAAAAGTTGTTCAAAATGATGAGTACAATGACCGCTTATAGGGTATCCTCTTGTAGGGTCATTGTACTCAGCATTATGAAATTTTTACCAATACTAATTATTTAAAATGTGTAGTACGATGACCCCTTAAGAGGTTTTCAATTACATTCTAATTACACCCCAAAGGCATTAGTGAGGATGCCATGCGTGACACCATGAGTAGGTGTTTCCCAAATCCCTTCTACATTGTCAGGACGATATCTGACTAATTACATTCAGCTATCAAATTGAACTGATACATTATCTGCCGTTGATAATACCTCCAAAACATTTAGTCCACGCGACGCGATTCGTTGTTTAAGACATGGAGTATACCGTGCTGTTTCTACCGTTCTTAGTGATCATCATTTTCTACTCTTTGACTTGTGTGTGTCTACATTGCTATAGAATGTTTGGTGAGTGTTTTTCTATTATACGGAGCAAGTAATGTATTTTGTGTTATGGTTGTTAGTCGCTGTTTTTGACTGACGAAAAAAAGAGTTTTTTTGTTTTTCAAATGTTTCAAAACGATGAGCAGCATATATCCTTAGTGATTTAGTTAATATAATAATACTAGTCCTAAAAAAAGGGAACAGATCACACAAAAGTTATGTGTAACAAACATCATAGTTGTATTCCCGAAAGATTCAGTAGAGATGAATTTATAGTACTATTTCGAATAGCAGCAAAACTCCAAGTGCCATTAACAACCGGGTGCCATAAAAAGTGTTTTCGTTTTATCAATCTCAGTCGGTCATCTTTTGTGGTTTAGTTCGATTATAATAATGATAAGATTATCTAATATCATAATGTTTATGTCCAAACGTCATCAGCAAATCGTGGGTGGTACACAGTCACCACACGCTTCATTTATTAACTTCTATACTCTGCCAATAATCATTATCTTACTGTCCTTGTCCTATGTTACTCGAGGTTGGCGAAAACGTTTTTTTCTTCCATTCTCACCAGTCAACCGACAAGCTATCATTCTCTTTCAATCATTGCATTCCTTTTCTTCTTTCATGTCAGCACGATCTTTTTCACTCTCACTCTCTCTCTTCTTAAAACCGTATCCACCCAATGCTGAGAGTTATGTAGGTCTCAATTACATGCTACTCTTCCCGGTCTTGGGTCTCCCGGTTTCAACTCTTTCCTGCTACCCTGACCGTTGGTGGTCAACACAATCTAAAGGCTGTTGGGTGGAAATTTAAATCATTTATGGTATTGAACTGCTTTTTGCTAAGCAGGCAGGTTACTTGATGAAAAGTCATCACCGCTTATGGATAATTGTTTTACCAGAGGCGCGTCAAAGTCATTTGCAGTTGTAAGCAATTAGCAACGTGATGCATTTGAGTCGCTCAGCGGAAGAGTGGCCTAATCCACAAATTTATTAGGCCACTATGGTTTCAAAGATCTAGGGTGTTAATATCTACTTAACTCTGTTTCTATAAATTTGTGGATTAGGCCACTCTTCCGCTGAGCGACTCATTTATGGATTCAAGGTGTTTTTGAAGATTCCCAAATTTATGACGAAAAAAAATACGCGTTGGGTTGAGAACCTTCTCCTTTTTTTCGTCGGTAATAAGGGCAAGATAATGATGATGACGATGATTGGAAATCTCCAAATTTTCTTAGAAAATAAATGTGCTTTTAAATAAAAATCACACATTTGTTTATTTCTTTAAGTAATTTCTGATCTTCCTTTTCAAAGCATGAAGTTTCGTATCGATCCTTTATATATTCTTAGTAATAATCAAATTTCGCAGACATCAAAATTGTTTTTTTCGTCGGTTCTAGATTTTTTTTTTTTTTGTTTTAGTTAGTGTGTGAAAACCCTGTGATAATTCGAAGAATAATATTGCTCGTACTAGATACTAGTGATGTTTACAGTTTCACCTACTAGTAAAAGTGTGTTAAAAACCTGTGTGTGATATGAGCTTTGATAAAGAACTGGATCGATTAGACGATTGTCATGCTACAATGACAATACATTTTAATTTTTATGGAATGACATCGATTTCAATTTGACAAGTATGATGGAAATTATTTTGATTGCACATGACTAGCTGGACATCGATACGACTAATTCTTAATCCACACTAATCTTATTACGGCTAAGGATTTTCATGACCACGGAAATATTACTACATAATTAATATAAAGTATAACTAATAATAAAAAAACTTAAGTGGCAATGGGCAGGGCACATTGCTCGCAGAACGGATGGCTGATGGGACCGAAAGGTTCTGGAGTGGCGACCGCGTACCAGAAGACGAAGCGTTGGAAGGCCCACAAGATGGACCGATGACCTTGTGAAGGCCGCAGGAATCCGCTGGATGCGGAAAGCACAGAATCGGTCGAAGTGGAGGTGCTTGGGAGAGGCCTATTCAGCAGTGGACGTCTTACGGCTGAAATGATGATGATGATAACTAATAACTTAAACACAACTGGCGAATTATGTGGGTGTACTACCTATAGATACACCTCTGCCTAACCCTTCAGGAATACTAATGTGATGTTATGTTATCATCATCATTCAATCAAATAAAAATACAACATACCATATATCGTCAATAACAAAGGATAGACACGTTTTATTCGAATACCAACATGAAGAAGGAAGGTCCATCTTGCGAGTGTAACCTATCTGGGTATAACTTACAGTACATTTTGTTTAAAATCGATCTGGAGTTTTCGATATCCTTACTTGCAGCGTAACAGCTAAAAAAGTGGCAGTGGATCAGCCATATCTGTTGCTGGACCGAAGGTCGTTGAATCGTTGCGGAAAGATGCGCCTACCGGCAAACGTAGAGCGGGACGCCCGCGACTATCAAGTCGGGGGTCCAATCTGGACCGACGACCTTGAAAAGGTGTCTAGGACAGACTAGACACGGATTGCGGTGCTGAGGTGCAACGTGAGGAGAGGCTTATTTGCAACAGTGGCCGTGTACTTCTGGTCAGGCCCACTCAGTCTATGTCGGTACATCTGAGTTCGTGACAACTGTTTAACAGCGAATCAAAACACAAAAATAAGTCATAATTCTGGATCGGAGGGCATTTGAATAACCAGGTTGAAGAAAGTCTCATTCATAACCACTGATATATACATCGTGTTTCTGTTTTCTTTATCTTTATGGTAAAGTTTTTTTAGAAACAAAGAATTCACATTTACTGATTACTGGTCGGTAGGTACAGGCAGTGACTCATTTACTGAAATTGTACAAGTTTACGAAATAATTATTTGCGTCGTAGACTTGCCGGAATAAATAGTAAAAAAATATCAGGATTGTGGACATTGATTGTAAACGAATCTCCCTAGCCTTTTCCTAACTATATTGGAGTCGGCTCCCAGTCTAACCGGAAGCAGCTGAATACCAGTGTTACACATGGAGCGACTGCCTACTTAACTTCCATAACCCAGTTTTTGAGTAACACGCCCTTAATAATATGATTCGCTGTCAGACTATTGGGCTTCTGGCTACTCGTAACGACTAGCAAAGATCTACGAAAGACAGGCGGGGTCTCGATATGTAATGGATGGTCACCAATCCACGAACTGACCGCGGTAAGCATAGCTGAACCTGTGATTGACCCGTGCGGCTATTACTATTTAGCCATGAGCCCCTTTTGCCTATAATTGAAAGTAGGAAGGTGTGAGGGACACTAACCCTGAATCAACGTTCAGTTTTAGCCCTGAAGCATTTACCTACTGGAGGTTAGCCTATAGCTTTTAGAATAATACCTAAGTGTTTGAGGTAAAAAGATTATGTCGCCAAAATAATATAATGTAGAGCGAGAGAGCTTAAACATAAAATAAAAAAAACCTTTATTGCTAAAGTTTGACGTTAAAATTTAGGTATATTATAATTAATTTACCTATTGTCGTGTAATGAAAAACAGCAAAATTTTGTAAAAAACTACTTAAAAAGTTTGAATTCAGTGCGTTATCTTGACCAAACCCCCGTAATAAGTAGGTACCTACTTATTACGGGGGGTTGGTTAAAAGTTTTGAAATAATTAATCACTTATTATTTCACAAACTTATCTCCTCTTGCAAGTAAATAATCATCTCTGTAAGTTTATTCGGAAATTATATCGTGTTATCATCTAAATTCAGAACAGCGCCATCTAGTAGCGAGTAGCATACTTATATTGAAATGCTTTTACTGCCATCTAGTGTCTAGTAGAAAAATCTAAATAACGTTCACGATTTCTGCTAGATGGCGCTGCAAGTTATATTCGTATCATCCCCAACAAGTTTTGTTTACAAAACAAGCAAGGAACAATAAAAAAATATCGTTCTGATCTTTATTCAACGTTTTTCAAAATCATTATTCATTTAACCAGAAGCAAATAATTTAATTTGATAAAAATATGTAGGTACCTAGTTACAATATCCGTTCGACGGCCGCAAAGTATATACGGTTATCTACAAAATCATGATTGTACAGGGCAGCGTTTTGCACGCAAAATTGTGAAAATTAGTAGAAGAACAAAGCTATCTTTTTCTATTTTACAACATTTAATTAATTTTAATGTTGTAAAATGGAAAAAGATAGCTTTGTTCTTTTACTAATTTTCACAATTTTGCGTTCAAAACGCTGCCCTGTAAAATCATGATTTTGTAGATAACCGTATATACTTTGCGGCCGTCGCGTTGACAAGGCAGGTTATAAGATTTTGCCTTCACTTTCTTTTTCACATAAATATTTATTACCAGCTTCTGCCCACGACTTCGTTCGCATGGAAGTCGATATAAATTCAGCCCATGTTACTCGCTGATAATGTAGCTTTCTATAAATGTTAAAGAATTTTTAACTTGCTGTGCTTTGCAAAAAATGCGCGCGAAAATAATCGGTTAAGATTTTTTTGAGTTTATCCTCTACAAACAAATATACAAAATATATATTTTTATCTCTTTATAATATTAGTTTAGTTAATCATAGGTACTAACTAGCCTGTAATAAGAAACACAGATCCCACGTTTTCTTGATAAAGTGTTTACGGCGATTTCCCGCAAAAAAAAATCCCCTTGAATTTATTATTTTGTCAAGAGGTTTTGAGTTATAGTAAGTTGTTAGAATTGATTGAGTATTACTATTTTGGCAAATTCAATTATTATTGTCGTCTAGGAATTGTGCAAAGTTTTGAACCATTACAAGAAGCGGATCAATAACCATCGAACCATCACAATAAAATGGTACCTATAAAAAATATTCCGGGTATTTGTAACAAAAGTGCCAACGCCGACGTAATGAACTTGATTACAACTGAAATAAGAACCATTCTTACTCTAAAATTACTAATTTAATTCCGAATGTAATTATTTAACCTCAAAATAGATACTAATCCCCAAATAAATCTTAAAGTCGCTACCCGAATATCATAATCTAAAACTGTATAATAAAACTACATATTCACAATATTTCAGGGATAAGGAAAATAATATGCAACACCAAGATATTTTGTCAGTCATTTATATTTCTTTGTCAACATCAAATTCAATATTCTACACCATACCATCACATCTCCTATTCCCCACATAATATCACAATTCAATCCGTATTCTAATATTTACCATGAAACTAATAGGTTACCTTAATTTAGAGTAGATTTCCAACCAATACCATGCCAATCTAACTTTTTACCGATACAGCCACCAAGCACATCTTACCGTCACAAGCGCCCAATCCAGAAGGGCGTTCCCGCGCTACGTTCTGACACATCGAATCTTTGGGTGTTGCCAGTACAATATCCAACAATTACGTATTTATAAATTGAAACCTAACACTACAATATGGCGTTCAATCTTATTCACTTTACTCCTAACGCAAATAGTCACAAGACTCATCAATGCTGGGCAATTTACCAGCTGAATCCTGTGATACACTCCTCTTGATTGGCGATGCTTGACAAATAAAGTGTCACAAATTGTCTTCACGCGAGGTACAGGTTACAAGAGTTACTTCAATTTGTGCGGCGTTGAGTGGTAATTCGAGGCTTAATCCTTATAGTAAGGTTCTTAGTCTGAGGAGAACGGAGGGTTATGTCAGACTCCTAACTACTAAAATCGACACCGCGTCTGTTCCTTCCACTACTATGAGTCGGGGGCCCGGGAGATACTTGCACCCCCGACTAGTGTCAGCCCACCATGCTTAGCGGACCCCATGACTAAGTGCGGCCGGCTCCAGGACCACACGTTCTCCCATGAAGGCGCGCATGAAACACTACGCGTCCCCTCAGGGTTACTCAGGCACTGATTCTTAAGATAGTTGGTGATGAGATGGTAAACGGTGTTCAGTGAGTTTCTTTCCGAGGAAGCCAGCAAATGCCGTTAAGTCGTAATTGTATTCCTTACTTAAATATTCGTTGGAGGAATACCATCGGGTTCTTGTCAACAAAAATCTGTAAAAACCATAACTGGAAAGATTCAAAGACTAGAGAGAGAAGAAAAACTAACTAAAAACAACTTACAGCTTCCAACAGACTTTTAACTACATTGCATTCATGACTATCTAGCTACGGTCAGGAAACGGAAACGAAGTATTTCGTCACCACTGAATCAAGCAGCATTACTAGACCATGTTAGATATTCTATTGACATATTCAGTGTTACGTAAGCTGAAACCCAAGAGTAAATAATTTTCAGAAATCGAGCTTCAGGCCGCGCGCCGCGTGCTAACCTAAAGGGATCTTCGTGCGGGTAGGCGATCGTCGCGGTCTTTTATATAAATATGATAAAGTCGCGTGAACAATGAAAACTCGCTGGGTAAATGAAAATTGTAACAGCAAATAAAGTGAAACTATATCAGACGAATCTTGAAGTAGAGAGTAGGGAACATACGGCTTTACATAGCCTGCTGTACGCGGCTTACCATAACACGCATCGAGTCTTCGAGTAAAAATCTTGCACCTTGACTTTACTGAATATAAAACTTATTTTGACGTCTTTAATATTCATATTCGTAAAAGCGAATATGAGCAAGCGTCGCATACTTAGATGAACGTTTTATTTTATATATAAATAAATGATGTTCATATTTGCATGGTCACTTAGTAAAGTCAAACTGTGATATATGCATTGTGACCTAAGACTCTGATGTATTTATCTACTCTTGTGTCTTTAAACGCACTGCGTCGAACGAATCGTGCAGGTCATCTCGTCTGAAATCCGGCGGTAGGTACTAACATTACTCAACAGCTACGCACTCGGTACATGTTTCGTAAGACATTCGTTCCTACCTCTAGGTCACTGCAGACGTGAGCAATACGCGCTGTATTTATTTAATAATCCTTGACGATTCATCGGCCTGCAGCAATACTATGTATTATGCACTTTAGATTATTTATGAGCGGTTCAGTCAATAAAACACTGTTTTAGGAGCGTAGTTAAATTAATGCATTTAGATACAAGTAGATATTTACATAACATTTTATTTTCCCCTCCATACCGCAAAAGAGTGCATTGACAGGCAAAATTTTTATTTTGCTTTTCCCCGCGGTTTCGTGTAGGTCGGAAGTTATCGTACGGGAATATATTCATCATCGCCTAGTCTTGTAGCCAACTATATGACTTCCTGTCTAACTAGATACAGCTGAATACTAGCATTTTACATGTAGCGACTGCCTATCTGATCTCTACAACCAAGTTACTAGGTGATAAAACCCCTTGGTGAGACTGGTTGTCAAACTTGGGTTTCCGACGACCCGGTACGACAGCCAAAGGTCCAAGAATGACAGCCGGGACGTGCTTTCCGAGGCACGGAGGGGGGTCTCGGTATGTAAAGATGGTAACCCATCCACGGATCAACCGCGGCAAACGTAGCCTACCCTGAACGAACGAATCGCGCGGCTGTTATTACTTAGCCACGGGTTCCTCGGAAATATACTATACATATAGGGAATTAAAGTATCCCATGGCCTAACCTTGGTGCTGGTCTACCTGTATTCCAACTTTTATCAAATTTCGATCAGCCGTTATGGCGTAAAAAAGGTAACAGACAGACGGAGTTACTTTCGCAAGCATGGATGGACCAGATTCTATCCTCAGATTAAATATTTGCTCTGAGGATTCTAACTACATAAATAAATATATCAGAGTAGGTACGTGTCTTAGAAAGCCGACAACAACCGTTATCTTAAATCACAGCTTCACGATGACTGTCATACCTACTTACTTTACAACCTCACTATCTCAAGCTCTCCAATCTCGCTAGAAATTCTAGAAATCTGAGTCTAGGTATCTGTAATCTGACGTCAGATTCTCTCCCATGAAGATTGATTAGGCTACGTACTTATTTACCATGTCTATTATTAGATATTACTCATTTTTTGATGGTTTGTTTAGTCACAAGCGGAACTGTTTTTGGATTAGGGATATCTCGGTAGCTACCTACCTGTGCTTTGCGTCCAGTAACCTTATGGCCACCTTTACTTATAATAAATTAACGAAACCGAGATTCGCATATATTCTCCATCATTGCAATATTTTTTTGTAATCGACCATATACTTTCACTTACTTTTTTCACGAAAACAAGTTTTTTAACCTTTATAGACCACAACTACCGTTGCATATACAAGCACAATGTTCGGCGTGCGTTAAATTACGCGCTGCCCTTTTTTTTTGGCTCGGATATTATGAAATAACTTCTCCTGCTCTGGGCAGAGCGGAAGGGCGTGTCAGGCTCTTATTGACTAAAACCCACCCATGTTCCTTCAGTTACCTGTATGTTGCCAGGGGCCACGGTAACCCTTTCGGACAAAGCCGTCGACCCGGGCCTGGTCCTCCTTATGGGCGTGAGGGCGCGAAATTTGCCTCTCCCTCATGCGTTCCGCCTCCTCCTTTGCGACCATTACTGCTTCGCAGAAGGAGGTGATGAAAGAAAGAAAGAAAGAAAGAAAAAGTATTTATTGAGACTCGCACAGGAAATCACAAATTAAACTAAACACCTTCAATAAGAACATTAATAAAGATAATAAAAAAAACAATAAAAAAAAAAAACTAAATAAATTAAAATAAAAGCAGAAGGTCCTGTACGAGGCCAAAAGGCTCCTATCTCAGCCTCCCATGCCCTCTCGCTCCGTACCATAGCCTGATTACGCGCTGCCCTAAACAACCATTTACACACACCAAAAATAAAAGTCGCATCCCAGCAAATAATGTTACATAATGTGATATACAAAATTGCGTAGACGACGACTGTGTGATGGGTATTTTTACACCCACTCTCCATTTCCATTGTATTTACAAGCATTTGTCTTTATTCGCTTAGTAGTAGTAGATCGCCTTGCAAAAGGGTTTTTTGGAAATATAAGTGCAGCATGTATTATGTACATATTCCTATTGCAAAGGTAACGGTAACAAATAGCCACACACACAAGATTGAACCCCAATCCACATCGGCTAATCTCATCGTGTCGATGTTGTACGACCTCACCAGGTGGGTCGTCGGACTGCTTACCAATCTAGACATTATCTACTAGAGAAGGTGACAAGTTTATCTTAATTTATCGGACATAACAATTTCCAACAAGCTATCATCATGATTCATGTTAACAATAGGTGACAGACATAATAAGGAAAATAAGAATTGAATTTAAGAACTCACGCCATACCACTTGACCCAGACTAGTTGCATTTGCATGAATATTCCAAATAATATTCATGCAAACTTTTGTAAATTCTTTTGCCCTTTTTACTTCTCTATTCTCGTCACTCCCTTTCTAGCCATATCATTTTTCACACAGTTCATCCATCGTTTTTTTGGTCTTCACCTACTGTAAAGCCGTCCACATTCATACTCAAAACTTTCCCCACGACAACTTTTGCAAATGAAACTCACAAATAAAAATAAATTCGGTTCTTCTTTGTGTCGAATAGAATCTCATCGGGCAGCATCTCTATGTCGTTTGAAGAATAATGGGCACCGGTGTAGTTACAGTCACATGAGGCCATTTTCGTTTTGTCTCTGGGACAGCAACGCATCTTATTTTATTTTTTTTATGGGTGAGAAATTATCAAATAACTTCTCCCGCTCTGGGTGGAGCAGGAGGGCGTGTCAGGCTCTTACTGACTAAAACCCACCCGTGTTCCTTCAGTTGCCTGTATTGCCAGGGGCCACAGTAACCCTTTCGAATAAAACCGCAACCCCGGCAGGCATCGGCCCTATTGGACCCCGTCAGTTCTGTTGACATCTCTTTGAGGCCCATGTTGAACACAACATGGACGGCGAGCTACCCATTGCTCACCGTTCGCAAGCCCGCGCCTACGGTGGCCGGAAATCGGCCTGTGACTCCCGCGGCCCAGGGCATGTGACGGTTAGGGGCTTGAGGGTGCGAAATTTTCGTCTCCCTGACGCGTTCCGCCTCCTCTGTCGCGAACGTTACTGCTTTGCAGAAGGAGGTGACGGCCTCCCATGCCCTCTCGCTCTATACCATGTCCTGGACCAAGGCCGGACGCAAGAGATCACTGCCGCTGATCGCCTCCACGAGGACACGGCGGTGCTCCGCCCAAGCCGGGCAGACCTCCACCATATGCTCCACCGTACCCTCCGGGCGACCCACACAATGGTGACACTCGGGCGTTTCCTCCCGCCTTATCCTGAACAGGAACCTCCCGAAATAACCGTGTTCAGTGAGGACCTGCGTCAAGCGGAAGGTGAGGACGCCGTGGCGCCCCTCTAGCCACTCTTCAAAGAGAAGACTTATCGCCGCAATTGTGGCGTGCCCACAGCAACGCATCTGCGATGCCTCTGGTCATGCATATAACAATCAGGTAAAATCTTACCCACACAGTTTTACCTGACCTCTGTATCGAACCGCAAACCTTGAGCAATTAGTGACTTAATGATAACCGATTCTGCTATCATTGTCTGTGGTGACGTCACCGCCTAACTAGCCTCCTTGCCTCAATTACTCGATGAGACACCAAGATAAATTATAGTGCCTTTGTTGTGTCAAAGTGTCGTTTTTTGTTTTGATAACAACATTATTTTATTTTACAAAGTATTTTTCTGGTCCAGAAAGATTTCATAAAATTCTAAGTTTCCGAAGATGAAGGGCAAAACTGGGCGAAATGAAGAGAGATATTTCCACCACGTTAGGAAGAGAGAGAAAGTAACAGAGGAGGGTTGAAATAGGTCGCCTTTATCGAAAGAGACATCGATTGACCTGTCATTGATCTAGAGGAGAAGATAACAGTAACATTTAAATATTTATAATAAGGTATTAGAAAATGTATCGTTTCTGTAAATCAGTCACATAGGTATTTACTTTTTTAATGAACCTACATGATCACACTACATAATTATAATACATCATTAAATGCCAGAATATATTGAACAACTAGTTTAAAAAAAATGGAAATTATGTTCGATTGTCAAAAAGGTCATCAAATTGTTAAAACCTAATCCGGATAGAAAGACCAAACTAAGACGTAGACACAACCGGTTAATTTTCTCACCATTCTTTTAACTTCTTATTGTATTAAGTAATCACAATCACTTTAATTACTCTCATATACACGGAATACATTATTGTAGTAGTCTTTCCGTAGTTTTGAACGAAGGTTGATACAAAGAGATTTTCGAAATAAATAAAGGAGAGAAATACAATACAAAAATGATAAAACATTCAACTTAAAATCACGTCACGCACGAGATTTTAAGACCTCTACGGTGGGTATTACCGATATGCACCTTGGTTTGGCTCTACTAACCTTAAGGTACGTTTCCACTGATGTGGAGAGAAGAGATCTAATGGCTATGGGAAACCTAAGATTAGTCGTTGTGGCTATGTTTAGCGAGAACCTTATGTCCACTTAAATGATGATGACGATGAAAAGATAATTAAGTCAGAAAGGATGGTAAGATATCCATTCGACCGAATTTCGGTCAATTTCAACGAAGATTAGCTAAGTACACTGGAGATATTATAGTGCATAAGTGTGTGTGCACTCTTTTTTCCCCTCACTCTAATAGTCTGATGGGACGGCAATCCGAGACGACCGGAGAGAGAACAGACACAGGACCAACGGCGACACTTGCTTTCTGAACCACGAAGAAAGAACAAAACAAAAATGAAACAAAAAACATAAATAATAATAGTTAAGCAAAATGTTAGTAGGTATCTTATTCGCGATCTCCTGACTTTGATTATATGTTTGTTAAAACTTGTTCCCACAAAAACAATGATCTCCTAAAACAGGGCTTCCTCTCTCCTACCCTTTTTGCTGTGCCCTACAGGGTCCATAATGATCTAAATTATTTAATTACCACCTAAGTACACATTATGGTAAAGCAATAAAGATATTGAGTATTGAAAGACAAGAAAGGATGGTAACGTGGCTGATTATCCGTGTAATTAAGCACCGCCAGTAGTGGATGGTGATTATGATACGTTTCCAATCACGACATTCCGTGTCCACGTTTATTATCTTATCGCTCGCAGCAATTCCATTGTGTAGAAGAAAGTAATTAACTGGAACCACTCAAGATTTTTATAGTTTAATGGGATAGATATTGTAATTCAATTTTAGTGCCAGTTGAAATGAAAAAATATGTGGGTTTCTTTTAGTACGGAACGATGAGGTCAGGTACAGTCAAGTATTTTATGATCATCTTCGCCAGTTTTCAAATTCTTTCCTTTATCAAGTCAGGACATGTAATAGACTTTTGAAGCTACGTCACTGAACAGACTATATTTAATTACTTATAACAAAGATGAAAATCCACCAAAACAAAAAACCACCTATGACCACTGTCTAGTTGACATCAACCTAAAATATTTTTAAAGGTCACTGTCAGTGTCGCATTTTTAACTCGTTCTGACATTTAAGATAGCGGAATGTCATTATTATTTATTTTATTATTTACTAGCTTCTGCTCGCGACTTCTTCCACGTGAAATTTCGGCCCTCGACTCACCGCGTGGCATCCCATCGCCCGACCGCGCTATTACTTTTCACTTAGCGTTCTTTCTGACGGCTTTTCTTTTTCACGGCTTCTAAGGGCCATAGCGTGATATTACATAACCTTCCTCAAGAATTGGGCTATCCAATACAAAAACAATATTTCAAATCCGACTCGTAGTTCCGGAGATAATCCCCTATATACAAACTTATAAACAAATGTTTAGTATAGATGTACACATAGTAAAATATATACAGATGCGACATAATTCTTCATATTAATATTATTCATCTTCTTCTTTTCGTTTCAACGGATCAATACTATTTGGGCTTAGTAGCTAGCCACATTTATTGTGTCGTCATCAGGGACGTTGTTCAGATCGTCAAGGGAGCAGCTGAACGGACAATTGGGACACTCTAGCAGATGGGACATAGTATGTTCAGGAGAACCGCACTCGCATTGAATGTTGGGTGAATCGGTAATGGCCCACTTCGCCAGATTATGTTTGCAGTGGCCTGCTTGGGTACGCATTTGATTCAGAGTTTTCCAAATAGGCCATTGCAGTTTGCTCCAGGAGGCAGGTGTTCTTGGGGCTTTACGAAGTTTTCAGGTGGTGGATACTTCTCTTCCCAGAATTTAATTTGCTCTTTGGGTTGCCTGTCTTTGATCGCCTGTGTGGACCGTAAGAAGCTAAAAAAAAAAAATTAAAAATGTTTATTTGTCCCAAAACAGTAACATGGTTTATATAAATGAGACATCCCCACTATCCCCAGTAAGTAATTGATAATACTTGTGTTGGGGCTATCTCGCTCTTTCCCTTAATTATTAACGATATTGAGACGATTGTTTACAAAAGGTGTTGTTTAAAAAAAAAAAAATAGGAAGAAAAGATAACAGTAAATGACTTATGAACTAATTTGCAACTCTTTGTGTAACTGTAGTTGAATGCGTATGTGAAACTGTATGTGCGTCTTATTTTTGAAACAGTGTTTGTGTTGTTGTTGTGTGTGCTCTTGCGACTTTTTGCCATGGTAGAGGGGATGTCGAGAATCGGAATGTCATTCTGCGGTATTTTGCGATGCAGTATAATCTCGAGTGCAGTGAGCAGACAAACGTAGCCCTTAAAATTCTGAACATATTTGGGATGTGACTGTACATTCCAAAAAAAATAACGACTTTTCATGTAAATCTTTATTTTTCATAGGTTACATTACACTTATGTTAATTAATGATGAGAGTCATTGACCTAATTTCATAAGTAGTGCTAACAATGCCATTATAGGTAATAACACTAGATAACAATAATAACATTTAATAATACAGCATTAGAAGTTACAAAAATTATCTTTCTCCTTGCACCAATCGATAATTACGCCAATTATTAAATCTAGAGATAATAATAATTGCAAACAAAACAACAATAATCTATTATTAAAATATTAACCTAGTATTTAATAATAGGCCGTTTCTTGCGGCAAAGTCACGGCTGTTTTATCAATGAAGTGCAGATAGTGTGTGCGTAGTAGACGCCGGGCTCGGCGGCTTTTACTGTTTACTGTGGGAACGACGCGAAGCAAACGTGCGCGCCAACATAACATTCTTACAACACGCTTTATTTTCTATTAAAATACCTAACAAAAAAAGAAACACTTTTTTGAAAAACGTTTCGGTTGTATGTTGAATTTTTTTGAAAAGTGAATTCAGTGAGTGGAATTTAAAAATAAATTGTATGTGGAAAATGTGTTCGATTTTTAAATTGAATGTTGCATTGAATAAATAAAAGGGGATAGAATAAGCAAAATTTTTTTTTAAAGTAAGTGTGATATTTTAAACAAAATAACTTTTGTTCGTTTTTTGTGAATTGAGTGAAGAAGACTTTTTTATTTAAAATGGAGAACCAGCAAGCGGAACCTAAAGGGGAGGAGTTTCCATCATACGTGGCTGACAAAAGACTGATAGGTCTACTGCCTATGTTCATACTAGTTCTGATCATCGTCTTGAGGATATCATGGACGCTTTACAAAAGTTTCGGTGAGTTTAAATTTTAATTTACAAAATTAACAGACCCGAAATAAAGTCCTTCAGTGTTTCAAAAAATTTTAACAGTTAACTTTTTTTTTAATAATTGATGAATACTTCGAAATAAACTTTTATATTTTAAAAGCAGTATAAAAGTTTTAAGTGACGCAACCGAATCTATGTTATTTCATAAACTTATCACCTTAATTATAATCATAAATCAATAAAATTTAAATTGTTAATTCATATCAAATGCAATTCGAAGATAATCGTTATAAATATTTTATTTCACGTTCCGGTTAACTAACCTCAATACTAAATCTATGTTATCAACGGATTAAGGATTTTAAAATTAAACAATTATAAGCGAAACTTTACAAAATGTTGGCGTTCATACCAAAGGACCAAAAATTTAGGGCTTCGTTCATACTCATCTCTAGTTCGCACTCGCCCGGGCCATACCCTTGTTCAGCTGATAGGCATAATAAGCGGGCTAGTTCGAACTGGGGATGAGTATGAACTGCACCCATCCATATCCATACTTGCAAATGTAAAAAATGCGAAAGTAACTCTGTCTATCTGTATGTTAACTTTTTATATTTTCGATGAAATTTGATACACAGGTACACCTCGGTTAGGTTGGGACGTAGGATACTTCTCATCCCGGTAATACGTTCCCGTGGAATAATTTCGAACCTGCACCTGAGTGAAGCCGCGGCCAAAAGCTATTATAATTTCCTTTATTGCGATTTGCGCTGAACAATAAAAGACCGACATTCCCAATATATTTAATAAAGACTTGGGGTTAACGGACTCGTTTCTTGATCACCAGGTTCCGGGTTTAATACTTTCCATGCAAATGCGCCATTTTCGAAGATTTACGTTAACTTTGTCGTTGAAAGAAAGTTTGTAAGATATTTTGGTCTTTATGGTCTCATTGCTCATTTCTTTTCTGCATGAGAAGAGATTTTAGTACCGCAATGTGATATTTTTACTTGCTGACATTTGGACAGCTTGCACATTGATTTTATCAATAATACCGTACTTAGCCTGCATCTACCCACCGCCTGGCCTCTCTCTTTTTGCTTTATCCACATTCCTGAGTGCTATAGGTATGTATCGACTGCATTCAATACAACCAGCTCTTTCGAAAAACCCGTTTATAAACACTACTAGTGTCTATCTATACAATTATAATCATTGTGTTCGACCTCTTGACCTTCTCGTTAACCCGTCTATGTTTTACTAGTTCATTGCTATTTATTAATATAAATATAACATCGCGCCCGTATTCCTCAAAGGGATAGGCAGAAGTGTATCTATACTACACCCACAATTTGCCAGTTATGTTTAAGTCCCATGTAATACGGACGAGCCTATTGCCATCAACCGGGAACAAATCCACACTATATTAATATAATACGCAATTAAATATACTTAAGTACGCCTTTTACCATTGATGTAGGCCAACACTAAAGAACGCAATAATAAATGCTTCAATGGAAAAAAACCTCCTCGTTCTTTAATTTGCCGTTCGTGAGTAGTACTATCAATGACCTTTTTGTAGAATTTTATCATAAAAAGATTCCGGCATTTTTTCTTTTGAGCAGCTCCACAATTATTTTAAACAAGACCATGTCCTCCGTATAATTGAGCTTCATTACTTGATGGTTTAACTACCGTCCTTGGTATTAACGGAATAGAGCCTCCATGAATAAGTTCAGTGGCTCGGCGAGGCTTCGATGTTTATTGCGTAATGTTGATTATCTCTCGTCTCGTCTGCATAGCTGACAGATTTGTAGAAATATGTTGTAAAACGTGCCATAAAATGTTGCTATGCTGTGTATTGCTACATAAAAATACGTGTAGTGCAGTTAGTCGGAAATTCTGTTCAATTTAACTATCAAATAATTAGTGGTGATTAAAATGTGGTCCTTTTCGCTAAGAACAGGTTTTTGCTGGGACAGTTCTTGTTGTTTTCGTATGTTTTTTGTTTTGTATTATATTTGATTACATGCTTATTTATTTATTTAGTTTTTAAGTAAACAATCTATGTATTAGGTATGTTGAAACTGTTTGTACTCCCTGTCACTTGTCCCTAAAGGTTCATTAGAAAACCAGCGTCAGACAACATCTGTCTGGCATTAATGCTGAAATAAACCTTTTTGGCGCCGCCGTGAGGCACACACTATTTTTGTTAAAACATTATTTTCACTTTTTCATTTTGTTATTTATATTTTATGTTTCATGAACTGTGTCCAAATAAATGTTTTTTCTTTGTTTCTTTACAACTGAAATAATGTTACATATAGCTCTAAAACATCGATTTTATATCGTCCCTAAAAAAAACACATAACAACAACATTACATCAGTAAGTAATCCCTGAAGGGTTAGACAAAGGTATATCTACAGTATACCCTCATTTTGCCAGTTATGTTTATTTATTTAGGATCTCCAACAAAAGATGTACACAATACATGACACATAATTAAAGGGCAACATCGGGTATTAAGTAAGTGTACTCCTTCACTTATAGGAGACCACAGCATGCACAATAAAGTTAAAACATTAATAAAAGGTAAAATTGTGAAAATAAAATAAAATAAAATGAATTTTTGAAGGACTTAAAAAAGAAAATATAACACTTGGAGAAACTATTAAATAAAGTCTAATAAACACTTATTATATTTAGTCAGAGACTCGCAGATGTCTAAGTTCGATGTTTTAGTCCTATGTAATAGGGGGCGAGCTTATTGCCATCAACTGGGCACAAATCCAGAAACTGGGCTTCTACTGAGAAATTCCAGATGAAAAAACCCAATAACTCTTTGCCCGATCCAAAAATCGAACACAGGACCTCATGCTCAGCTGCAGTTCTTATAACCACGAGACCAACGAGACAGAAAAATGTTACACATGGCTTTAAATCAAGAATTTTAAATAGTCCCTAAAAATAATTTAACTGTAAGAAATAAAAAGACGGATGTGAGTCCCGGTATGAAGTTATTTGATAACAGACGAGAACTGCTGAACTCAAGATTATGTTAATTCAACATTACATATTCAAATTAAACACATTTCCTTCGAGAAGTTATAGGAGAGTGTTATTTATAGACTAATCTAATCTATGCCTTTAAGTATAGACAGACACATACAGACAGACCAGTTTATAAATAGAAATTCATTACGTTTGATAGTAACATAGATAAATTATTTTCAAACCTGTTTTATTTATTAGTTTCTCTAGATGGACCAGTTTTGTACAATTTTGCAACCGTAATACGCCGGTTGTATATTACAAATAATTTATATACTAGAAGGATATAAATAGTGACCTTAATGGTGATGTTCTTCAGAAAGGTCAGGCGTGTAGTACTCGCAACCGGCGTACTTGTATGACCAGATGTATGAACGTAAACGAAGCAAAAGGAGTTTGTAAGGATCGTAGCAGGTGGCGGTCTGGAGTTCTAACTGGATGCAGCTGAATACCAGTATTTTACATGGAGCGACTGCCTATCTGACCTCCATAACCCAGTCACTACGATACCCCTTGGTAAGACTGGTTGTCAGACTTTTGGGCTTCTGGCGACCCGTAACGACTTTCAAAGATCCGCGAATGACCGCCGGGACCAACGGCTTAACGTACTTTCCAAGGCACGGAGGAGTCTCGATATGTAAAGATGGTCACCCATACACGGACCACCGGCACCGTGGCAAGGGTAGCTTAACCTGTTCGATCGACCCGTGCGGCTGTTATTACTTAGCCACGAGCCCCGCGTGTTTATATATGTACTTGTATAAATGTAGTAGCAAAACAAATAAAATATTTATGATCTGATAACATTATAATGTGAAGTAGTTCTAATGACTAGGAGGTTGTTGTCAGATAGTCCTAGATACATAATAGAGAGCTTATAACAACAGTTATTTCATAGTTATTTTATTGCGTAGGCAGTGTATTATTTTATGTAGGTAATGTTCATAAGGCTGTCTGTCGTCAAGCACTATTACGTTACATAACTTCACGACTGTATTCCCTGGAGGGTTAGGCAGAGGTGTACCCATGCAAATAAATTTTTACTTACCTACTTACTATACACATTGTGATTATTTATAATGTGCACATACCGAAATGAGGGAATCTATGCTTAATTTTATCGACAAAAAAAATATATTTAAAAAAATCTTCAAAAAAAAAAAAATGTAACAATACGGTGTAACTTTTAAACTAAATGATCTATCGCGATAAAACAAACTCCATAATGATTGAAAGTAGTTAGGCGTCCTCATAAAATGAAAATTGTGGAAAAAAACTACCCTCAAATGTTTTTATATGCAAAAATCTGTTTTTTTTTTTTTCATCAATATTTACCATAGTCGTAGAATTTCTCAATAAGACGCCAAACAGAAAAAAAATAGATATTTACGTTTTGCCCAACCCAGGAATCGAACCCAGGATCTCATGCTCAGCAGTAACACTTGCGACCACTAGACCAACGAGGCACGACACTATTATTCTCTATTTAATATATATCTATAGGATATATTTAAAAAAATCACCTCGGACAGCATAAACTGCTTATAAACAAAGTCTGGTAAAAAAAATTGGTCTTTTGAAAAATATGGTCCTTTCATCCGCACTACGTCATCTAATTATTTATTGCCCGACTAATACATATTTTTCTACGTACATCAAACGTATGTGCCTTATTTGTCAAACTCGTATCTTTGTGTACTGGACAATAACAATTTCCGCATGATTCACTACATTGTCATGCCTGTCAGTCCATCTGTGCCGATGACCGTCTGGACGAAATTTTGTTGTTTGGGGTGATTGAACATTGAGTGATAAACTTTAGTTTCACTTTGTGAATACATAGTTCGTGTATTTATCTAAACATTCGTAGATATTAATCTATATGTCACGGCTAAAACCCGAAGTGCGGCTACACCTAGTTTTAGCCGGCTACAACTAGGTGCGGCCGGTAGCAGTTGGTTAAATTTAGTTGTAGCAAATGAAAATGGTTGAAGAGTAGGTTAGGTTAGGTTAGAACTGTGACCATATAACACACCGCACGAGCCGAGCGAGCGAAGCGAGCGGTGCCGCGGCAGCGGCCGGCGAGTGCCAGGGTCCATTTAGGCAAGTTTAACTAACTGCTACCGACCGCACCTAGTTATAGCCAGCTAAATCTAGGTGTAGCCGCTCTTCGGGTTTTAGCCGTAACATATACATGACTAAGTATAGCCATAACATAATAATTACGTGGTCTTGATTAATGATCAAAATGGTAAGGTTGTTATAGAAAAATGTATGCAAGTACCAAGTCATATTATTAAAATCACAAATACATCGACAGCACATAAAAACAAAATACCCAGTATACCCACATTAAAATGTAATTTCAATATTTACAAGACAGACAGACAGTTATGACAAGATGATGGATTATTAAATCGTGCATAAACTTATGTATGACTTTAAAAGTCAGACTCATCATCTTATAGGTAAATGATCTTTTGTCCAAGCCACAATGCGCTACTTAAAATAAAACTTGTAAAGGATTCCTTTGTCCCAGTTTAGAAAGGGTCTAGGGCTGTTACTGAAATTCATAATTTCAGCCGAAAGACGTCCACTGCTGGACATAGGCCTCCCTCCGTTAGTGCAATTACCAATTTCATTTTGCAAGCGTGCATATTATACCTACGACAATATTTTCTAATAACTGATCTAAGGTTAAGCTGCACTTGCCGCGGTCGGTTCATGGATGGGTGACCATCCATTACATTTCGAAACCCGTCCACGCCTCGTCCCGAACGTTATTCATAGATCTATTGACAGTTTTTACGGGTAGCCAGAAGCCCAAACGTCTGACAATCGTCTTAACAAGGGGTATCGTGTTATTTAGTAACTGGGTTGTGGAGGTCAGATAGGCAGTCAGTCCATGTAAAATACTGGTATTCAGCTGCATCCAGTTAGACTGGAAGCTGACCCTAGCATAGTTGGGAAACGGCGAGGCAGATGATGAACCGTATACTAAATCTGTCCAAAAGACAATAAACATTTAAAATCTTCCGTATTCATAATTAATTAGGTTTCAAATATTTTAATTTATTGAAGTTACCTTCACCAACATTCTTCACAGTTTAAAATACCAATCTATTAATATACTTCTAAGGTTCGTGTGACCCTGACCCCCTTGCCATGTCTATTGGAAGTCATCACAGATGACAAGACAAACAAGTATTTATTATGTTTACAAGGCAAACTTGTACATAATACAAATAATTAGCTGTGACCGCACTACACCTGTGAAGTTTTAAGACATACACACGTATACTCACTACCTTCTTCCCTGGAGGTAGGCAGAAAAACCACAGAACGCCAGAAACCAGTACCCTAATTGCGTAACTTATTTTCGTAAACAATTATGCCTAATTTGTTTCATTTTGACAGTTCAACAACATGCATTGCGTTATTTACGTTGTTGAGCAGATTTTTTTTCCAACTTATGAAGCAATGGATTAGCAATCTATTTTAAATCGAAACAAATTGTGATTGATCGTGTGTTACCTAATTAGGATACAGGTATAATGTAACTCTTTTGCAATAATAGTAAAAGGGTGTGTTAGGCTATGAACTCACCAATGTGTAAACATTCCACAAACATCTGAACTGGTCTTACCAGTTTGAACGGCGACGGAAATAGATTCGAATTCTCTCATATGTAATAGTTCCAGTTTTTGGAATAAACTCCCTATAAGTATCAGCTACAAACTTGTGTTCAGCGAAAGGTTAATTGCATAGGTTCTTTCTTAAAGGTTACATGGTTTCTTGTGTTTATCGGATGCAATGAAATTAATTAGGCGAATATTTTATTTAAAAAAATTGATCATGATGTGTGATAAGGTGATAACAAAGACAACACACAATCTCGTAACATGTACACTGACGGCAACACAAATTAAGCCTAGAAAAAAAAAACAGTGGCACTCCGGGAGTGCCGACAGAAGTGAAAACTTAAACAAGATCGCCTTGGTGAAAGAAAATGCTTCTATAGAACATTGGTCCGTAACCTTATATAAATTAAGAGCATAACCGCGTTTACAAAAAAAAAAAACTTCCAAAATCTTTAAAGTAAAAGTACTTGCATAGAACATTGATCCGTAATTTAATATAAATAAAACGCACAATCGCGTTTACAAAAATGAGGTGTCAGTAACGGTGTCGCGAGTTCAATTGTTTTTTCCCATCTCAAAAATGCCCAACGCGCCTAAAGAAAAGTTTTCACTTTGAAAAACATACGTGTCGGCTTGAGAACCTCGCCAGCTCTTTAATACGCCTGAAGATTTTACAAAATAGATTTATTTCACACCAGTGAAGCCTTTAAACTGTAAGCTAGAAAGAAATAATACTAATTAGTTTAACAGGTAACTAACTAATATTGATGTCTGTCCAAGTCTTCCAATTAGGTTAAATACACTTGTACTAGGAGTGCCGAAGGTCCACAGAGTATACTATGTACAGTCGAACGAGCTATATGGTATACATGCAAAAATATTCATCTTTATATTAATAAATCTGCCTGATCTTTTACCAACCCAACTATGTTGGGATCGGCTTCCAGCCTTACCGGATGCAGCTGGATACCAGTATTTTACTTGGAGCGACTGCCTATTAATATGTAGGAATAAAAACTTCGATGTTTTGGCATGTGGCCATTGCATCCGTGCAAATCAGGGGTGAGTCATTCGTTTTTATGACTTTTTATGACTTGTACGGTTTTTATGACTTGACAAATCATCAAGACATTTTTATTTTAAGTGCGTTTAATATCAATGTAAACATAATGTCACACCTGTATTTCCCCGAAGGATTAGGCAGAGTTGTGCCTATAGTACACCCACAAAACCAACAAAACATAACCACCACCACCCACAATTTCCATGTATTATACACAAACCTTCCGGAATAAATTCTCTAAATGATAGCGAAAGCCGTATCCCTTGCTTAGTGTAGATTAAAATCGTGGCCGCAGACAAACAAGAAAAGTGTGTGTGTTTCTGTTTTTTTTTTAATAAACAAGTTTATAGTTAATACCAACAATGTATGGAAGAGTGGAGTCTCCTAACACAGGCTTTATTAGCTTAAAAGGAGGCTCCAATCACTACCTAGTAATGTAAAAAAACTTGTTAAAACTAATAAACATTTTTTCATTTTCATTTTTTCATTTTCATATTTTCGTTTTCATCATTTTCATCTAAGTACCTTAACGACCGAGCTCTGCTCGGGTGAAAATAGAAATAAACATATCGTCCAGGTATACCAACGTTGTATCACATTCCCGAGGATGTGAAAATAGAGAAAACGATTTTTTCCAGATATGAGACCTAGGTAGATCAATTTTTCGCCCCGTAAACCTTTATATTGCAACTTTCATCGAAATCGTTGGAGCCGTTTTTGGAAAACTAGATTAACATTCACAATAACAACAATAATACAAATAATGCTTGTTTAATAGTATAGGATTTGTATCTATTGATTGTCAAGTTACCTACCTGTATACCAAATAGTTTGTTCTTGTGTTCGTAATACATTGGCGTAGGTCTCTCGTGGGAGAGTATCGAACCTTTGAGGTAGGTGTACCCAAGGATGCCGACATTTTTATACATTAGCCGTGGTAAAAGCATTATTTTTAAATGTTTTTTGCCTACACTGTCTCACTGCTGAGCAAAGGCGTCCTCCAAATCCATTCAGGCATCCTTTTCCAGAGTCACCAGCTCATTAATTAGGTAAAAATATATTTCTAGCTTTTTTTTAGCTTACTCGAAATTGTAAATGAGAACAAAATTATGTACATAAAAATATACAGGGTAAATATACAAGGTATTTATTTTGACCCTGTAAAGCTGTAGGGTGGTAACCTTTTTCAGGCGCTGTAAAGTACCCTCTATTGTTTAATGAAAAGTGACTCTATCTAGATTATAATACAGTGTTATTTTTTTATTTTTTTTACTTGGTGGACTGCCTCGTTGGTCTAGTGGTAGCAAGCGTTACTGCTGAGGTCCTTGGTTCGTTAACCGGTTCGGGCAAAGTGTTATTGGGTTTTTCCATTAGGAATTTCTCAATAGCAGCCCGGAGTCTATAGATTTCTGCTCGGCTGATGGCAATAGGCTAGCCCCCTATTGCATGGGACTTCAATCAATCTGCCTAGCCTTTTCCCAACTATGTTGGGGTCGGCTTACAGTCTAACCGGATGCAACTGAATACTAGTATTTTACATAAAGCGACTGCCTATCTGACCTCCACAACTCAGTAACTGGGTAATACGATATCCCTTGGTAAGACTGGTTGTCAGACTTTCAAGCTTCTGACGACCCGTAACGACTGTCAAAGATCCGCGAAAGACAGCCGGGATCAACGGCATAACGTGCTTTTCGAAGCACGGAGGAGTCTCGGTATGTAAAGATGATCCACGGATCAACCCCAAATGCGTAGCTTAACCGGATCGACCCATGCGGCTGTTATTACTTAGCCACGAGCTCCTCCCTATTACATGGGACTTGCGGGGGGAAATTTGGGTGTACACACAGCTACACATCAAGCTATACATTTCCAGTTTATGCTGATCTGGCATTGTAAAGGATTTCCGTACAATGTGAGGTCAGCTAATACTGGAAATGTTACGAACAGCTTGATGTGTAGCCGTGTGTACATTTGGACCTCTGCCTAACTCTTCAGGGATTACAACAAGTGTGATGTCATGTTATTATACGTGGTGCCTCAATTAAAGAAATATTCTAAATTATAGTTGTGTCGAATCGAACAAAAATTTACCTTGACTGTTTTAGAAGACGCTGGTTGGTAGTTCGTGACATTCAAAACCGTATTTTTTGTTTTACTACCATTCTAGTCAATGTTTGATGAGTTCAGACGCACAAAAAGTTTCTGTACAAAACGTTGACTGTTGATTAATCATAGAAACATAAGTACAACATCACTTGTAGGTGCAAAGTTTGAGAGAACACGACTCTCAAATGTGACTATATTCTTTCCTTTTTAACCGACTTAAAAAAAGTAGGTTATCAATTCGCCACGTATGACTAACGTAATAAATGTAATAATTATTGGTATTGCAATATATATTCACATTTATGATAATCTGTTAGGGCTTCCAAACAAATAAACATTTTTTTAAGGGTGCATGTATGTTTGTAGATATGTAAGTATGCATGTTTATCCTTGCATTTTTCCGAAACTATTAACCGCATTGTGATTTTTAGGAATATCGTATGGTACTAACTTTTACAATGCTTGTAAATATGTGAACACCATGTATCCATTAGGTACATAATTAGTTATATTTTCTGTCATTGCTTCATTTTTTTTTCTACCTATTTTAGTATAGTAATCTTAGTCCAGGTGTATCGTCTTCACATATAATTATATACTTAATGCATATAAAATATTGTAAAACATTTTAAAAGAGTTACGGTGGAGTTTCTTGCCCATTCTTCTCCATACGAAAACTATTTTTTGGAAGGGGCGACTAGAAACAATTCTATGTTTTGTAAATTTTGATGTTCAAAAGTGCTTTTTATGTGCCTAATCGAAATAAACTATTTGACTTTGATTTTGTTTGACTTTGATCTTTTTTTATTGGCTTACATTTTAGAATTAAATAGAATCTCCACCAAAAATCTATAAAATAATTAGTAAAATGTAAAGCAAACAAATCTGCCGAGCCTTTCCCCAAATATCTTGGGGACGGCTTCCAGTCTAACCGGATGGAGCTGAATACCAGTATTTTACATGGAGCGACTGTCTATCTGACCTCCACAACCCAGCGATATAAAGCAAACAGCCACATAAAATATCTCATAACGACCGACGAACGACACATTTTTTGTTGTAATCAGCTAAGACAATAAATTACAGCTCTGCAAACTGTGCAATGAAAGCGTAGTAATAAAACGCACTGAGCATTTGCTTTTTATTGACCGCTGAGAATACGTGACCAAGACAACGTAAACAGTGGGCCTGGCACAAACGCGCGGTGTAGATGTCGCAGTCGGAGTGTATAATCCGCCGTATTACATTACGGCTAGCTGTTATCAAAAACAGGGCCGTTTTGAAATGCGGCGGTTTAACGATTAGCCAGATTGAATGCGGCTGAATAAAAAACCGCCGGAATGTATTCGACGCCATACGTTATTCAACACGGCTAGCTATAATGTAATACAGCTAGACATTAGCCGCCTCTTTGACAGTTTTTAGTTCCGATTCTTAACACTCGTGGCGCTGCCTGACATAACAACAACAACAGCGACGGATACAGAAAGTGTGTTGCTAAATTGCGAAGTTATAAGTGAATTAAACAAAGAAAACGTGTTAACGGGTAAACACTGACTTTAAGAACAATTTTCAGGTACAATTAAAGAATTTCTATTCTTCTCAATGTGCTACGCGTGCAGTAAAGAAACCATGGACAAAGAACCGAGTTTAAGAGGTTAAACATTGTTTTATTTTGTAAGTATGGTCACCCTACAATCTAAGTAGTATTACGATGTGGCTAAACGTGGGCAGCCTTATTGAAGAACGTATCGCAATGACAATCTGGCTAATCGTTGAACCGCCGCATTTCAAAACGGCCCTATTTTTGATAACAGCTAGCCGTAATGTAATACGGCGGATTATACAATGCGACTGCGACATAGACATTATGTAAATTCTAAAGATTTATCTTATTGACAGCATTTATGTTTAGAGAGGGGCTTCATTGTGACTAAAATAACAGCTGCACGATTCGATCGGTCGGTTCGTGGAAGAGTAACCATCGACTACATACCTAGACCACTCCGTGCCTCGGAAAGCAAGTTAAACCGTTGGTCCCGGCTGTCATTCGTAGATCTTTGACAGTCGTTACGGGTAGTGAAGAAGCCGAAGAATGTGACTATCAGGGGGTATCGTGTTATCCAGTAGCTGGGTTTTGGAGGTCACATAGGCAGTCGCTCCATGTAAAATACTGGCATTCAGCTGCATTTGGTTAGACTGGAAGCCGGCTTCATATTTTTAGCAAATAAACATTCAATCATTCATTCAACGTAGTTGGGAAAAGGCTAGGCAGATTGAGGTTTCGCCTTTCCAGTGGTTTCGCGCTGCGCAGCGCGGCGACGCGAGACGCATCGTCGCGTCACCGCGCTGCATCTTCGTGACGCATCGTCACGAAGCACATTGTGAAGTCGCTGGCAGCGCCACGCTTCACTGCGCAACGACACACAGCGTGGCGCAGCGATGCGCCGCGCGGCGTAGCGGAACATTTCTATGTTCGCCCCGCTGGCTACTAGTAGAGACAAGTCGCCATGACACCTTCAGGCTGCGCCTCGCGGCATCGCTTTGCGTCACGCTTCCTTCATACTAAGTAGTCTAAGTACTTACAGTCCGGCCGTAGAAAGAATGCGTTCCTGACAACTGTCAGTTGGGCAGTTTCTAGTAGTAATAAATAAAAATAAAATCTTTTTATTTTAGTCACATTTATTAGTGATCGATGCATTTGGCCCATAATGTTGTTAGTAGAACGACTTACAAACTGTTATTAGTTAATAATTAATTTCATTTAAGTATTTGTCGCCCACTGGTGCTCCGGGCACATGCATTTGTACTTGAACCCAGTGTCCCAGAAAGGGCCTATCCAGCTTATGGCTGAGCACGCTCAGGATGGTGTTGGCACGGAACATCAACGAAGCGATATGGCGCCGGAGCACAGTGTGAAAGCCGTCTGTGTGCGCGTGCGCAAACATCGCAGACGCACTATACTACAGCAGCGTGGGAGCCCCACCAGCATCCTGAACGCGTTAGGCTGTATACAGAAAGAAAGCTGGAAACTTATAAGCGCTTACCGGCTTGACAGCGCTGGTCCGTTCTACACAAAGGAAGCAGAATGAAGCAGACCAAGCAAAATGTCGGACTCATCGGACGATGATTTGGTTTTGTTAGAAAATGTGTATTTAACCCTTTACCGCATCGTGGTTCATAAATGAACCAAACCATATTATCTTAAATCTTTTTAAGTTTCAAGCAGATTTTCTTGATTTTATGCATACTGTGTCAAATTTGACCCATACGAGCTTCATTTTATGTATAAAATCGCCATCTGTGAGCAAGTTGTGTGAACTACATCCTTCACCAAAGTCAGTTAACAGGTACGAATCGGTGCGGAGCAAGTTTTTGATTTTCGAAATTTTGTAAAAAATACAAATCTCAGTGTTAATGCTTGCAAATAAATACTCCAGGAAAGAAAGTAATCTAAATATTGGTACTAAGGTAAGCTTTTATTGTTTTATCAAGTAATAATTAGTTATAAGTGGTTCTAACTGAATGGAACAAATTTGGCACAACATGCAGAAATATTGTTCTTCCTATGTACCTTATTTGTGCCAACATGCACAAATAGGATACTTTATAATGTTAAGTTGTTTAGTTTATTTTGTGATGTACCCTCTTATTTTGTTGTTTACGTGGTTTTATACTTATTTAATCGAACATCTATTTACAAGAAACTTGCGACATGGATCCACGTCAATTTTATGGAGGTATTAATTCAATTATCCAAGATTTTCCTAAAAGTAGCAGTGACGAAAACCTGTCCGAAAATGAACATTTACCCCCTCGATATATTCCAGGATCTGACAAATCTGACTCAGAATCAGACGAAATAGAAGCGCAAGAGCTGAAAAACCTCGATGGAGGGATGGATAGGCCCATAGCAAAAATGCCATCTCAGGACGTTCGTTTAGATAAGATAGATCATTTGCTTGTCTGGTCCATTAGACAACGTTGTTGGGTCCCTGAATGCAATGGTAGATCTCATGTGGAGTGCAGAAAATTCAAAGTTAACCTTTGCCTCAATGATAAAAGAAATTACCACACTACATAATTTTTCTTCATATTACGTTTTTTTTTTGTGTTCGTTTTCTGCTCAATGTACCAAATGTGATCCAAAGAGAAATAGTGTAATACTTCGTTTTCTGCTCAATGTACCAAATATAATCCAAAGTGGAAAAGTGTAAAATTTTCTAAAACCATTCAGTAAAAAGAAAAATCCTGAAATACGTGTCCATTTATTTAGTGTTTCCTACCACATATATTTTTTCCTAATATAAATAAAAAATCATGCAGTAAAGGGTTAAAAATGCGAAAAGAAGCTATACATCCCATTAATAGAGAAAGGAAACATTTCGGAGAGTACCATCATTTATTTGTAAATAAATTGAAATTTGATGATGAATGATTTTATAAATATACAAGAATGACTCAAGAAACATTTGATTACATTTTGGATTTAGTGAAAAACCTAGTGACTTAAGGTGCAGTTGTTTATTAATTTTAAATGGCAGCGCCCAGCGCTGACCAGCGTGTGTTGAAACTTGTCGGAACTTGTCGGCACCGTTCAGTGCTTATCGGCGCGCGTACATATATTTTCCTGCGCGGGTTACCAGCGCTGTCAAACGGTAAGCGCTTATAAGTTTTCAGCTTTCTTTCTGTATACAGCCTCATTGTATTGTACTCGAAGAGCGTTGATGGCCCGCACCGCTGCGTGTAGTTGACCCACAGATTGCAGGTGTCTCAGTTTGGTAGCAGTTTTAGTAATAAGGATCAAATTCGCAAAACACATATTTGTTAGTATAAAACTGACAGGTGTCAAGAACGCGTTCTTTCAACGGCCGGACTGTAGTACATTTGTATGGGCTCAAGCAAGCATGAGCTGGCGGGAGGTCACTGCTCTACAATTTAGGTTAACTTTGAATATCATCGTTGAGGTAAATAGCGCAGAAATACTTAAGTATAATGCATGCAACTAAAATTATTGTCGTAACGAAATGTATTTTCCATTGTTTGTTTTTTGAAAGAGCTCATAAGATCAATATTTTTTTGGTAATTTTTATTTGAAAATATTTTTGAACAGTTTAAGAGATTAACTTTTCTTTACAAACCTACCTTACCTAGGTTTGTAAAGAAAAGTTAATCTCTGGTCAATTTTAAAGGCATAAAAACAGTATTGATGTTGGCAAAATGCATAAGTTGCTAAAAACAGAAAAATCTTATTAATTGAGCTTGTTCAAAATCTAATCTGCAGGTACTTTTATGGCTATCGTTCCAATATCCATTTCCAATTCTAAAACAGTGATGTTATGCATGTTATGGTATTTTTATTGGGCGTCTAGAATCTATTTTTTGTTTTTATTTCTATAAAATCCTGTCCCTACAACACCCGATCAAGTTATCGTTATGTAAAGATTTGTCTTGTTTCCCTCGTTTTGATAAATATGAGAAAAAAAAGATATACTTATTCATTCACGTCATACGCGGCATTTAAGCCTACAGGTGAACAGTTCTTTAAGATCATAACCGTCTTCTCAAATTTCGACTGTGTTGACTGACAGATTAGGTCTTAATTTGTACCACGACATGAAATTATACTAAGACGCAGAAGGTAAAGAAGTCAAAATATTACTAAAAATTTGGTTGGATCTTTTACTCGATGTGTCCAATTATTTGGAGGATTCTATGCCTACATTTAAAAAAACAATCCGACAAGCAGGTTAGTTTGTGGTTGTGTGGTTACAAGTCGTGCAACCATCACCTAGATATTTACTTACAATCGAGACATAATGTAGGTTACAATGTACCTACCAATACTAAGTATCTAAGCATAGTTCGACGAAGGCGATATTGAATTCCATGAAAAACGAGGGCAAGGCATCAAAATTGGATCTGTTAATGGTTTTGAATAAATTAGTACTAAACTAGGAAAACAATTGCCTACATAAGTACCATGAAAAATATGATAATACAAAAACAAAACAAACCACCGAGATGACGACTTTTGTAGAAGTATGGATGAAAAAGACATGTTGCATCGACCCCGAGTAATAAATAATAATAATAAATAATAAAAAATAAAAAAAATGGGATAGTGGCAAGAGAATGATGATGACTCTCAACTTCATTGCTGATGACGTAGACATATTCTGTTGCGCTTTGGGTGAATTTGAAAGAATAGCTACCCATAGAATTTGTTATAGTACAAGCAGTAGAACTATGTATTAAATTTTTAAGTGTACTACAATATCGCATTGGGTCTAGCTTGTAAGGATATTTGTATGTTTGGCATGAATAAATAAAAAATAAATAAATGATTTCAATGGCCATACGAGATACTGAAAGTATTGCATATAATGCAATTTTTTTTTAAAGTACATGGGTTCAGTAATTGCTCTTTAAACCTAAACCTTTTCCAACTAAGTATTTGTAATAGGTACTTAGTAGAAAATATATAATCATTAGCTGCGCCCCGCGGTTTCACCCGCACAATTCTCGATCCCGTAAGAATATCGGGATAAATAGTATCGTATGTCCTAATCCAGTGGTGCTATTCTATGTCCATCTCACCGTGTTATCTTAGGTGAAGTGAGCGTGGAGTGAGCTGTCAGTTGCTAAGGATTGACACTACTGGCAGCTCACTTCACCTAAGTTATCACGGTGAGATTTTTACAGAATAGCACTACAGGTCATGGTCTACCTATGTGCCAAATTTCATCCAAACCTGTTCATCCGTTTAAGCGTGAAAGCGTACAAATAAACTCATGAAAATCCTAACTAAGTGTAATAATTATTTTTATAATATTATTATACTTAGGATTAGAATTTCCACGTCGATTTAGTTTAAAATCAAATCATAAAAGGTTTGATTGTTGCAAGAATCAACGAGCTAATTTTGCTGAAGTGCTTTCAGGACTGCCTCGTTAATCCAGTGATCGTAAGGGTTACTGTTGATCATGAGTTACTCGGTACGAATCCCGGGTCGAGCAAAGTGTTATTAGGTTTATTCATAATGGAATTTCTCATTAGCAGCCCGGAGTCTGGATTTGTGCCCGGTTGATAGCAAGACGTTCGCCCTCTATTATATGGGACTTAAACATAACTGGCAAATTAATGTGGGTTATTATAGGTAGGTACATCTTTGCCTAATCCATCGGGGATAACAGTCGTGATGTTATATGTTTAGTTTCATAAAAGACCTTGTTATATAAGAAAGAAAGAAAGAAAAAACGTTTATTTGCGAAAAACATGAAGCAAAAAAAAAAATTGCATTACAAAAATGAGAAAAAGTTGGGGGAAGCATGCGTCACATCCACGCAAATCGGCTATCGCTCAGCTTTATGCTACCACCCTATGTAAGACAGAGCCCCAGCGCTGGTTTTCAGCGACAGCCGGCGCCGACGTAATGCAAAAGGATGCACTTTGAGACTATTACATAAGTGTAAACAAACGTCTACAGGATTTTAACTCATCTGTCTAATTACTAACATTAGTCTGTCAAGTGCTCTCATTAAAAACGTTCCAGGATTTTCTTACAAAGCTGTGCACAATATTTGCATAATTTAGCTAAATGCCCATGCGAATTTGGACATGATTATCAGACATTAGCATTCATAACCCACGTTCGTTTTGGTCTGGTCAACACTAACTGGTTTTATTATAATGTTATAAATAGCTTCTTTATTTAAATTTTGGTCCTTTGATACTTTAACAACAACGGGTATGAAATCGGAAGGACCAATTAAGTACGTTTTCTATAATAGTTATTTATGTGGTTTATAAATAGTGATGCATTACAAACTCATCAGTATTCTTATTTAATTCTTAATAGTTGGTAGGTACTGTGGTATTGAATAATTCATCACTGTTATCAGAACATTATTTACCTACAGTTGTCGTCGCCGTCTTTACAATAAAAAGACATTAATTCCATGACATTTAATCTGTATTTGTGTAACATTTTATTGTGTTTATTTTTTCGTCCTTTGGCACTCTGATAAAAATAGGTCCTTCTATCCACACACTCTTTAAACGTTTCTATTTATTCGTGCAGTCGTGTCGTCACGAATACTTCTCGTTCTAATGCACAAACTAGGTACGAATTCATATACTGTACTAGCAAAACATAGCTGACGTGTGTTCGAACAATATTTGCCGCGATCGTGCAACGTTTGCGCAAATTGTAAGATAAGTGAGCTCAGCGTGAGGCAAGGACTGCGCAAGCGTGCATTTTGTTGAAATTAAGATCTTTAGTATGTTGTGTTTTGTGGCGTGAAAATGATGTTTTGGATTTATTTATTTTAATGGACATGCACAAAATTATAGACTAAAGAATCCCAAGACGTTTTACAGAGCAGTTTACAAACTAGAAGTAAATGGTCGAGTAAAATAGTATTAATAAAAAATATAAGTATATTAACATGAGAAAGTATCAAAATAACACTTAAGTACTGGTAAAAATAAACAAAATGATATCAAGTGAAAAAAGAGCAATATTAATACATAACTAATTATCTTTCATCCACCTTCTCAAAAAATGTTAAACATTCACAACACATTCATCTCACTGAAAACAAGTCACACTCCAGTGAAGAGCATTGAGGATGATTGGTTTGGCTTAGGTCCACCACTAGATAACCAAAATTTTACCTCAGGTACTTTAAACTCTTCTAGAGCTTCGATTTAACAGCTATACGCTTTCGTCAATGTAAGTATCTATTCTAGTCAATGGTCCAAGGGTAACGCTATAGCTGTATGTAACTAAAACAATCACTCTTGCTGTCTAGCTAATGGTATTACGATAGCATGAACTATTTTCATTAATGTAGGTCATACCGACTCGGCAAGAGAAGACCGTGACAGTGACGTCTGAAGTGAACTCTAGCGTCAAGCAAATATATATTCAACTCAACTCGACAATAATTTATTCTCTCTTCACAAAGCTGACTTAAAGTTAATGTGTACAAAAAATATCTCGGCTGTATTCCATCTTTGTGAGAGACTGGTGCCTGATATAGGTTTTGGGAAAAACCTGTGTTACAGGTTACCTGGTTCCAGGGCTAGAATTAAATTTCACAGGGATACCGTGCAAGAGTCGAAGTTAAACAATATGCTTAACACAAATAAAAAAAGAACTAATACTAAAAATAAATACCTACCTATAATTCTGCAGAGGTCTTGAGTCATGTTGTGAGACGATGTGTGAGTGAGTGTTTATCTTGTGTGTGTGTGTTAGACTAGTAGGAGATGTATGTGAGTAATCCAGATGAGCAGTGTGTGAGTGAAGGTGACTTTTGTGGAGTGAATGCAACAAGAGTTGTTTTTCAAGGGTGTGAGGAACAGCTATGTATGTGTAGGGTTGGTCAAAATAAGGGTTATTTCAGAACGGTCAAAAGATTCTCAGTTTTATGAAAGTCTAGGGTTTTTAAGTATTTTTTTTTAATTATTTTAATACAGCTTGATCGTGTTTTTGGATATAGGTTTAGGATGTTTTTCAATTTATTGTAAAGATAATGCCCAACGAAGCAATAGAATCTTTTAGGGAATCTTTCTTGGATTTGAATAGCGTCAAGCAAATGTATCAATGACGTGATTTTTACCTGATCCAAATGCGGAAAAAAACACTAAAACGAATTACAATAAAACTCTACATAATAGCTATAAAACCTCATAAAAATAACGTCATTATAACCACGAAGATTAGAATTATGAGAACGTTAATATTTACAATAGACTCAGCTAATTACACAAGACTAAAAACGGAAAGACCCACCAAACATTCGACATTGAGGACACAGGAAGATTTTAAGACTAATCTTTTATTTACTATTCTATCTGTGTCTATCTCAGCAATGGCTACCTCCGAACCACGTATGGTTATGGTGATTAAAGAATTATTTTTCTTTTGCATTGGCAAAAGGTATACAGAACCCACTTGGCCTAGCACAAACGTCAAGTAGATTTTAAAATCAAAAATACTCATTCCGCACATAATAATTACCCAGATTTAAGACTATTCATATCTATGGGTGATACTGTGGCGGCATCTACAAAGCCACATGCAAACTACACATCAAAGACATGACGTCACTAAATCCTGCATCGCGCAAGCGAGGTTTACCGCGCGATGGATATATTTACGACCTCCCGACATCAATCTTTGAGCAGTTGCCCACCAAACACGACATCGACATCTTGTTGGAGGATCCTCCCATCTTCTATCGAGGATGAGTGGACTTTACACCCTGTTCCTCATGCCTCTATACTGGTGATCCCGAGTATGAACGTCAACGCAGCCTTCCTGCAACTACTGCAACGTGACGTCATCATCATCACTTTGCGGGAGTGATGATGATGACGTCAAGTCCCACGTCACTCCCGCAAGCTTATACTAATTGTGCTTGTCGCAAAAATAAACCAAACTGCTAAAGGATGCTAATTGACTGCTAATTTACTCTACGTTTACCTCGCACGTTCATACTAGGGCACCGTTATTCAGTATGTTTGGTAGAAGAGCCAACTGCTCAGGATCTGCCCCATATGCATATGAATCACCAATAGTGGAAGCCCTTTTAATGCACGATTAAGTTATCTAGAAAATGTTAACATTTTGTAAATAACTACTACTGCGATCACCAAACATAATAAGTATTCTTATCGTAATCTAATCTGTAGATCTCATCTTTGCAAACGATTTCCTGTGCAATCTGTCTAAGAGATAAGGCTGCGTTTTGTATTTTCTCACCTTAATGTCAATTTTATCTTCAGTGTGTTTTAAAAGAGTGGCCAAGGTTTAATAAATTTTGCGGGTGTCAAAAGTGATCAATGAATTTCAAACAGATGTGTGAACTTTTATGAACATTGCATTGAGAGTTTTTAAAATCATTCGTAGAATCTATTCGTCATCTTAAATTAAAACCTAACGAAGAATATTTCAAGCCTTGTCTGCTCTTGAGAAAGTCCTGGGTCTAGCTGCTGTCAATTCATTCAATTTATGCTTTTGCAATATTATCTTGGCCTTTCTCTTTTCAATCGATACCTGTACTGGCATCATCCTTATCATCAATCTGTCTAGCAAACTTGTTTAGAATCTTAGAGAGGTTTTTAAAGTGCATATTTATGTTAAACTTTTAATGTGCTCACTGATTTTATTTTGACAAAACATGCATACCTACTTATAATGTTATTAAATATTTTATTGTTACAATAAAAATATATACAGTGGATGAACTTCTTTTACTAATTAAACTAACAAACTATTAATAATTTATATATGTAGGTAATATAAAAAGTAAAAATAACTAGCTTATTTAAAAAAAAATATAATTTGTATGGCTCCTGTTATCTTTAATAAAATACCTGACCAAATTAAAAACTTACCGTTGCAAAAATTTAAAAAACGTTTCATAGAATTACTTGTAGATAAATGTTATTATTCTGTGCAGGATTTCTTAAATGGTAAGTTTTTGTAATATATTATCTTTATTATCCTCTACTTTTGTATTACATTTGCATGCTGTAATAAGGCAGAATGTACATGGATCCTATATGTATGATTTAACAACTTATTTTTATGTACCTACATTCTAAGCAAATAAAGACCTATTCTATTCTATTCTAATACTTATCGTAACTTTTATAGTTTTGTCGCCTACTATTTGATTTACTTTAAACCATTTAATAATTGAGGACTTTTCAATTGGATAATTGTAACATGATAATCAGAGTAAATTTAAACAATTTACTTCAAAAATTATTGTTTTATTATAATCCAAATATTTTACTTCATGCCTCAGACCAAATAAAAACCAAGACAGAGCGCTGCGAACAATACAGTAAAGCATGCCAAAACTACACCTCCGCTCTGTGTATACACGCTCACATGTACACATTTACAATCAAACTACACCTCACCAAGCACACACATGTTTTCGAAAACGGCCTCACGTCACTGTTGACAGCACACTGTGTTGGATTTTTATTTGATCTGAGCTTCATGCATCAACAAAACATTCAACGTTAAACACCGGAACGAAAAACATGGAATCTTTATCTCAAACTTGTCAAGTTAGTCGGATGCAGGGTCAGTGTTATCTTTTGTGCAAATATTATAGAAGGTCAATCAAGGCCATCATGCCGTAAGGTAAAATGTATCGGGACACTTAATAAATATTCCAACTTATATGTATACCTACATTATCAGCAAATAAATGATTTCTTTCTTTCTTTCTTTCTTTCATAATATTATTATAATAGCCTTGCCTGTATGCTGAACAATTGCAAAATATTAAAATCTATTGAGGTTTTTTCTTTCTTTTTCGCGTGATTAGAGATTAACCTGAAATTGCGGTTGGTTAAACAGAATATGCATCATATTATATCAAATTAGGTGCCAAATGTAAAACTGCGATGATTATTTTCTTCAGACTCAAAGGACCAGCACCCCAATTGCGTAACACACGATCAATTACAATCTGCTTCATTTTGACAGTTCAACCACATTCATTGCGTTATATACTTAGATGAGCAGACATATTTTTCAAACTTATGAACCAATGAATTAGCAATATCCTTAAAAATTATACAGATTTTGATTGATCATGTGTTACGCAATAAGGTTGCAGTCCTTCGAAAAGGACCAGTTTTATTCATGATAACTCGCAATCATTTACGCAATCATACACCTAGGACAAAATGAAAGTACCAATTTTCCCAAAATCCATTATTTTCATCAACTGATATACCTACTCGTGCTGTAGATAATACTTTTGCGACATAAAATTATGCAAAAAAAGAAAATACAATGGAAGTAGGTAAGAAATATACCTAGTAATATTTTATTCTACATAATGAGTAAGTTAGTGAACCATATTGAAGATCATATGGGTGACTTTGGCTCTAAAACAAAAGCAATGTTACGTTATTGATATATGTACAAAAAACCTCATAGTACCTAAACACATTTATTACTAGATAGTTCTGCGAACAGTAGACCTCGCGACCACAAACTTTTTTGCAATAATTAATAACTCATCATCTGTTACGTACGACACCTCATTGAGGTGGATAACATAATTAAAATTCTTTTGTGTGTCGTTAATGACAGTTGAAAGCTTAATTATTTTCAAAATTCTCTAGTTTTGTGACGCGAAGGTGATCTCAGGTGCTCCATCAATCGTTATCCAGTAATTAAAGGGCCGATTCCAGTGAGTGGTAAAAATCTAAAAATGAGCAATTTACTACATTTTGCGTTTTACTCATCACGCCGAAGATCCTCATCAGATTTTCACCAAATTTTTACGAGACCAACTTAAAGTTACCACCCTTCAAATAAAAAAGAATCATCAAAATCGGCTCTCATAAGGCGGAGACATCCAGTAGCCCCTTTTTGCCCCTTTTTGGAGGAAGTATCCAAATCCAATTAAAATTTCCCGATGACAAAAAACTTTATAAAGTTGTAAAACCTGTATACCAAGTTTCGTCCAGATCAGTTGTAAAAATACGACCTAGAGGAGTACCACCAAATTGATACAGGAAAGCAAATTTTGTCAGACTTAAAGCAGAAAAGCTTCGCTCGCTCAGTCCGTGAAAAAATTATAAACACATACATAAACTCACGCCTTCTTCCCATGGGGGTAAGCAGAAACAATAGAACGCCACCTGCTACTATCCTTACATACTCCTATTGCTTCGTTTGTTTCTCGTCATACACGCACGCCGGTTGCGAACACTACGCACCTGACCTTTCTGAAGAACATCACTAATAAAGTTACTTTTAAGTCCTTCTAGGGCGTCCCCTCCCAATGTTTCCAGTAACATCTGCCATGTAAATACCTTTTGTTAGTCGTCTTTTATTCAACTTCTCACATGGCCAAACCATGAAAACCAAACTAAGTAAATAAATACACATTATTTACTTGAAGTATTTTAAAGCATGCATTCTAATTGTTACAAGGCCATAATGTCAATGACCTCGCTTCGTGATCGAATTTAGCCAACATAGATACTTATTTAAATTTTATTATGGCCTGCTCTATTTATTATATTTATAACATTAGAAAAATAACGGTTAACATCCTCTCGTTATTTCGAATATAAACGTAAAATAATCTCCGTTATTTCACGATATATTCAAAGCAATTTATTTATCACTGACATTAAAAAAATAACTGAAGTGTTGTTGTGGAATTTCAACAATATTACACAATAACTGTCGAGGTTTTGCCGTTATTTTTCTTCTTATTATAAATGGAGTATATATAGTTCCATAATATTGGGCCAGGTCACAGGGAGAAGTAAGTAGTTAGTCCCTAGATATGTTTGATTAATCACTAAGTTTGGTTAGTACCTAATAGATAGTAAGGTTATTGTGAGAGATTTTAAGAAGCACGTTTACACACACACGCATGCTTAAGGAAGCCGAAAGTCACTTGTGCTCCCTGTCATTGTGATCACTTTTTGTACTTAACCATCCACCACCAACCACCTGAGAACTTTCTGGCCACGCAAACATTGGAGGTTCACGAAACCAGGTTGTAACTAAAGTTATTGCACTTTAACAATTTCTGACGTGACGTCGATAAAATGTATGGAAATCGTGAACGATATAACGTTATCGTGGATGGAAATTTAGAAGCGTCTTCATATATTTTACTTTCCTGTGATATCGTGATGCCGTGACGTGAACGTCCACGATAATGTCGTCACGTTAGAAATGATTAAAGCGCACATAAGCACAATGTTTTGCGTGCGTTACCCTGCGCGATTACGTGAACAGCGATTTGTCACACCAAAAATACAAGTCATTTCCCGCAATTATTTGTGCTCAACGTTATTTAATTTGATGCTTTGATGTCCAGAATGCGTAGGTAGATAACGGCTATGTTATATGTATTTGTAACCGATGTCAAAAAGGAGTAGGAGGTTCTCAATTCGACTGTATATATATTTTTTTGTATGTTTGTTACGCGAATACTCCGCCAATTATAAATTAATTTTGATGATTCTTTTTTTGTTTGGTTGGTCACACTTCAGAGGTGATCCCATATATTATTAAATCTGCTTGGGTTCTTTTTGAGTTAGCTTCAATAAAACGTATTATTTCACACTTAGTATGTGGATGATATGATAAGTTCCTGTTACTATTATTTACTTAACAGGTAGTGGTATTCGAATTAGTGTGGGGTTAGGTACTACAACTATAAAGTGAAAAATAAAAACTTTTTGTACAAAAAAAAACAACAAACTTCCAAAAAAAACATTAAAAAGAGGAAAAAAACCTTTATTTCGGAAGTCGGTGGCAAAAAACGAAAATTCAAAACCAAATACACCGACTTCCGAAATCAAAGTTATTTATCACTTTGTAATGTTTTTTTTTGGAAGTCGGTTTTTTTTTACGTTTTACACCCTGTATTCTATAGTTTAGTAAACATTTCAAATCTTTTACCGTCGACGACCATAATCTTTTCAGCAATAAGGTTTTCAAACAATGTTATCAGTCTCCTGATAAGTAAAACTTGAACCATTTCTTACCTATTAGGTAACGACTACCTACGGTCAGATAAAAGTTATATGTATTTATAGAAAACCAGAAACTGATCTCATATTCATGATTGTAATGTTATATAAGTGTTATAACATAAGTAATTATAAATTGCATAACATAATTATTAGATATATTATTCTAAAATTTTCTCATAACAAATTAAAACGTATTTTTCTTATGTTATACTTATGAAGTTTCAATGTCAGTGACTAAGTCTTTTAGTCGTTCAGTCTTAATATAGAAAAAAGTCTAAATATATCTCGATGATATTCTAACTGGTTATGCGAGTTATACGAGAATGTTCAATTTTATCCTGATGCACCTTAGAGGTCACATTTAATAAACCTGTTAGCTTATTTTGAGGGACTAACGGCATTCCATTATTAAATCTGTTAAGAAAGACGAAATTAAAGAAAATCAAATTCTGTATATTTTATTTCACATATACCTACATGGGCACTTATGAAACATTAGCAAGAATTTGGGCTTCCTATGCAGGAGAGCCGGCACGGTTACGCTTTTAAAAATAACATTAGACAGTAGTCGAATGGAAGTAACTTTTAATCTAGTTTTTAATTAAATATAATTATACTTAACAGAATATTGACACAATCAAACTGCAGCATACCGATAACTAACCCGCCTAGGTGGCGATATTGTTGCAATATTGCGATCTTCGATCAACAGTATTGTTGATCGAAGGTTGCGATCTATGAAACCGTTTTCATAGCGTTACATAGAACTAGTAGTGTAGCTGCGTCGTATCATTGCGATCAGCGGTCTGCGGTCGCCTTCGGAATTGTACCTTTAAGTTAATATTTTTATGTTAGAATAATATTAGTCTATACTTAAGTAGAGTCTTAAGTACAGCCAAAGATAACAAACGCATAAATTATGTTGTCCTACCCCACATATAGGTCAACGTCTGATAACAGAACAATAGTAAGAGATTAGCAAGTCTAGAATATATTCCTAGAATAATAATGTGAAGCATTTGTTCTTATCTTAATAATGGAATATTCATCCATCGTCGGTCAAGTTGACCGATATGAAGATGTCAGAGTTGATGGCAAAAATTGAGATTTTTCCTAAAAATAGGCGTCGTAAGATGTCTCAAATGTCTGTGAAGTCTCCAAGTTGGTCGCAGTAACTAGGCTAGGGCACGTCATAAAAAGACAATCGAGTATATTAGCGTAGATATCAATTATTTTTAGGAAATCAAAATGGGAATTAGCCTGAACCAGAGCCGGACGCGAGAGATCACCGCCGCTGATCGCCTCCACGAGGACACGGCGATGCTCCGCCCAAGCCGGGCAGACCTCCACCGTGTCCTCCGGGCGATCCACACAATGGTGAATTATGATCAGCTCAAACTGCCTCCAATATAATAATTATGTTTGTTGGGGTTTTATTACGGATATCGACAATTTATAGTTACCTTCACACATAAAACATTATAGATCTAGCATTGATAATTTTATGTTATGATAAACAATAGCAATTTACATCAACGTTAAGATCATGTTGTCAATATGGCCGACAGATTATAGGGGGATATTTTAATATCGTATTTATCTATGATCATAGATCTATGAGTCATAGAGATATGACAATGTAATATAGGTATATTATGATTAAGCTTCAGTATTGTATAAACATAACATCACGCCTGATTTCCTAGTTTTGTGTAAATCCCATGCAATCAATCTGCCTAGCCTTTTCCCAACTACATATGTTGGGGTCGGCTTCCAGTCTACCCGGATGCAGCTGAATACCAGTATTTCACATGGATCGATTGTCTATCTGACCTCCACAACCCAGTAACTGGGTAATACGATACCCCTTGGTAAGACTGGCTGTCAGACTTTCGGGCTTCTGATGACCCGTAACGACTGTCAAAGCTCCGCGAATAACGGCCCGGCTTTATATGCTTTCCGAGGCTCGAAGGAGTCTTGGTATGTAAAGATGGTCAGTGATCACCCATCCACGGACCAACCCCGGCAAGCGTAGCTTAACCTGATGGATCGACTCGTGCGGCCATTATTACTTAGCCACGAGCTCCTCTAAAATAATAGGGGGTAATTTAACAGGGGATATTATTTCGTATATTTCATACAGGCTATATATAAGATACGATTCTATACAGCTTGTTTCAGAAATGTGTGGTCATATTTCAGGGTGTACAAAATAATCAGCTGTCCCATACAAAATTTCAATACACACTCGACCCAAATGTATGGGACACCTGATTGTTTTCATGATTACGATGTTGGTCCCATGAATAAAGTAATCCTTATATCCACACATTTCTGATTCACGCCGTAAATGGTTCTAGATATTTTGATAATGTTATATCCCTCGTAGGCAAACAAAAAAAGTCACAGAACCTATTTTCAAAAATACTTAAGGGAGAAGTGTCAGGGTAGCCCGCGAAATTCAAATTTTCTTACGTTTTTTGCATTTTGCAGGTCAGTGTCAGGTTTTATGTTGATTAAAATATAATTCGCGGCCGTAACAAATATGACTTTACTCAATTATAATCATTAAAATCAGCAATACAACTCCATAAGTTAGCAAAGGTGTCAAATGTCATGATAGCCATATTTGTTACGGCCGCGAATCATATTTAGATCAACATACATGATACTGACCTGCTAATTGCAAAAAACGTAAGAAAATTTGAGTTTCGCGGGCTACTCTGACGCTTTAGCCTTAAGATATTTTTAGTAGACGCAAATAGTGGTAAGCCTCTCGAAGTTATTGTTATCCAGTTGACAGATTTCAGATGATTTACACATGTAACCTAAATGATATCTACATGATAACTTTTAGTCATGTGTCCCGTGACTTTAACATGCAGTTGAGCAATGATACTGAACTATTTATATCAACAAGATCAATAAAGATAAAATACTCGATTTTTTATCGAAGTGTTTCTTCGGTCCTTAGTGGTATTTAGTCGAGTGGTTGTAGTGATAGACGATGAGAATTAATCTTTGTTTGTTTATAAAGTATTTAAGAATTGCTTTTTTTCATCAGCTTTGAAAATACAGGGCCATGTAAGCGCAATAACACACGCACCGGTAATTCTGGACGATTCTCGAATGGACAACGGACTGCATAGACACACGCGCCGATTTTCGGCGCTCCGGGCGTTTATTTTCAGTCATATTCCACACGCCAGGCAGTTCACTCGTGTATTTTTAGCCATGAACCAGTTACATATTCTGTATTTATTGTTGTTCATGATCAATATAACAAAGTCGTTTCGATCCATGTAGTCGAAATACGCAAAGAAGCGACCGTCCAGCGTATCATTCAACTGAGAATCCCGGACAGAATTTCAATGCCATGTGTCGCCGTGCATATACTTTCATAGAGTTCGGTGCCGGACGGAAAGATGGCGGACAGCCGGCGCAGGCGATTCCAGTGGTGTCCATTTTTTCCGTTCGGTGTCAGACCGAAATCGCTTTGCGTGTGACCGCACGCATATAATTTCAAATGAATTAGCACCGTCCGAAATATTGCGAAAATTCTGGTGCGTGTGTCGTCACGCTAACTGGTTTGCAAATATCAAGATTTTGGAAATTTATGAAAAACCAGAAAAAAAATCGAAAAATTTGAAATTTTTCCTCGTGAATTTTCTTGTTGTAACATTAAATAATAATATCCTTAGACACTCATCAATATTGTAGCTTTCCATAAGTAAAATACTTTTTGGAATCTTATTTATTTATTTATTCATATAACAATTCGCATTGTGTTTGAATTTTGTAGTACATTAATTAATATTTTACAGTTAAAAATAATAAATTATGAATATCAAACAGTAAATTTCACTAAAAATAAAATCAATAACTTATATGATTAATTGATATGTCAATAGATTGTAAATAGTAATTATATAAATTATTGTAAATATTATCATGTCAAATTCGTATAAATCTATTCTCTAAAATGCAAAAAATCGAACAATGTCTTGAATGTATATTTAATGTCAAAAAGGTAAATTACTAAATATAAAAACTATTCACCATCATTTGTCACCAATTCAGATATAGAATATAAACATTTATTCAACAGGAATGCTTTAAGTTTGGCTTTGAATAGTGTACCTTTGTAAATCAATGATCTTAAGTCAGTAGGCAACTTATTAAATAATTCTACTGCTTGGTATTTAGAGCAATGTTCAGCAATATTAAGTTTCGGCGCTATTTTATTTTTTATAACGTTTCTTCTAGTTTTCTCTCTAAGTTCACGTTCTTCCTGTGATTCGTGCTCGTGTATGTATTTCGCAAAGTGGCTGAGTAGTACTAAAACATATGAACTTGGCACTGTTAAAATACCAATTTTTTTTAAATATTCTTTACATGACTCTTGTTGTGGGATTCTGACAATCGTTCTTAATGCACGTTTCTGTAGAATGAATGCTCTTTGGCAATTATATCCGTAACTGCTCCCCCAATACATAATACTATATCGTAATCTGGATTCTACTAATGCATAATATACAGATTTAAGATGCTTAAGATTAATATCGTCCCTGAGGCTTCTTAGCGCGTAACAAGCTGAAGATATTGAGGAATCAATAGCGGTGAGCTCCTTTTTCCAATTTAATAGGGAATCTATATAAACTCCTAAAAATTTAACTTCGTTCAGCAGTCCAATATTTTCCTTTTTAAGCTTGACATCTATACTATCTTTGTTGCGTGACGTTGTTTTAAACAAGATTACATTGGTTTTGCTTGGGTTTATTATTAATCTATATCTATATAAATCTGATCAGTAGTTCTGCAGATTACCTCCTACATACAAACTCACAAATTTTCTCTTTACAATATTAAGATGGCAACTCATAGGGCTCTGAATCAGAATGAGAAATGCAAAACAAGTGTCAAATGAAGATTAACCTCGAAGATGGATGAGGGATACGATAAAAAAGGGATTTATATAGGCCAAAGCTGTACAGCTTAAAATTGACAGGTGCAGCAGAGATGTCAAAATCTCTGAGATAATACTCGTAGTTTGATGAGCTGGTCCTTTGATCCATGATAATAACTTTTACCTTGAGGAATGAAAAACAAGATTTGAAACCGGACACCTTAGCTAGTATACCTAACGTGATAGTAGCTAAGCTTAGTGTAGTACTGTCTATAAGGGATTTTGGCGTCTCCCGGGATCTTTAAAATGTGTATTAATACATCTAATAGGATTATTATTCCAATTGATTTGTTGGTTTAGTTGCGCAAACGCTACTGCTGAGCATGGCCCTGGGTCCGATTTCCAGGTCGGGCAAAGTGTTATAGTGTTTTTCCATCAGGAATTTCTCAGTAGCAGCCCGGAGTCAGGATTTGTGCCCGGTTGACGGCAATAGGCTCGCCCCTATTTTGAAATGTGGGTGTATTATTAGGTACGCCTCTGCCTAACCCTTTGGGAAGCATAGGCGTGATGTTAAGTTATATTACGTTATGTTATTCCGATAATATCAAGATGGGGGCTGTCAGCCATCCGAACTTACCGTCTAAACTTTTTTCTATTCTAAATATGAAGAAGTGTTTATCTCATAATTTGACATTAGGGCAAAGTACTTCGGTAACCTAGATACCCTCCGTGAGATTGTCAATAACACAAAGGCGTTGCTGACCTTCCTTGAGGAGCTTTGATGGATCGAATAATCGATGTTCGCGAGAGTAGCCCTATTACCCATTGTAATAGGGCTACTCTCGCGAACATCGATTAATGACCTAATATGTAATGACCTAATATGACATTAACTTATGCAGTATTCGTGGAGGTTGGTTAGCAAAGCGATTCAAGTAAAACCTCTACAGTACTATTAATATTAGAATTTTATTTAGGTCAGACCCTACGTTCACTTTTGTCCTTGTCCATACAATGCGTTACAAAACCAACGGTTCTTATTACAGCACCGACCTCTTTAGATAATGATACCAGCCTATTATTGTCCCACTGCTGGGCAAAAGCCTCTTCTCATACAGAGAAGGTACGAGCATTGATCACCACGCTTGCTCAAGACTGGTTGGCGATTTCAGACTTACATTAACTATAAGTCCAGGTTTCCTCGCGATGTTTTTCCTTCACCGTTGTCAGTATTGTCCAAGATAAACTCAGAACATTTGAATTGAAAAGGTGAGACTTGTCCGGATTTGAACCCACAACCTCGTGCATGAGAGGCGAGGCCTTAACCACTGGGTTATGACGACCTTAGATGTAAGATCTTTATCAGTATCCCATTTGCCTGTCCAATTTGTAGTTATGTCATTATCTAGGCACTTGATATATAGTTGTGTGGCGATACATAAGGTAGCTATAAATAGAAAAGTATATAATGTAAAGGTCGTTCGTTAGTTCCGCAGTTCGAGACTAGCATTGCAAAAGATACCGTTAATCTAACATACTAGCTTCAAATATGGGTTTGTCTGAGTAGAAATGGTCCTAAGTTTCCTATACATACAATAAAAATTAAGTTTTAGTGTTTTTTAGTTTTAAAAGAATAGTGAAAGAACACTATCGTTCCACTTCGTCATAGTTGCATATTATGTATTTATTATTTTATACTACATTATAATTAAGTATTTATATCTATTTTAGTGATTATGTATTTTAGAAGTATGTTTTTATTATGTATTTTTGTTTTATTTGGAGGAGCTCGTAGCTAAGTAATAACAGCCACACGGGTGGATCCAACAGGTTAAGCTATGCTTGCCGGGGTTGGTCCGTGGATGGGTGACCATCTTGATATACCAAGACTCCTCCGTGCCTCGGAAAACACGTTAAGCCGTTGGTCCCGGCTGTCATTTGTAGATTTTTGACAGTTGTTACGGGTCGTCAGAAGCCCGAAAGTCTGACAACCAGTCTTACCAAGGGGTATCGTGTTACCCAGTACATAACTGGGTTGTGGAGGTCAGATAGGCAGTCGTTCCATGTAAAATACTGGTATTCAGCTGCATCCGGTTAGACTGGAAGCCAACCCCAACATAGTTGGGAAAAGGCTAGGCAGATGATGAGAAGTATGTATTTAAGTATATTTAAATTAATGAATAGTTTTTTTTTTTTTTTATGTATTCTGTTTTCTCTTCTACTCTTACACACGTTGTCTACATCTCTTCAACTACTTTTCTATCGCAGGTATGCTGGAAGAGATTTCTTTAGAAATAATCATTGCCTTTCTACGTATTTTTCTGTTCCTTTCTTCTTGTCTGTTTATACCGGTTGATTTTTTTACCGTCTCGAAATTTTTACAGGGTGTTCTACCCATGAATGTAAACAACTTTCACTATGGGAGCAACTCTGAGATCACGAAAAAAAAATCAGCTGTTTCATACATTTTGGTCAAGTAGATATTGAACATTTGTATAAACAGCAGATTTTTTTGTTGTGAATGCTTCGCCAGTGCAAACTCACAGTTATACTACAAAATATAGTAGGTGTTTTTTTTGCAATTTTATGTTTTGTTTGTGCAGAATAAAAAAATCTTTCTGTCTTTTATTTGTAGGTATCGACTTTTTACCAGAAGTTTATTCTTGCAGTTATATTTTATTAAAGTCTCTTTTAAAGAGTTTTAGACCATCAACGTGACTGAGGGCTCGTGCTTATTACAGCCGCACGGCTCGATCGAAGGTTACTACGCTTGCCAAGGTCGGTTTGTAAATGGGTGACCATCCATTACATATTGAGACCGCTCCGTGCTTCCTCAGAAAGCACGTTTTTAAACCGTTGGTCCTGGTTGTCATTTGTATATCTTTGTCAGTCATTACGGGTGGTCAGAAGCCCGAAAGTCTGTCAACGAGTCTTACTAAGGGGTATCGTATTCGAGGTCCGATAGGCAGTCGCTCCATGTAAAATACTGGTATTCACTATTCAGCTGCATCCGGTTAGATTGGAAGCCGACCCTAACTTAGTTGGGAAAGGGAAAAGGCTAGGTGATGATGAGTGAATTAGGACTCTAAATTCTCTGTACAAAAAGCTTGTTTCAACCATGATTGCAGCCTAAATCAGTTTAAATGATAGTAGAAAATATAACTCAGGTTTACAAAATGCAGCAGAAACAAAATATATTTTTCCATTCAATTGGAAATGCAATCCTTCAAAATAATTCTCCTATTAGTGAGGAATCTGACGTTTATTTCATGATCATTGATCAATCAGGCGGCCTCTACTCTGCAAACAGAAACCGATCGGTACACCGATCGAAAGTCAAGATAAAAGAAAAGAAAATGGACGACTTCATGCACTACCTACATTATGTTATTTTAGAAAACCTCAAGATTTACAGATTACAAGATAACGTTGACATTAAGGAAGGAGAAAGACATAAGCGCATTGTAACTCATAGTTCCTTGGATTTGCTTGGGATTTTACAAGGAAAGAAAGAAAAGTAGGATAGATATGCGTATATAAAGATAATTACCTGGAATATAGAAAAAAAAAACAAAATAGATCACGACAGAATCACGACCACAGAACAGAAAAAGTTGGCAAATGAACGTCGTGACTGTGACAAGAAGGTTTCCACTCAGCATGAGTGCTGTGCTATGGCAGACCCACAGCGCTGATTTCAGTGGTCACCCGTTTTTCACTTCTCCCTTTTTTTCCACCCCACTTCATATCTCTAACTTAGGTGACGCTAGTTCCGTTAAACCAGGTCATGATATTCGTAAAAAAATGGAAATAAATACAGGAAAAATATAGTCAACATTTTTTTTTAATAGTCATGTATAAAACTTAAAAACGCTGTAAAAAAAACTCACGAAGCAATCGATATTTTTGCTCAATAAGGGTGACAATGACTTTTTGAAAGTTATAAAAATAACGCGTACCGAAGGACCAACAGACTTATTTCGCTATTTAAAGAAGAAGATCTCTGAGATAAAAGTGAAGTAGAATCATGTGACAGAGTCACGCTGGTTATTTATCAGTAATTTCAGTAAGCCCCTCTCGAGACCGGGCCTTTTGATACAAGTAGTATCTGAGCGTAATGTTCCTTGAGTGGATTTATATTTAAATCTATACCTAGTGGACAAACGGTAACTTTTAAATTTAGAACACCTATTCAAAAAGTGCAAATACAAATTAGACCAATAACAACTGGCAAATTAAATAGATTCAATAGTACCCTAAATAATAAGTTAAATGCTCTGGGCCCTAATATGGACGATGCAAATAAATTGTATGAGGATTTCTTTTCAGCAGTGCACACTGAATTCAACAAAACTTTTGAAAAGAGAACAAAAAATATTTGCCCTAATTTTATTTTTAGTGACTGGGCAACTAGAGGTATTAGGATAAGTAGGGAAAGACTGTTCGAGCTGTATGGCCTTAAGCCTTACATTAATACTGAAACTTTCAACAAGTATGTTGCTACATATTCCAAAATTTTTAGAAATACTTGCAAGATAGCTAAAGCTCTGTATATTAGCAACAAGATTAAATCAGCAGAAAATAAAATAAAAACAGTTTGGAAAGTTATAAATAATGAAACTAATAGGAACAAAGTACGAAACACTGAGTACAAATTGGAGACTTCACGTGGTGCCATTAGCTCTAACTTAGAAGTAGCGCAAGAATTTGTACATTTCTTTACTAATATACCATCTAAAACGACAGAAGCTTTAAATTCCTCACCCGATGTCTCAATTAATTTATTAAGAGCGAACGTTCCAGGCTGCCCGGTTGAATTTCAATTTAAACATATAAACCCTATGATAGTTATAAAAGCTTTTCGGCAAATTAAAATCAAATTGACCGAAGATCTATGGGGATTATCTATCAAAGTTTGTACATCCATAATCGAGACTATAGCACCGTACTTAGCTTTAATATTTAATTTGTGTGTGGATCAAGGAGTCTTCCCGGATTTAATGAAATACAGTAAAGTTATACCACTTTTTAAATCTGGGGACAGTAAAGACACTAACAATTATAGACCAGTATCTGTGCTGCCGGTATTCAGCAAGGTTTTCGAAAAGGTAATGCTCAATCAAATGCTTAATCATTTTAACGCCAACCAAATCTTGCACGATCAGCAATATGGTTTCACCAAAGGACGTTGTACAACTGACGCTGGTGTCACCTTATTAAAACACATATTTACAGCGTGGGGGGAGGCCCAAGATGCCATAGGAATCTTTTGTGACCTCTCCAAGGCATTTGACTGCGTGAGTCATGAAACCTTGCTCTTGAAACTTGAGCATTACGGACTAGGTAAACTTGCGCTCAGTTTAGTAAAATCTTATTTAAATGATAGACAGCAGCAGGTTCAAGTAAATGGTGTCCATTCAATCGGTTTAAAAGTAAAAATGGGCGTTCCACAAGGCTCGATATTGGGTCCTTTCCTCTTTTTAGTATATATTAATGATCTACCCCATTTATTAAAAAACCAACCACAAATGGTGTTATTTGCTGACGACACTTCCTTAATTTTTAAGATAAATAGACGTGCATCAAATCTTGACGACGTAAATAACGCCCTACTGCAGGTTCAAAATTGGTTCACTGCTAATAATTTAGTATTAAATGGGAAAAAAACTAAATGCATAAGATTTGCTTTACCAAATGTTAAAAGTAGTGATTGTGACATAGTATTGAATAAGGAGAAACTAGAATTTGTCGATAAAACTGTTTTCTTGGGGATCACGCTCGATTCAAGGCTGCAATGGGGTCCTCATTTAACATCTCTAGCAGGACGGCTAAGTTCAGCAGCATATGCTGTGAGAAAAATCCGTCAATTTACTGACGTAGATACCGCGAGGCTAGTCTATTTCAGTTACTTTCATAGTATCATGTCTTACGGTATTTTACTATGGGGACGGGCTGCAGATATCGAGTCTATTTTTATTCTGCAGAAGAGAGCCATCAGAGCAATATATCGTCTCCGCAGACGCGATTCTCTAAGGGATTTGTTTAAAGATATTAACATCATGACGGTACCTTGTCAATATATCTATGAAAACATCATGTACGTAAGGAAAAATCTAAGTCTTTTCAGTAAAAGAGGTGATAGACACAATTATAGGACTAGAAATAGGGACCAATTAGTTCAACCGGGTTTCAGATTGGCTAAAGTAGACTCATCCTTCATGGGGTGCTGTTTAAAATGTTATAATAAAATACCTTCCCACATACTCCAACTGAACGAAACGAAATTTAAATCATGTATAAAACGCACACTATGCTGCCAAGCATATTATAAGTTGGGGGATTACATCGCTGATAAAAATGCTTGGCTCAGCGCTGGTCCAGCTCCACAAGGGCGCATAAACTAATTGATTAGCATTCGAAAATATTGTTGCAGCTGCTGAAGATTGTAAAACTATCTTTTCCTTGTATAAATTCAATCTCTTTGTATTGTATAATTGCATATCACATGTGTGAGCACTGTGACCATGTTGTACATTCCATAAAGCTACCATTTACTGGGTACGTCTTTCATTGACTTGAATGTGCTCTGGCAGCTGAGAGTATGTCATGCTCACTCAAATGTCTCGCTGATGGTGGCGTGTGTGTTGGATCATTAAGTTCCCTTCAAAATGGTTGAGCTAAATGGTGCTGATCCATGCGTCTTGTTCGTGAACGGGCGCCGTCAGTAGGGACTGGTCATCTCTTAGCTGCCACGGTTTATTTTATTTTAATTTATTTAAATTTTTGAATTGTTATTATATTTTTATTACGGACGCTTTTAACGTGCACGTCTTTCTACATTGTTCTCACATGTATAAATTCAACACGAATGATGTAACCAATATTTTGTAACAATATTTTGATTTAAAAGAGTGTCCGTGGAGTTTCTTGCCTGTTCTTCTCCATAGGTACCTACTACGCTTTGGAATGGGCAACTAGCTTCATTTTTCTGACTGACCGACCCCTTGACAATTCAAAAGTACCTGTAATTGGTTTATTTGAAATAAATGCTTTGAGTTTGAGTTTGAGTTTGAGTTTGTTTTTGTTTTTCTGCAATAACCGGGTTTATTTTTATCTGCGATATAAAACGAAGATGTTCCCATTTCAGTTTTTATTGTTTCTTATCATAGTTTACAACTTTAATCATTGTATTTTTTTTTAAAGCACCATGGCGCAGAAACCGCACCCCCCGGGCGATCGCGGTCCTTAAAAGGTTAATAAAATCAATTATGTCTCCAAGTATCTTTTCATTAATGAAAGAAATGGTGTTGAACATAATATAAATAAAGAAAGAACCAAATCTTCGCTAGTAATATAAAACCCAAAGGAAAACCCAAAAGTAATCGCCCCATTTTTTTAAGTCGGTTAACCTAGAAAGATTTTTTTTGGGGTATGAAAAAGATAAGTAGATACGTGCATAATCAAAAGGGCATACCTTCTAATTACTTAACAAAAACCCGCTAAAAGTGATACAGAGATAAATACTATTTGCCCACATTATCACAACGATTATTAACACGGTTTTCATGTTAGCTAATGTCTCATAAACATATGAAATACCGTACTGTTTGTATATCCTTTACTAAATTTATTTCTGTTTACGGATCACAAGAGACATTCCACTGGTCCTTCGGTCCGAGGATTAATTTGAAATAAGGAAGTTCATATTGTAAATGGAAAATTTTAAAATCTTTGTATTACTAGTAGCGCCTCGCAGTTTCATCCGCATCCCGTGAGAATATCGGGATAAAAAATATCCTATATCCTAATCCAGGTCATTGTCTACCCATGTGTCAAATTTCATCAAAATCTGTTTAGCCATTTTAGCAAGAAAGCGTAACAAACAAACGATTCAACAAACAAAGTCACTTTTACATTTATAATATTAGTTAGGTTTATTTTAAAGTACTTTAGGTACTTGAAAATTTTACATAATGATAACTTTATGAACGCTATATTTATAATTGCTTTAGGTTAGGTTAAGTCAGAACTGCAATGTCACTAAAAAGCGAGTGAACCCGTCAACAATAGTTAGTTCAAATCAAACTTTTGCAGATAATAGCCGATAATGACTAGATAACAGCTGTTTATTATGCAAAGTAATGGCAACCGTAATAACCTTACCTTGCTTGTTTAACACAAACGTAACCTAAAATAACAAAAATTATTATATTCTAAGCATCAAATAACGGAGAAAGTAAAAAAAAAACTTATTTAATAATAATCACACTGTATTGTCCCACAGTACCTTCCTTTCCTTTTAAAAAAAAACAGTTGTGTTTATATAAAATTTTGAAAGTGTTTTAGAAATTACTTTTTGTTTCAAAAATGGAAACAAATTCAACTGACATCGATACTTTCGCTCAAACGAACGTGGTCAGGAGTGTATGGTTCAAACTAGTTGCGTTACCGTTAGCGATATCGTTTATTATTCTGATATGCTTGGTGTATACCTGCTACAAAAATAACTTGGAAATGTAAGTATTTTTGTTACTTTTTCACGATCTTTGAATTCATTATATACATTTTCACGATCTATCATCATCATCTGCCTAGCCTTTTCCCTACTATATTGGAATCGGCTTCAAGTCAAATCGGATGCAGCTGAATACCAGCATTTTACATGGAGCGACTGTCTATCCGACCCACAACCCAGTGACTGGATAATTGTACATTATTGACATTCACAATTTGGTCCTTGGACCTTTTTATCCCAAATATATGCGGATGAAAGGACCACAAACTGCAAATTAATTGTACCATGCTTTTCAAATGCTTAGAAAAATATTCTGCAGTTGTACTTTTTTCCGTTTAGATTAAACACAAAGATAATAATTATTTACTGCCATTCTTTTCTTCATTACTTGCGAGTTTACACACAATAGCGTTTGAAAGTCTGCTGTCCTGAATTGATACGGGGTATCTTATCGTCACCATAAACTCCTCTGTCACAATATGCAAATAAATGCCATTACAACAAACGTACTACAGTTGAGCCAAGAGTTGAGAAATTACAGTTTTCTGACCTGTTAAAATTTTACTGTTTTTGATAGGAATCACTGAAATCATAATATAATTTTAGAGATTACATCATAAACTATAGCACAAATTGTTTGACCAGACACTATTAACATTTTCGTCTACATATTAAGATTCGGAGCAAAGGACCAAGAAACTGGATAACGTAAACTAACGTCCAGAAAATGCAAGATTTTCATATGAGTTTAGTACTAGATGATGAAATGCTTTTATTTCTGTCCACATTCTTTGCTATCTCTATGGGAAAGTGAACTGTGTTTGTTTTACTTATCTAGTGTATCGATCCGTTTGCCACGCGATCGTGAAATACTAACGTTTATAATATTAACATCAGTTTCAGTACTAAAATGACCATTGTCATATCTCCTGTCTTTATTCCAATTTATTTGTGGTCGACAGAACTTGTCTTTTTCTTCCATACTTTTATTAGTCGTCATCTCGGTAGTCTTTCTAACCAAATCATTTATTTATTTATTTATTTATATATATCATCCTTCACACAGTCCATTGTTTCTTTGGTCTTCCCTTACAGCATAAAATAACCACCTTAGAATAAATAAGTCTCTTCTTGTGCAGTGGAAAACCAAGCATCGTTCACCACACTTACTTTGATCGCTCGGTTCACTTGCTATCTGTTTCAGTTCCATGTTTTCTCATAGTTTTCTTTGCACCATAATAATTTTTGTTCCGGTCACTTAATAGAAAGCTAAAACCAGTCAACTTAGTATTATCTTGCTGCAATCACTAATGGATATCGTGATGGCCCAGCGATTCAGGCCTCGCCTCTCATAAATGAGGTTGTGGTTTCAAATCCCGGCAAGTGGCAATGTGATTTTTTCAATTTAAATGTAGTTTCTGAGTTTATCTTGGACATTACTGACTGAAGGAAAAACATCGTGAGGAAACTTGGACTAAGTCTTAAATCGTCAACCCGTCTTGAGCAAGCATGGTGATCAATGTCAATGCTCGCGCCGTCTCTGTATGAGAAGAGGCTTTTGCCCTACAACATTGGCATGAAAATAGGCTGGTATTATAATCATTACAATGAGTTTTAGTCAAAAAGCTAAAAATAATTTTGTTTGATGCACTCCAGACCTTGCAATAAAAACAAGGTCTTAAAGACGCTCATAAAATAATTGAAATAGTCTGACCACCTATTAACTCAGTCCATTAGTTGGTTAGATTAGTGGACGGATGCACCAATCAGAGCTTCCATTACGTTTTTTATGAGCTTTGGAGTAGCAGTCATAGGTTTTTTACGATCTAGTGATTCTACTCATATTTTTATAACAGGTTTATGATGACATGGCAACTGAACTGTGAAGGTGAACTAAAATTAGAAGCAGGGGCAAAGTCCATTACGTTGTTTGTGGACTTTTAACTCTTGGACATTGGACTCTCAGATTAATAGAAAATAATCCTACCGACCGAATTACGGCCAGTGACCAATCTCAATGGCGATAAGCCAAGTTTTTTTTTGCCATTATTGTCCCATTGCAAAGGTCTTCCTTCTCTCTTTCCACCTCTCTCTATCCAAAGCTTCCAAGGACCAATCTTTCTTAAAGGAGTCCAGCTCATCCCGCCATCTCCATCCTGGGCCTGCCGCGATGACGTCTGCCACTAAGCGGGACCCACTGGGTCGTAAGTTTGGCCCATTGATCGTTTGATATGCGGCAAATGTGTCCAGCCCAATTCCATTTAAGCGTGGCAGCTTTCCGAGTGACATCAGTTATTTTAGTGATGGAACGTATTATTGTATTCTTAACCCGGTCCACAAGTTTAATACCAAGAATACTCCATTCTAAATATGTAGTAGATATTATAGTGCACAAGTGTATGTGTAATCACAGCTGCACTCTCTGTTGTTTTACGGTCATAGTTCGATGGGACGGTAATCCGACACGACCGGGAGAGTTCGTGCATAGGACCAATGGCTTTACGTACTATTCGTGGCACGGGGGTTTCATACCACCAACTTCAAACTACGGGCTACTACCGACAAATTTCTAATAAAAATAAATATGCTATACCCGGGAATCACACTCAGGGCCACGCTCAGCAGTCGCAAGACGAACGGTGCAGTTAAGATTAGGAATAGTTTGCGTGATGGAAAGTAACTGGAAATGTTTAGAGGTTTAGCTCAAATTCTGATTCGAAACTATTAGAAAAGGAACTGACGACTCTGTGAATCTGATTCATACAAATTGTTCATGTCAGACATTGCAGTTAAGTAGAAATTATAAAACCAGGTACACTATCATAATAAAATAGTAATTTATTCATTTTAATTATTTCATTCGGAAATAGCAACCGTAAATTTTAATTCACCTTAGATAACTGCTGAATTTTATGGCTTCCTTTTATTCCTTCCTCTTCGTTTATAATCTTAGTTGTTATAAAATTCATTTTCGTGTCTATGTATTATGATAGCAATAGAATGTAGGTACTATAATATGTAATTACATACTTTTATATAACTTCCTCCATAGTGTCGTCACTTTGTGTTTTGATAACATTTAGAGGTAAAAGGAAAAGTTTTATTTTTTGGGTTTTTAAGGTAAAAAGTAAACTTCGCAAAGTAAGCTCGCAGAACCAATAATTATTATACGAAGTGAATAATGGTTTTCATTAACGTTAAAAGCATGGGAATAGTGTTTATACACGTGTTTTTTTGGCTTTTAACTGTATTAAGTACCATCCATCCGGATTTTTTCGGATATGTCAGGGGCTTTGGCCCCACGTTTGGACTTTCTCGATCTTGGTTTTTTTTGTACCTTCCGACTTATAGAAATTGTGTTAGTACCCAAAAATAAAGATAGTAAAATTTCCGGACTTTTTTTGCAAATGTACGACGGCTTTTTGTCAGGTAACTCTATGTTGAGTAGAATCACTAATCTAGTAATGTACAATGTCTTGTTTATGTCACAATAAACACCTGGCTCTTCAGGGATTCAAATGTTTCCTGAAAGAATGGAATTCTTATGAAGCATATGAATCTCTTCAAAACTAATGATGAGTTATGAAAAGTAACCTTAAACTTGACGAACATGGAAATGATAAAAGATTTACCTTGTTAACCTTCAACGACTATCTTGTTTAACATAACATTTTGTGTACTTTTGCTAAAATACACAAAGATACGCATATCTTCAGTGTTTCAGACATTCGCGTATCCCGAGGTTGCGAAATAAGTTACGAATAGTGAAAATTCTGAAAAAAAGACCGGTGTTATGGCAATGTTAAAGGAATCTCGTTAAAATATTAGAAATCGTAACCAATTGCGACTTTTTTCTCTTCTAAGTGTCAAACTGTCAGTACTGTCACTAAAATTTATCCGCCATTTTGAATTTTCTTCTTTTTTTTCAAACTAAGGTGGCCGCGTAAATCCATATAGTATGCCATCCAGTGATTTTTAGCCTTCTCTGTGATTGCTTTAACTTCTGTTTTGTGGTTTCTAATTGGTTAAAATGCTACACGACATGGTAGGGTTGATCTGTGTAGTGATGGCGCCTATTTTCTGCTACTTAGCGTACTTGTTGACGCTGTTACTTCTTTATTATCTGACGAAGTACCAAAACGGTGAGTTTTTTGTTACAGTTCATTTACATTTGAAAAGTGTGTGGCAAAATCATTTACAAAAATATGTAAGTTTTAAACTGCGCAGGGTACTTTTAATTTGCGTATTCACCAACTCGTGAGATGAGTTCCAATGGGCTTTTCTAAAATATATAGGGTGGCCGGGATATCGACGCGAAAACTGCTACCATGGATTCAGTACCTTCATGATTCTGACCCCCCTGCGTTGAAATTGTTCATTGGTTATTTTTTTATCTGCTGTTCCATACATTTTGACTGCATTGGTATTGCACTTTTCTATTTTTATATTGTTTTTTTTTTTTAAATAACCTACGAAAAATTTCTACACAGGGGGGTTCAGAATCATGTACTGAATCCATGGTAAGTTTTCGCGTCGATGACCCTGCCACCTTGTACAGACAAGTGAAGCTACAAACATTTTGTAGCTTCACTTAGGTAGGTAAGATTTTCGTAAATAAATTTTTCATAAACTAATCTGTATGTATTCTCAAATTATCGTCTTCAGTTTTCAGAATCTGCTAGGCAAACAATTTTCGATCGTATGTCCGTTGAATGACGGACATACGATCGAAAATTGTTCCTAGTGGTCCTAATAACGAAATTTTTTATATCGTCAATCCATCTTGCTGCAAAAAGGTCCCGCAGTATGAAGCTTCTCTCAAAATTTTCATAAAACTCTAGAATAATCTAAAACGTCTTTCAAATAATTGCCAGTCTAGGGAAAACCCTAAGCTTTGTTTGCTTTGGCAACTAGATTACGTAGTAAATAACAGTAAACCCACAGTAAAGAGAACTTTATTATGAATTATAGTTAAATGTTTACCAGTAATTAATTAATTATCTCACCTAGCTTTTGAAAGTAAATATTGATAAATAAAATCGTAATTTAATATCTGAATGTTATGTCGCACTGCAGTCCTCTTCTCTTACAGATAAGGAACAGGCATTGATCACCACGCTTGTTCACGGAGTGCAGGCAATTTTTATACCCTTGGACTTGGGGATGCTTCGCGATTTTCACTCTCTTTTCGAATTTGAGAATTTGCTGTAAAATTTATATGTGTTGCGGTTACACCGCCACATACGAACTACGTATCAAAAAAGACATGACATCACACAAATCCTGCATCGCACAATTAGAGTTTACCGTGCGATCGACCTCGTATGTGCAAGATTCCGACTTCAACCGTCGCGACGACGACGCTTCGGGCAGTTGCCCGCCAGACACGACACCCGTCTGGTCGGAGGATCCTCCCTTTTCTATGGTGGATGAGTGAACTTTACACCCTGTTCCTCATACTACATCACTAAATATGTATACTTTGTTCACCATTTAGGTATATAGTTTCCAAATATGTAAACAAATATGTGAACTTTAATTCCGAAAGATTTAGTTTTTGTTTGCGTTACAACTTTTTTTATGATATTTTCAATAGTACGAATCATTCTGAAATCAATATAATTTTCATTTGTTTAAAGTTGATATTTATTTAAGTGGCAATAACATCAATTGGAAACTAGCATTTGAGAATAAAAAAATTTAAACAAGTTACGAAATTATAGACAACGGAAGCGTTGCAAAATCGTCCGTCGATCATAACTTTTTAATAAAATTTGAGATACAAATATAATTACAATACAAACGATTAGCTTCATTACAAACACATTAACATTCCATAAATATTGGTATCACCATTATGTTTCTAACAACTTGTTTGCATGCACAGAATACTTAGTTAACACTTTCCATCCATATAAGTACTAACTCCCTCCATTGTACTACAAATATGTCAACAACATTAACATTAATAGGTATGTGTTGTGCATAGTTTCCATTAAAAACACACACGACATCACGACTATGTGAAATAGATATTTAACACCGCGCTCGTACCTACTTATTATTTATTCTACGACAAATCTAAAACGAAGTCTTTTCAAATTCCTTAATCCTTAAAAAATACGTGTATTTAAGGCAAACACAGGTTACATCTTACGCAACTTCCTAATAACACGCTTTTATGCTAAAACGGCTGAACAGGTTTGGAACATGGGTAGACCATGACCTGAATTAGGATATAGGATAGTTTTTATTCTGATATTCCCACGGGATCGAGACTTATGCGGTTGAAACCGCGGGCGCAGCTGGTAAAACATAATTATATGAGCCCGTTCATTCTTTAACTTTTTGTCTTAAAGGACTTAAGAACCAAAATTTCCTTTTCACATAATTCACAAACTAAATAACAACAACCCGGAGTCTGGATTTGTGCCCGGTTGATGGCAAAAGACTCGCCCCCTATTACATGGGACTTTAATATAACTGGCCAAATGTGGGTGTACTGCAGGTACATCTCTGCCTTACCCTTTGGGAAATACAGGCGTGATAATATGTGTGTTATGTGTTTATTTAAATGAGTCACCTTTTTGACGTTCGTAGGCAGAATAAGAGCATTTTCGCACTACATCCGATCCAAATCCGAATTCAAGATCTGAATTGGGAATGTTCTAAATTCGGACGGACAAAGATTGGATCTAGTGCACAAACCCTCATATAAATAGTACTATGGCTACTTCAGACCGACATTTCTCGGATTCGGATCGAACATAGTGCGTGACCGCTCTTAGAGTATTAATAGATTCTAGTACATTATGTAGCCTGTCAGTGCATACGTGGTCAGAGTTACCTTGCTGTATCAAATGCCAGCAATCAAACCAAACCATTAACATTTAACTGCCGATTACAACAGAACGGAAACGCAAATAATTAAGTTTCGTAATATGCATTCATCATTATTTTGATTCAGTGTCGTTTTACAAGGTTTCTGTCCATAATACACACGCTAATTTGATTTTGTTAATATGGGAAAGTGAGTCTCTCTGTATGTTTGCTGCATTTTATGGCTAAACTATTGAAAAGATTATCAAGAAATTTTTCAGGACGATAGCTTGATTTCGGAGGAATAAAATTAAGTTTTTTTTCATTTCGAAAAACTAAGAGATGGAGCAGCTGTCACAGCTTGTTAAGTAAATAAATATATATATATGCAGGCTCACTGGTCGTTAAATAATAACAGCCGCACGGGTTGATCTTCAAGGTTAAGCAACGCTTGCCCAAGTCGGTCCGTGGATGGGTGATCGGTATGTAATGCATCCGTGTCTCGGAAAGCACATTAAGCCGTTGGTCTCGGCTGTCATTTGTAGATCTTAACCAGTCGGTTACGGGTAGTCAGATACCCGAAAGTCTGACAACCAGTCTTACCAACGGGTATCGTGTTACCCAGTTACTGGGTTGTGAGGATCAGATAGACAATCCGGTTAGACTGGAACCTTCCAACCAAAAGGCTAGGCAGATTAATTATATAGGATAGGATCCTTGGCGTTTCGATAATGGTGACCCTTTGAAAATTAAAATTACTTCCGTATTTATCGGGTACGTGTGTGTGTATACAAAGCGGAAGATTAATATATCATTAGCATGATGTAAAATCAGTTTATCTGTTTCTAAATTAACGATTCAAACTATACTTTTATCTGTTAATAAATGAACGATTCAAACTTTAAATACTTTTATCTGTTAATAAAGTCTACAGTGCACTGGGCCACTTACCAAAAACAAAACATAATAAATATCAGTTTTTATGAGATTATAGATTACCAAAACTGGGTCTCAAAAATAATCTAATCGATCGATGGTTTACATAAAATATCTAATTATTTAAACGTCTACACTCGATCACTGATTGTATTGTGTTAACAGTGTTTTTGTGTCATTAAATTAAATTATTTTAAAATTAATAATTTATAAAAAAAAAATGTTCGACATTCTTTTAATTATTTTGAGTGTAATAGTGCTTGGTGTCGCCGCCTATATTATTGAATGTTATTTACGTGAGTACTCAAATGTAAACTTTATTTTTACCATGATAGGGGTCTATTTAGTTTCATGTGTATTTCTGAAGAAACAGTTTCTATCATATTCTTACCACTGGTTATAGTTTCAAATAGATTTGTGTCTGAATTAACAATTTCATAGGATTGACGTCTATCAAGTACAGACTACCTATTTGGATTTGAGAGATTTTATTTTACTAGAACCTTTCTGAAACAGCTCTTTCGGAGAAGTACACACGGCTACACATCAAGCTATACATTTCTAGTTTGAAGCTATACATTTCCAGTTTGTGCTAATCTCGCATTGTATAGGATTTCCGTACAATGCGAGGTCAGCTTATACTGGAAATGTACAGCTTGATGTGTAGCCGTGTGTACCTACTGTAGCTATCCTAAGAGCGGTTTCGCACTACATCCGATCCGAATCCGAAAAATATCTGTCCGAAGTAGCCATTGTACTATTTATATGAGGGTTTGTGCACTAGATCCGATCTTTATCCGTCCGAATTAAGAACATTGCCAATTCGGATTAAATTCGGATTTTGATTTCGGATGTGGATCGGATTCGGATCGAATTCGGATCGTAGTGCGAAACTGCTCTAACTATTTCTGCCGTCAAGCAACAAATGATAAATAATGACGATAATTATTGTTGCCGTGTTACGGTTTAAAATTATTTGCTGCGTCTTTCTTAATTTAATTCAATAAGTTGTTAAATTAATTGCTGCTAAATTATGATACCTATCTACATCACGCTTATTAATTGTGTTTACGACCACTAGAGCCATGAGACTGATGTACATCTAATTGATTAATTAAGTAAACAATAGGTAATACTGAAGACGTCATGAAAAATACAAATCTGAAGTGTAGCATCATTCGGGCTTGCGAACGGTGAGCAAGTAGCTCGCGTCCGATAAGTCGACGGCGTGTTGTGTTCCACACGCGCGTCAAAGAGATATCAGCAGAATTGACGGGGTCCGCTAGGGCTGCGAAGAATACCGAAAGGGAAATCGTGGCCCCCGGCAACATGGCAACTGAAGGAACACGGGTGGGTTTTAGTCAATAAGAGTCTGATACGCCCTCCTGCTCCACCCAGAGCGGGAGAAGTTATATGATAATTTCCCACACAAAAAAAAAAGTGTAGATAGATAATATTCTTTATTATGTACACCATAAAAATTATTGACATTAATTTAGAAATTTCATCATCATCATCATCTTTAACATCTACTTAAATCTCTTTACGAAATATTCAATAAGTTCTACAAGGAAAATCTTATTACAGCGGTAATGCGGATATTTGCTTTTAATTGTATGTTTAACAAATAGACGCGCTTTTGGCTAAACCCTACCTATTTTGCAAGTACCTACCTAGGTTACTGGGTACTGCATTATGTATTAAATAATATTATTCACAGCCAGAATATATAGCAATTTAAACTGTAATAATTCGTTAAGTTCAAGTGTAATTGGATTTTCCACAGGGAAATACACAGCTTAGACCTGTTTTTTTTTGGGTGGGAAATTATCAAATAGCTTCTCCCGCTCTGGGCGGAGCGAGAGTGTCAGACTCTTACTGACTAAAACCCACCCGTGTTCCTTCAGTTGCCATGTTGCCGGGGGCCACGATCTCCTTTTCGATTTTCTTCGCAACCGAAAGGAAGATCGTGGCCCCCAGTAACATGCATGAACAGCTTACTGCCTGGATTCTGAATTACTTCCCGGTTGATGGCAAAACTCACTTTTTTATCATGAGATTTTCTGTAACTGGCGAAATGTAAACCTAAACTTTGTGTTCTTCTGCTTGCCCTGTTGAGGAATACAAGCGTTATGTTAGTTTAATTTTATGATTTATACTTTCTGATAAATAAATCGAAAAACTGTTTTTTTCTCTCCCTATTAAACTAACCCTGGCCCATTAGGGATGAAATCCATTTTGTATCAGATTATTAATTCTGAGTATTGTGAATGTTTGCGCCATCTAGTGGCGAGTAGCAGTACTTGAATATGTCAAACTGCTTTATCAGAGTTCTCGATTGATAGCCGGCGCACTACATGGTTCAGACTGTTTTGCATAGATGGCGTTAGGTATTGTAAATAATATTTATTGTCTCTCGCTGACAATCCAATAAAATAGACGTTTTGTATATTGACAGATTTGTCACTAATAAGGATCGTCTCAATTAACAAAGTAATCCTTTATTCCTGCAATGAAATAACATAATGAACCTGAAACCAGACTAAACCAAATTACAGTTTCCATTTCCAATGATCTAGATGAACCAGAGTCAAAGTAAGTTACCTGCTCATATACGATTTGGTCATTTGAGGTCAATGCCGTCTGAAAAACCTTCATTCGTGGACCGATCCCGTCCTTGTCCACCCTATCACCTGACTGACGTCACAAAGCCACTTCACACCTCTCCCATTTCCCGATAGACAGCGATAAGATTATCACTATCTCTATGTACAAAAGGTTTTAATATTTGCCCCCCTTCTACCGATAAACTACAATAGACGGCTAACCGTGATTGTTACCACCTACTAACAATTAGCACCGAGTCCCATTTGTTGCTAGGAAAGTTTAAAATTAAACCAGATGTTACTCGAAAGTTAAAAAATGCTAGTTTTTTAAAAGAATTTTATAAAGTTTTAAAACATCTCCCCAGTGTTTTTGGTCAAATGTAAAACGCCGGCGAAAAATTTTAAAATATCGAAAATAGTTACTGAAACTTTAAAAAAGGCTTGTGATATTGTAATGTAACGTGTGTTATTAAAATCCTTAAGAAATGGATCCCACAATATTAGTGATAGCCTTTCCTAGTATATTTGCTTCTGTAGTGCTTTCATTCGTGTGCGTAAGATATTGGATGATGTACTGTCGTAAGTATTACCTACTTTTAAGCTAATAATAGACATGTTTAAGTGATCCTTCAGATTAGAATTGACGTGAAAATCCTCGTAATTATGTTAAGTGGTGTTCTATTATAATTGGATCATTTCTGCATCATTATCAGCTACTTTTAAAATAACACAGCGATTCGATTTTATGTATCTAAGTGTAGTGATTTGATTGGCTGTAGTTATAAATTCCGTCAGCCAATCACAAGCACTTGACAACATGAGTTTAAAACAGTCTGCTAGCCAATATTTGTGTTTAATAATACTACAGGGTCAAATATAGGTATAAGTAGGGCTCGCGAAACTCCACACGTAATGGATATCGATATCTAAACATGATCAAACAAAAAAGAAATTAATTATATAGGTCCTGAATAATAAAGAAATAATAGGACCTGAGACTGAGACACAAGCCCATCGATGAGGAAGCGACTAGCTAATAAAGACTTTCTCAATCGCTCAAGAAACATACTACAAAAGATTGTAGGATTAAAGAGATACATTTATATTAATAGTGAGTCGCAGTGACAAGAGCTATCAAAGAGAGTACTCGCTCAGCGACCCTCGCTTGACGGGCAGAACACTCGCTGAGAGACTCACGCTTGGTATATACGCCAGGGATGTAACGGATATCCGTATCCGCATCAGCAACTGCGGAGCATCCGCATAAATTTTGATATCCGCAAAACGTCCGCATCCTCAACTTTTGATTTTAAAAGCTCCGCATCCTCATAATTTCTATGGGGATGTGACCCTACATTGTTCGCACAAATAGTGAATTTTTAAAAACTCGCGCCGAGCTAAATGAGCGGTCCGATAAGTGAGTTACGCGTTCCTATTGGCTGAATTCGCAATGTCCTTGTCCTATGACAGACGATCAGCCGCATGTGGCAGTGGTTTTTGTTTGCTCGTAGAAGTGAAGTTTTTGCAGGCGAATTACGCTACGGTAGCCTACCAAATGATTACCAACAACCTAAAATATAAATACTATAAAAAAAAAACAAAGGGCTATTTTTTTGTACGACATAATTCGCACCCTCATCCGCATCCTCAAACTCGATTATGTCGATATCCTCATCCGCATCCTCATCCGTTATATGACATCCGTTACAACCCTGATATTTGCATACCAGCTGTAGGTGGGGACCTACAGCTGGTATGCGAATATCAGGGTTGACAAGAAGGCTTCCACAGCATCATGCTGAATGGAAGCCTTCTTGTCACAGTCAAGACGTGCAGCTGCCGACTAATTTCTGTTTTATGTTCGTGATGTATTATGTACTTTTTGTTGTTCTCTGATTACTTTTGTCTTTTATGTATGCACGTGTTTCTGTGATAAATAAACCTATTTTTCTTTCTTTTTTGTCGCCGTTACATATTCGCTGCTCGTTGCTCACCAAATCTGCTCTCTTCTCATCAATTGCCGGCGGTAGGATAGTTGCGTACTGATTGTTGCAGTTGCAACTGAAGTTCCTTCCAAAAATGCTTTCAAATCATGCAACTTACAATTCGGTTCACCACTGTCCATATTAAGTAGATATACCAGGCCTAACATGACACACGCGACAATTATCTGTGGTGCATGTTTTCTGACAGCTACGCCATACAAAATACTCAACTCGTTCTGTCAAACTTGATGTTTTGTCGACAAACCCTAACATGGCACGTTAGTTATCTCGATTTGTCGTATTTAGTCGTCCTCGATTTTGACGACGAGAAGAGTAGACAAAATTATGATACATAAAAAAACTCGAAAATAAAATGGCAGATTCATAGTCGTACTTATTGTAGGTGTTTTTATTTAATTTTTTTGGGTTGACCCTTAAAAACTGATGAAATGTGTAAAACGGTGTACATCGGTGCGAGTTCGTTTCGGCGGCCGCGAGAGAAACTGACTATTACTTTTAGTAATAACCAGTCACTTTGCCAATTATGGTGATTAACGAAATCTGGGGATTATGGCTCTATGGCAATATCAAACCTTCGCAACATAATTAGGTACTGAAATCACCAGTTCATTTCCTAAGGGTGGGTGATTAACAATTTTTATGGTTATAATAGCGGAATCAACTCCAGCTGCCAATTTAGCCGAAGATGCCATCATAAAAAACAATTGTTTATAACCATTTGCAACATCGATCTCTCGTCGCGCGATAAAGAAGTATCAAAGTGCCTTTTTTCGAGTTTAGTCGGCGTTTACGGTCATGTTAGGCATTAGAATAACGTCAGAAATAGTCAGAATCGATAAAACGAGAAAAAGAGCGTTCTCGCGCTTGTCATGTGCTAACATGACAAGCGCTGGTGATCATTATACACATAAGTCTGAGTCTGTCTGGGGGCATCCCACACGTTAGTCGACACGTAATCACACTCAAGCATGCTGTGTCCTGCCGGAGGATGACGTTAATTTACTTTGATAGTTACTAATATAAGGTTACCTACTTATAGTGGGTACTACTCTACGAGGTAACCTAATACGTCATATTGGTTAAACGATGGTTTCTTCTTGTGAGCAATAGAAAATCCCTATTTATATTTTACGTAGGTAGAAGATACTAAGGGTCTGAGGCGTTTGTTTAAGTCAGTGGTTATTTCAGTAATACTTGGGAAAAAACGGACTATCTCGTTGGTGTAGTCACAAGTGGTACTGCTGAGCTTGGGATCCTGGGTGATATTCCTAGGTAGGGCAAAGTTTTGTTTGGTTTTTCCATAATTTATCAGCATTCAGAATTAAAAATAGCAAAAAGAATTTCTCAGCAGCAGTCAGGAGTCTGGATTTGTACCCAATTGATGGTAAAAGGCTTGCCCCCTATTAAATAATTGACAAAATGGGTGTGTGTGCGTGTGTGAATGTGTAGGTGTGTGGTGTGGCTGGTGTGTGGTGTATTACTTTGTTAAATATTCAATGTACAGTTTTGACTTCATTACTATTTTATTATTTTTATGTAAGTATAGATACCTAGATCAAAAAGTAGTCATCATACTTTAAAGTATGTTACATACCTACTACTTATTTTAATCAAATAAACGTCAGATCTATAATAAATAAGACACACAATCAATTACATTTGCAACCAAATCATTCATCTCTGGCATAATAACTGTATGAAGCCATACACAGAGCACTTAATGACCAGTAAACCAAGCACTGCATGACCAGTATACCAAGCACCGCGGCGAAATATGGAACTAAATTTTAAATGTACTGCATTTGACAGATCTTTGACAGTTTATCGTGGCAAGTGGCGCCACTGTGATGGGTCATAGTAAGCTGGGGTGTTCGGTACAATGATACATCGTTCGATGGCTAGGTGTCAGGCAGGTCAATTGGATAATTTCTTTCCTGCCTTCTTTGTTAGCTCGATACAGTATAACTTTATTGTAGTGGGTAGATTCGTAGGTCTACATCCTTAGTATTATAAATACACAAAACTGTCTCATGTCTGTTTGTGAATATTCACGTTTGAATAGATAAACTACCTTATTGATTCTGACATTAGTAGAGATGAAGTCATGTGTTTTTAGGTTTCGCTCTTCTTAAACTGTAAAAGACGTTTTAAGGGGCCGTGCACGAAATCGACTGATTTTGGTCAATTTTGTTCATTCGTTGTGAGAAAGAGAAACAGAATTGCAAAACTATTTGTGATTTGGAAAGTCGAATTATTTGTCTTGTACAAAGCGGAAAGGGATTTTTCAAATAAATTAAGGATTCGTGAAAAATCACAAAAATTCGCAACAAGTTTTCCAATAATTGAAGCGAGACTGACGTTTGATCGTTTCGTTATAAGAAACTAATGTTGATTTTGACAATTAAAAAATATCATCAACATCATTATAATGGTCTACTTGTACATAGGGAACCACTTTTTTCAACTTCTTTACAAAATATAGCTGAAAAATAGTGTTGAAAAAAATTTTTTTTTTGAAACCCTGTCAGTAATATATTTTTTTCTATTATTTAGCAAACCATATCAAGAAATTTAAAAATCAGACATAAGTCTTTAGCTACCCTTGAGATAAAATCAAAATCTTATTTTATGATTATACAATATCTTCAATAAGTAAATCAAAGGTGAAATAAACCATATTTTCGAGAGTGCAAAAGTGATGTAACTATTAATAGGAGCCGTGACTGACACAAATGGTTTATTAACACTAAAACTGTACTTTTATAGTTACACAGACTTAATGTTTCAATTAGGTACTTCAAGCTTTCTTATAATTAGATAAGTTATTAACGAACGAACGGCTTTTTTCATGCACGGAACCTTAATGTAATTTGTGGGTAATTAATTCCTTAATTCGAAAAAAAATCCTATTGTTACGAAGGTGATAGCTCTGTGCCATCTATTGTTGCTGTTACCTCAGAAAGCATACTAATGCCCATTTTCACCCTCACTAAGTGGCACATAAATGAATTCGTAAATAAAAGTGCACTGTTGGATTTTCAACTCTCAGCAGAAGCTTTAAGTGTCACATATTGAAGGTGAAAATGGGCATAAGCCTTCGGTCGCAGCCGCCATACTAATGTCTTGTACCATATAAGTATCCTTTGATATTTGGGTTGCGAAGGTCAGGTGGCAGGTGTTCCGTTTGATATTGATCACAAGAATGACATTAGACTTCAGACTAACTCCAAAGTTAGGAAAAGGCAATAAACCTGCTAAGATTATAAAAACACTTTCTGTTATAAAAGCCATTATGAAATTACCTACGCCAAGAAGAAAGACTACTGGATCTTCAACATAGGTATACTAACTGCGCCCCGCGATTTTACCCGCAGAAGTCTCGATCCCATGGGAATATCGGGATAAAAAGTATTCTATGTGTTAATACAGGTTATAAACTATCTGTGTACCAAATTTCATCCAAATCCGTTCAGCCGTTTGAGCGTGAAGAAGAGACAAACATACACACACACACACACTCACAAACTTTCGCCTTCATAGTATTAGTGTGATACTACGTTCACTTTGCAGGGTAGTTCCATCGCACATGGTTCAAAATCGCTTGACACTTCGCAGGCTGTTTTCTGTCAAATATTGATAACTTAACCAAGCTTTAAACAAGATTTCTTTCAAGAAAACTTAACCAGTATACACTTTTACGAGTGGCAGTAGCATGCATACATACACATACTCACACCTTCTTCCCAAGGGGGTAGGCAGAAACTACAGGACGTCACCTGTGATCCTTACATACTCCTTTTGCTTTTGCACCCTAATGGCGTAACATGCTTTCAATCGTAATCCGACAGTTTTGAGGGATATGTCCAATCCATCGCTTCATAGGTTTGAAAAATTCGTCTGCTCAACAACGTAAATAGCGCGATGTGATGTGATGTGCCGGATATCCATAGAAAAAAGATCTGTATCTGTTACTTTTTAGCGGATCTTGAACGGATCTTTTATATTAATACATTTCATTACGTATACGTAATGAAATGTATACAGATACAGGATACAGATCTTTTTCTCCCTCGGATATCCGCGGATACGAATATCCGGCACATCACTATACTCCGTTTGAAATAAGATTAGACATTTAAACAAACCTTTTTTACAGTCCGTTCAACCGATTTTGACTTCTATACCGTAGGCATAAGGATGGCATTAAAAGCAAAAAAGTGGTTACAAACCAACTGTTTACTGCAGCTGCCATTTGTCATGCCATCAACGCAATAGAAACCAAAATCGGTTGAACGGACTGTAAAAAAGGTTTAGTTAAATGTCTAATCTTATTTCAAATGGAGTATAGTTAAGTACGAAATTACGCCGCTGCTTCATACACGCACGCCGGTTGCAAGTACATCTGACCTTGACCCTGAAGCATCACCAATAAGGTCACTATTTATGTCCTTCTAGGGCGTCCCCACTCACATCTGCCTTGTGAACATAACAGTATCAGTGGCAGTAACAGTGAAGGATAATATAAAACTTACTGTCTTAAACAAATCGTTTTCCACCACGCAAGTCGTGGTGTAGATAAGTTTTATATTTCTCACATGTCATTAAATGCAACCGTAGTTCTTATAGTACGGAGTCAAATTCTAGGAGTGTTGTGTTCCAATGTGTACTAACGTGTCGATTGTCGACACGGTCTAATTTATAGGTCGAGATAAAAGTTAACCTCTTCCTCTCTCTTCCCTTCTACCTCGTTCAACTTTTCTTTAATCAACCTTTTTATGAGATTTAAGTCATCTTAAAAATATACAGATATACATAATAATGTAATAAATTAACGTCGCTTTTCGTGTCTTTCTGTATGCCCGCGTTGTTCTTCGAAACTACGTAACGGATTTTGATGCGGTTTCCCCCATCAAGACAATATATTCTGGAATGTAATTATGTGTTTATTATATGTCGGACCGGGATTAGTACGGACACGAAACGAATCGCAAGCGCGCCTTTGGCAACATCAAGTGATCTACCCACACCAAAAAGCGCGCTTCTACAGAGTCGTGATGTTTTAAGGCCACGGCGAGGACGGATTCAGCCTCTGATCGCATCGTTGTTAAGACGTCGCGGAACTGTTCCCGATTCGCGGTACTCAGTTATTGTGTTAGTTGTAATTTGTGATTATTGTGTTAATTTTGGTGATTTTAATAAACGTCGTCGCACCCAGTGTGTGTATAATTTAGCTAGTGTGATAAATTTGATACTAAATTATAGTGTGATCTGAACTGCAAACTGTTTTTCTATTACGCATTAACCAACACTACCCACAGGCCACACTACGCCCACGGTATTTAAAATATCGCTGATATTAACGAAAGAGTCACATACCCGTCTCCGACATATATTTATATCAAACTTTCATAATATAATAAAGAAATCTCGATGATTTTTCCAGTCATAAAAACCGTGCAAAGCAGAGAAAATTACTATAATCAGACCCAATCGGTCGAATAATTATATGAAAGTGTAATCTCAAACAGAAAACCCAAAAATGTATTTATTCGTAGTACGATGACGATGACTATTTATGACAGACTTCGTTGATCGTCTAGCTAGCCAGATAAAAATACAGATAAATAAAAACCTGACACAAATAAATTCAATAAAAAAGAAGAAAAATATCTATAAATGATAATTAACTCGAAGAAATGGTCGTAAGTACTTTAGTTATCATATAATGACTGATAAGTATTAAATATTTTCAACGACCATTTTATCATTACAAAAGCCGAGTCCAATCGGTAATAGCGGCAAAGTGGCATTATACGTCGATTGTTTTTGGTCATGGAAGAAATTGTTCTAATAACGATTATAATGTCATTGCCAGCAGTTGCATTATTACTATTTTTTGTGATGTTTATGTATTGTATTACTTTCGTCATCTGGCTTCGTAAGTATCTTTATGTTATTGGTTGATAAATAATTAATTTGACGTCATTGTCCAATGTCCATTGCTTGTTTTGTTTACAAATAAATCTAAACGTTGACAGTTAGCTGTCAATGTACGTCATTCTATTTTATCTGTCATCGTCATTGCCTCTTTAGTTTCAGTATCTTGCAAATACCGGTAATTGTATTTTTTTAGGGTTCCGTACCTCAACAGGAACCTCTGAATCTAATGGACTGATTCAGTTGAAATTTGGTACAAATATGTATTTCTGTGACCCGGAAATGTAAATAAATGAATTTTGAATATGTGGGTCAGTTTTGGGGGGCAAATAAAAAAAGAAAAATAAAAAGTTTTTCAAACTGTATCGTGTTCATATCAAATGCAAGGACTTGTTGTGAGGATCTCAAAAATGTTTTTTTTTAATTGTTATTTTAAATTAAATACATTTCAAGATATTTAAGAACATAGATGAAAATTGACCATTTTCCCCCCTTACCTCCGAAACTAAAAGATAGAAGCCAAAAAAAAAATTGAAAAAAATACAGAGTATTGTTCTTCACTCATAAATTACAGGAAAACCTATAAGAAGTGTATGGTCTTAAAATAACATAGTAAATCTCTCAATATCGTGCGTAAAAATTTAAATTTGCAGTTGGAATATATAAATAAATAAACAAATAAATAAATAAACTTTATTGAAACAAAAAACTCAGTTTACAGAAACTCTGTGTTCGATAACAACTGCATTAGTATAATACTGTGTCGCAGTCATTAACGCCCACCTCCAAAAAGTCTGAGACAAAATTGAAACTAAAACAAATCAAATAAGAAATAAATATAAGAAAATAAAATTACAAATAAACCAAAACTTAAAAATTAAATGGAAATACACACTACACTAACTTTTTAATTTTAATTATATGGGATGGGGTATTTCAACTACAATGTGTATGTATGTAGTTGAGATAAATTCATCCCAACTACGGAACCCTTCATTGTGCGTACACCAAATTTATCATTTTTATAGATAACTATCATGTAAAATGCTGATAGTATTTTAGATAATTTCTTCATTGTGAAACTTGTCACCAATCGTTAATAGTGACTAAGTAGTTTTACGTACTTGGTAATTTATATCTATTTTAGCAATGATAGACTTTATTTGGATTATCGTCATAATAGGACTTATACCGTTTTGTGGAACAGTATTAGCTATAATTGTATTACATTGCACAAATATCATCATGTGGGTCTGTGAGTATTCAATCTCATCTTATAATCAATATTTTAAATGTGAAAGTCTGTTTGAAAATTTAGATTTTAGTTCATCATCATCATCATTTCAGCCGAAAGACGTCCACTGTTGGATATTGACATAGGCCTCCTTCAAGCGTCGTGTATCGGCATCGGCCGGTCCTTCTTTGTCAAATAACCTTACGCCTTGTAAAAATCAGATTGTTATTGTTAATGTTTTTCTTGTAAGTCAGAATGTACCTATTTCATTTATTCATGAAGCGTAATAGAAAAATGAGTTGCAATTTGATTCCCTTGTGATGAACACAGCACATTTTCAAGCACATAATTTGTTTTTTCCGACACAGTCACTGTGGAAAACCGCATACGTAGTTAGTCCCGACTTGTCAGTTTATTCCCGACATCCGTCCCGCGCAACCGTTCACAAAAAGTAATTAAAATAAATACCTTAACAAGACATTATTTTATTATCAACTAGTTTAATAAATCTACTAACGGATGTTAAGTCCTTTCGTGATGTGAGTGATAAGATTAGAGTCGTTGTTTTTCGAACAGTGTTGATCGATACACAGAGTAAAAACGATGGATTTATTAGGAAGTATTTTTATTGGTATAGTGCTTGTTATGTTCATCTATTTGTTTTGGTTGTGGTTCTGTTTCGGGAATTGTGTTAAAAGACGTAAGTTTTTTTTAATATTTTATTTTGTATGAATTTTTTCTTAGTGTCTTTGCCATGCCTTGAATTTACTATAGATAATGTTGATTGCTTTCTTATTTAGTTTAGTCGTAGTCTGTAAGCCCGTGTATTCAAGAACACATTGGATTTTATCCAATTTAGAAAGAGAGAGATTACTTTACGAAGGTTTTTTTCAAGTAATATTAGACTTATCGCCTTCTAAAATTATGATTGTGTGGAAAATCATCATGATTGAACGATGTTTGGATCTACCTTCATCATCGTCATTATTTTGTCGTGTATTTTTTCGCATTAAGGTAAAAATGCTAGGTAATCTTTTATCAGCATTACCTATTGATATTCCAAGGGGTATCGTGTTACCCAGTAACTGAGTTGTCACAGATAGGCAGTCACTCCATGTAAAATACTGGTATTCAGCTGCATCCGATTTCACTGAAAACCAACCCCAATATAGTTGGGAAAAAGCTAGGTAGATGAAGATGACCTATTGATATTATTTTGAAACTAGCCTTATTGAGTTTACCTGTAGAAACAGGCCCAGAAAATAGTTCTCATATGTAGATACTAGGTAAGTATGTATATAGTATTATACTGGCCCCTTGGTCTTGTGATCGGAAGCGCGACTGCTGACCGTGGAGTTCTGGGTTCGATTAAAGGTCGGGCAAAGTGTTATTGCGTTTTTCCATTAAAAAATTTTTTAGTAATGTGCCGATATCTACATCGCCACATGCAAACTACGCATCAAAGACCTGACGTCACACAAATTCTGCATCGCGCAAAAGTCAAAGTCAAATCATTTATTTCAAATAGGCCCCATATATGGCGCACTAAGAGTTTACCGCGCGAACAGCATAAGTACATATAACTTCCCCGACATCAATCGTTGGACTGGCTGGAGGAAAGTCCGCAAAATGCGATAGAAAAAAGAAAGTTCGTTGGGCAGTTGCCCGCCAGACGCGAAACCCATCTAGTCGGAGGAACCTCCCTTTTCTATAGAGGATTAGTGAACTTTATACCCTGTTCCTCATACCTCTAAAGTAACAGCCAGGAGTTTAGAAGTTGGCGGTGTGATACCCCCGTGCCTCGGAAAGCACGTTAAGCCGTTGACCCTGCGCCTGATCTCTCTCCGATCGTGTTGGAGTGCCGTCCCATCGGAGAGGGTGAGAATAGAGAGTGTATCTGTGTTTGCGCATACACTTGTGCACTATAATATAATATCTCCCGCTCCGAACGCTAGTCTCCGTTGAGATTGGCCGCCATGGCCGAAATACGGTCTGGAAGGGAGGACTATTATTATAAATACTAAGCATTAATAGTATCCGCCGCGTGTAAACATGATGACAGGTCATGTTTCAGTATAATACTGTCACACGTGTGCGAGTGACAAAGACAATGCTATACAAAGCCGAACTATTTCCGAAACTCCATAATTATTATGAAATATTTATAGGTAGGTACATAGATAAGATACACATTAATGTAATCTATTTACTTTTTTACAACCACACAATATTGTTTTACATACTATAGCATTCTTCATGTATTTAATACCTATTGTAAGCACCCCAAATTCTGTAAATGAGTAGCAATAAAAATACCGCACTTTGTTAATCTTATTTATAGAAGATATAACTTTGCACCCATTAGATCTCAGCTCTTTTATCGGTGACGAAAACAAGCGAGCCTCTTTTGTTTTTGGCTGATATTAAAGGAAACAGCACACATATCAACTCGGAAGGGGATCGTCACCGTATCAACTCGAGCCATTCAGTATTCTTTGTATGAAACTCCCTACTGCAACGCACACAAATCGGAATCGTAACGTAATCGCCTCGCCTCGGGACAAGCTCACGAACCGCGGTGATACGGTGACGATCCCTTTCCGATATGTGTGCTAAGGAGCCCGTAGGCGGGTTGTGTACACCACTGCCTAGGCCTGCGGGAAATGCTGGCGTGATGTCATGTTAGCTGTTAGTTAATGAGATCGCACTTACCTGCTACCCGACTGAGCTCCTGCAGTAAATCCATTCTAATAGTATTTTATTGCGAAAGTTATTCTGTCTGTTACCTTGTCACGCCGGATTTCATTGAAATTTAGCACACAAGAAGATCATGACCTGGGTTAGGACATAGGATACTCTTAATCTGGGTAGTATCTTCCCGTGGGATCATTTCCGACCTCCACACAGGTTACTGCCTCGTTGGTCTAGTGGTCCGAAGCGCTACTGCTGAGTATGAGGTCTTGGCCCGATTCCTAGATCAGGTTTTTCTGCCTGGAATTTCTCAATAGTAGTCCGGAGTCTGGATTTGTGCCCGGTCGATGGCAATAGGCTCGCCCCTTATCACATGGGACGTGCCGTGGGCAAAAGCTAGTCTTCTATTAAATCAATAACACATTGATTGAAGAACACAATGACTCTGGCAAGGAAGGTGAACATAAGACTAAAGGCACTAACTGATAATGCAATTCAAAGACAATAACTAAAGGTGATAAAGATGATATTCATACATACATCATTGATAACTCATTCATCTTAAACGATGGGAGACAGTACCACCATCATCTAGGGTTTTCCTAAAAACCAACTATTGTAAATACTGTTGATGACATTCTTCAGTAAAGGCTATATACTCTGGGCCAGTAGTTAGCCATCGATAAAAAGGTAGATGGAAGGTAGTTTAGGCAGAGCTAGATTACCTAAAGAAGAGTATATACCCACATTTCGCCAGTTATGTTTAAGTCTCATGTAATATGGGGCGAGCCTATTGCCATCAACCGGGCACAAATCCAGACTCTCGGCAGCTAAATATTTCTTCTGAGAAATTCATGATGGAAAAACACTATTACTGTAGAAAACTGGAATGTGGAGTTCAGATAGGCAGTCGCTCCTTGTAAAATACTGGTATTTAGCTGCATCCGGTTAGACTGGAAGCCGACCCCAGCATAGTTGGGAAAATCTAGGCAGATGATGGGTATTGGTACAGTGTTGGTCTTAAAGTCAGTAATTAAGTTCCTAATACATTGTCAGACATTTGACATGCAAAACCAATGTATTTAATGCTAGATCATTATCATGTCACGTTATCATTCTTATCATTCTTTTTATTAGTCACTTCTTACCTCCAACAAAGATTTTTCACTTGGTTGAAAAATGTTTTTGGAAGCAATCGCAAATTATATTGATAAAATTAAAGGAAAATCCTATTAAAAAATTACAATATTTTTTCCACGTTTTTGTTCATTAATTTCATTATGGTAAGAATCTAGACGTGGTGGAAAATTTAAAAATGGTTTGAATAATAACAATTATCTTGTCAGTATCTAAAGACTGCTAATAGTTTTGATAACACAATCAATATCTTGGCTTTTCCGGAATACCGAAAGCCTACAGGTGGATACTAATAGAAGTGGTCGATACGTTTGACATTATACAAGGTGTTTTGGATAAGCAGAATTTCAACAGCTATGAAAAAACTTTTGATGCAGGTAGTAAAGATTACGGACCATCATCATCTGCCTAGCCTTTTCCCAACTATGTTGGGGTCGGCTTCCAGTCTAACCGGATGCAGCTGAATACCAGTATTTTACATGGAGCGACTGCCTATCTGACCTCCACAACCTAGTGACTAGGTAACACGATACCCCTTGGTAAGACTGGTTGTCAGACTTTTTGGGCTTCTAACTACCCGTAACGACTGTCAAAGATCTACAAATGACAGCCGGGACCAACGGCTTAACGTGCTTTCCGAGGCACGGAGGAGACTTGGTATGTAAAGATGGTCACCCATCCACGGACCAACCGCGGCAAGCGTAGCTTAACCTGATCGATCCGTGCAGCTGTTATTACTTAGCCACAAGCGGACCAATACTGAATAAAAAAAATTGCAAACCTTTGTATTATTATAATTTAAGAATTAATATCACCTCCTTGCTATCTTTGCGTAATTATTACGCTTGTATGTACATACGTAAAGTGGATATTTGTTTCAGTGAGTGAAACATAAATTTCTAATTTTTTCAGTCTTCCTTCCACACTGAAAAAATCTGGCCAGTGCCTCTGCCTAGTCCCATAAGAACAGGTCTTAGTTTGCCATGTAGGTAAATTATGTAAATTCTCAATATAATTTAAAAAAAAGTTTTGTTTGTTTGAACGCGCTTATCTCTAGAACAATCAATCAGATTTGAAAAAATCTTTTTGTATTTGATAGCTCAATTCAAACATCACGCTGCGACCCTTAGAATCTTAGCAAAAAGAAATAACGCTAATCGAAAACGAAGTCATAGCGCGGACGGGCGATAATGCGACGTGGTTTGTCGAGGGCCGAAATTTCACGCGGACGAAATCGCAGGCAGAAGCTAGTCATATATAAAAAGCCAAAACACAAACCGGTAATTAACGTCGTTATCAACAGATAGTTTATCGTATTCGTATCGTATAATGGTACCTCGACGTAGGTACTGACGGTGAAGCAGCCAAATCATTTAGTAAGTACAATATTGTTATAAAAGTTGGTTCGTATCAAAATTGGCAAAATGGCGGTGGATTTAACTGCAGCTTTGGTCTTTATGGTCATTAATATAGTGTTGTTTTGGGTTATTTACGCAGTTCTTGTGAAATTTTGTGGTAAGTAAATATTTACAATTCTCCTTCTTCTCGCTACCTGTGGACTCTAGTTTAGTGCAAAACAGAAAGTCGTATTAGCGTAGGAAAAAAAAATCACAATTGTAATTTATTAGGCAAATCTTATTAGGATAGATAGTTTTGAAGTAATAAGTGAAAACTTTCTAGAATGAGTATTTTATGTACCGAAAGGAATACTACCAATATTTTGTCAACCAAGAAATATATTGTTCATTATTACAAGTTTCAACCAGTGCCGCTAGATGGCGTTTTCTTTATTCAAAACTTAAATCAACGCCATCTATGTCGTGTTTTTATGACTAAAGTCATATAATAAAATGACACGTATCAATACATGTCACAGTTTTGGTATTTTATTGGAGTGTGAAGATAAGTGATAAAATTCGAATTTCCTGTAATCTATGTGTGTGTGTGTGTGTGTATGTATTTTTTTTTTCTACATACGTATTAAAATTATTGTGTCTAGAAATCATATCAACACAATCCAAACTATTGCTACCGAGAAATGTTGAATGAAAATCCTAATAACGTTTACTTTACTTGAGAATTGAACACAGAAACGCTCACTAGACCAACCAAGCCGCCGATAATTTGAGTCTCCGCGAAGAGAGACAGAGATTGGACATTTACCTCTTTTTTATCAAGTTGAGATTAATATTACAATAAGGCTAGCTAATTGGTCACTGTGTAGAATTAATCGCCTAGATATAAATTAATAAATTGATAAGTTTTCGCAAGGATTTTCTTTTTAATCCGGTTACTGTTATTCAGTAACGTTGTCAGTGCGTAGAAAGAAGCTGTTTATTTTATTTTTATTTTTTTGTGCTTCAGTTAGTATCAAAAATGTATTTGTTTATAATAATGGTAATGGTGATTTTGTTAATGATGGTGGCTTCTGTGTACAGACATCATTTAGGTAAGTTTTTATACCAAATTCATCTTTTTTTTTTCTTATTCTGATAAAAGGAGCCATTCGAAAAAGATAGAATACTTCATTGATATAACAAGTACAAATACAATAATGGCTGGATTGTTTTAATGACACGGATTTTAAGAACTCACGCCACCGCCCGCCGCCGTCGGAGTAAAAATATGGGCTTAATCTTTTTTATAATTTAATGTTTCCCAAAAGCAAAACTTTATTAGGAAAACCGTTTTGAAAAGATCAATAGAAATATGTCCAATTTGTACAAGTTTCAACCGGTACCGATGGCAATTTTCTAATTCAAAACTTAAATCAACGCCATCTATGTTGTGTTTTTAAAATTAAAGTTATCGTAAAGAAAGAAAATTCGTTTATTTGCGGTAAACAAATCGGGGGAAAATATGCATCACATCCACGCAAATCGGGCATAATGCCTGCGACCCCATGCGAGACAGAGCCCCAACGCTAGTTTTCAGCTACAGCCGGCGCTGACGTGATGACGTCAACCGGTGCAACATATAATGGAATAACATATCAAAAATAAAATAAATACAATACTTAGTCCAAAATGTTTATACAAATAAAATATTTAAAATGGCAACATAAAGCTACATGGCGCATATCTAATTCGTTATTTTGTACTGGAGTTCGAATATAAAATGATAAAATTCATGATTGATTAATGCAAGAATATTTTTTCGGCCTGTTCCGTATTTTATGTTTGTCAAAACATTTTTTTAACAATTAGAAATATGTATCAATAATTATTAAAGTCAGTAAACCGGGCAAAAATCCAAACACTGGGCTTCTACTGAGAGCTAGCTTTCCTATTGAAAAATCCCAGTAAAGCTTGCCTGACCTGGGAATCGAACCTACATAGGACTGCACACTGGACCAAAGAGGCCGCCAGGCTATGATGCCTTTAGAGTTTCCTATAAACTGGATTGGCCACTACAAAAATGAATCGCATAGATAATAAGCTGATAAGATTTCACTCATAATCACGAATAATAATGATTAAAATCCGTCCGGCCGTCCATTATGCGTCAGTATCCGTAATAGTGCAGAAGAAGATTGTTTATTTTATTTTTAATCCAATATTTGAAATGCTTTTGTTTTTAATACTGGTAACGTTCATCATACTTATGATGCTGCTTTCCGTGTACAGAAATCATTTGTGTAAGTTTTTAGTACCTTATCAAAAAAAGGTTTTTTCTCCTTATCTTCGCTTTTCTTCCCTGTAGATAAAACAAGTTATTTTTGTGAAAATAGTTTATCTGTCAAACGAAAGTGATTATTAAATCCTTCTTTATCTATTCCATATTGGTTGGATAGTCGTTTTGAGAATCGTCCTTAGGAATAAACTTTGCATCAGTAATAAGTAATTCTTAAATATCGTCAACAAAAAAGGACAAAATGTGATGTTGAATATCATAATCGCGCACAAATTAATGTATAGATAAGATTCTATGTATGTACTCTATACCTTTATCATAAATTATAATTTTATCTTTCCGTTTCTGTGCTTGAGCTTAAATATACTAACGATCAGTATTAGTTGTACTGTGATAGTGATTGACGATTCTGCGTTTACACAATTACTTTTTAAGACCATGATTGTGATATTGTTTTGGCTGACGTTTTTGCTCATTATACTGATGACTTCTTCGTATAGAAAATGGCGTAAGGTTTTTGTATTTTACTTTAACTATATCTTTGTTTAATTTAATCAAATGTTTTCGCAGCATTAGCTCATACATTTACTGAAAAAGCGTTGTTTATTTTGATGGGATTTAATTTGGTAGCTAGCTAGACTTTATGTCCTCATTTACTCATGAAGTATTTTCCGTTCATGCGATACGTCATTCAAATTCAAAAGTCATTTATTCAAACTAGGCTGAGAATCAGCACTTTTCGAACGTCAAAATTACATAAGACGATCCCCCTAAACGCCCCCCCTTCACCACTTCCTAGTGCCTTTCGCTGGGAAGAGGAAGTGGCGCAACAAATTCCCCAGTAGCACAGCTATCTGTTCAAGTTAGAAAAAAAAAGATTCTATACAATAGAATGCAAAATAATTTACATTACGCAACACAAAACATAATTTAAATGATAAATTATTGGCCTTTTGTCACCTAGCACACGCCAATATACCAAACCAAAAACATCGAGAACTATACTCAAGCAGAAATAAAAAACTAAACGTAAACAGAACTAAATATCTAAATAAAAGCCTCCAGGCATAAAGGGCGTGCCCGCTTACATAAAGCTAGGCATAACTATGATAGAGCCTTAAATTTCACATATCATCGCCTAAATTATGTACCTATAGATAAATATGCGATAGGTACCTTATCACAAATTATAACTACGTACATAATGCTTCATATTGGATGATAGATATTTAAAGAATCACGTTGTTTGCTAGTGTCAGTCGAATTCAATTGTTTCCTCATTCAATATGCATTACAGGCATACTATGTTTATAGTTTGGGTTGCGTTTATCATCCTTTGTATTGCATTAGGTGTCTACAAGTCTTTAAGTAAGTTTGAACCACATTTTTCAATTTATATTATTTTATTTTTCATTCATTTCTCTATCACCTATCGCATTCATTACCGTTAGAAGTAAGCAATTATACACGTTTTTTTTTTGCCCCAAACGTGTAAATCTTCAATCGCACAATTTCTACTTATACCTACATTGTAATCTCATAAGCTGAGCTGGCGTGTCATATTGAAAAGAGTGGAACTCCTCTGCTTCACATCTAGGGTTGCCCTTGCCAACTATACTAATAAGGTATCCTACTTTATTTTCGATAAATATACTTTATACTTTTGTATAACGATAATTATAATTATGTAAAAAAAATCCGAGGTCGGCCCAGGAAGAGGTGACAAGACGACCTAGACGCGTACCGCAAGGGTTGGATGGAGGTGGCATGGAAGGATTTGGGGGAGGCTTTTGCTCAGCAGTGAGACAGTGTAGGCAAATTAAAAAAAAAAAAGATTGGCTTTTTGGGAGTGCCGACAGAAGAGAAAACTTGAAAAAAAAAATCGGCACCGCGGTATTTTATTTATTTATTTAGGATCTCCAACAAAAGATGTACACAATACATGACACATAATTAAAGGGCAACATCGGCTATTAAGTAGGTGTACTCTTTCACTTATAGAAGACCATAGCATGCACAATAAAGTTAAAAACCAAGCTAACAAAGTTAAAACATTAATAAAAGGTAAAATTTGGAAAATAAAAATTAATTTTTGAAGGGCATAAAAAAATCAACGCGTTCATGTTTTTTACTCCACGCACCGCGGTAATCAACGCGTTGATGTCTTTTTAATGGTCAAAAGTTGGTGTCGTCACAGTGTCGCGAAATCAATGGTTTAGTCCCATCTCAAAAATGCCCAAAGCGCCTAAAGAAGTTTTCACAAAAAAAAACTAGTTTGTATTTATTAATGAAAATGAATTTTCAGAGAAAAATACTGTTTACAAATGGCAATACCTATATATTTAAAAATACATCTGATAGCTAAATAAATGTAAAAAAAACTAATTTACTCTCTGTTTCCGCCATCGATTTACATTGAGTTCCCGCCATTTCAGCTTTCACTGAGAGTTTTTCGGTAATGAATCTGAAGTGGTGAGAAGAAAGAAATAGATCATCCATTTAAATTAAAAAACGAGGTATTTATTTATTAAAAACAACATTTACTTTGTGAGCTTTGAAACTTTCAAAGACAACAATTTTTTTTAGCCTATTTACTTTTTTTTCTATTCAAAGAATTTGATACTTTATTTTTGTCTGAAAAAGTTGGCAACCCTACTTACATTACACACTACATAAAAATTTATCTTAGTTAGGTACTAATCTAATGAGAAAAAGAAAATATAATTACCTATTTAGTCCAGGGAGTTAGTAATAGAGTATACACAGATATAGGTATAATATACTCGTTAATTTTTTATTATTGTTTATACATTAATACCTTAATATATATATACTCGTTGGATCTGATATGATGAATATGCACTTAACAATGAGACACAAGCACCTTTGTTTGGCGTTGTGCGGAATTTAAGGGTTGATATGAACCATTGTGAGCCTGAGCATGGTGATTGTTAAGACATGGTCGCGGCACATACTTACCTTGGAACTGCTCAGTATTTCCTGTAGTGTTACGTAATGCCCTTGTAATTGACTCTGTAACAATTGACAGTGTTGAAGTTCCACTTAGGAGTTTATTTCTCTTTTTTCATCTCGACCACAGTATATCTGACACTATGCCTGCTCCAACGGTTGCGTCCCCGATAGATTTTTCTTTTAAAATGCTTATTCTTTCATATCTTTTTTTGCTTGTGATTGTGTACGTTCTGCAGATAACAGTGTGTGGGATTGTGAGCAAGTGTAAGTACCCTGAGCATATCTTAATTTTTAATTGTATCGGATCACAGTGGAGAGTTTGTATTTCAAATCACTTAAAGTTTTAAATAATACGATTTCATAAATTGATATAATTTATTAGGTAAATTGATCGATTGTTAGACCAAATTATCAACAATAAATCATATCGTTTGTCGTAAAACTTAGCATCATTAAACCGTAAGGAACACCCGGGTGGTGCGAATTTCAAATAATCGCTGAAACTCTAGTGATAAGATTTGACTCATCATTAAAGGAAAATATTAAAATCTCAAAGTTATATCGACCCTGACTTTCAAATATATCGGATGTTCGTCAGTGATAGGGAATATAATAATGGAGTATGTTTGGTTTGGGTTTTTATTTTGGGTTGCGATTTTCAGTCTTATGTTAACGTGTTCTAAGCTTTTGACTGGTAAGTGCTCAATATATTAATTTATATGTATTCATAATTATATTGTTGAAAATCATCAAAAGTGGGAAACTCCAATCTTTTGTTTCTAATCACCTAAAGTTTTATGTGATAAGATTTCGCTTCATTGATAATATAAATTATGATTTACTTTATCTTCATTTTATAATGATATTACATTATTAGTCGCATTGTTGTCACGGTGCCATTTGCAGTGGCTGTGGATTTAGTTTAAAAAATGTACCATAGTAACTCAACGATATGGTATCAACTATTTGTTTTAATGTTTTGGGTTTTATTCATTTTGCTCTTAATTGGAATAACTGCATATAGAAAATGGAGTAAGTTTTTATTTTAAATTTAATACTTGATAAAAGTAAATTTTTTCAATCGCATATTTTCTAGATTTTTAGACGCCTATGCTCGGTAAGAGAGCATATTGTAGTTATAGTTGTTTCTTTGTATGAAAAGAAACCTTAGTTAACTCTAAAGTAAGAAAAATATCGGCTGATAAAGTATTAAGTAGGACTTATTATGTGCGTTCCATTTCAACCTATTAAAAACAGCGCAATCTTTGAATTTAATTTGTATAATCGCTTAAAATTTCAATGATTAGATATCGCAACCTACTATCACAAATAATAATTATGTTTATCTTCATTTGATACTGAGTAAATTCTTGATTCAGTACCTTCTTTTACCTACTTTGAATATGAATTTTGATACTATTTTCTACAAAAATGTATTTTGAGCTGTTTATATTAACATCATGGTTTGCCATAATGCTACTCGTTAGTTTCGCCTCAGCCTACGGACATTGGCGTAAGTTTTGTTTCAAATCCTTGTCAAGATTTTCTTGCCCTGATTGTACGACATTCTGAATCGATCCTATCGATCGTTATAATGTATATAGATAGTAAAAACAAGGCAAATGATAAGATTTGGACATTTATCACTCTAATTATTAATATTATCGTTTAGTTCTCGGTACGTTGTTTCCTCAGTGAATACGTCGTTGTTCATAGTTTCATACATAGTGTATTATTCTGCTTTGCAAAATGCATGCTTTTGATATATTCCGGTTGGTGCTCCTGGTTGTTTCGATATTTCTCTTTCTATTTGTTGCCGTTTGTAAATCTATCAGTAAGTTGAGTAAGTGAAGATTTTGTTTCAATCTGTGTTAATTCAAAATAATGACATGCCGTTTTCAGAATTAACAGTATTTGTTTTTCTTTTTTTTTAACTATGGCCTTTCGCAGTTTTGAGCACTAAGGTCTTGGCTGCTTAACCGGACTTTCCTGTGGTGGCCTTAAGCTTCTACACTTAGAGCCTCCAGCCAGGAGCATTTAAACTATTCTAAATTAAAATTAAGCGAGTGCTCGCTAAGGACACCTCCTGTGGGGTACGAACCTCGGCTTAGGGCATCGCTGGGGGGAGGACAGCAAGAAGGGACAGGCTAGATCAAAATTAGATTTTCATCATGATTATTATGCGGGGTATTTAAAGCTACGTGCTCAGCTACAACAACTGCCGAACCTCGTTTTTGAGTAAGGGACGGGGGGGAGTTTCATTTACTCGGGGACTCGGTCGCGAACGCAAAGGACCTCGGTGGCAAGGTGGAATGACGGCAGGCGTCTGTTTTTGTGTACTGTACTGGTGGCCCTATTCTGCTTCTGGAGGAGTGTAATGGGGTCATCTGGGTCTGATAGAAAACAGTTTTTGTCTAACTGCGTACTATTTATACATGTTTGAACGCTCTAAACGTATTTACGCCTTTATTTTTTTTCAAACCTGTCAATGCACTGCAACAGGACGACGTGATGTGCGACACGCAATGATAAGCATTACTTAGTTCTGGCTACCAACACTAGGTGGCGTTGTTGTCAATAAACGTTAAGAGCCTTTTAAGCCTTGCTTTGAATTATTGAGAGTTAATTATTTCTCTGTGATAAGATAGTAAACTGATAAGGTCTTATTTTTTGGTCTTATCGAATATACATTCAATATCGAGTATAATAATAGTGACGTTACCAGTGTTCTAGAAATAGTTTGGCGCAATATTTTAAATAAAACATGTACAGCGAATATTATATATTTCAAACCGTGTTCTGGAGTCTATTTTTACTCGCTTTGACAATGGTTGTGTATTATCGTCTGAGACGTAAGTTCTGTTTTTATTTTTCATAGGTTCTGTATGCGTTTGCTTTTTTGTTGATTACTGACATTAAGGAAAAGGTAGATTGAATGATTTAATTTATATAAGATTTAAAAAAAAATCCTTTTACTAAAAAACAATTAATTTAAATACTTCCAAAATAATTCTAATATAACCTACGAAACCGCCACAACTGCGTAGAAAAAAAATTACATACTTTGCAGCTGAGCTTTAATTCTTGATAGTCGATAACGATGAAACTCAATATACTCGTATGTAAAAATTAAGCCTAGATTCGTTCTAACATTCCATGCTGTATTTATTAAGCGATCTAAATTATTATATATCTTGTAAATTATAGTTTCTACATCTAGATGGCGCTGTTCTCAATTAAAAGCTATTTTAGTATAACGCCATCTAGCTTCGATCAAGGAAAATTAATCACGAACATTTTCAATCACGGTATCAATCTCAACTAATAAAATAAAATATTTTATCAATGAATTAAAACTAAATACTTATTTGAAGAGATTGTAAGTTTGTGGGGTTGGTACTTTGCTTATAAGTTTTTTATGATTTAAATGATTTATGTAAAGAAAGCTGGATGGTTTACAATTTTTTGGCTCATGAACGCGGTCTAGCAAGCAACTTTCAGGTAAAATCTACATAAAAGGGTAGAAATGAAAGAAAATGAAACATTTAAAGAACATGATGAGACTTTGGGAAAGTTTAAGATTATCTTAAAAAACCAAAATCACCACAAAAATAATATTATTTTTAAGGTTAGACAGTAAGGGGGCGGGGCAGAGTTACAGCTTTATATGGGATTCAGACCTGATAGCACTTGGTTATGAATGGTAGCCCATCTCTCAGTGACGTCATTTGCAAGCCTCGGGTGGATAAGATAATACACTGATAAACTCACTGTTTATCGATTAGAAGCTTTACATTTACAGAAAAAAAACTTTCTGTACAGTTTTTTATTGGCCGTTATGAGTGACAGTTTGGGCGTTTGAAATAAAAACATGGCAGCTGACATTAGCACTGTAGTTGGGGTCGTTTTTATTTTGGGTTCGCTTGTGTTTGCGCTTTATATTATTAAATTAAGTAAGTTACATTTCGATTACTTATAAAATATATATTTTTTTAATGAAGAAAAGTTTAAAAAAAGTTCTTTCATTATTTCACCAAAAGCACAGTACAAGTTTAAAAAAGTATTGCTTTATTAGAAAAATAATTATTATTACGTATTTTTTTAATTAATTTACCAAACATATAGAAGACCATGTTCTTACTAATCTCGGGGCAGTGTAGTTCTCCCGCTAAGAAAAACAAGCCGTGCACCCTTTAATAAAATTTTAACTGTTTTTACTTTTTTTTTGTTCCCGGACTTCTTTTATTCAGATTTGCAGTCACAGAAAGCTGATGCTTATAAAAATCGCTGTTGTATTGGAATCATTTGTATCGTTGAAGTTACCATTGATGACCATTATTAACAAGTCACAGCAGTTAAAGCTAGATGGCGCTGCGCTAAATATAGGTGAAAAACCTTTGTTGACTCATCTCTGAACTACGCAAAATCTATCAATAATAACCTGATTAGATTAAGATAATTCGATAACATCCGGATATTTGTTTTCAAATTACTTTGAATTTAATTACTTTCTGATATATTCGATTCTCAGTGTTTGCCTTGTGCTTTGTGTTTTTCAATAAGAATCATGACGTATTATTTTTCGCACGAGGATCTTATCTTCTTTGTTACAGTTGTGGTTGGTTTATCTATACTGTATATAATATTATAAACAGATAAAATTTGTTTGTATGTAGAAGGTAAGATTTGGAACTCCTAGTAGGTTTTGAAAAATATTTTTTTCATTAGATAGCCCAATTCTTGAGGAAGGTTATAGGTTCGCGGATGAAGTCGCGGGCAGAAGCTAGTCATTGATATTACGGTTTTATGATTATGTAAGTCGTAGTATAGTCACTAGGGAACCAGGTTACATTGAAGTGTCACTAGATGGCGCTGACCGAAACTAAGTCTATTATTTTTATCAGAAACAACAAAACCTTTGGTGAAGTACAAATGGCCAATGGCTTTTTGTGCATTTTTGTGAAAACACATTGTTTCTTCTTATTGGTGAAAACAACCTATCGCAAAATGGATTTTGATGAATTTCATTGAATATTTTAGAATACGATAAGAACACAGTCGAACACCCGGGTAAAGCCGGGGCCGGTCGTTTGTTCATTTATTCATTTCCTCACTTCCTATCTATCCGAATTGATGTTATAAATGCGAAAGTATGTTTATTTGTTTGCTGCTTTCAGCTGTTTTAGCTTTCACGCTAAAACAGCTGAACGGATTTGGATTAAATTTGGCACATGGGTAGATCATGTCCTGAGTTAGGACATAGAATACTTTTTATGCCGATTTTTTTACGGAATCGAGTGTGGGTACAAGTGGGTATATGGGGGAAACCGCGGAGTACATAAATCCCCTTATATTAATAGTAAGTGGTATGGTAGTACTAATTAAAATTTTCCTGTTTCCTCTTGAATGTTGTCATATTACTCATACGATCCGCCATGTTTCTCATAGCCTTCTTCCCGGTTTTATTTTCCTAATTTATTCTGTTTCCTCTCGTTTTGTGAGTTAGTTGTTTATATTAATCGACATATTGTCAATATTATTAAAATAATCAATAAAATATTTAGAGGATATCAGTATTTGTGCTGGTTATAAAAATGTATAGTAACAGAACGATGTTGATTTTGATAGTCCTTTTAATCAAGTTATCGTTAGGCTTTTGCTGGATCTTTAAATATTGTTCACGTAAGTTAATCATTAGTACTGTAAGTTATAATCATTAATTCTTTTCCTTAATTATCTTCTAGTTATAAACACCTAGTGTATGTTATGGAAGGGTTCTTTGTGAAGTAGCTTGTCAGGGAGAGTACCACCATACCTATTTCTGTTCTGTCTATATCCTAGTTTGTGTAGTTACAGGCACATGATATACTGCATCATCTTTGTCTCCGGGATGTTTACTTAGTATAAGAGTAACTTAGACTCATTTATTTTCTTGAATAGTTTGTGACTTAATAATCAATTATGCACATAAACCTGAATTATGTTAGGAATTTATGTTAGGCACTTTAACCTTTTCCTTATATTGTTTACTCCTGAATGTTGTAATGTATATAAATAATAATGATGTAATACTCTTCATTGTTCCACTGCCTTCTTTCCCAATTTGTTTTCCTAGTTTGGCAATGTCATCAGTCCATACAGCATTTGGCCATATTATAATTTAGTCTAACTTTACCGGAATTAAGTGCAATATTTCTCATTGTCAGTAGTAATAGTATTTTTTATTTTTATTTCTTTCTTCACAAAGGTTCATATAGTCAGTGTTTCCTTTTTGTTTTAAAAATGATTAGCCACGGCTGTGCTGTTTTTGATAATGATTAACTTCACATTATTATTACTGTTCTGGATGTGGCATTCATCATTGATGAACTTACATAATGAATTATCACAAAAGTTAATAATTGCAACTTTTTTTATTTACAAGCACTACATCTATTTAAGGTGATTTGTAGTAGTAAATCGGTTTATATGAGCTCATCCAGGTAAGTACTACCACTATACCTATTTCTGCCATCAATCAGCGTTGATGTTTCGCAGTGTAATTATAGGCATATTTTAGGATACGTCATCAGATTTGTCTTTGGTTTGTGTATGTTATCGAAGCTACCATCCGAGAGACAAATTTAATAGCTCGTCCGGGCAAAATTACTATCACTATACCTCTTTCTGCCACCAAACAGCGTTGCTATGATTCGGTGTGAAGGTGCTATTATTATTTCAGTTTTTTCTTTGAATGGCAACGTATCTGCGATGCCTCCGGTATTGCAGGTAGCCATAGGCAGCAGTGTTCACTTACCAACAGGTGGACTATTGGCTTTTATTACTTGACATATTTTGATGCACTGGAAAGAGATTAATCTTACATATTACAGCTTTGTACAACATGGTAAACTCCTGTAAAAGGATTTTATTGGAAGTACAATTGAACAAGTATTGTTTTAAACATTCTCAGTTTTAACTATTTACACTTAATTGTCACTTATAGAACGCCCATTGTCCTGCTCAGCATTGCTCTTAGTCCATCCAGTAATAACATCAGTTCCCCTCATTCCGTCTGCCATCGCTTTAAGAGGTAGTTGTTCATAATTGATAGGCATTTATTGATAAGATAATTAACACTGTTGTAGAAAGACGCGGAATATTTCCAGTTCCCACTATCTTCAGTGATTCATCAGCTTTTCAAGTTGGTATTGTGTGTGATGTATTGTAATATAAGTTATATAGTACATGGCAAATTAACTTATTTTCTTTCTTTCTAAAATGTTAAGCTACGGTTGGACATTTTTTTGGATAGTTTTTATACTCACTTTATTATTATATTTCGTGTTGTGCTGTACATCACGTAAGTTTTGTATTATTAATACTGTTATCATTGTGATCATATTTTTTAGCAAGAACAGAATCAAACAAGTGAGAAATCAGACAAGTATTATTTTCAGCTTTCACATTTTTAACTTCACATAATTTTTCACCTACGTTACTATTGTAAAATTGAGCAGCCGATATTTCGTTGCTGTCTTAAGTACCATGATCACCAGGTGCCAAACAAGTATCTTTACAGGAAAAATTATTAATATTGGAGCCGGTCTGGCTTTGTCTATTTTATGTTGTATCAATTGACTATTACTATTATTATACTATTTATATTTATGCACACGACTGCCCCGTACTTCTCTACTTAATTTGTGAGTGCAATCAGTATTACAATAGGGAATGATAAGATTTCTTCTGCAACGTCAGAAAACCGTATTTACAGTCATATATTTTGCATGAGAAAATTCCAAGAAACCAACAAAAGTAATGAAGTCATAGATTATTTAATAGAAATTCAGTATCAATTTCATCATCCAATTATTATTTATCTTTAGTATATAATTACTGACTATCCTGTTAATTTATTTAAAGTACCTCAGTTTGTGTAAGCATTGTGACAATTAGTTTAAGAGATAGACAATGGATATCTTTAACAATGAATATTTCTGGGCCTTCTTTTGGATGCTCATCTTTTACGTTCTAGTTATTATTGTGATTGTGATCAGATTAAAGAGTAAGTATATATTTTGTCTCATGTTTTCCTATGATTGGTCATATCTACGACTGTCAGTTTCTTCGGCTATATGATTGGCTTTAGTGGTTAAATATTTGATCGAGCGTTAGATGTATTTAAAACCAGTTACAAGCCATTGAACTACTTATTTAACCCCTTTTGGTTGTAATAATTTTCAAGAATCTCACTGTCACTGTCTATGCTCATTCGGCTATATAAGGAACTCTTGTACAAAAAATCATGCTTCGAAACCCAGCGGTTTAGGCTATGCGTTGCCTGTCAATAAATGAATTTAATATTTTTATTAAGTAAGTAGATCAGCTTATAATTATGATGTGTTAAACTTCGTCTTCTTCTTTTGACTTTCTTGGTCTCATGCTAGATATTTATTGAGACCGGCGCGGGCGGTGGCGCAATATGTTTATATCTTCCATTATCCCGTGCCTGCCGTGAATTAGTCGTTCACTGCATTTTCTTTCAGTCATCAATCTAACACATCTTCACCTTTTCTTAGGTCTTATTCATCCCCGTCATCCCTCAATATTTTTATTTATTAATCTCTTAGTCACATGCGTTTCAACCCAAATCCGGAAACAATTCAAATATGTATTTTTAACATTTAGTATCCGTTCTTGGCCCTGAATTCTAGGATCTACGTTGCTTTAGGTTAAAGATCTAAAACAAAGATTAATACAGATATAGAAAAGTCATGGGTAGGATATAAGGATATTTACTGATAAGATTATCGATTTTATTGTCATTCGTTTTATCGTTAATAAATTTCATTAGTCAGTAATGTGTAGAACTAATATCGCGTACACTTATTTGTGGTTGTGAAATAAAATGGCTTTAGATTATACTTATTTTTATGTGGTACTTGGAATCGCTGTTCTAATTGTGATTTTAAAATTTGTGGGATTGTTCAGTAAGTTATTGACCTTTCTTTTAATCCAGAAGTACCTGTAGCCTTTATACAGGCCAGACTCATTTCGCTCAGGCCATTGGGAAGGTGATCTTCAATTGTTTTATTTTATCTTCCTTGTACTGTTGTCTATATATCTCAGACACACTCTTTCGTCTTCTGTTTCAAGTGGTTTCTATGTTCTTCTCTTGCTTGATATCGATATTATTACCTTATTTATGGGCAATCTACGTCAAATGTCATTGTTTTATTCTAAGTGCATCAACTACACACATAGGTAGGATCTTACCTTTTTTTTTGGGTGGGAAATTATCAAATAACTTCTCCCGCTCTGGGTGGAGCGGGAGGGCGTGTTAGACTCTTACTGACTAAAACCCACCTGTGTTCCTTCGGTTGCCCTGTTGCCGGGGGCCACAATTTCCCTTTCGGCCCATATTCGCAGCCCCGGCAGGCATTGGCCCTAGCGGACTCCGTCAATTCTGCTGACATCTCTTTGAGGTGCGCGTGGAACACAAGGCGCCGTCGACCCGGGCTTGGTCCTTATCGGACGGTGAGCTACCCATTGCTCACCGCCCGCAAGCCCGCGCCTACGGTGGCCGGAAATCGGCTCGCGATTCCCGCCCCGGGCATCTCCTCCTGCGGCGGTTAGGGGCGTGAGGGCGCGAAATTTGCCTCTCAGGTAGGATAGGACTCATGACAGAGTAATACCATCATTAAGTAGGTAAGATCTTACCTAATGATGGTATAACTATGTCATGAGTAATTGATTAATTGTCTTATATTTAACTTCTACGTGACCACTACTAGGCTATTGCATTGAGCCCAATTTTTTGCTGATTTACCAATGTGAATATTAAAACCCCTACATACCTACAGACTTTGGACACTATCAAGGCTCATAAATCTAAAAACATCGACACGTATTTTTAAATCGATGATAACTCTATAGATAAGTAGAAAAACAAAATCGCCTTTACAAAACATTTTCATGATCTCTATTACAATGCAGTAAGGTTCAAATTCCCTGTAGGTAAACAATGTAATGATATGGGTAGATATCTATAGCTGATCATCAGTCATTTTAAATGACGTGTCCGAAGCAGAATATGTATGGAATACAGTTTCTTTCAGTGATTCAAAGAATAGTAGTGCGATTTGTGAAATATAACAGATAGATAAATCAGAAATATCTTAAATAAAATGGCGAAAACAATAATAAAATAATTGTGTGACTGTGAAATAGCATCTGAAATAATTAATTTTATTTTCATTAACAAGATTGTAATAAAACATCAAAAAGCTGTTGATAGTGACACAAGTTAGAAAGAAAGGATTACTGAATTTCTATTAAAATTTAAATTCATCTAATTCCTGAGGCCGAATAGTGAATAGTGATAATTACTATTAATCCTTGAGTTAAAAGTAAATTATATACTAAAGATAATAAACTATCAAAGAAAGACAACAGTAGGAAAGAAAAAGAAACTATCGATATCAAAATAAATAAAGCAAAAAAAGTTAAAATTGAAATTAATAACTACAAACAAAGCACATCTTAATTTAAAAACGAAAAATAATTGAAAAAAGAAAAATGGCGCCGAATATGGAAGAAGCCATGCATGCAAGCAGCAATGTGTCGATATATCAAATCGTGTACATAGCGGTGTTATCCACTATAATGATCATGGGCTTCGTTATAATGTGCGTGAAGATGGGTCAATTGAGTAAGCTTTTATTTGATTATATTTGTCTTACTTAAAGAATATTGTGTATGTGTCAAATTTCCTCTTTTATTTTATTTTTTTAACTTATTGAATAGTATTCATATAATTGAGTTCACTCGAAAGATGTTATAACTTTCTAAATCTTTTACTTAAAATATAAATCCTCATCGTTCTCTTTCCTCATCCCAATTTACTTGGATGGGCACAGCATTTCTTTTCTTCCAGACATCTTTGTCAATTTTCATCTCATAGCACTGTACTCCATTATTTTATAAAATCCTACATTACTTCACCATCATCTAGCCATAAGAACAATTCTCTCAAGGCTAGATTTCGATAAAAAAACAACTATTTGAATGTATGCTTCTGAATTCGACATCTTCCTGTTATTTAGACCTAGATATACTGACAACTTTAATATAGAATTTAATCTTAAACGCAGACTCTTGAAATATTGCTTAACCTTTGCGATAGTGCTGACATATCAGAGATGATATCATTTATCAATAGATAGCTCGATACAGTTGTAACACTAGTATGATGTTCAGCTTACGAAAAGTCATGAATACCGTGTTAAAATGTGTCGAATAATATTAATTATTGTGAGTCTGTGAGAATAATAGTGTTTAGTGTTAAACCATTCCAATAATTTGTTGATTCAAATTAGTTGTGAGTGTATAAGTGATCTTTGGGAACTCTAATCGTTTGTTTTACAAGCAATTTAGAAGATTCTCAAGTTTTTTATCGACTAACAGCTGTAATCACAGTAAAATTGTGATCTAAAAACATTTTTGATCATATCTAGAGTACAATCCATGAAAATTGGCCAAGTAAAGTGACTAAATATCGTTGAAAAGTTAGATCAAGTCCGTGACGTAGTGCCAACCAAACAAAAATTAACTGTTGATTCAACATTTGCGACAATACTCGTTCCAACTGACGAAGAAGCCAACCTTTGATTAAACATGGCACCATTTTACCCGAATGTGAATTTCTTTGAAACAGGCGGTTCGTCTGAAGAGCAGAAGGAGGCACATGACCCAGCCAGTTTGAGCCAAATGGCCTTCTGGTACATGATTATCCTGATTGGAATGTTGCTGACCTGGCTCTTCATGTTTTTCTGTCTAAGGATCATTGCTATGAGTAATTCATTTACTTTAATAATAACTCGTATTGAAATAACCTTTCTTCACTAAGCTTGTATATAAGGGCGAGTACCTAAGAAGATTAGATTGTCTTTTGTTGATAGCATTGCCATCTTAATCCTACATATCTTGTTTTCTTGTAGTGATGGACTGAAATATTTATTAGTGCGTAGTTTCAAACTAAAAATTTTAACCTGTCGGAAAATGCCTGTCAAAAACACATGATTAATTGAAAACTGGTTCATAACGACTTCCATAGTCAAATTACCTTGTGATGATAACTAATTTACGGTACTATTATTGTGTGTATTATTAGTAATTAAGTCATAATTTTTAGCTTCAACAATTCGATCGGCAGTAGTATCTAGATGAATTTCTACGCAAAATTTAATTTAAGTCCCTCTTTAGTTGACAATTATAATAGTTACGTCAATGTGCGTTAATTAGCGATCATGATACATGTACACACTCTAAATGCTGTCACTAAGGAAGGACATTACACGTCAATTGTTAATCAATCATCTACGTCACTGACATAAAATTATACTATGCATAAACATTATCAATAAGGGCTTAACGGCTTGTAAATTTAAAATATCTTTCAACGTCAAATGGATAATTTAGTTTAATTATCTCTTTGTTATGAAGAAGATACGTCAACGCTTGTACTTCAAATTACTACTACTACGGTCTAGTCTGAAACTCTTTTTTAGTTCTTGAGTGGTGATGGAATTTTCTACATTTCTTTGATGCAATAGGCATAATACTTTGTTCTTCATTCTATCATATTCAGCAGGATTGTCAATTTGTTTTCGTCTGAAAAGTTATATTATTGATTATAGTATTGATTTTTTTATTAATATTAAGCAGGTTGCAATTAATTTAAAATAAAAGCACAATTCTATGATCATTTCTTCTCTCAATTACTTATCTTTCCGTAGTTTTCGTGTCAATTCTTCTCCAAAAGTTCTATTTTTAAAATCTCTTCCTGATCTTTCTTAATTGTTTTATCTTTATTTTCTTCTCTACCATATCACTTCCCGAGGAGGCAGTTTTAATACTATCTTCAACTGTAATATTTTTAGTTACAAGTGTACCAGTTACTCGGGGGTTTATTTTAACAGTTAATTAATGAAACATTTTCTTCTTATCTATCTAGTGCAACATTAATCTATCGAGTTTTGTAAAGGAGACGTTTTATTTTTGTATGGGACTCCGGTCATAACATGTACACTTTAGAAAACCTGGGAAACGAACTCCTAAATACAATGAAGACGGTTTTTTTCATAATATCTAATACTTTTTGGGCACAAAATAAAAACCGGAAATGTTTGACGTTTGTCAGGAGAAATACGATTATCGACAGCTAGCCATTTTCGTCCAGAATTACCTACAAATCTACAATCCACAAAAGCAGTTTTTTATTTTTATGATGAATCATACTTTCTAATTAATCAAAAAAGTTGTATATGATAGCTATCTTATTTTAGTACAGAAATACACGCCTTTCATATTTATTTGAATAACGTCTACATGATATTATTTTGTTAAAATGTAACATGATTTCTGGACAAAAGCAGTATGCAAGTAAAACGACGCCATGATGAATAAAATATGGCAATAATTTGTTAAACTATTATTTTTTGTGCCGAAGTAATCAGAGGAATAAACAGGAAAGAATATTTTTCCTCAATTCGTGGATTTTTTTCCTTTTTTTCATTAACGTACACTTTATGGCCGAAAATGAAACATCTCCTTTATCGTCTTTTTAATTAATCTATAGTCACTTAGTTTATTTTTTCCTTGTTTAGGTCATTCGTCCGTGCTTTATGTAGTTGCTATATTTTGGTCGGCTTATTGAAATTTTTATGAATAATAGATTATGTTGTTTTCTTAGTTTCTTCGTGTGTTGTCTCACGGTGACTTGAAGTTTTCTTGATCGATTTGAACTTAATTTTAAGTTTCATTGTTATTATCATTGATGGTGATCATTAACTGTAATTTTATTATGGAACTGGTATGTATTCATCTCTGCCTGTGATTTGTATTTAGGTAGATATTGTCTTCATTAGGCTCATTTTTATCATCAGTTAAGCCTTCGGTCCTAATTATAAAAAATACTATATATCTTGAACATAATTTGTAATCATAAACACACCTATTTTACTGAAAATCATCATTCTCATCCACAGCCCGACTTCATCCACTGCTGAGCATAGGTCTCTCTTTTTCTCATCCAGGTTTAGCCCACGATAGCAACAATGTCCATTTCTTTTGCCTTTATGAAAATCCCCGTACCAAATACCTCCTACAGTTTTACCTCCTTACTACCTACGTATTACGTAAACAATAATACTATGCGGCAAAATATATCGAGTAAATTGCATCGGCAATTAAAATCGAATCAGTAATCAATAAGATACCGTCATCTCTTGCACGTTAGTTACTTAAAGACCGTCTCAGAAATAACATCTATTAACAATTAAGTCTCCGATAATAAAAACATAGGGGGCATAAATAACCATAAATATTTCAATTTTAATCCGAGATAAAATCGATTTTGATAAAATTATATATCATATCGATTATGTTAATTTCGCTGTCATTCGAATTTATGTTTCGGTCGCGAGTGATAATTATTTGCAGTAAACGTGAATAATATTGTTATTTTTAAGTGTTTTTCGAACAATATAGTGATCAATAGACTGTAGATGCATCTAAAGTTGTGAATGTTCTCTCAAATTGGATATTGATTGAATTCGATAAACGAGTTAATTTCTTACAACTGTCACCGATAGATGGCAATAGTGAAGTACTACATCAAGTATTTAGTGAATTGTGATTTGGAACTGTTATTTTTGTCCTCAAAAATGGAATCTCTCAATTTCACTGCCGTCGAATCTATTGAAGATGGGAACAGTAAAGACTGGTTACCTGTTCAGAATGACAACAGTTCTTTTGCCGATATCGTGTGGTCTGCTCTGAGTACTACGACCATATTCTTGATTATAATCTTCATAGTCATGTGTATCAGGATCCTTATTATGGGTATGCATTATATTGTGATTTTCCTTATTGATTTTATGTGAGATCATCGTTGTTTTGGCATCATATTTATTTATGGGTTTCAAGGCAATTTTACACTGTCATCATTGTAGTTTTTTTTTTTTTTTGATCATTGGAGTAGGTTCAGAGTTGTCTTTGAGCAAGTATTGTCTTTCAGAATGATTAAAATTGAGGATATTTGTGTTTTTTAGATTGTCAGTTATAAATTTGATCAAGTTTAAAATTATTATTTATAATTTATTTAAAATGATGACTGACTGACTCAACTAAGTTTAAAAATGTATACTTTCTTTCTTTTTCATAAAAGGCAAACTTTTTTTAAACCCCATTATGTTATTTGTCTGTAAAGCATGTATCAACACAATTCTAATACCTACCTATTAATTGAATTTAAATGTAATACGTGGTGTCAATAGTGAATTACATTAGTGCATGAGCACTAGCACTTGCGCCTACGAATAATCAAATAAGGAATCAATGCGCCTACGCATTATCAAATAAGGAATCAAAATTAAGCCTTATTTACGTAACATCTAATTCGTAGAATGAGTTTTTATCATACCAAATACATTTTGGATCAAATACTGTATTTTAAGCTTAAACTGATGTATTTATAAGTACTGCACTAATCAATAATCTCTTACGTACACTCGATATCTTATCATTTTTTATCATCGGGGATCGAATATATCAGGCGATGTTCTGCGAAAAACAAAAAATGAGGCGCGAATTCTATGTACCTACACCAACACTTACACCAACTATTTGCTCTTTCAAATTTACAATCAATCTGCCCAGTCTTTTCCCAACTATGTTGAAATCGGCTTCCAGTCTAACCGGATGCAACTAATTATTACAGTAATTTACATGGAGTGACTGCCTATCTCTTTTAAATTTACGTACGTAACATATGGCTGTATTATTTTGGAGATGTTTATTTTCGAGGAAAATTTGTATAATAAGGAGAAAGCCTATATCTAAATGTAGATCCCTATTGAACTAATATTATTCTTCAACAATGGCGATTTATAATGTGCTCGGATTTTCAATTACCTACACAAACATGAAAATTACAACAAACTGAATTGAAGTCTTATTACGTATCTACGGAACAGTAGATTACTGACTGAGGGGGTAAAGCATTGTCTTATGTCACGGGCGCTATATTGAATTCCGAACGTAACGAAGGATTCTAGCGCTCCTGAGCTAATCGAAGGAGTTACGACTAGAATCTGCGAGACGCAAGACGAAGAACCCTTTATCCCCGAGGAGTAAACAGAAAGAAAAATAAGCAATTTCATGTTTTTGTTGAAAGTAATAGTTTTCATACGATTATTTTGTTCAAATCACTTTATTGACCAGCAGGTTACAATGAAATTCAGTACAATATTATTACCCGGCTAGATCCTAAGGCTATAGTGACTTAGTTTAGGTTAGGTTTGCATTACATAATACTTTGAAAATATTGAGCAGGTGATGTAAAAATATATGTCTTTCGTTACTTCACACCGACGCAGGCTCCCTAGCAAGTTCAATACGTTAACATAAGATATTATGTCAAACATTAGCATAAGATTATTTCAAAAGGAAACCAGTTCATCCTCCCATCTTTTTCTGAGCCTGCCGCATAGTTGTTCCTGGTGTCATTTGGGACCCGCCATGTGCTGGTTTTTGCCCATTGTTCCTCCAAAATGCTACAGATTTGCCCTGCCAAGTAACATTGTGTCTCATTTGTAAATTTTTATCTATTCCAGGGCAAAAAACGCGCAGTCCGCAGCAGAGGCGAATGTATGTGGGGTCTCGAGCTCGTCCGTCACTGGCGCAGCAGGAGCCGTCTATATTCGTCAGCCCTTCCAATTTGCCACCCCCGCCAAAATATGGTGAGTACATCTTTATTCATCACTCGTGTACACACGACTTCAAGCTATATATTTCCAGTATAAGCTGACCTCTCATTATTCGGAAATCCAATACAATGCGAGAACAGCTAATACTGGAAATGTATAGCTTGGTAGCCGTGTGTACACTCGAAGAAAAAAATGGTTTAAAATGTGCCATTAAGCCAAAACTACATTAAGAAATTAGTGACATAATATAATAAGGTGACTTTTTCGTACAATTGTGCTGGCGGGCGGCCGGACGGCCCAGAGTAAGCGTCAGACGCTCGCTCGCGTAAACCATGGGACCAACACCAACGAAAAAGTCACCTTATAATAATTTCATGTCACTAATTTCGTATAGTAATTTTGGCTTTAGGCATTCTCTTCCAATCAAACATTGAGTTATAAATATACGCTTCGAAAGAGATACCAAAATTTACCTATGTTCGCTAAATATTATGAGCATATGGTGTCATACTAGGTATGTGTAGTTTAAATCTAAAATAATTAGACCTATATAACAAACAATAACACGAAATAGTCATAGATTACGCCTATTACGTACTGGTGTAACAAAAGTAATCAAGTAATTACGAGGTTACATTTACTTATTGTATAAATAATAAGGTTTCATCAAGATGATGTTCCTCTTAAAGACAATGAGGTAAAATACACCGATAATATCCTTATAAAACAATTTATCATCAAGACCAGGCGTTATATTAACAGGATATGAATAATGTCCGTACTTAGATCAAGAACAAATATATAAGTACCTGTATCACGTGAAGAAACAACGTGTGTTGATGTACTTAAGTAATCTATATAATAATAATTATTCATCATTTTAAACAAATAATTATTATATTATTTAATTTATAAAGAGGTAACATTTGTGAGAAATTTGGCGGTAATCTTCGAAACTACTGAGCCTATACCGAAAATTCTTTCACTAATGGGAACAAGCAAGCCGAATGTCATAGGATATTATTAAATAATAAATTTCACACGGACAAAGTTGCAGGCAGAATCTACATTTAATAGAGAAAACATTTGTAGTTTTGTTTGTAATGAATTAACTCAAAAACTACTGGACCGATTTTATAAATTCTTTCACCAGTAGAAGCTATATTATCAATGAGTAATATAAGCTATAATTTATAAAGATATCACGCGGGCGAAGCCGCTGGCGGAGCTAGTAGTTTATAACATATAATAGCTACCTAAGAATCGGATACATCCAATTGGATTTTTTTTTCGACAATAACGTCATTTCCGTATTCTCTGATGGATTGACTTTTTTATTTAGACGGACCGAAATAACCGGACTGTGACTTTTTATGTAGTAAAAATAAGTTTGAATTGATAAAGATACATTCCTACAACATAAATGTATTTTCACATCACTAACGTTTTCTTTCATCTCAATTTCAGAATGCATGGCTCCGCCCAGCTACGACGAGGTCGTGGGTGTCCACTACCCCAACTACCAAGTCCAGCCAATCACAGCACCGATCACCACAGCGCTAGCGCAGACCTCCTCCGACAGTACCCAGACCAGAACCGAGACCAGAAGTAACGATACCGCTACCGGTACAGCTGTTATCAGAACAGCCGATGAAACTATCGTGAATGTACCGAGAGCTATCGCGGCCAGCTCGTGATAACCATGTTATCGTTATTCAATGTATCAAGTCTTCCAGTTTAACTGGCAGGTCAAGGCTATGCATTTACAGTTTACTAGTCTGAAAGTTTTCGTGATGTGATGAAAGGAATGTTGTGAAATGTTTTATAGAAGAAGGATTTAAAATAAGTCTTGACATAAAGACGCTTTTTTAACGAAGTAACTTATGTTAAACGAGCTGATCGTTGCAACAAACGATCGTTACTTTAAAATAATGGTGGATAACTGTAAATAACTGGTATACATTATATTAATAACGAAAGTCGTTTTTGGTCATTAAAGGTCTATTCACACGCTGTGCCCGGGACGTGGACGGACCGAGCTCCGTAAGGGGCTCAAAAAAACTATCGGTGTGCACATTTTCTATGAACTCGTTCACACAAGACCGTGTCCGGGCCGGCGACGGAGCTTCAGTGCCTGCCTTGTGTGTGCCATGGCTTTGTCATATCCCGGGCACGGTCCTGATATAATATGTGGATGGACCTTTAAACTAGAAATAAAATTATGTTCTGTGTTAAAGTTTTATTTCTTATAGGAAGATAAGACCTCGGACCAAAATGTTACTTTCACAACGATGTAAGTATTTATTATAAATTAGTATTTTACATAAATTTTTTACCAAAAATATTCCGTCTTCATAGAGGACGCAAGACTGAGTGTGATTGGTAAAAAGATCACGAAAATTGATGTTTGATTGTTTCAAATAACGATGGAGTTATTGAAACAATATTTAATTGATCAAAGTATTGACTGTTGGATCAAACATTTGTCATTTTGTGATTGGACAAAGACGTTTGATCAACAGTCAAGTTAATTTAATATGTATATATTTTTGATGTACCTATAAACGTTAAATATAAATTTAATTTAGAGTAAGGAACGTTTGCCTTTTATTTATACCAACATGATCCTTTCGTTTTTCATTAATATACCTGCTAGATCAGGGGTTCCCAACCTTTTAAGATACGCGCCCCCCTAACTTTCTTTTAAAATTACTACGCCCCTGAGTTACTTTATTGACATAATCAAAAAAGCATATATATGAATGTAAAGGGAGCGAAAGTGAGGTTGAAAATGTTAGCACCTCCTTAGGTTAAATTTTATTTTGATTATTCAAACAGAAATAGAAGTTACTTTGTGGAGTTTTGCAGAAAAAAACAAGAATTGTGAGACTGCATAATGTAAGAGCGAGCAAAGCGAGCTCGAAAAATGTTTTACAATTTCAGATTCGTTACATTTTTCTTTTGAACATTCTTACAGAAAAAGGAGTTACTTTGTCGACTTATGCTGAAAAGTTGAAAAATCAAGAGAATGTAGAATGAAAAAGCGAGCAAAGCGAGCTCAAAAATTGTAGCACGTCGTGTACCGCCTTGGATAAGTTTGGTTTTTTTTAGTTCATTCATACAGAAGTAGGAAAACTTATTTTGTCGACTTATGCAGAAAATCTGAAACTAGCCTTAACCGTTTCTAAAAAAAAAAATTAAAAAAAAAAATATTGGTCACTCTACGCCCGCTTAGGGGGGCGTGACCCACCGGTTGAGAATACCTGTGCTAAACAAAGAAACTATTCTAAAAGGGCTACACAAACTGGATTAGTAATTGCAGAGCCATTTGTCTTTACACTCGTAATATAAAGAGATATTGTTAGTCTGTATGCAGGGGGGTAATCTTCGGAAATACTTATCAGATTCTGAAAATTCTTTCACTAATGGGAAGCTACAGTATTGCAGTATATTTAATGTAATAACAAGAAAGTTTCGGTCACAAGTAGAAGCTAGTAATTTGTATTTCATAAAGAGTTTATCTTGGATATTACTGACATCGGTGAAGGAAAAACATCGCCTGGAAACCTGCGGAGTAATTGCTTAACACACAAATAATTGCAATGTTTTAATTGCATTTTGTTAATTCAACAACATTCATTGCGTTATTTACGTTGAATATAAAAAGCGGCCAAGGGCGAGTCGTACTCGCCCATGAAGGGTTCCGTAGCAGCAAGTAACATTGAATGAAAGGTAAATTGCGGTTTACGATTTATGACGTATTAAAAAAAAACTACTTGCTAGATTTCGTTCAAACCAATTTTCGGTGGAAGTTTACATGGTAATGTACATCATATATTTTTTTAGTTTTATCATTCTCTTATTTTAGAAGTTACAGGGGGGGGGACACACATTTTACCACTTTGGAAGTGTCTCTCGCGCAAACTATTCAGTTTAGAAAAAAATGATATTAGAAACCTCAATATCATTTTTGAAGACCTATTCATAGATACCCCACACGTATGGGATTGATGAAAAATTTTTTTTTGAGTTTCAGTTCTAAGTATGGGGAACTCCAAAATTATTTGTTTTTTTTCTATTTTTGTGTGAAAATCTTAATGCGGTTCACAGAATACATCTACTTACCAAGTTTCAACAGCATAGCTCTTATAGTTTCGGAAAAAAGTGGCTGTGACATACGGACGGACAGACAGACAGACAGACAGACAGACATGACGAATCTATAAGGGTTCCGTTTTTTGCCATTTGGCAACGGAACCCTAAAAAGCAATGGATAAGGAATTTCCTTCAAGATCCTTCGGATTGTGAAAAAAAGTGTTTTATTGGGGCACTGGACTTATAGTTAGTCTAAGTCTGAAATTGCCAACCTGTCTTGAGTAAGCGTGGTCTGTATGAAAATAGGCCACGGCAGGCGTGGGACAGTAACAGGCTTGTATTTTAAAGTGGTGGTACCCATTAGATATGGCCAACCACTAAGCAGAATCTCTTACTCAGATAACGCAGTATCTGTCAATAACCGCCTGTCGAAAATAACGAAAAATAACCGTTATTTTGTATCGTTATTTATCTTCTAAACACAAAATTTGGCAGTAGATGGCGCTATTTACAATTTAACAAGATGCGACACTACTCAAACAGAGCACGTTTAGAATAGTGAGTAGTATCTACCAACGCGTCCAGGATGTCACGATTATTCCCTTCCTTGTCAATTTCCAGGAGCTATTAATACAGAAGTCTTCCATTGCATTCTTTTGCAATATTCACACGGTCTCAGAGCTCTTGTATAATATCGAGGTAGGTATGTTTTACATTAGAATGATATTTAGAATGTTTAAGCTTGTTGTGATGATAGCCCAAGTATTCAGGGTTGGCAATATGGCTTTCAACTTTTCATTTTATTACTCGTAAAAAAATTGTTCCGAATGACAACATTACCTTTCTCTTTGCCCAGTTATATAACAGCCGAATTTAGGCTTCATCTTGGTCCAGACCTACCCCAAGTATTTAATAGTGTCATTCGACCATCTAGCAGGGTTTCCCGACCTTTTACCATACGCCTTTCCCTTCCCCCAAATTTTTTCAAAAGTCACAAACTCACAACCCCTTGCCTGTTACGATAAAACTAAAAGGAGCCGATGAGGCATGCCCCATAAGTCCGCTGATTTGGGCATACCACGACGGATGGGCTCTTAGAAAAGCCCCAACGGAAAGAGAAGAAGAGGCAGACCAGCAGAACGTTGGCAAGATAAGATATAGGAGTTGGTTGGCAAACCGTGGCATGTGAAAGCAAAAAACAGAAAAAGCTGAAAATTACTGGAGGTATTCACCATCGAGGGGTCCTTAATTAATTAATGATATTCAGTAGAATTAAGAACTTTTTGTTTTTTATTAATGAGTAATAAAGACATTTTTTTTTTTTTGTTTTCTAATCTAATATTTTATAGAGAAAAGATTAGAATATAAGTTTCTTTGTAATGAATAAACTCAAAAACTACCCGATTGATTTAAAAAAATCTTTCAACAGTAAAATGCTATATTAACAATGAGTAACATAGGCAATAATTTATAAAGATATCACGGAGGCGAAGCCGCTGGCGCAAGATAGTATTATAATGATTATATAACGTGCTCCAACATGGCAAATCGACGTGTTAAGCCGGCGGCGGTTTGCGTCAAAACAGAGAGGAAAGACAAAGACGTGAAATCAGCACAGGAGACCATGAATGCTACTTCACTAGGTTCGTGTGTTCAGTTCGGTCTCTGCCCTAGACATGCAGTTGACTACATCTCGAAAGGCGTACGCCTAATCATTGTTGGCCTACCTACGTATTTTTGATCGAATTTCAATAAATATTGAATGTAATGACTGCTTCGTTGGTCTAGTGGTTGCAAGCGCTATTGCTGAGCAAGAGGACCTGGGTTCGATTCCCAGATTGGGCAAAGTGTTATCGAGTTTTATGATCTGGAATTGCTCAGAAGCAGCCTGGAGTATGATTTGTGTCCAGTTACTTTATGGCAATAGGCTCGCCCCCTATTACATTGAACTTAAACATAATTGGCAAAATGCGGGTGTAGGTACTATAGGTAGATACATATACCTCTGCCTAACTCTTCAAAGAAGTTATTGGAAGAGGTTGAATCAAAGTGACACTGGCTGATTATACTGCCACTCTAATAGAGCGTCGCATCGACGGTGACGTGGCGGCTGTCTTCTGTAAGGGGAGCTGTTGTCGCACCACGTGTGGTATAATGCTGATGATATTGAAGCTGCTGAACCACCAATACGATGACCACTTCTGATAAAGGATATTCTGTGCCGTTATTCCGTTTTTTTGGACCCACCGCTCCCCCTCGTGGGTTCACTTTACCTATCATCATCATCATCAGCCTATAAATATTCCCACTGCTGGGACACAGGCCTCCTTTCTGTGAGAGGGAGTTGGCCGTAATCCACCACGCGGGCCCAGTGCGGGTTGGTAGATGTCACATGTCTTCGAATTTTCGGTTCTACGACATGCCGGCTTCCTCACATATTCCTTCACCGTTTTGAGAGCAGTGGTGATGAAATAATTTACACAAAGTAAAGCGCCTGTCTGGGATCGAACCTATGACCGTAAGTCACGGCCGTTAGCACTGGCCCACTACTGCTCTTACCACTGCTTTACCTATACCCTAATCTATCTTGGAAATCCAAGCTAGCTGAAAGAAAGCCGCTGTAATCCATTTTGTATTACTATTTTTAAACTCCTTTTCACAAATAGTCATAAGTCTTCGGAATTCACAACACACTATTTAGGTAGGAATTCACTACCTACTGTTATTATATGAACAAAACGCCGAAATGTTTATTTACTGTAGCAAAAGTAACAGGCGCTGTCAGCGAGTTCAAAAATGATCGCTAGTTTATTGGAATCGGGATAGTTGAATAATAAAAAATAAAACATAAAGTGAGTCATCTGTCTAGCCTTTTTCCAACTATGTCAGGGTAGGCTTGTGGTCTAACTGGATGCAGCTGAATAGATACATGGAACGACTACCTATATCCTCCACAAGCCAGTTACTGGGTAATTGTAATACCCCTTGGTAAGACTGGTTGTCAGACTTTCGGGCTTCTGACTATCTGTAACGACTGTCAAAGATCTACAAATGACAGCCGAGACCAAGGGCGTAACGTCCTTTTCAAGGAACGGCCGAGCCCTGCTACCGACCTTGCTGGTTAGCAAATATTCTTACCACCATGTGAACTATTTCTCCATCAATTGAATGCGTTTTGAACTTTTTGGTTGCATTCGACTTTTATTCATTTGTTGTTCTATTTTTTAATGTGTAATATTTTTGGAAACATCTCCTCAAGCCCGTTATTTTGTTACCCCACATGGTCATGGTACTAAAAAAAATCCGTCAATTTACCTACTTATTGACGTCTTTAAACCGCCGTTTTGACTTTATAAACCAAAAGCGATAACTACCGCATGTACTCATTTATTTATTTTAAATAGAACGGCCGAAGCCAGTTACACTACTTAAACATATAATTTATTTAACACAGTCATGCATTCTTCTCACAAAAATTCAAACATTCTGACAGTATCATCTTCCATTCATTCGCAAACATATCAAGATCTGTGTTTGAGTTCAGGAGAGCGTTAATAGCGGCTAATGTCCGAGGAATAGGTGACTTGGAGAGAGATACGATACGAGTTGATACACACTTCATGTATAAATAAACCGGTCAAGAGCGAGTCGGACTCGCGCACCGAGTGTTCCGTACCTATCCATTATACCGCCATAATAAAATTGGTATTATTTTTATTGGTAAAAGGTATGGGCAAATATAGATTTTCGCGAAAACTTCACTCAGTTATTTTCGGTTGTCGAAAATAATACTGTTTTTTCGACCGAAATCGTAAATTGCTTAATATTTTGGACGAAATTTGCCGAAAACCGAAAACGAAATTCGGTTGGATTCTAAAATAATCCTACATTGAAAGATACAAAGAAACACCTATCTTTGCTGTCACGTGGTTGGATAATTAAAGACACCCTATCATATGTAATTACAGCAACAGACCACAGATTATTTATCTTTAGCTTCTATAATAGTTTTCAATAAAAACCTCATAGCAAATGTGTCTGGCATTCAAGAAATGCAAGCCAAGTCACTAATGATGTGTTAGCCTTATACGGGCCCAGTGATTGGAGCCAAGAAAAAAAGGAAGTCTATGGAAAAGGAAACAGATATAAATATGTATTTGTTTGAACAGAAAAAATATGGCGAAGATAAAATTAGATTTTGATTGTACACCGATCTTTAGTTATGATCTTAAATATATAGTTTATTATTGCGCAGTAGAAAAACCGTTTGCAGTTCAAGTCAAATCATAATTTATGATCAAATTAATCACACTGGAAATTCACACACTGGTACACGACACAACTATACGGAACGCGCGATAGTTTCTAAACGTGTTCACTGATTGAATGCCACCGATAAACTTTTTTAGGATTTTTAAAATTCATCCCCTAAACGGGGGAATGTTTGTTTGGGGGATGAAGGTTTGTATGGAAGTTGTTTGAAGTCATTTTTGCAGATGAGAAATGCCATCGGGCATACAGCTTGTAATAATGTAACAGTGTAGAAACACCGATGGCACTGTCCATTTCCGGCCCCACTCGTCAATCAAACTTAATCTTACATGTAGTTCTCGTCAGTAAATTAATTTAATGTAACTTAACCAAATCAAGTTGATGGTAGATATCAACAGTTGTGTTACTAAGTTGCGACCTTGTAACTTGGAAGTGTTAAGTACCTAAGTGGTTTTTACATATAACACAGAGTAGTAATTAAATGAAGTGATTAGTAAGGCGTGGGTGAACTTGAGGTTCTACCATATTGTCTAACAATTGTTTCCATATTGTACTGACTGACTGTGAAGTGTGATGTGTTCGCGAACAAATAGAAGAAGATTATATGTATATCTGGTGCATCTATTGCGAGGTGAGCGTATGGCTGCCAATGCCGTGTGGTTGTTACTTTATACTAGAATATTTTTCTTTAACTAATGTAAATGGCTTTGGTCGTTTTATGTCAAATAAATAAAAGTGTTATTCTAGCCTAAATAGAAGTTCACTTCTGCTGGAAGATCTACTTTGTCAGCTTTAACGACATCGACCCTGCATTATTTTTCGGTAACCATTGCGTATCGAATTATGGCAGTTTAGGCTAACCATTACCAATGAATACTTAAGTAAGCAAGAAACATGAAGGTGTTTAATTTTGAAGACTTCTAGCAAGTAGTAGCAAGGCTGCAGATACTAATTTCGATAAGGCTGCTAAAACTCACACACAAAACTCTTTTTTTATTTATCACTCCATTGTTTCCTTACTCTGTGGCATGTCAGTGATCGTTTCTGTCATGTGAGTGTCGGTAAAGGCGACAACTGTCAATATGGATTAATGTTCACGAAGGTTCTAACATGTTTATAATAAAGGCAAGTTTTTGATCAGTCCTAAAATGCTTCCATCATTTTATTAAGTAGTTTGTATGGAGATGAATAATTATGTTTACAAACAGTTTCATCGTCATCTGCCAAGCCTTTTCTCAACCACTGAACTGTTGCTGTCGACTTCCAGTCTATCCGGAACTCCGGACGCAGCTGAATACCAGTATTTTCAGAGCGGGAAAGCGTATTTGACCTCCACAACCCAGTTACTGGGTATCACGATACCCCTTGTGAAGAATGGTTGTTAGACTTTCGGGCTAGTGGACTACTCATAACAGATTTATGGCGGAGACATCGTAGTCAGGTCGGGATACTCCAATGAGCCACTTAGTGCAACTGTAGAGCCACATCACAGACGACGGCTCACTTCTTGTCGTGCTCTTTGTGCACCTGTACTATGGAAAACCTTTGCGAAGCCAACGATAATGCTATTGAAGAGGCCGAATTCTGGTGGAAGCTTATTTAAAATATACTTAGGTATAAACGGAATCATCGTAAAAAGAATCTCTTATAAATATTTAGATATGCATTGAAAACATAACCCTGTCTTTGCTGTCGCGCAGTAGGGTAAAAAAACCTCTTGACGTAAACCTGATATTTAAGCAAAATTAAGTAGGTATCTACTTTAAGATGATGTGATAATAATTCTCAATGATGGTGTGACAAAAACAAAAGAACCTTCACGCTACGCGCGGATGGAGCGTGACTCGGTGAAAAACTAGCTGGTCACTCACGGGTAGACAGCAGAAAAATTATGTAGGGTGACAATTATGTCTTCAAATAAAGAAGTAACTTCTAAACTAATAATAAAGAAAGTAAAATCTAGAGAGGTGACGTCTACGGAGAGTCTAAACAATGGGACTGCAATCAAAGATATTGTTACAGAACAGGAACAGCATCATCATTTCACCCGAAACACAGCCTCCCCCAAGCACCGCCACTTTGACCGGTTCTATGCTTCTTGCATCCAGAGGATTCCTGCGGCCTTCACAAGGTCATCAGTCCACCTTGTGGGAGGCCTTCCAACGCTACACGTCTTCCTGTACGCGGTCGCCATTCCAGAACCTTTCAGTCCTATCAGCCATCTATCTGGTCTGCGAGCAATGTGCCCTGCCCACTAACACTTCAGTTAGGCTATTCTTTGGGCTGTGTCAGTATTAGTTCTCCTGCAAGTCTTTTCATTTCTGATTCTATAACGTAGGGAAACTCTCAATATAGCCCTCTCTATTGCCCTTTGGGTGACTTTAGCTTTCAGAAAAGAATTAATTCCAAAAATAATTATGAAACTGGCTGAGAGGAGAGTAAGTAACTATCGAGGTAGATACAACGGTGCATGGATCTTTTGGCATGTGGCCAAAATCGGAACTAACGCACCATCTTGTTTTTTCAGTACATTTCACTAAGCAATTTCTTTTTAATGTTTACGAACAGCGCCACCCTGTCAACGTCATTCGAACGCCAAAAGATCCTTGTAGTACTCTCTCTGTTTTTAAGGGTTAGGTAGAGGTTTACCTATAGTACACCTACATTTCGCCAGTTATGTTTAAGGGCCTATATTGAAAATAAATAGTAGTTTGGTGGGCGTGGCTTATTGCCCCCGCACGCGGGGAGTGGCGGTTCTATATTCGATGGTTGGCCGCCACATCGTCGCGCTACCACAAACGTATCTGAACCAGTAGCAAAAAGTGGAACTAACGAAATAACTGACCGGAATTTGAAAACGTTAGTTACTTAGCATGGGCTTTGGCTAAGCATTATTCTTGTCACTGTCGCACAACTGTCATACTAAAAGTGCATGATAAAGACAGAAACATATCTAAGAAAAAAGCGCGTGCTAAGTAACAATAATTTATCTCGGTCTATGAAATTTTGCATATAGCGAACTATGGAGTAGACAAATAATACAAAATATTTAATTATCAGCAAAAATATTTATTGTTTACAGAGTGACATTCCCACACACAAAACGTATGGGAAAAGTTTTTTGCGATTTCTGACTTGGTTCTGAGTTGGCCACTTAAGCTTTTGTTCCATAAAAGAAACAGGTTCGATTGGCATCAAAAAAAGTTTTTGTGAAAACTGCCCATTTTCTTGCTGACTAATATTTTTTTCGAAATCTGTGAATGCAGATCAAAATGTCTTAAAAAGTTAAGGATAGTCTTCTAAGACCGTTTTCCTGTAGCAACAACGGTTATGGTAGTTGCCCTTATTGCCCCATCTCAAAAATCCAACCTGTATACAGGTTGTCTCAAACGTAATGATCCAAAGGCAAATGGGGTAAAGTGGAGGTGGCCACTTATTGTTTAAAAATTTAAAAGTTAGGATATTCTCAACAGTTCAGAAAATTAACCATTTTCAAGAAACATTTTACTTTCATTTGGATTTTTCGACCCTGTGAACAAAATTTTTGACGTAGCGAGTTCAATGGCTGGAAGATGTCTTGATAGTGTAGATACAAGCCCATGCCCAATGCCTATAGGCAGTTTATGGGCTATGATGGCTTTTGATAATGACAACACAAGTTGTGAAGGCCTACGAAGGTCAACAGCGAAAGTAAAAAAAAAGAATGAAAAATTAAACACATGTACCGAAGGAACACGAACACGTTTAAATATGTTAAATTTTAATACTAAACGCTTTTCTGAGATGTTTCGGTAAAATTAGAGCATAAAGTTTTGCGGGTAGTTCGACCATGTTATGAAACCCATTTTTTTTAAAGGTTTTCATTAAGCTATCTTTGTAAAATTTTCCCAGTCTAACTATTAATAATTAAGGTATTTTTAAAGCTATGTGCTATGTGCACTTTTTTAAATCTGGGCTTAGAAAGTTTCGATAAAGTTTAATGAAAAATTAGAAAAGATAAGTAAAAATAAAATCTAAAGCGCTGCAGAGCCACACTAAACGTAAATAGGAACGTAATCTTCCAGCCTACACTATCAAGGCATCTTTAAGCCAGATTTATTTATTTATTTATTTATTTAAGGAACAACAATAAAAAATAGTCACAATATCTTAAATATAACATTTTAAACAATTTTCCCACTATGTTTTCGTACTTACGATTTAAACTCGCTGCGTCGAAAATGTTGTCCACAGGGCCGAAAAATCCAAATGAAAATGTAAAGTTTCTTGAAAATGGTTAAATTTGTGAAATCTTCTGAACTATTGAGAATATCGAAACTTTATTTTTTTTTAATGATGGGTGGCCACCTCTTCTTTACCCCATTTGCCTTTGGACCACTACGTTTGAGACATCCTGTATAATACTTGCTGTATGCCGCGATTTCACACGCGTAAGTCTCGATCCATTGGGAATATCGGGATAAAAAGTATCTTATGTAGGACATACCCAGGTCATGGTCTACCCATGTGCGAAATTTTATCCAAATCCGCTCAGCCGTTTTTGCATGAATACGTAACAAACAAACATACAAAAAAACTGGCCACGTGCGTGTCAGACCACGCACAATGAAGGGTTCCGTAGTTGGGATGAATTTATCCCAAAAAAAACTTAACTTAGTAGTTGAGAAACATGTTCTCCCATACATCGATAGGTACGTCACGGTCAATTCTCCAATTTCAAATGCAAGTTTGTAATCGCAAAAAAAAAAAAATTATTTGATAAATCTACAAATTATTATCAATGTTCGGACTTTTTCCTTTACCTGTGCTGTGAGACCTTGCTTCCTGCCAAAATTTCATAATTCTAGGTCAACTGGAAGTACCCTGTAGTTTTTGATTTACTTGCGATTATCAAAATATGCCACATAAAGGGCCGTATTTTTTTATTGCGTTGACTTAGAAGCTTGATTTTTTAGAGTTCTGAGGGAATAATATTTGAAATTTGGCAAAGGGTAGACCATGACCTGGTTAAGTCATAATCATAAGTAATTTATTTCATAACAAAATACATTGTGTTGAAAATATTACAGTGATGATAAATTGGTTTAGACTTTAGGACATAGGATACTTTTTATCCCGATATTCCATGGGATTGGGACTTATGCGGGTGAAATCGTGGAGTGCAGCTAGTCCTAATAATAAAGCTGAAGAGTTTGTTTTCTTGTTTGTTTGAACGCGTTAATCTCTGGAACTACTAGTCTAACTTGAATTTTATTTTGCATTTGATAGCCTGTTACATGATACATGTGTGTGTTTGATACATGTTAAAATCATAACCCTCCTTTGATTTTGCCGTAGTCGGGTAAAAACTCTCCTTTTTTACAATTCAAATGCGACTCTATTTCTTTTTTGTGATCTATGATTCGTAGTGACAGTACTTGACATATTGATGACGATGATGACGTATTTCAAAACCTAAAAATGAATTTTATTTAGCCTATTTCTTTAGATAAAAGATTATTAAAAGTTGTAGGTATAAAAATAGATGTTCTTAGAAAATAAAATGCTTACACAATAATACATTAAAAAGCGGGAATAGATTGTGTTGGTTGTGCTTTAGTGAAGGTGGAGAATTCGACTCACTATTATCATCATCTTATTGCTATTGAATTCCTGTAAAATGAGTTCATTGATAGCCCTGTGCACTCCAAACGTTGCAGGTACTGTTCAGTTTTGATTTTATATTTCTTTCTATATTTATAAATAATTTAAATGTCACCACGAAATCATAATAGAAAAATTATGTTATCTTGTTCGCAGGACTCACAAGAATACACACACACACAGTCCGAATACCTATTCAACACTAATTGCATTCAATAATTACTTTAACTGGCTGAAGTACTAACTTTTTCTGTAAACAAAATTCTTTAAATCACGTAAATTTGATCGCACCGATTTGCAAAAAAGTGACATAGATTCTTCGTCGATGAGCCCCATCGGGCGACTGATCTATGAATGAACGAGAGTGATGACAATACTTTTGATAGGCGAAAGAAGAGATGACGATAATGTGTGTCCGCTCGGAATAAAACAACGTATGTGCCAAAACGAAATGCCGTCTTTTGTAAATGAAAAGTATTATTTAAAAAAAAACTGCTTTTCTTAAAACTCGAAACGCTTACTCTCTATGTTTTAAAGTAAATTCCATTGAATAACTCATAAGCGTTGCGCCGCGATACTCAAAAAAAGATAAAAATAGATAGACCTTTGCAAATTTTTTGTATCGAGAAAATTTCATTGTATCGTGTATTCCTTTTTCAGGATACTAGATCATATAGTCAAAAATCATACACCAAAATTTGAAACCCCTATTCCAAATACTTTGAAAGTTACACGATAAAGAAAAAGCCCATTTTTTTCAATATATCACCTTAAGTCCCATGTAATAGCGGGCGAGCCTATTGCCATCAAATGGGCACAAATCCAGACTCCGAGCTGCTACTGAGAAATTCCAAATGGAAAAACCCAATCACACATTGCCCGACCCGGGAATCGAACCCAGGACCTCATGCTCAACAGTGGCGCCTGCGACCACTAGACCAATGGGCCAAGAGAACTATATCAGTATGTATTGCCATTACTATTGTTATTAAAAAGTAGGGCTAAGAAAAAAGTTTTACTTTAAATAATAAGCGTCATGGTAGTCCTACTGGCCATAATTTAGTTTTCAACATAAAACAAGTGATCGATTCGTTATTGACAATGATGCATCACTTCCAATGCTACTACTTTATCTCTCTATTCATGTCCATTCTTCACGCTCATTCACGCTTCTGGAGTGAGCAGAAATTCAAGGTTGCAATTAATCTGTCAACCGGCGGTCATTCTGTTGGTGGTCTGGAAGTTTTTATTACCAACCGTTTGGAAATAGTTTGACATATTTAAGAAAATTATTTAGTATATCTAAATATTCGGTAAATTATAAAATACTAACGAATATAAACTTTGGTTAATTCCAGTCATTTTATCACTACGCTGTTTCCAATACTACAATGTTCAGTATAGGTACTGCAAAAATAATTTTCCTTTGCACACAATGCGACCCGACATATAGCACGTAGATACAATATAGAACTATACTGAGCTGCGGGCCCTCTATGTACCACAAAATTTTACTGTAGTGACAAGTCTAGAATTTATACGTAGACAAATTATAATTAAAAAAAAAACCGGCCAAGCGCGAGTCGTACTCGCCCATGAAGGGTTCCGTAGCAGCAAGTAACATTGAATGAAAGGTAAATTGCGGTTTACGATTTATGACGTATTAAAAAAAAACTACTTGTTAGATCTCGTTCAAACCAATTTTCGGTGGAAGTTTACATGGTAATGTACATCATATATTTTTTTTAGTTTTATCATTCTCTTATTTTAGAAGTTAAGAATACAGGGGGGGGGACACACATTTTACCACTTTGGAAGTGTCTCTCGCGCAAACTGTTCAGTTTAGAAAAAAATGATATTAGAAACCTCAATGTCCTATCCATAGATACCCCACACGTATGGGATTGATGAAAAAAAATTTTTTGAGTTTCAGTTCTAAGTATGGGGAACTCCAAAATTATTTATTTTTTTTCTATTTTTATGTGAAAATCTTAATGCGGTTCACAGAATACATCTACTTACCAAGTTTCAACAGCGTAGCTCTTATAGTTTCGGAAAAAAGTGGCTGTGACATACGGACGGACAGACAGACAGACAGACAGACAGACATGACGAATCTATAAGGATTCCGTTTTTTGCCATTTGGCAACGGAACCCTAAAAATGTGAAAAAAAATTGTCATTATTTAACTAATGTACCTATACAAAATATTGTATACTGGATTTGTGCCCGATTGATGACAATAGGCTCGCCCCTATTACATGAGACTTAAATATAACTGGTAAAAATGTGGGTGTACTAAATATAGGTACTCTTCTGTCCAACCCTTCGGGAAAACAGAGGCGTGATGTTATGTTATGTAAACTATCGGATTCGGAACAAGGAAAACGTACTCGGATGTTATCGAACATTTCAATGGAAAAATACAGGCTTAAAATAAAATATCCTTAAACAAAGATGTGTATCTAGTTTTTTACCGCTAAATTCAATTAAATCAATCTGCCTGCCTTTTCCCAAGAAAGAAAGAAAAAGAAAATAATTTTATTTGCGGTAAACATGACGCAAAGAAAGAACACAAACACAAAAACCGGCCAAGTGCGTGTCGGACCACGCACAATGAAGGGTTCCGTAGTTGGGATGAATTATCCCAAAAACAAACTTAACTGTGTAGTTGAAAAATATGTTCTCCCATACGGAATGTATGGGAAAACATGTTTTTGCAACTGCAAAGTTAAGTTGGTCGATTATTACTCGTTAACTTGTAGAGCCTACTTAGCTGTGATAGTTTTCCTTTTAATTTCGCTATATAAACTACTGTTGTGATTTTTTTCACACACCCAAAGCCAACCATTTAGTCGGCAGGGGGGAGGACACTTGACTCTAACAAAAATTAGCACTGTAAAGCTTAATATTTCGCAAACGGATCCCTGAATCCAAAAATGGTTTTACAAACTCGCAATGTTTTTAAAGGACCTTTCCAATGATACCCCTCACTATGGGTTAAAAAAAGAAAAAAAATAACATCACCACTTTACGTGTATGAGAGGTACCCTAAAAAAAATGTTTTTCATAATTTTATTTTACCGCTTTGTCGGCATAATTAAAATATATACCTATGCCAAATTACAGTTTTCTAGTACTAAGGGTCTCAGAGCTAGACCGCGGACAGACAGACAGACAGACAGACAGACGGACATGACGAAACTATAAGGGTTCCTTGTTTACTACGGAACCATAAAAAGAACAGGTTCGGGGAAAAACCGGCCACCGCTCAGCATAATGCTGCGACCCTATGCGAGACAGAGCCCCAGCGGTGGTTGGGCACTATCCCAACTATGTTTGGCTCGCTAACTACCTACCCGTAACGAGTGTCAAAGATCTACGAATGACAGCCGGAACTGATAATTATGTAATGGATGGTCACCCATCCACGAACCGACCCCGGCAAGCGTAGCTTAACCCTCGATCGACCCGAGCGGCACTGTCGAATAAATATTATATGAATGATTTTTCTCCACTGGACGGTCGGGAGTAACTCCTTTTACTCAACGTCATTAATGCTATCACTAGGGAAACTTTAAACCATCATACTTTACCTATTAACACTATACTATATTAGGAAGCGTAACACAATATAATAATGTTAAGGAAATGATGACTAACTACATCACTAATTCCCACGAAACTTTGCCTCTTACTGTCAGTCATTGTTAAACACGCGAGCAAAACGCACGTGAAAATTGTGACCAATTTCAAAACAAAATTAAACATCGAGATTTTTTACGTGTAAATAAAATAAAGACAATTCATCGGTTCGTAAAAATCACTGTTATAAAATAACAGTTCTTTTTTGTCTCTAGTATTTTTTCGGGAACAGTGATTTAGAATATAGACCGGGAGTTAGGGAGTTAATTTGTCTAATCTTCAAATATTTTTGTGACAGTGCAAAGTGTTGCTAATAAACGTGGTGATATATCAATCAAATTGACGTGATAATCAGTGATAAGCCGTTAAATTGTGATATAATTTTTGGAAGGAAGTACACCTGCTGATTGAGGTAAATATTGATTTTAAGTTATCAGTGACATCTGTGTTTACTATTTGTTTCAATGTAGGTATTCTTATATTTTGAATTGTGTCATATTATTGTTTTTACATTGTTTCTCACATTTAGAAGCAATAAGAATAATGTATCCAGGAGTTTGTAATAATCTTGATCTAAAAGAGTGTCATTGGAGTTTCTTCCCCGTTCTTCTCTATAGAAATCTAAGTTTTGGAATGGGCAACTAGTTTCAAATTTCTGACTAACTGACCGACTAAATTCAAAAATGACTTTAAATGGTTTAATTGAAATTAATGCTTTGAGTTAGAATTGCAAATACATATGCATTTAGTTTTTTTTTTTCCTGTTTAATTATTAGATTTGCCAAGCTCGGGCGAAAAATTTATTAAAATCGACGCAAAGCTTTTTTAAGGGATTAAATTATTACCTAAAGGAGGAATTATATTTAAATAATAGTGGGATAATAACAAAACCATCAAAGCGTATTCGCACGAAATAAATATTCTTTTTTCGTAGCTGCACTTGAACGAATTACCTCATTATTATAAAAAAACAAAGGCAGATTTCAAGGTAGATAAAAGTAAGTTTAATAAGACGTTAGTGATTTAATTAACGATCATGGAATAAGATAACTTAGTATATTAATCTTATCGTTTCTGATAATCATTCAAATTCTTTGTATGATTGGATCTAAATCTCCTGACCGAAAAGAGACAATTAAGATCCAATCTAGTGACATACCTAACCTTTCTTTGACGGTAGTTAAAAGTGTAATCTTTTAGCCGATTAAAATAATTACTATGATGATGATGATATCAATAAAGTTATACTGAAACATGCACATTTTTGAGTTGAGCTCCTTAAGTTCTGAGTTGAGCTACACGATTACTAACAAATGCGTGCACTGACTGGACAGGTCCACTCTTTGTGTGGTTCTTTACTCAAAAGGCCAGTTCAGACACTAATCTACATGGTCCTCACATGATCTGACCAAGATTATTTCTGGACTTTAAAAGAGACTGTAAACTCTGAGTTGGTCCTTGCATTTCTTAGTAGTCAGACAGACAAGAAACACCGAAAATGTCTAGTGTAAAAAAAAAATATATATTATTGTATTTTAAGTACAAACCATTTACAGGAATAAAATCATTTATCATTAGAACCCTCGGTTCTGCTGGTCCCCTTTAATAAGAAGAAGCGTGAAGATAGGCAGTTTGTAGTAGCCACTACAAGTAGTTAGTGAACAAGTGAATGCGGAACATTTAGCTAAACGGTTTGCTTTCACCAGCTCGGTTTACTTGCGTAGATACAGTCGTTCATTTGCCGGAATCGAGCGCTAGCTTTGTACCCAATTCAATGGATTTAGTTTACAGCAGCAATTGTGATCTCTGCTGTAGCAGCATTAGTATGAGGCAGAACTTTTGGGTCAAGATTCTCAGAAACTTCTAAGATTTTTATTTATTTTTAATAAGTATTGAAATTAACTGCCTAGTACTTTTATTCTCAAACAAGATGTTAACATAATATTATAAGATAACAGTTTTAAAATAATTATAATTGATCAGCGTGGTAACCCCCTGAAGGCCAGTGCATTGCAAAACTAAGTTTATCTCAGTCTGGGAACTTCATTATAAATATTTGAATAGCTCCACATTGTTGATCGAAGGCTCCATACAATGTTATTGTCCCCTTGTTTCGCAGACAGAAATTTCACAGAATTTCGTTTCGCAGAAAATATTTCATATAATATTTGGTCTTTGTATTTTTATTTCGAATATTATTGTTTTAAAGACTATTTACTTGAATGAAACGATTTATTCTTCATTTGGCCCACTGAGTTTTTTCTTACATAAAAAAATCCTGGTTCGTCCCAAACAATATGCTTCCTTCGTCCTAAAATATAATTTTATTTTTTTATTCCCGCTTCACGCTATTAGATATTCCTTCTTCGGCCCATAATTCTTTTGTAAATGCCAAACTTACTTTTTTGTACAATCGGCAAAAAAAGGTTACTTAATATTAAATATTTAACATCAACTTTTTAAAACAACCGCTCCTCTCTGTCTTCTCCGCGAGAGAAAATTTGCCCGTATTATTTTATAATAACACTCTTTAGCCGCTTTTAGTGAGCAAGTTATTTGTAAACAACTGACGTCACTGGAATTTTTTCAAAAGAGCAGGTAAACAAATGACCACCCCTTTTTTATTGCGTCCTTTGTTTGTTTGCTTGTATTGACTCATTTTGCCAATAACATTAGTTTTCGTTATCTGCAAAATGGGATTCACGCTAGCTCCCGTGATGCACAGGGCATTCAAAAATTTCAAAAAATATAAATAAGTACATTATTTTTTTGTTGACTGTACCTTTAATGTACTTGTAATTTGGGACGAAGCACAACTTTAATTGTGCTATGGGACAAACTAAGATTTTTTGGAATGTGGGACAAAACTTCAGGACGAACGTAGAATAAATCAATGAAACATATTTCACAGAAATACAATTCAATGAATTTTATAATCACACTAGCTTCTGCCCGTGACTTCATCCGCGTGGAATAGTTACTTTGGGCGTATTTATTTGGATAAGGATATCAATCCTTATGATACATTAAAATATCGGGAAAAAAATTCTACCCCTTTTTTTTTTGGGTGGGAAATTATCAAATAACTTCTCCCGCTCTGGGTGGAGCGGGAGGGCGTGTCAGACTCTTACTAAAGAAAGAAAAAGAAAGAAAGAAAACCCCGATTGGTTTTCTTCGAACCCCCGGCAGGCATTGGCCCTAGCGGACCCCGTCAATTCTGCTGACATCTCTTTGAGACGCGCGTGGAACACAACGCGCCGTCGACCCGGGCTTGGTCCTTATTGGACGGCGAGCTACCCATTGCTCACCGTCCGCAAGCCCGCGCCTACGGTGGCCGGAAATCGGCTCGCGATTCCCGCCCCGGGCGTCTCCTCCTGCGGCGGTTAGGGGCGCGAGGGCGCGAAATTTGCCTCTCCCTCACGCGTTCCGCCTCCTCCTTCGCGAGCATTACCGCTTCGCAGAAGGAGGTGACGGCCTGCCATTTCCTCTCGCTCCGTACCATGGCCTGAACCAGGGCCGGACGCGAGAGATCACCGCCGCCGATCGCCTCTACGAGAACACGGCGTTGCTCCGCCCAAACCGGGCAGACCTCCACCGTATGCTCCACCGTGTCCTCAGGCCGATCCACACAATGGTGACACCTGGGTGTTTCCTCCCGCCTTATCCTGAACAGGAACCTCCCGAAGCAGCCGTGTCCGGTGAGGACCTGCGTCAGGCGGAAGGTGAAAACGCCGTGGCGTCTCTCCAGCCACTCCTCAAAGACGGGTCGTACGTAGTCTTTTGGCTCCTACCCTAGAGTGTATATAAAAACTGGAGACGCGGAGGGAGAGCAACCCCTTCCCGCTGTAACAAAGCATAGGCATCCGTGCGAGCCGTAGCGGCTGAGGCTGGTCGCCAAGCTGCGGAGGTGAGCATGGGTGCCTATCCTTTGTTACGTAAGGGCGAAAGGGTTGCACTTCCCGCAGCGCCGGAGACGATGCAGAAGCAACTTTAATGTTTTGAGATTAGGTTACAATATAATTTGCTTTTCTCAAGAACGATGCGTTACCTTAGAAAATTAGTGAATATGAAAGTTAGGTCCAAAGAAAATTATATAAAAAATTAAGTTTAATAAAAAACTGTAACCCGACTACGGGAAAATAAAAATGATCTAAAAAGTACGAAACAAGCAAATATTTCAGACAGAAATCAAGACATAGGTACAAAAATGGTCAAGGTAAAGCCGTCGTCGCATGCCATTATAATTTTGTAGGTGTTCTTGGCACCAACATGGTATACAGGCATGCGACCACGGCTTTACCTTGACCATTTTTGTACCTATGTCTTGATTTCTGTCTGAAATATTTGCTTGTTTCGTACTTTTTAGATCATTTTTATTTTCCCGTAGTCGGGTTACAGTTTTTTATTAAAATATTTTTTTTTATTTTATGCTTTTCCGTTTTTACACTTGATAAACGTAAATAAGAGTAGAGTAATACAATAGTTCAGTAATTAACCTATTTTAAATTCCAATAGCAGTGCATAGTGCTTTGGACGAAACCATAGAGCGATTTATTTCGACGCCAACACCATATATCGATATCGAGCTTCGAAGAAATCCAAAATATAAATATTTCGTTGTACTTGTTTTTCTTCATAAGAGTGGAATTACAAATTGGTACTACTTATTAAGATTTGATTAACTGCACGTTGGTAATATCTTGCGATACTACGTAGCGCAGTCTCACTTTTGCTTGTTTTTAACGATTTAAACATATTTGTTTACTTTGAAAATATAATATTTTATACATATTTGTAATGTGCTCGTCAAGACCTTTCTTTTGATACCAAACATGTCATGATCATCCCATTTTAATTTTTTTCGAGGTTAGAAATTTACGTGTAAAGTCCACCAAATTAAATTTTTATTACGAATCTATTGATACCTCATTCATCAAAATCGGTTTAGTAGTTTAGGTGCTACGGTGGAACACACGTAAAAACAAACATACATACATACATACAAACATACATACATAGACTGCTAAAATCATAACCCTTCCTTTTGGCTTTGCCGTAGTCGGGTAATAAAAAGAGCATTATACAATTTGAAAATTATATGAAATGAACGTTATACTAAATGAAATTAGAGAAAATGAAAATTATATAAAATATAACATTAGATCATAAATGTTTTGTTTTTTATATAATTTTTCAATAATTCTCAACATAACTTTACAGTTTTTAATATTACTAACTATTTACATTAGGTACTAAATTAAAAGACTAACTAACTATCTATATAAATAAAATAAAAAACTGAAGTTATGCTAAATGTTTTTATAGCATATGAAAATAATATCATATGAAAGTTATGTCAAATGAAATTAGACTATCTGTTATTATACCAAACATTACACACCCAAAATACTGATATCCAGCTACATCGGGTTAGACTGGAAGCCGACCCCAATTAACATAGTTGGGAAAAGTTTACATACAGTTTTCAAAATCAAAAATTAAAATATTTTATTTCACATAAACCTACAAGGGCACTTATGAAACGTCAGAAGCTAGGTGCACGGTTCCAATTGGTCGCTTCCTATGGAGAAGAGCCGCCAAGAAACTCCACGGTTACTCTTTTCAAAATAAATTGTTTCTACGATGTTTTCAAATTACTGTGTTACTAGGTCGGACAGTGTAGGCCTATCATCAAGTACCAGGTACTTAGTAAAATAGAAAATGGTCCACAAGTCTACAGCCTACAACGTTCTCACATTCACAAAATCTAAAAGAAAATAATCTATATAAAAGATAAACAACCAAATGACATGATTGCCACTACAGCTGTAACAAATCTAATTTGATTTAAAAAAAACATAGAAAATTCTAGGTACCTATATAATGTCAAATACTGAAAAGATTATGTCAATGAAGTATGTAAAAAAAGTAAAATAAATAATCATCGTAATTTGGGAGCAGTTAATAGACATTTACATTGTTATGACGTTAATGAGGTACCAGGGAAGCCACATGTGCAGAAAGAATTATTACCAGACTTCCTTGTCTTCAACGTAGTCTTTAATCTTATAATATGCTTTATGTATCTGTGTATTCTGTTGTATATGTAAATGGTACACCACTGACTACCTGCAGTATTGTCTCTCCTTTTCCATTTAAATCCATCCAAAGGTTGTCTGTAAAAGATCGCTTTTAGCGATAAGACCGCCCATTGTGTCACCCAATGTAAAATTTCTATATTAATGTCTGTAATTTTTATGGTGTACATAATAAAGAATATTCTATCTTCTATCTATCTATCTATATGCTTTTTTGATATGGACACGTTTGATGTGGGTTTTGGACTTTCCGTCGCTTAGTTCTGTAACAGACTTTGGCAACTTGTTATAAAAGCGGATACCGTTTCTAAGAAATGATTTACTAGTTTTAGTTAATCTAAATTTGGGTATCACAATTTATTTCATGTTTACTACGTGTATTTATATTATGGAAATCGCTTCTTATTTTGAAAAGTCCTAGGTTTTTGCGAACATACAAAATACTTTCTAAGATATAAAGAGAAGGCTGAGGTAGTATATCAATTTCTTTGAATTTATTTCTAAGGGACTCACGAGGACTCATTTTTTTAATCCTCTCTTTGATTTAAATACTTCACAGGTACTATTAACTTCTGTATCACTCATTTTATATCAAAAAACAAAATAAACACAGTTAGAACGTGCATAAGAAGCCACTTTAATGAGAATAACAAGATTGTTTTCCTTCTTGACTAGAAATACCCGCATTGTTTTTGTGAACGCGGTGTTGTAATTTTATATGATAGTATACATTTTGTCAAAGGTATGAATTGAAACGTTTAGAAACTGTCATTCGATGATTTTTTTTTCTTGGTAATAAGTTTTATATTATCTAAACAATATGAGGATAAAGATTATTTGATTTGTTATTCTATGATATGAATATCGAAATATAACATTTTATTTGTAACAAAAATCTATGATTTAAATTTATACAAAGTAAGTATTTTGTGTATTGATTATTCTATGAAATGATATTAAGAGAAAAAATGTATGTGAAACGAAATTCTATGAAAATGAAAGCTATAAAACAACGTACAACCTATTGTGGTTGTAAAATTACTGTTGCACTTACCTAGTACATAGAAGGGACAGTTTTAGGGAAAGATGTTCCCACGACTGACGATAAAGTTGTAATTAATGCATTTAGTTTTACGAATACAATTGCGTAAACAGTCACCAATGGTTATACTGACGAAATAAACTAATTCTACGGAGTTTCCATTGATTGAGTAAAATGATTACAATCCTAACTGGCAATAAGAAAGTGTGATGATTAATTTAAAAAAAAAAAAAAACTTATCCAAAGTAATCTAAATGAGAAACCTCTTAAAATAATGATAAATAATTGATAAATTATATTTATATCTATACATTGGTTCAAAAAACACGTTTACAAGTTAAAAATAACTTATTTTTTTAAACTTGATAAGTTCGGTGTTTCCTATCTTACTACTCTGAGAAGAAAAACCGAAACAAACTCAGAGGTCAGTCTCTTTTAAATGCCAGACATAATCTTGGTCAGGCTATATGAGGACCATGCAGAGTCTAATCTTAGACTCTGCATGGTCCTCATATAGCCTGACCAAGATTAGGAAAAGAAAGATTCTGAAAAGACCATCTGGTCTTTTGAGTAAAGAACCACAAAGATTTGAGTGGACCTGTGTCCAGTTAGTACACGCATTTGTCAGTTATCGTGTAGCTCACTCATAATTAAGGACATAATCAGAACAAGCTGTATTACCTCCAGTTGCATTCTATGTAGTAGTAGAGTAGCCGATAGTCATGGTATGGACAACGGACTTGTGATGCAAAGGAATAATGAGAATATAAAAAGAACAAGAGTACATATGAATGTAGATGCTGTAAGAAACATACAATGAAAAGATTGATGGCGTGTGTGAAAGATAATAAAGCCAGGAAGAAAGTGAACGCTAAAATGACGGCTAATGAATACAAACGTGAACTGCGTCGAATACAAATAAATTTAAATAAGAACAGGACAACAGCTTCATGAGTCGATTTTCAAGGTTATGCAATGCTTGCCGAAGTCGGTCCGTGGATGGGTGCCCATCCATTACATATCGAGACCCTCGTGCTTCAAAAAGCACGCTAAGCAGTTTGTCCCAGCTGTCATTCGTAGATCTTTGACAACTTATGGTAGTCGGAAGCCTAAAAGTCTGACAACCGGTCTTGCCAAGGGGTGTAGAGTTACCCAGCAACTGGGTTGTGGAGGTCAGACAGGCAGTCGCTCCATGTGAAACACTAGTATTAAGCTATATTCGGTTAGACTGAAAGCCGACCCCGAGATATTTGAGAAAAGACTAGGAAGATTATTCAGTCAGGTTATAATTGGATTGCCAGCATCTTAAATTAGCATGTTCACACCTCACTGCTAAACCTTTTCAACCATAACAATTAATTAATGCTCTAAAGAACGTGGTCTGTGGTGACAAGCAACTTAGAGAAGATTGGATATAGATGGATAGTTTAAATCAAAATCAAAAGTCATTTATTCAAACCAGGCTGAGATATAGCACTTTTTGAACGTCAAAATTAAATAAGACAGTCACCCCAAAACGCCCACCCTTCGTCACTTCTTTGTGCTTTAGCTGGGAAGAAGAAGTGGCACAACAAACTCCTCAGCAACGCAACTATTCTATTCTAAAACAGAGCATGTTATTTTTTATTTTTTTGGTAATTGAGTTTAAGCCGTTTTTTATATATATTTTATTTCAATTTTCTTTTAATTATTGTGAAAATAAGTGTAAATTTTATATACTCTAAGTTTTCTCATGCTGATTCATGTAACTTGAGAAACCTCAACATTGTCCTCTAGGATGTCCTAGTGCAGGAGTCGAGACCTCATTGATGTAACGTGTACTGAAGTTTGGATAAAATACCAGTTCCTCATACTCATGCTAAAATTACTTTTACTATTACAGCTGTCTGTTCTTAGATAGTTCTTTGTTAAACCTTTAACTAGTTAGCACCTTAACTGTTCAGCTATTATCGTTCGAAATGTGTCAAAGCCGTTAAAATGTCTATAAACAAGTGATTATTGCAGCTCAAGTATCGAACGAACCTTGATAGCTTACAAACGGAAACGCCATCTAATAAACACCTAATCATACCGTTTCAAATTAATTTGCTATTTCCTTCCGTCTGTATGTTTGCAGCCACGGTATAAAAGAGTAAAGAAGGTCCGTTGTGCTCGTGATGTTGAAGAGACCTAAACATTTTTATGTCAAGAGAAGCAAGAGGACAAGGTAGTGATCTCAAGCTGTCAAACCATCTTACTTCTTGGAGATACTCAATATAATTTATTGCTTCCACAATGTGAATTTTGGCGGTAGATTTTACAAAGGCATGATTATTGTGGATACTGACGGGCCAAAGCAGGAGAGAGGGACAGGGCTTTAATTTGACTAAATAATTGTTATACTATGTATATGTCACAGTAAGATGGTTGCAGCTGTGATATAGCTATATACCGTAATATAGTTAATAAACATTTTTTTTTTTAATATTCTCATAATATATTAAATTGATACGTAAAAGAAACACTCCGTACACCCGCACTTGTCTTTCAAAGTGAAACGGACGATATGAAAAAACAAGCCTCACTAGCAATGTCACTCACATTGCTAGTGTTCGTTTAACGCACTGTGGTCAGTCAGCCTCACTATTCACTATCAACTTAATGACTGGCGAATTTTTTAGAATTTAATTATTTTATTTTTACCCTGTAATAGTTATGTAACTTTCCAAATGTATTTCTATAGAAAACAAATACCTAACGGATGTAAAAAGACGCTGAATGTAGCCAAGTGTCACTTATTCTTCCCGTCATTGTGATCTTTGTTTTGTTCTGGGCTATACCTGGGAAAGTGGGAACCTTCTGGTTACGGAGTTATTGAAGGTCAAAGTTCCAACTTTTTTTAACGATTGTTTATGAATATTTTAAATGTTATATCCGCACGATCCCTGTACCATTGCAGCACAACGTTTGCGTGTTATATTGTCCGCTAGTAAACAATGATTTATCACACTACTTAAATATAAAAAATTGTCACCCCGCAATTATTGTTGTACAATGTTACTCAAAATTTTTTATAACATGCGACTTGCATTCAAAATATACCCGTCGAGACCCAACACGCCTAAGAATTCCTTCACATCAAAGCACATTATGTCATAAAAATAGCTTTATCACAGCAATAAAAAATTTCAACAATATTCCAAAAGAAATAAGAGAACTCCCTCTAAAACACTTTAAATCCAAACTACACAAATGGCTTATTGGTAATTGTTTTTATAGTGTAAAAGAATTTTTTGATAAAAAAGTAACAGATAAATATAAGATAAAACAATGAGTTTTAATTATATTACTTTAATATCTATTATTGTCCTTTATTTCATTATTTACATATAAATTATATTTTTAAATATTAGAATAAAATAATATAAAAACATTTAAAAATATAAAAAATAGTGTCCCACCGGTATCGGGAACAGAGTCCAAGCTACCGGCGGTCAGGGCTCCAGAGAGAGGAACCTCCTAACGATGCGAGCCGTGTCTAGGAGTACCGCTTTCTGAATCAAGCCCTTAATCCAGCTGCCCAACGAGAGCCTCCTTAGGTGTTGGTCAAGGCTCTTGGCAATTAAGCCATTGGCTGATACGACTATCGGCACAATGATTGCTGAGTCCACATCCCACATGTCGACAACCTCGCGAGCCAAGTCAAGATACTTGATTTGTTTATCTTTCTCGGCTTTCACGAGGTTTCCGTCATGCGGGACCGTTATGTCAATAATCATTGCGCGCCGCTCTCCTCGATCCACCACCACTATATCAGGCTTATTGGCAACAATAGTCCTGTCAGTGATGATGGATCGATCCCAGTACAATGTGATATTTCCATTTTCGAGAACTGGGTCGGGCACATACCTGTAGTACGGCACTTCCGATACCACAAGGCTGTATTTCAGGGCAAGTTGCTGATGGATAATCCTGGCTACAAGGTTATGTCTATGCAAGTACTCTTCGTTAGCTAGACGAGAACACCCGGAGATAATATGTCGGATTGATTCTCCCGGACGGTGGCATGCCCGACAGATGTCAACCGTGCCGTCCTTCACAATAAATCTCCGATAATTGTTCGTCATCATAACTTCGTCCATAATTGCACAGACAAAACCTTCGGTTTCCCCAAAGAGGTCACCAAAGCGCAGCCAGGCTACGGACGCTAGTAAGTCTACATCGGGCCCATGCAGGGCCCGGTAGTAGCGCCCGTGAAGCTCCTTGCTCTGCCATATCTCCCTGCGGTCGTTAGTGTCAAGCACTATAGGCTTGCGCCAGTTCTCTTTAGCCAAGGAGAGCGGGGTAAGGCCCTTGTCTATCGCAACCACATCTCGATGCATCCCCACGTCGGTTTCTAGGAAATATTCCCTGAGACTGCATATCTCGCGATTGTGGAGTGTCTTAGCGTTTAAAAAGCCTCGACCTCCACATTTTCGCGGGACATACAGTCTCATTACCGATGACCGTGGGTGATGCATTCGAAATGCAGTTAGCAGCGTACGGACCCTCCTATCCAGGGCGTCGAGTTCGGTCTGAGTCCATTTGAGTATGCCGAAAGAGTACATCAAAACCGGCATGACCCAACCGTTGAAGGCGCGCACCTTGTTTCCGCCTGATAGAAGACTATTAAATACTTTCTTCAGGCGGCCAAAGAAGCGCTCCTTCAACGATTGCTTCATGTCAGTAACATTGATGCCCAACGCTTCCGACATACCCAAATACTTATAGGTTTCGGATGTGGAGAGGGCTCTAAGGTTTATGGAATCCGAGAGTTGGGTTCCCGCGGATTCCACAATCTCTCCTCGCTTTACATGCATGACCGCACATTTATCCACACCAAATTCCATCCTGATGGCGCTACTGAAAGTTTCAGTTACTTTCAGTAGCTCCATCAGTTGCAAATTGTTGGGGGCAAAGAGTTTTAGGTCATCCATGTAGAGGAGGTGAGATATAACCTGACCACCTCTCCTCAGCCGATAGCCAAGACCTGAATTCTCCAGCAGTGTGCTTAGAGGATTCAGGGCTAAGCAGAACCAGAGCGGACTCAAACTATCTCCCTGGAATATACCTCGCTCAATCCTTATCGGCTCACTATTCCTCTGGATATTTCGACATCCTGGATAGCGAAGGACCGTCCTCCATTGCCCCATACACGACATCAGGAAGGTGCGCAGAGTTGTATCTACTTTATACAACTCCAGCACCCTCATGAGCCATGTATGTGGCACCGAGTCATAGGCCTTCTTATAGTCTATCCAGCATGTCGACAGATCCTTTCGGGAACGGCGAACTTGTTGGCTAATGGCCATATCAATGAGGAGTTGCTCCTTAGTACCGCGGGACCCATTCCTACATCCATTTTGAGAGGCAGACATGATGGAGTTGGTGTCTATATGTTTGTTAATTTTAGCTCTCAAAATGGATGTAAGAACTTTATAGACCGTCGGTAAACACGTGATCGGCCTATAATTTTTGGGTTCCGCGGTGCTACCAGATTTATGGAGCAGGTGGGTAACTCCTGTCGTTAGGAACTGGGGTAGCAAACCAGACTCTAAAGCAGTCTGGTACTGAGCCGCCAAGCGAGCGTGCGATCTTACAAACCATTTAATCCAGAAATTGTGCAGCCCGTCCGGCCCTGAAGACTTCCAGTTAGGTAACGGACGGACTGCACGAGCCACATCTTGGGGACAGATGGTAATGGCCCCCATTTCTGCTATTGGATCGCAGGCTCGCTCGACTTCTCGAGTCCAATCACCTTCGGTGTGACTGACAGGCACCGACCAGATGCTGCGCCAGAAAGAGCACATGGCATCATCATCTGGCAGATGCGTGTCAGTCACACCTTGGTTCGGTCGCTCCCAAGCCCTATAAACCCACCTTTCATCTCTCTGGAAGGTGCGATTCTGAGTGTATCGATCCACTCGCCGCTTATACCTACGGATACGGTTTGCCCATGCATACACTTTCTGCTTCAGGAAGTCGATGCGCTCTGTGACACGGGCCATATATTCCTGTGGGCAGATATCAGTCCCTAAGAACGCCCGCCTCACAAAGCGCATCACTCTAGGGCGAGTATTGCCCTCCCTGAAGCAGATTAGTTTGCCGATGAGGGCTCTGGCCCCACCAATACGGCGCTCAATTCTGCTCTGCCAAGCTGGTACGGCTGGTTTCGGTCGTGTAGCTCTTGAGTCATTAGCAAATTTGACGTGAGCTACACGACATGCCGCTACAGCTGCGCAGTACAGAATTGAGTGAGTATCAGTGAGGTCTGCGCAGTCATCAAAATAGTTTGACAACTGCGAATCCAGAACCGCCACCAGCGCCCTATTTTTGTTATGCATGGGCAAACGAGGTAAACGTGGTCTAAGTTCGGGCGACATGAATCGATATTCCTGAATCGCACCCTCCAAAGCACTCCTCAATTTTATTCCTCATTGCACTGGGTACTTACGTTTGTAGCCCTGTCATCAATCCTCTCGTCAGCTTGGCTTGTAGTGTCCTGTGCTGGTGCTATAACACTCTGCGACGGGGGAGCGATGACATGGCTACTTCGCATTTCATTTCGCAGGCGATCAAGTACAGTGTCATCCAACATATGATTACGCTGGATGACCCGCACCTGATCCGACAGTCGTTGTGCCGAAACGTTAACAATATCTATTATTGTTAAGTGTTTAAATAGATACGAAACCGTAATAAGTGTAATAACCAATGTTATTAGACATGTTATGATAATAATTTAAAAAAAAATGTGTTAAGTATATAAAATTTATACATATAACATATTTAAATATTTGTATGCCAGTCCATGGCGAAACATGTAAGATCGTAACTATATTATAAAACCTTAATGTACCATGTTTCAAAGCAAATAAATATATTCTATTCTATTCTAGTTTGATGTAGAGAATGCGTTAATGACTGCTTTGTGATGGTCCTTTTTACACCTTGTAGAGTTAGACCGACACAAAATAAAAATACGTAGGTACTTAGAACTTTTGGCAGCTAACACATTCACATTTTAAATACTTTAGGACGGTAAAATTACGAGGTCAAAATGTCTTGAATGGCTTCGAGAAAAGATGGTACGGTTGTGCCTTTGTTTGTTTTGTTCGACTTGGCAGGGGCTCTAACAATTACCATGCCCCCAGATTCCTCGCTCCGCTCGCTGCCGCTGTCGCGTGTATTGGCTAACACGCGGTCGCCAAAAATTTCTATAAAAACCACTAACTGCGAACTCTTATCGCTTTCTGCAATAACGCTAGTGAACGCTCATTCTTGTGCTCTGTCATCTTCATAGAATTACAGTCGAAGGGAGGCTGCCAGGCTGCCTGGTGCCCAGGACTAGTTGGCTACTTCTCTCATGAGTGTTCCATGCTTTCTTTGTGATTTGTGTGAACATGTTCAATAATTTTCCTCCCCGTTTCTATAAATACCATAATCGCTACATTGATAAAGTAAGCCTACTGTGTCCGGCTACTCTGTAATATTAGTACCGACAAATACAAAGCAACTGTTTTTCCTGTTATTACAAACGATCAAATTATGTAATGTGTTCTGTAAATGATACTGGCGATTCTCTAATTTTTTAAATGACGGTCTCCTAGACTACTCTTAACTAATATTAAAAATGCGAAAGTGAATTTGTTTGTTTGTTTGTTTCTTTGTTTATAACGCTTTCACGCTAAAACGGCTGAACGGATTGGGATGAAATTTGTCCATGAACTGGGTTAGGACATAGAATACTTTTTATCCCGATATTCTCACAGGATTGAGACTTATGCGGGTGAAACCGCGGGGCGCAGCTAGTTTGATAAAAGTGTTTGTAAATAAAAACAAAATGCTCAAATGTAATGTTAATTAATAATGATATCGTGTATCGAATGAATCATTGTAAATAATTGTTCAATAAGTTATTCAATTGTCCAGTTTTCCCACAATTTTGACGTTGGAAATAAATATTGTATCAAATCATCACCATTATAAATGTTAATTGCTGAACGCGGTGCTTCTAAATCAATCAATCTGCCTAACCTTTTCCCAACTATATTGAAGTCAGCTTCCAGTCTAACCAGATGCCGCAGAATACCAGTATTTTAAATGGAGCGATTGCCAATCTGACCTCCACAATACAGTTACTGGATAACACGATACCCCTTGGTGAGACTGGTTGTCAGACTTTTGGGCTTCTAACTACCGATAACAACTGTCAAAGATCTATGAATGACAGCCGGGACCAATGGCTTAACGTGCTTTCCGAGGCACGGAGGGATCTCGGTAAATAATGGATGGTCACCCATCCACGAACCGACCGCGGCAAATGATCTGAAAACTGAAATGATTAATGTAACAGAAAACAGTGTGATCATATTGACAGAACAATATCTCCAATCACTGTCCTTCAAGATACAGAATTTTCCTAGTTTGAAGGGCAGGGGTCTTACTCATTGTAATAGCCATACCCATCCCATAGTTTAAACTACACTGATGTTACCTAGGCTAAGTTTTTGGTAAATAAAATGATTACTTACTTACTTACTTAATCATTGTTAGTCACCTCACAGTTGCATTACGTGCACTATTGACAAAAATTCTCAGTACATTAAAACTTCATTGTGGTTGCAACCACATAACTTTCATTTTGGTCTTAAATCAAAAACAGATCTTAAGTTGTATGACGTGCAAGTGGCAACTTAAAGTTGTTAAGACGACGATAACCGACTTTTAATGATTTTATACTGAAGATCACGTCTAAACGAGTAGTGTTAATGATTTGGAAAAAATATATGTTAAATTAGAACATTTTCTTAATAACTAAATACAGGAATATTTTAGATTATGTTTATATTGGTGCCGATTCCCTTGTTCACAAACTAAACAAAATTTAAGTTCAGTGCATCTTTTTATTTCTATTTCATTAAGAAAAGGACAAAAGATAAATTTTAGTTTAGTCCTGTCAAATTAATCAGCGCTTGTCAGTCTCCATACAAGTTTAGACGTGATTAAAAACTTGCCAACTAAAATTACGTCAAGCGCTGATTAATTTGACAGGACTAAACTAAAATTTATCTGCTGTACTTTTCTTAATGAAATAGAAAGATAAAGATGCACTGAACTTAAATTTAGTTTAGTTTGTGAACAAGGGAATCGGCACCATTACATAGTGAAATTAATTTGTAAAGTTATGTCTAACTCGGATATAAAACTGAGAATCACACAAAATCTATCAAGCGTATTTTTCTGAAACTTTCACCAGTTTAAAAATAATTTAATTATTGATTTTTTAGTATACGTGTTTCATTAAAATACCTTTTATTTTATGTAGGTATAATAAATTAATAATGCGTCTAATTTGAGACAGCGTTGCTGCTGAGTATGAGGCCCTGACTTCGATTCCCGGGTCGGGAAAAGTGTCATTGGGCTTTTCCATTAGTAATTTCTCCGTAGCAGACTGAAGTCCGGATTTGTGCCCGGTTGATAGCAATAGGTTCGCCCCGTGTTAAATGAGACTTAACATAATATTTGCTAAACGTACCTACTATTGGTATGTAATACCTCTGTCCTCTGCCTAACCCTTCGAAGATTACAGCCGTGATGTTATGTTACCTACATCTTATTATTTAACACTCACACGCAATAAGCAACATGCCTACAATGTAATATAATTCTGCTTAGAAACAATTTGAAGCAATAGAAACGTGTTGTGAATAAGTAATGCGTACATTACATACATTGATAGATGATTCGCATATAAATTTGTTACGTTACATGATAATCCACCTCGATCCACCACTACTATATCAGGCTTATTGGCAACAATAGTCCTGTCGGTGATGATAGATCGATCCCAGTACAATGTGATATTTCCACTTTCGACAACTGGGTCAGACACGGCACTTCCAATTCCACAAGGCTGTATTTAAGAGCAAGTTGCTGATGGATAATGCTGGCTACAAGGTTGTGTCTGTGCAAGTACTCTTCGTTAGCTAGACGAGAACATCAGGAGATAATATGTCTTGATTCTCCCTATTAAATACATTATTCTTATGCAATACATAAAATTAAAATAACTTATTAATTACCGAAATAAACACTACCTCTATCTTACACGTGCCGTCGGCATTAGTCAAAGGGTTAATATCGCCTGTGTGTGTAACCGGTATTAAAACGGTAACCTAAAAGAGATAACATGTTTCTTCTTCTTACGTCAGCGGTTAGCGGTCAGCGGTAACCTTAATCGTAGAAATAACCTAAATTCTTCGATACCTGTACCGTAATTTATAAAGGTTTTCGGTCCCTGTTTACGTTGTCAAAAAACGTTCTCTAGGAAAACACATTATCTTATTTTCATAAATAACATTTCCATGACGTCATTCCCCGGTAAATTGGAGACGCTATGTGGCGGCCACCGCTCTTTTAAAGCGGTTATTTAAAAAAAAAAACAGCTGTTCTATACATTTTGACCGCGTAGGAATTGCACTTTTCTATGAAACACTGTTTTTTTTTTTAAATAACCGACGAAAAATTTCAACGCAGGGGATTTCAGAATCATATACCTACTGAACCCATGGTAAAAGTTTTCGCGTCGATGTCCCTGACACCCTATAAATGAGATCCCGACTTCAACCGTTGGGCAGTTGTCCGCCAGACACGACACCGGTCTGGTTGGAAGATCCTCCTTTTTCTAAAGAGAATGAGTGAACTTTACACCCTGTTCTTCATGCCTCCAAAACCGCATCATCATCTTCCTAGCCTTTTTCCAACTACATATAGTCGGCTTCCCAGTCTAACCAGATGCAGCTGAATACCAGTAAAATAGTTGTACGTGGAATGCCTGCCTGACCTTCACAACTCGGTTACAATACCGCGGTAAAACTGGTAATCAGACTTTCAGGATTCTGACTACCCGTAACAACTGTCAAAGATCTACGAATGACATCCAGGATCAACGGCTTATCGTGCTGTCCGAAGCACGGACATATGCTGGTTCTGATCTCTTATTGTACGGTAAACTTACACAAATTGGGTTCACTTTATACCTACTGGAAATGTAAACCTAGATTTATGTTATTGTGTATCTCGTTTTTAGGCTTACTGCCAGTCCCATTCCTCTGTAATTGATATTCACATGGAAACCGGAACCAATATCTCATTGAATTGGTTGTTGTATATCATGTGTACCAAATTGATGAATTCTATGCAGTTGCTCTCATTCATCATCTTTGAAAAGAGTTCTGTTACTTGCCAATATTGGCCCAAATGATTTGTTGACTACCACAATAGCTTTAGTTGGCCACAATAATTGGTCCAAGTAATTTAACTGTAATATCAATGTCAATTGTAAGTTTAAAGCCCTAAATCGATTGAGTACCTACCCAAGTAGGCCGCTGCAAACAATACATAATCTTGCGAAATGGGGCATTATCGATACATCCAACATCCAGTGCGAGTGCGGTCCCATCTGCTAGTGTCCCAAATGTCCGTTTACCTGCACCCTTGACGATCTGAACAACAACTCTGACGCCACAATAAACCTGGCCACCTACTGGGCCCAAACAGTATTAGCCTAGAATCATTTAAATAAAAAGCGACTCTTGCAACGACACAATAAAGTGCAATTCTGGTCGCACAGCGCTAATCACCTACAGTTATATTCACCCAGAAGTTACCTCTCTTTCTATCGCGCGACTCTTATATCTTCGGACTACGTTACACTCACTGAATTGGCCCGACAAGACGGGCTCGCCGCGTACTTGTAGGTAGCTTCTTACTTAAACTGCAGAATGTCCCATCTGTATTTATTTGTGATCAGCTACATAGATGTACCATCGAAACAAAAAGATGAAGTATCTATAAACAGCCTGATTTGACATTAAAACAAAATAGTTCTCTTGTTGTATCGTATACAACTGAAATATTTCTCGTATTTAACCGACTTAAAAAAAGGAGGAGGTCCTCAGTTCATCGGATTTTTTTTTAAATATTTATTTCCCGATTAGGTACTCGAAGACTGGCTGGACCGATAAGATTTTTTTTTAAAGGTTATACTTCCAAGTTGGTCCCATTGTCATTTGGTCACTATCTGATGATGGGATCTTGGAGAAATCGAGGGAACTCTTCAAATATTAAAGGCACATCTATAGCGATTGGGTATTTTTTATGATCAGTTGACATTAGGCTATTGTAACTTAGATAAATTACAATCCAACCCACTAAAAGTGAAAAAAAAAAACGTTTTTTTACAAAAATACAACCGACTTCCAAACTGCAAAGTGAAAAATAACTTTAATTTCGGAAGTCGGTATCAAAAGACTCGGTGTAATTTTTTTTTTTTTCATTTCCATCTTGGCTAGTCTTGTGTGGTGGAAGAATGAATAAATCTAGAAGAATTAACTTTTAATTAAAATAACATAACATCTAATTAACATAACATAACATGAAGGGTTAACAGAACAGAGGTGAACCGACAGTACACCCACATTTCGCCAGTTATGTTTAAGTCCCATGTAATAGGAGGCGAGCCTATTGCCATCAACCGGGCACAAATCTAGACTCCGGGCTGCTACTGAGAAATTTCAGATAGAAAAACCCAATAACTTTGTCCGACCTGAGAATCGAACCCAGGATCTCATGCTTAGCTGTAACGCTTCCGACCACTAGGCCAGATTTCTCAGTTTCTGTATCAAACATTTTAATAACACACAAGCTATTGATATAAATACACCATGTTTTCCCATTAACTCAAGAAATACAATTTTATTAACTTGTCCAGACGTTCTAATCTAAATACGACCGTTATATATCTCACAAGTACATAAAACTATGTACTTTACTATTTAATAATAATTATATTCGCCTTACATGCAATCTGTACCAATTATATGTAACGAACAGCAGGACATTAAGTTACGACCAAATTTAGAAATACTATCTAGCCAAAACGATATCAATCGTATCACACAGACTTAAAGATGAAATTGGTCGCAATTCTTTCCTTGGTATTCTTTAATCAGATGCCACGTTAACTCGACACTACTAAAAACAATATTGATCCTTAAGTTACACAAGTTAAAGTCTTTACTATGTGCAGGATATAAGATGGTAGATCTTAACGAGATCCAATAAGATCATGCTTAGAGAGTCGTAAGGTGAGAAGGTGGATATGGATAAATATGTATTAATTATCGAAGGCAGACTTTAATATAATGTTCTAGGTTGTCACAATTGGGGCAGGGTCTTAAGCGAGTAAGGATAACTCCATGTCTGTATGTATGTGTGGTGAGAACTCGAAAAATGTTGAACCAATTTTATTTCATGTGAACGTTTTTCTTTCTTCTTTTTCGTGTGATTAATGACTAACCTGGTGTCAGAGTTTTTATACCGCTCATGGGCCTCTGACTTGGCTTCACATGCTGTCGCAAAATATCTTTCAGGCACGCCGGTTTCCTCACGATGTTTTCCTTCACCGTTTTTGAACCAAGTGATAATTATACAATACTTAATTTAAGGGAAAGACTGGGCGGGGACGCCCTAGAAGAACATATACTGACGTTATTGGTGATGTTCTTCAGAAAGGCCAGGTGCGTAGTACTCGCAAACGGCGTGTGTGTATGAACGTAAATGAGGCAAAAGGACTATGTAAGGTTCGTAGCAGATGGCGTTCTGTAGTTTCTGCTTACCCCCATGGGAAGAAAGCGTGAGTTTATGTATGTATGTACTTAATTTATTTTATTTTTTGGGACAAAAACAGTACATTACAGCATTTACAAAAAGTAGTTATATTCCAGTCGAAAAAACGTATAACCCACACTATTCTGCCGTGCTAATTAGAAACGCAGTGAGGAAGGATTTTTGTAAAATTGAGTTACTTACTTAAAGATTCGGAATCGTAAAGAGCAACAAATTTTAGGCGCCATTTACTCGAAACTACGAATAACCTCCTTACTGCACTTCTAATTAGCGAAGCAGTATTGTCCACGAAGTGACATCGGAAAAGAACACAAACACATCGACACATACATGAACCCACCCCCACATGAATCCGAAAAGTCTGAGGTGTGTACCTTGGGTTCGAACTCGAGACCTATGACTTGGCAGACGTGAATAAGCAATAGGAAAACTAAAACTATTTAGTATAAATAAGTAATAGAGAAATGAGTACATAAGAGGAAGTCTGAAAGTGTGGTGACTGAAAAGTTGTGCGGAAATCGATTGTCGCGGTATAGGCATGTGATGCGGAGGAATGAGGAAAATGTCGTGAGGAAAGTTTTGAGTATGAATGTGGATGACTATAAGAGTAGGGGAAGACCAAAGAAACGATGGATGGACTGTGGAAGATGATATGGATAGAAAGGGGGTGACTACCGAGATCACGATTAATAGAAAAGTATGGAAGAAAAAGACATGTTGCGCCGACCACAAATATATTGAGATAAGGGCAAGAGAATGAGTAGGTATTTAGAGGTATGAGGCCCAATTACTGACGGCGATTACTGACAAATGCTTGCACTGACTGGACAGGTCCACTCAAATCTGTGTGGTTCTTTCCTCAAAAGACCTTTTCAGACACTAATCTACATGGTCCTCATATGACCTGACCAAGATTATGTCTGGACTTTAAAAGAGACTGCGACCTCTGAGTTTGTTTCGGCCTTTCTTCTCAGAGTAGTCAGATAGGAAACGCCGAACTCATCTAGCTTATATTTAATATTTTTTTTATATGACGTGTAAAAGTGATTCCGATATCCTATTTACAGAATAAACAATTTCATTTCATTTCATTTCCAACGATTGACGTCGGATAGTCAAATACAAGGTGACTGGATCTGGACCCGCCATAGCAAATTCGCTTATAGAAGAGGTCATTTACTAATTATTGAACCATACTTTCCCTAGCTAAAGTTTTATAGTTTGGGAGATGTGTAAATTTTTATTCTTTATTGAGATTTTTCAAGCATTCATACCTTTTTTTTTGCACTATTTTAGTAGTTTTTTTTTTATTATTTGTTGGTAGTCATAAACATTGGTGATTAAAATACCTCGGAACTTCCCATGTACACAAAGTGAAAAAAAAACGTATTTCACAAAACCATTTCAAAAATGTTTACCAACAACGCAAAAGATCCTTGTACACACGGCTACACATCAAGCTATACATTTCCAGTATAAGCTGACCTCGCACTGTACGGAAATCCTATGCAATGCGAGATCAGCATAAACTGGAAATTTATAGCTTGATGTGTAGCTGTGTGTACCGCTGTATTATTGACAAACTGAGACTTGAGATTCGAATGCGATCGTTCTATGAATTGCTTCTCTAATCGTTTGACCACAGTGCAGCAGTGTTAGCAATTCAGTAAATCCCACGAATATGGAACATAATAGGATAAATAAGATATGAAGGCTTATAACTATGGCACCAAGGTCGATATTACAGTGCAATAAAAAACGAAGCAAAAGGAGGATGTAAGGATGGTAGCAGGTAGCGTTCTGTATACAATGTGTAGTAAATCCAGTAAACCAATCTCCTTAGGATCAGGAACACCGGTGGGTGGTCCCTTCTCAGGTAGAAAGTGTAACCTTTTACAAGCCAATATGGTTTTTTGTTCACGTTGGGTTTCGCATCTGACATTCTCTGGCAAGTAACACTCAGAAATGGTAGTAGAATTCTATAGGTTTGACAATGGGACAATGTATTAAAAGTCTTCTTGGGGGAAACCCCTAAGTTCAAATTTTGGAATACAATAAATATATTGAGTATTCAAATTACCCCGCAGTCACTATACATTGGTACTGACAGCTTACGATTTCGCCACGCTACTCGCATACCAGAACTGTGAGGCAATCTCTTCGGATAGGGAACACAATGAGACCGTGTGCGAGGGTAATCATCCTTTCTCTTCACATAATCCTTCTAAGTTGCGTTACTTGCGTAAGTTGGTCTGTATCTTATAATGCGTGCTGTTAGATTTTTAACCGACTCCAAAAAAGGAGGAGGTTTCTCAATTCGACCGTACATATATATATTTTTTTTATGTGTGTTTGCGGATAACTTCGTCGTTTATGAACCGATTTTGATGATTCGTTTTTTGTTGGAAAGGAAATATCCCAAGGATATTTCCATGAAACAATAAAAAGAAAAAAATAATAAATTACAAACTGACCCACTAAAAAGCGAGAAATGAAAACTTTTTTACAAAAAAAAAAAAAACAACCGACTTTCAAAAAAACACTACAAAGTAAAAAATAACTTAAATTTCGGAAGTCGGTGACAAATAACGAAAATACTAAACCAAAGACAACGACTTCCGAAATTTAAGTTATTTTTCACTTTGTAGTGTTTTTTCGGAAGTCGGTTGCTTTTTTTTTTCAACTCTTGGCTCCAACAAGGCTCAAGGCTGTAACTGCCCACCATGTAAATTGGGGCTACCTCAACGGATCACCGCAGGGTGTGGATGGTGGAACTATGTCGTAGACTATGTTCCATCTCCTATCATGACCTCTGTGCTTCAAAACATGCAGTTAAAGTGACCCCTGAGTTGCCACTGACGATGCTTTGGAAGTAGTGCCAGCGATACAAAAGACGAATATAAATAATGGCCTTGTAATTGACACTGAACTTTTAGAGGATTTAAATAAGGTCGAACGAGCTACAATACATACACAGTACTCGCTCAATGGTACCTACTAACCTTGATCTTGCTCAAATACAATGCTACTGCAAAAAATATTCGTGAACAAAAAAAGTTGTATGGGGCATTCTTTTGTTTGCGTTCGTCATTTGTTTTTTCTTTGGTCTATTAGAAAACAAATCAACTGTGAATTTGAATAGATTCTGTTAGCAACTGTTGATCTAATTTCAATGTCTAAAAACTTGGTTTCTGAAATTAACACAAACATTAACGAACACGCTATCAAATCTTACGTCGTGATCATCTTTGATTGTTTGGCAGAATTAATATCACCTAAACATACATACATAACATAACACAACACAACATAACATTTGACTTTTAGTGTCCCTAACTGTGCGTTCGCAGTGGCGAAACATTTACAACGAAACATGTTGGAATCTCTATTTTCTGTCAATTTTCCATACAAAGTTTGACAGGCACTAAAGATTTCAACATGTTTTGTTGTGATGTTTCGCCAGTGCGAACGCATAGTTAGCAAGCTAACTGCGCTATGTTTCGAGTTCTAAAAAGTCCTCTTGACAAAATAAGTGGCCTTTTCGTCATCTAACATTTAAGTCATCTACAGCATCTAGAAAAGGAGTAAGGAAACTCTTATTTTCTGGAAAATTCAAGTTTCTTTTCCAAAATTAGAAGTAGGCCAGAAATAACACCCACTATCAAGTCTTGCATCTGCTTACCTTCATACATACTTAGCATAAACGTATGGTATTCCCAACACAATAAAGTGGGTTACATTTCTAAACGATCGCCAATTAAGTGTATCAAAGGCCATCGCGTTACGATACTTGATAGAAATTATTTACGAAACGCTCTTGTGGGCGATGTCATAATGTATCAATCGATGGTAGGCTTTGGTCAGATATAGCGACAATGATGATATTAGAAATAAAACCAACCAAACCATTACTAAACCATTGATTTCGCGACATTGTAACGCAATTTACTGACACGGTGGAGTAAAAGACATCGACGCGTGGATTACCGCGGTGCCGATTTTTTTCAAGTTTTCACTTCTGTCAGCACTCCCGGAGTGCCACTGTTTTTTTTTTTCACATTTTTCTAACTGAACAGTCAGCTGTGCTGCCGGGTAGTTTGTTGCGTCACTTCTTCTTCCCAGCTAAAGCACTAGAAACACTAGCGTTTTGGAGGACTATCTGACGTTTAAAAAATGCTGTTTTTCAGCCTAATTTGAATTACTTTTAATGACATTTGATTTTGTTTTTTTTATGAAGAAGACGAAAGTTTATTATTATTAGTTTGTTAGTCATAGTTTTTTGGCAGTTTGAACATGGTTGTGCCACCCAGGTGTCCCATTGTAATATAGCTCTTTGCAAGACCTCGTCACAATAAACAGAATGGAGTGAGCAATTTTATGTGAGACATTCCATCTGCTATTATTATAACTGTTGCCAATTTTCAGAATTTTCCCTTTTGAATCACGTTTAATACACCGTAAATTAAGTGAATATTGGGGTCTGGGTAAACAAAAATTCAGAACACTAATATCATGCCTAAGCATTGAGTTATCCGACAAGTGGCGTCATTTTACAGTAATTTATTTAAGTATACAGGCAACATTAATCCATTAGTAAAATAGTGCTTTATTTATAAACAGCTTCCGCACGCGGCTTCGCCCGCGCGGTATGTTGATAAAATGTAGCCTATGTCCATTCCCTGGGTTAAAAAAAATCGGTTCAGCTGGTTAGCCGTGAAAGCGTAACAAACAAACATACAAAAAAAAATCTTTTCTATTTATAATATTATTCCGTTTATTTATTTTCTTTCATATATAATTACATTTTTAAATATTTCGTTTTCTTAGAAGATTATTATTATTATTATGTATCGGAGGAGCTCGTGGCTAAGTAATAACAGCCGCACTGGTCGATCCATCAGGTTAAGCTACGCTTGCCAGGGTTGGTCAGTGGATGGGTGACCATCTTTACATACCGAGACTCCTCCGTGTCTCGGAAAGCACGTTAAGCCGTTGGTCCAAACTCAAACTCAAAGCATTTATTTCAAATAAACCAATTACAGGTACTTTTGAATTGTCAAGGGGTCGGTCAGTCAGAAAAATGAAGCTAGTTGCCCATTCCAAAGCGTAGTAGGTACTGTGAGCAACTAACTTTGCTGCGGCACTCGGGATCGTGTATTGTGTTTAAATTAAAGGACTTTTGAGAACACAAAATTATATTTAAATCAATAATACAAAGCAAAGGATGATATTACGCGACCGGCGCCATGGGCTCAACTTATTTTTCTTACATCAAAAGCACACCATACGAAAATCCTAATTTAAATACAAAATGTTCGAATGTTCGGCTACCATAGCGTTCTTGCCAGCCTGCATAATGTGTGAGGTTGAATTCCAATAAGTCCTCACATGAGCTACGCCCCACTTGAATAAAGGGATCAGGCAGAGACCTTTATTCAAAGTATCCGAACAATCGTACCCTTCCTGCCTATACCTAACAGAAACGTTACCTAACGATGGCAATTAAAATACAAGGTGAGGTCTTTCTCTTGCAGGAGAAGGCTTAAGTCAGAACGTACGAATCGCAAAGTCCTGATACCAGATTAGGTATCAGCCAAGTTAAATGACAATATGTGCTAACAGTGCACAAATAATTAACATACTTCTGTTTAAACCTCACTGTACCAAAACCACCGCAAAAGATACAGCAAGCCTCTGACAACAAACAAACAGATGCGACAGTTCACATCTACCCAGAGGGGGTTTATGAAAATGAACTCTAACATCCTAAGCCTTAACTCCATCGGACATAATTGAGCCAGAGGGAACGAAGGATCAAGAAGTAAGCGCTCAACAACATTAAAAATTCACGACCATACTCCAGAGGGAACATCTCAAAACCTCATATTATCCTCACAAGACTCAATCTTTACCAAGTGTCAGTTAGCTCTGACTAAACTGTGAGACCTCAGTCATAAGTTGAACCAATTGTGTCAACTAGACACACCTTGCAAGGGCTATGCCCCCGTTAGCGAGGCTGGTGTCAACCAAGACAGAGTACTTCCCCTCCCTCCTGAAGGGATCACAGTTTCCAAAAATATTTGCCTTTTCTAACTCGCAATAATAAATTCTGGAGTACGTTCATGCTAATTTAGACGAAACGACACATAACATTGAAGACGCAGACAGTGGCTCATTCCCTCCGACTTCTCAGCGATGTGAGGAGTGACAATACCTCACTCGCTCCCGGCAGCGTCCGATGATTGCTCCCCATAACATGCAACGAGAAACAAATTATAACGCATTAAAATACTATTACATATTCCTCACTAAAATAATGTGTCAAATGATGTTTACATCTAAATGACATATGACAAAAAAATAAGTGACATAAAAACTAATAATTAAATTCTACTATGAAAAGGCTTTAATCTAAACAAAGAGTATGTAACACTAAAATTGCTGAACCTCTTATTATTTAATTTTAAAAACTCGTATTCTAAAATGTAAAACTTCTTTATAAAATGTCTATAAACTTTCGACCTTCTTTTAAATTTATTGATTTTCGGTACGAAGTTTTTAATTATTCTCACATACGACTCCTTATTTTTATTTGGTGCTCTTCTTGAATTGTTTTTAGCACGTTGTTGTCGAAATGTGGCATTCAGAATTTTTATACATTTATGTTCCTCATGGGTAACATAACCTTGAACATTTGTGGTCTCGGCCATTTGAAGAATTTCAACATGTTTGACCAAGTCAACGACTACTTCACCATCACTCTCTTTTCCTATGACTGAACATGACTCCACGTCATCCTCAGAAATATTTTCCTTAATTTGATCAACGACGAAGTTATGTGTAGGAGTTTCCTCATCGTGATCAATAATTTCCCTTGGCAAGGACATAATCTGATTCTCTGAAACACACGTGAATGGTTTAATAAATGGACTGGACTGACCCGATTTTGTGGCTTCTTCCATGTGTTCCTTTTCGAACACCTGACTTGAGCCGTCTTCATCATCATCATAGTCATCTTCATCATCATCTCTGCCCTCTTGGCAGCTTTTCATTTCTTCCAGTGGGTCATCCTGTCTTCCACTAGAAAATAAATTGGTGTGATTATCTAAATTCATGTCGTTTTGTCCGCTTTCATCGGACATCTCTGTTTCTTGTCCCCTATATGCCGCTAATTCTTTGTGGCATTTGCATGGGAATTCTGCCCATAATTCTTTACAAAAAGATTGAAAACTCATACCCTCGTGGTATGTATATTTGTGGAAATACATTGCTGGCCCCACAAGAAATGCACGTAATATTAGAGCCAAATCATATTCCTGCCATTCGTTTTCGGTGGCCACAAGCCTGAACTCCTTAATAAAATTCTCTAGGCACATGCCGTTGATCCCCGAGAAGGGCTGCATTTGATACGCCATCTCGCTCTATATACAATAATAATAAAAACCACTTAGCTTCGGACTTTTAGTCGTCGTATCTCATATCTTCTTCAGCTCCGGACTAATGCGCTTCCACTATATGTGACGACTACACTTTACCCGGCGCCTCCACCATTTGTGAGCAACTAACTTTGCTGCGGCACTCGGGATCGTGTATTGTGTTTAAATTAAAGGACTTTTGAGAACACAAAATTATATTTAAATCAATAATACAAAGCAAAGGATGATATTACGCGACCGGCGCCATGGGCTCAACTTATTTTTCTTACATCAAAAGCACACCATACGAAAATCCTAATTTAAATACAAAATGTTCGAATGTTCGGCTACCATAGCGTTCTTGCCAGCCTGCATAATGTGTGAGGTTGAATTCCAATAAGTCCTCACAGTACCTATGGAGAAGAACGGGCAAGAAACTCCACGGACACTCTTTTAAATCAAAATATTGTTACAAAATATTGGTTACATCATTCGTGTTGAATTTATACATGTGAGAACAATGTAGAAAGACGTGCACGTTAAAAGCGTCCGTAATAAAAATATAATAACAATTCAAAAATTAAAATAAATTAAAATAAAATAAACCGTGGCAGCTAAGAGATGACCAGTCCCTACTGACGGCGCCCGTTCACGAACATGACGCATGGATCAGCACCATTTAGCTCAACCATTTTGAAGGGAACTTAATGATCCAACACACACGCCACCATCAGCGAGACATTTGAGTGAGCATGACATACTCTCAGCTGCCAGAGCACATTCAAGTCAATGAAAGACGTACCCAGTAAATGGTAGCTTTATGGAATGTACAACATGGTCACAGTGCTCACACATATGATATGCAATTATACAATACAAAGAGATTGAATTTATACAAGGAAAAGATAGTTTTACAATCTTCAGCAGCTGCAACAATATTTTCGAATGCTAATCAATTAGTTTATGCGCCCTTGTGGAGCTGGACCAGCGCTGAGCCAAGCATTTTTATCAGCGATGTAATCCCCCAACTTATAATATGCTTGGCAGCATAGTGTGCGTTTTATACATGATTTAACGTCCCGGCTGTCATTCGTAGATCTTTGACAGTCGTAACGGGTTGTCAGAAGCCCGAAAGTCTGACAACCAGTCTTACCAAGGGGTATCGTATTACCCAGTTACTGGGTTGTGGAGGTCAGATAGGCAGTCGCTCCATGTAAAATACTGGTATTCAGCTACATCCGGTTAGACTGGAAGCCGACCCCAACATAGTTGGGAAAAGGCTAGGCAGATGATGATTTATAATATTATTATTTTAGGTAGACAAGCCAACTTCATCACTACTATAATCATCATATGTGGGCATTTGTTAATTTACGACGAAGTATCTAATCCATATAGTCTTTTTTCCTCAATATAATTACAACTGACTAAAATTAAACTTAATTCTGCAATTACTGCGATTTTTTGCGGGAATTGGAATCAATTTGCGACCAAGCCGTCCGTCCATATCAAGCCTTGTGCTTGTCAATACAATTATCATCTGCCATCAATCATATCGGTTCAAATAAATGGACAGATGTTAAGTTAAACAAAGAAAACAAACTTTACTTTGAACTTTATATTAAGCGTTTTAAGGTACAAAATTATGACATGAAAAATTTATCATTGTAAGTTTTAGTCAATAGACTGTAGACCTTATTTTCAACACCTTAAAGTGCATATTTCCTTGTAGATTGTTGAATGACTGGTGAATCTGAATAGCATAATTATCAGACCGGCACAATATCTACGATTGTAAAGAAAACACAAAATTTACAAATTCTTTCCGTTTGCTACACGTAATTAGAGACTACTTACTCTTATTCTTGGTAATGAAGAAGTATTGTTTTAAATGATAATAAGGGGCCGTACCTAGGAAGGCTCAAAACAATTTCCATTAAGTTTTTATAGAAATTGGTCTACTAGAGTCGCGTCGAGCTGTCGCGTGTCGCATCTGTCTGCGGGAGCCTTAAGCCCTAACAGATAGGCAGTCGGTCCATGTAAAATAGTATTCAGCTGCATCCGGTTAGACTGAAAGTCGATCACAACACAGTTAGGAAAACGCTAAGTAGATTAATAAAATTGAGGAGTGCGTTTTTTTTTTTTTGTATTTCATAATTTTTTACCGACTTCCAAAATAGAAGAGATTCTACATATCGATCGTCTAGAAGACAAACATATTAATTATAGATGTCACTTAATACAAATGTACACTCAAAATTTAGGCTGAAAAAAACTCAAAATTTTGCGACTTTGTGGTCTGATCTTAGTACGTTTGTCTTCTAGACCATCGATATGTTCGTCGGCATGTTTAAAAAAAAAATAAGTTAAATTTTTATAAAATTATTTTATAATTTGGTACTAGCAGCGCCCCGCGGTTTCACCCGCATAAGTCTTGATTCCGTGAAAATATCGAGCTGAAAAGTATCCTATGTGTTAATCCAGGTTATAAACTATCTGTGTACCAAATTTCATCCACATCCGTTCAGCCGTATGAGCGTGAAGAAGAGACAAACATACACACACACACACACTCACAAACTTCGCCTTTATAATATTAGTGTGAAGTGTGATGTGATTGGAAGCTTTCGCGGTGGTTCCATATCGTTTTTTAGTTAGCTTCAATAATACGTATCTATCCCACTTAGTCCATGTGAATGATGTTATTTTATTTTATATTTTATTGTTAAAATAATAAGTTCCTGTCCCTGTTATTAACATAGCAGGTAGTGGTATTCGAATGTATGTGGGGAAAGTACCACAAACCATTTCTGGTTTAATGGTACAAAACAAACATGAATCTGTATCAAGACTGTATGCATAAAATAAGTATAAGTAAATAAAAAAACAAAAAGTGAAAAAAAAACAAAGTTATTATAATCATCATCGCCTTTTCAGAGAAAGGATTGATGAAGTCATCTTATAATCTTCAATTTTAAGTAAATTCAGCAGAATTATCAATATTTTATACGAAATGACAGAATTATCTTCTCGTCAAACAGGAAAATTCAATATCATTCTATGATTTCATCATATTTGGTGAAATCATAGAATGATATTGATCTTTCCCGTTGCGGACTTTCGAGTTTCTAGCTGTTATAATTTTTACGACAATTATAATATTTCTTTGACAAACAATAAGAAAACAAATGCTGGCAGTGCCCGCGGTTTCACTCGCCTAGGTCTCGATCCCAGGAGAATATTGGAATAAAAAGTCTTTATGTGTCTGCCAAAGCTATCTGTGTGCCAAATTTCTTCCAAATCCGTTCAGCCGTTTTTTTCGTGATTGAGTAACAAACATACAAACTTTCACATTTATGTACACTAATATTATAAGGAAGAGAAAATATTTGTATTTTTCTTGAACTCGAAAACTACTGGAAAAAATTCTTTCACCAGTAGAATGCTGTATTATCAGTATCACTGAGTAACATATTCTATAATATATAAAGACGTATGTATGTATCACGCGATCGAAGCCGCTGGCGGAAGAGAGTAATAATATTATATGTATAGTTTAAACATTGATCAGGCAGGGGCCATAGTCCTTCCATAGCTCCAGGTAACCAGTCCATTTAAGCCACCCAAACCCATAGTCCAATATCTTTGTTTCCATATTCTGCAATAGTCCTACACCAACCAGGGGTTGTCCTTGGGTGCCCTTGCATAGTGCCAACAGGGATAATCGTCGGTTGGTGCCTCAATACTTAAAAATGTCTAAGGGGCCTCTGCGAGTTGGCTTCGGCCCCTCGTACGCCTTCCAAAGGTCCGGGACCCCAGGGTCCCGAGATATATCAAAGACATTTAAAAAAAATTATATGTATAGTAAGATTATTTATTAACCAAACGTTACTTTAGCAACATCGTCAATACCTATTCATGTTACCTGTGTATGTAATTATTTTATCTGGAAATTAAAATAAGTACATAAATTTATATTTCTACGTTACAGGAAAGTTTACCTACATAAACTACTTTCCTTTCCACGCTGTGGGGTCATCATAAAACATAACATAAAATCACGCCTTGTTTCCCTGAAGGGTTACGTAGAAGTGTAAGTACATATAGTACACCCACATTTCGCCAGTTATGTTTAAGTCCCATGTAATAGGGGCCTATATGAGCCTATTGCCATCAACCGGACACAAATCCATACTTCGGGCTACTGAGAAATTCCAGATGAAAAAACTGAATAACACTTTGGTCTTTGCTCGACTTGGGAATCGAACTCACGACCTCATGGTTAGCAGTAGCGCTTGCGATCACTATACCAAAGAGACAATCACCGTTAAACTTATGGTATATGCATAAAAAAGATGACGTCAGCAGGAAAAGCTTTCTTACGTCAGATTTGACCATTATTCTTAAGGGGTAAGCCTACGTGATGACTGACGGCTATCCTATACAACACAAAATTATAGTGAATTGGTATCTCCGTCATTAGAAACCGGTGTCCATTACGTCACTATTAATAAAATTGCGTCGGGAATGCAAGGCATAAGCAACAGCGGGGATCAAGTCAAAATGATCGTAATTTTAGTAGCCCGTACCAAAACCGTACGCTGGAAATTTTGAATACAGGTCAAGGAAAAGGCAATAGTTGCACTGCAAAAGGTTCAAAATCGCTTGGTAGTGTTAGTTAAATATTGGTCTGCTATAGGTAATACAAGGTGACATCGACGCGAAAATTGTTACCATTGATTAAGTACATGATTCTGAATCCCGCTGCGTTGAAATTTTTAATCGGTTATTTTTTTTTTTATAATCTGCTGTTCCAAACATTTTGACCATGTAGGTATTGCACTTTTCTATGAAACAGCTGATTTTTGCTTTTGATTTTTCAGCTGGCGGTTTTCAGAATCATGTACTGAATCTATGGTTACAGTTTTTGCGTTGATGTCCCTGCCATGCCGTATAATAGTATTATATGTTTAAAGACGTGTAATGATTGAGCTAGAATAAAAGTATTATTTTAAACATGATTAATGCTTCTTCGCAAATAAAAAAAACATGTTGAGACTGGTTTTTGTTAAACCTGCTGAGTTGAAACTAATTGTTAGCCATTGATTTTACACGTCGTCATTATGCTAAACAATCATTAGAAAACGTTAAAAATGACGTTACATTTCAAAAGGCCAAATTAGAACGAACCAAATCATCTGCTCTTGAAATAATATTAGCACCAAAACAATTTGACATTCGCTATGCCACTGACACTGTTAGAAAATTATGTAAATGACCAATTGGCAGAGTACGTTAGCACGAAGGTGTGAAAGACATTTGCATGGTCGAGATCAATTTCATTGCTTCTGTGACGAATTACTTACTTCAATGTTACACGGTGACTTTGCATTGAATTTAACGTAGTATCTATTGTATAAAGAACACGTTTTTTTCGTGTAAATAAGAAAATTTATTAGACTTGTTAAGTGTATTTATTGAATTATAAAATATGCAGAGATATTGTGAGATAGAAATATTAAAATATGTTTCCGGATTCCGTTACTAAGTAAAAAAAAAAACAAATTAAAAACCAATAATAAAACATTGTAATTTTTTAATTATGAATGATTTGTTTAATTTAATCTTGAAAGGCAGGTAATGAATTTTAAATTCGACTTTTTTTTTAAAGTTTTGCACGACGATCCCATGATATCTAGAGAATCCTACTGTTTCTAAAACATTAAACATGCTGATTAGTTGGTCCAGTGCTCGCAAGTGCTACTACTGAGCATGAGATCCTGGGATCAATCCCAGGTCGGACGAAGTGTTATTGGGTTTTTCCGTCAGGAATTTCTTAGCAGCTGCCCCGAGTCTGGATTTATGGCGCGTTGATGGCAATAGGCTCTACCCCTACATGGGACTTAAAATTGCTAACCCTTCGGGTAATACAGGCGCTATGGTATGTTATGAAACATTAAACATTGTAACTACCTAACTACTAACTATTATACTTTTACTTATGACGTATTTGACCAACAATGCTCACATAAGAACAGATATTTACGACACACTCCATCTTACGACTCGATCACGTGAACTATAAATTATGGATACTTCGAGCGACATCTCACCTCATACGAACTGAATCATAACTGTCTCTGAGGTCAACACAATATCACGTGCGCAGCCATTCTTATTATCAAAAAATAGATAGGTACCGAGGGTCGACTCCATACAAGCAACAAAAATGCACGCACACATAGACACGCCACACGAATACGGCCGATGAATCATTGCCCATCTGAACATAATGCTCTCCAAACTTTTGCGCATGTCCTCTCACTCACACTCGCCTCATAGCACCATTTGGATTTAAAAAAAATGTTATCACGCAGCCTTCTGCGCAAAGTTCGGACCGGCCATGATTCATCGGCCGTATTGTAAATAGATACAGAAGGTCAGCTTCATGCTCCATAGAACGAGTGAAAACGCACGCACACATAGACACTCCACACGTATAGCAAGCGCAAGCGCACTCGTGACTAGCATTTTGCTTGAGCCAGTTTGAGATCTCTGTTGTACGTACGCATCTGTATGTGCGTGCACCAATTTTTTTACTTTTTTATTGTATTATGGGCCTGCTCTTAACCTCGATCTTGCCTGGTGGAAAGCGATGTATGAAATTTACGATGGAATGAGTGAGCCCAAAAGATACCCGTTTACTCTTGCTTTTTGCATCTATTTTGTTGTTATATGCAGTAAACTATGTAGAAGCGTTTCTGATGTGTATTGATATTTTTTAAAATTGATATTCATCTTGTAAAATCTTAATAAGAACAGAACAGAACTTAGTAGAAATGTATTTTGAAGGCTTGTCAGTTTAAAAATGATGACAAATCTGGTTTACTGATGCTTTGTCAATAAAAAGAACTATCTTTTAATTTGGATTAAAAAAATAACTGATATAAACATTTATATTTTATTTTCTTTACTTATGCATGATACTTAAAAAAAAAGTTTAAAATTAAAACTAGACTAGAAAAAAAAAACGTCAACTAAAAAGCACAAGACATCACCTACAGACAAATTAAAAATAACATCGGATTTTGTTTATTCGAAGTCACACACCCCGCATATAAACCACGGAACAACATAACGCTTCCAACGATACCTCGTTTTATCAAAATAATACGAGTAGTTTAAGAGTCCTGCCGGAACAAATGAACATAATACTACATACAAAGCCTGTTACGCATAACTCTTGCTTGGATTTGCCGTAGTCTAACACTATTTAATTTATTAACCATCGACTTATTATTGGTCCATTACAAAAAAAAACAATGCCATAATAATGAATTTACAAACGTAATATTTCAAGTCACGTTCAGCCGCTACCGCTCATGCCGCGCACCACCCGCTATTCGTCAATGAATCACGTCGCGGCGGTAGTACGCTCGCCGCCGCAGTTTCACTACCGCGCCGGGCCAATGCACCCGCTCTGTGACCAAAACAGACTCTCGTACGCGCTGCCATCAAACTGAACGAGTGTACGCACGTATTTGTGATCGAAGTGACCAAAAGTGTTTTAAAGTGATAGTGAAGAAAGGAAGAAAGATTTTTTTATAGTGTGTGTGGAAAGTTTAAGGAAATTCGTTTAGAGGTGAGTTTTTGTTAGTTTTCTATGGTAGTTACTTGGTTTTTAGGTTTATTTTCTTGTTGTTGTGTTTTGATGATCAATTGCAATTAATTTCAATTGTCAATCACTTCAATTGCATTTGGTATACGATCAATTTGCGCATCAATGTGTATCAATCACGTAAAAATTTGTCGTTTCGAGGGAACCCCTTATATGACAACTTATTATTTTGTAGTATCTGGTTGACCGAGCTCTGCTCGGATGAAAATAGAAATAAACATATCGTCCAGGTATACCAACGTTGTATCACATTCCCGAGGATGTGAAAATAGAGAAAATGAATTTTCCCAGATATGAGACCTAGCTAGATCGACTTTTCGCCCCCGTAAACCCCTATATTGCAACTTTCATCGAAATCTTTAGAGCCGATTTCGAGAACGTGAGTACAAATTAATACATATCCAAACAAATATACAAATATTGTTCGTTAAATAGTATAGGACTTAAAAAATAGAAAGACCGGTGTGGGTATAAAAAATCAAGTTATTATTGTTTAAACGTTTTATAACATTGCTTGATAATTAATATTTATTTTTACGTAATTGGTATCAAGTATCATAATTTGTACTTACATATAGTAGATAGCTGCTAGCTACATAACTAACAAAAAAAAAAATCTCCTAATTTCTCTCAAAAACAAATCATGGTAAGAAAGACAGCAAGCTTGTTTCAAACACTAATAATATCCTAAATTATCTGAACTTAATAATATTATAACGAGAAAAGATTTGAGTTTTGTATGTTTGTAATGGATAAACTCAAAAACTGCTTAACCAATTTTAAAAATTCTTTCACGTATAGAAAGCTACATTATCAGCAAGTAACATAGGCTATATTTTATCGACTTCCACGTGAACGAAGTTGCGGGCAGAAGCTAGTAATAATATTATACATGTGAAAGTGTGTTTATTCATTTGTTTGTTTGTTACGCTAAAATGACTGACCAAATTTTGATGAAATTTGGCACATGGGTAGACCATGACCTGGGTTAGGACATAGGATACTTTTTACTTCAACATTCCCATGAGATCGAGACTTATGCGGGTGAAACCGCGAGGCGAAACTAGTGGTCTATATTTAAATTTATTATTTACTCTTACATAACATCGTTTGTTTATTCTTTAGTTTATAAACTGTTGTGCAGTTTTCATGACTTCATAATTATTAACAGAATGTTTTGTCAATATCTCAATAATTAGTCAATAGTATGAATGTGAGAAATTACTTTGTAATTCTCGTGACTAAGATCTTGAAGTATTGAGAATGATCACACTAACATTGAATGATTCTTCTTATAAAAATCATCGTATAAAATTGGGCACAAAACAGGACAAATATAAAATAAAATAGTGGCACTCCGGGAGTGCCGACAGAAGTGAACTTGAACAATTTTACTGTGCAGGAAATACTTTTCTTTTTGAAGTCGGTAAAAAAGGAAAATGTTAATCATGTCGTTGTCATATCTCAATGTGGCTAAGTAACAACAGCTGCACGGGTCGATCGATCAGGTTAAGCTACGCTTGCCGCGGTTGGTCTGTGGATGGGTGACCCTCTTTACATACCAAGACCCCTCCGTGCCTCGGAAAGCACGTTAAGCCGTTGGTCCCGGTTGTTATTTGTAGATCTTTGACAGTCATTACGGGTAGTTAGAAGCCCAAAAAGTATGACAACACGATACCCCTTGGTAAGACAAGGGGTATCGTGTTACCTAGTAACTAGATTGTGGAGGTCAGATAGGCAGTCGCTCCATGTAAAATACTAGTATTCAGCTGCATCCGGTTAGACTGGAAGCTGACCCCAACATAGTTGGGAAAAGGTTAGGCAGATGATGATGTCATGTCTCAATGTTTGGAATGTCATTAATCCCAAAGAAACTGTATCGCGCGTTGATGTTTTTTCAATGGTCAAAAGCTGGGGTCGGTAACAGTGTTGCGAGTTCAATTGTTTTTTCCCATCTCAAAAATGCCCAACGCGCCTAAAGAAGTTTTCACTTTATTAAACTGAAGCGAATAAAAAACAAAATCTGGGGCGAACTTTATGAGACGAATGCGGAACAAATTAACAATGAACTATGAATGAATATTTCGTAAATGTTGATATTATTACCATGCTTAGCCAAAGAGTACAGCATCTATGTCAGAACTGAGATGTCAAAATGGTCCTACCCACTTGATCACAATAATCCTTCTCCGAGGCATGGCATTTGTAATCGATGGTCACCCATCCACGAACCGACCGCGGCAAGCGTAGCTTAACCTTCGATCGACCCGTGAGGCTGTTATCATTCAATTACGAGCCCTTCACCTATACCTACTCATATACCTACGGATTTTTAATTATATATTAATAGTTTACTTCAAAGTTCAAACCTGAACAGTATTTGTTCCCTTTGACATTGCACCATATTCTACGCGGGCTCGTCATTGCGCCTCAATTTGAGTGGGAATGTACCTTTTGTCCAACCTTTTCTCAGAAACCGCTGAACCGTTTTAAGTGTGACTAAAGAAGTTATTATTGCACTCCCATTGTTAAAGTTCTTATGAATGGCGTGACATTGACTTCTTTTTAGTTGCCAAAGAACTATCAATGCATGAAGCATAAAAAATTATGATTTATATGGATATATGTTGTAAACAAAGGGATTATTCTTTATAACAACAATAAAATGGCGTTGATTTCGCTTATCTACAAAAAGTAATTAAAGTACCTACGCGAACATAGGAAATACGTTGTGTTTTGCCTCAAAAATAAAATTATAAAAACGCAATACCTAATGCCTAAATTGAACAAGAACGCTGATTTCAATCAGCATTCTTGTCTAATTTAGGTATTATATAGCTTTAAAAAAAAAAATATTGCATAAATTGTTTTTTTTTTGCAAAAAATAATGTTTATTATTTATCAACTTCCACTTCAACTATTTACCATTACAGGTTATGCCGTTTAGTTTAATATACACAATAAAATACATAAAGAATCGAAATACAACTTAATGTTAAATTAAACCTGTAGGTATGTTTGATTGACATTCACAGACATAATTATTAACTATTATATAAGAAAGAAAGAAAGAAAAGAAAGAAAAAAGAAAGATAGAAAGAAAAGAAAGAAAGAAAAGAAAAGAAAGAAAAAACATTTATTTGGACACAGTTCGCGAAACACAAAATATAAATAACAAAATAAAAAGTGAAAATAGTGTTTTAACAACAATAGTGTGTGCCTCACGGCTGCGCCAAAAAGATTAATTTCAGCATTAATGCCAGACAGATGATATATCTAGTTATATATCGTTTGATTTAGTGAACTTTATGAGTCTGCAAACCAGGATAATTACGTATACCAAATTATTACCGCAGTCAAATCATAATGTATTTTGGAAAATACCACATTATGTTGGTACTTGTCAAACTGGTACAGTATATAGTTGTTTTGTGTAGATAAACTAGTCAAAAAAGTGTAGATACTAGGAAATTAAAAAAAAAACCGCCCAAATGTGAGTTGGACTCGCACACAAAGGATTCCGTTCCGTATTAAAATCGAGCAAAACCTGGCGAAAAAAAAACGGTTCTTGTATGACCCCCTTTAATTATTTACTTATAATATTTTTATTATGTGTTATTATACATATAAAGTGGCAATAAAAATACATAATCTGTGAAAATTTCAATAGTACCTAGGATACGGTTCATGAGATACAGCCCGCTGACCAATAGACGGACGGGCGGACGGACAGCGGAGGCTTCATAATAATTAGGGGTATATTTAAAAGTACCTATTTAAAAAAAAATTGTTCCTCACAACAAGCCCTTTGATAAGTTAAAACTTTTTTTTAATTTTTCAATTTGACCCCAAAAAGTGACCCCTATATTCAAAATTCATGTGTACCAAATTTCAAGTAAATTGGTCCAGCAGATTCGAAGAAAATTGGCTGTGACAGACGGACAGACCGCCAGCCCGACAGACACACGAGTAATCCTATAGGTTTCCGTTTTCCTTTTGAGGTACGGAACCCTAAAAACTACAAAAAACCCAAGGCCAAATTTGTCATTTTTTTTAAAAGCATGTGAGATATTTCCAATTAAAATAATATTATCCTCATGATAAGATTCGCAGGTTCTGTATTGTTGTTTAGAAGTCAAATGCCGACCACTTAAAAATAATAGTAATTAAATGTAATTACAATTAATACTATTTTAGTTTAGTTAAATAGTTGATATACCTACTTACTTAAGGTTCTTTTATATCAAATTTATTTATATTTTATTGTTTTTGTGCTATAAATGTTATTGATGTTGAAACGCCGAAGTCTCCCCTCTCGGAGGTGAGCGCTAATGGCTGCAAAACAGTTTTTTTTAAACTAATGTAGCTGTTAACAAACACAAAAAATTGTAAACCTGTTTTTGTTCCAATAAAATATTTGATTTGATTTGACTCGAATCGAACTGATTAATCATTATCAATCAAAACATTTTAATAACACTTAATCTTTAAATAAATTGATGATGATCGTTTTAAAATCTTAACATCCGTTTATGACTAAGTAAATGCTTCAAAACGAATTAATAATAATCCTCTTACATAGATTCCTATTTACTGATTATTCAAACAAATGTGTTCTTTAGAAATTATCACTGCTACAGCGGTTACGCACTACGTGCGATCGAATCCGATCAGAATTCGAGACATGTCGGTCCGAGGTAGCTATCATCTGACTAGCCTTTTCCCAACTATGTTGGGGTCGGCTTCCAGTCTAACCGGATGCAGCTGAATACCAGTATTTTACATGGAGCGACTGCCTATCTGACCTCCACAACCCAGTAACTGGGTAATACAATACCCCTTGGTAAGACTGGTTGTCCGACATTCAGGCTTTGATGACCCGTAACTACAGTCAAAGATTTACAAATGACAGCCGGGACCAACGGCTTAACCTGCTTTCCGAGGCACGGAGGGGTCTTGGTATGTAAAGATGGTCACCCATCCACGGACCAACCGCGGCAAGCGTAGCCTAACCTAATAGATCGGTCCGTGCGACTGTCATTACTTAGCCACAAGTCCCTCGGTCCGAAGTAGCCATACCTAGTACTATTTGTATGGAGGGGTGGCGCACTTGATCCGAATTCTGTCCGTCCAAATTTAGAACATTACCAATTCGGATTGAACTCGGATCTTGAATTCGGATTCGGATCGAACGTAATGCGTAACCGCTCTTAGGCTCCTGTCCCACCGCCGACGAGGAATCGACTGCTATCAACGTTTTTCTCTCTCAAAAACCGTACAAAAAATTGTAGATTCCATGTAGGTTAAAGAGATAATAATATACATAACATAACATCACGCCTGTAATCCCCGAGGGGTTAGGCAGAGGTGCACCCACATTTCGCCAGTTATGTTTAAGTCCCATGTAATAGGGGGCGAGCCAATTGCCATCAACTGGGCATAGATCCAGACTCCGGGCTGCTACTGAGAAATTCCGGATGGAAAAACGCAATAACAATTTTCCCGACCCAGGAATTTAACCCAGGGCACAGATGAATACAGATGGAATACTCCGCAGTTTAGGTATGACGTTACAAGTACGCGGCGGGCCCGTCTTGTCGGGCCAATTCAGTGAGCGTAACGTAGTCAGAAGATATAAGAGTCGCGCGATAGAAAGAGAGGCAACTTCTAGGTGAATATAACTGTAGGTGATTAGCGTTGTGCGACCTGAATTGCACTTTATTGTGTCGTGACAAGAGTCGCTTTTTATTTAAATTTTTCGTTGTGTCCCATCTGTATTAATATGTGCCCAGGGCCTCATGCTCAGCTACTAAATAACGAAGCAGTTCCATCAGATATCTCCCTATCTTAACAAAATCAGAACTTCAGTAAGTAATTGAAACCGTGACCATGTATATAAACGTACCGAACAAACATTAATGCTCAAGTTTGCATTCATAATATTACATAGAACAGGCGTGGTATATTTTTATAACGTTCAGTGAGACGTAATAATAGGCGGAAATTAGCATAATGACGAAATTACCATGACATTCAGAGTAGACCATAAGTACCATAGATAATACGCACCCATGGTCGGTGGCCATACGGAAATATTGTTGGATTATAATGTACTTATTAAAATATAACTAGTACCTGGTCGACCGAGCTCTGCTCTGGTGAAAAAAGAGAATACTCATTTAATAGTATTTGTCAGTTCATACTAATTCCATTCTGCCATGACGGTAGGTACTTACTAATTCCATGCTGCCATGTCATTATTCTAAGGTAGCCATCTTGTTCTAAACTTTGGGCGACCGAGCTTTGGTCGGGTGAAAATACGGAGAAAGCGAAAACCGCCCCCATAAACCCCTAATTACAACTTTCATCGAAATCGTTAGAGCCATTTTCGAGAACGTGATTTCATATATTTCTATATATATACAAATATTGCTCGTTTAATAGTATAGGATGTAAGTAATACCCCTGTGATTTGTGGACTCAGTTGGGTATAGTAAAGACATTCTTAATACTATAAGTAATCTATTTTGATTGTGAAGGTTTCTTGCGAATTATGTTTAATTAACCTAAAACCTACACTAATGTAAATTAGTTCTTAACATAACACCACGCCTTGTTTCCCCGAAGGGTTAGGCAGAGGTGCACCCATAGACACCCGCATTTCGCCAGTTATTTTGAAGTCCCATGTAATAGAGGCGAGCCTATTGTCACCAACCGGACACGATTTTCCGCTACTACTGAGAAATCCCAGATGGAAAAACCCAATAACACTTTCCGACCCGGGAATCGAACCTAGGACCTCATGTATTTAAATATCGAAATTTCAAATGTCGTAAGGGACATTCTATTCCCTGTCCCTTACATTTATCCACCGTCGAAATGAAAAAATGAATCTCTATTTCCCTTGAGCACGGCAAGGCATCACGCTAAAATGGCTAAACGGATTTGAATAAAATTTAGCATATGAGTAGATAATGACCCGAAGAAGGATAGAGAATAATATTAATCCTAATATTCCAACGGGATCGAGACTTATGCGGGTGAAACCGCGGGGCGCAACTAGTACGAAATAAATCTTGACTGTCAAAGAGAAACATCGAGGGCAAACCTGGAATTAATGGCATGAAATTCTGAAGTCACCAACATACAGTGAGCAAGCATGTTGAAAAGCGGTCATCTATTTGGAACCACCTTGCTCTTGCGCTCGTTATTTATCTGTTCTTTTAGGGATCTCGCGAACTAGACGGCACTTGGTCGCAACAGTCAAGTAGCCGCACACCATACAATACCGCTAGACGGCCACGACTGGCCGGACTCGTAGCCGTCTAGTACACGAGATCCCTTAGGTTAAAGTTATGTCTACAACAGCTAGCTTCTACCCGCGACTTCGTCCGCGTGTTTTTTTTTGTCCCATCAAGGCCCACCCCGTCGCATCGCATCGCCCGCTCGCGCTGTTACTTCGTTTTGCTCAGCATTCTTTCTGATTTTTAGGGTTCCGTAGTAAACAAGGAACCCTTATAGTTTCGTCATGTCCGTCTGTCTGTCTGTCTGTCTGTCCGAGGTCTTGCTCCGAGACCCTTAGTACTAGAAAATTGTAATTTGACATAGGTATACATAATAATTACGCCGATAAAGTGGTAAAACAAAATTGGGTTCATCCTTAAGGTACCCGATCCTTGAGGGACCCGTCCTTTAGGGCCCCGATCCTTGAGCACCCCGATAAATTTGACTATCTTTTTTTGTTATTTTTGCCATTATCACCATCGATACAAAAAGTGCTTCAAAGTACATTAATTAAATAATGTGTAGTCTAGAGTTAAACTGATATAATTTTATGTTATTCTATATTTTAAATCCCTAGAAATACTAAAGACGAGTCAGAAAAGTGGACCCATTGTTAAAAAATCTACCTGGCCACTAACTAGTTATAATGAAACAATAGATATACCATTAAACCAATAAAAATACCAATAAATCTGTCTCTTTTACGCATGCATAACAATATACTTTTCTATCTCTTTCAATCATGCGAAATAATTACTAATAGCGCTAAGCAAATAATAAGAAAGTTTAGTGAGTCACACGAAGATGTCGGGGGAAGGACCTTCTGTTCTGGAGGACTTAGTGGAATCATAATTTGACAACAAATAGATTAGGTGGAAAGTGGTTATTGCATTCCGGACATCTTTAGACAATAAAATAAAATAAAACGTACGCGTGTTTTATAAGCTGCATTATGGACCTAAAAGCGGTGAAATAGCAACTGTGTTATTACTTAAAACACAAAAAATGGTTAAAAGACAAAAGTTCTTCATTAAAAATGTTAAACTTAATAGAGAAAGGTTAAATTTACTAAAACAATTAGATATGTATTCTTTTAATTTGGAACAAAGTACTAGGAAATACAACATTGACACAGAGCGCTTGCAATCTGAACTTCACCATTTACAGCAGAAACTTAGTTCAATGACTAACAGATATAATACCTCTGAACATCTAATGAGGGAATATGTGCTGGCAATGAATGAGCTGGTAAACTCACAAACAAACAACTGTGAGCAGTGTCAAACACCGTCCAAAGTACTTACACCGGACCATTCATTGACAACATGCAATACCACCTCACCGCAGCCGTGTGTTGATTTGACATTTCCTGCTATCAATAGTTCAAATACACCATCTAAACAAATTGTAAAAAATGATGTAGTATTATTTTGTGATGAGATTGGAAAGGACTTAGGCCACTTGTTGACAGATGAATATCCAGGACACTCCATAATAAATTACTGTATGCCTGGTTGTTCTTTATTTGATATCATGAAAAAAATTAATAAATGTAACTTTAACCAGGGCACTACATTATTAATTTTTATGGGTAATAGGGGAAATGTGAACAAAGGAGAATTGCTCCAATATTATAAAACATTGTGTAATCTAAGTTTAAAAAAAATTGTGTTGTTTACATTTCCATATAGTAACAGTTTGCCACAGGAAGAAAATAACTTAAGATTTAAATTAAATATGACATTGTATAATTGGACATTCAATAATAATCTGTTCCATCTAGTTGACACCAACAATTATGTTGGTAATAATTAATATTTGACAAGAGATAGATATAATATTTTTATGTATAATACTATCTTTCTAACTATTGCAAAGGACAGATAGCTGTGTCGCTATCATATTTTTTTTCTATTTCAGCCAAAAATTTGGCTAAACAACTTGCTTCTTTTGAGCAATGCAACAACATTTTAAATAGTTCTGCCAATATTTTGGCAACAACTAATGACATTAATTATCATTTAAATTAGAAATTAGGACAATAGAGGAAACCTCTTGCTTAGTAAATAAAGAAAATTTAAATACTGGTTTAAATCATCAAAATGTTAAAAAAAGTTCTTCTTTGATATCTCACCCATCAAATTGTAGTAATCTAAATAAATGTAATAATAATACTCTAAAAATTGTTCATCAAAATATACAGGGTGTGATAGGTAAGGAATTAGAATTGGAGTTGTTCATGAACTGTAGTAATATTGATATCCTATGTGTAACTGAACATTGGTTGAAAGTCCACCAGTTCATGTTCAGCTTTAACAACCACCAGGTTGCCAGCTCATTCAGCAGAGTTAATATGATACGTGGTGGCTCTCTAATAATTGTTCGTAACAATATGAAATTTAAAGAACGTAAGGATATTGTGAGCCTCTCTGTTGAGCGAGTTATTGAAATAGCTTGCATTGAGCTTGAGCGATTCATTGTAATGAGCGTGTACAGGCCCCCATGTGCTTCATATGATATTTTTGAGAAATGTATGGAAGAAGTATTATTAAAAACTTATAACAGTAATAAAACAGTTTTAGTCTGTGGAGATTTCAACATTAATATACTGGAAAAATCTGCTGTAGTAAATAAATTTATAACTTTATTAAAGTCATATAATTTGTACAATACATTCTTTGAGCCGACTAGAATAACTGCCACTAGTGCTACCTGTATTGACAACATTTTTACAAACTTAAGGCCTTCCAGCCATTTAATTATAAATGAGTTGGACTCTGATCACTGTGGCCAGTTAGTCACTTTCCCTCTGAAAACAGTCAGAGCTCAAAGAAAACTTGTAAGTTTTGTTCCTGTAAATAAAAGTCGCTTAGGACAATTTAAAAATAATTTAATGGAAAAACTACCGGGTTTGCCTTATCATGATGACCCGGATCAAGCTTACACTTTACTATTTAACCTCATCAATTGTGAGTTTAATAAGATTTTCACCTCAAAAACATTGCCTGTTTGTGACCGCGTTCTATTTAGTGATTGGGCAACACCAGGTATTTACAAAAGTAGGCAGAGGTTATTTGAATTGTATCATGAAAAAACATGTAACCATGATGAAACTTTTAAAGAATTTGTTAGGAAATATTCTAAAACTTTTAAAAGAGCCTGTTCCTCAGCAAAAGCCATAAACATTAAAAATAAAATAAAATCTTCTGGAAATAAAATTAAAACAACTTGGAATATTATTAATTCAGAAACGGGAAGAACGACAGTACGGAATCGTGACTTCCATCTAAAAATCAATGATGTAGATATTAAGGCAGACGTGGAGGTGGCAACTGAGTTTGAAAATTTCTTTACTAATATTCCCATTCTAACAACCAAAACTCTGTCATCGTCGTCCTCCACTTCTGCTTACTCAATACTTAAAGAATGTGTACCAGAATGTGACAAACTTTTTGAATTCACAATTATTACTGCTAAAGACATTATAGAATCTTTTAAAAAACTTGATGTAAAAAAAACTGCTGACCTTTGGGGATTATCAGTACATACCGTGTCCTCAATAATTGATGTTATTTCACCCTTCTTAGCAATCGTTTTTAACTCTTGTATTGCATCTGGTGTATTTCCTGATCTGATGAAACTTAGCAAAGTGATTCTACTGTTCAAATCTGGCAGCACAACTGATCCTACAAATTTTCGGCCTATTTCGATATTACCCACATTGAGCAAAATCTTTGAAAAATTAATTTTAAAACAAATGTTGGGACATTTCAATGCACATAATTTACTTCATCTGAAACAGTTTGGTTTTACAAAGGGTCGTTCAACTACAGATGCGGGCGTGGAATTACTAAAGAACATATTCGAGGCCTGGGAGGAGTCGCAAGATGCTCTTGGCATTTTCTGCGACTTGTCCAAGGCCTTCGATTGCGTACATCATGATACACTCATCAGGAAACTGTACCACTATGGTATGAGGGACAAGGCTCTTGACCTTCTGACTTCTTACCTGAACAACAGAATTCAGAGGGTCGATGTTAATGGCAAGAGATCTGCAGGATCTGCGGTCACCATGGGCGTTCCGCAGGGTTCAATTCTTGGTCCTTTTTTATTTCTAATTTATATAAATGACTTGCCCTATCACATAAGGGATAATCACAAGATCGTATTATTTGCAGATGATACTTCCCTCATTTTTAAAATCAAACGTCAGTTAGTCAACTTTGAACAAGTTAATGATGCACTCTCTAAAGTTGTGCATTGGTTTAATGTAAATAATCTTCTCCTGAACGAAAAAAAAACTAAACTCATTAAATTTTCAATGCCAAATGTCAGGCAGCTATCTACCAATGTTCAGGTTAATGGAACAGAATTGGACCCTGTTGAGTCAACAGTTTTTCTTGGAATCACTATTGATGGTAAATTACAATGGGGCCCACACATAGAAAAATTGTCAGGAAGGCTAAGTTCGGCCGCCTATGCTGTTAAAAAAATTAGACAGATAACTGACGTGGATACAGCCAGAATTGTTTATTTTAGTTATTTTCATAGTCTTATGTCATATGGGATTCTTCTCTGGGGAACCTGTGCGGACATTAATACTATATTTGTTCTACAGAAAAGGGCTGTTCGAGCCATTTACAACCTAGGTCCAAGAAATTCCCTTAGAGAAAAATTCAAAGAAATAAATATTCTGACTGTAGCCTCACAATATATTTTTGAAAACCTATTGTATGTACACAAAAATATATCAAATTTTAAGAAAATGTCCGATATTCATAGTTTAAATACCAGGAATAAACACAACCTTACTGTACATCGCACACGTCTCCACAAAGTAGGCAACTCATTCATGGGTCAATGTATACGTTTTTTACAACAAACTCCCTATTGACATTCGAAACTTACCCATTAAACGATTTAAAATCTGTATTAAAACCAAACTTTGTAGAAAAGGGTACTATACAATTTCAAATTATTTAGAAGATAAAAAAGCTTGGGATTGAACTGCTCGCTCTGCTAAGCCTTGTGATAAAACCATAGAACTAGACATTTTAATTATTATGTAAAATCAACATATACCAGTTTTATAAAACGTTGACATTGTTGGAAAATATAATCAAAATGACATGATTACTTTGTAAAGTATTATATTATTTTAACTATTGTGAATGTGAGGACTATGTGGATATTATTTTTATTTCTCTTCTAGTTTTAGTGATGGTCTGGCAGTTTGAGTAGTTTTTGCGGCCTACCCAAATGTCCTTTCTTTGGTATTGCTCGTCGAGTTGAGCTCCTTAAGTTCTAAGTTGAGCTCCACGATTACTGACAAATGCTTGCACTGACTGGACAGGTCCACTCAAATCTGTGTGGTTCTTTCCTCAAAAGACCTTTTCAGACACTAATCTACATGGTCCTCATATGGCCTGACCAAGATTATGTCTGGACTTTAAAAGAGACTGCGACCTCTGAGTTTCTTTCGGCCTTTCTTCTCAGAGTAGTCAGATAGGAAAAGCCGAACTCATCTAGCTTATTTTTAATATTTTTTTATATGACGTGTAAAAGTGATTCCGATATCCTATTTACAGAATAAACAATTTCATTTCATTTCATTTCATTTCATTTCTTAATTCCAACTGATTAATAATTTTGTTAGTTTAACACTTTTGTTGGCAATTATACTTTAAACGACATTGGCATTTTATCAAAGGAGATGTCCGCTTTTTGTAGGGACGTTGGTTTTTTATTCCGAGAAAAATCTAACCAGCATCAAACTACATCTAAATAAAAACGACAAAATATGGAACTAGGAACCACTGAAATAATATTTTTAGATCCCTCCATTTAAGAGAAAAATTATTAACTATTTAAAGTACATCTACCAACCCGCACCGGGCCCGCGTGGTGGATTACGGCCCACTCCCTCTCATAGAGAGGAGGCCTCTGTCCCAGCAGTGGGAACATTTATAGGCTGATGATGATGATGATTTAAAGTACAAATATTTTATTTGTTGATGGCAACTATGATAAATATGACATGTGCACTACATAGCACTATATTATCCTACATAATTAGAAAGGTTTGTTCGTTTTAGGAGTAAATTCTTACTAAAATTAAAATCGATTTTTCTCAAAATTGGAGGTCTTTAAAAATGTATGATATAGTTAGAACTACTAGTTTTTGGGATGTCTATCCAAATATATTTAACTTATTCTGGTTAGAATTATTGAATAATAAAAAACCATTTTAGGACATGTCCTTTATCGGGGTTCTCAAGGATCGGGGCTCTAAAGGACGGGTCCCTCAAGGATCGGGTACCTCAAGGAAAAACCCACAAAATTATGAAAAACATTTTTTTTGCATTTTTTTTTTAGTCTTACACGTAAAGTAGTGAAGTTTTTTTTTTTTTAACCCATGGTGTGGGATATCATTGGAAAGGTCCTTCAAAAACATTGCGAGTTTGTGGAACCATTTTTGGATTTAGGGATTCGTTTGCGAAATATTAAGCTTTAAAGTGCTAATTTTTGTTAGAGTCAAGTGTGTCCCCCCTGCCAGCTAAATGGTTGGTTTTGGATCTGTGAAAAAAATCACAGTAGTAGTTTATATAACGAAATTAAAAGAAAAACTATCACAACTAAGTAGACTTTACAAGTTAACGAGTAATAATCGACCAACTTAACTTTGCAGTTGCAAAAACACGTTTTCCCATACATTTCGTATGGGAGAACATGTTTATCAACTACAAAGTTAAGTTTGTTTTTGGGATAAATTCGTCCCAACTACGGAACCCTTCATTGTGCGTGGTCCGACACGCACTTGACCGGTTTTTTCTTTTTGCTCGGCTCCTATGGGTCATAGGGTGATGTTAAATAGCCTATAAACTTCTTCAAGAATAAGGCTACCAAATGCAAAAAGAATTTTGCAAATCCGAGTGGCAGTTTCCGAGATTAGCGCATTCAAACAAACAAACAAAATAAACTATTCAGCTTTATTTTTAGTAGTATAGATTCCCACAAAACTGGTTTGAAATAAATCAGCATTTCCTTACATTTTTGTTAAGTAGACACAGCTGGTTTTTGTTCTTACATCATCTCCTTGGAAGGGTTATGAGTAAATATGACTCTAATGCCTTGAGCCTTGTCAATCAAAATATGTTATTTAATTTACTACACTAATATATAATATACTTATAATAAAATTGTGAGTTTATATGTAGGGCGTAATCTTCGGAACTCCTGGTCCGATTCCGAAAATTCTTTCACGAATGTGAAGCTACAGTATTGCCGAGTGTCATAGATATATTTTATGTTAAAACAAGAAATTTGAGGCGGACGAAGTCGCGGGCTGAGGCTTGTTACTATAAAAATCTGTCTAAACCCAGTCACAGACCGAGCTTATAATATATATTAATATACTGTGTATATTACATAATATATTAGCAAATCACCACACACGGTAGCTGTACTATAATATATATTTTTGCCCTCATTTGGTCTGCGGTCGTCGTCACGCCACTATCGCATTTTACGTACAAGCTGTGCACGTAAAATGCGGTAGTGGAGCGCGTCATTTCAGACTGGACAAGCTATATCTTGTTAACTTCACAATTTTCTGATACAAATTTAGAAGCCCATTTACAATTTTTTTTTTTAATCTTTATTTATTAACGAGGGTTTGATCACATAGTGAACATGCCACCCTCATAGGAACCCTTTGCAAAGCTTAACGTCTACGCTTAATCCCTAAATTGACTAATTTATATAATATTCTAGCGGCTTTGGATGCTGGAAAAGTTAAAATAATATTACATTCTCCCACTTGACAAATGTTCATATTAAATTGGTCTCTAATCAAATATCTTTCCGCTTCGTTCCGGATACACTCCATCATAATATGAAAAACGTTTTCGAGCACATTGCATTCCGTGCAGTTTGTAGATGTAACTTTGCCCATCAATGCAGCAAAACTATTCAATGGGATGTGTCCGGAATGAAGTCTCAAACTTGTCACGATTTCTTGTCTACTCATATCGGCATTATCGAACCAAGGATAATTCTGAATGGTTGGTTGCATCGTCCGATACCAAATACCTTTTGTTAATGACTTCTCGTTGAAGTATTCTTTCCAAAGTTCATAACATTTCAATCTACTTGCATTAAAAGTCCAAAAACGTATTAATTTTCTTGTTTATTAAAAAACAAGCAGCATAAAAACTAGCCATCGAAACAGCTCATTACGAACCAAGTTTTTGTACCTGAATGCCAGTCCGAAGAGTATGGGATACGACCATCCACTTCTAGTTAGGATATGCACGGAGGTTTGCCACGTTAGTTGAGCGGTTCATTTGTTTGCCAGCCACGCATTCGTGCGTAGCGTGGTTGTGTGTAGATTCCAGTGGAAGATCCTTCAACATTTTCAAACAAAGCGAAGGTAAGTGCTTGCTTAGCTTAGCCACAGATAATATAATACTGCTTAGCCTAGGGGCGCTGTGGAGAAACGCCTTTACTCCAAACTGAGTCTTGCTCCACTTAATTATTTTAATGTTAATTATTCAAGCTGCGACCACTTTATTCAAGAGTATTTAATACTGTTTTTTTTTCACCTGATGTTAAGTGATGATCAGACCGAAGGTGGAAGCCAGTACCACCCGGAATTCTCAACCACAGAGGAACTGGCTATCTTACCTCTAACTGCCGAAACACAACAATGCTGTATTACTGCGATACTGCCGCCAAACATCGCAACCACCTGGTTGTCGAGGCCGCTAGTTACACTCCCTCTAATATACGTATCAATGGAACTCGCCGCCCTAAGCGAATCCTTATCGACCCTGACGACCCCATTACCCTCCTCCAAGAGAGCAGTAGGGAAACCAGTACTGATCCAGCCCGTCCCATCCTTGATGTCCTGCCTGCGGTTGATGCCCTAAGCCGAGGGTCGTACCCCACAGGGGGTGCCCTTAGCGAGCGTTCACCTAGTTTTAATTAGCATAGTTGAATAACCCCTGGCTGGAGGTTTTAAGTGTAGCAGCTTAAGGCACCCACAGGAAAGCCCGGTTAAGTAGTCATGATCTCAGAGGTCAACTGCGAGATGATTAGGTACCTAAAAAAAAAACCACCGAAGTAACAAGGGTGGGTTTTAGTCAGTAAGAGTCTGAAACGCCCTCCCGCTCCACCCAGAGCGGGAGAAGTTATTTGATAATTTCCCACCCAAAAAAAAAAAGGACCTCGTGCTCAGCAGTAGCGCTTGCGACCACTAGACCTATGAGGCAGTCGTGGCGTGATGTTATTATGTCGTGTATTATTATTTTCATGAGTCACCAAAAATACCAGCTTTATAAAGATAAGTGCATACATTATGAGAAATATACCTTCATTATAACAAGTAGCTGTTATCTGCACTGTCAGGTTTTTCCTACGATTGGAAAAACAATCGCCATTTTGGAATCCCCCGAGAAATTTGACGTGATCAAAATGCTTAATAGTTTCTCGGATAGAATAAATTGAGGCTTTTTCTATGGGACTATCCTTCTATTGTGGTTTGAGTTAATTATCATCAGTAACGGGTTTGCTAAGATGACTAATATTTACAAATTACCTACGTGAAGGAAAACTAGAATACTAATATTCAATCATTATAAATTATTTTTATTACAAAATTAATCGGTTGACAGACACTGTGCGAGAGACAATAGAAGTTTTATTGTTATTTTAATTATTTTATTTTATTTTTGTAAAGGTACTCAAATCTCAATTCTTTATTGCGTTGGTAGGGAAATAATTATATAAGTCACAATTATGGACCCTGTCGGGCACAGCATAGATCAAGTAGGAGAGAGGAGGAAGAGCACTGGTCGTTCAATGTGACAAATTATTTTATTAGTTAAATAGTTAGTAAGTTATATATTTATTAATACAGAATTCAATTTATGAATTAATAATTAATATTATTATTTACTCCACCGACTTATTCATTAATAACATATTACATAAAATAACTTATATATCTATTAGTAATGTGAAGAAGTACACAGCTTTGACATAGATAAAAAATACATACCAATTAGGAGAATTAATTTAAAGTGATTTCAAATGAACTAACTTATTTTTTATTACAATGAAAGATAAATAAGAGCTATTTTACCTTAGGAAGACAATATAAAAGAAAATATAACATCAGATTTACTTAATTAATTAATAATTAATAGATAGGTACTCATTTTTTTTTGTTTTTAAATTTTGTTGTGATTATTATACATAAGACGACTGCAATAAACGTGATCAAATGTTATGAATGGTTTATAACAATAAAACTTCTTGGGATAGTAACAATAAAACTTCTATTATCCTTTCAACTGTCTTTAACGAAACACAATAGAATTTTAACTGTTATCCACCTCAATGAGGCGTCGTAACAGATGATGAGTTATGCCTGTGGGCGTTTACTGTCTCTCTTCGAATGGGGGTAGGCAGAAACAAAAGAACGCCACCTGCTACGATCCTAACATACTCCTTTTGCTTCGTTTATGTTCATACATTTGGTCATACACGCACGCCCCGGTTGTGAGTACTACACAGTCACGCACCCGACCTTCCTGAAGAACATCACCAATAAGGGCAATAAGCCCTCTGGACTTGAAGTTCCCGCAGACAAGCGCGACGTGACTCTGGTGGAACAATTTCCATGAATATTTCACAGAAGTTGTTCTACCAGTGTCGCGTCGCGTCTGGCTGTATTCGTCTAAAATTGCTAATAACACAGTGATGAGTACTGTTTTATAAGCGATTTCAGTTAAGCATGGTGATCCATGCTTCATCGTGCTACAACATGTAGGTATATAGAAAGATGTGTATTCTCTGAGGCCATTATATCCTACGTCCATATTATTACTTAGATACACCCATATCAGTGTAATATCGAACACCAGGATACAACAAAATTTCAACTTATCTCTCGATTAATCCGATCCGAATAATCGATATTTCGTTACCTTCACAATGAGTCAGGATTTCCTCGGAGCCCCTACATTGTAATGGATGACGTATGTATGTACAGTCCAACGCACGTCAAAGTCACACTTGAACTTTGAAAACTGCCGTAATGCTAAGAAATAAAGGCGTTTTCAAAGTGGAATTGGAACTATGTACGTGCGGTTGATTGTATCTGGGTATAAGGACTGTAAGTAAGCAGTGTTCAAGGTCGGTTGGTGACATTTGGTCGAGAGGAAGTGGCGCGTTAGGCTGACTGTAAGCTTTAGACTTTTATTTATCGCCGGTAAGATGTGTTGGGGAAGTGTCAAGTGTCAGGAACTGCCGATTATCTGTGCTAAAATGGCGCGTCTACAGTTTAAAGGACGTTGTTCGACGTCCATACATCGTTCGCCTAAGAACCAACAGAGACGTAAATTTACTTTTTCTGTTCTAAATAATGCATATATTCGATTGAATCTAAATTAAAATCATAGATACTGCTGAGAATTGTAAAAAATCTAAATCACTTTAGGATTTTAATAGAAACATTCACACACAAACTTAGCGTTTATTAGTGAAAATAAATTAGATTTTATCTTCAAACGTTTCATTACATACTATTAGTGTAGTCAGAACCATTCTTTCTTTAAACTAATTTATTTGTAGTTGGTAGATATTATAAAAATGTACTCTGAGTAAAACAACTCTGTTCTCTAAAATCACAGACATATAAAGATCAGCAGACCAAACATTCGCTAAAAATTGCGTAGCCATTACGCACACATAGGAATGTTGTCAATACAGAGCCGAACTAAGGCGGGTTGCCGGTATTTTCTAACGATATTGAAACAACCATTATAGGCACTTACTGAAAATCCGTGAAAATCTATATTCTCTGGGTAAAAGAAGTGTAGATAAAGTCAATAAAGTCAATCAATCAATTATTACCTCCCGAATGAAATTTCAAAGTTATGTGAGTAGCCTATTTATGTATACTTGCCTATGCCTATGTTCATGTTATCCACCACACAGATACAGGGTAACATAATTCATTTTATAATTTATTACTAATAGCATGTGTGTGTACACTGACAATCTGCACTTTGCAGTATTCTGGAACAATGGTGCCGATTCCCTTGTTCACAAACTAAACTAAATTTAAGTTCAGTGCATCTTTTTCTTTCGCGCACTCCTATTTATGTAAACACCTATGTTTCACAAATAAACGTATTGATTGATTGATTGATTCTATTTCATTAAGAAAAGGACAGAAGATAAATTTTAGTTTAGTCCTGTCAAATTAATAAAGGTTTCATACGTGTTGATTCATAGGCCATTTTCAATAATGTCCTTTTACGACTGCCTTGTTGTTCTAGTAGTCGCAAGTGCTACTACTGAGCATGAGATCCTGGGTTCGATTCCCGGGTCGGGCAAGATGTTATTGGGTTTTTTTCATCAAGAATTTCTCAATAGCAGCCCGGAGTCTGGATTTGTGCCCGGTTGATGGCAATAGGCTCGCATGATTTATTCTTCGTTCGTCCTGTCCCACATTCCAAAAACATCTTAGTTTATCCCATAGCACAATTAAAGTTGTGCTTCGTCCCGAATCACAAGTACATTAAAGGTACAGTCAACAAAAAAATAATGTACTTATTTGAAATTTTTGAAACAATAATAATTCAATAATAACACAATTTTAAACATTTACTTAGGTATAAATCATCTTTATTATCCAGTATCACAATCAATTGCGATTTGTTACGTGCACTGTAGAGACTGCCCTTAACATTACATAAGTTTGGTAATTTTTCTTCTACAATGTCGGTTCCTCTGTCCTTTAATCTTCTTAAACCGGCATTAAAGATAGATGGGATCGATTTCCCATCCGCAGCTCTTGCTTCTTTCTTGCAGCGATGTAATTCCTCTTTAATGTCATTTTTTGATTGACTAGGTGTGCAAACGTAATGATTTAAAATCTTTTGAACACTATTATCCACTGTTACCATACCACCACGGCACTTTCTTTTCACTCATCTCAAAATTATTGAGCCATTTTTGTTCTTTCGTTTTTGTGTGTGTTCATAACCACCATATAGCAGAACAGGTTCACCTCATCTGGATTCTAAAAATGAGATCGGCTCCCGTGAGGTAGATGGTAAACTAAGATTTGGTTCCATTGTAGAACAACTGAAATTAAAGCATAAATGATTAAGCTTTTTAGTTATTATTTGTTTATTGTTATTATTCTTTATTAGCAATTATTAGCTTGACATTATTGTTACCTTAATTAGTATTATTTAAATATAAGAAAAATTATTTGGTATTTAACTTCTAATTTATCAATAATAGGTACTTCAGATAAAAATATTAACTTACCTATAACAAATTCGATCAATTCTCAATCTCACTTTACACACACTTTAACCAGGTGACGAATGAGTATCTGAATGCACTGTGCATCACGGGAGCTAGCGTGAATCCCATTTTTCAGATAACGAAAACTAATGCTATAAGCCAAATGAGTCAATACAAGCAAACAAACAAAGGACGCAATAAAAAAGGGGTGGTCATTTTTTTACCTGCTCTTTTGAAAAAATTTCAGTGACGTCAGTTGTTTACAAATAACTTGCTCACTAAAAGTGGCTAAAGTGTGTTATTATAAAATAATACGGGCAAATTTTCTGTCGCGGAGAAGACAGAGAGGAGCGGTTGTTTTAAAAAGTTGATGTTAAATATTTAATATTAAGTAACTCTTTTTTGCCGATTGTACAAAAAAGTAAGTTTGGCATATACAAAAAAAATATGGGCCGTAGAAGGAATATATAATAGGACGAAGCGGGAATAAAAAATTTAAATTATATTTTGGGACGTAGGAAGCATATTGTTTGGGACGAACCAGGATTTTTTTATGTAGGACAAAACTCAGTAGGCCAAACGAAGAATAAATCGCTCGCGATTATCTATGGGACTTAAATAATAACTGGGGAAATGTAGATGTACTATATATAGTACATCTACATTTTCATAGGTGCACCTCTGTCCAACCCTTCGGGGAATAGAGGCGTGATATTATATTATGACGTATTTTCTTTTTATGAAACTATTATTTAAATACTGAACTATTATTTTATTATACAGTAAACATTTTCTTAATTTAACAATAGCAAAACTAAACAGTCTGGTTGCAACCGTCCTAAACGAAATTAAATATTTTTTCACCTTTTCTACTCTGACGCATACAATTTCTCGCATACGTATTTAGTACATACATAAACTCACGCCTTCTTCCCATGGGGGTAGGCAGAAACTACAGAACGCCACCTGCTACGATCCTTACATACTCCTTTTGCCTCGTTTACGTTCATACATCTGGTCATACACGCACGCAGATTGCGAGTACTACGCACCTGACCTTTCTGAAGAACATCAGCAATAAAGTCACTATTTATGTCCTCCGAGGGCGTCCCCTCGCGGCGTTACCAGCTTTGTAAACCTTTTGTTAATCGCCTTTCATTCATCCTCTCAACAAGACCAAACCTTCTTTAAATTTTTGTCACTACATATTCTTTTAAACCGCACCGTTGCCTTATCACATCATTCCTCCGATTTCTCGCATTGTCATAAATAAAAGGACAAAATTCACTACAGGCCGTTGCTACATAATCACAGTATTTTACGACAGTCGCACAAATGTTAATGATACCTTCAATTGTTTTGTAGGGTGATTATTACGCGAATTACTCCGAAACAGGCAAAAAAATTAAGTGCAAGAAATGTATGTAATTTTAATTTGATTACCGTTGATTGATGAAATGGACCAATTTGAGGCGAATTATTGCTGGTATTTCGACAAGATTTTTTTCTTTTGTTAAGGGCAAAATAAAATTGCATTAACTCGCAGTGGAGCTTATATTTTACTAAACAAGAGTTGTGTGCAACCTTACTCCTTGTATGTTCATCAACATCGATATGTTGTAATCTGATGGAAGCCTGGTATGGTTTTTACCGTTGCCGTGTTCCTATATTTTTGCTAGGACACTATAGTCTAGACACTTTTTAAATTAATGAACCTCTTTTGCGCTTCTGATGCACACTTTTTTAAATAATGGAGTCTCTTTTTATTTTCTGGCGATTTGATTACAGTTGATCGCAATAACTAAGCTGGGGTACCCCGACCAAATGGGTTAGGGTAGGTTGGAACTGTGACTAACCACGCGCTAGCCAAATCGGTCGCAGCAACTAAGCTGTGGCACCCCGACCAAATGGGTTAGGTTAGGTTAGGTTAGAACTGTGATCAATCTCGCACCAGCCGAGCGAGCGCTGCATCGAAATTGGTCGCAGGTTACTTTGCTATTAAGTATTTTTAGAACACCAAAATAGGAATTATTTGAGGTTTACAAAAAGAAGCGCAATCATTATTATGTTCAATAATGTTTAGGAGACCAAAAAAACTTTTTTACAAAAAACACAACCGACTTCCAAACTACAAAGTGAAAAATAACTTTAATTTCGGAAGTCGGTGTCTTTGGATCAGATCAGTATTTTAGTTTTTTGACACCGTCTTCCGAAATTAAAGTTATTTTTCACTTTGTAGTTTGGAAGTCGGTTGTGTTTTTTGTAAAAAAGTTTTTTTTTTTCACTTTCTAGTGGGTTGGTTTGTAATTTATCTAAGTTACAATAGCCTTATGTCAACTGCTCATCAAAAATACCCAAATCGCTATAGATGTGCCTTTAATATTTGAAGAGTTCCCTCGATTTCTCCAAGATCCCATCATCAGATCGTGACCAAATGACAATGGGACTAACTTGAAAGTATACCCTTTCAAACAAAAAAAGAATTTTTCAAATCGGTCCAGCCGTCTTCGAGTAATCGGGGAACATACATTAAAAAAAAATATCCCGACGAATTGAGAACCTCCTCCTTTTTTTGAAGTCGGTTAAAAATGGGAATAATTGATTAAATATATACCAACTTAACAAAACAAAGTTTAGATTCTCAACAAAACGCACTGTCATGGCGATGGCGCCTTGTTTATGCTCCAAGGTATTTCTATTTATATCCAGTACGTCGGGAAAGTAGCGGCTACACTGGCTACCTACCTAGCTGTGAGCTAACTAGTACATTTATTCTGCGCAGACGCCGCTTTCCCCACTTATCTGACGAGGTTGTTACAAGAGCTAGTGCTTCATTAAGTAAACGTAGGTAGATTGATTGTGATTGCTCTGATCTACTCTGAAGGTATAGTCAGTGATCTGACATTGGTATCCACCTCACCAAGTTAACTGCTAGGTAGCATGAATACTTACTTCGGGTCACTGACCAATCAATCTGCCTAGCCTTTTCCCAACTATATTGGGGTCGGCTTTCAGTCTAACCAGAAGCAGCTGAATACCAGTATTTCACATGGAGCGACTAGGCAGTCTGACCTCCATAACCCAGTAATTGGGTAACACGATACCCCTTGGTAAGACTGGTTGTCAGACTTTCCGACTTCTGACGACCCGTAACGACTGTTAAAGATCTACGAATGACAGCCGAGACCAACGGCTTAACGTGCTTTTCGAGGTACGCAGAAGTCTCGGTATGTAAAGATGGTCACCCATCCACAGACTAACCCCGGCAAGCGTAGCTTAACCTTATGGATCGACCCGTGCGGCAGTTATTACTTAGCCACGAGCTCCTCTCCCTCGGGTCTCCTATCGAACTACGATAAAAATGACCACTGTCCCGTGATCTCAATTTGTAACCAGTAGTAGGGTAAGGCAGAGGTGTACCTATATAGTACACCCACAGTTCACCAGTTATGTTCAAGGCCCATGTAATAGGGGGCGAGTCTATTGCCATCAACCGGGCGAAAATCCAGACTCCGGACTGCTACTGAGAAATTCCAGATGGAAAAACCTATAAACACTTTGCCCGATCCGAGAATCGAACCCGAACCTCATGTACAGCAGTAGCGCTTGCGACCACTAGACCAATGAGGCTCAAACTGCAATGACTAATCCGAAAGGACTTTTAAAAACCGATGATGTATGATAATTCATTGGTGGTGATTCTCTTGTACACCGAACTAAACTAAGTAAACTATCACCAAAATTCCTTACTTTTGGCTATGAGAATCTTAAAACTATTCTCCAAAAAAAAAACTATAAATTTAAAAATCATTTTGACACAACTAAAATCGAATTTGACAATCGCGACTCCACGTGGTACTTATTAGCTCTACTCCGTGAATTTTTTTTAGAGCTGGAGGCGCGCCGCAGCTTCGACATGTTTTATATGGAATTTTTCACTTTTTTAATGGAAAATTTTAAAAATTATTACCTACATGTTGAGTTTTAGGGGTTTATGGGTCTTCTATCCAATTCGACACGCGCGGGGTTGATCACAGTTCTAATCTAACCTGTTCCTTGGTCGGGGTAAGTACTAGTTTAGTTATTGCGTCCAATTCGGAACACGTGAGGTTGGTCACAGTTCTTACTTAAGCTAGTCCGTTTAGTATCCTAGCTAGATACTGCGACTAACTGTGAGAGGATCAATGAAATAATTCCCGTATATTATTACCTATTGTTGTAGGTACCATGTCATTAAGTAATTAATAACCACTGTACTTATAAGTGTTGGCATTCTTGGCAGCAACGCAAAGGAATCGGGAATTCTTACTCACGATCTTTAAAATACCACTGAGTCATGACAATTGTATGTTTTTGTGTGACTGTCCCTTTGCACTGTGACTGGATTTTCCATGATTGGCAATATTATTGTTGCATTTCATTATCTTTAGTACTTATAGTTTTTACTTCTAGGTACTGTACCATGGACCTTTCAATATATTGTTGCTTGGCTCTGCTTTCTACCTACTTAATACTTAACAGACAAACTGTCTCACAAAGAACTATTACTGCCCGGGTGGCAAGGAAAAAACGTCTGCGTATTTTATTCTTTTCATTTGAAATCTTGTCTATTTTGGCGTTAGATGTCACAAGTTTTAATTCCACCTTGTCGGGTCTTGTGCTTAGAATTTAATTAAAAGCTTCCAAAATAAAAAAGCTTAACATTTTGGTCCAATTTAAATTATTTTATTTCACATAAACCTACAAGGGCACTTATGAAACGTCAGAAGCTAGGTGCACGGTTCCAATTGGTCGCTTCCTATGGAGAAGAGCCGGCAACAAACTCCACGGTTACTCTTTTCAAAATAAATGGTTTCTACAATGTTTTCAAATTACAGTGTTAATAGGTATGGGAGGACAGTGTAGGCCTATCAATAAGTACCAGGTACTTAGTAAAATAGAAAATGGTCCACAAGTCTACAGCCTACAACGTTCTCACATTCACAAAATTTAAAAGAAAAGAATCTATATACAAGATAAACAAAATAGTAAAAATAAGGACCTATTTAAACCAAATGACATGATTATCACTACAGCTGTACCAAATCTAATTTGATTAAAAAAATATAGGAAATTGTAGGTATATAATGTCAAGTTCAAGTCAGTTTTGTTATTTTTATTATTCACTAAAAAAGGATACGCAGAGGTCACTCGCCATGATTTTATTATATGTATAATCTTGCCTTAGGTGTCTTTTTTTTAAATAACAAAAATAATTATATGCTTCTAATTTTGTTGAGATGTCCGTTTTGCCTTTGTATGGGAACTTGTGTCACCATCATCATCGTCTATATCTGATATAACTTTTATGATATCAACCATTTATTATTATTTTATTATCTCCATTCGTCTATCTGTTTGCCAATTTACTTCTAATATCATAAAAACCATCTTTGTTTACTGTATGTATCAGATCTTATCTAGAATATTATCAAATCTGCCTAGCCTTTTCCCAACTATGTTGGGGTCGGCTTCCAGTCTAACCGGATGCAGCTGAATACCAGTATTTTACATGGAGCGACTGCCTATCTGACCTCCACAACCCAGTAACTGGGTAATACGATACCCTTGGTAAGACTGGTTGTCAGACTTTCGGGCTTCTGACGACCCGTAACAACTGTCAAAGATCCACGAATGACAGCCGGGACCAACGGCTTAACGTGCTTTCCGAGGCACGGAGGAGTCTCGGTATGTTGAAATGGTCACCCATCCACGGATCAACCCCGGCAAGCGTAGCTTAACCTGACCGATCGACCCGAGCGACTGTTAGTATTTAGCCACGAGCTTGAATATTATATCAAGGTAAAAAGATTATCTATTATTGATATGTTGTTCGCAACTATTCAACTATTTCCACCTTATCTTCAATGATAAAGTATCTACAAAACAATTAAGATTTGAGTGCATCGTTGTCAATGAAGCTATATACGTGGATTAAATCATAAATAGGTTACTTACTGTTTTTAACCGACTTCCAAAAAGGGGGAGGTTATTATGTTCGTAGTGTATGTTTGTTTCTTTTTTTTGTTTTTTTTTTTATGTATGTCCACCGATTTCTCCGTCATTTGTGGACCGATTTTGAAAATTCATCTTTTTTTTTTGAAAGGGTATGCTCTCAAATTGGTCCCATATAAATTTTATTAACTTTGCTTGGGTTGTTTTTGAGTTAGCTACAAAATGCGTATTTTTTTCCCACTTAGTATGTAGATGATATTATTATGATAAGTTCCTGTCACTGGTAGCAGGTAGTGGTATTCGAATGTGTGTGGGGCAGGTACCACAACTAAAAAGTGAAAAATAAAAACTTGTACTGTTTTTTTTTTTTTAAGCCGGTTGTTTTTTTTTTTTTGTAAAAAGTTTTTTATTAAGTGGATTTAAAATACCTAGTTATAATACTGTCAATTCAATTGTTTTAACAGCAGATTAAAATTTCATCTTTGAATAGGTGGTAGGAATAAAGGTCACTTTTGTAGCGGCAACGTCACTTGTGAACTACGCATCACACTTATCACGCAAAATCCTGCATCGCGCAAGCGGAGTTCGACGCGCGATTAGCATATAATACAACGTTCCGACATCAACCGTCGGGCAGTAGCCCACCAAACACAACACCCATTTGGTCATCCTCCCTTTTCTATGGAGGACGAAAAACTTTCCACCCTGTTCCTCATACCTCTATATTTTCTTATCTGTGAGCAAGCCGTGATATTTTTGAAGCTCAATTTAATCTTTCGGATTGCATCTACCACTAAGAGCTTGCTTACAAAAGAACTCAGTGACGTTCTACTTACTTAGCCAGTTTTATTTTCGTCATTGATACTCTCTGCTCATAGGACGATGGCGGATTATGACTGAAGGGTTAAGTAGAGGTGTACCTATAAGTACTTCCACATTTGGCCAGTTACTTTAAGTCTCATATAATAGGGGGCGACCCTACTGCCATCAACCGGGAACAAATCAGACTCCGGGCTGCTACTGAGAAATTCCAGATGGAAAAATCCAATAACACTTTGGCCGACCCGGAAATTGTTCAGCACTAGCGCTTGCGAACACTAGAACAACGAAGCAGTAAAATTATCATCCACAACAAATGTTTTATCTCATCTATAATCCTCTACTTCCTTACACAAATGGTTGCTTTAAGATTACCGATAAGATCGACATCTGTACACTTCTTATTGATGTGTTTCTCTTAAGGTACAATTCCGTAGCCAACCGCAGGCGGCAACTGCAGGTGACGCGTCGTCGCGACACGACTAGATTCTGTGTACCTGTTCTTATATATTTCTATAAAGGCGACGTGTCGCTAGTTACGGAAAGTATTTCATAGAAATTCATAGAAACCAAGCGGCAACTGCAGGTGACGTGTTGTCGTGTCGCGGCAACACGTCGCCTGCAGTTGCCGTTTGCGGTCGACTGTGGAATTGTACCTTTATGAGTGTACAATAAAGCCAATCTATCTTTCCACCTAGCGCAATCCATCACTACTATCTTGTATGAAGCACCTGTCCCACCGCCCGACGATAACGAGAAGCGAGTAGAGCTAGCAACTAAAATTGGCGAGCAATGAGCAGAAAGTGTGCGACGGTGACGAGCAATAGCTCGCTGGTATGCGTAGGTAACGTGCCTAAGTTTCTCAGCGAGTGTTCTGTCCTTCAAGCGAGCATACCCGAGCGAGTACTCTCTTTGACAACGACAAACGAGTACTTGCCACCGCGCCCGCCGGTGTGAACAGTCAGCGAACAACACCCGATCTTTTGTACGTTTCTTAGGCGAGAAAACCGCTGATCGCTTCCTCCTCGGCTATGGCACAGGTGCCAGGGACAGGTAATCTCTGACATTCAGATAGTGCTAATATTTTTAGCTCACTATCTCTTCGTCAACAACATCAGTCTTAAGTGTCAGGTACCAGCTATCAAACTGTTTATGTAAGTCTGAATATCTTAGCGCTATGCCAATAGGTGTCAGCAGGATTTGTAGTTGCTAATGTTTTTGTCAGTATTCAATCTTATTGATGAAGCTAAAATGTAGTTTTTACTTTTGAGTTGACAGACGGATAGCGCAGTTTCCATTAATATCCTGTTTTGTAAATAGCCTAAGATGCAAATAATAGATAGTTAGCCGAGGTAGTTTTTTTTTTTAGTGAATGTAAGCCTTCTTTTGTGTTTTTTTTCTGCCGGCGTATTCTCTCTCTCTTTCTTTCTCTTTGAATTAGAAGAAGACAGTCGCAAGTATTAACACTTTTTAGCGTGACGATTTCTGAAAGTTTACAAGCCGCGTTAAAGAACTTCGTTCCAAAAAGCTAGTTTTACATAAGAATAAAGACTTTTTCGTTTTTGAAGACTCGTTGGTAGGTAACAGACAAAAATTAAAAAGAAATTGCTTTTTCCCCTAGAGCAAGAAATGCTATTTTTTTCCCGCTCTGGTACGCTAAATGAATGATTTTATTTTCTCGCAATTGTAGTGTAAAGCAGAGTGTAACACACGGCGCTTAAACTCATTCTAACTCGGTTTCTATTTACTCCCTCGGAAGTAAAACTACCTCGATAGAATGGGTTATTTTAGCCCCTCGTATCGACAATCTACTATTTCGTTTTTGTAGGCTCGTTGGTTACAAACGAAAATTACTTTTTCCCCTAGAGCAAGATATGGTATTTTTTCACCGCTCTGGTATGTTACAATGACGGACTTTTTAAGCAAGAGGAGTGAAAAAATTGTTGTGGCTTACATTTCGATTAAAAAGTAATCGATGTGTTTTTTAAACAGCAAGTGTTTTTTTCGAGCGAATGACAGTAGTGTTAGCTCTACTAAAAGTTGTAAATTATTATTCTGGTACCTACTTCCATCTACTGAAATTCATTCATTTAACCAACGACCACGAGCAGTCATAGCCTAGTGGTGTGATCGTCAGACTCCCAAGTCATAGGTCTCGATTTTGAACCTCTCACTTTTCGGATTCATGTGCGTATTGTATAATTATCACTTGCTTCAAAAACGGTGAAGGAAAACATCGTGAGGAAACGGGCATGCCATATTTCTCGACGGTATGTGAAGCCAAGTCTGAGCCCTATGGGCGGCTTTATAACTCTGACACCAGGTTAGTCACTAACGACATGAAAAGAAGAAGAAGAGAAGACCAACGACCACCAAAAGATAATCAGTCTTACCAAGATGTATCGTGTTACCCAGTAACTGGGTTGTGGAGGTCAGATAGGCAGTCGCTCCATGTAAAATACTGGTATCCAGCTGCACCCAGTTATAGTGGAAGCCGACTCCAACATAGTTGGGAAAAGGCTAGGCAGATTGAGAAAGTATCTCGGCGTCTGGAACTAGGAGCAATTCCTATCAATCTAGAGTTTTCTTCACCAGATCATTGCTTACTGTGTGTGAGCTGATTATCTTGCAAATGTGTGTCACGGCTTGAAGTTGGCACACAATACATATTGTAATGAGATAAACTACAAGATATTATGGCTATAAACATGGAAGTATAAAGGCTCCGCAGACAGGCGCGACGCAACTTCAGGGGGCCTAAAACGGCCGCTTTGGCAGAATAGTAATATGATAATATTATGAATCACGCAAACTGTCACAAATTGACAATTCATAATATTATCTGCGTGCAATTCATTTACGCAATTCATCTGTTTGACAGTTTTGTATTATAATGAAATAACATTTAAACTGTAGAAATAAAAAATAAAATTCTCATTTGATTAATAAAAACTGTATAGAAAAATTATCCGGTAAAATTACGGTCTTCATTTTTTTCATGCGGCAATATTTACACCAAATATGATTCTGATATGAATTGAATTGAATATGATTCAGCTAAAATATGTGTCACCATAGAAGAATAGCTGGAAATTCAGAAAATGAATTGCTTTTAGAGGAATTGCTTAATGTGGCCGTTTTAGACTCGCAGTAGAATAATTTTTTATTTGAAGTTTTCATAGAAATTGTTCCGCCAGAGTCGAACGCTCCGTCGCATCGCGCTTATCTGCCGGAGCCTTTATGATCTGTTCTAGATTATATGGAAGGTGTTATAAAACAGATAAGTACATTGTAATGGGTTCTTGAGAAAATGGGTGATAAATAGGTAAATAGATTTGTAAAACACTGCATGGAAGTTATTATCGATAAGTGTTTTCTCACGACTGTTTTATTGTATAGCGAATCTCTGACAACATGGTAGAACATAACCTAACTTCACGCCTGCAATCCACGAAGGGTTAGGCAGAGGTGTACCACACCACCATACTCACACACCATTAGAACACCCACATTTTAGCCTTTGTAACACTTAGCTCTTATGTTATTGCATTATCAGGAATACATTTTTATGGGAAAGAATACATAGATTTACATCGTTTCATAATTAAAAGACAATTATTTAAATTAGGCTGAGAATCTGCACTTTTTGAGCGTCAAAATTACATAAGACAGTCCCGTAAAACGCCCACTCCCAAAACGCCCACCCTTTACCACTTCCTAGTGCCTTTAGCTGGGAAGAAGTGGCGCAACTAGGGTTACCATCTATGTAAGGGAGGATGCCTGTCTAGGATTTACAAAATGCCTGATTTTTCAGAAAAATGCCTGTCTGTAGTAAAAAAACTGTACGTCTTAAATTAAATCATACGCAGCAGATAGTTTTAAAGGTGTATCCATTCAAAATGAAAAGTTCAAAAGTATGAATAATTTACTAACACTAAACGAATTTAGAAAAAACTAACTTACCACACTGAGTGACATTTTACCGAAGTCATTTTCGTCAAAAATTCATTTTTTTCTAACTCTAGTGTTAAGCGATTCCTTTCTTTACTCAACTGTGCACTTATTAGGGAATTTCAAAAATGCCTGTCTCAGCTTAGCGCCGGCCGCACGCCTGTCTTAACCGTAAAATGCCTGTCAAATCCGGCAAATGCCTGTCAAATGGTAACCCTAGGCGCAACAAACTTTCTATAAGTGAACCGTTATTACAATTTTTCGTGTCTAAGTAAATCGAATGGGGACTGTCTCAAGATGGCCGCTGTGCATCAGTCTTTGTGTAACTGAATCCTATTTTAGGGAGCATAACGACCTGACGCATGAAGACACCAATCTTTGAACATGGTCTCAATTAGGTGGTCACTATCAAATCACATGAGACCTTTATTAACCTCTAAAATGGACATGTAGCTTCATAATTACATCATTATTCGTATGATGTATAGCATATTACATACATGTATTATCATATAAACAGAAGTTAGTACCTACTTACATTGTGACCATTCTGATGTCGAGTGCATGGGTTTGTGATAAATAAATATAGATGATATGAATACACGATGTTGGTTGACGAAATTGAGGTGTTAAAAAATAGACGAAAAAAAAAAAGTATTATCACAAACATAAACTAACCTTTAATATTTAAAGAAATAAATAAAATCATTTTATTTGACCCAGGTGAAACTACACAATATACACAATTACTACTGTCTTAACAACAATAGAGAAATTATTTGTCTCATAAACAACTATTTACAAATCAACAAGCACAAATTGTACCTGCGTAAAAATCGAAACGTAGGCAAGTACCTAATTTTATCGATAAAATAGCAAAATTACCTTCAGAAACTTTTCCAAGTACTTATAGTGAGCTTCAATCTTTATGGCGGTTCTGAAGTGGGTTACTCGCTGCGCAGTACCCCACCCCTCAACCCCGCGGTCACATGAGTTTGTTACTGCACAGCTACTCGCCTCGTGTTCAGAACCGTCACAAAGTTTGCATCGGGCTGTACCTAGCTACCTATTTCAAAAATCATAATAGATTACCATAGATTAGGCAGGAAAATATCCAACAATTTTTCGGGTATAAGAACCAGGCATGTGTCCTGGCGGCTGAGAGTATGTCATGTTCTCCAGCGACTTTCCCCGCGTGATGTATTTAAAAATTCAAACTCAAACTCCAAGCATTTATTTCAATTAAACCATTTATAGGCACTTTTGAATTGTCAAGGAGTCGGTCAGTCAGAAATATGAAGTTACCCATTCCAAAGCGTAGTAGGTACCTATGGAGAAGAACGGGCAAGTAACTACACGGACACTCTTTTAAATAAAAATTGTTTTAAAAGATTTTTAATTAAAATTATAGCTTGCGCAGTGCTAATATAGCATTCTACGTGTGAAATAATTTAAAAAAGAATTGCTCCAATAGTTTTCGAGTTTATTCATTACAAACAAAAATACAAGTCTTTTCTCTTCTTCAAAATATTACTAGTGTAGATAAATGCTTTGGGTTTGGGCCAATCATGATGTTCACCAAGTATTAATAACACATCTATGATGTTGACACCCACTGCAACAGTGGCCTTATTCTGCAGCAACTAACACATTACATTGACATTATGTATCTAGTTTCAATTGACAGATAATGTTCTGTAACGAGGCGTCGACCAGATCGTTCTGAATACCGCGCCATAACGATGCTATTGTATTCTAATGAGACCTCACTGACACACTTCTATGATCAACAAGGTTGAACACCTTAAGGGAATAGCTTGTAACAGTGGGTTAAACTATTAGGTAGCTGGTGTACCTACACTGAAGGTATCTGTACTGAATGAAGGTAAAATTAATTAGGATACCTTTGGAGGGCTTTAAAACTACCACAGTTGGGGTAGTCATCCACGTCTGGTGATTCTCAAATGAACCTCATGTACCGTCAGTTGCAAAAAGTTGTATATGTCGCAGGGTTTTGTCAAACCAGTGATACCTATTATAATTTCACCAATGAAATTATAATTGCACGAAACTTTGTCAACCGCCTCCATTTCTCACAATTTTACGGACTTTTTTTAGTGTTATTGTAATTTCACGGGAACGCTGTAGTGATTTTATAATAACCCTAGGTATATTATGAATCAAGTTTGTAGTGGGGTCTTTGTGCGTTTTGATTGGGCAACTCTTCTTGATTCGCCTTTAAGATCTGCATAATAACGTATAGAAGTTTATTCATTTTATGATATAAGTAAAGCATGACACCTGGTACTTGGTACTTATTGAAAGACCTACACTGTCCACCCATACCTAGTAACACTGTTATTTGAAAGTATTGTAAAAGCCAATTATTTTTAAAAGAGTAACCGTGGAGTTTCTTGCCGGCTCTTCTCCAAAGGAAAAACCAATTAGAACCGTGCACCTAGCTTCTGACGTTTCATATGTGCCCATGTAGGTTTATGTGAAATAAAATATTTTGAATTTTGAATTGTCAAAAACATTTTTTCCATAATTGGTATCCATGTAAAACTACAAAACATAGTATTCCTTATATCTCACCGTATCTTGTCTTTGTATACATCTTTTTTGGGGCTGATTGTTAGACGCACCCGGACAGTCAGAGTCTCCATTGCCATGCTGACTGGCAATTTACATGTAGGGGAGATACCCTATATTTATTTAATTTGACCACTTTGTCGGCGTGATTAATGTGTATGTATACGCATGCCAAATGACAGCTTTCTAGTACTAACAGTCATTGAGCTAAGCCGCTGATAGACAGACGGACATGGCGAAACTGTAAGGGTTCTTTGTTGACTACGGAACCGTAACAAGTACTTTAAATGTTGCGTTAGGGCCCACCGATAATTATGTTACTGATAAAAATGTTTTCGTGCATTTGTTAGGTACATAAAATTCCATCCTAAATGGTCTTAATTATAACTGGTCCATCCACCAAATTATTGCTAGCACGCAATAAGAACCCGATAACACTTCTTTATAAATTGTTAATAATATTTTGAGTAGTTTGATTTTAGGTAAGTAAATATGCCTTTTTGTCACCGTTAAAACAGTATTTTGAATGATTTTCATTCAAAATAACAAATTAATAATATTTTTTTCTATTCTTGCTTGAGAAAAAAAGAATTTAAAAAGTATAACTCTTAACTTAATTAATTTTAATGTATCTTAATAGCTAATTTGGATATCAGTTTGGACAAGATCAAATTACACATAGCCAACATCTCTTAATCTAAGTCCGGCTTTCGATTTCAAAACTCTCCGTTCTACCCCAACCCCGAGCACACTCCACCAAAGCGTGGTAGGTATCCTCCCCTCATATTGCAAATCAGACAGTTTTAGGTATCAACCACCTTCATAATCTTTTATTCTTGTCTTATACATACATAAACTCACGCCTTCTTCCCGCGAGGGTAGGCAGAAACGTTCACACGCACGCCGGTTGCGAGTACTACGCAGCTGACCTTTCTGAAGAACATCACCAATAAGGTCACTATGTCCTAGGGTGTGCCCTCCCTTTATTTATTCTTGTCCTCTTCTTTATATTCTTTATTTGTGATCTACCGAGGCTGGGAATGTTAAAATAGGTGTCGCGTCTTTGTTTTGTTGTGTTGTTTACAGAGTATTGTTACAAACATAAAGGCATTGTAATTAGTGGCGTGTAGGTCCTATACTGGACAGGTCCATTCAAATCTGTATGGTTCTCAAAAGACTATTTTAGACACTAATCTACAAGTTCCTCACAGGATCTGACCAAGATTATGTCTGAACTTTAAAAGATAAGATAGGAAATTTCGACCCCATCTATACTCCATTTGAAATAAGATTAGGCATATAACTAAACCTTTTTTACAGTCCGTTCAACCGATTTTGACTTCTATTGCGTTGGTGGCATGACAAATGGCAGCTGCAGTAAACAGTTGGTATTGTAACCACTTTTTTGCTTTTAATGCTATCCTTATGCCTACGGTATAGAAGTCAAAATCTATTGAAAGGACTGTAAAAAGGTTTGTTTAAATGTCTAATCTTATTTCAAATGGAACATAGGTATTTTTTTTTTTATATAATGACGTGTAAAAGTAATTCTGATACCATATTATATACGGAACAAAAAATTCATTAAATTTTATAATTTTTAGGGAGAGATAAAGCTGCTGTCTCTGTGTAAAATTTTCATCTAATTAGGTCTTGTATCACTTTTCTATTATGGACAAGGATTGTGCAGCAAAATCACTCTGAGTATCTTTTTTTTTAACTAAGCCTTCTCGCAGTTGACCATTAAGATCGTGGCTGCTTAACCGAGCTTTCTTGTGGCTGCCATAAGTTTCTACACTTAAAGCCTCCAGCCAGGGGTAAAAACTATACCAATTAAAATTAGGTGAGTGATCGCTAAGGGCACCCATCTGTAGGGTACAAACCTCGGCTTAGGGCGTCGCTGGGGGGAGGATGGCAAGATGGGACAGGCTGGATCAAATTTAGATCATCATGATTTTTTATCGGGGAATTTAAAGCTACAGGTTCAGCTTCAACGCATGCTGGCACTTCGTTGTCGAGCAAGGGTTGGGGGAGTATCATTTACTCGGGGTCGCGGTCGCGGAGGACCTCGGCGGTGAGGTCAGTATGACGGGTGTCGTCTGTGTTTGTAAACTGTGCTGGTGGCCCTACTGCTCTCCTGAAGGAGGGTTATGGGGTCATCTAGGTCGGAAAGAAACCCTGAGTATCTACTTAATAAAAATCTTATATTCATTAATTAATTAATTCACTCACTCATCATACTCACTGACAGAAAACGCACAGCCTAAACCGCTGGTCTAGAAGCATGAAATTTTGCGCAAGAGTTCCTTATATGGCGAAATTGAGCACTAAAAAGGATTTTTTTTAAAGTAGGTAGTCTGCTAAAGTGAATTAATAGGTTATGTAGTATTTTTTCCCAATGCGATATTCTAAATAATAAAATTAATGCCCCTGATCAATGAATGTCACTGACCAAACCGGTAAGGCAAGTAATTTGCGCAATTTCAAATATTTTGGGCGATGACTTAGTTTTGACCCTTGATACGAGGTGTCCGGCAAATAATGGTTTTAACCTTGAAATAGCATAGACCGCTTAAAAAAAAAACAACAACAAAAATAATATCTCGTCTCGTCCCGGCCCTACCCTAAATACGATTTTATTGAAAAAATACTGTGCAACTTTTTATCACATTATTTCATTAAAATGTATAACATTACAACAACAAATAACCGATGAATGAATAATTAACTTATGGTCGTGGTGAAGAAGAATCTAAAATAAGGTAAAAAAAAGTTAGTTAAATATCTTAGGTACTACATGGGATATTTTTTTTTTTTTAGAACGGCCCTAAGATGATTAAATAATAACTAAATAATGGATAACCTGGCAATTTCCAGGTTATCCATTATTTAGGAGTAACTTTTAATAATATCAGCTACGCCGATGATATGGCGCTATTGAGCCCATCACTCTCAGGCTTGAAAAAGCTTTTGGATGTGTGTGAGAGGTATGTTGAAGAACATGGTTTAAGATAAAATGCCAAAAAGAGTAAGGTTCTTATTTTTGGAGGAAAGTCCTCAGAAAGTTTTCCTCCCTAATGGGCGGAAAACAAGTGGGAGTGGGAGTTTAACAACTTGCAGGTAATATCTTGAATCTTGTTCAACAATTTAAATATCTCGGCCATATTATAAAACTGCGGGCATCAAAGATGATCTCGATATAGAAAGGGAACGAAGAGCATTCGCGGTTCGATGCAACATGCTTGTCCGTAGGTTTGCTAATTGCACGTGTGAAGTGAAATTGACGCTTTTTAAAGCATATTTTCAGACATTTTACACGTGCAGCCTCTGGACAAGTTGTACGCAAAAAGCCATCAATGTTTTTCGAGTCCAATACAATAATGCATTCAGGATGCTGTTGGGGCTGCTACGCTTCTGCAGTGCGTCAGGAATGTTTGCTGATGCGCACGCTGATGGATTCGCAGCGAGGTAAGCGTGCCGCGTCTCTGCTGCAGAGGCTCCGAGGCAGCTCGAACAGTCTCTTGAATGTCATTGCGGGGAAATTTGATTGCCCGCTCGTCCATTGTTTGTCCAACCTGCTTGTTTACTAACATAGTTATTAAGGTTAATGTTTACTAACAGATTATGGATGTCTATTCCGAAATAAAGTGATTATATTATTATTATTTACCGGACACTCTGTATAATAGCGTTCGATCCTAAGGTCGGGCAGTGTTTATGAGTTTTTTCCATAAGGTTTTTTTTTTTGTTAGAACCCAGAGTTTGGATTCGTGTCCGGTTGATGGCAATAACGAAACTACATGGAACTAAAACATGACTGGCGACACGTGCGTGTACCCACTGTTCGTACATTTCTACTTACCCCTTCACATAGCACTTCTTGTAATGTATTATTTTTGACAGCGTTTAAGGTTAAAAGGAAAGTCTGTTTGGTCATTTATACTCTGAAATCACGGTCATGTGATGAGCTAACGTGATAGTCATCACTCTTCCCTCTGTATATGAAAAACCTTGCACCACACCAAAGTGTATAAAGTGCTACAAGGGTCGTTTGGCACTCAAATGACGTCAAACGTTTACCGAACGCTTCCCGCTGTCAACAGAGGGGCGCTTTTGGTTAATGTTTTTGCAATTGTATTGTGAAATGCATTGAAAGAATTAACAAGATGTCAGCGTTAATTCCTGTTACCCGTCATAGATAATAAATCATTTGCCATATACATTCTTCTCTAACCATATCCCTCTCTTGTTTCAGGAATGCAGTGTTCTTCAAGAGTGACACTATAGCACTTTCCTCCATGCCCAGCGTCGACATCCTCAGCTGTGGACACTATGTGAACAACTCAAGATGCTGCTCAAACTGTGCAAGTCATGCCAGTAGTAAGTAGCTTTTTTTTTTGTTCATAATCAGCCTATAATTTTCCCACTGCTGGGACATAGGCCTCCTCTCTTCGAGACGGAGTGGGCCCAGTGCGGGTTGGTAGATGTCACATGTCTTCGAATTTTTAGGTCTAGGACATGCCGGTTTCCTCACGATGTTTTCCTTCGCCATTTTGAGAGCAGTGATGATGAAATTATTTACACAAGTAAGGCGCCCGCCTGGGTTCGAACCCACAACCTACAACTTATATACATTTTGTTGGTCGCCTTTCATTCATCCTCTCAACATGCCCAAATCATCTCAGCATACCCTTTTAAATTTTTGTCACTACATGTTCTTTTAAATCACACCGCTGTCTTATCACATCATTCCTCAGCCTATCATTCATAGTCAAACCACACGCACACATGCTTCGCCAAGGAACGCAACGAGGAACTGTAGTTTTAAAATTATTCATTACGACCACTTGGTAGCTACAGTACCACATTTCAAACCACAGATGATCACACTAAACGAAGTGCCTTCACTCTGATAGTGTCAGTCAGTGTCAAGATAATGCCTCAACCGACGCGTATTTTCTTAGTCCACGACATAACATTCCAGGGAATTGTACTGTAGAATGTACTTGAAGTTTCAAGGTATTAGAGTGTTTTTTACTACCGTGCGTTTTGGAAATCTTTTCTAGTGGACCAAGGATCTGTGTGAACGAGTGATTTTATATATGTGAAATTGTTTCTGAAACGAACAGCTTAAGATAGCTGTGACAATCGTTTAATAAATTGCGAGTTCTTGGTGTTCGTTTTATAATATCATCTTCATTGAGCAGTAAGGCATCTGTCCCACCGGCGGCAAATAACAAGAAGCGTAGTAGCTAGCAACTACAAAACGAGTTGACGAGCAAAGAGCAGCGAGTGCACAACAGCAACGAGTGATTACTCTCTTTGATAACTCTTGTCGCTTGCGAAAAACGTGTACTCGCCGGCGCCGATGGTGTGAACAGTTAAACTATTAATAATATGTCTCTCTTTTACTTACACGGGACCTACAATCTTTTGTACGTTGCTTGAGCGAAAAAATCGTTGATATCAGTCGCATCCTCGTCGTCGCCGGCACGACGCACGGCAGTGGGATAGGTCCCTAAGACCCTGCGAATTAATTACTTTAATAATATCATACTAGCGCCGTGTCAATGCCGTAACTATAATTAATATGCTCGTTAAAGTGATTGCGAGTGTTTCATAGATCTAAACTGTTGTTTAGATACACATCCCGATTAAGATCTTGATGTTCTATGAGCCAAACGTGTTATCAAGCAAGTGTATGGATAATCACCGGATGACGTATCAGTGTTATGCAAGACTTTATATACATTCTGCTGAGAAATTAAAGGTGAGAATGAACTATTATCTGGGATTACTGAAGCTTTTCTCCTTAGCATCTTTATGTGGACAGCTAAACTGTTTAACTCCCTACAGCGCACGTCTTTCCTGCTATTTTATATCACATCCACCTTCAAAGTAAGAATACAGTGTGATTCTTTATAATGTGCACATATCGAAATCTGTGCTTAATTTTATCGACGGAAAAAATGTTTTTTTTAATTTTTTATTGTTTCTCTTTGATAAATATTATTGATAAAGTTTAATAAAAAGTATAAGTTTGATTAAAGTTTAGTTATTAGTTAATTGATTCAGGCGTGACCTTGCGGAAATCCATTATAAAATACAATAGACGAAAAACAAGCTAAGCGGAACAGGTTACTAAATATATCCACGTCTATTGTATTTTACAATTATTGTAAAAATTGATGAAAAAAATACAGATTTTTGCTAAAAAAACATGTTTCTTTTCAATTGAGGGTGGTTTTTTTTCTCAATTTTCATGTTATGAGGACGCCTAATTACTTCCAATCATTATAGAGTTTATTTCATCGCGATAGATGATTTAGTTTAAAAGTTACACCGTTTTGTTACATTATCATCTTAACATTTTAACATTTCTTTTTTGTTTTGTTTTTAATATTTTTGTAGGTACTTCCGATCGTATTTGTGACCATCTTTGATTCTACTTTATTTTTATAACTCTTAAATAATTCAACTAACGATATATTGCACGTATGTACCTACTATTAATTTATCTGTTAGTGCTGTGCACTTCTGTAAGTGTCGAATTCACAATTTCTAAAACTGCATGTGATTTTTATTTGTGTATGTCTTAGTGAATAAGTCGTTGAACAATAAATAACATCACACTTGTATTCCCCGAGGGGTTAGGCAGTGGTGCACTCACAGTAATCAAGATCTCTAAAAGTATTTTTCAAATCTTTAATAATATTATGGCATCATTATCATCATTGGCAGCATTGATTCACCCACCCAGTACTGCCTCTTTTGTGCCTTGCTCCCTGGTCCTTGCGAGTCTCATCCAAGTTTTACCTACGGTCATTTTGTAGGTATCATCTATATAGCTGTTCGTCATACACCCATCTGGCTGTTGGTTTGCCAAATTTCCTCCATCCGACTCTTGACAACCATACAACGTTAGAGTTGTGCTTCATTTGACATCACCACGTCTTGTAAAGGCTACATGACACTAAACCTCATGGTTTTGAAGCCGTGGGAAACAGGTACTTAATTTAAGCCTTCGATCAACAATAAATTTATGCCTGTTTTATTAATAACCAGCTTCAACCCACGACTTTGCCCCCAAAAATGTCTGGTTTTCACATAAAAAGTTATCCTATGACACTCAAAACAAACTATACCGGCCTACCCTAATGTTCTTTCTTTGGTATTATTCGTCGAGTCATTGAGCTCCTTAAGTTCAGAGTTGAGCTATACGATTACTGATAATGCGTGCACTGACTGGACAAGTCCACTCAAATGTATATTTATTTTCATTATTATGGCCTGACCAAGATTATGGCTGGGCTTTAAAAGAGACTGTGCCCTCTGAGTGTGCTTCGGTCTTTCTTTTCAGAGTGGCCAGTTATAAAACACCGAACTCATGAAGTTTTAAAACATAATTTAATTTTGACTTGTGAGTGTTTTTGAAGTGAAAACTTCTTTAGGCGCGTTGGGCATTTTTGAGATGGAACTAAACCATTGATTTCGCGACACTGTTACGACACCAGCTTTTCACTATTAAAAAGACATCAACGCGCTGATTACCGCGGTGCCGATTTTTTTTCAAGTTTTCACTTCTGTCGGCACTCCCGGAGCGCCACTGTTTTTTTTTTTAACCAATTTACAGAAATAAATATAATATAACATCATAATTGCAGCTTTCCATTACTGTAATCATTTTCGGAATTATACAAACCCACAAATTGTACCTCTATAAGTATGTAAATACATGGATGTCCATCGATCCATCGCATCAATCCATAATAATGTTATTTAACAATTCCTCTACTGAATATCGAGTGTAATATCAGAGAAGGACATATTTTGCGGTTTTCCTTCCATCGCCTTATCTGTGTTTATTAGAATATTATGATACATCATATGTGATTAATTCGATGGAATGTATGTCACATCGATTTTAATTTATTTCATGGTTTTCCGTGAAAAACCAAACCAGTTCCAGTCCAGTTTGGTAAATTGCCAAACTTATCCTACGATACATAAGTCGAAGGCGATACCATTTATTTTTATTTATTTATTTATCAACTTACACTTACCATTACAGGACCATTACCCAATGCGATAAATGCGCTTATCCTAACTTAATTTAAAAAAAAGCGGCCAAGTGCGAGTCGTACTCGCCCATGAAGGGTTCCGTAGCAGCAAGTAACGATAAGTTTACGATTTATGACGTATTAAAAAAAAACTACTTGCTAGATCTCGTTCAAATCAATTTTCGGTGGAAGTTTACATAGTAACGTACATCATATATTTTTTTTAGTTTTATCATTCTCTTATTTTAGAAGTTACAGGGGGGGGACACACATTTTACCACTTAGGAAGTGTCTCTCGCACAAACTATTCAGTTTAGAAAAAAATGATATTAGAAACCTCAATATCATTTTTGAAGACCTATCCATAAATACCCCACACGTATGGGATTGATGAAAAAAAAATTTTTGAGTTTCAGTTCTAAGTATGGGGAACTCCAAAATTATTTGTTTTTTTTCTATTTTTGTGTGAAAATCTTAATGCGGTTCACAGAATACATCTACTTACCTAGTTTCAACAGCATAGCTCTTATAGTTTCGGAAAAAAGTGGCTGTGACATACGGACGGACAGACAGACAGACAGACAGACAGACAGACATGACGAATCTATAAGGGTTCCGTTTTTTAAAGGGAACCCTAAAAAATACACTTATTTAAATAACCACTGGGCCACCACAGACTACTCTCAAGACACTTTGTGTAATTTATTTCATCACCACTGCTCTTAAAATTTTGAAAGAAAACATTGGTGCCGGTTCCTTTGTTCACAAATTAAACTAAATTAAAGTTCAATGCATCTTTTTCTTTCCATTTCATTAAGAAAAGGATAGAAGAAAATTTTAGTTTAGTCCTGTCAAATTAATCGGCGCTTGACGTTAATTGACGTCATTTTAGTAGACAAGTTTTTAATCACGTCTAAACTTGTATGGAGTAGTGACAGGCGCTGATTAATTTGACAGGACTAAACTAAAATTTATCTTCTGTCCTTTTCTTAATGAAATAGAAGAAAAAGATACACTGAACTTAAATTTAATTTAGTTTGTGAAAAAGGAAATCGGCACCATTGTGTGGGAACCGGCATGTCCTAAGACTAAAAATACGAAGACATGTGACATCTACCAACCCGCACAGTGCCGCCGCCGGCATGATGGATTACGGCCCGCTCCCTCTCACAGATAGGAGGCCTGTATCCTAGCAGTGGGAACATTATAGGCCAATTATGCTAAAATGCTTAGGAGGTTAGTGGCTCGTGGCTAAATGGTAACAGCCGCACGGGTCGATCGCAGGTTAAGTTACGCTTGCCGCGGTCGACTCGTGAATGGGTACATATCGAGACCCGTGTCTCGGACGCAAGCACGTTAAGCCGTTGGTTCCGGCTGTCAATCGTAGATCTTTGGCAGTCGTTACGGGTAGCCCAAACGTCTTGACAACCAGTCTTACTAAGCCAAGAGGTATTTTACTTACCCAGTAACTGGGTTGTGGAGGACAGACAGGCAGTCGCTCCATTTAAAATACCGGTATTCAATTAAACTGGAAGCCGACCTCCAAAAATATTTAGGAAAAGGCTTGGCAGTTGATGAGTTATGAGTTTAAAACAACAATATTTCTATTGTAATTCTAAAATAACTAACTACCAAGAACTGTCAACTACGTTTATTTGCTTGTTATGTTCTTTTTTTATTGTTCGAGACTCAGTTCTCTTGTCACGGCAAGACGGGAAAGTCGCGTCTTTAAACATAATGACTATTAAATACAAACTTTTTATGTTATCAGCAATTTAGCTTAATATCAATTGTGTGTATCAGTTTGTGTAACCTAAATTTGTAAACAGGTGAGTCAAATTCGATGACATTTTGGTAATGAATCACAGTGATATTAATCTATCAGATAGTTATCAATGGTGCCGATTCCCTTGTTCACAAACTAAAGTAAATTTAAGTTTAGTGCATCTTTTTCTTTCTATTTCATGAAGAAAAAGACAGAAGATAAATTTTAGTTTAGTCCTGTCAAATTAATCAGCGCTTGACGTAAATTGACGTAATTTTAGTAGGCAAGTTTTTAATCACGTCTAACCTTGTATGGAGTAGTGACAGGCGCTGATTAATTTGACAGGACTAAACTAAAATTTATCTTCTGTCCTTTTCTTAATGAAATAGAAAGAAAAAGATGCACTGAACTTAAATTTAGTTTAGTTTGTGAACAAGGGAATCGGCACCATTGTGTGTTGTTAAAATACGGGTGTGTGATTCGGAGGAATGAGAAAAATGTCGTGAGGAAAGTTTTGAGTATGAGTGTGGATGACTATAAGAGTAGGGGAAGACCTAAGAAACGATGGATGGACTGTGTGAGAGATGATATGGATAAAGGGGGTGACTACCAAGATGACAACTAATAGAGAAGGTAGAAAAAGACATATTACGGCGCCCGCAAATAAATTAGTATAAGAGCAGGAGAATGACGATAGATAACAACGTCATTTCATGACATGTTGTAGTCAGAAAGGTTATTACCTACTTCTTAAAACAAATTATGCGTTAGATACTGTTATAGCAATTGTGATAGGAGTTTCTGAGAAAAAGTTACGCTGTAGAATAGAATAGAATTTTTCTTTATTCGAGTAACCAAGACTCAACAAGATTGTTAGTAAAACTTACGACTATGTTAGTGAGCACAGACACTAAACAAAAACAATACAATCAATAACGGTTGGTCACCGCTGCGACATCCCACGAGAGAGGGCACAACAGTGACCAACGTATTCTCAGTCCAGGCGACTCGCAACCATGCTTAAGACACTGTTGGAGCTGCCCCACACCCTGCGCACCAGGGAAGGCAAATAAAACCAATAACTATTGTACCTAGTGTTGTGGCGATATGTGAGTGTACTTATTATAGGTACCTCTGCCTAATCCTTCATGGAAACGACGGATATGTGTTATATTATGTACTTTTTGGTACTTTATAAATAATAGATCAGCCTGTAATTGTCTTACTGCAGAGCAAAGGTTTCATCTCCGTAATAGAGGAGGATCTAGCGTTGATCACTATTATTTGCTAGCGTTTAAAGATAATATGGCAAGAAAGGTAACTACCGAATTGACGACTAATAAATTGGGTTAAGAGCAAGATAATGATGATAATACTAGGTAGCCTCTCATGATGTTTTCTTTTACCATTTGAATCATAGCCGCTAGAAAGATAAGTACCTAATAAAATGGCTACTTGAATTAAAGTATGTTGGGGTAAGTTCGGCGCGTGGACGTATGGATCATATTTATAACATTTTTATTCAATCAATCAATATTCTTTATTTGTAAACATAGGTGACAACAGTGTGCAAGATGTTACAATTATTAAATTATAGGTTCTCTATGTTTTGCCATTTGGCGTACAAATATAGATACATGTATGGGAGGCTTTTGCCAAGTAAATTAAATTATTATAATTCAGTATTATCAATAGTCTCGATGTCAATTTTTTATTTTTATATCAAATGCAATAGATTATGTCAGGTAAGTTATGAAAATATTTAACGAAATGTAATAAAATCAATAATAATAATAAATACTTATTATTTCCTTTATTTCATTAAAATACTTATAAATTACATTTTTAAATATTAGAATATAAAAAATATAGAAACATTTAAAAATATAAAAAATAGTAGCCCACCGGTATCGGGAACAGGGTCCAAGCTACCGGCGGTCAGGGCTCCAGAGAGAGGAACCTCCTGACAATGCGAGCCGTGTCCAGGAGTACCGCTTTCTGAATAAATACTTATAATGTCAATAAGTTATAGATAAGAAATTAAAAAAAAAATAAAAAACAAATTGACAGAGTTCACAGAAAGTCATCATACATTTATAGTTATGTTACGAGTATACAAATATTTATTATGTCAAAGAACTGTCATCAAAATAGTCACTGAGACAGTAGTAACATTTCTGTACTAGTATGTTACGTAATTTACGTTTGAAGTTTACCAAATTTAAACTTTTTATTGAGCAAGGTAACTTATTAAATATCCTTTGGGCCATACAAAAAAAGCTTTTCCTCATTAAAACCGTACGTGCATTTGGTACTTTAAGCTCTAACTTATTTTTATCACGTAGTTTCCTATATTGGCTTTTAAAAGCTATTTCATGAAGAGTGATGTTTGTTTTAACAAATATATTGACTTCATAAATATACAGTGAAGGTAAAGTTAAGATTTTGAGGCTTTTAAATAGAGGTTGACAGCTGTCAGTACTTTGTAGCCCACACATAGCTCTGATGCATCTTTTTTGGGCTTTGAAGGCATACTCTTTATTTACTGAATTGCCCCAATATATTATGCCATATCTTAATGTGGATGCAACATAGCCATGGTAAGCCATTAAAAGAGATTCTAGGTTTACAATTTTAGCCAGTTTATAGAGTGCATATGCAAATTTATTAATTTTTAAACAAATATCGTCTGTTTGGGGTTTCCAAGAAAAGTTATTATCTATATTAACACCAAGGAATCTAGTCATAGTTGCCGACTCTATTTTAGTCCCCAAATAGTTAATGTCAAGGTTTACATTAGGAATCCTCTGAAAAAAATGCATTATTTTAGTCTTTTCTAGATTTATGACAAGATTATTATTATTTAGTCAAGTAATTATTTTATTCAATGTCAAATTTATCTCTGCTTCGTATGTATTCATCGTATCATTCAAGGTATTTTTTTTTTTCAGTATAATTATAATGGAGGCTTTTACCTAACAGTGGGAAATTACGGCCTAAATCGATAGATAGATTTAGGCCGTAATTTCACAATAAAATGGTGCAGAACACAATATTTTCAGCATTAAAAACTATTGCCAAATTAGCCGGGAATTTGAATGGTACCATTTTTTTCCGAGCGCCGAACTTACCCCAACATATTTTATCGAGTCAGAGCCTTTCAGAACTATGAACTTTTATACAACGTGTACGAACTGGTACCTGTACTAACCTACCTTATAGCCAGAAATAATAGTGTTGTCCTCTTGTTCACAGCTGTCTGGAGACAATGTACTGGAACTGCTGCGAGGAGAGGTTCTGTTTTGACAAGAAGATCGCGACCTACAAGTAAGTATCAAACATACCTTTTTTTACCTTTTACCTTACCTACCTTTTGAAAACATCGTGAGGAAACCGCCTGAGAGATATTTCTCGACGGCATGTGAAGTCAAGTCAGAGGCCCATGGACGGCTTTAAAACTCTGACACCAGTACCCTAATTGCGTAACTTATTTTCGTAAACAATTTTGCCTAATTTGTTTCATTTTGACAGTTTAACAACATTCATTGCGTTATTTACGTTGTTGAGCAGATTTTTTTTTCCAACTTATGAAGCAACGGATTAGCAATCTGTTTCACGATGTGTTTAAATAGATTGTGATTGTGTTGTATTACGCAATTGGGGTTCAAGTTAGTCATTAACCATACGAAAAAGAAAGAAAGACCTACCTTTTTAACCGACTTCCAAAAAGGAGGAGGTTATATGTTCGTCGCGTATGTTTGTTTTTTTTTTTTTTATGTATGTCCACCGATTTCTCCGTCAATTGTGGACCGATTTTGAAAATTCTTTTTTTGTTTGAAAGGGTGTGCTCTGGAATTGGTCCCATATAAATTTTATTAACTTTGCTTGGATAGTTTTTGAGTTAGCTACAAAATACGTTTTTTTTTCCCACTTATTATGTAGATGATATGATAAGTTTCTGTCACTGGTAGCAGGTAGTGGTATTCGAATGTGTGTGGGGTAGGTACCACAACTAAAAAGTGAAAAATAAAAACTTTTTACAAAAAAAAAACAACCGACCTCCAAAAAAAAACACTACAAAGTGAAAAATAACTTTAATTTCGGAAGTCGGTGGCAAAAAACGAAAATACAAAACTCAAGACACCGACTTCCGAAATTAAAGTTATTTTTCACTTTGTAGTGTTTTTTTTTGGAGGTCGGTTGTTTTTTGTTTGTAAAAAGTTTTTTAAATATAAGTTACACGTTAGGGTGTCTACACATCAAGTGTGGGTTAGCTCGGCAGCTTCAGAACTTTTCAAGTCGGCCGGTCTTTGGTGTGTAGACTAGATACCCTTAAGCAACGAAATTGCCCTATTATCCCATTTTATCAACCTTGTTGACAGAATAGTTGCACCAGCAGCTCATATCGCTCGAGAACGAAAGATTTTCTTATCTTAATTTGAAACCCAATATCTGGCTTTAAGCCTTTCAAAATCAACGTCAAGCTACTAGCTTTGTGTAGGATCATTAGATCTGATTCTTTAGGTTTTATACACAATAGCGGGAGGTTTCAGCAATTTTTAGACAACAAAATATCAAGTTGTCATTAACAATATTGATGAAAATGCCGATGATCATCTCTCAGCTGTTCCCCACGATACTCACGGTTCAATGTAATGATATGTACCTATTGATTAGTACTTAAACACTGAAAATTTTATGACGTCATGCGTCGTGGTGTCGCGATAAAATGAACGATAGCGATCACTGATAACACAGATGATGTCTGAATGGACATTGACTGTTAGTGACCTTGGTATCTTTCAGATGATTGAACATCACGATGTATTTAGCATAGAATTATGCTCGTTTTCACTGACATTAGACAACACCTAACTGCAATGCCAAAGCTTGGCTTAGGACCGAGGGTTGAAAATCCAATGTGCAATAATATTTGATTCTGACATTCTTGTAAATGCTGTGTGAAAATTAATCGTTTCTATCTTTAACACTTACACTCAATCAGCTTAACCTTCCGGTCGGCTTCCAGTCTAACCGGATGCAGCTGAATACCAGTATTATACGCGGAGGGACTGCCTATACACACGATACCCCTTGGTTAGACTGGTCGTCAGACTTTTGGACTTCTGACGACCCGTAACAACTGTCATAAATCTATCTACGAATGACAGCCGGGACCAACGGCTTAAAACGTGCACGGAGCACTCGATCGTCCCGTTCGGCTGTTATAATTTAGCGTTTACGAGCATTAAGTTTAACACTAACACTACTGGGCCAAAAACTAAGCTAGCTCGTGGCTAAGTATTAACAGTCGCTCGGGTCAATCTGTCAGGTTAAGCTACGCTTGCTGGGGTTGGTCCGTCGATGGGTGACCATTTCTACATACCGAGACTCCACCGTGCCTCGGAAAGCACGTTAAGCCGTTGGTCCCGGCTGTCATTCGTAGATAGATATATGACAGTTGTTACGGGTAGTCAGAAGCCCGAAAGTCTGACAACCAGTCTTACCAAGGGGTATCGTATTACCCAGTTACTGGGTTGTGGAGGTCAGATAGGCAGTCGCTCCATGTAAAATACTGGTATTCAGCTGCATCCGGTTAGACTGGAAGCCGACCCCAATATAGTTGGGAAAAAGCTAGGCAGAACGGACTACTGGGCCAAAAAAGTCGACCTCCACTAGCATCAGTCACAATGTACCTGACATGGCAGCTTAGTGACAGGATAAATTTTCTCATTTCTTATTCATTGGTTTTTGGAATTCGGAAACAGCGTTACGGCAATGACGATCTTCGAAAAAACCCCCATAAATGATAAAAATGATGATTCAGTTTTCAACAATAAATCATTTTTCTCTCGTCTGATAACAGAACAAACAGACGGACTTACACAGAAGCTAGAACAAACTATTTATAAAGCGAGGAATTTACGTCGTTTACTTAGTATTTATTTGTAAAAGATGTTTTAATATTTATTTTAATACTGATATCTTGACTCCCTGTAATTTTTCTACCTATACTCCGTTTGAAATAAGATTAGACATTTAAACAAACCTTTTTTACAGTCCGTTCAACCGATTTTGACTTCTATACCGTAGGCATAAGGATGGCATTAAAAGCAAAAAAAGTGGTTACAAACCAATTGTTTACTGCAGCTGTCATTTGTCATGCCGCCATCGCAATAGAAGTCAAAATCGGTTGAACGGACTGTAAAAAAGGTTTAGTTAAATGTCTAATCTTATTTCAAACGGAGTATAGTGTTAAGTGGTTTCTTTGCTTTATAGATCGGTTACAGGAGATTTGTCTATGCTTTAGAATTTAGACTGAGTCAGTATGAAGTTGAAATGTCTGTACCTAATTTCTAAAAATAATTTCACAAACTGACAATCGATTATAATTTAATATAAAACATAAAAATACCATCACGCATGTGTTCCTCGAAGGGTTAGGCAGAGGTGTACCTAATAGTACACCCACATTTCGCCAGTTATGTTTAAGTCCCATGTAATACGGGGCGACCCTATTGCCATCAACAAGGTATGATATTGGTGACGTAACACTAAAACAGGTGAATGACATCCGAGATCTGGGTGTTATCGTAGACAGCAAACTGAAATTTACCTCACACATTGATAAACCAGTGACAAAGGCCGCCCAAACCACTTACTCAACTTTTGGAGGGAGGTAGGCTGGTTGGAATGACCACCGACGGCTGCCATGGCCCACGCACAATGGTCCACCTGAAGAACTAAATGCGGAAACCAAACTTCCATAATATAGAACATAGGCCGCCCAAATGCATGGAATTTTTGAAGCGCAATTCCAGAGGGTTTAAGCACTAGAGAACCATGGTGTTGCTCTACAATGCCTTAGTGCGCAGTCATCTTGTGTACGCACGCAGTGTATGGACTCCTTTTATGCAGTGCACTCGCAATACAAAGTAATAAAAAACAACAAAACAATAACACACACACAATATGACTACTACCCATAATAAAATAACAATCAAACTTAGTTGACTAAATAATACTTGTGAGATCACGTGTATCCCGTGTACTTGTCTCTCATAATTTATTTGAGGATAATAATAATATTCGTTTTCTGCGTCATCATTACTTGCATTGGAGTTACTAAAACAAGTTGTTAATTGCAAGCTTAGGTTGCTCATCGGTTTATGTTAAGGCTCCGCGGACAGGCGCGACGGGATAGCGCGACGCGACTCTAGCATCTGTGACTCTAGAAAACAATTTCCATTAAGTTTTCATAGAAATTGTTCTAATAGAGTCGCAACTATTTATTTATTTTTTATTTATTTATTTTTGTATAGGTACTCCAACGACTTATTTACTAATAACATATTACATAAAAGAACTTATATTTCTATTAGTATGGTGAATTTGTCACTTAAAGAAGTACACAGCTTAGACATAGATAAAAAACACATACCAATTAGGAGAATTAATTTAAAATGATTTAAAATGAACGAACTTATTTTTTGTCACAATTAAAGTTAAATAAGAGCTACTTTACCATAGGAAGACAATACAAAAACAATATAAAAGAAAATACAACATCAGATTTACTTAATTAATTAATTAATAACTATCACTACTACTACACTATTATTAGAGTACTAGAGTTGATACTAGAGACGCGACTCTAGTGGAACAATTTCTATTATTGTTCTACTGGTATTGCTTCGTGCCTTAAGAATATTATGCTGTAATCATAGTATTTACCAACACTGAATTTTTACTACACATAACATAACATCACGCCTTGTTTCCCCGAAGGGTTGTGCAGAGGTGTACCTGTAGTAGGTACACCCACATTTCGCCAGTTATGTTTAAGTCAAGGCGAGCCTATTGCCATCAACCGGGCACAAATCCAGATTCCGGGCTGCTACTGAGAAATTCCAGATAGCAAAACCCAATAACACTTTGCCCGACCTGGGCACTAGGACGACGAGGCAGTCAGCTGCATCTGGTTAGACTGGAAGCCGACCCCAACATAGTTGGGAAAAGTCTAGGTAGATGATGATGATAAAACATTGTTTATTTATTCAATTAGTTATACTGATTGTCGAAGAAAATTGTGATCAACAACAAATCTACGCACGCAGACAGACGGGTCTAGCGTAGTAGGTAATACGTCCGTTTCGGTTTGTTTTGACTGTACAGTGGAAGTTTTACTGTAAAATAACGTAGCTGTAATAATTTTAGGGATAAAAATTACCTAAAACAAAACGCAGTTCAAATAAAATGAGCGCAATCGTTACCTATATTTAAGAGACTCGTGAAGGAACATTACTTGTCGTTGTGATCTTGTTCTCGTAACTGTAATATTATCCATAGTCTAGTATGTATTTATATATGTATTATTTAGGATATGTATATATCTGTGTATCTATTCTAGTATATTGTATATTTATTATTTGCACCAACGACAGCCCCATTTTATGTCCAGGCAAATCACTATCCATTCCAAGCTTGCCTGGAAGAGATCGCAGAAAGCGATAAGGCCGCCCATTGTATATTTTGTAGTTTGATTTATTTTTTGTTGTGTATTTTTTTGGTGTACAATAAAGTATATATAAATAAATAAATAAGTATATTAAAAATGTCAGAAATCAATTCAGTAGGTAAACGATTCTGAGCAAACTACTTTCATAATGTGCATTAATTCAGTTACACATTGTTTTTACCTACATCTCTGTGTACCTCTTGGTTGGTGATAAAGCCTCTTGCACTGTCTGAAACGCGCCGCGACGCGACTCTAACAAAACAATTTCTAAGAAAACTTCACAGTAGAACAATTACCGGTGTCGCATCACGCCTGTCTGCACGAGGTTTAACGTTTAATGTAGGTATTATGTCTTCTATCACATCATACAATCTTACTTGAAGTCACGTTGGATACATTAAAATATAATTGATACAAACACGACATCTTCCATGCATCTACATCAAATGTGGTTTAGCTATTATCCGAACATCATAATAAAATCTCGTAATAGAAATAATTTATTACACTTAATATTAGAAATTACGGTCACAGTCGTTACGGGTAGTTAGAAGCCCAAAAAGTCTGACAAACAGTCTTACCAAGGGGTATCGTGCTACCTAGTAACTGGATTGTGGAGGTCAGATTGGCAATCGCTCCTTGTAAAATGCTATTCAGCTGCATCCGGTTGTACTGTAAGCTGACCCCGACATATCGAAAATAGACTAGCCAGATTGAGGGTTCTGCTGCACCTGTCATCACCACGTCTAGCCAAGTGCCCTGTCAACTTCCATTTCAGAGCCGCCACCTGCAGTCAGTGAGAGGAATGGGTGGTGGTAAAATAGGTTGGAAATGAATCATTTAGAATGTATATTCCTGGTATTATCGGTTTACAATGCCCATGGCCAAACCTTTATTATGAATAGGTACCAATAATTATGTCAAACTAATTGGGTGTCGAGCAGAAAACCATCATTGTTCTTTGCGGTGCCCTGACAGGGTTCATGTACAGAGACCGACAGTGGATATTGTAAATGTGTTATGTGCATGAGAGCAAATAAATAAATAAAGTGTTAAGGTACAAGTCCATAACCGACGCCGCGCGACAAAATTTTTAATTCATTGCATCATAGCTTTGAAAAATTCGTCTGCTCAACAACGTAAATAACGCAATGAACGTGGCCGTGTCAAAATGAAAGGCATTGCGATCGATTGCTATTTTAAGTGTATCTTAAGTGCCTACCCGGAAAGCGTCTAGCGTCATGTTTGATACACATACATGTAAAACATGCATGTTCCGTAGTAAAAGATATGTAAATAGCATTGTAAACTGTGGCATTGTAATCATTATATGTGCTTATTTGAAGAGGAAAACCATGTAAAACCAACGTCAACAGTCGTATAGCTGTCACACTAGCGATAAGAGTGCGTTTACATGTGGATATGAAATATTTTTGAGATAATAAAACAGATCTCAATTTTACAATAATAATATGGATTGGGGATATCTGTATTATATTTTAATTGCTAGTGAATAAGTTTAGTACAAAGTTAAGGGAATAGCAATAGCGATGATTTAATATGAAAATATGAAAACAATGTTTTACTGAATTAATACATTTTTTACCTGGATTAACACATGGGGTACTTAATACGCTCCTGTGGTAATGGTCGCGACTTACGAGCTGGGTTCGAACCCGGACAGGCGCTTTACTTTGAGTAAATTATTTCATCACCACTGCTCTCAGAACGGTGAAGGAAAAGATCGTGAGGAAACCGGCATGTTACTAGAACCAAAAATTCGACGACATGTGACATCTACCAACCTGCACTGGGCCCGCGTGGTAGCTTACAGCCCACTCCCTCTCACAGAGAGGAAGCCTGTGTCCCAGCAGTGGGAACATTATAGTCTGGTTATGTTTGCAGTCGACCTCGTTATTGCCTTTCAACTTTTGCCCCATTTTAAACATTACTAAGGTTAAAACTATCTACCTGTCACATGGATATATAGATCTTGTCGCTTTGTGACTTGCAAGAGACATTCAATCTTAGGGTAGGCAAGGAATTACGAGTTCGACGGTACAATAGATTTGAAAATATCTCACGAAAACGATCTTCGAGGAAATTAGTGTAAAAGCGAATCGCGATCACATGAAATTCTCGACAGCAAGAAATGTGTTTCTTGCATTCAGTTCCAGTAGAACTTTCATGAAATTAATACAGTTTTCACGTTGACTATTCGTACAAGCGAAACGGAATTACTCAGTCTCGTTGAAACAAATAACAATGTTTTTTTTAATGAAATTAATCTATGAGATTGAGATTGACCAGTGCGTGTTGTTTACATATGGCACTGAAACGTGGTCGCTCACAATGGGCCTCATCAGAAGGCTAAAAGTCACCCAAAGGGCAATGGAGAGGACTATGCTTGTAGTTTCCCTACGTGATCGAATCAGAAATGAAGAGATCCGTAACCAAGTTAACCGATATAGCCCGAAGAATTGCCAAACTTAAGTGGCAGTGGGTTGGGCACATTGCTCGCAGAACAAATGGCCGATGGGGTCAAAAGATACTGAAGTTGCGACTGCGTACCGGAAGACGTAGTGTTGGAACGCTCCCCACAAGGTGGAGCGATGACCTGGTGAAGGCCGCAGGAATCCGCTGGATGCTAAGAAGCATAGAACCGGTCGAAGTGGCGTTGCTTGGGGGGGGCTATGTCCAGCAGTAGACGTCTTTCAGCTGAAATGATGAATGATGAAAGCATAATAGGATATGATGAGGAGTTATCTAACCACAAAAGAGACATTAGTCTATCTAATCTAAACTCACATTAAAAGGTAAAATTGTTTGTTTGTTTGTAAGAGGTGGAGATCCCTGGAAATATTGATCTGATTACATAAAGTCAAGTGTAGTAAGTTTAAATGATAAATGATGGACATCTAATAACCATGTAAAATTAGTATTAGGTAATTGATTAAGCACAGTGGTTTTAATATTGTGACGTGACACTGTAGCACATTAAACTATCAATGCCCTAGCAGAGTTCATGTATGAAACCTATTTAAACTTGTAACAACTTGTAAACTACATGAATGCAATAAATGATGATTATGATTATGAGTCTTTCAATGATAGAAAGCTACACTATTTCCGAGGACCATAGGATGTAATTTTTTATGGCCTACCATAAACCAACACCATACCACCATACCATACCATAGTTGACCAACACGCAGACGAAGACGCGGGGATAAGCTGGTCAAACTCAAACTCAAAGCGTTTAACGTATTTCAAATACCATTACTTTTGAATTGTTAAAGAGCCGATCAGTTAGTCAGAAAATTGAAACTAGTTGCCCATTCCAAAACGTAGATATCAGATCTCTATGGAGAAGAACTGCAAGGACACTCTTTTATTTCAAATCAAGATAGTACAAAATTCGTGACATTATTCTTTTTTAAATACGCCACTTGTCCTTAAACCTTAAATTTTAAATTAAAATGATAACCAGGAGTTTTCGCTTCAACCAGTATACGTTTTTATTACTGTGGACGTTTACGTCCACGTCACGGTATACACAGGGAAGTAAAATGTATGGAAATATAATATGAAGACGCTTTTAAACCCTCACAATGTATTTCCATACATTTTATGAACGTGGACGTGGTCGTCCACGACATCAGGTTTTTTTTTAATCTATCCTGTACCACTACTGGGCAAAGATCTCCCCCATACTTCGCCATGCGTCTTTGTCTGCTGCCTTTTCTGGCCAATCAGTCACGAAAGAGTCTAGGTCATCGCGCCAGCGTTTCTTAAGCCTGCCTCGGTGATGACGCCCGTCTTCAGGCACCCACTGCGTGACGACCCTGGCCCATCTGTCCTGATGCATCCTGTATGTGTGGCTCGCCCAATCCCATTTCAGCCTTGCGGTCTTATCGCCAACATCAGCGATGCCTGTCTTCGAGCGTATTACTGTGTTGCGAATTCGATCCGTTAGTTTTATGTTCAAAATGATACGCTCCATCGTTCTTTGGCAAACTTTAAGTTTGGACATCTGAGCCTCGGTCAAAGAGCAAGTCTGAGCGCCATAGGTTAGAATAGGCAGGATACACATGTCGACGAGCTTACGTTTTAGAGACATTGGCGCCTTCATGGACCAGTAGCTTCTCCTGGATATGACGTTAGAAGTTATAAAAGCGCACATTTACCAATAAATAAATAAAAAATCACAACAAAAATTTCCTTACGTTCAGATTTCTTGTTTATCTCCGTAGTCACAAGCCGCGCCAATCCGTGCGCACGCGTACAAACACGCAATGATCTTGGTAGTCAGTTGTTATGCTAACATTTACTTCAGTTGTAAATTATGTATTTGTCATAGTCGTGAGTAGTCGTGACTGGTGAGTTACTGAAGATGATACATTTTAAAGATAATAACTGTTGTCTCACGCATGAAGTTCTTGAAGAGAATGTGCTGCTCAATCAAAACTGTTTACACTAGGGTTGCAAACTTTTTTTATTATACATTCGTTTCTCTCTAATTTCAATAGATAATTTATAAGAAACTAGCTGCGCCCCGCGGTTTCACCCGCATAAATCTCGATCCCGTGGGAAAAAGAAAAGTATCCTATGTTCTTTTCCAGGGCATCATCTATTGGGCACGCCACAATTGCGGCGATAAGACCCCTCTTTGAGGAGTGGCTAGAGAGGCGCCACGGCGTCCTCACCTTCCGCCTGACACAGGTGCTCACCGGACATGGCTGTTTCGGGAGGTACCTGTTCAGGATAAAGCGGGAGGAAACGCCCGGGTGTCATCACTGTGTGGATCGCCCGGAGGACACGGTGGAGCATACGGTGGAGGTCTGCCCGGCTTGGGCAGAGCATCGCCGTGTCCTCGTGGAAGCGATCGGCGGCGGTGATCTCTCGCGTCCGGCCCTGATTCGGGCCATGCTACGGAGCGAGAGGAAATGGGAAGCCGTCACCTCGTTCTGCGAAGCAGTAATGCTCGCGAAGGAGGAGACGGAGCGCGTGAGGGAAAGGCAAATCTCGCGCCCTCGCGCCCCTAAGCACCGCAGCAGGAGACGCCCTGGGCGTCGGGAGTCACGAGAGGATTTCCGGCCACCGTAGGCGCGGGCTTGCGGACGGTGAGCAATGGGTAGCTCGCCGTCCGATAAGGACCAGGCCCGGGTCGACGGCGCGTTGTGTTCCACGCGCGCCTCAAAGAGATGTCAGCAGAATTGACGGGGTCCACTAGGGCCAATGCCTGCCGGGGGTTCGAAGAAAACCGATAGGGAAATCGTGGCCCCCTGGCAACACGGCAACTGAAGGAACACGGGTGGGTTTTAGTCAGTAAGAGTCTGACACGCCCTCCCGCTCCGCCCAGAGCGGGAGAAGTTATTTGATGATTTCCCACCCAAAAAAAAAAAAAAAAAGGGCATCATCTATATATGTGCCAAATTTCATCCAAACCCGTTCAGCCGTTTTAGCGTAACAAACAAACTTACTTTCGCATTTATAATATTAAGGAAGTGCTGTGGAAAATCGGGAAAATGAGTAGGGAATTTTTACACTTGACTTCGGTAGCGCAAAGGATGGTTGTGATAAAAATGGCCACCCATCTCAACAACCTTGCAGTATTTGCGACTTTAACAACCTTTTGTTGTGATTTCATCAACAACTTCAATCTCTCTACTAATATTTCCCTTATATCTCCTTCCAGACTAGAAGAAGATGCAGCCCACACGAACGGCTACGTCAACAACGGAGCCAGCCTCGAGAGCGTGGTCACCGAACAACCGGTCAACAACAACCACTTGCCTCCGCGAGCCATCACCGGCAGAGAGGTCAACGAGGTGCCCTTGCATGCTGACAAACTTTATGAGGTGAGAAACTGGTGTAATTTTACAAATAACTCAAACGACCTCCTACTAATGACTCCAGCACCTGACTCTCACAATACCTGACACTTACACGCTTGACTCTTGCGACACTGACAGCTAACAACACCAAAACTTGCCTCTCGCGACAGCGGCACCGACACCAAAACTTAACTCTTACGACACCGACACTTAACACTCACGACAACTGACATCCACGACACCGACACCTAACACTTGCTACGTGATGTTTGTCACCTGGGAATTAAGTTCAAGTTTCCTAACAATTTACTAGCTACTAAACGAAAGCGAATATCTAGTAATCAACACTAACATGTTCTCTTCTCGTTTTCAGGTATTCTCTAAATCTCTAATATTTAGAGATGACCATGAATTAAAAGCCAAAACGGCGAGCACAAACTCACTCGACGAACTGGAGACCAAATCCGAACCCGATTATCTGTCAGACAGGCCCAACAGGACCAAGGTTTATTTTGAAGACGAAATCAATTCACCAGTCACTGACTTCGAAATTATGTTCAAAGATGAACTTCTTGCTAATCACGACATGTTCAAGATTGACGAAGAAGAAGACAGTGACCGACAAAGCCAGGATACCGAGGAAGGTCTGACAATGAATGTAGCAGTTAAAAAACAAGACGTTATTAAACCCAGTACTATTACTATTAAAGATGAAACTAAGATCACAACACTCAGTCCTATTTACCAGTATGACCCAATTTCTTCTATGGCTTTACCATCTGCCTTCTCTTTACCAAGAGTCGAAAGTGTGAAAGGAATTCTAAGGATAAGAGCAGATAATGATTCCCCGAGAAGTAGTAGCACTAAGACTTTGGATAGAGTTGACAGCAGCGGAAAATTATCGAGACCAATGCTAAGCAGGGTCGATAGCTTGAAGAACATAGATCCGAACAAATTGAACAAGGTATTATCGAGAGTACCACACCGAAGTGCGTCGTTCTTGAATATTCCGGAACATTTCGCACCAGAAAAGCCGCCGTTAGTCAAGAGCAAATCAATGGTTGGAGTCATGTTAACCACGCAAGAATTGAAACTGAGTCAAATGCCGGACACTCCGATAATAAAGAGTACAAATCTACCAAGATTCTTTGCTGAGGTTCCATCGTTGGCGGAATACAAAGGAGAGACGAGCTTACAGAGTATAAAACAGCAGTCAGCAATGATGTACCAAGAAGATTTCAGTATGCCAAGGTACTACGGAACTGGGTCCAAATCAATGGAACCGTTACCGGTCCACGAAAGCAAGTCGATGCCTGATTTGAGGAACCCATCGACAAATTCTTCTGGAAAAGTCAGCAAGCGCCTGGTAAAGCTTCGCAGTAGATTAAAGCCGTTAGTTATTAAGAAGAGTTCAAATGAAAAATTGTAAATTAATTCGAAAACTGTGCCTTTGTAAGATTTTCATTTTATTATTTTTTTGTGAATTAGTGAAGGTTGTACGTATGTTTGCTGCCATTTTATTCATTCAGAAATGGATGAAAAGACATGTTTGGCTTTGAAGCAGGTTCTTGAAAGATTGTGTACTTAAATGTAAAAATTTAAGAGGCAGATAAAACTTAAGTACCTTATTTGGATTTTATGTCATCTAGTAAAGTATAATGACTTCTTGATTTATTGACTTGGATAATATAGTGACTTTAAATTAACTCTAAGAACAAAAATGATGTATGTTATAGTATTTTGCTCAAGGTTATAATTACAATTTACCTTAGTCTTTAAGTTATTGTCATTTCAATATTTTATAAGATCTTCTGGAAAGAGCGAAAACAATTCTCCCGAAAGTAATAAAACTAATAAGAGAGAGAACTAAATACGCCAAAAAATAAAACATATAACTGTGGTAGATATACCTACAATATATTGAAAAAAAATATTTGGTCTGTTGGTGTGTATTTAGTGTGTTTGGTTTGGTGTGTAATAGGCCTGTGTCCAAAAATTTAAGTTTTTGTCCGTCTTGTTTATTAAAAAATATTGGACACATATTTTTTCTTTTTTGACTTAATCAAAAGATTACGGCGTTACATTGAGTTAATATGTGGCATGACGTCACGCCTTGCTAGATTTAATACTGCGTTGTGACGTAGCGAGCCCCCACTCCCCAACTTTAATGCGTGTTTTCTAAGTTATTTTTGATTAACATGATAAAGCAAAAAATACGTGTCTAATATTTTTTTATTGTCTGAAAGACGGACTAAATAGAATTCCCTTTTTTTATGTAGTTCACTTTCTATCACAATCCGAGAGTTTTAAAGGATATTGCTAATCTTATTGCTTCATAGGTTTGAAAAATTCGTCTGCTCAACATCATAAATAGCGCCATGAACGTGGGTGAACTGTCAAAATACAACCCATTGCGATCAATTGTCATTTTATATGTGAGATTACGTTAGTATGGAATGAAATCCAACGACCACGTGACCGCGTTCCCTCTTATAAAACCATTTTTCGGATTAGTCTTTATTTCAATACCTTTTACTCGTTCTACATTATATCTTTTACCAGTGACGCGTTTCAAACTTTCTTTTACTACAATTCTAAGCAAATTACCAAAATACTGTAATAATAATTGTTGCTCAGAACAATTTGTGATTTAAATAAATTATTGTTAGATTTAAGTTAATCTTATGATCCTACCTATTATTTAATAAATAGTACTTAATTTTATTGTCTAGTCATTGCATCACATTATTAAGGCGAAACACTTACTATTGGGAAACATTGGTTTAGTTCTAGACCTAAACAACTATTAAAATCATCCATACAACTCTTTATATAAGTTCGAATTACCCCATCAATGGGGTAATTTGAATGTCTTTTTCATGAAATCATGGCATTTGGAGTCAATATTCTAATTTAGAGTGTTGTATTGATGATTCTAATGTCATAATTCTATAAATACACTATTTGTTACTGTCGCGAATCATATTTTGTTTAAAATACAACCTGAAACTGAACTGCAAATTGAGAAAATTTTAAGAAAATTACGCGGGCCTCCTTAACGCATCCCCCTTAAGTATGCATAAGTTTGTTTTAGTCGGTGCAAAACAAAATTCGAGACTATAATAATATTGTCTTTGCCAGAAAAGATGTATTATATTTCATATAGGCTGGCAGTCTTCCAGTATTATCTGTGTTATAACCAAATTTATAAAACCGGAATAGTGTTTTTTCATTGGACCATTAACAATGTATGGAACTTAAGTACTTACTTGGTGTGTTTCGCCTCTAAAACGTAGATTTTTGAACAAATTATCTACTTAGATCTGCATAATATTCATTGTTAATAATAACTTAATACTTAACCCTGTACATACTTACTGTTAAGTTTTAAAGTTCCCAAATAAAGTGAATAAGAATTAACCTGGATTGTATTTTTTTTTTTGTTTGTCCTATTCTTTTCACAGGTGGATCTAGGTTGAATTTGTAGTCAGTAAGAATAATGCTAATTGGCTAAGTAATAACAGCCGCACGTGTCGATTGATCAGGTTAACTTACGCTTGCCGCGATCGGTTCGTGGATGGATTACCATCTTTACTCACCAAGACTCCTCCGTGCCTCGGAAAGCACGTTGATCCTGGCTGCCATTCGTGGATCTTTCACTGTCGTTAAGAGTCGTCAGAAACCCGAAGGTCTGACCGCCAGTCTTATCAAGGGGTATCACGTATTACCCAGTAACTGGGTTGTGGAGGTTAGGAAGTTGTTCCATGTTAAATACTGGTATTCAGCTGCATCCTGTTAGACTGAAAGCCGACTCCAACATAGTTGGGAAAATGCTAGGCAGATGAAGGAATAATTATAAAATAAAACAATTGTTTAAAAAAGCGCACGTTTTATTACAGTATCACTATCTCATACAATTTCCGTTTATATTATATTATTAGGTAAACTCCAACAATAAAATTTTATTCAAATCTTAAGACCCTACAGTAGAACGCGTCTAGTAAAACTGAAACTATTCTAATATACACCTAAACTTCATTACAATAGATTTTAAAATTACTTTATCAAGGCGAATCTTAGACGACAGGGAAAAAGGGTATACTTAACTAAATAAGTACTGAAAAGAGTTAGTTACATTACTCTAAAGTTAGATCATTTACAATAATTGTAAGGAGTTTATATTATTTATAATAATGAAGATCACAAATTTCTACTTACATCTAAGGGAATACTATTTAGAATGGTATATTTATATAGCATTAACACGGTAGGATTGCCTAAAAAACGTCCCAATTTCACACAGTTAATTATTTCGGAGTTACCACAAAAAATTATAAAAGGAGGCTAAATTTAAAAATGCCTTGTGAATGAGGTTAAAGTTGGAACGCCCGGAAGCACCTTAAGTTGAACTTATAATATTTCACAAAAAGGAGATTTCTTTTTTATTCGCTTACAAAACATTATTTTTTAATGTATGTTTTTACCAAATTCATTTCGTTTTGAAGTTGACTAAAGTTTATTTAAAAAAAGCATAGGTACTAAATAAGTAAAAACATAACTTTTATTTTGGTTATATTTTTACCGCCTAAAATGCAAAATTTTGTCGTGGCACAGTTTTGTGTAATTTTCGAAAAGCTTTAAAAAATATAATTATGTTATTTACACAAGATTTAGCTACTAGTGAGGCCGCACTACAAAAACCTAAATGGTTCTAGTACCAAGGGACCAAAATACTCAACAGTCTATCAATGTACTTCAAAACTTGTAGCGTAAAATGCTGCAACTGTTCGAATTGCGGTATTTCGTGTTTGCGGAGATTTTTTCTTATTTTCTACCATTTGGTAGTAACTTTACTTAATTAGGGCAACATATGTTTTTTTTAACTGTCTAACGGTAACGGTTTATTTGGTCCTGGCGTACTAGAACCGTAATGAAAAATCGAAAATTTTTAGGCTAACAGTACTTTTTTTTCTAAATATGTAGTTATTAAAAGGGAAAAGACTTTATACACTTTACAATGTTTTAGAATTATGCTACGCAATCCATTTATTATTTAAATGCATTATTTTAAATTTTAATTTATATAAAAAGTAGCAAGTTTTGCTTTTTCATACATTTTTGTTTATAAATTAGCTATCAGCGAAGTTTGAATAGTTACGAAATAGTATTTTTTATATAATTATAGTTTTGAACACCGTCACCATTTATTTTAATTTTAAACTTTATTAAATTTATAAAGTGAAATTCTAAAATTTTGTATTTTAAATTAAAAATAAAATTTAATTTGTTTCTTCATTATTGTTTTTAATCATTTTGTTTCATAGATAGGACGGTGTTCCAAAAAATCTTATTTTAACCCTTACATCGAAATGAAACTAACTTTTAGGACTTTAAATAATTATACAATCCGAGGGAAAATCCCTTCAAAGTTACATTTCAATGAAGAGTTATTTATATAGAAAATCGTTAAACCTAATTATTATAATTTTATGAAAATTCACGTCACACATGAGGCTGGTCACGTAAAGTCAAGACATGTTGGTACCAGCGATATACAAAATGATTTAAACTCAAATTTACATAACATAACATAACATCACGCCTGTAATACCCGAAGGGTTAAGCAGAGATAACACCCACATTTCGCAAGTTATATTTAAGTCCCACGAACTAGGGAACTAGCCTATTGCTATCAACCGGTCACAAATTCAGACTCCGGGCTGCTACTGAGAAATTCCATATGGAAAAACCCAATAACACTTTGCCAACCACCTAGATCAACGAAGAAATCAAATATGTCTTGTTTCTTAATGAAATATTCCTAACCCTCCTGCGATCTTAACATATCTTCTACTTAATTGACAGTACATTAGCTTTTATCCTTCAAATTTAGACAACTGACTGATGGAAATTGGCCTACCTTCTGTATGACGTGTACTAAAACCCTTGCCACACAAAGAGCGCAACAAACAGCTCTGCCAACATTTTAATTATACAGCGTGTCTCAGAAATGTGTGGTCATATTTGAGGGTGTAGTACAGACCTTTAAACTGAACAACTTTCTCCATCGTAATCACGAAAAAATAATCAGTTGTCCCATACAAAGGTGCAATACCTACTCAACCCAAATGTATTTTTATAAAACACGCTGTATATTTATCACAAAAAAATCGCTTTCGTAAGGTTAGCGCCTCGCTTCGCGTTTGCAGAGTGTGTGACAAGAGCTTTTTTTCTTGGTGCTAAGTGCGTCACCTAATAGTGCTATTTCGGTACTTAAAGTACCTACTATGTAGGACACTAGCTTCTAGCGATGTGTGGAGAAGCCTACGCTAAAAGGCAACTTAGACGACAGCTTTTAATTACGACTAGATTTATTCCCGTTTTCACAAACACTAGGCATTTATTTAGGTGTCGCTTAGTGTTAGTGAAAAGGGGCATAAGTGTACTTTTATTATTATTATTATTTATTAATAATGTGTACAGTTAGGTGTGTTCCGAAATTATTGCAATACGTGGCACTTATAGTGTTTATGAAAATAAAATAAAACGTAAAAAAATCGATTTAATTTTATTTTTTATTTTTTTAGTTATGTGTGGAAATATCGCTATCTTTATTATCTATAGGTAACTCAACATTATAAATGTACTAATTCAGCAACAACAATTATAATTATTTAAAATAAAAAAACACAAAACAATTCTCATTAAATAATAAAATAAATTAAATATTTGTTTGTTTGCCTGTCCTAGAACCAAAAATTCAAATCAACTCGCACTAGGTCTGTGTGGTAGATTATAGCCCACTCCCTCTCGAAGAGAGGAGGCTTGGGTCCCAGCAGTGGGAAAATTATAGAATTATTATGCTTAATAAGCTTAACAATTTTTGTAAAAAAAAAACGAATGCTAACTTTTCCTCTTATTTAAAACTCCTACAATCTACTTTCTTGTACTAAATGAAGGTGTACTTAAAAACTGCAAGTCTAAAATACTGAGGCATCTTCTAAGCTACAAACCAAGGGTTTTATCGGCCTTAGCAAATAAATCTAAATCTCAAAATATCTTAGACTAAACAAAACTAAATTTTAAAATTGAATGGCAAATATTTTTGATCTAAACTTTATTGATGCACTAAACAATTTTAGAAAATGATATTAAGTTGATATTCCTCGAAAAAACTTATAAAAAAAATATTTGAGGTATTCTACCTACTTAAAGGCTTGTACTAATAAAACTTGCAATAGGGCGCCGAGAGCAGAATCAATATGGAGCAAATTCACGATGACTATTTTTACGTAAAGCGATCTAACTCTTCTATCATTGTTATAAAGTATAAATTAGAATGCTGCCATGAGTTTCATACAACTCTCATTATAATTTATAACATAACATAACATCACGCCTGTATCACGCGAAGGATTAAGCAGAGGTGTAGCTATAATACACCCACTAATTCTAATTTATACTTTATAACAGTTGTATAAGAGTTACATTGCAATGACTTACTAACGGATTTATGTAAAAAAGTCATCGTGAATTTGCTCCTTATGATTCTGCTCTCGACGCCCTATAATCGTGAATGTAATCCTTTATAGCTGTCGAAATATATACGTCATCAAACGCAACGAATGTATCGAATGAGTGTAATTTATTGTCTAATCACTTGTCAACACCCGATGTTAACTACAGAATACCTAGGTAAGTATTATTATATTTGGCCTAGATTTTATTCTAAATTATTAACCGATATATTTGCAGACCAAAATCATTTCCCTTAAGGCATAGTGTACCTACCAGTAATTCAAACCCGAAGGACCAGTTAATTTTGGTCCTTCGAGGCAGTATGCAAAAAAAATCTTTACCTCGTTTTGGATGGAAAATAGATTTTTAATAAATAATTTTATCATAGTATTTTGGTCTGCAAACTATCGAACTTATGCTAGTTATCCTAGTTCTGGTGTCACAGTTCACTAAGTTAAAGTATTATACCTGTCAGTATTTAAGTAGGTATTTTATATTCGAGTAAGTATCCATATAATTATTTCGAGTAATCTCTTTCTTCAGCAGATAGAATCATCGGAAGTGACGTTATCTTGAGAAGTAATAACGCTATCAACGACATAAATTAGTAATCTGTCTCTAAAAATATGAATAACATATGACACACAAGTTTTGACAAAAGACCGTCAGTCCTTGTTTTTGAAATAAAAATAATTATTATAAAATGCATTTTATTCTCATCCTTTTCTATAAATCTTTCGATGTATCTTCTCCTTGGCTCGGTCTAAATCATTCTTGCTGATGTTTAAAAATCCTCAGTTTTATGGCTTTCCTACCATGATCTTCAAATATTCCCTTTTTACCAGATACATATTTACAACTCCTTCATTATCTTCCGCATTATCTTCAATTACTTAAGCGATTAAGAAAACAACACTTTCATAGTTAGTAAACTATTCATCACATTTATAGTCCTTAGAATTTTGGTCTTTCCATCCGAAAAACGGTGACACCAAAACTTCTTCTACGCTACATTTACCTAACTGTCTTGAACCGCTTGACCTTAATGGTCGCTTTGTTGGCGCATAGTTTAAGTGCGGTGGCGCAACCCAGGAGGTCTGCTGACGACACGTCCTTGCCATCCACTGCCATCAGGAAGTCGCCTCTCTGGATGCGACCGTCCATGTCTGCAGGGGTGCCAGGAAGCTGGAATGAGAATATTCAGGTTATATGAAGTCAAAAGCATCAAGTCCAGGTAAGCACAAGCGATTTTTTTACGCGACCATTTTTTTTTTATCGCACACTGAATTTTCAACACTAGAGTTAAAATTGCATACACTGCGCTGAGGCTCAACACCGCGTTCTTGAGCCAAGCAATAAGAATCCAAAAAAAGAGCATGCCAGCGCATCAGAAAAAAAACAATGTTGAATTATTAACTTTGAGAAGCTTTGGGAAGACCGTGGTCGTAATAAATAGTCGTGACACTCACAAGTTGTCCTATATAGACGCCGGGCGCGGCGACGGGCGCGACGCACGTGAGTCCGAGCGCCTTACCCGCCTTACGGCTCAGGTCGATCTCTATCTCTTCGTACTTCAGCGGCTCTGGTCGGTGCACTGTCAGTTTTAGCTGGAAAAGATGGGTGTAAAGTTACGTGGGGTGTTTCGAAGATAAGGGTTTACGCAAATTCAAGGCATTCGAATTTACGTGGTATGAATTGGCAAGGGACAATAGAAAACCCAAACTGTATTCAAATGCTATGACCCCAAGTAACATGATACCAGGGCAAAAAAAGAAGTACAGGTTCCAATGTAGTAACCAGGTTTCAAATGTTACAATGAAAGAAAGAAAGTAAAAGAACAGAAACACGTTCATATAAAAAAGACAACTACAGTACAGCAGCAGAGAGGCAGTTACTTTATGCAAAACATTTCGTGGCATTTGGTTCTCAAGACTGCCTCAAAATCGTTAAAAGATAAAGCAGATGTTCGGTGAAGGAAAACATCATATTATCTGTAACAACCATTCATTCTATTCTATTCTATGCGCGTCTTAATCATATCAAATAATCACCAAGAATAGAGTATTGATAATGGTTGTAATGGAACCTCGCCTTCGACTCCGCAAATGCGGAACTTCCCCAAGAAATCGTACCTTCGATTCCGCAAGTTTTTAGGAGGCGGAGGTCTAATAAAGAAAACAGCGAGATATAAGTCGAAGTTTCTAGTTTTTGCTCCCATGTCACCGGTGCTGTTGCCGGCGCGGTTCAGTATAAGTGAGCAACACTGTTGTGGTTGTAGTGGACCTAGTTTAATTTATGACGACTAAGACATTTGAGAGCAGTGGTGGCCCAGTGGTTACGGCCGTGACTTACGAGTTGTAGGTCGTAGGTTCGAACCCAGACAGGCGCTTTACTTTGTGTAAATTATTTCATCACCACTGCTCTCAAAAACGGTGAAGGAAAACATCGTGAGAAAACCGGCATGTCCTAGAACCGAAAATTCGAAGACATGCGACATCTACCAATCCGCACTGGGCCCGCGTGGTGGATTACGGCCCCCTCCCTCTCACAGAGAGGAGGCCTGTGTCCCAGCAGTGGGAACATTTATAGGCTGATGTTGAAGATATTACTTAGAAGGGGCCAAAGTCGCAAAACAGTTTATTGTGAAATACGTATATAGTGTGCCCTTCTAAATGTTGATCACCAATAGGTGGATTTTTCTTTGGTAAAATATTAGATTAATCTTTTTTTATGTTTATTTTCCACCTCCGGATTCGCCTCCGTTAAATTGGCCTCCGTTACTTCTCTAGTTTTGAGAAAGCTCATTTCAATCATCATCATTTTTTAGGGTTCCGTAGTAAACAAGGAACCCTTATAGTTTCATCATGTCCGTCTGTCTGTCTGTCCGCGATCTAGCATCGAGACCCTTAGTACTAGAAAGCTGTAATTTGGTATGGGTGTGTATATGTATATGTATATTAATTACGCCGACAAAGTGGTAAAATAAAATTAAGAAAAACATTTTTTTTAAAGTACCTCCCCTACACGTAAAGTGGTGATGTTTTTTTTCTGTCTCATTGTGTGGGGTATTGTTAGAATCAAGTGTCCCCTCCTCTGCCGGCTAAATGATTGATTTTGGATGTGTGAAAAAAATCACAGCAGTAGTTTATATAACGCAATTAAAAGGAAAACTATAACAGCTAAGTAGGCTCTACAAGTTAACGAGTAATAATCAACCAACTTAACTTTGCAGTTGCAAAAACATGTTTTCTCATACGTTCCGTATGGGAGAATATCTTTTTCAACTACAAAGTTAAGTTTGTTTTTGGGATAAATTCATCCCAACTACGGAACCCTTCATTGTGCGTGGTTCGACAGTTCCGACACGCACTTGGCCGGTTTTTTCCTCATGCTGTGATATAAACGTGAGAGAATAAAGTAATATTAGATGTATTACGTACCTTGGCAGTTTTCTGCTTGATGGAAAGACAGACTCTTTCGTGCCGCATCTCCTTGGTGATGGCGATGCCGTTGCATTCAAGGATCTGGTCTCCGGGCTTCAGGCGGCCGTCCTTCGCGATCGCGCCGTTGTTGTACACATCAAGGATTACTGCTGCCGCTCCCTGTAATAGAAATATGAAGTGCGTTAAGAAATTACAGCTGGACTAGTGGTACAGTGGTCGCAAGCGATACTGCAGAGCATGAGGTCCTGGGTTCGATTCCCGAGCAGATAAAGAGCTATTGGGTTTTTCTCAGTAGCAGCCTGGAGTCTGAATTTGTGCCCGGTTGATGGCAATAGGCTCGCCCCCTATTACATGGGACTTAAACATAACTGGCGAAATGTGGGTGTACTATTGGTACACCTCTGCCGAACCCTTCAGTAATTACAAACATGATGTTATGTAGACTTTAGAAGAAGACACAATTTTTTCTACTGCAGGAGTCACTTTATGTAGAATTCTGATACTGTTTACTAAGGTAACCGACATAGCCCGAAGAATTGCCAAATTTATGTGGTAATGGGCAGGGCACATTGCTCGCAGAACAGACGGCCGATGGGGCCGAAAGGTTCTGGAGTGGCGACCACGTACCGGAAGACATAGCATTGGAAGGCCTCCCACAAGATGGACCGATGACCTTGTGAAGGCCGCAGGAATCCGCTGGATGCGGAAAGCACAGAATCGGTCGAAGTGGCGGTGCTTGGGGGAGGCCTATGTTCAGCAGTGGACTTCTTTCGGCTAAAATGATGATGATATTAAAGTTATGACAACGGTCCAAATGAATCAGTTTGAGAATAGTTTTTGGTTCACCAGGTGCTTGTTGGACTGTAAAATTCCAGCGGGGTATTGCGTATTACACATAAAATGGCAATCGATTGCAATGTCTTCCATTTCGACAGCACAGCCATGTTCATTACGTTGTTGAGCAGACGAATATTTTTTCAAACCTATGAATAGATGGATTAAGAAATTCCTTCAAATCCGTCGGAATATGATTGAAAGAAGTATTGTTACAGCTGCTGAAGATTGTAAAACTATCTTTCCTTTGTATAAATTCAATCTCTTTGTATTGTACAATTGCGTATCACATGTGCGAGCACTGTGACCATGTTGTACATTCCATAAAGCTACCATTTACTGGGTACGTCTTTCATTGACTTGAATGTGCTCTGGCAGCTGAGAGTATGTCATGCTCACTCAAATGTCTCGCTGATGGTGGCGTGTGTGTTGGATCATTAAGTTCCCTTCAAAATGGTTGAGCTAAATGGTGCTGATCCATGCGTCATGTTCGTGAACGGGCGCCGTCAGTAGGGACTGGTCATCTCTTAGCTGCCACGGTTTATTTTATTTTAATTTATTTAAATTTTTGAATTGTTATTATATTTTTATTACGGACGCTTTTTACGTGCACGTCTTTCTACATTGTTCTCACATGTATAAGTTCAACACGAATGATGTAACCAATATTTTGTAACAATATTTTGATTTAAAAGAGTGTCCGTGAAGTTTCTTGCTCATTCTTCTCCATAGGTACCTACTACGCTTTAGAATGGGCAACTAGCTTCATTTTTCTGACTGACCGACTCCTTGACAATTCAAAAGTACTTGTAATTGGTTTATTTGAAATAAATGTTTTGAGTTTTTTTTAAAAGCGTATTACGCAATTAGGCTGCAGGTACATTAGGGCATAGTACTCACATTGATTAACGTATCGCTGCCTCCCAGCAGCAGTATTCCCAGCACTTCATTGGCAGAGTTGATCTCTATGACGGTGTCCACGTTAGGAGCTACTGGTGCTGTTGCAGGATCCGGAGGTGGTTCCACTGGAAATAGGAAAATATTTATTACAATATGACTTAACAAAATCATTAATCATCATCACTGGTCTGAGAATCAGCACTTTTTGAACGTCAAAATTACTTAAAACAGTCCTCCAAAACACTTGCCCTTCAACACGTTTGGTGCTTGAGCTGGGAAGAAGAAGTGGCGCAACAGACCCCTCAGCAGTACAAACTGCTACTGAGAAATTGGTCTACGGCCTGCTGGTGGCAAGGGAAAACAAACCTTGCTCGATTGTGATAAAGTCTACGTACCTTTGACAGGTGAGGGTGTAGGTCGCGGTGTCTGCGGTCTACTCGCTCCGAGGGGATCGTTGGCATTCCTGCTGGCTGGCCGGGACGCGCCGCCGGGACCTGATGGACCGCCTGGGAACAAGAATTCCTTATATAAAAATACCTATTAGTTGAGTTTCCTGTGAGTGGGTTTCTCTTGAGAACTCGGTAGGTACGACCAATATTCCTATTTATGGGCGCCCGTTGGCGACATAGTGAGATATTTATTAGCACAGGTTTCCCAAAATCCCAAACATAAACTTTACTTTAATTGAGCCTTTCTGCGAACAATAATTTTCGTCGCTCCGCTGCCTCATGAAAGATGAGACAAGATTCTCTTTTAAAATTGCTTGGTCTATTCAAACTCTTCGAAGGTAAACCTAAACGTTTAAATCGAGATTAATCTACGTCGTTCTCACATGAATACTTTAATTTTAAATTGAATTACGTATATTTAAAAGAGTGAGTGTCCATGGAGTTTCTTGTCCGTTCTTCTCCATAGGAACCTACTACGCTTTGGAATGGACAACTAGCTTCATCTACCTGACTGACCGACTAAGTACTTGACAATTCAAAAGTGCCTGTAATTGGTATAGTTGAAATCATCAATGGTTGAAATAAATGCTTTGAGTTTAAACAGTACGCTAAGCATTATTCGTGTCACTATCACACAACTATCAAACTACAAGTGCAAGATAGGGATGGGAACATATCCAAGCCAAAGTCTGACTAAGTAACGTTGATTTCTCTCGGCTTAAAACAGTTACTAATAGGTAACCGACCAGCACCAGGGGTCCCGGGTGTGGTGGCGGTGGACTCGTCTCCTGGGTCCTTTAGATTCGGAGTACACACTGTGAGGACCACCACGCCTTCTGTCTGCTTGAGCTTTGCTGCTGCCTGGAAAGACAAAGTAGACTGATTAGCTAGTGAAAAGTAATGGGTTCTGGTCCTCTAGTTATCATGCACATTTATATTGACTACGTGCTGTAAAACGCGACTAATGGTCAAAAGGAGCGAAAGTAGCCTCTTTCTGTAAGCTTATAACAGGTAGCAATTATCTGTTTGCCGAGACTTTTGCTTATAGAATTCTCTCTTTGACCTCATACTTCAATAACCTATCTTCAACATTTATATTACTGAAAAATACAATCGACGTGGATATATCTAGTAACTTGTTCCACTTAGCTATTTCAAAAGAGCCATAAAAAAACACTGAAAGAAATCGACACGTGTTTCACCGCTAAACGCAGAGGCAACACGCCATGTTCGGGTTCGCGACAAGTCAATCGTCATCCTGAGGATGCCTCGTTGAGAGGTGAAACACGTGTCGATTTCTTTCAGGGTTTATTTTCAGCTCTTCAGAAATAGCTAAGCGGAACAGGTTACTAAATAATATATCCACGTCTATAATGAATTTTCACAAGGTCACGCCTTAATCAATTAACTATCTTACTGAAAAATATTAATTGGTCAGCAGAGAGAAAGAAGAAAGAAAGAAAGAAAGAAAAATATTTTATTTGGGACACGCACAGGAAATACAGACAGAAATAAAAAATCAAATAAAATTAAAATAAGAAAAGAGCATTTTAAACTAACAAACTAACAAAAAATAGTAACGACCTGTGCGAGGCCAAAAAGGCCCATATCTCAGCATAATGCTGCGATATTTTAATAAATACCGCGGCGCTGGTATTCTGATAGGGCCCGCTGTGATGTCACGGACACACCTAGAGAGCAGTTTGATTCTTTCATGGTTAGGTGAATAACTCTTTTAAATTCAATCTAGTTCGGCCATAAGTTTAACAGTAAAACATTTAATACTTACTGCATCATAACTGCAGTTCAGTAAGGAGTCTCTATTTACTGCTAACAACATGTCACCAATCTGCAGTCCTCCCTGAAAACAGAAAAAAAAACAAATTTTAATAATAATATGTTGATGATATGAATATGATGTGCACGGAGAGGTCTGCCACGTTAGCTGTGCGGTTCATTTCTTTGCCAGGCACACATCCGTGCCTAGCGTGACCGCGACTTACAGTGCACGATCCCGCCTGCATTTTATACAAAGCTTAGCTAAGCACACGTGCGTAGCTAAGCCATGGGCCGTTGTGGAGCGGTGACTTAATGAAAATAGTCGGTGATGTTCGACAATTTAGAATAGGCCCTAATGGTCGCTACTCTAGATTGCATATTTTAGAGCGCAAAGGACAGAATAGAAGATGAGACATAGTTTGTGTCAGTAAAAATCTCACCGAGAAAACTTAGGTTGAAGTGACCTTGAAGTGAGATGTCATTTCACTTGATGCTAGGGATTGACACTTGACAGCTCACTTAAAACTCACTTCTCAATAAGTTCACACGGTTGGATTTTTTCAGAATAGGCAGTTCCTCATCCATACGACAAAAGGGCAAAGTCCCTTCAAAGAGATTTTGACGGTTACGAAAAATACAGAACCATCTCATTCGTTAAAAATAAAACAATTGAACAATGTCATTGTAACGTTGAATATCAATTCCTTCTTCTTAGTCACGGTTTATTTAAAATTTTAACCATTTACCTGCTTATTAAACATTTGTGGTTTCAATAGGTATATGTTTTGTGTCAACTATTGTTATAATGTGGTTCAGAAAACATGTATTCTAAATCTAATTAGGTAGGTATGTACTTGTCCCGTGAAGAGAAATGATGTAAACTCCAAATCATCATCATCATCATTTCAGCCGAAAGACGTCCGCTGCTGGTCATAGGCCTCCTCCAAACTCCAGAGAGAGAGTTATTTAGGGTTTTAATAATAAACTCAGATTCGTCCTAGAACCAAAAATTCGAAGACATAATAATGTGACATCTACCAACCCGCACTGGGCCCGCGTGGTGAATTCCACTCCCTCTTATCGAGAGTAGGCCTGTGTCCCAACAGAACATTGAATTTTAAAATGATTTTTTCAAACTAAATGGGTTTTGCCAATCAACCGAGTGGCTAAATTGACGAAACTATTGGATATTGTTGTCTAGGAACGTCATTAGATAATATCATCATTATCATCACCATCATTTCAAAGACATCCACTGCTGGACATAGGCCTCCCGCAAGCACCGCCACTTCGACCGATTCTGCACTTCCCGCATCGAGCAGATTCCTGCTGCCTTCACTAGGTCATTAGATATACGAATTAAATATGAATGGTAGTCCTCCAGACCGAATTACGGCCAGCCGGAGATCAGCCTTCGGCGCGGGAGATATTATAGTGCAGGCGTGTGTGCACTCTCTCCTCCCTCACTCTCATAATCCGATGGGACGGCAATCCGACACGACCGGAGAGAGATCAGGCGTAGGGGCAACGAGGAAATTTAAATTATTTTTGTATCGTCGTTTCTACATACATGAAACAAATAGGTACTTAGCTACATTCATTAGGATACTTCCTGCATTCTGAATGCCTTGTAAGGAAAACATGGACAGATAATTTAGCCATTTAATTTGTTTGCGTAGGTTTGGATTTGTTTACAGAATTGGTCCCATTATAAAAGTTGATTACAAAAACATTTAACATCATCGTTTTTACGTCTTTGACATTTCTCGGGACCCTACGGTTCTGGACCTTTGGCAGGCGTACGAGGGGCCGAAGCTAACTCGCAGACGCCCGTTAGACGTTTTTAATTAAATGAGGCACCAACCGACGACTGTCCCTGTTCGCATTATACTAGTGCACCCAAGGACAACCCTCGGTTGGTGCAGGACTATTGCAAGATATGGAAACAAAGAACAAGTGAACTGGTTATCTAGAACTATGGAAAGACTATGGCCTCTACCTGACCACAATATCTTATATGAAATACGCAAGTAAAATAACAGGAGATGAAACCCAATAATGGGCCCCCGAAAATGGTCGCTAGCACAGTGTCGTAGCGACAAGGGGGCAATCTCATTATTGTTAAAGGATATAGTGTGTCGATTTTTTTTATTCTTCATATTTGGACCTTTGTCAGACATGACTGTGTCGCTCCATTGGACCTTATCACCTTAACACAGGAGTCAAGAGTTTATCTACTGACCTGTTCTGCCGCACTACCTTCTTGCAAGTCTGACACGAAGATACCTCGCCCCGCCTCCGTGTGACGACCCTCGATGATCATGATGCCGAGACCGGATGGACCCTGGAACATTTCACATTGGTATATTAGAACAACCGGCGTGCTTGTACGGATATAGCCAGGTGTATGAACGTAAACAAAGCAAAAGAAGTATATAAGAATCGTAGCAGGTGGCGTTCTGTAGTTTCTGCATACCTCCATAGGAAGAAGGCGTGAGTTTATGTATATCGGTATGTATTGTATGTATGTAAACACATAAACATTGTCTATGTGGATGGGATTACTGCACTTGCTTTAGAAATTCCTTACTTGTGCCAATCATCTTTATCATTAATCTGCCTAGCCTTGTCCCAACTGTGTACCCCTAGGTCAGCTTCTAGTCTAGCAAAATGCAGGTGAATACTGGTATTGTACATGGAGCGACTGGGTTCCCTCTATTTGGCAGAATCTTGATATTCCGAAATTTATTTGGCATAACATGCTTGCCATAATCTTCTTTACACGAATATTTTTATGTATGCTTGTTCGCAGGTTTGCATGTTTGTATAAACTTTCTGCAATATGATGATTGTACTTTTTAATTATTATGGATATGAAATTTATGCCAAAAGATGATTCTGACTTACAAAATTATGAGTTTTGAATATATGCTAAATAAGTGTATGCCAAACAATTTTCTGCGAAATGAAGATTATGCTATCCGTTGTTATGCAAAATAATATTTGACATAAAAAGTTCTACCATAAAAGGTAGACCCGAAGCAACTGCTTGTCTGACTTCCGCAACCTACAACCCATTGCAGTTACTGGGTAATAGATATCCTTTTGGTAAAACTGGGCCTTTGGTAATTGTGGCAATGTTTATAGAAAAATAGTTGTGCTTGCGGTTTCAACCGTGCAAAAGATGAAAAGTCTAAAGCACCCAGTTTCCAATGTTAGCAGACTTCCTCACTTATGCCAAGTCATTTGAGTAGGTGAGTTAGATACTAGCTTATTATTTTTAAAATTCGTTTCAGAAACCGGAAAAATATCTCCACATTCAGAGAAGCGTACTATTGTAAAATTTTGATGTAACTGTTCAGAATCAGAATCAGAAATATTTATTTGTGAACATAGGTCAAGTTACACATAGTGTGAGGTGTTATAAATAGGTAGATCCTCCATGTTTTGCCCAGAGGCGTACAAATATAATTGTTTAAGTTTTAAAAATAACAAATTGGTGAAATTATGTCAACTTTCATGTCAGTTATAAAAAGTATAAATAGGCATAGCATATCAAAAGAAAAAAAAAACAATGAAATGTAAATAAAACTGTTCTTACCTTTTTGATGGTGATATCCCTGACTCCCTTGTAGCCAGCGAACCGATCCTCCGACGACTGAAACAAACAATAACATCTATTTAGAAAGAAAAATAGAATAACGTTTATTTTGACACAGTTCGTGAAATCCAAAATACAAATGAAGTCGGTTAAAAAGTGAAAATAATGTGTTAACAACAGCAGTGTGTGCCTGACGGCTGCGGCAAAAAGGTCCTAGATGCTGTCTGGTGCTGGTTTTCTAATGAAAACTTAAGGACAAGTGACGGAAAGTAACAAACAGTTTCAATTTCAACATATCTAATACATAATTGTTTATATTTATAAATAAACTAGCTGACCCCGGCAAACGTTGTTTTGCCAATTATTTGTTTGGGGTGGACAACCCTTATCATTTAGGGGTATAAAAAATAGATAGTAGCCGATTCTCAAACCTATTGAATATGCATATAAAATTTGGTAAAAATCAGTAAAGCCGTTTCGGAGGAGTAAGGTAACTAACATTGTGACACGAGAGTTTTATATATATGAAGATTAGTAATCAAATTGCGAGACATCGCCAAGCGGTTGGCTGACTCTTCACGTGACCAGAAGGCTGGCCTATTTCTTGGCCAAAGAATCAGCATCGCCATACAATGTGGCAATGCCGCCAGCCTTTTAGGCACTTTTCCTGTTGACAACGATGCGGACGAATTTTTTGATACCCTAATTCTTTTTCTTCTTTTTTAGGGTTCGGTTGCCAAATGGCAAAAAACGGAACCCTTATAGATTCGTCATGTCTGTCTGTCTGTCTGTCCGTCCGTATGTCACAGCCTTTTTTTTCCGAAACTATAAGAGCTACGCTGTTGAAACTTGGTAAGTAGATGTATTCTGTGAACCGCATTAAGATTTTTACATAAAAATAGAAAAAAAAACAAATAATTTTGGAGTTCCCCATACTTAGAACTAAAACTCAAAAAAAAAATTTTCATCAATCCCATACGTGTAGGGTATCTATGGATAGGTCTTCAAAAATGATATTGAGGTTTCTAATATCATTTTTTTCTAAACTGAATAGTTTACGCGAGAGACACTCCCAAAGTGGTAAAATGTGTGTCCCCCCCCTGTAACTTCTAAAATAAGAGAATGATAAAACTAAAAAAAATATATGATGTACATTACTATGTAAACTTCCACCGAAAATTGGTTTGAACGAGATCTAGCTAGTAGTTTTTTTTTTTAATACGTCATAAATCGTAAACCGCAATTTACCTTTCATTCAATGTTACTTGCTGCTACGGAACCCTTCATGGGCGAGTACGACTCGCACTTGGCCACTTTTTATACCTTCACTTTTGTTCAATGTATCACTATTGTGGGAGCTGCAAGCTGTTTCTCATTTGTTTTAAATTATCTCATAAAGGCACAATATCATCGCCTATAATGATATCGAGGCTGGGCGCTGATACCTATAATTACAAGATATTAAGTTATCTTGGCTTAAGTATTGGCTGCAACTCGAATATACAACCTTACTTACCTTAAGGACATGGATGACATGGACAAAAAAAACATGGTTAGTTTACAATGAAAATATCATTGTAAACTAACCATGTTTTTTTTTATTACTTGAAGGTGCAAATAAACATATATTTTTATAATATTATTTAATTAGAATATGTATACCATTATTCAGCTTGACTTGTTTGTAAGATGGATTCATACAAGCTAACTCTGGGCAATAAGAATGTTGGCGCAGTGTAATGTAAACGGAGCGTGCCGCCAATGTTTGAACAATTGTTTTTATACCTAGATACATATTTCATTTAAAGACACAGGTAGTAACAAAAATACATAAAGCCCTTTTAATTTAGTATGGTACTGGCAAAGACAAACCGTTTTAAAAACAGTACCTGTTACTTCCAAAGATTTGCATTTCTTTTAAAAAAAAGTTGGCTTTTATCACCGTGTAACGGTAAAAAAAAACACAACACTGTGTTTGCTATCGCGCAGTCGAGTAATAAGAACAAATAATAATTAAATCATTTGTTTATAAACACTACGTACGAGTGTATTGTTTGAAGGAGCTCGTGGCTAAGTAATAACAGCCGCACGGGTCGATCCATCAGGTTAAGCTACGCTTGCCGGGGTTGGTTCGTGGATAGGTAGGACCATCTTTTTTTATCGAAACTCCTTCGTGCCTCGGAAAGTACGTTAACCCGTCGGTCCCGGCTGTCATTCGTGGATCTTTGGCAGTCGTTACAGGTCGTCAGAAGCCCGAAAGTCTGATAACCAGTCTTACCTAGTGGTATCGTATTACCCAGTTACTGGGTTGGAAGTTGAGAAAGCCAGTCGCTCCATGTAAAATAACTGGTATTCAGCTAGATCCGGTTAGACTGGAAGCCGACCCCAACATAGTTGGAAAAGGCAGGCAGATTGATACGACTGTTTTGTTTACAACTCTTTCTACGTTGACACGTCGATTTACTTCCCGCGCGACACACACATGGGATCTCCGCACTTTTATACAAAATCAGTTATGTTTAAGTCCCTTGTGAAAGTGACAAGGGGCGAACCTATTGACATCAACCGGGCACAAATACAGATTCCGAGCTGCTACTGAGAAAGTCCTGATTCAGTAGGACCTTTTGACATGCTTGAACTCTATACTATTATTTCTGTAGTATTATTATTCTCATAAAATTGAATAAAGAATGTTAGTAAACCAGTCTTTGGTTTATTGAATCAATTATTTGTTTGTTATGTAACGGGAGGTACCTGTTCAGGATAAAGCGGGAGGAAACGCCCGGGTGTCACCACTGTGTGGATCGCCCGGAGGACACGGTGGAGGTCTGCCCGGCTTGGGCGGGGCATCGCTGTGTCCTCGTGGAGCCGATCGGCGGCGGTGATCTCTCGCGTCCGGCCCTGATTCGGGCCATGGTTCGGAGCGAGAGGAAATGGGTGGCCGTCACCTCCTTCTGCGAAGCAGTAATGCTCGCGAAGGAGGAGGCGGAATGCATGAGGGAGAGGGAAATTTCACGCCCTTGCGCCCCTAACCGCAGCAGGAGGAGACGCCCTGGGCGTCGGGAATCGCAGGCAGATTTCCGGCCACCGTGGGCTCGGGCTTGCAGACGGTGAGCAATGGGTAGCTCGCCGTCCGATAAGGACCAAGCCCGGGTCGACGGCGCGTTGTGTTCCACGCGCGCAGAATTGACGGAGTCCGACTGGGCCAATGCCTGCCGGGGCTGTGAATAAGGGCCGAAAGGGAAATTGTGGCCCCCCGGCAACATGGCAACTGAAGGAACACGGGTGGGTTTTAGTCAGTAAGAGTCTGACACGCCCTCCCCCTCCAACCAGAGCGGGAGAAGTTATTTGATAATTTCACACCCAGAAAAAAAAAAACATGTACGGGCTTTTTATGGAGTGACTAGAATGGATCCCTGGACCCCATGCTTAAGTTACCCTTGCGACCACTAGACTAACAAGGCAGTGTCTTAACGGAATTTCTCTAGGTTCCTTTACAATTGATGCTGCTATACAAGTTGGTAGGTATGCAAAAGCATATTATTATTAATCAGTGGTGTTTCCCACTACGTTTTCCTGCATAGTATGAAATTAAAAATAAATATTATAAGTACCTACTAATACAATGTCAACTGGTAGGTTAAACTGCTAAAACAAACTTGATATTATTCACACCTATTGGCCCGTGAATGTTCAATAAATAATTTATTACGTGATTATGTATCGCTGTTGAATATTCCAGCAGGTAGTACATATATACATTATGTTTGAACACTTAACGAAAGAGGAAATACCAACACCATGCTGAAGGTATTTTTGGTGTTATAACTAAGTGAAAATCAAGGCAATTTGAACTTTCATCTGTGTCTTAAGAGTTGACATTGCATTGGCGAACTCATACTAGGTGTACAGTAGGTATTTGTTAACCATTTAGCCCACATGATAGTAAGTCACTGCCACTTATCATCATCATTATCAGCCTACAGTAGTGCAATGCTGGACAAAGGCTGCTCCGATCGCACGCCATTCGTATCGATTCTTGGTAATCGCCGCCTATGCAGACGCCCATAGCCGATGATTACCCGTAGGTATGCGAAACTTCTGGAAGCATCGCATATGTTGCTATCCAAGAGCATGTAACTATACCCCGGCACCCATACCCTTCACATCGGATCAACAATGCTTGGCGATAGAAGTTATGGTGGTAGTACTTCTCCGGACCAGATCTTTCACAAAGAGCTCGAATTCTATTTCTTCTTCTTCTTTTGTAAATGAAATGAAACTGTTTATTCTGTAAATAGGATATCGGAATCACTTTAACACGTCATATTAAAGAAAAATAAGCAAGATGAGTTCGGCGTTTCCCATCTGACTATTCTGAGAAGAAAGGCCGAAACAAACTCAGAAGTCGCAGTCTCTTTTAAAGTCCAGACATAATCTTGGTCAGGCTATATGAGGACCATGTAGATTAGTGTCTGAAATGGTCTTTTGAGGTAAGAACCACACAGATTTGAGTGGACTTGTCCAGTCAGTGCAAGTAATCGTGTCAGTAATCGTGGAGCTCAACTCAGAACTTAAGGAGCTCAACTCGACGAACAACACCAAAAAAAGGACATTTTCGTATCCACAGTACTTTGATTTGACTTCTACAGCCTGTATCAGAAAGGAACACGTTTCGCCATGTAACCAACAAAAAATTTATTAACTGTCCCATACAAAACTTCAATACTAACTCGACCAAAATCAATGGGACGGCTGATTATTTTTTCGTTATCGGCCCAGTATTTGACGTCATCAGTGGCATTCTGTAGGTCCTCAAAGATGCAACACTCCAGCAAGTGGGACATGATCTGATCAGAATCATCGCAGTCGCACTGTGCTTCGATGCTTCAAATCTCTGGCTTCTTATTTAGAAAACAGCCACATGGAATGTTAAAAACAGCTGTTTTCCAACAGTGAAACATATCACAAACTAATGAACGAATCTCGTGCATAAATTACGCATAAATAATGTTTTTATTAACACGTTTATGTAACAGTGTGTGCTGTGAGTCATGTACACAGTGAGAGGTCAGAAGACCCACTTTATGCAGTGCGTGATACTGATAACGAAGTCACAGATGTATAGGCAGTGAATGAAGCAAAAATTATGCAATTAAACTACGAAATAGTCTTGAATACTAGATATTTAATCCGTAATCAACTGTAAATTGGTACATTTGGTTGTTGTTACTAATGTGGTGATCGTCATTCTCATGTCAACTGTTCCCTGTGCGGTTTTAAATTCGCTTAAGGCCATCGTCCAAGACTCTACTAATAAATAACGTATTATAAACTAAGAAAGAAAGAAAAGAAGGAAAAACAATTTTTTTGGGACACGCACATGAAATACAGACAGTAATAAAAATTAAATAAAAATGAGAACAACAAAAATAATAATGACCTGTGCGAGGCCAAAAAGGCCCATATCTCAGCATAATGTTGCGATATTTAGAAAAAAATATATAAATACCGCAGCGCTGGTATTCTGATAGGGCCCACTGTGATGCCACGGACACACCTATGGACATATTATATAAATCCCTCTAAGGGATTAAAAAATAAATAAAACAATAAAAAATTATAATATAAAAAAATAATAAAAATCAAAACTATCGTTTATGCTAAAATAATCGACGCACGCCCGACGTGACGTTCCAACTTCCAACATCACTTGTCCATGGTATGGACTATTATATAATCTATAAACTCAAATCATCATCCACCAATGAGCAGCTAAAATGTCACAACACTAGTATTTCAATGGTGGTCCGTGAACCGTACGCGACGCGACTTTCGCGACACGACTGGTTTCCATGTATTTCTATGATATCGACGTGTCGCTAGCTATGGAAGGTATTTCATAGAAATACATAGAAACCAGTAATGTCGCGGCGACACGTCTCCTGCTGCTGCTGCCTGCAACCTATTACGGACTTGTAACTTTCCAAATATATTTTTTGTTTAATTCGGCAATGTCTGTGGAAGTTCCTTTAGCACATTGATTGTTATAGTATGCCTTCTGCCTTGCCTTACATTGTGGTGGTGCGTTTAGTTCCGGGTTGTATTCCCGGCTCTGTAATGCTTTGTTTTTGCGTGAAACGGCTGTGTTTGCGGTACATGTGTAGGGCAGCATCAAATAGTTATGAATTGTTACATCACGGAGAATTTGAAGGTTAAATATTGAGATTGTTTTATCAAAGATATTGAGAAAAGATACGCAATTAATCTTTATAAGACAGTGTTCGATAAATGATACATCATTATTTATCTTTTACAGTAGTGTTATTTTTATTACAGAATATCAGATTTATCTACAAGATGTCTTTTTGCAAAATTGCTTAACTTTTGAGCACCTACTACCACATAAAAGCTATAAATTTTTTGATATTTTTTAATCATTGAATTTTTTTTATTTCTATTGACTCATGGGTCTTCTCTTAACCTCGACCTCGTCTGATGGAAATTGATAGAAGAGGTAGACCTCATCGATGGAACGAGCGTGCTCAGAAGATGCCTTTTCACTCTTGCTATGAAGGTTGATGGGTTATATGTGGAAGGGAAGACAGACTAGATACATTTGGAACTTAGATCAAGGATTTCCAAGTAGTTTTCATTCAGATAATCTTTGTAATATTGACGTGTTTCTATACTTTGTATTTTACTATCATGATTTCATTCACACATAATAATTTTATTCCCTCTGTATAAATAGATGTGAAAAGTTTATATCAATGGTAATGATAACTGACTGCCTCGTTGGTCGCAAGCGCTACTGCTGAGCATGAGGTCCTGGATTCGATTCCCGGGTCGGGCAGTGTTATTGATATGGGTTTTTCTATCTGGAATTTGTCAGTAGCAGCCCGGAGTCTGGATCTGTGCCTGGTTGATGGCAATAGACTCGCCCCCTATTACATGGAACTTAAACATAACTGGCGAAATGTGGGTGTACTAGGTATAGGACACCTTTGCCCAACCTTTCGTGGAAACATTATTATTTTATGAATTTGAGAACGCTGTAGGCTTAGTCGATTGTAGATCTGTTGATCATTTTCTATTTTGTTAAGTACCTGGTACTTATTGAAAGGCGCTGTCCTCCCATACCTAGTTACACTGTTATTTGAAAGTATTGTAAAAGTCAATTATTTTTAAAAGAGTAACCGTGGAGTTTCTTGCCGGCTCTTCTCCATAGGAAACGACCAATTGGAATCGTGCACCTATCTTCTGACGTTTCATAAGTACCCTTGTAGGTTTATGTGAAGTAAAATATTTAGAATTTTGTTTTTTTTTATTACCTACATAAATGCTCACGGACTGTTTTCCTTAATATTTTGTGTCTGGGTTTTTTAAGGTCACACAACAATGAGGCCCGGCCTCCACCAAAACGGAGATGTGCGGAGATGTCCGAAGTGGACACGAGAAGAGATGTTTTTCAGCTAGGGTGTATCCACTGAAGCTTTGCAGATATGCGTACTGGCTAGCTAGACTGGAGCGGAGATGTGTGTGATGTGACGCGAGGGAAACTAGCGGCGCCGCTCACATCTCAGCCAGCTTGCGAGGCACAGTTCATATCTTCGTTTCGATCGCGCCATTTTCTTTTCTTTTCGCGTGGTTAGTAACTAAACTGGGCCTCAAGTCTGCTATTACAATAGTGTCAGAATGGTCTATCATTAATCTCGTAATTGTTGATTTTGACGAGTTTGGTAATCTACTAATATAATGGCGTCATTATGAGTTTCCAATGGTCAGCCACTGACACTCCATTGAAAGAAATGGCACTTATTGGTAATCTCGTACATAATGACAAATGAATGACTGACTTAGGCGGTATCATTGGTCGTATTGTACGACAATGCCATTGTAACACAAATCTATTACGAGACTATTGACTGACCAGTGATCGACCATTGTCAATTTAGCAGATTACGAACTTTTAGCAAAATGACAATGGGATCGTGTTGGAATGACGAATTTATAAAAATAGCAGACTTGGGCCCCTGGTATCAGAGTTTTAAAGCCGCCCATGGGCCTCTGACATAGCTACATATGCCGTCGGATAATATCTCTCAGACATGCCTGTTTCCTCACGATGTTTTCCTTTACTGTTTTTGAAGCAAGGGATAATTATACAAAATGCATATGAATCCGAAAAGTCAGAAGTGCGTGTCTTGGTTTCGAACTTGAGACCTATGACTTGGCAGTCTGACGGTCACACCCCTAGGCTACACAATATGACACATCTCATCTAGTCTCCGCTTTGATGGAGTCCGTGTCTCAGTAAAGAAAATTAGCTATAAATTGTCAAACGCATGTCAAGTGCTGTGATTGGTTGACTGAATTATAAAAAAAAAAAAATGTACTTTTGAACTTGAACGTCAACGTTTACAAGAAAATTGAATTGATTTTAGTTGCTCCTTCCAAAAGGTACTTTCTTATGGAGAAGAATGGGCAACCAATTTCAGAAAATGTTTATCGAGCGCAACGCCAGTCGCTCTACCACCTTGCTGACTACAATATATTTACCATAGAATAAGTTTTTCTCTACCGATACAAGAGAAGACGACAAATCACTGCAGAATACATAAACTTGTCCCATTTTGACAAAAATTGTGTAAAGTAACTATAATCTTTCAAACCTTTTAAAATTATTTTTAATCTAGTAACTCTGTAAGTTCATTTCGTCTATCCCTTGCACCACCGCTCCACCGTCCCACTCGAGGGTTACCTGATGTGGCTTCGCGATATTTACTGCGGTGTTATTACGTGTAATCGCCGCTGAAACTAACTGCTTTATAATGTGATCTCTCGGTTATTAACCATAATTAATTAATTATCAACAGCCAATCAGATCAGTACAGAATGCGTTCAAACTACTTTATAAAGAAACTTAAGAAATGGCTCTATAATAATACGTTCTATACGCGTTTTATAAGCAAAGTTCAAAATAATTATGATCTCACTAGTAATATAATTAAATAACATAATTTACGGATTTTTATTTTTTACCTAATCAAATATTAACAATGACAATTATAAGATATTTTTTGCATGCTGAAATATGTAGGTAAGCAAAACATGTGGAACTTCTTATATTCAAGACATTTTATGTATCTACTTACCATATTTTATGCAAAATAAAGAAATTCAAAAGTTCTGACACCTGTCAGTTGGACAATTTCTAGTAGTAATAAGGATCAAATTCGTAAAACACATATTCGTTAGTATGACATTGACAGGTGTCAAGAATGCATTGTCTGGACGGCCAGACTGTAGACATAGGTTTAATTAACACGTCGTTGATTTTCATTAGAGAATCCGGGTGTTAGTTAGTTTAATTTTTGTAAAGTTCACTTCGATTTCGAGATTTGATGATGAGACAGGCAGTCGGTCAGTGATTTATTTATTTACTAGCTTTCCCCGCGGCTTCGCCCGCGTGGTATGTCAATAAAAAGTATGTCCTTCCCCAAGGTTCAAAGTATAACAAACAAACATATTTCGTATTAAAAAACAAACTCACATTTTATTTATTTATTAAACCTTTTTGCACAAGTAAAAAAAGAAATACTATACAAAGGCGGACTTAATGCTTGAGGCATTTTGTGCCAGTCAACCTTTGGGCGAGAGAAAACATGACCGGTGCAACAAGGGATAGATAACTCATAAACAGGATCGATTTAGGTCTGTACCTACAGTTATATAGGTGCCTACAAGAGTAAATAGATAAAATACATTATCAAAGAGCGGAAAAAATCACTATCACCACAACAGATAATGATATTAGTTTAATCTTGAACATCTGTTACATTATGTTGATAACAGCTTTAACAGAATCGGTTTCAGTTTATTAAAAAAAAAATTGCGTGTTTTCATATTCGCCATTTATAATAATCAATATGAAAATATTTTAAATTCACATAAACCTACATGGGCACTTATGAAACGTCAGATAGTATGTAGGTGCACGGATGAAGAAGTGCCGGCAAGAAACTCCACGGTTACTCTTTTACAAAATAAATCGGCTTGTAGGTACAATGTTTTCAAATTACACTGTTAAAATAGTGATGGATAATACTATGTAAGATATTCACGGAGAAACTGCACAATGCAGATATTTAGCTCAAAGAATTATATTTTTGCCTATTCTCCTGAGTTGACACACCAATGGAAATACAATAATAATTTGCTGGTAGGTATTATAAAACTAAAATCTTTAAGTTAGATGTAAATTTATTAAGAAAAACATTCTGATATCTAAAAGCGATGCAGATTAATGGATACATAAATTATCAAGTCATTGCTAAATAGGTATTCAAATATAACATACTAAAAACTGGTCAGTAATAAATAATTATTTAAATTCAAAGCTGTATTATTTGCAGTCCTCTCAAACAAGTCTTTTATGAGTTGCAGACGATAAAAAATAAACTTCAACTAAGTCTTTTTCGAGATGTCTGGAATATTAGGTAAGTAAATAAATTTTATGCCGAAATTATTTTAGTATTTTGAATTTGATGCAAACAGTGGCATTGGTGATCGTTACAACAATATTTATTATTTTAAAACATGGTGTTAGCTCTAATTTTTGAGCATAGGCCAACTATATAGTTTTCAATGTTTTGTGTATATTAGCGTGTGCTAGCTGACATAATATGGCAAATAATTTAATTTAATGTTTTGTGTTTCTCAATAGTTTTGTAATGTAATTACTTAACATACTATTTATTGTCTAGAATCGAGTTCTTCTAACTAAACAGACAGCTGTGCTGCTGGGGAGTTTGTTACGCCATTTCTTCCCAGATAAAGCACTAGGAAGTGGTGAAGGGTGGGCGTTTTGGGGGACTGTCTTATGTAATTTTGACGTTCAAAAAGTGCTGATTCTAAGCCTAATTTGAATAAATGACTTTTGATTTCATATGGAATCTTGCAGATAATTGGCTGAGAATATGTGTGTGTGATAGAAATACCTACAGTTGTTTTTTATAGCTGTTAATCTTGAGTCTGATCAGACCAAATTGTTTAAATTAATAGAATGGGATTTTTTGGGATACTGGATGGGATTACTCATCGGCAAAAATGAAAAACTTTGATCCCCTATTTAACCCTTTTGGGGATAAATATTCAAAAAACCTGCCTTAGTGCTCGCACTTTCGTTATATCATAAAATCAAAAAAAAATCAACAAATTAAAAAAAAAAAAAAAAAAACAATAAATTAAATGGAACTTAATTTATTTAATCACTGAATTTATTGTAATCAATTTAGCTTTTAATAATTTATTTTTACTGTTATCTAAACTATGTATTTCTTGTTTTAATTAATTAATTGTGTTTTATCTGCGCATAATGTAGTGCATGCTGTGCTTTTCTATAAGTAATGAGGCGCTTAGACTTAAGTTTGCAATGTACTAATTGTAAAGTAATAGTGTACTCATTGTTGAAGAGCCAAATAATAAATAAATAAAATTTCTTCCTTTAGACCCAGCAGTTTAGGCTATCAACTCACAGCCTAAACCTCTGTGAATTTAAGATTTTTAAAAGAAAAAGAAAGAAAAACATTTTATTTGGGACACGCACAGGAAATACAAAACAGTAATAAAAAAAAATATCAACAAAAATATGAAAGGAGCATTTTAAACTAACAAACAAAAATAATAACGGCCTGTGCGAGACCTGTGCAAAGGAGGAAGCGCCGATCGCAAACGAACAAGAACCGCTGCGGCAAAGCTTCTACAGGCCCTGAAGTGAGCCTGCGTGCCGCAAAGCCGAACACACCGGTGTACATCTCCCGCCTGCACTACACCACTAAGGCGGAAGACATCGTGGAGTAGGTACGTGCGCCAAAAGACGAGGTACGCGCCGAGGGTGCAGTTATTAGAGTCGCACCGGAACGTCAATTTCAAGGCGTTCGTCGTGCGTGTACCGAACTTTTATCTGCCCCTCGTCATGCAAGAAGACTTTTAGCCACAGGACGTGGTGTTCCGTCGCTTCCGTGGACAAGTTCTACAAGACGGCACTAAGTCAAGCTAGTGCGTAGTGAAGTGCTACTAACATAGTCTAAGCCTTATTTTTCTATGGGCCTGTGTCACCTGCAATAAATGGTATTATTAAAAAGGAAGATAGGAATCTCAGCATAATGCTGCAATATTTAAAAATAAAAAAATACCGCAGTGCTGATATTCTGATAGGGCCCGCTGTGAGATTTTTATTAAGTAGTTTTATGAACATTACTTTAGTATAGCGGTACTTGTGAGACTAAACCTATTTATATGGTTATTTGCTCCATAATTGTTAACAGTAGAAGAAACTGCACGCTTCGCACGCGTGTCCCAAACACCATATATGCACAAGAGATGAGTACCTACGTCACTACCACTGTAGGTAAATACGGGCGCAATGCCTTGCTTAGTGATACCGCGATAATAGGAGGCTGTTATCATGCCATATTTGTGCATGTCTCAGAGGGATTTAGAAAAATAGCCATATTTTATAGAGAAGAATTTTATGCTCTTGCTAAAATCTGGTAACTTTGTATTATAATGGTCAGATCCAAAAGTTTCTGATGAAAGTACAATAAACCCTGTTCAGGTAAAATTCTTACGTTATTATTCACAAGGGAATTAGTAACACATTCTTCGATATTAAGGTCTACTTTTTATTAACTCACCACCTTCTAAAACAAAATTGTATGAATAACACTAGTAAGTTGTAATTAAAAATCATCGACGTAATGGAAATTATGATAAAATGAACCTCAACAATACGGTAGTTGCCTAGGTAAAAAAAAAACTATTTAGTCCGTCTTTCAGAAAATAAAAAAATATTAGACACGTATTTTTTGCTTTATCATATTAATCAAAAAAACTTTTTACAAAGAAAAATAAACAACCTACTTCCAAAAAAACACTACAAAGTGAAAAATAACTTTTATTTCGGAAGTCGGTGTCTTGGGTTTTGTATTTTCGTTTTTTGCCACCAACTTCCGAAATTAAAGTTATTTTTCAAATTTGTAGTGTTTTTTGGAAGTCGGTTGTTTTATTTTTCACTTTTTAGTTGTGATACCTACCCCAGACAAATTCGAAAACCACCTGCTATGTAAATAACAGTGACAGGAACTTATCATATCATCCACATACTAAGTGGGAAAAAGTACGTATTATTGAAGCTAACTCAAAAACTATCAAAGCAAAGTTAATAAAATTTATATGGAACCACGTTGAAAGCATACCCTTTCAAACAAAAAAAGAATTTTTAAAATCGGTCCACAATTGATGGAGAAATCGGTGGACATGCATAAAACAAAAAAAAAAAACAAACATACGCGACGAACATTTAACCTCCTCCTTTTTGGAAGTCGGTTAAAAAATAACTTAGAAAACATGCACAAAGTTGGAGAGTGGGGGCTCGCTACGTCACAACTCAGTATAAAATCTAGCAAGGCGTGACGTCAGGCCACATTTTAAATCAATGTATCGCCGTAATCTTTTTATTATGTCAAAAAAGAAAAAATACAAGTTCAATATTTTTTTATAATCTACAAGACGAACAAAAAAAAATTTTGGTCACAGGCTTATTGTCAAATGAAAAACTGTATTTAAAATAAAATTAGAATCTAGGGTTTAAGAATTCAAATAATCAAATCAAAGCACTCAATTTGTATTTGCCAATTTGACTGGCATCCACAGGTAGGTTTTCTGATCCATTTGTTTACATTTTTATCTGACACTTTTAGAACAGACTACACAGGAGACAGTCACAGCGATTCTGACTGTCTCAGAAGTGAATTTGATCAACCTTTTGTGTACGAGGCTGTCTAGAGAACGAATGCACCATTCCTGGACATTCCCCTGAATAGGGCAGACCGCTGTTTCAAAGTAAATAGTGCAACCCGACCATCTAACAAGTGGTGATAGGCCCTTTCTGACAGTTTTTAGTAACGGCTATTGGGTAAAGTAAATTTAAAGCATGCTAAATTCTAGGCAACGCCTTTTAGATCAAGGAGTAGGTTTGTAGAACATACAAAATTTTATTAGTTTTTTCTTTCTTGCATAATTATTTTGTTCGTCCTTAAAAAATAGCAATGACCATTAGAAAACTTGACAATGACATCCAGTGAATAGAATGTCAATGCCACACCATACCGAAAATTTGTTGTAGTTTTGTAAAAAAAAACTGACATTTTAACACCTTTTATATTTTAACCTTTAGAGGTTTTTGTGCTTCATTTTTATTATTTTACTAGCTGACCGAACAGACGTTGTCCTGTTTCCTATAACTCGATCGCAGCGCCACCTACCGGGTCCAATTGTGAATCTAAACCACCCAGGGACTCATTCAAACACACACCAAAAATTTCATCAAAATCGGTTCAGCCGTTTAGGAGGAGTTCAGTGACATACACACTCACAGAAGAATTATATATATAAAGATTTATCATTTCTATAATAATTCAACACGAAATAAATTATTTATGACTTATGACTATTTATTGACCACATTGTAAAACCAACTCTTTTACACGATTTAATCATACAGTGTGAGTCTTCATAATGTGCACATATCGAAATGAGGGAATCTATGCTTAATTTTATCGACGGAAAAAATGTTTTTTTTTTATTTTATTTTTGTATCAAAAAAATTTTTTTTTTGTTCTCTTGGGCATCTTATTTATAAATTTTACAATTATTGTAAAATTGATGAAAAAAATACAGATTTTTGCTAAAAAATATGTTTATTTTCAATTGAGGGTAGTTTTTTCTCAATTTTAATTTTATGTGGACGCCTACTTACTTCCAATCATTGTGGAGATTGTTTTATCGCCATAGCTGATTCAGTTTAAAAGTTTTACAATTTACAATTTTTTTTTAATTCCATAAAAAGTATTAAAAAAAAAATATTTAGATTTTTTAAAATATTTTTTCTGTCGTTAAAATTAAGCATAGATTCCCTCATTTCGATATGTGCACATTATGAAGAATCACACTGTATATTTTTTTATTAATTAATTAAAATACCGGTAAAACTCACCTTCCTCTTCTTGAATGACAGTGTCCGGCGCCATATTGTCCTGAGAAACGTAGAGGGTATGCAGTATTGTTCCGACAGGGGGCGCCGAGAGCGCACCTCAGTCATCACAGTCATCACTTTGTTACAACATCACTCTGTGGCAGACTGTTTAGTCGCACTTTTTTTGGCAGTCGGAAAAGTCGCACTTTTTTTTGGCAGTCGAAAAGTCGCTCTTTTTTGTTGCAGTTGAAAAGTCACTCTTTTTTGTGGTAGTCAGTAATGTCGCACTTTTTTGGTAGATGCTAAAGTCGCATTTTTTGACACTCACTGGTTGGTAAATTGTTTTTTTTTTCCTTCTTTTTTAGGTGTTTATGTTCTGTATTTATGTTGCTTTGAGAGGTACCTACTGTATAGTTTGTTTGTCTGTATTGTGCTGTTAAATCAAAAATAAAATATTGTTAATTTAGTTTTGGATTTATTCAGCTAAACCCTGCTCCATTATCCATGTGTAAATCTATCTACCTATTGCCTTAAAGTAGATATGTTTTTATAGGACAATGTGGCTGAATAAATAAATACTTAAAAAGGTAGTTTTATTTTTAAGCAGACTTTTCCTTATATCTTACCCATATCATATCTCATGTTTTTTTTTTTTAATTTGATAACATTTGTTTTTTTTTTCAGTGTCGTAGACGACGAAATATAATGCTTCAACGTATTCTCCAGTTCACCGCATCTATACAAAATGTGAGGCCAACAGATGTTTGTTCCGAGTAACGTTTCTAAAAGATTTATGATGAAAGATTTATAGCATAACGGCCAAACAACGTAGATAAAACATTGGCTATTAAGATATCTTGCATTAATCTTTTGGAGTCGGTCAGACAGAAATATGGAAGCTAGTTGCCCATTACAAAGCGTAGTAGGTTCCTATGGAGAAGAACGGGCTAGAAACTCCATGGACACTCTTTTAAATTATATTGTTACAAAATAATAGTTACATCATTATTGTTGAATTTATAATTGTATGTGAGAACAATGTGAAAAAGACGTATCTATACATTAGAAGCGTCTAGAGTACACAAAATAAAATAGTTAAAATAAGCCGAGGCAGCGAAGAGATGACCAGTCCTAACTGATGGCGCCCGTTCACAAACATGACGCATGGATCAGTACCATTCAGCTCAACCATTTTAAAGGGAGCTAAATGATTCAACACACGCGCCACCATCAGCGAGACATTTAAGTGAGCATGACATACACACAGCCGCCAGGGCACATTCGAGTCAATGAAAGACATATTACCCGGTAAATGGTAGCTCTATGTATATAGTACATACTAGCACAGGTGCTATGCGATTAAATAATACAAAGGAGATTGAGTATATACAATTCAAAGATAGTCTAACAATCTTCAGCAGCTCCAACAGTATTTGAAAATGTTAATCAATTAGTTGTGGTTGTGGAGCAGGAACAAAATTAAGCCAAGCATTTTTATCAGCGATGTAATCCCCCAACTTATAATATGCCTCAGATACCAATTTCTAAAGTATTTGGTAGTCAGTGACAGTGAAAGTTTTTTAAGAAATTCAAATAATTATATTAATTGACTCTAAATTATTATAAGTAGATCGAAAGGTTAAAAACAAAATTTTCTCTAACAGAAAGAAAGTTTTTTCTACAGAGTTCGTGTATTTTTTTTGGATAGGCGTATTATGGTCGGTAGTAAAGATACCATGTAATAGGGGCGAGCCTATTGCCACCAACCAGGCATAAATCCAGACTCCGGGCTGCTACTGAGAAATTCCAGACGGAAAAACCCAATAACACTTTGCCCGGCCCAGGAATCAAATCCAGGACCTCATACACAGCAGTAGCGCTTGTGACCACTAGACCAACTGGGCCGGGTACTTATGGCGAAATGTGGGTGTACTATAGTTCGGTGTACCACTGCCTAACCCTGCGGGAATTACAGGCGTAATGTTATGTCATAGTAATCCTATACAAATTACGTTCTCGAAAACGACTCTAACGATTTCGATGAAAGTTGCAATATAAGGGTTTTGGGGGCGAAAAGTCGATCTAGCCAGGTCAGTCGCCCAAAGTTTAGAACAAGATGGCTACCTTTTTTTTATCGCTCTGGGTGGAGCGTCTGGTGGGCGTGTCAGACTCTTACTGACTAAAACCCACCCGTGTTCCTTCGGTTGCCCTGTTGCCGGGGGCCACGATTTCCCTTTCGGCCCATATTCGCAGCCCCGGCAGGCGTTGGCCCTAGTGGACCCCGTCAAAAGATGGCTACCTTAGAATAATGACATGACAGCATGGAATTAGTATGTACTATACATGGAATTAGTATGAACTTTCCTATACTATTATATGAGCATTCTCAATTTTCACCAGAGCAGATCTCGGCCGCGCAGGTACTAAAGAAATAAGACCTCTCTTTCACTCAAAACAATTAAAATCCGAGCCTTTTCTCAATTATGTTGGGGTCGGCTACCAGTCTAACCAGATGCAGTCGAATACCAATATTTTACATGGAGCGACTGCTTGTCTGACATTCACAACCCAGTGTCTGGTTAATACGATACCCCTTTGTAAGACTGGTTGTCAGACTTTCGAGCTACTGACTACAGAACCTTTTGTACAAGAAATAAAGTATATTATGGTCAGTGGGAAAATAAACAGTATTTCGGAAGTCGGTGTCTTCGGTTTTCAATTTAAATTTTTTCCACCGACTTTCTTTTTAATTAGGTATAGCTCCGGATATCAGTGAAAACAGTAAATACTGTTTTTAACAGTATAGTTGACAACCCGAGTCTCAGTATGTAATGGATGGGCACTCATACACGAACTGACCAAAAAAATAACCAATGTTATACTGGAATAAATGCCTCTTTAACCATACAGATAAAAACTAAACCACAGTGTTTATCAATCCACCCAATTCCCAAACAGCCTGGATTATAAAGCACTGAATATTAAAAATAAAACGCTTATCTAAGGCTGGCCACAGAGGATGCGATTACGTCGCCTACGCACTGTCGCCGTGTGGATCGCCCGATAAGGCTGGTCCACTCCGATAAGTAAGCACAAATACTGGCTAAAGCCCACATAATCCGGAGAGATCATTTAATACAAGGACTTTAACGTGTGGCATGCATTTTTGTTTTATTTTATTAATACAACTATAACCTCACAAAGTGGCTATCTCGACAGTACGGCAGTAGGGTGTGGATGTGAAGTTGTGGTGGAAAGTATGTCCCACCTCCTATCGTGCCCTCTGTGCCCCAAAAAATGCAGCCATAGTGTCCTCTGCGCTCGCAACGATGCCGTGGAAGTGGCGAAGTTTTAGAACATAAAACTTAATACACTGTCGTGCCATCGACACAACGAAGAATACCAGATTGTATTTTTCCAATACAGGGGAAAGGCTACTTCCAATACGGAATGAGAAGAAGAGAGAAGAGATTTTCTTGCCCTTTCTTCTCCATAGGCACCTACTATTTGGAAAAAGCAACTACATTCAACTTTCTACAGTTAATTCATTCAGGCGTGACCTGGCGGAAATCCATTATAAAATACAATAGACGTGGATATATTTAGTAACCAGTTCCGCTCAGCTATTTCTAAAGAGCTAAGCGGAACAGGTTACTAAATATATCCACGTCTATTGTATTCAACTTTCTGACTGACCGACTCCTTGACAGTTCAAAAATGCTTGTAAATTGTTTAATTGAAATAAATGTTGAAAATAAATGTAGAAAAATAAGATCTCTCTTTCACTCAAAACAATTCAAATCGAGCCTTTTCTCAACTATGTTCGGGTCGACTTTTAGTCTAACCAGATGTAGCTGAATACCAGTATGTTATATGGAGCGACTGCCTATCTGAACAACCCAGTTACTGGGTAACACGATTCCCCTTGACAAGACTAGTTGTCAGACTTTCGGGCTTCTGACGACCCGTAACGACTGTCAAATATGAATGACAGCCGGGACCAACGGCTTATAGTGCTTTCTTACCCATCCAAGAACCGATCACGGCAAGCATAGCTTAACTTTCGATCGATCCGTGCGGGAGTTATCATTTAGCTACGAATGCCGTCAAAATTCAAAATGGAAGAACAAAATTAAGACGCTATTGAAAATCAATATGAAATCTAGAAAGGCCGTAGGGTGTGGATGTGAAGCTGTGTTGCAAATTAGGCTTCACCTTTTATCCTGCTCTTTGTGCCCTAAAACATGCAGTCAAAGTGACCTCTGCGCTGCTAACGATAGCGATGTGGAAAAGTGGCCAAGTTTGGGCGACAAAATTACAATATCAATTTTAATATGCGAATTGATCTGGGTATTCCCATCAGTCTCATATGACGTCACCTAATGTCAAGGTCTAGTTCTTATTGCCACTATACAAGTTCTGGCTACAACTGACAATCATGAACATCTTATAAAAAGTGCAGCTACAATGAAGATTTATATACGACTCTGTAGATGGTACAGTGATCATAGATTACTTTGTTTCGTCATTAATTGACGTTGCTATTGTGATTCTGTGAGCATGGTGTTATTAATAGTTTATTGAGGAAAAGAGACAAGTTACCAGTAGTGCCGAAATAAAAACTATTACTGAAATGACATCAATGAAAAATAAAATCACGGAAATCTCTGGCTATTTAGGAGTTATATGGAATAAGGTGGACAGAATAGCTTTAGAACACAGCTTTGTTTAAAGTCTATAAGCCAAGCAAGGAAGGCTTCCCTTGCTTGGCTTATAGACTCTTTGTGGAATCGCGGAACAGTATTACCTATTATCGAAAGTGTTTAGACTAGGTACTTATTTGCAAAGCCATGGTCCTAGGTGGCTCTTAAGCATTGCTTACGCGTTACTCAAAATTCAAAATTCAAAATTCAAAAGTCATTTATTCAAACTAGGCTGAGAATCAGCACTTTTCGAACGTCAAAATTACATAAGACAGTCCCCCAAAAACGCCCACCCTTCACCACTTCCTAGTGCCTTTAGCTGGGAAGAAGAAGTGGCGCAACAAACTCCCCAGCAGCACAGCTGTCTGTTCAAGTTAGAAAAAATGATTCTATACAATAGTATTCAAAATAACTTACATTATGCAACACAAAACATAATTCAAATGATAAATTATAGGCCATATGCCAGCTAGCACACGCCAATATACCAGCCAAAAACATCGAGAACTATACTCAAGCAATATTTAAAAAAAATAAAAACTAAACGTAAAAAGAACTAAATATCTATATAAAAGCCTCCAGACATAAAGGGCGTGCCCGCTTACATAAAGCTGTAATTGGCAGTTATAAATGATAAACTAGGACCATCGAGGTAAATGAACAGTTAATTACTAGTAACAATAACAAAACCATGATCAGCAAGACGACCAAGCAGCACACGTCCGAGCATGACGAACTTGCTGGTTGCTCAAACAAAAAAAAAAATATATGATCAATTGTCGAGGTCGCTAGCTAACCACAAATTGCAATACAACTCATAACAAAAAAATTGTAATGAGTAGATTATGTCAACAATAAAATAAAATAAAAAATAAAAAAACTCATATAAAATGACAGTAGGTAAGCTAATTCTGGAGAAAGAACATAAACATTGTCTTGAGTTAATCACAGCGACCAACTATTCTTATCATTTAAGACGCAGATATATGACAGTGACCTTGAATGGTTAGCTTGCGTGTTCTGTACTGAGCTCACGCAACGCATCGTACGTCCAGCCAGTAATAGGACTCGCCCATCAAGGAACGCTGTCCCAAATTAGATGCATTATTAATTTATTACACGTAAAACAAAAGCTATTTTAATAAAACACGTATACTAAAAAATCAGAAATTTAATTACCTTTAAAATGGTAAAGTTTTCAGTAAAATACGCTTGATGGATTTTGCATCATTCTCAGTTTTTTATCCGCGTTAGACATAACTTTACAAATTAATTTCAATATGTAATATAAACATAATCAAAAATATGCCAATATTAAAATATTTAAAAAAATGCTTTAATTTAACATATATTTTTTCCAAATCACTAACACTACTCGTTTAGACGTCATCTTCAGTATAAAATCATTAAAAGTCAGCTATCGTCCCCTTAAGTAATCGTTGATACAATAGTATGCCTTTGAACAAAGGTTGGATTTTACTTTAGTTTTAAATGCATTAAAAGGCAAATCTAGAAAAGAAGAGGGTAGCTGGTTATAAAAAGTTATACCAAGCCCAACAAATGAGTTATGAACCTTATGAAGCCGGTGAAAGGGAGCTCGTAGTTTGTCCTTATTTCTAGTGTTAACATTGTGAATATCACTATCCTTACAAACAAATTTCAAGAATATCGCCTGCAATTTCGGACATTCAAAGGACCCAAATAGGATTATTGGCTCCCGGAGAAAGGCGCGACGCAACACCGGTAGAACAAGTTCCGTGAAATTTTCATCGAAATTGTTCCACCAGTGTCGCGTTGCACCTGTTTGCGCGGGTCTTAAAACCCACAAAATGGTTCTTGGGGGCAGAAACAAGTATGGGGGTTCTACAACGACAATCATTGTTAGAATCTCGATCCACTGTTTTATGGATCAGGCGCCACAGGTGTATAAGTATGATGTAAATATTAATGTTTACAATACAATTAGTTTGTTCAATATAGTTAATGTTCTTACAATGTAAATTGATATGCAGGCTAGTAATCAATACTATGTTGATATTATTACTAACAATATGCCCTGATACTGCCTAGGTTCTGACAGAAAATATAATAAATTCGAGGAAATGGCTCTAATATTGGACCGAATTCGATTCATAACGTTGAAATATTTTATCGAATTTATCCTGTAATGACTGTCTCTATTTATAACGAACAGATTCATTGTAATCATAGAACATACTAAGTGTGTACTGGAAATACCAATCTCCCTTAAATTAGGTTCCACGAATTATGGAAGTCAAATGGAGTTGTCTCCTCCTAATCTACCTATCTAATCATGTTTACAGGGCCAACACGGCCTGAAATCGCACAAAACAGAGAGATTTTGAAGGAAAAAGGGAGGCCTTTGCCCAGCAGTCGGACACAATAGGTACAACCCAACAAAAAAAATTGGAGTTGGAGATGATAGGTAGAGTAAGGTAGTGACCGGGTAGCGTCCAAGAACTGGAAGACAAGAGTGTCGGTCGTCCGGCGGCGAGATGGGCGGACGACATTGATACCATCGCGGTTAGAACCTGGATGAGGCTGGTACAGGAGCGTGGGGAAAAAAAATGAAAAAAAAAAAAAAAAATAATGAAGAAAAGAAATGTCTATACTTAGTAGTAGGTGAAGTCGGGCTGTGGATAATGATAGCAAGGTAAAACCCCCTTCTCGTATAGAGAAGGAACGAGAATGATTATAAATGTTGCTCCGTGCATATTGGTAATTCCAGAACATTAACTTTAGTCTAGGTTCAGGGTGTTTTTGTCCACCTGCGTCAGAGGAGTCTTAGATTAGACTTACAAACTTTAAGGGTTCACCATAAGGGGTTTTATTTTTATTTTGTAACAATTTTTTATTTAAAAGAGTGTTTGTGGAGTTGCCTGTTCTTCTCCATAGGTACCTACCTACTACGCTTTGGAATGGGCAACTAGCTTCATATTTCTGACTGACCGATTCCTTGACAATTCAAAAGTGCCTGTAAATGGTTTCATCATCATCATCATCAGCCTATAAATGTTCCCACTGCTGGGACACAGGCCTCCTCTCTGCGAGAGGGAGTGGGCCGTAATCCACTACGCGGGCCCAGTGCGGGTTGCTGGATGTCACATGTCTTCGAATTTTCGGTTCTAGGACATGCCGGTTTCCTCGCGATGTTTTCCTTCACCGTTTTGAGAGCAGTGGTGATGAAATAATTTACACAAAGTAAAGCGCCTGTCTGGGTTCGAACCTACGACCTAAAACTCGTAAGTCGTGGCCGTTACCACTGGGCCACCACTGCTCTCTAAATTTAAAAAAAATGTAAATGGTTAATTGTGTTTGAGTTTGAGATCCGTCTTTGCCATTTGCATTGTTACAGAACGCTAAAAAGCAAAAATTTTAAATGTCACACTATTTAGGTACTAGAAGAAATATAACATTTTTAAAACCTGGTTCTTATATCCCCGAACCAGCACAGAAGGACCAAGATTATAAATCAAAGTGAACTCTCAAAACTTTCTAATTACTATAAAATAATGACACTTTTTCATGTGCTTTTCGATTGTAAACAAAAATCCATCAGTATTAATGTAATTCGCATTTTCATATGGTAATACCACCCAAGGACTCCACGAAAGAGGAGCTCCAGTGAGGAGTTCTTAAGCAAAATGCTTCCTTTGCGTTTTATTAAAAAAAAAAACCTAGCTATTAAAGTTCTTGAAACTAGCGGTACCATTTTGGGGCTAAACTCCCAAAACCGTTAGATATAAATATAGTAATTATGTTAAACGATTCTAAAGTAAACTGACACAGATGTGCACTAAATTGACCATAGTAACGAATCATGAGGCGAAGTGATTCATACCTAAGAATAGGTTGACCTCATCTCGTCATGGGGGTTTTTAGAGGTGATGGAAAAACTACAGGTGTTTTGTGGTCCTTAGAGCCTCGTTTCTTAAGCAGGTTGACGACCTGGCATTTATCATTGTTTGACACCGTGTATCGGCAAGCAAAGCATAATGTGGGATCCCAAATAGATGGGACCAAAAACTGTTAAAATGTAGGTGAGATACACACACACACATACACACACTCGCGCCTTCTTCTCATACAGAAATAGGTAATTAGAAACTCCAAATCCATTACAACATGCTCTTTTTGCTTCGTTTACGTTCATACATCTGGTCATACACGCACGCCGGTTGCGAGTACTACGCACCTGGCCTTTCTGAAGAACATCACCAATAAGGTCACTATATGTACTTTTGGGGGGACACTTGCTGATAAAAGCAGAGAGCTGGGTGTTATAGGGCAAACTTGGAAGAGGCCTGTGTCTAGCAGTGGACTGCTATAACCTGCTTTGATTGAAGTTTTTTTAAAACATCACTGGCTGACGGAAACCTTTGCAAATTTGGACTGAATGGTTTAAAATCGCCCACATACTTGCGGCGAATAAGCGTGTTTGATCAATGATAGTCCCTTGTCTGTATAAGAGGAAGCATTTACTCTGCTTTGGAATGATTGCTATCAATGGGTTGAAAGCTAAGTAAAGTAAAAATTATTTATTTTAACTCAAAGTAAAAATTGATAATTTCTGTAGCAAGGGCACCAATAAAAAAAAAAAGAACCTGTGGCACTCGGGGACTGCCGCGGTAAAGCTATTGCATAGCATTTGTAACCTCCATGACAACATCACGTTGTCATGGGAACCGTCATTACATGGTAGGCGGAGTGGGGGGTGTTAGGTTTTATTTTCGTTACGTTACGGAATTTCTTGATTCGGTCGCCGCGCTCAAAGCCCGCGATAAAAGCTATGCAATAGCTTAAAAAGTTTTTGGTAATTATTAAGGCTCCGTGCCGCCGCACCGCACGAAATCACTGATTTTGATCAATTTTGTTTATTCGTTGTGAGAAAGGGGACGAGAATTTAAACAAAATTATTTGTGATTTGAAAAGTCCAATTCTTCGTCTTGTACATAGGGGAAAGGGATTTTTGAAATAAATTAAGGATTCGTGGGAAATCACTAAAATTCGCAACAAGTTTTCCAAAAAATGACGCGAGACTGACGTTTGATCGTTTCGTTAGAAGAAACTGCTTTTGATGTTGAAAATTAAAAAATATCTTCAACATCATTATATGGTCTACTTGTACATAGGGGAACCACTTTTTTCAACTTTCATACAAAATATAGCAGAAAAAAAATGTTGAAATAACGTAACTTTCTCAAAACTTCAAGCCAAATAAATATTTTTTTCTAATACTTAGAAACACTTTTAAGAAATTTAAAAAATTATATATTAATTTTAAGTTAATTGTTTAATAGAATCTAAATTTTTTTTTATAAATAAACAATTACTTCATTACGTAAATAAATGGCAAAGTGAACTATATAAACGATCGCGGAAAATCTATTCCGTCAGTAGCGAACGGGCCTTCCCAGCGTGAGGACGTATCACTTTGCGTCGCAGCACGCACACACGCACGTACGTGTCCGATGTTAACATATTCCAGAAATTGTACGTCGACTACCACATTTTGATCCGCATTTTATTTTAAAGTACTTTGCTTGTTTTTGAAGAACATTAAAATTTTGCATGCCTGGCAATAAATAAAATACCGGTGTACGTGTGTTCGTAATTCTTCTTATCCTAAACGGCTTGACTGATTTAGATGTTTTTTTTTAAATTCTTTTTGTGTAACTTGGGTGGTTCATAACTATAGTTGGACTCGCGTGGCGCTGTTGTCGCAGGACAACATCTGCCTGCTGAGTTCACTAGTTATATTTTGACTTTAGATTTCATAGTTTTGAATGATTTTTGGTAGGGGAAAAAGTTATGGGTTCGCGTCACCGATATGCCCGCGCCGATATGCTGTTGTAGCAATAAGTGAAGTATTTTTGGAACGAAGTTCTTTAACGCTATTGAAGACTACTTTAAGTCAAAATAAAGATCCAAGATGACGGCTGCGAACATTTAAAAATATTTCGTCATGGGTATCGTTTTCATAGTTTTCGAGGATGCTAAAGCTGATAGTGAGGTCAAAATATAAATCCAAGATGGCGGCTGTGACAATATTCAGATTTTTCGTCATAGGTGTCTTTTTCATAGTTTTTGAGGATTCTAAAGCAGATTTTGATGTCAAAACGTAAATCTAAGATGGCGGCTGCGCAAATTTCCCATCGTGAAATAATTATAGAATATATTTTATTTTGACAGCACTAAGATGGCAATATGGTGCCGATTCTCTTGTATACCGAACTAAACTTACTAAACTATCACTAAAATTCCTTACTTTTGGCTATGAAAATCTTGAAGCTATTCTGCAACAAAAAATTTCTAAATTAAATTTAAATATATTTTGACACACTAAAATTATATTTGAAATGAAATGAAATGAAATTGTTTATTCTGTAAATAGGATATCGGAATCACTTTTACACGTCATATAAAAAAATATTAAAAATAAGCTAGATGAGTTCGGCTTTTCCTATCTGACTACTCTGAGAAGAAAGGCCGAAACAAACTCAGAGGTCGCAGTCTCTTTTAAAGTCCAGACATAATCTTGGTCAGGCCATATGAGGACCATGTAGATTAGTGTCTGAAAAGGTCTTTTGAGGAAAGAACCACACAGATTTGAGTGGACCTGTCCAGTCAGTGCAAGCATTTGTCAGTAATCGTGGAGCTCAACTTAGAACTTAAGGAGCTCAACTCGACGAGCAATACCAAAGAAAGGACATTTGGGTAGGCCGCAAAAACTACTCAAACTGCCAGACCATCACTAAAACTAGTATCATATACAAACTAATATCCACATAGTCCTCACATTCACAATAGTTAAAATAATATAATACTTTACAAAGTAATCATGTCATTTTGAATATAATTTTCAACAATGTCAACGTGTTTATAAAACTGGTATATGTTGATTTTACATAATAATTAAAATGTCTAGTTCTATGGTTTTATCACAAGGTTTAGCAGAGCGAGCAGTTCAATCCCAAGCTTTTTTATCTTCTAAATAATCTGAAATTGTATAGTACCCTTTTTCACAAAGTTTGGTTTTAATACAGATTTTAAATCGTTTAATGGGTAAGTTTCGAATGTCAATGGGGAGTTTGTTGTAAAAGCGTATACATTGACCCATGAATGAGTTGCCTACTTTGTGGAGACGTGTGCGATGTACAGCAAGGTTGTGTTTATTCCTGGTATTTAAACTATGAATATCGGACATTTTCTTAAAATTTGATATATTTTTGTGTACATACAATAGGTTTTCAAAAATATATTGTGAGGCTACAGTCAGAATATTTATTTCTTTGAATTTTTCTCTAAGGGAATCTCTTGGACCTAGGTTGTAAATGGCTCGAACAGCCCTTTTCTGTAGAACAAAGATAGTATTAATGTCCGCACAGGTTCCCCAGAGAAGAATCCCATATGACATAAGACTATGAAAATAACTAAAATAAACAATTCTGCCTGTATCCACGTCAGTTATCTGTCTAATTTTTTTAACAGCATAGGCGGCCGAACTTAGCCTTCCTGACAATTTTTCTATGTGTGGGCCCCATTGTAATTTACCGTCAATAGTGATTCCAAGAAAAACTGTCGACTCAACAGGGTCCAACTCTGTTCCATTAACCTGAACATTAGTAGATAGCTGCCTGACATTTGGCATTGAAAATTTAATGAGTTTAGTTTTTTTTTCGTTCAGGAGAAGATTATTTACATTAAACCAATGCACAACTTTAGAGAGTGCATCATTAACTTGTTCAAAGTTGACTAACTGACGTTTGATTTTAAAAATGAGGGAAGTATCATCTGCGAATAATACGATCTTGTGATTATCCCTTATGTGATAGGGCAAGTCATTTATATAAATTAGAAATAAAAAAGGACCAAGAATTGAACCCTGCGGAACGCCCATGGTGACCGCAGATCCTGCAGATCTCTTGCCATTAACATCGACCCTCTGAATTCTGTTGTTCAGATAAGAAGTCAGAAGGTCAAGAGCCTTGTCCCTCATACCATAGTGGTACAGTTTCCTGATGAGTGTATCATGATGTACGCAATCGAAGGCCTTGGACAAGTCGCAGAAAATGCCAAGAGCATCTTGCGACTCCTCCCAGGCCTCGAATATGTTCTTTAGTAATTCCACGCCCGCATCTGTAGTTGAACGACCCTTTGTAAAACCAAACTGTTTCAGATGAAGTAAATTATGTGTATTGAAATGTCCCAACATTTGTTTTAAAATTAATTTTTCAAAGATTTTGCTCAATGTGGGTAATATCGAAATAGGCCGAAAATTTGTAGGATCAGTTGTGCTGCCAGATTTGAACAGTGGAATCACTTTGCTAAGTTTCATCAGATCAGGAAATACACCAGATGCAATACAAGAGTTAAAAACGATTGCTAAAAAGGGTGAAATAACATCAATTATTGAGGACACGGTATGTACTGATAATCCCCAAAGGTCAGCAGTTTTTTTTACATCAAGATTTTTAAAAGATTCTATAATGTCTTTAGCAGTAATAATTGTGAATTCAAAAAGTTTGTCACATTCTGGTACACATTCTTTAAGTATTGAGTAAGCAGAAGTGGAGGACGACGATGACAGAGTTTTGGTTGTTAGAATGGGAATATTAGTAAAGAAATTTTCAAACTCAGTTGCCACCTCCACGTCTGCCTTAATATCTACATCATTGATTTTTAGATGAAAGTCACGATTCCGTACTGTCGTTCTTCCCGTTTCTGAATTAATTATATTCCAACAATTATTATATTACAATTATTGACAATCGCGAGTCCACGTGGTACTTGTTTGCCCTACCCCGTGAATTTTTTTTAGAGCTGGAGGCGCACAGGGGGCAGCCTTGACGTTTTATATAGAATTTTTACTTTTTGTAAGGAAAATAAGAAAAAATATTACCTACATGTAGAGTGTCAGGGGTTTAAGGGTTTTATAAAGGGGATCGAAATTTTCATTATTTTTGCGATTGGACGCACCATTTTCGAGATATATGCAAAAGAAAAAAAAAAGATACAGTACTGTTTTTTGCACCTGAAGCGAGGTGTTGGTGTGAATTTTAGTTCAAGATAACTAATTTTATTCCGCACCTTTTTAATCGCGATTAAAAATAGTCAGATTTAGTTAGACATGGGTGCCGATTCTCTTGTACACCGAACTAAACTAACTAAACTATCACTAAAATTCCTTATTTTTGACTATGAGAATCTCAAAGCTATTCTGCAAAATAAATTCTCTAAATTTAAAAATAATTTTGACACATCTAAATCGAATTTGACAACCGCGACTCCACACGTGATACCTAACCACGTGAATCTTTTTAGAGACGGAGGCGCGCAGGGGGGGCAGCCTCGACGTGTTTTATATGGATTTTTCACTTTTTGTGTGGAAAATAAGAAAAAATATTACCTACATGTAGAGTGTTAGGGATTTAAGGATTTTATAAAGGGTGTCAAAATTTTAATTATTTTTGCGATTGGACACACCGTTTTCGAGATATAAGCAAAAGAAAAAAAAAAATCAGTACTGTTTTTTCATCTGAAGTCGAGGTGTTGGTGTGAATTTTAGTTCATGACAACCAATTTTATTCCACATCATTCTCTTGTCACAAATGCCTCTAAACTAAACTAAAAATCACTTTAGTCTATTTCAGAATGGGCAATCGTCGTTTGACAGGAATAAAACAAAATTTTGGTGATTTTTAGTTTGTGACAAGAGAATCTCTTGTCACAAATGCCTCTAAACTAGACTAAAAATCACCAAAATTTTGTTTTATTCCTGTCAAACGACGATTTCCCATTCTGAAATAGACTAAAGTGACCCAACTTAACTATATTTTAGTTTGACAGCACTAAGATGGCACTGAGATATTAGTTTAGTGAAAATGGCAATTTTGCTATTCTGAATTTGACGTTTTTAACCTAAAATTTAGATTTTCTAACTAAATATGACAACCAATTTTATTCCACATGTTTTTAGTCGCGATTAAAAATAATCGCGACTAAAAACATGTGGAATAAAATTGGTTGTCATGAACTAAAATTCACACCAACACCTCGACTTCAGATGAAAAAACAGTACCGAATATTTTTTTTTTCTTTTGCTTATATCTCGAAAACGGTGTGTCTAATCGCAAAAATAATGAAAATTTCGATACCCTTTATAAAACTCTTAAACCTCTAACACTCTACATGTAGGTAATATTTTTTCTTATTTTCCACACAAAAAGTGAAAAATCCATATAAAACACGTCGAGGCTGCCCCCCCTGCGCGCCTCCGGCTCTAAAAAGATTCACGTGGTTAGGTATCACGTGTGGAGTCGCAGTTGTCAAATTCGATTTAGATGTGTCAAAATTATTTTTAAATTTAGAGAATTTATTTTGCAGAATAGCTTTGAGATTCTCATAGTCAAAATTAAGGAATTTTAGTGATAGTTTAGTAAGTTTAGTTCGGTATACAAGAGAATCGGCACCAATAGCGAATTTTTCATTTTCACTAAATTAATAACTCATTCAGTTGCAAAAACTGTACTTTATCTTTTTTCTGTTCTTTTGCTTATATCTCGAAAATTGTGTCAAAACGCAAAAATAATGAAAATTTCGACCCCCTTTATGAAACCCATAAACCCATAAAACTCAACATGTAGGTAATAATTTTTCATGTTTTCCATACAAAAAGTATAAAATTCCATATAAAACAGAATTGTTATAAATATACTAAACGAATATACACAAACATTCCAGACTTATTTCATAAGCGTACCTACGTAACTTAACAAAATACCGTCTATAGGATCAAAACTGTTTAAGCGATCACTACGCTCGATGTTTAGGCGTGTGTGCGTGAACGGTGCACACAAACATAGCATCGCAAGAATTTACCTAAACTCTGTCGAGTGAAGTCACAGCCAGGAGCCTTAAATAAAAAAGTTAAAATTGGCGATAGTTAAACTAGTTTGCCTCTTCGAGACAACAAAACTAAATATACAAATTCATTGAAAGGAAAACTAACGTAGCAGGTAGCGTTCTGTAGTCTATCTGCCTACCCCCATGGGAAGAAGGCGTGAATATAATTATGTATATGTAAAATCAATCTGACTCTTGGTTCAGGCTAATCTTTGTTGTCTACTTCAATGCTAGTTAAAACAATAGAATATTGCTTCGGAATAAACATCTGTATGGCGCAGCAGAGTTTTTTGTCTCATTATTTGTATACGAAATTATTGAGAATCCCCAAGTATTATATTTCTGTGAGGACATAAATAAGTATACCTATTATTAATAATGATTTCTCAGTAGCAGCCCGGAGTCTGGATTTGTACCCGGTTGATGGCAATAGGCTCGCCCCCTATTACATGGGACTTAGACATAACTGGCGAAATGTGGGTGTATTACAGGTATACCTCTACCTAACCCTTCATGTATTACAATCGTGATGTTATGTTATGTTATTAATAAGTAGGTACCTAAAGACTATGTTACCTAAGCGTGTTTTTGACTATCTTTAAACTAATTAGCATTTTAAAATCGTCCGATGATTTCCAGTTCTTGTTTTTTAGTATAACTGGATTTACAAGTCTAGCTATAGCTGGCTACAATGAGAATTATTCTTATAGACGTCTTATCGAGATAGTTTTTTATATCAAATGTGATATCACTCGATACTTTTTAACATTTGTTGGTTAGAATGAGAAAAAACTTAAGAACCGGCGTCGACGTAACTCTATGTTCAAAGTAGGTGCCTATTTATAAAATTAACTACAAAATAATAAGTAAGTAACTGCTAATCGAAAGCTAAAAAATGTTATTAATGAACTTGATACTCGGTTCATATTGAGCATGAAATATTTTTTAAACTTTGACAATAAACGTCACTTTTAAAAACGCCGCTAAACTATCAATACTCTAGCAGGATAAACTTGAAACAGTAACAGACAAAAATAAACCAATCTTTGTATTTATTTATATTGATTGCATATGAACACAAAATCCTCTGGTCCGCTCTATAGTTTACCTGTTAAACAACACTATTTCAATAAAACGCTTTTTTGTATGCTTGTTATCACTTGATTTAAATTAACATATACCACTTCACTTTATCACTAATTAACTTCCACACTTGAGGTACCTTTACAGGCATTTAATTTAGGTTCTTTTTTAGTTTAGTTACTAAAAACGGAACGCGGTACTTCGTCTCCGAAATCGTACTAAATACTAACAGTGTTTTCAATATGACACTGCTAAAATGCCAGATAATACATTTAGTATACACCCACTTACAAATACCGTAACTCTACTAAACACTTCAGTTGAAAATCAATCATATCTTTCATGAAATAAAGTTTACATTGCCTTTGTTTCCGAGTTGAACTTGCGTCATTCTCGAATCGGTACAAAAGATAAACACTGAAAAATGTAACAGGCAATCGATAATAAATTTTATACGCAATATATTAGAGTTTAAATTTGTCCGCGGGAGGCACTTAGGAAAACGCTTCGAAAATCTCCGGGGCATGTAATCCGTGAGTGCAAAAGAGACGGAATATATCGACAAGGTCAGCTTCATAACACATAATAATATAAAGTTTGAGAATTATTTCTCATATATTAAACTGGTTTTATTTAATAATATATGTTAATGTTCTTCATAAATAATTGAGAATTTTTTGATTCCGAATGTTTTTAGTACGGAACGAAAGAGGTATTTTTTAAATAACTTCTAGTGTATGTGTATATTATGTGGAATTGCATAGTCTTGCGGAGACACGTTTTTGCCACACGTGGGTACGCAGAGAGAAAAACATAGGATATTATTGAATCAGCTGTTTATCTGTTACTCTGCAGTGTTATTTCTTTAATATAATTGGCTATCAGCTATCTTACAGTGAGTGTCGTAAAAGTTACATATAATTTAATGTAAACAATATGATTTAATGTAGGCAGAAGTCTAACTGTGCACTTCATCGTCAAATGAAATGAAATGAAATTGTTTATTCTGTAAATAGGATATCGGAATCACTTTTACACGTCATATAAAAAAAAAATAAGCTAGATGACTTCGGCGTTTCCTATCTACTCTGAAAAGAAAGGCCGAAACAAACTCAGAGGTCGAAGTCTCTTTTAAAGTCCAGACATAATCTTGGTCAGGCCATATGAGGACCATGTAGATTAATGTCTGAAATGGTCTTTTGAGGAAAGAACCACACAGATTTGAGTGGACCTGTCCAGTCAGTGCAAGCATTTGTCAGTAATCGTGGAGCTCAACTTAGAACTTAAGGAGCTCAACTCGACGAACAACACGAAAGAAAGGACATTTAGGTAGGCCGCATAAACTACTCAAACTGCCAGACCATCACTAAAACTAGCAGAGAAATAAAAATAATAGGTATCCACATAGTCCTCGCATTCACAATAATCAAAATAATATAAAAGTTTACAAAGTAATAATGACATTTTGAATATAATTTTCAACAATGTCAATGTGTATATAAAACTGGTATATGTTGATGATTTTACATGATAATCATTAGCAAGCAGCCTTGTTCCACCCACTGCTGAGTTTAAGCCTTCTCTCTTCTGTGCCATGCCTCCAGGGTCTGAGCGAGTCTCATCCGGGTCTTCTCCAGGTTTTCTGTAGGTCATCCACCCACCTAGCTATTAGTTTACCAACGCTTCTTCTACCGTTTCTAACTGTTCACTTAATTATTATGAATCGTCAAAAAAAATCATCAAAACATTATTCATGTTTGCTGATTTATAAAACTGGTCTTTTTGTTTTTCATTGTGGTTTGTTTGGCAAAACAAAGGACCATATACTTAAATAATATTATGGGCAAAGTGTATGACAAATTTGTTGATTACATCACCTGCCAAATTATACCGGACACACTTGAATATTCTTAAGAAAAAAATACACAGAGACAAGCTTTCTGTCGTCACCGACTAAAACATTGCAAGAACTAATGTAAAATGCTCTATGACCGTAAGGGAAGGGAGGTTGAATAGTGATACCCTAGTGATGTGACCGTCGGACTGCCAAGTCATAGGATCCAATATACGCGGCGGGCTTACAATGCCCTGCGTGTTCAGTACAACGACGCTCTGAGGGTTGTGTTGAGAAAACCCCGGTACTGTAGTGCTTCCGTAATGTTTGCGGAGGCATCCATCGATGACTTCTTTGCCATCATAAGGAAAAGAACAGCATCGATAATGAGCAGGGCCCGTGGTAGCACCAACACTGTCTCAGAACGTTAGCGTGCATGATCGACAGTCCTTTTAATGTGTACAGAAATAGGAAGTAGGATTACTGTGTAACTTGTCTTGTTTACTAACAAATTACTAACACCTTTTTACTGTATTTTTTGTGTCCTACTAACAACCCTTACTAACGCTATCTTTGTAGAAAATATGGACTGTACTGTACGTCTGAAATAAAGATATTAAATTAAATTAAATAGGTCTCGAGTTCGAACCCAAAGCACCTCTGACTTTTCGGATTCATGTGCGTATTGTATGATTATCACTTGCTTCAAACACGGTGAAGGAAAACATCGTGAGGAAACCGGCATGCCTGAGAGATATTTCTCGACGGCATGTGAAGCCAAGTCAGAGGCCCATGGGCGGCTTTAAAACTCTGACACCAGGTTAGTCACTAACCACACGAAAAGAAAAGACCGTAAGGGAAGAATTTTAAGGAAATGTGGACTAAACATTGTTAAAGTAAGCAAACTTTGTGATCAATGATTAATCAGTCTTGTTTGATGATGCCTACCCTTGCAGTGGAACTTAACTAGACTAAGTTACTTCATAACTTAAAAAAAAAATCAGAAACTGTATATTATTCATCTTATTACAAAACAAATGTTTTTTTTTGACGTTGTTTAATGTTAAATAATCGAGCCCGTTTTTGTTAGAAAAATTCAAAACCGACAACTTTCTACCGATACCTAAGTACTAAGTTGTCAGTTTTATATTAAAGAATCTTGTAAAAATCTTATAGTAGAAGGAAAGTTCGAAATTCAAAAATGACTCTGTACTTTAATCCGGGGTCTGCTTTGTTTTTCTGGAAATTATAGATGCGCAGTTTCTGAGATTCTCAGATAAATACTGTCAATGTTCAGTCTTAGTGCTGTATCATGGCATCAATAGCCGTATAGAATTAAAAACTCCTTATTAAAAATACTTCAGAAACCGGGTATGAGTGTCATAAAGCCCAGGTTTAGTAGCAACGGACATCATAATAATGTTTTCACATAAAGACAATAGTTATAAAACTGTAAGTCTTATCTTGTTATCTCTAGAACATTGTAAGGTAAATAATACCATGTTTTGTCGGCGCCATATTGTCACCACGCTTCTTAAGGATTTTATGTTTTCTTGCCAAGTTAGACGTAGAACCATAAAATTAATATACAGGGTGGCAGGAACATCGACGTGAAAACTGTTATCATGGATTCAGTACATGATTCTGAAACCCCCTGCGTTGAAATTGCTGTTTTAAAAAGCAGATTATTTTTTAAATTATCGACGTGACATTTCAACGCAGGGGGGTGTCCCTGCCACCCTGTATAGGGACCTAAAAGTAGCCATATTATTTTCGTTTTTTGTTAGACCACCTCGTTGGTCTTCATAGTTGTCGGAACCATGATTGCTAAGGGAGATTCTAGGTTCGATTCCCAGTTCTGGCAAGTTTTATTGGGTTTTTTCATCAGGGATCTCCAGTAGCAGCCGGAGTCTGGGTTTGTGCCCGGTTGATGGTAATAGTCTCGTATTACACGGGACTTAAATATAACTGGCGAAAGGGAGATGTGGTTAATGCCAATAATAGGCCTGTGTCCAAATTTTTTTTTTGTCCTACTTGTATATTATTAAAAAATATTGAACATGTACTTTTTCTTTTTTGACGTAATCAAAAGATTACGGCGATACATTGAGTTAAAATGTGGCATGACGTCACGCCTTGCTAGATTTAATAATGCGTTGTGACGTAGCGAGCACCCACTCCCCAACTTTAATGCGTGTTTTCTAAGTTATTTTTGATTAATATGATAAAGCAAAAATACGTGTGAAATATTTTTTTATTAGCTGAAAGACGGACTAAATTGAATTTCTTTTTTTTTTACCTAGGCAACTGGGCTATTGTCTCCCTTCTATTGCATGGAACTTGAACATAATTGACGAAATACGCACTCTTCTTATCCTATCGGCTTATAGCCTATTTTTATAAATAGCCGTGATGATTGATCCCATCAATTACGAGAGAAAATATTATGTACAATCTTTGTGCAATGCATGTAATTAGTAACACATTCAGTGCACAACTGACAAAGACAGGAAAGTCATGTTTTTACGAACAATGTAACAATCTGATGTTTACCAGCTTCCATTATTTGTTAGTATATAAATAACTACTAATTACAGAGTGTGTATGAAACACAAGTGACAGCTCCATTCTGTAGGGAGACTATGATTAGTTCCACATAAATCTTCCGGAATAAATTCTCTTAATGATAGGAGTACCGCATCAAAAACTATTGTGTACCTAGTTTAGAAGAACTAACCGGTCATGCAGACAGATACAAAAAACGATTTTACAATGCATGTGCTCGAAAAGAGCGTTTTCCAAGGAGCCAAATTGTGCGGAAAGTGCCACTTTTTCGCACTAGTGCTTTTTACTTTTCAGTTTTTTTTTTTAATTTCGTCGTCAGCCAGACGCAAAGAGTTTTTGGTTATTTGAGAAAGTTAGTTAAGTACAGATTTTAATTTTTTTAAAAGGTACAATAAAACGAATACTTCATTAAACGCGTTATTAATTACTCAAATTTTGATCAATAAATTAATTTTTCTATTTATATATTTTTATTTCCTCGCACAATGCATAGTAAAACATTATATGATTCACGTGCGTATGATGATTTCTGAATCGTGCCGGAAACAGATAATTCCGACTCGCTTCGCTCGCTCGTGAATGAAAATGCCACTCGTCGGAAATCACTTACTTTCCACACTTGTAGCATAAATAACTATTGTTTTATTATGCTGAAACTGGTTATATTAAATAAGCCTATAGATTGCACGCTTACCTGCTTGGAAGAAACTTGTTTGCAAATTACTTGAACAAGACACTCGCAAAATGGAAATTCATTTTACTTTTGTATGCTTAGATATTGCAGATAAACTTACCTCTTCTTCTAAGGCGACGGGGAACTGCGCAGGAGTTAGTGGTTTGACTGCTACGTCTTCTAACGCTGCCTTTCGCCTGAAATTAAAACATACACTTAAGCTCTTCTTTTCACAAAACGATGAAGGAAAACGTCGTGAGGAAACTGGCATGTCTTACAATTCGAAGACTTGTTACATCCACCAACCCGTACTGGATCCAGTACGGGTTGGTTTATGGCTCACTCCCTCACAGAGAAAAGTCCTGCGTCCCAGCAGTGGGAACGCTATAGGCTGATTAGTTATAATATTTTCACCTATGTGGAGTTTGTGTGTGGAGTTGATGAGAAATTTCTTGCCGGCTCTTCTCCATAGGAATCGACCAATTGGAACCATGCATCTAGCGTCTGACGTTTCATAAGTGCCCATGTAGGTTTATGTGAAGTATAATATTTTGATTTTGATTCTTTAACAAAAAAGGTCACGGGGCTTTAGAAAAATAAACCACATTTTAATGTTACTTGAGATTGCTGCAGTAGTAAATTGAGTAAGGTACTTATTAACGGAATGGTTGCCGAGCGACGGTAGAAGGAGCGTTGGTAGACCAATAGGCCTGGCAGGTCGGGTTGCCAATTTTATTTAGAAGAAATAAAGTATTTCTGATTTCAGAGAGGGTAATTATAGAGTACTACATACTTTTGTGAAAGAGTTTAACTTTATGTAATTTTTAAAACACCATTCTTGTACTTTTTCGGGGAAATAAAACCAATTTTTGTGTTTAAAAATTTTTTTTACTACTTTAAAAGTCTACTACTAATTTTTAATTCAAATTGATGAGGTACTCAGTTATTTTCAATTTCAATGAAGCCCGTTTCTGTCTTCCCGCCACTGCAATCTTGACCGCAACAGGGCCGTTTTAGAAACCCATCGCCACCAGCCTCGAATAGGTTAGGTTTTTTTTGCCAGCCTCTAGTTTCGACGCTGGCAGGAACTAGGGGACCCTGGGGGAGGGGGGGTCAATGGAAAAGACTCTTAGTGAAGGCTGAATTAATTCAATTCAAATTGAGAGTCAATATAACTAGAGTATTTTAGTGTACTCTATTGCTTTTGTAGATTATAAAGTCCGCCTACATGAAAAAGAGCATCATCTGCCTAGCCTTTTCCCAACTATGTTCCGGGTCTGGCTGTTTGTGTATGTGAGTTTTAAATGTTTGTAAACGCACCCACAATACAGGAAAAATTCCTAGTGTGGGGCAACGTTTATTTAAAAAAAAAAAACTTTGTTGGGGTCGGCTTCCAGTCTAACCGGATGCAGCTGGATACCAGTATTTTACATGGAGCGACTGCCTATCTGACCTCCACAACCTAGTTAGTACTAGGTAACACGATACCCCTTGGTAAGACTGGTTGTCAGACTTTTTTGGGCTTCTAACTACCCGTAACGATTGTCAAAGATCTACAAATGACAGCCGGGACCAACGGCTTAACGTGCTTTCCGAGGCACGGAGGGGTCTTGGTATGTAAAGATGGTCACCCATCCACAGACCAACCGCGGCAAGCGTAGCTTAACCTGATCGATCGACCCGTGCAGCTGTTGTTACTTAGCACGAAAAAGAGCAATACTCTAAATTAGAGTACGGTTGGCAACCCTACTGGTAGGATGACCTACAGAAGATCGCGGGAGAGACCTGGTTGAGACTCGCACAGACCAGGGAAGTATGGTGCAGAAGGGAGAAGAACTATACTTAGCAGTGGGTGGAACAAAATTGTCAATGATAGTGATCACGAACGGAATGGTCCCACTCCCACGGGACCATTCGTATTTCAAGTGATCAGCACAACTATCTCCTTCTACTAAGCTATGTTTGAAAAATACCACTAATGAGTCGTAATTATGACGGTCAGTAAGTTATACGAACCCGGCCAAACAGACGCCATCATTATTTTTGAATTATTTGATACAAAGCGTTTTTTGCTTGGTCCGGGCCAACGATCTTAACCTAAAGGTGGTTGCACTCAGTATAATGAGCTATTTGCTGACGTTTCACACGGTATAAAATTCATGTACAGACGCCAGCACATCAAGGTACCCGAAACTGTCAAATTTTCCCAATCAACTTTGAACCTTAGGAATCAGCGATAAAGTTGAAAATCTATTAAATAAATTTGACAGATTGTAGTAGCTTGATGTGCTGACGTCTGTACCTAATTATTTGTAACTTCGATAGTTATTTTTACTTTGAGACTCATGGGTAAATGATAACAGGCGCACGGGTCGATCGAAGGTTAAGTTACGCTTGCCGCGGTCAGTTCATGGATGGGTGACCATCCATTAAAAATCGAGACCCCTCCGTGCTTCGGAAAGCACATTAAGCCGTTGGTTCCGGCTGTCATTCGTAGATCTTTGACAGTCGGAAGCCTTAAAGTCTGACAATCAGTCTTATCAAGGGGTATCGTAGTACTCAGTTTCTGGGTTGTGGAGGTCAGATAGGAAGTCGTTACGTGTAAAATATTAGTATTCAGCCGCATCCGGTTAGACTGGAAGTCGACTCCAACATAGTTGAGAAAGGGAGGCAGGCAGTTATTTTTACTTTCCAATGATTTATTTTTGTAATAATTCCCACCATATGGTTTCTAACAAAGTATTGATTCCCGTGGGTGTTGTAATATCAATTGGATATCAAGACAAGAGTTAGGAGAGTGGGCAGTAGTACTTCCTCAGTTTGAAGAATCGAATCAAAACAATTCGTAGGAACACTGTGGAATGTTTTTTTCTCTAATGCGAACCAAACGGTAGAACGGATATTGTTCGGTTATTTTTACTTTTTAGAAATCATAGTGTAAACTGTATTGAAGTGAAAACTTCTTTAGGCGCGTTGGGCATTTTTGAGATGGGAAAAAACAATTGAACTCGCGACACTGTTACCGTTACCGACACCTCATTAAAAGTATTTCCTGCACAGTAAAATTGTTCAAGTTTTCACTCCTGTCGGCACTCCCGGAGTGCCACTGTTTTTTTTTTTTGCACATTGGGGCACTTGATTACAGCATTTAATCAACGGGGTAATAAAATTGCGTATCACACTTAGGCCCACTTGCGCGTTCATAGGTTAGCCAAATAACTCTGAGTTAACAGCTAACTCAGGGTTAATCCAATCTGCACAGGCGGCGAAGGCCCCAGCCAAGGCGGCGGGGGTCCCGGCCAAGGCGTCGGGGGCACCGGCCAAAGCGGCGAGTGCCCCAGTCAAGGCGGCAGGGGCCCCGGCCAGGGTAACCAGGGCCTCGGCTAAGGCGGCGAATCGGCCGCCCCCACCACCTTCTGAATCTCCTCCGGCCGACGCCGGATGGCAAGTAGCCGGGGAGAAGAAGAAGGCTGGTAAGGCGGCAAGGGCGGCCAAAAGGAAGGCGAGGCGGCAGCGGCGCAAGGAGCGAAGCGTCGCGGCTAGGCTCCGCGCCCCGAAGTCCGCAGCTGTAGTGATTACACTACAGCCGGAAGCGGCAAAGAAGGGCGTGTCCTACCAGCACGTGCTCGCCAAGGTGGATGCGGCGGTGGATCTGAAGGAGACCGCCAATGGCGTTCGGCTGAAGATCACCGCGACTGGGGCCAGGATGCTGGAGATCCCCGGTGCAAACAGCGGCCCGGCAGCGGACGCTCTGGCCAATAGGCTCAGGGCGTCCCTGGATCCGGACGAGGCCCGAGTGTCCAGGCCCACCAAACGCGCTGACTTGCGCATCCGGGGCCTGGACGACTGCGTGACGGCAGAAAAGGTGGTGGCCGCGGTCGCCAGGACTGGGGGGTGCTCTGCCGAGGAGGTGAGGGCGGGCACCATCCACCCTGACTCCACGGGGATGCGAGCCGTTACGGTGAGCTGCCCCGTGTCCGCGGCCAAGCTGATAGCCGGGGAGGGCCGAAGGCTTCTGGTGGGTTGGGTCTCCGCGCAGGTCAAACTGCTGGAGCCCAGACCTCTGAGGTGCTTCCGCTGCCGGGTGGGCGACCACGTGGGAGCGAAGTGCACCTCGGAGGTAGACTGCAGCGACCACTGCTTCCGCTGTGGTCAGCCTGGTCATAAGGCCGGCTCGTGCAACGCCGCGCCGCACTGCGTTGTATGTGCGGCGGCTGGCAAGCCGGCCGATCACCGGGCTGGGAGCAAGGCCTGCGCTCCACCCGCCAAAGCCAGAGGCAGGGGCAAGCCCTCCGCCACCGCCGTCACCGCCGCAGCCGCCGCCACTACTGCCGCCGCCGCTGCCGCCTCCACTGTCGTCGTCGCCGCCATTGCCGCCGCGGCGGTGCCCTCAGAGGGGGCTAGGGAGGGGGTTGAAATGGAGTGTCAATAACGGCCCCATTACGCCTCCTCCAGGCGAACATCAACCACTGCGCTGCCGCTCAGGATCTGTTGCTCCAGAGCATGGCGCAGTGGTCGATTAACATCGCCGTGGTCGCTGAGCCGTACTTTGTCCCGCCCAGGGATGACTGGGTGGAGGACCTGAGCGGCTCAGTGACCCTCATTTCGTCGGCCGCCGCTGGTACCCCGTCCCTCGAGTCTGTCAAGAGAGGACGGGGTTGCGTGGCAGCACGGTTCGGGGAGATTGTCGTGGTAGGGGTATACTTCTCCCCGAACCGAACTCTTGCCGAGTTCCACAACTCCCTCGTGGAGTTGAGAGTCGTCGTCGTCGGGTTCGGTTCCCTCCCCGTGTTCGTCCTCGGGGACTTCAATGCCAAAAATCTGGCTTGGGGTTCCCGCTTTACGGACACACGGGGTAGGATGGTGGAGGACTGGGCTCTGGAGACGGGCCTGGTCGTCCTAAACCGGGGTTCTGTCCCCACGTGTGTGCGGATGCGGGGCGAATCAGTGGTGGACATTTCGTTCGCCAGCCCCGCTCTGTCGCCGCGTGTAATCGACTGGCGCGTCATAGAGGAGGTGGAGACCTATTCCGATCACCGGTACATCCGGTTTGACGTCTCCGCCCAGACCTCGAGCGCGCCGGTCCGACAGGCCCCGAGTGGTCCGCGGTGGGCGCTGAAGCAGATGGACCGGGAGCTTCTCCTGGAAGCCTCGATCGTGCAGGCCTGGGTGTCATCACCGGACAGGCCTGCCGACATCAACGACGAGGCGGAGTGGTTCCGGGAGGCCATGTCCAATATATGCGACGTGGCAATGCCCCGGGTCCATCCTGGACGTGCTTCGCGCCAGCTGTACTGGTGGTCGCAAGAGCTGGAAGCTCTGCGCAGGGCGTGCGTAGCTGCGCGACGCCGGTACGCCAGGCACCGCAGGCTCCGTATCCGCCCTCCGGATACGGAAGCCATTGAGGCGGAGCTGTACGAGGGGTACAGAGCGGCGAAGACCGCCCTCCAAGCGGAGATCCTGCGGGCCAGGACACTGGCCCGCGAGGAGTTGCTGGAGTCTCTGAACAGAGACCCGTGGGGACGCCCATATAAGATGGTGCGGGAGAAGCTCCGCCCATGGGCTCCCCCGCTGACGCAGAGTCTTCGGCCCCAGCTTGTGGAGGACGTGGTGAGCGCTCTGTTCCCTTCAAGAGGGGAACATACGCCCCCGCCCATGGCTCCGCCTATTGCGGTGCCCGATGCGGACCACACCGCCGACGACGACGACGATGCTCCGGAGGTGACCGAGGTAGAGATGAGAGTGGCGGTACGCAAGATGAGTGCGAAGAATACCGCCCCAGGACCCGACGGCATTCCCGGAAAAGCCTGGGTCCTGGCCATGGGGACTCTCGGGCCTCGACTAAGGGGGCTCCTATGCGCATGCATGGAGAGGGGCCAGTTCCCACTTTGTTGGAAGACTGGGAAACTGGTCCTCATTAGGAAGCCGGGGCGCCCGGCGGACTCTCCGTCCGCCTATCGGCCCATTGTGCTGCTCGACGAGGTGGGCAAGCTCTTTGAAAGAGTCATTGCAGACCGCCTCGTCGGGCAGCTGGTGCGAGTGGGGCCGGATCTGGCGGAGAGCCAATTCGGTTTCCGCAGGGGGCGCTCTACGGTGGACGCCATCATGCGCGTGCGAGCCCTCACGACGGGGGATGCTGTGGCCCGGGGTGGGGTCGTCTTGGCGGTGTCTCTAGACATCGCCAATGCCTTTAACACCCTGCCCTGGAGTTGCATCAGGGAGGCACTTCGGTATCACCGGATGCCGACCTACCTCTGTCGTGTGGTCGAGGCCTATTTGACGGACAGGGCTGTCATCTACCCCGGTCACCAAGGAGAGTGGAACCGGCGAGAGATGTCGTGCGGTGTCCCACAGGGTTCGGTCCTGGGGCCGCATCTGTGGGACATCGGATACGACTGGGTGCTGCGCGCCGATCTCCCTACTGGCGTCAGCGTCGTCTGTTACGCTGACGACACGCTGGTCCTGGCGCAGGGGAGGTCGTACCAGGCGGCGGCCGACTTAGCGACACGCGGGGTTGCGACAATCGTCGAAAGAATCCGGCAGCTGGGACTCGAGGTGGCCCTGCACAAGTCCGAGGCCATGGGTTTCTATGGTCCTCGTAGTGCGCCACCGCCGGGTTCCCAGGTAATGGCGGGAGGGGTTCACATCGGCGTCGAGTCGACGATGAAGTATCTGGGACTCGTCCTCGACAGCCGGTGGAACTTCGTGGAGCATTTCCGACGTTTGGCTCCCAGACTGGACCGGGCCGGGGCTGCCTTGAGGCGGCTCCTGCCCAATCTGGGAGGTCCAAACGCCTCCTGCCGGAGGCTCTACGCGGGGGTCGTGCGGTCCATGGCCCTTTACGGGGCGCCGGTGTGGGCGCCTTCATTGAGGCGGCAGCCAGCCCGCCGGCTTAACGCGTCCCAAAGGGTCATGGCCATCCGGCTGGCCCGAGGATACCGCACGGTCTCCTGCGAGGCGGCGAGCCTCCTTGCCGGAGTACCGCCATGGGATCTGGAGGCAAAGGTCCTCGCGCACATATGGGAGTGGCGCGAGGAGGCGAAACGCCGGGGCTTAACACCGATGCCGCAAGAAGTTGCGGCGCAGCGGACGGAGCTCCGGCGGGATCTCATGGCGGAATGGAGAGTGCGATTGTCGCAACCCAGCGCTGGGCACGCCGCAATTGCGGCGATAAGACCCCTCTTTGAGGAGTGGCTAGAGAGGCGCCACGGCGTCCTCACCTTCCGCCTGACACAGGTGCTCACCGGACATGGCTGTTTCGGGAGGTACCTGTTCAGGATAAAGCGGGAGGAAACGCCCGGGTGTCATCACTGTGTGGATCGCCCGGAGGACACGGTGGAGCATACGGTGGAGGTCTGCCCGGCTTGGGCAGAGCATCGCCGTGTCCTCGAGGAAGCGATCGGCGGCGGTGATCTCTCGCGTCCGGCCCTGATTCGGGCCATGCTACGGAGCGAGAGGAAATGGCAGGCCGTCACCTCGTTCTGCGAAGCAGTAATGCTCGCGAAGGAGGAGACGGAGCGCGTGAGGGAAAGGCAAATTTCGCGCCCTCGCGCCCCTAACCGCCGCAGCAGGAGACGCCCTGGGCGTCGGGAGTCACGAGAGGATTTCCGGCCACCGTAGGCGCGGGCTTGCGGACGGTGAGCAATGGGTAGCTCGCCGTCCGATAAGGACCAAGCCCGGGTCGACGGCGCGTTGTGTTCCACGCGCGCCTCAAAGAGATGTCAGCAGAATTGACGGGGTCCGCTAGGGCCAATGCCTGCCGGGGGTTCGAAGAAAACCGATAGGGAAATCGTGGCCCCCTGGCAACACGGCAACTGAAGGAACACGGGTGGGTTTTAGTCAGTAAGAGTCTGACACGCCCTCCCGCTCCGCCCAGAGCGGGAGAAGTTATTTGATGATTTCCCACCCAAAAAAAAAAAAAAGGGTTAATCCAATAATTTTTTTTTTTACTATGGTGAAATAAGAACCACCCTTACTCTAAAATAACTGATTTAATTCCAAATATAATTATTTAACCTCAAAATGGATACTAATACCGAAATTAATCCCCCAATATCATAATCTAAAACTGTATAATAAAACTACATATTCACAATATTTCAGGGATAAGGAAAATAATATGCCACACCAAGATATTTTGTCAGTCATTTATATTTCTTTGCCAACATCAAATTCAATATTCTACACCATACCATCACATCTCCTATTCCCCACATAATATCACAATTCAGTCCGTATTCTAATATTTACCATGAAACTAACAGGTTACCTTAATTTACAGTAGATTTCCAACCAATACCATGACAATTTGTCTTTTTACCGACACAGCCACCAAGTACATCTTACCGTCACGAGCGCCCAACCCAGAAGGCAGGTTCCCGCGCTACATCTTTGGGTGTTGCCAGTACAATATCCAACAATTACGTATTAATAAATTAAAACCTAACAATGGTAATACCTTTAATTTGGACAATTCAACAACATTTGCGTGATTCACGTTGTCGAGCTGACGAATTTTCCAAACAATTTTAAGAAGCAGTGGTTTAGCAATATCCTTCAAATTCCGTCGGAGTGTGATTGATCATGTGCTACGCAATTGGGGAGAGGGTCAGAAACATGCAATAATTGCTTTTCATCAGGTGAGCTGTCAGCCCAAAACATTAATAACGCGACCCATCTGATAAACACAAAATAACTTTGATTTGACCCCGACAGTTACAAAACCCCTCACGTCTACTGTCCCTCTAATGTAGAAGAGGGATGAAGATAAATAGAGTCATCAAGTGGCAACAGTTAAAGGCTGGAGATTGCTCGAATTGGGCCAGCAGGATAATAAATATGAATCGCTTTGTGTCCACAACATGACTGTGTGTCCAGTGGACGCAGTGATGTTGTAGTTCTAGAAGCGACATGGAGCCGTTATTAGAAGGGAGTTGGAAGATACAAAGGCCTAAAGCGGTAAAAAAACATGTGTGCAATTCACACGTGGTAGAAGTAAAACCTTCAAAAATGTTGGCTTAGATGAAAATATTTTTTTTATAATACGTACGTTAAGGAGCTATTTTAGGTACCTACATCACGCTTTTATACCACGTTACCAAAATTCGTTTTTTTTTAAACTGCGATATCTCCTAAGATATTCATTGAAATCGAATGATGCAAAAGGCAATTTTTTAAATACTTGTGATGAATAATGTATTTATTTGGATAAGGATTAATATCATGTTTATAAAAACACCTTCGCAAATAATGCATTATTTTAGAACAAATTTGGTTAGCATAAAAAAGGTTATAGTGCGCCTACCTTAAAAGATAGACATATGCTGTCGCAGACTTTTGTTTGAACTTTTAAAGGGAAACAATTCTGTCATACATGATTTTTGCGAAACTTTAACCGTTTACGCAGCGCACGCAGCGGAAGCTCTCAAAAGGAAATAAAACCCCCGATTTTGAAACATTCTTCATTGGTGCTCCGCTCCTATTGGTCTTAGCGTAATGACATATAGTCTATAGCTTTCCTTAATAAATGGGCTATCTAACTCTGAAATAATTTTTTAAATCGGACCAGTAGTTTCTGAGATTAGCGCGTTCAAGCAAACAAAGAAACTCTTCAGCTTCAGAGAACCACGAATATAAGAAACACTGTATAATGCTTCCTATCTCATTTCCTCCCACGTTAAATCTTATGAATTTGTGTCTGTCTCTTTTTACTGTCGCTTTTTCGTTTCATCGACTTTCAAATCACAACGATGCTAAAGAAGTTTTTGCACTGCACTTCAAAAATTGTTTCGCACATATTTATTTTTAAGACTATATTCATAGATTTTTCATAAACAACCAAAGTTCTATAGGTAGGATAGTTGTATGTTCAATTCAGCACCTTTATATAAAAAATGCTTTGTATTTGGACAGCCGTTAATGTGTGATTGTTCTTTGCTTTCTTAGGAAACCAAAGTTTTTGAACGAACCTGCGACGTAAACGTAACGTAAACTCGAAACGTGTTTCTATCACTGTAGAATCGATATTTCCTGTAGTAAGGTGTAGTGTGGACGGAGACCGAACAATTACATGAGGATATTATTTAGGTAGGTATATTGTTATTTTAAAAAGCCGTCGTCGGAAGCCCGAAAATCTGACGACCAGTCTTACCAAGGGATATCGTATTACCTAGTAACTGAGTTGTGGAGGTCAGATAGGCAGTCGCTCCATGTAAAATACTGATATTCAGCTGTATCCGGTTAGACTGGAAGCCGACCCCAACATAGTTGGGAAAAGGCTAAGTAGATTGATTGATTGTTATTTTAAAAACAAACTTTTTGAGTTAGCAAACTGAGATTTTTAGCCAAGCAATCATTAACTCAACATAGGTACGGCTATAGAACACTTACCGTGAAGGGAAGCCATGAACAATAATAAAAAGGTGATTGTAATGCAACTTCAGGCTATATATGCTAAATTAGAAAGTAATTTTTCAAGATCTGGTTTTTCCTTTTAGATTAGGCTGTCCCCCAAAAAAATAAAATTTCGATTATTTTATTTCACATAAACCTACATGGGCACTTATGAAACGTCAGAAGCTAGGTGCACTGTTCCAATTGGTCGTTTCTTATGGAGAAGAGCCGGCAAGAAACTCCACGGTTACTCTTTTAAAAATAATTGTCTTTTACAATATTTTCAAATAACAGTGTTAATAGGCATGGGCGGACAGTGTCGGGAAGGTCTTTCAACAAGTACCAGGCACTTAACAAAACAGAAAATAATCTATACAAAAGATAAATAAATTAATAAAAATAAAAACCTATTTTAACTAAACGCACAACTTCCAGTCAGAGTATATCTGTGTGAAGGCCGGTTAGAGCCATCCTTTGTCAGTTTAATAGTGGTCTTTACTCCCTTGGTATATTATTTCTTTTGTGTTGGACACACATCACCATTGGTCTACTGATTACGAATCGATCGTTCTACGAAGCAATCAAGACACACACACATAACGCCTATATTACCCGAAGGGTTGGGTAGAGGTGCACCTATAGTACACTTACATTTTGACAGTTACGTTTAAGTCCCATGTAATTGGGGGGAGAATATTGCCATCAACCGGGCACAAATCCAGACTCCGGGCTGCTACTGAGAAATTTCAGATAGAAAAACCCCAATACTTTTCCCGACCCGGGAATCGAACCCAGGACCTCCGCAGTAACGCTTGAGACCACTAGTGTTATCGCCATATACATGGCTGATATCCAAATCTACCTACTACAAATCTTTTCAACTTTAGTATATTAGAATGTGGTGGTAGTAGGTATGTTTCCCATCAATCACCTTCCTTCCCATTCATTCCTGCAGCGTCTACCATAGGTCAGAGCGAGACAGCAATACAAGGCTCGAAAATTTTTGAAAGGAGTTCAAGTTCGTCCTAATCCGCCGCAGCAGAAGCATCTCTCCAGAGCTTTTACCGCTATTATATCTGGATTTCGTGATAAATCCAGGTTTTCGGGTCTTTATATGAAACTAGACCTATCTACTTATCAAGTTATATTGATTTTGAAGTGCTGTGTAAGAAATAGGAATCGTTTATCCGTGAAACCACGCTGGCATGCCGCGTGGTTAACCTACACATCGAGGACCTACGAAGTCCTAGCATCAGGAAGGCGACTCCAGACTTCTAGAAAGGTAAGGCGCTGCATCCTGTGTCCTTCTCTTATTCCTGTTTCTCCATACCAAAATAGCCTCATTCCAAGTCGATGTATATTGCCACAAAGTTTATTACAGTCCACAAAACCGCCGATTCTCATAGCAAGGCTTTGAATCACCGCTTCAGGCTTTTAGAAGCCTGGAAAGAGCTGTTTAGGCAGTTCTATCCATTCTATGGTAAATTTCCCGCACCCCCTCATGTTAGCGTTTAAAGGATTCACAGTGAGCTCAAGGCGCTAACAACTAGACCAACACGGCAATCAAGTATAGGTTGCTAATTTATCTCGACTTATTAGATAAAGAAGCAGTAAATTCAAATTTATCTAATTTAAAATTATTTTATGAAGAGGATAAATTGTTTTTTTTTTTCCTACTTTGTTAGGGTTGGCTTCCAGTCTAACCGGATGCAGCTGAATACCAGTATTTTACATGGAGCAACTGCTTATCTGACCTCTTTAACCCAGTTCCTGGGTAATATGATACCCCTTGGTAAGACTGGTTGTCAGTCTTTCGGGCTTCTGACGACCTGTATGTAACGACTGTCAAAGAGCTATGAATGACAGCCGGGAGCAAAGGCGTGGTTTCCGAGGCACGTATTATGTTAGTAAGAGGTTATCTCTGGAAGTTCAAATCCGATTACAAAAATCCTTTTGCTAATAGAAACCTATACTATTTCCGAGTGGCTTATATTGTGTTGTATGGTATAGTTGACTTCTACGCGGACGAACTCGCGGGTAGAAACTAGTTAGTCATATTTTAACGAAATTAATGGAGAGCAGAGCAGTGATAGCCTAGTGGTGTGACCGCAGACTGCCAAGTTTGAACCCAAAGCAGGCACCTCTGATTTTTCGGATTAATGTGCGTATTGTATAATTATCACTTGCTTCAAAAACGGTGAAGGAAAACATCGTGAGGAAACCGGCATGTCTGAGAAATATTTCTCAACGGCATGTGAAGCCAAGTCAGAGGCTCATGGGCGGCTTTATAACTCTGACATGAGGTTAGTCACTAACCACACGAAAAGAACGAAATTAATAGGGTTAAAATATGTTTTAACCTACCATAAATCATTGAAAGCTTCCACTTAAGTGTCAGTTTATTTTGAGATGCTAAATAAATATATTATATGAAATATACAATTCTTCACAGTCTATTCTGACAGCTCTTTTTCAGATTTCACTGTCTGGTGTTACATTAAATATTGTTTAGCTATTCGTGCGAATTTCGGGCTGCCTCCACTCTTTTCCAACGGTTTGACAGCCTCATGTTTACCAAGATTACCTTCTGATTTTCAAATAATATGTAAGTATAACTTTCTAGTTGTTGTGATGGTTCAGTGGTTCCTCGCCTCTCAAGCACCAGGTTTTGGATTACCAATGTGACTTTTTCAATTAATTTGTACTTTCTGAGTTTATCTTGGACATTACTAACATCGGTGAAGGAAAATGTCGCGAGGAAACCTGGACTTATAGTTAATAGTAGTCTGAAATCGCCAACCTGTCTTGAACAAGCGTGGTGATCAATGCTCGTGCCTTCTCTGTATGAGAAGGCACGAGCCTTTGCCCACCAGTGATAATTGTAATAGCCTAGTCATCATCATCATCATTATCAGCCTATAAATGTTCCCACTGCTGGGACACAGGCCTCCTCTCTGTGAGAGGGAGGGGGCCGTAATCCACCACGCGAGCCCAGTGCGGATTGGTAGATGTCACATATCTTCGAATTTTCGGTTCTAAGGCATACCGGTTTCCTCACGATGTTTTCCTTCACCGTTTTGAGAGCAGTGGTGATGAAATAATTTATACAAAGTAAAGCGCCTCTCTAGGTTCGAACCTACGTCCTACAACCCGTAAGTCGCGGCCGTTACTACTGGGCCACCACTGCTCTCTAGCCTAATAATAGCCTAGGATTCTCTCCTAATAACTCCTTCTCCAACATACTTCTGTTTTCATTTGCTGATAAAAAATCAGCTGTTCCATACATTTATGTTCTTCGCATAGGTAACTCATAAAAATTTGTTTGTTTTGGTCTCATAGTAAAAGTTGTTCATAATGATGAGTAACGTCACGTGTTTAAGTGTCGGTCACTAATTATACCAGTCACCCTTTAGAGATCTGATAAAGAGACATGTCTAAAAACTAATCTTTATATGTCTTATGCCAAGTTAAGATCTTCGTCAGTCTATTGATAGCAAGCGCTACTACTAAGCATGAGATCCTGGCTTCCATTCCCAGGTCGGGCAAAGTGTCATTAGATTTTTCCATCAGGAAATTCTCAGCAGCAGCCCGGAGTCTGAGTTTGTGCTCGGTTCATGGCAATAGGCTTGCCCCCTATAACATTGGCAAAATGTGGATGTACCATAGGTGCACCTCTGCCTAACATTTCGGGGAGAACAGGTGTGATGTTATGTTTAAAATATATATACCTATACATATATATATATCTATCAACGTATCAAAATCAAATCAAATCATTTATTTCTTTGCAAAAGTGGGTATAGTACATAGGTGTTTTATAATAAAGTTCTCCATATTTTACCGTCACGTGGGCATGCAAAGGTTAACAATTCCAAATAAAAAAATTAGAAATATGCAGATCATTGGAATTACAAAAAATTAAATAAAAATGTCAGTGTGGTCATAGCAATAAAAAAATATAAAATAAGACTAAGTAAGCGAACCAATAATTATGTCAATCAGGGTAATAGTATGTCAATTAGTTAGTGAATCATCATTAAGAAAATCGTCAATCGTATAATAAGTTTTCATAATTAAAAATTCGTTTAGCGCCCTTTTTTATCGATTCTGAAAGCATTGGTACGTAGACAAATATTTCTTATGTAGTACAGTGGAACACTAAATAGCTCCCTTTGAGTCATTTTTAACGATATCATTCTATATCGGTGCCAGTAATGGCTTCTAGGTATTGTCAAGGCTATGAATGAAGCCTTAAAACATTTACCTAATAATACACTGTGTAAAGGACATCGGCATGCCAACTGTCACCATGAATATTCAGAAAATTATTCTAGACTCACCAGCGCTGAAATTTTTCGATGGTTTTAAAAAAAAATCTGCAATTCCATGCATTTTGACCGTGTACACACGGCTACATATCAAGCTATACATTTCCAGTGCAAGCTGACCTTTCATTGTTCGGAAATCCTGTATATTGCGAGACAATCTTATACTGGAAATTTATAGCTTGATATGTAGCCGTGTGTAACCTACTGCAGTTTTGTATGAAACAGCTTTAATATACCTACCGAATTCATGGCAACAGTTTCCGAGTAGATGTCCCTTACATTCTGCTACCTTCGGAGTTTTATTACGATGATAGATTCCTTACCTCAACAATATGATCTTGAAGATAGGTCCAACCAGCCCCTTGATGATAGCAGACGCGTTGAGATGACACCTTCCGTGTAGCACGATGCCGTTGACCTGAAACAAGCGAGTGATCAGTACGATTTTGTCTCAGCTTAAGGCGGGTCCACACCAGCGCACACGCAGCACACACGTACAAACTGGGTGTCTCAAATGGCTATGAACGCATCACATTCTACGCGAACGCGGATGTTGCGAACGGTTCGCGAGCAAGGATCCACACCTGTATAATTGAAGATCACGCGCACGAACCGTGGAGAGAAGGTGTCCGTGCTATGTTCCTAAGGTGCACGCGAACCGTACTGTTCCTGTCAGCGAGAGGACATTAAAGTTGCACGCAAACTACTCGTTTACCGCTCGCGAATATGTCCAAAGGTGATGCTCGCAAACCGACTGTTCGTGCGCGTGCGCAGGGTGTGGACGAGTGCTTTTAAAATAATAGGTATACGTACATCGTAGATTGTACGTAAGATTTATGATTGACTTTTAGAGAAAGCTCAGTGAAAGAAACATTAATGCCCGTTGGAAACTTAAATTAATGGCTAAATATAAGCGCACTGACGGATTTTCAACGCTTGGCTCAGCGCCTAGAGTTGAAAATCCAACAGGACAATATAATATTGAAGTGTTTCCTGGTATTAGTGAAATGCGGCTCATGTATAAATTAAGAAGATTATGTTCCTTAGAAGATGTGGAAAGAACGAAAGAGAAGGCCTTTTTAAGAAACAAGATCCTAAACAGATCCATCGGAATTTGGTTTGTTTGTACGAGAAGTTGCACGCTACAGTTAGCCAATAAAGAAATCTGACTTTAAATAGATTATTTTATATGGAAACCCTCATCGTTATTGATAGCCACAATGAAGAGGACGTTTCCACACTAACTAATGACACCGGGGTCTGCGAAGGGATATTAGCCCTTCTGTGCTAATATTCTTTGACACATCCCGATGGCAACAAAGTCCCATATCCCCATAGATATATTATTTAAAACTAGTGTATCTATGCCTACACCTTCATCACGGTACCCCACGTGACCACTTACATATTATGGCACTGACAACCCGTCAAACGGTCACATGATGAATAAATGTGATTCTCATACAATAACATTTACATACTCATACATTTTACATGACAGGAAGTTTACATTGCAAATAACATTTTCGTGTTAACCTCTTATAAAATAAATACTACATTGACATTTAAATTTTATGGAGATCGTAGATTGTTAGTTAAGAAATCTATGTTTTAGTTTAAAATTATTTACATAGGACTGAATAAAAAATTATTGCTATCCAATATTCGTAGATGGCAACCAATAATGGGGAAACTATTTGAGTTTTACCATATCTTACATAATATGTTATAATAGTCGGATTTTCAAAGCGTGGTTACTAGAGTTAACAGCTTTTGCATCTTAATTTGCAAACTATCTAATAAACATAGCGCCTATTCAAAACTTCATAGCAATAACATCTGAAACGTAACATTGCTATTACCAAACTGTAAGGCGCTTCGCGTTATTGTCAGAATTATCTAATAAAATGTTCATCCAGTTGCTAATTTGCTTAAGCTTCATTAGTACCTTTGGCTTCATTTGAAACTGTATATTCATTCACGAATTTAACGTTAAAGACGCCGAATTTATCTACTTTAGTTGCTTGGATAGACCCATTTGATTTTTTTACCATTTTCTTAATGACTCTCGCGGCTTCTTTTTAGCGGTGACCCAAGTTCCAGGTTTCCAACCAACCTCCATCGCACGCCTTCTTCTTCCATACATTTCTATCAGATGTCATCTCAATATTCACTTCCCACACTAACCAATTAATCATCTAAGGTTTCTCCTTCTCCTCGTCATTCATGAAAACGTGTATGACTATAATTTCCAATTTTCTTTGCAAAGCTTTCGTATTATAATATTTCTTTATGTTATGTGGCCTTTACGATAACAGTTCGTATTGTTGCTCTTTTGAACCGTGAGATTGAACAAACGATGTTTACAGCAGAACCCTTTAGGTATTGTATTTGTTAAAGGATCCAGGACCCTTGGTTCTACCTTTAATGTAGGTATGTGAAAAAAAGCGTGTAATTCGTTTTATGGAAATAATATTGAAAAACCTAGTATAGAGTCAGCTATCTATGTTAGACTCGTTATCTCGGTCATTTAGTTGAAAATAAGAAATATCTGAAAAAGGGTGGCCACATCCTTAATATTATAAATGCGAAAGTAAGTTTGTTTGTTACGCCTTCACGCTAAAACGGCTGAACGGATTTGGATAAAATTTGGCACATATATAGATGATGCCCTGAAAAAGAACATAGGACACTTTTTTTTTCCCACGGGATCGAGACTTACGCGGGTGAAACCGCGGGGCGTAGCTAGTAAAATATAATTTAATTGATTCAGGCGTGACCTGGCGGAAATCTATTATAAAATACAATAGACGTGGATATATTTAGTAACCTGTTCCGCTTAGCTATTTCTAAAGAGTCATAAAAAACCCCTGAAAGAAATCGCCTCGTGTTTCACCTCTCAACGAGGCATCCTCAGGATGGCGGCGGTGTGGCAACACGCCGTGTTCTGGTTCGCAACAAGTCCATCGTCATCCTGTAGATGCCTCGTTGAGAGGTGAAACACGTGTCGATTTCTTTCAGGGGTTTTTTATGGCTCTTTAGAAATAGCTAAGCGGAACAGGTTACTAAATATATCCACGTCTATTGTATTTATATTGTTAGGTTTCAATTTATAAATACGTAATTGTTGGATATGGGCATGGTACTGGCAAAACCCAAAGATTCGATGTGTCAGAACGTAGCGCGGGAACGGCCTTCTGGGTTGGGCGCTCGTGACGGTAAGATGTACTTGGTGGCTGTATCGGTAAAAAGATAGATTGGCATGGTATTGGTTGGAAATCTACTGTAAATTAATGTAGCCTGTTAGTTTCACGGTAAATATTAGAATACGGATTGAATTGTGATATTATGTGGGGAATAGGAGATGTGATGGTATGGTGTAGAATATTGAATTTGATGTTGGCAAAGAAATATAAATGACAGACAAAATATCTTGGTGTTGCATATTATTTTCCTTATCCCTGAAATATTATGAATATGTAGTTTTATTATACAGTTTTAGATTATGATATTGGGGTAGCGACTTTAAGATTAATTTGGGTATTAGTATCCATTTTGAGGTTAAATAATTATATTTGGAACTAAATTAGTAATTTTAGAGTAAGGATGGTTCTTATTACAATATAAAATATTTTATATCTACCTACTGTTCTGTATTAGACAATGGCAGAAATCTGTTCAACCAAAAGATCACATTTAATTAATTTATGTTCAGCTAACATGTTATAACATCAAACCTGTATTCCCTGAAGGGTTAGGCAGAGTATATCTGTAATATACCCACGATACCGCCAATTTTGTTTAAGTCCCGTGTAATTTTAGAGGACGAACCTATTACCATCAACCAGGCACAAATCTAGACTACTGAGAAATTTTGGTTTGAAAAAAACCTGAAATTCACTTAGTCCGACCTAGATCCACATGCTCAGCAGTAGAGCTTGAGACCACTAGACAAAATAACCTGAAAGATTTTTAACTTTGTCATTATTAGTTCTCGTTTGTGTGTTTATTCTTGAGCTGGTATTCTATCCTGACCTAAACGCCAAGGTCTTTGCCACTGACCTCATTTGACCTTCCGAACAAACTCCAAAGAAACAATCGAACATCACCGTAGTTAGAACAACTGAAACTGAGTTGGAATCACTTTCAGTTCGCGTGTTACTGTAGAGGTAATGTTTCAATCGCAACAGGCGTTACTCCGGAATAGTTTCCATCTTGTTGCGGGTTCGGGAGAGCGTTTGGTGATGAGCGGAGCGGAAGTGGAGACGATTAAAATAAACACAAACATACATACATAAACTCACGCCTTCTTCCCATGGGGGTCGGCAGAAACTATAGAACGCCACCTGCTACGATCCTTACATAGTCCTTTTGCCTCGTTTACGTTCATACATCTGATCATACACGCGGTTGTGAGTACTACGCACCTGGCCTTTCTGAAGAACATTACCAATAAGGTCAGTATAATATGTCCTTCTAGGGCGTCCCCGCCCGGCCTTTCCCTTCCCATCTACCTTGTAAATACATTTTGTTAGTCGCCTTTCATTTATCCTCTCAACATGCCCAAACCATCTCAGCATACCCTTTTCAATTTTTGTCACTACATCTTCTTTTAAATCACACCGCTGTCATATCACATCATTCCTCAGCCTATCATTCATAGTCAGACCACACATGCTTCGCAAGGAACGCATTTCCACAGGATTTATTCTTCTTTCATGCTTGTTTTTCCACACCCAGCATTCAGTTCCATACAAAAAAAATCAAACTATAAATAAATTTAGTACTTAATTAAGCTTATTGAGTTGATGATTACTGGCAAGAAAAATATTATTGTAGATAGAAATTTAATTTATTTATTAATATTTAAAATGCTGTTCAAGTTTTATACAAGCGCCGCCGTATTGTTTTTTCAATACATATTTTGTGATAGTTTCCCAAAAAATTAAAAACAACGCCAAAGTAATTGAGACGCCAAAAGATTATTCATGCACTCTATGGAAGAATTTTTGAACAACAGAGTAAAACAGAACTTTTTAGATTTGACCAGTTAGCTACTGGTTTAGGTAATTACAATTAGAATATTGGTTTACTTTAAAAGGTATCAAGGTTTCACCAACAAACAAAGTTGAGAAGTCTTATGTTGCATTGTATGCTGGTTATTGAGTAGAAAGTGTTTGAGTACATTTTTACAAAATCTGTGAATGCAGTGAGACATTACTCAAAAAAAAATGCAAAGTCTTCAAGAAAGTTTTCCTGTATCTACAACGGTTAAGGTCTAAAATCCACCCTGTATGCCAATGACATGTTAGTTGGAAGCTGGTATAGTCACAATCGAAACTAAGTATTAATCTTTGTTGAGAAGGCAATCAACAAAACACTGCTCTTCAACCAGAGATCACAAATTTTACTCGCCCCGCTACCATCTCCGCTGCTCTCAGCCCTCGTGCCACGCTGGCTGTCTGCCAGTACCACACGAAACAACACGCGAGCCGTTAATTTATGTAAATATATCAACAGCCGTGTGCTCGCTGTACTTCATCATGATTCTGTTGCTAATTGTTGACTCAGCTTGATGAATAATTCACTAATATTCTTTAGTGACTTTTCGGGCATTGTTTTACCTTAGCATATTTTTATGTGACACGTACTGTGTACAATACGTAAAAAAGGTAGCAGTAACATTACCTACCTAAAGTTAATAAAAAATCTAATCATTATTGAAAATATAGAAAACCAGCGTCAGACAGCATTTGTCTGGCATTAATGCTGAAATGAACCTTTTTGGCGCAGCCGTGAGGCACACACTATTGTTTTAAAAACACTATTTTTTATTTCCACTGTAATTTGTGTTTTGTGTTTCGCGAACTGTATCCAAATAAATGTTTTTTCTTTTTCTTTTCTTTCTATTACAATTTAAAAATCACATTTTTAGTACCGAAATTTTCCCATTTTTTTTTTTTTTTTTTCCATTTTCAACAGGAGTCATAAGTTATGATTTGTAGACCCCGCTAAATGACAGCCGCCCGCGCCCCATGTAAAATTCTCCATTGAAAAAAAATACACGATTTTTTTTTTTTTCGATTTTTTTGATATTACCCCATAAATAGACTCAGTACGATACCTAATACCCCATACCCTCACGGATCGGACAGCGTTTTTTAACATGTTGTATATCTTTTGTTGGAGATCCTAAATCCTACTATCAAAATGTGAAAGTTTGTATGTTTATTACTCAGTCACGCATAAACAGCTGAACGGATTTGGATGAAATTTGGCACACAGATAGATAATAGGAATTTTTATCTCGATATTTCCAAGGAATGGAGACTTATGCGGTTGAAACCGCGAGGCACTGCTAGTAAATAAACTGTTCAAATAATCATGTCGAAGAATAGTCTTCATTCTGTGCTAAAAGCAACGAATAGTTCTTTATTTCTTTAGATCGAATAACGAATCGTTTTTCTTACTAATCGTAAAATACGGCCAAGTGAGAGTCGGACTCGCACTTGGCCACGAAGGGTTCCGTAAGAACCGGGATCGAGCAAAAACGCCGAAAAAAGCACGTTTCTTGTATGGAGAGCCCTTTTAATTTAGAACTTTATTTGTTATCATAGCGGCCATTATTAGTACACACTCTTTATAAGTTCAAGTGTCTACCTATTACGGTACAAAGATACAGGTTTGTGACTGAAGGACGGATAGCGGAGCCATAGGCTGGTTTCACAGCTGTCCGGGAGACCCGTACGGACCGTCCGTACACGGGAGACTCGTACGGGTAGCGCCCGCAGTGCTCTGAAACGAGGGAAGAGAAGAACGTCTATAAGAACGTCTACCCGGAGCGGGTCGCGTACAGACCAATCCGTGTCGCTGTGAAACAATGTTCTAGCATCTCACGTGTGGGTATCTCCGTTCCGGAAGACCTGTACGGACGACCCGTGCGGGTCTCCCGGACAGCTGTAAAACCAGCCTTAGTAATAGGGTCACGTTGACACCCTTTGGATATAGAATCCTAAAAACGGATCGTTTTTCTTACGAATCGTTAAATTGGATATTCCATAATGATCCCTCACAAAGATTACGGAGGTCATTTGACCTGTTAACACAGTCATCAAAAGGATGTAAGGGAGGGCTTAGAACTGATAACGGATGGTAAGTGGCGAAGACTAGTGATTTTCTGAGTTTATCTTGAACATTACTGACATCGGTAAAGGAAAAATATCGTGAGGAAACCTGGACTTCTAGTTAACTAGCTGTGACCCGCGAATTTGTCTGCGATCCAGGATGAAAAGCGTATGTCCTTCTCCAGGTCATGGTCTACCCATATGCCAAATTTCAGGATTATATTATATTCTAGATAAGAATGCTTGGAAGCATGCTGGTCCAGCTCCATAGGACAATTAGAGTCTAGACAAAATCAAACTGGTTGCTAATTTAATTGTGTAATTTATTATCATAACATTTTTTTTTTACATTCTGTGATTACTTGAACTCACACACTGACTAATTAGTATCACTTGTAATTTTTTTTTTTGGAATATCGTATAGGTACCTACTTTTACAATGCTTGTAAATATGTGAACACCATGTATCCATTACATAATTATTTTTTCTGTCATTGCTTCATTTTTAATTATTTTTACCTATTGTGGTATAGTAATCTTATTCCAGGTGCATCGTCTTCACATATAATTATATAATTAATGTATACAAAATATTGTAAAACATTTTAAAAGAGTAACGGTGGAGTTCCTTGCCCATTCTTCTCCATACGAAAACTACCTTTTGGAAGGGGCGACTAGAATCAATTCTATTTTTTGTTTTTGACGTTCAAAAGTGCCTTTTTGTGCCTAATTGAAATAAATTATTTGACTTTGACTTTTCATTCAAATTCGTTCAACCATTTTAGCGTGAAAGCGTAACACTCACTTTCGCATTTATAATATTAGTTAAGATATAAGTCTGAAATCGCCAACCCGTCTTGAGTAAGCGTGGCTGTAAAATTAATACCAATAGGTATTAATTTTATACAATAAAACCCAAACAAAAAAAATAAAGCGGCTCTGCAAATAATTTATCACGAAATTATAACCCCAAAATAATTAAAATAAAAAGTAAGTTTTTTCCCAACTATGTATGTTTGAGTCAACTGCCTATCTGACCTCCCCAACCCAAGTTACTGGATAAAACGATACTCCTTGGTAAGACTGTCAGACTTTTGGACTTCTGACTACCCGTAACGACTATCAAAGATCCACGAATGCCAGCCGGGACCAACGGCTTAACGTGCTTTCCGAGGTACGGAGGAGTCTCGGTATGTAATGGATGGTCACCTATCCACGAATCGACCGCGGCAAGCATAGCTTAACCTTCGATCAACCGGTGCTGCTGTTATCATGTAGCCACGAGCGATGAGAGATGAGCGAATGAATCAAATATCCCGTATACAATGTCGCCCATAAAATATGTATAGGTAATATTTTTCATGTTATAATTTTTTTAATGTTTTGAGTAGCGTTTGCCATATCTCCGATGTTATTGGCTCGATTTGGATTCTGTTTATTATTTCTAAAAGCTTATGAGTTATTTTATCGGATTAACTAACATTTTTACAAAAAATTGTCAACTATGCAAAACAAACGGCGGTGAAAACATTAAAAAAAGTGTTTTTTTTTAAACACAAATGAAAGTTCTTAAAATCAAAGGGAATTTTGAAAAAAAATCAAAGTTATTTTTCGATGATTTTTCTGGGCTTTTTTTGGGCTTATATAGTACAATGATTTTTCAGCGAAATCTCCATCGTTTCACATCAGATTATTCACCGCCATTCCTCTCATAATATTTATACACCAATGCGAGTCTAATGCCCGCATTCCAGCTCGTGTCCAGATGCGATGCTGTCTGTTATAATGCCCACAATAGACACAGTTATAGCCCGAACTATCGACAGCTGATAGATATAGTGACGTGTATCTCATGGGAGCCGAACTGATATATTCCGGCACAATCCTGCTGATATTGGACCTGCAGAACATTTACCCACGCTCAGACCAAATAAAAAAACCGGCCAAGCGCGAGTCGTACTCGCCCATGAAGGGTTCCGTAGCAGCAAGTAACATTGAATGAAAGGTAAATTGCGGTTTACGATTTATGACGTATTAAAAAAAAACTACTAGTTAGATCTCGTTCAAACCAATTTTCGGTGGAAGTTTACATGGTAATGTACATCATATATTTTTTTTAGTTTTATCATTCTCTTATTTTAGAAGTTACAGGGGGGGGGACACACATTTTACCACTTTGGAAGTGTCTCTCACGCAAACTATTCAGTTTAGAAAAAAATGATATTAGAAACCTCAATATCATTTTTGAAGACCTATCCATAGATACCCCACACGTATGGGATTGATGAAAAAAATTTTTTTGAGTTTCAATTCTAAGTATGGGGAACTCCAAAATTATTTGTTTTTTTTCTATTTTTATGTAAAAATCTTAATGCGGTTCACAGAATACATCTACTTACCAAGTTTCAACAGCGTAGCTCTTATAGTTTCGGAAAAAAGTGGCTGTGACATACGGACGGACAGACAGACAGACAGACAGACAGACATGACGAATCTATAAGGGTTCCGTTTTTTGCCATTTGGCAACGGAACCCTAAAAAAAAAAGACATCGCTGCGAACAATACAGTGAAGCATGCTAAAACTACACCTCCGCTCTGTGTATACACGCTTACACGCACATGTACAACCATTTACAATTAAACTACACCTTACTAAGTGCATACATGTTTACGAAACCAGCTTCAGGTCACTGTTGACAGCGCTGTCTTGGTTTTTTATTTGGTCTGAGTACCCACGATGACCACTTCTGGGTACAGGCTATCCGGCGCAGTCATGCTCATGAAGATTTGCTGGCCAAAATTAAATGACAATCATTTGAAACAGAATCATTGGATTTTCTGGATATGATGCTGCAATTTTGGATCTTATTACAAACAACTGTACCCTAATTGCGTAACCTATTTTCGTAAACAATTATGCCTAATTTGTTTCATTTTGACAGTTCAACAACATTCATTGCGTTAGTTACGTTGTTGAGCAGATTTTTTTTTCCAACTTTTGAATCAATGGATTAGCAATCTGTTTAGGCAATTAGGGAGTACCCTAATTGCCTAAACAGATTGCTAATCCATACATCCATATCCATGATAGAATAAGTATTGAAAATTAAAAAGACCAGTAGGTCTTTTTAATTTTCAATACTTATTCTACAAAGTTCCGATCATCTAAAAAGATGATGATTTGCTTGCCAAGTGTAGGCAACCAACCGATTAATCCTTCACAAATCCTAGATTAAACTACACTTCATCCATCAACCGATACATAATCGATCATCAAAAGACTTGACGTCTTCGTCTATATAATACATAATCAATAGAATATACTAATATATTACAGCTGAAGAGTTTGTTTGTTTGAACACGCTAATCTCTGGAACTACCAGCCGGATTTGAAAAATTCGTTTTGAATTTGATAGTTTAACAAAGGTTATAGGTTATTTTTAACCGACTTCCAAAAGGAGGATGTTTTTTTTTGTATGTTTGTTACGCGATAACTCGGCCAATTATGAATAGATTTAAATTATTATTTTTTTTGTTTGGTAGGTAATACTTCAGAGGTGGTCCCATATAAATTTTAATAACTTTGCTTGGGTAGTTTTTGAGTTAGCTTCAATAATACGTATTTTTTCCCACTTAGTATGTGGATAATATGTTAAATTCCTGTCACTGTTATTTACATAGCAGGTAGTGGTATTCGAATTTGTGTGGGGTAAATACCACAACTAAAAAGTAAAAACTAAAAAGTAAAAAATAAAAACTTTTTACAAAAAAAACAACCGACTTCCAAAAAAACACTACAAAGTGAAAAATAACTTTAATTTCGGAAGTCGGTGGCGAAAAACGAAAACTCAAAACCAAAGACACCGACTTCTGAAATTAAAGTTATTTTTCACTTTGTAGTGTTTTTTTGGAAGTCGGTTGTTTTTTTTGTAAAAAGTTTATAACATCACCCTATAGCCCTTAGGAACTGAGCAAAAGGAAACAAAGTCAAAAACTAGGCTATTAAGTGAAAAAGAAGTAATGGCGCGGGGTTGCGGATGGTTAGCAATGGGTAGCTTGCTGTCCGCTAAGGACCAGGCCCGGGTCGACGGCGCGTTGTGTTCCACACGCGCCTCATAGAGATGTCAGCAGAACTGACGGGGTCCGCTAGGACCAATGCCTGCCGAGGTCACAGGAAAGTCCGAAAGGGATATCGTGGCCCCTGGTAACATACAGGCAACTGAAGGAACACGGATGGATTTTAGTTATTAAGAGTCTGACATGCCCTCCCGCTCCGCCCAGAGCGGGAGAAGTTATTTGATAATTTCCCACCCAAATAAAAAAGGGCGGGCAGGCGATGGTATGCTATCCTAATATTATGAATGCAAAAGTGACTTTGTTTGTTACGCTTTCACACTAAAACTGCTGAACGGATTTCGATGAAATATGGCAAATGGGTAGGTAGACCATGACCTTAGTTAGGACATAGGGTACTTTTCTCTCACTCTAATGTCTCCTGATGGTGGCGCGTGTGTTGGATCATTTAGCTCCCTTCAAAATGGTTGAGCTGAATGGAGCTAATCCATGCGTCATGTTCGTGAACGGGCGCCGTCAGTTTGAACTGGTCATTTCTCATTTAATTTTTGAATTGTTTTATTTTTTATTACGGAGGCTTTTAACGTCCTGCATCATTTTCACATGTATAACTTCAACATGAATGATGTAACCAATATTTTGTAACCATATTTTGATTTAAAAGAGTGTCCGTGAAGTTTCTTGCCCGTTCTTCTCCATAGGTACCGACTACGCTTTGGAATGGGCAACTAGCTTCATCTTTCTGACTGACTGACCTCTTGACAATTCAAAAGAGCCTGTAATTGGTTTATTTGAAATAAATGCTTTGAATTGAGTTTTTAATATCGATATTCTCACGGGATCGACATTTATGCGGGTGAAACCGCGGGACGCTACTAGTAGGATATTTGATGTAAAAACAAGACATTTCACGCCGACGAAATCGCGAGCAGAAGCTAGTAAGTATATTATATCGTTAAAATAAATCGTTTGTGCGAGTAGTTGGACGAGATCCAACGTTGTATGTTAAACATGGCGGGTGACACCTCGACATGCTCATTTGTTCTCTTCACTTTTGAAGAGTATGAGTTATTATACCTAGACTTTAGACAAGGACATTAAATAATATACTAACGATAGATACTAACGCACGGGTCGATCATAGGTTAAAGTACGCTTGCTGGGCTTCCGTGGATGAGTGACCATTTCTACATACCGAGGCTCCTCCGTGTCTCGGAAAGTGCGTTAATGGGACGATAGCTGACTTTTAATGATTTTGTACTGAAGATGACGTCTAAACGAGCAGTGTTAGTGATTTGGAAAAAATATATGTTAAATAAGAGCATTTTTTTAATATTTTAATATAGGCATATTTTTGATTATGTTTATATTACATAGTGAAATTAATTTGTAAAGTTATGTCTAACGCGGATAAAAAACTGAGAATGACGCAAAATCCATCAAGCGTATTTTCTGAAAACGTCATCATTTTAAAGATAATTAAATTACTGATCTTTTAGTATACGTGTTTTATAAAAATACCTTTTGTTTTACGTGTAATAAATGCGTCTAATTTGGGACAACGCTCCTTGATGGGCGAGTCCTATTACTGGCTGGACATACGACGCGTTGCGTGAGCTCAGTACAGAACACGCAAGCTAACCATTCAAGGTCACTGTCATATATCTGCGTCTTAAGCCATTGGTCCCGGCTGTCATTCGTGGATCTTTGACAGTCGTTACGGGTCGTCAGAAGCCCGAAAGTCTGACAAGCAGTCTTACCAAGAGGTATCGTATTACCTAGTTACTGGGTTGTGGAGGTCAGATAGGCAGTCGCTCCTAGTAAAATATGCATCTGGTTAAACTGGAAGCCGACCCTAATATAGTTGGGAAAAGGCAACGCAGATTGACTAACGATAGATTTGTCCCCAAAGCGAACGACATCTAAATCTACGTGACATCATCTAGGTACAGATGCATGCAGGTGTGGGGCAGTGATAGCCAAGTGGTGTGAACGTCGGACTCCCAAGTCATAGGTCGAGTTCGAACCCAAGGCACGCACCTCTGACTTTTCGGATTCATGTGCGTATGTTATAATTATCATTTGCTTCAAAAACTGTGAAGGAAAACGTCGTGAAGAGAGATATTTCTCGACGGCATGTGAAGTCAAGTCAGAGGCCCATGGGCGGCTTTATAACTCTCACACCAGGTTAGTTACTAACCACACGAACAGAAGTAGACCTACATGTCGCACCTTGCTCAGTTTAGTTCTACGTCTCGTGTCATACATAACAGTACCCTAATTGCGTAATATAACACAATCACAATCTGTTTCGATTTGAAACAGATTGCTAATCCATTGCTTCATAATTTGGAAAAAACAATCTGCTCAACAACGTAAATAATGCAATGAATGTTGTTGAATTGTCAAATGAAACACATTAGGTAGGTATAATTGTTTACGAAAATAAGTAACGCAATTAGGGTACAGGTCGCATTGAGTGCAAAAGAAAATTATATTCGAAGAAAATATCAATTTTATAATGTGACATTACAAGCCTCATAAGGACAAAAAAAAAATACAAAATAAAACAACCGACTTCCAAAAAAACACTACGTAGTGAAAAATAAATTTAATTTCGGAAGTCGGTGTCTTTGGTTTAGAATTTTCGTTTTTTGCCACCGACTTCTGAAATAATTTTCAAAATTGGTCCACAACGACAAAAATATCGAAGGACATACAATAAAAAAACACACAGACAGACAAAGAAGCTCCTCCTTTTCAAAAGTTGGTTAAATATGACTAGACTTAACTAAGGTTTATTTCCGTTAGTATTTTATAATTTTCAGAGTATGTAGTTTCATGAAACAATTTCCTTAGCTATGACGAACTATCTGATGGTCAGTAATCAAAGGTTGGTATCGGTAAAACTGGATCGTGTCAAGCTTGGCTATTATGTAATTTTGCTATAATATGCTAGATGGCGTCAGTGAGACATGGGATCAAAGATTTTCTAAGACTTTTCTTTTGATAGCCTCTCTATAGTATTGTGGCGCCATCTACATCGCCACATGCGAACTACGCAAAACATTGACGTCACTCAAAATCCTGCATCGCGCAAGTGAAGTTTACCGCGTAACTAGCATATACATATACATATACAACGTTCCGCCATCAATCTTCGGGCAGTAGCCGACAATGATTCTTACTGAACATTAACAACTGTGAAAACATACTTTTTGCCCGACTGCGCGGCAACAAATACAGGGCACAATAAGTTGTGTTGAAAAAAAAATGTGACCATGAGGAGAAGATTCCGAAAAATAACACATTTAAAGATTGAAAAATAATTATTTCTTTTTAATTTTTTCCCCTTAGTATTTACAAACTGTGCACCATTATCTTTTGATTTCCGTTTCTGTCAGGTAATAATTTATGTAAAATAGTTCCAAAAACTCGGTCCACTGGTAAATATTATGAAACCTTCACGTCAATCTTAGTTATTCCGCAAACGTACCGTGAATCTGAGTGTCAAATTATACAAATTCTATTGATCTGATTCAGCTTAGCAACGTGTGTCGAATACTTAAAACATAACATCTGCAGTATTTCTATTTTCTTAATGTCCTCGGGAATCATCGCATTTCCGAATACAAACGAATGCTAATTTCCATGTCCATCAATTATTAGATTTATCGTTTGTAATAATTTGAATTCAGAACTTTGTACTTTATTGTTGTTTTGTTTTGATTTCCGTGTGAACTATATAGAGCTGTAAAACTATTTTCCTATCTGTCCCGCCTGCAACTTTAGCAGCTTTCCTCCCATTTTATAATAAATTACATTAAGTTAAAAAGTATAACAACTCTATATGCTTCCAAGTCGATTGAGAGCGTCCAGTCTGCACCAATTTATTACAAAGGGCAACTGATAAAAATCCGACGAGTGACGAAACACGAAGTTTTCCGAGGAACATTAAGAAAATAGAAATGCTGTACCTACCTATCCACATCTTATCCTATATTATTAAATGAGCAATATTTGTTTTGTAATCACGTTCTCGAAAACGGCTTTAATGATTTCGATGAAAGTTGCAATATAGGAGTTTATGGGGGTGATCGAATCGGAATCGATCTAGCTTAAGAGTTTGCTTGAACGCGAATCTCTGGAACTACCACTCGACTTAGAAAAATATTTTTTGCATTTGATAGCTTGATAGGGATGAACCCTGGATAAAAAAAAGATATTCTGTTTAGTCAGATAATAAAAATATATTAGACACGTATTTTTTGCTTTATCACATATAAAAAATACTTGGATCAAAACGCATTAAACTTGGGGAATGGGGGTCACTAGGTCACAAGTAAAGAGGCTTATTTAATTAAAAAACCGGCCAAGTGCATGTCGGACCACGCACAATGTAGGGTTCCGTAGTTGGGATGAATTTATTCGAAGAACAAACTTAACTTTGTAGTTGAAAAAAAAAATCTTTCATACAGAATGTATGGGAGAACATGTTTTTACAACCGCAAATCTAAGTTGGTCGCTTATTACTCGTTAATTTGTAAAGCCTAAATTCGTTATATAAGCTACTGTCGTGAATTTTTTCACATATATGAAACCAACCATTTAGCTGGCGGGGGGGGGGGGACACTTGACTAACAAAAATTTTCACCTTAAAGCTTAATATTTCGCAAACGGATCTCTGAATTCAAAAATGGTTTTAACACACTCACAATGTTTTTAAAGGACCTTTCTAATGATACCCCTCACTATGGCTTAAAAAAAGAAATAAAATAACATCACCACTTTACGTGTATGAGAGGTACCCTAAAAAAAAATGTTTTTCATAATTTTATTTTACCACTTTGTCGGCGTAATTAAAATATATACCTATGCCAAATTACAGTTTTCTAGTACTAAGGGTCTCGGAGCTAGACCGCGGACAGACAGACAGACAGACAGACGGACATGACGAAACTATAAGGCTTCCTTGTTTACTACGGAACCCTAAAAAGTGTACCTACATCATTAAAAGCCCAACAAGGTTTTAAAGGTTCATTAATTTTAAAAAGCGCCCTTCATTAGAATGTCAATAAGTTTTTAGAGGGTCAGTTAAATACATATTTCCTTATTAAAAACATATAGGTAATGCAATAATTTTAAAATGGCCGCAATAATTAGAAATTACTTGAACAGGAATTGCCATTGATTGAGTAACTTGATTTAATTAAATTCATAGTAATATGCATAAGTAAGCTCTCGTAAAATATCTTCGGTGAGCGGCCCCAAACACACTGGCACAAATTCCTGACTTAACAAAATAAACATTACATACAACCCGGTGATTCAGTGCAGGGAACGTATATATTATATACATATACATACATATACCTATATACGTATATATCCAGTTCTAGATCGTGCCGAGAACACAGTGTTAGGTACTGTTAGTAGGAGGTACTGCTCGCTGTTTGCGGTCAATTTTATACCGAATAAATTTTCATTGCTAGTAGTTGTTTATTATTCAATGTCATCATGTCGATTGACAATATTCACCTCACTTCCATGCAGCCGGCTATTTTTATATGGGTAGAAGATGATCGCAAAAATCGTCTCCTAAGGTTTTGGTGTGGTATGAAATTACTTCTTTTGAAGTTTTTTTTACAACTTTGACAAGCTTTAACTTTGGACGGGACCATTACTAGCTGACGCTCAGATCATTTGCACTAAGGGCAAACTATTATTGGCATGATTTTCAACTGGTATGAATATGTAGCAGCCATTTATAAATTCGTTCTGCTTTTGTTCTGTGTGTTCTAAGTTTAAATAGTTGTGATAATCGGTTTGACAAAAGGAGTATGTCATGTTTCGTAGTTTTGTTCCTTTATTGCTTTCAACATCATTCTGCCCTTAATTTAATTAATTAAAAACAAAAAAAAAACGTGTGGCACTCGGGGCCTGCCACGGTAAAGCTATTGCATAGCATTTATAACCTCCATACTTCCTATTTGTCAACGCTACACTTGGGATGATGACGTGATGACATAAAACAAAAACTACGTTCCCATGACAACATTACGTTTCCCATGACAATATCACGTTGTCATGGGAACCGTCGTTACATGGTAGGCGGAGTGGGGGTGTTAGGTTTCATTTTCGTTACGTTACGGAATTTCTTGATTCGGTCGCCGCGCTCAAACCCCGCGATAAAAGCTATGCAATAGCTTAAAAAGAAAGAAACTTGTTTATTCTGCACAAACACTGTGTGTATTGTTGAATTTGTGGTCTTCGTTTCTTTGGTCTTCCCCTACTCGTATCGCCATCGACATTCATACTCAAAACTTTCCTCACGACATTTTCCTCATTGCTCCGCATCACATGCCCATACGATCACAATCCATTTCCACGTAACTTTTCAGTCACCAGTGCCACTTGCAGACTTCCTCTTTTGTACTCATTTCTTGTTCTATCCTGAATTTCGCATACAATTCGAAACCTTGGTTTACGCATAAACTTCGCAACTTTACATGTTCCTAAACAACATTTTGCCGAAGTAAGTGCTAATTTGATAAGTTAAAGTAAGTAGGATACGTTGCACGAAGATGTCAGACATTAAAGTAATTTATTTAACTTTACACAGGCAGTATTAATTATGACGCACCTACTTGTAAAATGAAATCGGACCATTTTCTTCTTCATTTTAAGATTTCTCGGTGAGTGGAAAACACATGGCTATTTAACCACTTAGTTCAACTTTAGTTACTTAGTACTCTTCAAATACAGACAACTACAGGTTTTTACAAAAGTTGTATCAGGTTTTCAGCTCCACAGTACCATAGTTGCAAGGGATACACCTCCCATACAAGTCATTAAAAGTGTCCAACTCACCTCCAGAATCTCATCACCAACTTTAACAGCAGGGACGGCCTTAGCAGCAGCGCCAGCAGGATGCAGGCCGCAGACGAACACGGCCATGCGACTGCGGTCTCTGTGGCCGGCCAAGCTGAGGCCCAGGCCCCCGCGCGGCGACCGCTCCAGCCGCACAGACACCACCGAGTCGCCCAGACCCGCGTACTTCTTACGAATTTTATCTGGAAAGAAGAAAGGCTGTAAGGAAATGGTGCAATGTTGGATTGGTATATTGGAAGCCCATTTTGGACATATTATTGGAGCTTGGAAGAAATTTTCGGAGATAATAATATTCTCATCATCATCTGACCAGCGTTTTCCCAACTATGTACGGGTCGGCTCGCTGGATGCAGCTGCATATCAGTATTTTACAGGGAGCAACTGCTTATCTGATCTTCACAACCCTGGTTACTGGGCAAGATGAAAACCCTAGTTAGTTTTCATTTGGTAGAGGAAGCTTGCGCGGTGGTCCCAAATAAATTGTATTAACTTTGCTTGTGTAGTTTTTGAGATGTTACTATGTAACTTCCTGTCACTGTTATTTAAATAGCACGTAGGGGCATTAGAATTTGTACGAGTTAGATACCTACCACAACTAAATATTGAAAAATAAAAACTTTTTACAAATAAAACAACCGATTTCCAACAAAAAAAACCTTATTAAGTCAAAAATAACTTTAATTTCGGAAGTCGGTGGCAAAAAATGAAAACACAAAACAAAAGACATCGACTTCCGAAATTAAAGTCATTTTTCACGAGGTGTTTTTTTTTGGAAGTCGGTTGTTGGACATAAACTTGAAGCTAGGAGGCACTTAGGAGATGACAATCTTCTAATACCTTCCAAAATATTAGAATACCTGGCTGTATGCACTTAAGCCAGGACTCATTTGCGAAAGATGGGCGGTTTCAAATGGTGATTTATCAGGAATTCCTAACTTTGAAACGTAAACCGACGACGACGACGTAATCTAAAACCAAACGTTTCCCAAACACTAGCTTAACGTTACCTAAACATCGTTATATCAATTGGTTGCTCCAGCTCAGTGGGCGGCAAAATCATTAGTCAATGGAGCCAAATATCAATACTAAGACGACCAAGATTTCTTAAAAGAGCCAGTACTTTCTGTGTGTCCAAACTGTCTCAATATAATTTTCTAAATCCTTAAAACTCTACTCCTCTTACACTCCACAACGCTTTCTAAAATTACTTGCTAATAAGTAAGATGCCTTCATCATCATCAGCATCATCTGCCTAGCCTTTACAGATGTTGTGACAGCCCTAAGACTTCGGTCCGGGCACATACCGCTAAACAATTTTGCGTTCCTGATGGGTAAATCTAACACACCAAATTGTGCTGAGTGTGGCGTGGTTGAGGATGTTTACCATGTGTTGGCCGAATGTGCCCGGAACGAGGTGGAGAGGGTCAGCTTAAGGCTCAAATATGATGTGGATCTGCGGGAAATGGGCATGTGTAACTTGATTCTGGCCCGTCCTCTGTCAGAAGAGGCTAAGTCAATGTATAATTTAGTTAAATTAGCCATTAAGTGTAGATAAGTCAATCTTTGTGAGGCCTATGAGGGTGGCATGATCATGTCTGATCAAACCTTCTATAAAAAAATAAAGATTTAAAAAAAAAAAACTGCCTAGCCTTTTCCCAACTATGTTGAGCTAACCGGATGCAGCTGAATACCAGTATTTTACATGGAGTGACTGCCTACCTGACCTCCACAACCTTGTTATTATGTAACACGATACCCCTTGGTAAGACTGGTTGTCAGACTTTTGGGCTTCTAACTACCCGTAACGACTGTCAAAGATCAACATCACATGACAACACACATGACATGTCATCATCATATCGACAGATAACATGATGAAGCCATCTTACTTCTTTGAAAAATGATTTATTTTCGATGTCTTATTTATTTTTGGTGAAAATACTTCGTACATAAATCTTTGAAATATAGTCTGAATTTTGAATAAAACTTGATATCTTGCGTAATGACCGAAATCCCGACCCGCGTGATAAGTCATAAGTCATTTATTTCATAACAAAATACATTGTGTTGAAAATAATACAGTGATAATAAATAAAGTAATAAAAAAGCATAAACATTACATTCATTACGCATTTAAAATATATCAATGTCACTAATGAATAATTCAGTAACAATTAATTAAATAATCAACAACATTCCATTTAAATTTAAAAGTTCAATTCCCAGTATTAAAAGAATGAAAAAGACAAATAATAACAACACAACACACAAAAATACATAATAGTAATTCACAAATCAATTATTTAATAGTGGATGTCGTTTGTCATCTATAAACTCCTCAATACTGTAATGCCCTTCCTCAATAAATATGTCTTTAATTTGTTTTTAAATAAGTTTATGCTTGCGTATCTACGCTCGCACTCATCGCCATTTGTACAGAGCTGCATTCTATACGCCAAAGAGCCGCATGCGGCTCGCGAGCCGCGGTTTGCCCATCACTACTCTAGCTACCTTAAATTAGTTAGATCTTAATCTTTACTTTGTCAATCATTTGTTTTGTTACTTTGTTTACTTTTTCGAACCCAAGGCACGCACCTCTGACTTTTCGGATTCATGTGCGTATTGTATAATTATCACTTGCTTCAAAAATCGTGAAGGAAAACATCGTGAGGAAACCGGCATGCCTGAGAGATATTTCTCGACGGCATGTGAAGCCAAGTCGGAGGCTCATGGGCGGCTTTATAACTCTGACACCAGGTTGGTCACTAACCACACAAAAGAAGAAGACTGTAAATACCCACCTGTTTAAAAAAAATATTCTTCATCGCAGAAATATAATCAAAGGTATTTCGATCCGATTAGTTCTACCGTAGTACAAAGATCCTATTGTAGACTAAACACTTTTACGAAGAACTGGGGACAAGCACGAAAGTTCCACAAACAAACCTAAGGCGATGATACTACGGAGAACAAACTGTGCCGAACATCGATAGAAATTGTATTAGATGGCGTGTAGCCCGGGGCTATTTATGACTGGAGGAAGCTTTGGGAAAACAATGTAATTCGGTTACAACTGTACTCTATTGAAACTGTTCAGATGGAAAATCTTGTTGGTTATGGCTGAGCCTCAAACGCAATCGTCATTGATTTTAATTCTTATTTCAAGAGTTGAAGGAACGTTTTCCATGTATTTTGGATAATACTAGCTTTGCCCGCAACTTCGCCCGCGTGTTGGTCGGAAATTATCCCACAGAAACGTACGACCGTAACGCGCACGCCAGGATAGCAAAAAATCATTTTTTCCGACATGTTCAACAATCATCGTATGGCCAATTTACACAAAATTTTAATTAATTGTACACCTTTTCCTTCCTTGGTGAAATTAAAAAGATAGAAAGTAGATTTTTTGTCCGTTTATCTGTTTGTCCGTTAAATGTTCCGCAAAAACTACTGAATAGATTCTGTTCTGTATTAATATTCCTTAAAGGTCAAATAAATCATTCATCAAATTGGCAGGCAAAATTGTGCCACCAAATTTATTTATTTAAAGGCTTACCAACTAAACGCATACACAGCATTAACCCAAAGTCTCTGTCAAATGTAGATCTCGCATGTATCTAAATTACAGGAAAGCACGACACTATCAATCAGCATACTAGAATATTAAACACAAACCGCTCAACGCGCTCAAATAAGTTTTAAAACATCAAATAATATAATAATAATAAAACAATTTCAAATAATAATATAACATTTTCAAATAATAATATAGCATTTTCAAATAATAATAAGACAATTACAAAAATAATTTAAAAAATAATAATAATGTTGAATACAATGAATATTAAATGGGCGATATTATAACTCTATTTGGTCTGGGGAATTAGCAATATTGCATTACGTCCATATTCTTCAACAGCTTACCGAGAGATTTAATTAGACGAGAACAAATGCCAACTGAATCCACAGTAACATAAGCGAAGCAGCAGGCACGGCCAGTTTATTTAATAAAGTAATGACATTTCACATAAACTTGATCAGACCATGTTTTTAACAGTTTCAAACACTGACCATATTATTACCCCATAATATAAAAACTGCGTCATAAAAGCATCTCCACTCCAGAAGCCCTTATTTCCAAAGAAAAATGTTTCCTTCAATTTAAAACCCTGTGATGTGTTAAATCGTGGGAACACTTAACCGCCGGGGAGCTATTGACGTTGTAAGTCGACTCCGGTTCAAATCGAGTGTCGCTTATAGCACGACTGCCAAATTGGCCGGATTTCTGGGCTCCTTTGAGTGGAAAAGTTTTGTCTTAAGGAGACGATAACTGACTTTTAATGATTTTATACTAAAGATGACGTCTAAACGAGTAGTGTTAGTGATTTGAAAAAAATATATGTTAAATAAGAGCATTTTCTTAATATTTTGATACAGGCATATTTTAGATTATGTTTATATTACATAGTGAAATTAATTTGTAAAGTTATGTCTAACGCGGATAAGAAACTGAGAATGACGCAAAATCTATCAAGTGTATTACTCTGAAAACTTCACCATTTTAAATATAATTAAATTATAAATCTTTTTGTAAACGTGTTTTATTAAAATACTTTTTGTTTTACGTGTAATATATTAATAATGCGTCTAATTTGGGACAACGCTCCTTGATGGGCGAGTCCTATTACTGGCTGGACGTACGACGCGCTGCGTGAGCTCAGTACAGAACACGCAAGCTAACCACTCAAGGTCACTGTCATATATTTGCGTCTTAAACGTGGCTGCCTTGGGTGAGTATTAACAGTGTTAAGTTGAGTTGGAGATTTACAAGTAAATTCAGCTTTTCAGTATTCACATTATTGATTATGATTATTTAATTAAATGTCTACAAAAATTGTAAAACATTTTAACGAGTAACGGTGGATTTTCCTACCAATTCTTCTTCATACGAAATTATCTTTTGGAAGGGGCAACTAGAATCATTTCTTAAGTGTATAATTGAAAAAACAACTGACCTCCAAAAAAAAAAAACACTACAAAGTGAAAAATAACTTTAATTTCGGAAGTCGGTGTCTTGGGTTTTGTATTTTCGTTTTTTGCCACCGACTTCCGAAATTAAAGTTATTTTTCACTTTGTAGTGTTTTTTTTTTGGAGGTCGGTTGTTTTTTTTTGTAAAAAGTTTTTATTTTTCACTTTTTAGTTGTGGTACCTACCCCACACATATTCGAATACCACTACCTGCTACCAGTGACAGAAACTTATCATATCATCTACATACTAAGTGGGAAAAAAATAAGTATTTTGTAGCTAACTCAAAAACTATACAAGCAAAGTTAATAAAATTTATATGGGACCAATTCGAGAGCACACCCTTTCAAACAAAAAAAAATTGGTTGCCTGTAAAGTCGGTATACGGGCGAAAGTTTTACGTGACAACGACTTTGAGTGGTAAAATAATTTTAATGTGAATATTCATTCGTATAGTAGGAAGAAGGATGAAATAATAGTAACAATTTAAAACATTTATTTATACAAAGAATTATATTTGTCACCGTAAGATTGTGAGCACCGTTAGTTCATAATCTATCGGTATTATTTCCGTTAGATCATAATCTGTCGAAAAATTGTGAACTGGGTGAAATGGGTTAGGTTAGGTTAGAACTGTGACCAACCGCGTGAGTCGAGTGAGCATAGTAAGCGCTGCCGCGGCAGCGGCAGCGCTTACTATGCTCGTTTCTCATGGATATAATATAAACTTTCGAAAAATAATGCGTTAAATCGTAAATGATTTGTCGCAGTTCACAATTTTTCGACAGTTTGTAATCTAACGGAAATAATACCGATAGATTATAAACTAACGAAGTTTATAATTTTACGGTGACATATTTAAAACATTAATTTATACAAAGATATCCTATCTATCTAGCCTATCTCTCTCACTCTCTCTCTCTCGCTCTGTCTCTCTCGCTCTTAGGCGGGCTAACTGTGCTCGAGTGGAAGGGACGCGTGCCTTTCACTTTTTATGTCTGTCTCTCTCGCTCTTAGGCGGGCTAACCATGCCCGAGTGGAAGGGACGCGTGCCTCTCACTCGCTCTCATTGTGAGCGCATAACGTGAGCGGAGCGTAACGCAGTTTCTTGAAGTGTCACCCGGCAAACCAATTTATAAGACGTTGTCACGTCAAAAATTTTTTTAAAATCGGTCCACAATTGACAGAGAAATCGGTGGACATACATAAAAAAAAAAACAAGCATACGCGACGAACATATAACCTCCTCCTTTTTGGAAGTCGGTTAAAAAGAAAAAAATTGCTTTGACTTTGAGTAGATACCTACCTAATTGAAATAACTGAAAATCTGAAAAGTCTTTGGATCTGAATTTCATAGTTTTTTACCACCAACTTTCAAAATTAAAGTAATTTTTCCCTTAGCAGAGTTTATTTGGTAAAAAAAAAATTTTTCACTTTTAGGTATGGTACCTAACCGTCAACAATTCGTATACCACTACTTGGTATGTAAACAACAGTGACAGGAAGTTGTTAGAGTAACAATAATAATATTTTATAGTTGGTAACATCGAAACATTCTAGAACAACGTCATGTGAGCTTCTAGGTCTGTCAAAGGTGGATCCTGTCTTGATCCTGTGGTTCCTTTTGTATTGTGCTCTATATCGTGCTTCATCATAATAAAATGGGATGCAATAAACCTGCGTTATTTCTTTCAAAGTCCTAATAGGTTATGGGCCCAGGATCTGCATCCTATTTTAGGTAATTATTGCTCGTGAAGGTGAGTTGCTTGGTCAGGTATCGACAAGTGGGCGAAGGCAACGGCGGCGGCCGGCATTTTTGGCGTCGCGTGGTTTGCTGTTCGTGGAGCAATATTTTGATAACAATGGAGAAGCACGGAGTTATAAAACTCGAGGGAGCCAAGAATTGGAGCGTCTGGCGATTTCAGATTTCAATAATTCTTCGAGACCTAGGTCTGTATAATATTGTTACTGGGACGGAGGGTAAGTCCAGTAATGGCGAAATAGACGCAAAAGCAGTGGCCGTCGGAAAAAGACATAAAGGCGATGAGCGTCATCGTGACAAGGTTATCTGAAGCAGTAGTGCAGCATGTGATAACATGTGAGACCTCTCGAGCGGTGTGGGAGCGGCTACACAGCGTTTACGAACGAAGTGGCGAAACGTCTATCATGATGTGTCAACAAAAATTTTTCCAGCTGAGGTTTGAGGACGACATGTGTGTCACAGATTTTATTACAAAGGTGCAGGAACAGCAGCAAACCCTGCAACGACTTGGAGAAAGTATAAGTAATAGAATGGTAATCTCAAAAATAATCATGTCGCTTCCAGAAAAGTTCTCTCATTTTGTTAGTGCCTGGGAGTCATGCGCCGAAGACAGACAAACGTTAGATAATTTGACGGCACGCCTCTTAGTTGAAGAAGAGAGGCTGAAGGGTAAATACAGCGAGTCACAAAATATAGCCCTATTTTCGAAGGAAGGTTATAAAAACAAAAGCAACATGAAGTGCTTTCTTTGTCAAAAACCCGGACATATGAAGAAGGACTGTTGGATGAAAAATGTATGTTTTAACTGCAACAAGCCGGGCCACTTCAAGGACCAGTGTAGAGTGAAGACGCAAGGACAGAAGTTTGACAAGAAAGGTACAAAGGACAGCAAACAGGGGAATGCGTTCATCACTACGGCCATGGCTGGTGTTGAAGATAGACTTCGTGAAAAGTGGCTAGTGGACAGTGGTGCCAGTCAACACATGACATATCAAAAAGGGTTGTTCAGTGAATATGAACAGTTATCAAGTCCTAAGACTGTAGTTATAGGTGATGGCCGGAAACTCAGTGCTGTAGGTACAGGTAAGATTTGTGTTCAAGCGTTCAATGGTTATGAGTATGTATTTAGTACAGTTAATGATGTTTTATATGTTCCGGAACTAAAGATGAATCTGTTTTCTGTGGGTAGCGCTGTAAATAAAGGTTTTGAAATAAAAATGACAAATACTGAATGCATATTTACAAAAAATAAAAAGGTATGTGCAGTTGCCAAAAAGGATGTAATGTTTTATATTATGGACTTCATGTATAAGTCAGAATGTTTTCAGGCCAGTGTAGCTAAACTTGACATAACTGAATGGCATAATAGGTTAGTACATCAAAATTATAGGGAAGTTAGACGTATCCTTAAAATAAATAACATTGATTATAGTGAGGCACATAATGATACATGTACTGCTTGTGTGGAAGGAAAACAGCATCGGTTACCATTTGAGAACAGCAAAAGCTCAACACACAGGTCTGGTGAACTGGTGCATGCAGACCTGTGTGGGCCAATGGAAGTTTCATCGCTTGGAGACTCAAGATATTTTCTTCTGTTAAAGGATGATTTTTCGAAATATAGAACAGTGTATTTCTTGGCACGTAAGTCGGAAACTAAAGATAGGATTAGAGAATTTCTGAAAAAGGCAAAGACGTTGAACAATTCTGTGCGCACACTTCGTACTGATAATGGTACCGAGTTTGTAAACTCAGAAATGAAAGCTTTACTACTGGAACATGGGGTGACACATGAGACAACTGTGCCTTACTGTCCAGAGCAGAATGGCAAAGCAGAAAGGGACATGAGAACTTTAGTTGAAGGAGCTAGAACTTTATTGCATGCAAAAAAAATGGATAAAGTTTTTTGGGCTGAAGCCGTAAACACAGTTGTATTTACTCTCAACAGAACTTGTCGTAGTCAAGCAGACGGAGAAACACCCTATGAGTCATGGTCAAGAAAGAAGTTTGATATAAATAGTTTACATGTATTTGGAAGTAATGTGTATGTACACATACCGAAAGAAAAACGAAAGAAATTTGATGCCAAAGGAAAAAAAGGTATTTTTGTTGGTTATGGTGAGTGCACAAAAGGCTACAGGATTTATTTACCAGACAAAAATGTAGTTGAAATATTGCGAGATGTAACATTTGTGAAGAAACATGAAAAGTCTGATGAAACTGAAGAAGATGAAGAATTTATATCTTTAGACTTGGATGATGGCATGTTTAATGAAGCAAATCAATCAGAGACTGAAACAGAAAGTAGTATAGAATTCCAGGAATGTCAAGAAACAGAAAGTCAGGTGCAAGAAGAGGAAGAAGACCAAGTAAATGTAAATGAGAATATGCAAGAAAACACAGGAAGTTTAAGGCCAAAACGTACTAAGAAAATTCCTAAATGGTTAAGTAATTATGAAACTGGTTTTATAAGTGTGTACAATGAACCTAGTACTTATAAGGAAGCCATGGAGTCTGAAGAAAGAGATAATTGGATAGAGGCTATAAACCAAGAGATTAATACCTTAAAAGATACATGGACAAAAGTAGATAAAATACCAGAAGGCAAAGAAGTGATAAGCTCAAAATGGGTCTTGAAAAGAAAAGATGGTGGTTACAAAGCCAGATTAGTGGCAAGGGGTTTCGAACAAGATTATGTTGATAATGTGTATGCACCAGTTGCAAAACTTAATACATTTCGTATTTTTGTGTCAGTAGCTACGAAACTTGGGTTGGAAATTAAACAAATGGATGTATGTGGAGCCTTTTTAAATGCAAAACTTGATGAAGAGTTGTACTTAAGTTTGCCTGAAGGAACTGAGTCTGTTGAGTGTAAGTATGTTAAACTTAATAAATCCATTTACGGTTTAAAAAAGGCTCCCAAATACTGGAATGATCATTTCAAATCTGTAATGATGTCTTTGTGTTATGAACAATCTGATAAGGATTGCTGTTTGTTTTCAAAAAATAAAAGTACCTACTTGCTATTGTATGTCGATGACATTTTATATTTTGGAAGTGATAAAGAAGAATTGTGTAAGTTGAGGGATGTATTATGTAAAACATTTAAAATGAAAGAAATGGGAGTTATAAGCAAATATCTGGGGATAGAGGTTAACCAGAACATAGATAAGGGAGTCACTATTATTTCTCAAAAGAAATACTTAGAGAATTTGTTGTTACAGTATAATATGTCTAATTGTAAAACTTTAACATTACCAATTGATAAGAACTTTAACTTCCATATTCTTAAGAGAGAAAGGTCAGAGAGCACAACAATAGAAAATAAATGTAGAAAGTTAGTTGGGAGTTTGATGTATGCTGCTATGGGGACAAGGCCAGATATTTGTGCTGTTGTTAATGTTTTAAGTAGATACCAGATTTGTGCGTCTAAACTACTGTTTAAGCTGTTGTTAAATATTTTAAGATATTTGAAGGGCACAATTGATTTATATTTAACATACTACAAAGATTGTGAAGATGTGGTTAATTGCTATGTTGATAGTGACTGGGGAGGGAGTATTGACCGTAAGTCTACAACTGGTTGTGTTTTTAAAGTATTTGGATGTTCAGTTATTTGGTTTTCAAAGAAACAGAGTACTGTTTCACTGTCGTCAACTGAAGCAGAGTTTGTTGCTTTATGTACAGCAACAAGTGAGGCTTGCTGGGTAAAGGATATTTTGTTATTTTTTGGTTTTGAAGGGATACTCATCAATATGTTTGAAGATAACCAGTCAACTATCAAAATAGCGCAGTTGACCAGTGGTAATTCTAGGGTCAAACATTTAGATGTAAAAAGATGTTTTGTCAAAGAAAAGATCGATAATAATGTTATTAAGTTGCAGTATATAACTACTACTGACCAACTTGCAGATATTTTCACAAAAGCTTTGGGGGGGGTTGTATTTAAAAGGTTAAGAGAGAAACTGTTTTCTAATTAGAGGTTCTGCACGTGTATGTTTTCTGTTCTGTGTTTTCACTTTTTTTTGTTGAGTAAAGAAACAAGTTTTTTGGTTTGATTGATAAAATATTTTATTGAGGGGTGGTGTTAGAGTAACAATAATAATATTTTATAGTTGGTAACATCGAAACATTCTAGAACAACGTCATGTGAGCTTCTAGGTCTGTCAAAGGTGGATCCTGTCTTGATCCTGTGGTTCCTTTTGTATTGTGCTCTATATCGTGCTTCATCATAATAAAATGGGATGCAATAAACCTGCGTTATTTCTTTCAAAGTCCTAATAGAAGTATTATAACATTATCAAGATATACAAAGTGGATTAAATACGTAATAACGAAACTAACTCAAAATCACATGGCCACCGCGCAAGTTTCCAAGCTTCCTCTACCGAATGAAAAAATTATTAACAAAATCGGTCCAAAATTGACAGAAATACTGATGCAACCTAGGTACGTAAAAATCCACCTCTTTTTTTAAGTCAGTTAAAAGAGGTCATACATAGGATATACTTAGAGGATATACTTATCAATAAAAACAACTTTTATTACTGAACCAATCCTGAAAATGCAAAAAAAGAAAAACAGCATTTCCCAAAATTTCGTCGAGTTGAACATTTATGGTTGGTATGATTTACTTTTTGCGTTTAGAATATTAAAAATATGAGTAGTGGTTCGAAGTTCAATTGGCTTTCTCGCGGCATAACATTTATTTATTTATTATTATACAACCCTTAAATCTATCTTTACAGGTTGCCCCTAGATTGGTGCGCGCGGTCGGCACCACCAGCAGCCGCGGCCGCCGCCGCCTGCTCACATACTCGTCTGGTACGCACAGCCTAATTGACTGTAGTACAGCAAAATTAGAAATTTTATCCCTTATAACATGGAACAGGTATGTGGCTAGTGCTAGTTCCCGCTTGATTTCTAATTTATAGTACCCAAGCATTCCCAAAATGAATAAGGTTGGATATAGCAATGGGTATCCCGGATATACTCCATGTAACCTCAAATACATTTAATAAATCTAATATACTTATTTTGTATCCGCTCTAGCATCGTACTGTATTTGGCTTCACTGGGACTGCAAATGGCCGCGTTGTACTCCAAGTGGCTCTTTACCAATGCTTCGTATAAGGCTCTTAGAGCACTAATATTTGAAAACTCATTTGCCTGTCGCAAAACAAAACCTAGGTTACGATATGCCTTTTTGCAGAGCATACACATACCACCCTCAAACAGCACATACGTACATAACATAGCACCCTCGAGTCACAATTTACTAATGACAGGTTTATGTCAATGAACTCGCTATTACATGGGACTGAATAATTAGCGAAATGTGGATGTAATTAACAATACACCTTTGTTTACCTCTTTAGGGAATGCATACGTTATTTTAATTAGAGCTGTTTGGTTGGTCTAAGCACAACTCCGTTGGTCTCGTGGTCGCAAGCGCGACTGCTAAGCGTGGGGTCCTGGGTTCGAATCCCGGGTCGGGCAATGTTTTATTAGGTTTTACAGAAATTTCTTAGTAACAGAGAGTTCGGAAGTTGGCGGTATGATACCCCCGTGCCTCGGAAAGCACGTTAAGCTGTTGGCCCTGCGCCTGATCTCTCTCCGGTCGTGTCGGATTGCCGTCCCATCGGACTATGAGAGAGAGGGAAGAGAGAGTGCACCTGTGTCTGCGCACACACGCCTGCACTATAATATCTTCCGCGCCGAAGATTTGGTCTCTGCTGAGATTGGTCGCCATGGCCGGAATTCGGTCTGGAGAACCATTATTGCAATTAATTCTGTCGTATAAAGAGCTCGCTGACAGCTCCGGTATGAAAGCGGCAAATATAGGACATATATTTAGACTAAACAAGTCTCGTCAATCACTGTTCTCAATTTAAAAGACTGACGCAGACGAAAAGTTCAGGAAACTTTCCGACCACACACTCAAAAAGAAATACCGGCTATTCATACATAAACCCACGCCTTCTTCCCATGGGATGGGTAGGAATTACAAAACACCACCTGCAACGATCCTTACATACTTTACGTTTACGTTCATACATCTGGTTATCTTTCTAAAGAACATCACCAATAAGGAAAGAAAGAAAATACGTTTATTTGCGGTAAACATGAGGCAAAGAAAAAGTAAGCTAACTATAATGTCCTCCTAGGGTGTCCCCTCCCGGAGTTTCCGGCTATTCCTACTATCAAACAAAGGACACTCGGACAAGGTCACGAAAACAAACGAAGAACACTTGAAGCCACAGGGTTATCACATCACCATAATCGGTGTGCAGTTAACGAGTACAGAATTAACATAATTCGCACAGCCCTCGCGGTGACGGGCAGTAAATCAGACTCTTTGTAGTAACATCGTAGCTGTGTGGTCCAAGATATGGAAGAAAATGCAGAAGGTAAAGTTTTATCTATTCTGCTTTCATGGATTCTTCCTCAAAATTCATGTTGAAACTCCAGCAGTTTATATTATAATAGTCCATTATACCATGGACAAGTGATATTGGAACGTCGCGTCGGGTGTGCGTCGATTCTTTTAATTTATAAAATAGTTTTGATTTTTATTATTTGTTTTATATTATTATTTTTATTGTTTTATTTATTTTGTAATCCCCTAGTAGGCTTTATATGTCCGTAGGTGTGTCCGTGGAATCACAGCGGGCCCTATCAGAATACCAGCGCTGCGGTTTTTATTTATTTTTAAATATCGCATCATTATGCTGAGATAGAAGCCTTTTTGGCTTCGCACAGGTCATTATTATTTTTGTTTGTTAGTTTAAAAGGCTCCTTTCTTATTTTTGTTAAAAAAAAAATATTAGTACTATTCATATTTCCAGTGCGTGTCCCGAATAAAATATTTTTCTTTCTTTCAGTTTAAAAATTACGTCTCGAGTAGTTTTTGTCTACTGACAACTTTTCAGAGGACATCAGAGGACCAGCTCTATAAAACTCAAAACTCATACTCAAAGTATTTATTTCAATTAAACCAATTACAGGTACATTTTAACTATCAAGGAGTCGGTTAGTCAGAAAGATGAATCTAGTTGCCTATTCCAAAGCATATTAGGTTCCTATGGAGAAGAACGGGCAAGAAACTCCATGGTCACTTATTAAATCAAAATATTCAGTCTGCGCTCAACGCTCGGTGTGGCAACACGCCATGTTCGGGTTCGCGACAAGTCCATCGTCATCCTGAGGATGCCTCGTTGAGAGGTGAAACACGTGTCGATTTCTTTCAAGAGTTTTTTATGGCTCTTTAGAAATAGCTAAGCGGAACAGGTTACCACATCTATTATATTTACGCATCCGTGCGTAATTTAGGAGTGGGCTGCTGTTGAGCGGCGCCTTTATACCATGTGAAGCTTCTGCTCACATATTACTCTGTGCCATTTCCACACAGTCTCTCCTCAAGCGATATATCGGGGATATCGGGACGTTATCGACGCATAAACTCAATTTGTGTGAGGGGGGAGGCGCGGGTTATCCATAATGGATGGAGAGACTTCTTATGTATTTTTTTTAAGGTTAAAGGGCGTTGGTGACGGAAAATGTTATTGAATATTATGTTGTGGAGATATAGAAGAGTGTTATTAATCACTGTCGATAGGGAAGCATAACGTTTTCAAGGTCACAAAATAAAATAATCTTTTATCGATTCCGGTTTTATGCGTTGATCGTGGATTTCAATAAATATACCCTTCACGAGTGGGTGTTGTACAGGGAATAGCAGCAACGATCCGTTTGATAATAACAACAAACTACAAAGTCCAACAGCGTGGAATACCTAACGATCTTTTGTTTTGACACCAAAGACTTAAATATACTTAAGATAGACGGGACAAAGCGAACAACATCAAAATCTCCTTGGTATCACCTACAGGTCGCAGCTCGCTCAGTTTGGTTCTATCTCATATCATACATCCCACACGACAGGTCACATTGTGTCCAAAATAACTACTGGATTAAATGATCGTTTATTTTTGTAAGTATTGTATAATTTACCTACTATTTAGATAAATTAAATAACTGTCGGTAAAAGTTTATACTGTGGTCGCAAGCACTACTGCTTCTTTAACTAAAAAAAAAACCAGCCAAGTGAGTAACAATGAAGGGTCCCGTAGTTGGGATGAATTTATCCCAAATACAAACTTAACATAGTAGTTGAAATACATGTTCTCCCATACATTCCAACTACAAATATAAATTTGTACGCACAGTATTGATAGATTTACCAGGTTATTTTAAGACCATTAATAGACTTCTTATAGATATTTCTGTAATCTATGTGTAAAGAACCATTCTCTGTATTTTTTGTTTTTCAAAATTTTAAGCTGAGTAGTTTCGGAGATAAGGGGGGAATAGTCAATTTTCATCTATTTTATTAAACATCTTTAAATGTATCTATTTATTTTAAAATTATAAAAAAAAAAAACATTTGAGATCCTCGCAACAAGCCCTTTCATTTCACACGATACACATGATACAGTTTGTTTTTCTTTTAATTTTATTATTTGCCCCCAAAAGTGACCCCCATTTTCAAAATTCATTTATTTATACGTCCGTGTTTGAGTCACAGAAATACATATGTGTACCAAATTTAAACTTAATCGGTCCATTAGATTCGGAATACCTAAGTCGGCTGTGACAGACGGAAAAACAGAAACACGAGTGATAAGGGTTCCGTTTTTTCCTTTTGAGGTACGGAACCCTAAAAACCTTCCTAAATCTTGAAAAATCTTCCACAGATTTCTAGAGAAAGCTGCCTGTACGAAGTAATTAATATCCGATACTCTAAGACATTATGTCAAAGTGAGTGGCGCGGAACTGAAGGGCTGTTATCAGTGCAAACGCTATTAAATTGTGGCGACCAAGATATATGGGGCAGAGTACCGACATAGGAGGGACAGAAGTGTAAGTTTGTTGCGTCCTTGTTAGTGAATTTTGGTGAACTACGAATACTAGAAGCAGCTTAATTTGATTTTAAAACGTTCTTTAGTCTACCTTGTTGGTCTAGTTGTCGCAAGGGCTACTGCTGAGCATGACGTCCTTTGTTCGATTCCCGGGTCGGGCAAAGTGTTAATGGGTTTTTGCATCTGGAATTTCTCAGTAGCAGCGTGGAGTCTGGATTTGTGCCCCGTTGATGGCAATAAGCTCGCTCCCTATTACATGAGACTCAAATATTACTGGAGAAATGTGGGTGTACTTACCTATAGTATATACACCCACCTTTGCCTAACCCTTTGGGGATTACAGGCGTGAAGTGATGTTCTTTAGTCTTTCTACCTCTAGAATAAACTTTTACATGACAGAAACAAGATGAGATTTAAAAGCGACTTATTTTCTGATTTTACCGAAGATGAAAAATTAGTTTGGCAAAGAAATGTTAACTTTTGAATTTTGAATTACACAAAAAAATACTCTCATGTATAAAAATTTACATATGACATAATTAGCTGAATATTTGATCACAAATAACACCCTTCCTAAAAGCTGAATGCATTGGATGGATACCTTTATCATAATTGCTACGTGACGTCTGTGACGAACTTTATATTTATAATTTATTTTAAGCATTGTTCTCACGTAAGTGACTTTGTGTCTTTTTTGAGAATAAATATCTTTAAACCTAAACCTACTAAATATGGAGTCTGCTCAATCATATTTATATATACGTACCGAATACAGAAACATTAAATTGAAATTACTTATATATAAAACCCATGTCGGGTCACCCTCCAGTTTTCCAGGGTTTTGTCTTTTATTGGGTCCATCTCATTTCACAGTCACTCACAAACGCATATAGCACTGACACATCACGTATGCATAATAATAAACACATTACATCACAGACTAAGTACCTAATACTCATTGCATCATTGGCCATTTTGTAATTTCTTACATCACAATTTGGTTTAATAGGACGCGTCGAAATGTTGCCACTATATAAAACGTAAAACGTTTTTTGAGGATGATATTCTCGTAACATAGAATAAAGTATGTCTATTTATTTTTTATCTTTTATATCTATTTAGTATATCAGTTATATTCATCAGTTATATATCCGTTGTGTATTTAGTTGCATCTAAATTATTTTTCATTAAATACGCTGTACTGGTACAGCGTATTTATATTTGTTTGCTGCACCGGTCGACGTCATTACGTCGGCGCCGGCTGTCGCTGAAAACCAGCGCTGGGGCTCTGTCTTGCACAGGGTCGTAGCATAATGCTGAGCGATAGCCGATTTGCGTGGATGTGACGCATGTTTCCCCCAACTTTTTCTCATTTTTGTAATATAATATTTTTTTCTTGCGTCATGTTTACCGCAAATAAACGTTTTTTCTTTCTTTCTATGTCGGTTGGCAGAAACTACTGAACGCCACCTGCTACGATCCTTGCATACTCCTTTTACCTCATTCACGTTCATACATCTGGTCATACACGCACGCCGGTTGCGAGTACTACGCACCTGACCTTTCTGAAGAACATCACCAAGAAGGTCACTATATGTCACATTAGTGCTAAAAATAAACTCATTTTTTTTATGGCCGATAGTTTTTGTAAATTAGATTTCCATACAAGTAAATTAACTACGCTTTGGATAATCTTGTATACGTACTTCTACTATATTTCTACAATGTAAAGTACAAAACAAGGGCAGGTGCACACTTGACCCGGAGTCCCGGACAAGTGACACACAGAGCACATTCATAGTGACTACTAGCCTTACTATTTTTGTAAAAAAATAAGATAATAGTCCGAAGGTTAGAAAGTCGGATATTATTAATTAACTAACAACTATGTAGTGTAGGGTTCGACTTCCAACCTAACCGTCTGCAGCTGAATACCAGTATTTTACATAGAGCGACTGCCTATCTGACCTCCACAACTCAGTTACTGGGTAACACGATACCCCTTGGTAAGACGAAATCTTATAACTTAATAACTAGTAATAGTTTAGAGCAGTGATAGCCTAGTGGTGTGACCGTCGGACTGCCAAGTCATTGGTCTCGAGTTCGAACCCAAGGCACGCACCTCTGACTTTTCGGATTCATGTGCGTATTGTATTATTATCACTTGCTTCAAAAACGGTGAAGGAAAACATCGTGAGGAAACCGGCATGCCCGAGAGATATTACTAATTAAGCCAAGTCAGAGGCCCATGGGCGACTTTAAAACTATGACATCAGGTTAGTCTTAGTGACTGACCACACGAAAAGAAGAAGACAGAAGAAGAACGAGTAATAACTATAACCTATTAATTAATTAACTGACCGCTATCATCATTCAAATTATTATTTATTATTTAAACTGGCTGCAAGTGTAATATGAAGCCAGTTTAATTGCTACGCCAATGATTGCTCGAGCTACGCCGTAGCTTGGCTGCTACGAGCCTTTCTAACGTCTACGAAATTATTTGTTCAAAAATGTCACACATAACATATTACGCCTGTATTTCCCGAAGGGTTAGGCAGAGGTGTACCTATAGCACACCCACATTTCGCCAGATATGTTTAAGTCCCATGTAATAGGAGGCGAGCCTATTGCCATCAACCGGGCAAAAATTCAAACTCCGGGCTGCTACTGAGAAATTCCTGATAGAAAAAAACCCAATAACATTACGCCCGACATGGGAATCGATCCCAGGACATCATGCTCAGGAGCAGCGATCGACTTGCGACCAGTACACCGACTGTACTGGGGCCCAAGTCTGCTATTTTTATAAATTCGTCATTCCAACACGATCCCATTGTCATATTGCTAAAAGTTCGTAATCTGCTAAATTCATAATGATCGATCACTGGTCGGTCAATGGTCTCGTAATAGAATTGTGTTATAATGGCATTGTCGTACAGTACGACCAATGATACCGCCTAAGTCAGTCATTCATTTGTCATTATGAACGAGATTACCAATAAGTGCCATTTCTTTCAATGGAGTGTCAGTGGCTGACCATTGGAAAGTCATAATGACGCCATTATATTAGTAGATTACCAAACTTGTCAAAATCAACAATTATGAAATCAATGATAGACCATTCTGACACTATTGTAATAGCAGACTTGAGGCCCTGGAGGAATGTTTTCAAAATACAGTCTTTATAAGTTTTATAGCATTTTGCAATATAGTAGGTACGGCAAGCATTTTTGCGTTTTCAATCAATTCTAATTTGCTCATTACATACTTAGATTTCTTTATTTGGCAATGTAGAAAGCATTTAGGTATAAAGTAACCTGTTTATGTGCATTCCAAATTCGATAAGCAAGGATAGTGGGCAAAAATGTATGGGCGTGCACACCCACGTCCGCCACAGTTAAAACCACTGTAGTTTTGAAGACATTACTTATCCCTTTACTAACCTAACCTAACATTATCGGAACTGAATAACCCTGTGACAGATTTTGATGTGCCTTGACCCGAGTAAAAGGAGAAATAGTGTAATTCAAAACTACAGTGGTTTCAACTGTGGCGGTGCTGGGTGTATTTTGCCTACAGTCCATTGTCAAAACAAAACGAAGAAAATAAACATTAGTACTCATTTTTTATAGGTAATTAACTTATAAGACAACCCAAAATAAATTGGGATAAACTTAGAAGAATGATGATGAAATACTCATTAAATTTTCTCAATAAATGTGAAGAATCATTTAAACTCTCTAACAGCATGTCTTTCTCTTTCCCATATAAAACGTCGCATACACTATAACAAAGCTTCTAGGTCAAGTGTTGACTTGAACGGTGCAGTCGAAGATCGCGATACAACATGCACGGAGAGGCGAACATATTACAACTACGATCTGTTCAAATCCTTGTTTCTATTTGATGTTATTTCCATTTAAATGACATTATAACATAACATCACGCCTGCATTCCCCGAAGAGTTAGGCAGATGTGCATCTACAGTACACACACATTTCGCCAATTATGTTTAAGTTCCATGTAATAGGAGGCGAGCCTATTGCCATCAACCAGGCACAAATCCAGACTCCGAGCAGCTACTGAGAAATTTCAAATGGAAAAACCCAATAACACTTTGCCCGGGATTTGAACCCAAGACCTCATGCTCAGCAGTAGCGCTTGCAACCACTAGACCAACAAGGTAGTAGTAGGGGCATTTAAACGAATATCGACTTTATTCCAGTGTTTTCTAGTCTAAAAATAATATTATGTACAATTTATACATTTGTAAATGAGGAATCGTAGGATACCAAAATGCCTAAAAAGCCTGCAGCATTGCCATAAAAATGTTTGAAGTTGTAGCGCAAACTAAACTCTTAGTGGGGGTCTAAAAGTTGTTTTTTCAAAAACAAATATTTGTTTATATGTTTGGAAACGAAATCGCGAACACAGTTTACACTATAACAGTACTATAGCCAGCTACAGCAGAGAGGCTATTTCCTACTCTCATGCTAAATGTCAACTACTAAGCGTAGATTTTCTAAGAATATTGAAGGAAATAAATGGTATGGCTGGCGTTGCAAAGACTTCGAAGACTTTTCAGAAGGAAAATGTATTTAAAAGAATTTATAAGACTTCTCTCTCAGCATGGTATTATTAGTTCACATAAAATGACATTTTCTGCACGATACTTAGAATATTTTTTTGCTGAATTTAATAATCACACTTTTTATTTTATTCCTAACAAGCTTTTACCCTCAACTTCTGTCCGCGTGAAAATCAAATTTACCATAATACATAGCCTAATGGTACTCGACAGTTGTATAGCTTTCTATCAGTGAAATAATTTTTGTAATCGAATCGTTACTTCCAGAGATACAAACAAACAAAACAATTTTACCTCCTTATAATGTTCACCAACAAGGCACTCAATCAATCTGCCTAGCCTTTTCCCAACTATGTTGGGGTCGGCTTCCAGTCTAACCGGATGCAGCTGAATACCAGTATTTTACATGGAGCGACTGCCAATCTGACCTCCACAACCCAGTAGCTGGGTAATACGATACCCAGGGGGTTTTCAGACTTTCTGACGACTCGTAACAACTGTCAAAGATCCACGAATGACAACCAGGACCAACGGCTTAACGTGCTTTCCGAGCCCCTGGAGAGTCTCGGTATGTAAAGATTGTCACCCATTCACGGACCAATCCCGGCAAGCGTAACTTAACATCAACTTCATTGTGCGTGCTCCGACACGCACTTGGCCGGTTTAGGCTTTAATATCTTATCCTTCTACTCATAATCAACTACATAAGTTATCTACCTCTTTTAGTTAAATACATAGTTAACACCGCAATCACAGTGACGCCACAGGCCGGTGGTCGTCGGCTGAAATAATTGCTTTTTAATGAAGCTCTTACACCGTGGTGCAGCACCATAGACACGTTGATTAAGATTTTTAATAACCTCATTTGTACGTATTGAGGGTGGCAAGATGTGGATAATATGGTGAAGTCTTCATATGTAAAATATCAAAAAGGTAGGTCAGTGGAGAAGCATGAGTGGTATTATGGGAAGCCGATTAAAACATGAATACAACTTTTAAGACGTTAGCATTTGCAATATTATATTTTTCTAAAGAGGACAAAAAGAATTGCACTGTATAGACAAGCAGATGCCTAAAATATGAATCGTGTAATTACTTCAGCTGGATCAAGTCTTTGCTGAACAATGATGTTGGTTACTATTATATTATGGTCAGTGCTTGGAACCACGAGGCCAACGGGGTAGTCGGAGAGGTCCTGGGTTTTATTCCCAGGTCGGGCAAAGTATTATTGGGTTTTTCTATCGGGAATTTCTTAGTAACGGCCAAATCCTGCGCCTGATCTTTCTCCGGTCGTGTCGGATTGTTGTCCCATCGGACTATGAGAGTTAGGGAAGAGAGAGTGCAGCTGTGTCTGCCCACACACTTGTGCACTATAATATCCCCCGCGCCGAAGGCTGGTCTTCGCTAAGATTGGTCGCTATGGCCAAAATTCGGTCTTGAAGACTATTAAATTATGGTCAGCTAAAGGGAATATTCAACATGAGGTTTGTCAGAGTCGAAGACTTGACTGGGTTTTCAAAAACGAATGATTAAGATAACACTTTTATCGGCTTGATTTTGATAGCCCTTTAGTTCAGTTGCTTTCTTATAAGATTCCAAAACTCTACAATATACTTGAGTTAAAGTTAATGTCTATTTATCAATCTATCTTCAACAAAGGCTTCAATAGACTGACACTCCATTACGTTACCAAAAAGCCCAAAGCAGTTAAGTCAGTCGAAAAGTAACGGTTCCTTTTGTAAAAAACCCGATCTGCATCTCGTTATCTGTTTTAGTGGTACATAAAGCGCTTTAAAGCGAAGAAAGCAAGAAACGATAACTTTAATGGGTAGTAAAATGGTTGGAGATGTCCCCAACATCTTGCGACTGAAGCAAATATTTTATGCGAGGAGTCAATTGGGAGAATATTGAAGATAAGTGAAAGATTTTGAGCAAAAGTAAGAAAGAAAGAAAAAAGAAAGAAAGATGCGGTTATTGGCATAACAACAAAAAAAAAACACCTTATAACTATAAAAAAACAGAAAGAAAATAATGTGTATAGTGCCAAAAGGGTCTCAGCTCAGTATAATGTCAGATGACAACACAAAAACCACCTGACACTGATTTTTATCTGCAGCCCACGGAGCCATACGCTCGAATAATAAACACAGGGAAGTGTATGTGTCAGTTTTAATATATTAAGAGAAATATTGGAAGAATCAGACGACGCTGAAGACCTTAGTTTGACTTTTGGGAGGAAACTGAGCGAGACGCTAGCATCAGTAGTTGTGAGTGACGTAAAAGAAATTGTAATTGGTAATGCTGTCAAAAAAATTATTCCATCAATATACCTCTTCAGTTTTTTCATACAAGCTATATTAATTCGCACGTAGAGAATGAAGAGGCAATCGAAATGGCAAAGAGTGTTTGAAGTACTAAAAATAAATGTAACAAGAGTATGCATCGCTAGATGAACTAAAAACCGATGATTACTATGGTGTAATTATTATGCAAAACGACTTATTATGGCACAGAAGTAATAGTTTTATAATGACAAAGAAGGAGATAAAATTACGTAGATTGAATTGATTAAAAGTATTCCTGTTGACTTTAATAAGAGGAATATGTTAAATACTGGAGATCATTCAGATAACACTACATTACTACAATATCTGTAATGTTCGAAGTCAGTATACCGTTAAATTCAATGAACATGTTTATACCCAAATCAATTAGTGACTACATTTATTTATATCATTCTGTATAGACATTGAAACGTGTATCAAAGAACAACAAAATGAACAAATTGTAACGGTGTATTGGGGAGAGTAGGTCAATGCCCACGGAAGCATAAACATCAGACTGCCCACGGGAAACTAATTGTGGGAGCATGTTAACTGTTTGTTAATTCCTTTCATAGCGCTGGTGGAGAGAAATACCTGCGAACTGTCAACAAAAAGATCGATGAAGATACAGTAATTGAATATGTCACAGTAGGCAGTGTCGTCCGTAATTGTCAACTCGTCAAAAGGACAAAAAGATCCAATTTGAATGTCGAAGTAGACTGGAGGTAAATAGAACGACCCTCGGTTTGAATGGTGACAATGTACTACTACTTCGTTATTCGATTTTAGACACGATGGTACAAAATCTGAAACATAATGGTCTTGGTCTTGTTATTTTTGTGTTTTTTCTTTGTGTCTAGTTTTACCGCAAATAAACGTATTTTCTTACTTTTTTTTATTTCAGAATATCCAATAAACGGTAACAAAGCGTTATCAATGCTCATCCTTCTTCTATAGATAAAACAACTTGTGCTCTGTACTGGGACAATTTGAAACTGATATTAAATCAAATGTTATTGCAGTGGAGTTAAGAAGGCTTTAGTAAAGTATTGCATTCGTAAAACCTTGAAGTCCACACAAATATGCATTCAGAAAATAACCATATACACACGTTACACGGTTACCCTATTAACTATAGTTACAATCTTATGAAACTTCATCCAATTCAACACAATTCTCAAACAAAGCATCGTCGAGGTAATATTTCAATCACTGCTTTGTAAATATTTATCGACGAGCTGGTCCGAATGCGGCTGTGAACGAAATGCAAAGGAAAGATTTCCGGCTTCCGCTCTATGAGAGATAGTGAGTCATGCTGAGCTTACTTCGTCTTTGAAGTAGAAACTAACTGCACCGTTTGTCTGAAATGTGAGGCAGTTTTTGAGAATGTTTCAACAAGAAAAGTTAGATAGTTTTATTGTTTCTATTATGACTTTTCTCCTTCAATGGTGACAATGAATATTTTTACTTTAAATGATTATTCATCAAAATGCAAAACAATAAGTTATTGTGCGCTTTTAGAATTTGTAATGTGATGATATTATTATCCATACATTTGACTTACCTGTGTTATCGTGATGCCGCGGACGTCCACGTTATTATCATCAAGTTATAAATTATAAAAGCGCATTTTACCATGCAGAAAAACAGATAAGTATAACCTTCAATCAAGAAGGTCTAGCTAAGGAAATTCTAGAAAATATTAGGGAATTTTTTGGCCAACACAAAAATGAAACTCAAAAAATACCGCAAACAGCAACTTTCCTATGCTAAGCCGATCCATGTCTATGTTGGGTTCACGGTAAAACTTTTTTATTACATTTGCGCATAATTTCCACAGTTCCCAAGTGTGTTTTTAGGATCCTACGGGTATAATGTAATCCGTCCTTTTTAGTGAAGGTATCTAATGTTTTTGTCATTTGTTCGTTTTCTGCAGAATTTGGAGCTGGATTTACATAGTACTTATTTTCAAATGGTTTTAGATGTGTTTATGTTGACGACTTTCTTATTCCTAATTGAATCAAATTATTTATTTGTGTAAAGGTTTGTTTTATGCGCCTGGGTTTCAAGTCATTTATTGGATTTGGATGGCAAACAAGTCTTCAGCCCTGGTAAGCGAGTGGCTCCTATGGACCTCTGAAATGATATTGCAGAGGCATCACAGACGTGTTGCTACCAAAGAGACAAAGTTGAAATATCTCCAGTAATATTTAACCGGCACACAGCAACGCTTCTTGATATTTCATCATAGTATCTCTAATACATAGATATGCCTACGTTCATTAAGACGCAGATATATGATAGCGACCTTGAATGGTCAGCTTGCGTGTTCTGTACCTAGCTCACGCAACGCGTCGTACGTCCAGCCAGTAATAGGACTCGCCCATCAAGGAGCGCTACCCAAATTAGACGCATTATTAATTTATTACACGTAAAACGAAAAGTATTTTAATAAAACACGTATACTAAAAGATTTGTAATTTAATTATCTTTAAAATGGTGAAGGTTTCAGAAAAATACGCTTGATAAATTTTGCGTCATTCTCAGTATATTATCCGCGTTAGACATAAATTTACAAATTAATTTCACTATGTAATATAAACATAATCAAAAATATGCCTATATTAAAATATTAAAAAAATGCTCTAATTTAACACATATTTTTTCCAAATCACTAACACTACTCGTTTAGACGTCATCTTCAGTATAAAATCATTAAAAGTCAGCTATCCTCCCCTTTACATTCACCTGCACCCTTGCCCAAATGATCGTTCATCATACAAATTACCACATTTAAGTTAACTATTATTTCGGCGTCGGTAAGTCTACGAGTCTCGCGGGCAGTCCAAACTAACAGATCAGTTTGACCCACTTCGTAAAGCCGCGATATTGTCAACTGTCCACAGTTTGTTGATCGACTGATAAAAGGCGATTTGTTTGAATTGAGTTGTTATTTTTAATCAGATAGTATTTTTTTTGTGGCGAAAAGGAAATACAGATAAACAATAGTGTTTTTTTTAAAGGATTTGTATATTAATAAAAATGGAACCTGTAGAAGGATACCGAGTCATATTTCGAAACGATGTCGTTTTCCGAAATACACACGGGCAAAGTCGCGGGCAAAAGCTAGTCTTTAAATCAATCTCGAAACCTTTAAGATCAGATTTTTAAGATAGAATATATTCAATATATGAAAATGCAAGTACAATCGCTGTCAGAGCGCCATAACGTTGTTACAAGTGAATAGTGTGCGGTCCCGACGCGCGACGTTCATCGAGATTGTATTACGAACATGTAAAATGGTACACGCGAGAGCTAAAGTGATTTGAGTGTTTTATCGAGATTTTTATAAAAATGTTTTGGTAGGGTGACAATGACATATACATTTTTAAGGTTTTATCATCTCAGGGTTTCATGAAATACGATTTAGGAATAATGTTCAGATAAATAGCAACGTTCTCTGTCTTGATAACATGTCACTAACTAATAAAGACTTCTGGTAATGAATCGATGATTATGATAACATATTTGGTCGAAGATGATTGTCAACAAAATTTTGACTGCCTCGGTAGTCTTAGTGGTCGCAAGACTTGCAAGCGTAACTGCTGATCACGTGGTCCTATTTTCAATCATGAGGTTGTGTGAATATTTTTTTGGATTTTTTTAGTAGTAGTTTGGGGCCTGGACTGACCCTACATAAGGCAATATGTTTACCCTCACGTGGGACCTAAATACAAGGTGTAATTGAAAAAACTAAAAACCTCTTAAGGGGTTATTGTACTCATCAATATCGACCAGTTTTACTATGGGACCAAACCAGATAATGCAAAAAACAAATCTAGTGTTCCATAAATTTTTAAATGAAATGATGATTAAAAGAAATTAAATTAAATGATTTTATTTTCTGTAAATAGATTTATCCAAACACGTTAATAATATCTCATCAAAAACAAAACATGAAAAAAAATGCAAGTCTCGCAACGCAGTTCTTCAACCGCAAAAAGATGTTAGATCTAATGTAAAATCAAGTCTGTAAATTTATTCAGTACCTATCTATTTGTCAGCTTTATTTCTTTAATAATTAGGATAACTTGGCAACATAATCACATAGGAATAATCTACTTTTTAAATAGTCCTAATTAAATAAAGCACAGCGCTAATATTAGGTAGATTTTGTTGTATATAGAATGTAGATTCTATTGCTGTGTGTGATTGCCAAGTCATTCTATTTATTAAGACATAATTTTTTAAAGTTCATAAACCTCAGTAAAATGTAGGGCTGTTTTTTTTTCGTGATCTAACATGTCCACATTAGTCCCTAAGTTTTCAGATATTTCAATTCATCATTATCATCCACAGCCCAAATTCACCCACAGCTGAGCATAAGCCTCTTTTTATTTTATTTTATTTTTTCGGGAAAATAAACAGTTATACATTAAAATCTTATACTAAGTTATAAATATACGAGAGTTATAAATGTATAATCTACGACATTTTCCACAACATATTAAAAGTTATATCTAACAGTGCACTATGCTAAGCTGCTAAAACAGAAAAGTAGTTAGTAGTGAACTTAAACAAAGGCAGGCATGCATACAACAGAGAAGGAGAGAGGGAGAGAGAATGAGTAAATATTAATCTAACTATCATGATCTAAAACCGTTTTGTAGATAACACTTGAAAATTTTTGAGCAGAGACTGAAAAAAAGTCGATGTCTTCAAAGATCTTGTTGTATTGATTAGCAAGGCGACGTAGGGGTGCACACAAGTCTGCGTTCGTACGACAAGAACTTACTGCAAATAGAGGTCTTGCGCACACCCCATGGCATATCGTTGTTCTGGGTACTACATAACTAATTTTGTTGCGAATATCGATACATTCATAATTATTGCACAGATCAAACAGGAACATCGTTTTCAATATAATTCGTCTAGACTTTAAACTTTGCAGATGATACTTCTTCAATAGATCGTTGTAGGATGTATAAGTACGAAGTAAGTATTTTCTTGTGGCAATCCCCATGCTCCTGTACCAGCTTCATCCAGGTTTTACCCGTGATGATAACAACAACAATGTAACAACAATATTTCAATAACACCTTGTTAACTATCTGTATTTTGTTATTAGATTAGATAAATTGATCATCTTTCAGGGTTCTAACTTCTAACTACCAAAGTCTTTTCGTCTCTAGAAACGAACAAGTCTCAATGTTCAAAAAGCTAATACTCATCTACGATCCATATATCTTTAAGACAGACTTGGCTCATTGTTGGTAAACGCAGACTCGACCGTTACAGATTATATCAAAGCAATATACGACTGGCAATCGTCCAGAAACTTGAAGAAAGATCTTTGATATTTTAAATTTAAATAAATAGGATATTGCTTTCACTATCTTTTAAATAAGAGAGTGCCTATTGCCTTACCCATCGGATATTATGGTATAAAAAAATAAAAAATAAAAAACCACGGTAAAAGTGAAACTTCTATAGGCGCCGCCATATTGGCCTTGGCTGCTCTGACGAGCACCTATCACTTTATCCCTACTCCGCGGCCGACCGTCACGCGACATGCAACACACAGACGAAAAAGTTTGAGACGATGTAATAAAAGTTTCACTTTAAAAACCACATTGACAGAAAACGCTCAGCCGAAGCCGCTGGGTCTAGAAGCATCAGTTCGTGAGTGAACTAGAGTTCCTTATGGTAACGAAAATTACCACTAAGGAAGGACTGTTGAAAGTTTATAGAAAGTTCTTAAATTTTCATCTGGGAGAGAGAAAGATGGGAGAATCCTTCCGGGCAGCTTGTTAAAGAAAAGCTTGTGAAAAGCAAATACCAAGGCGAGCAATAAATTAGTATAGGAGACATGATAGATGTAGCACAATGTCTAGGTGATCCGGAAGTTAAGAAGTACAATTAAATTTATTTATTTATTTTATATTTAGGAAAACTTACAGCTAAACAGATACAGTAAGTAATATACAAAATATGGCCAATTATAAGTTTCCACATGTTGTATATAAATCATAGGAATAAAACAGAAAATTGATAATAAACTATAATTATGTATACAATGTCGCCCATCAGCATAATTATCCCAAATTTTAGCCCGTATTTTTCTGATTATTCATTAAAATTATCGAAAAATTACTTTAAAAGGGGGGTCTCTTATCTTTAATATTTTTCATGTTATTTTATTTTTATTTTGAGTAGCGTTTGCCATATCTCCGGTGTTATTAGCTCGATTATGAGTTATTTTATAGGATTAACTAACATTTTTACAAAAAATTAGTCGACTATGCAAAAAAACGGAAGTGAGAACATTTATTTTTCTAAAAAAAGTGTTTTTTTTAACATAATTGTAAGTTCAGAAAACCATAGGGGAATACAGAAAAAATATTGAAAAAACCCTTTAAATGTTATTTTTCGATAATTTTTCGTGAATATTCAGAAAAATGCGGGCGGGCACAAGCCCATAGGTGACATTATATAACACAAAACAGAAAGATTACTATTTACCCTCGAAGACGCCATCAGATAAAATTTTCTTCAATTTAGCAACACTAGTATTGAAAATGTCGATTTCAGCTTTCTGATAGGTTGCATTGTACATGCGACTCGCTTACATCATGTACGAGCTCCGTCTGTACGTAGTGGCTACCACTGGGGTGTGCAATAAATGAAGTCTACGCGAGAATACAGACGGCACTCGTTAATAGCTAAACAAACCCTGGACCACCGACAAAAAACAACAATGCCAATTATATTTTCATTCAGCACAAAACTAAAAGAATATTGCAACTTTAATGACGTGAAATAATAACAAGTTGTAGGAGAACCTTAACAAACAAAAGTCCAGTCGTCCTGGAACAGCTGGCAACACTAATTCTGTTTAATTTAATAAACGCGACAACAAAAGATGAAAGTACACTCGAACATTCACGCTAGAACAGGGTTGCTAACAAACAAAACTTTTAGAACAAATGGAAAATTACAGTGGTGAAATTAACTTCCCTCTACATCTCATATCTCGTTTCTGAAGTAAATGCAAAAAATACTCTGTATTCTGGAAAGTTACTTTTATTTTTACTTTGAGGAATTTTTGAGTAATTTGGAACTTATTTATTCTAAGAACATTAACAGTCTGTTTCACCACCTTCGGAGAAGAATTATTCGACGGATTGCTTGAAAAATCGAACAGAATTTTTATAAAGTTCTTTGTAGAAAGGAAATGGCACAATCACACCTGTATTAATTATAAAAATATCAGCCTATTATTGTCCCACTGCTCAAGACGGGTTGGCGATTTCAGACTTATATTAACTATATGTCGGATCCGGTCATTAGTACGGACACGAAACGAATCGCAAGCGCGCCACTAGCGATAGGACGTGATCTACCCACACCTAAAGCGCGCGCTTCTACAGTCGTGATGTTTTAAAGCCATGGCGAGGATTCAGCCTCGGATCGCATCGGAGTCAAGACGTCGCGGATCTGTTCTGGATTCGTGGTGCTCAGTTATTGTGTTAGTTGTAATTTGAAATCATTGTGTTAATTGGTGATTTTAATAAACGCCGTCATACCCAGTGTGTGTATAATTTAGCTAGTGTGATTAATTTGATAGTAAATTATAATGTGATCTGAACCTGCAAACTGTTTTTCTATTGCGCATTAACCAACACTACCCACACTACGCCCACAGTAGTTAAAATATTGCTGATAATATGGAAGGAGTCACATACTCGTCTCCGATATATATAACTCGACGTTTCTTCACGATATATCTCTTTACCGATGTTAGTAATATTCGAGATAAAGTCAAAAAGTAGATATGAAAATGTCACATTGGTACTTGCTCAGACATGAATATAAAAATCAAGGTAGATCAAATAGTACCCCAGAATCACACGCAAAACCTACTTATATTAGCAAAGCCATACAACTTTATCCCCTACCACGTTGCCAACACGTGCCACCCCTGTACCCACAGTATCAGTTACCGGCTCCTCTGGTACCCTCATTATAAACTTTTAATGGTTTTATCAAACGTTACGAGTAGCCCATCGTGGCCCATCGTGGGCCACAACTAAACAATGTTTACGTTTGTTTGTACTACTTACAGACTCTTTTTGGGGCTTAGAAAGAATTAGTTTTAACTTTTTGTCGGTAAATGCTAACTAATATATTTTGTTTCTGAATTGAGAAAGAGTGGACTTAGAAAAGTGTCGATTTACGATTGTTAAAGTTTTAGTATGAATTTCACCAATAACATACCTAGAACACGATCAGCTCATTTTTTTTCTTTTTTCTTTGGCAACTGAGCCGATGTCGACTATTCTGCCAGCATCATGTGGTGACGTCAACACAGCAAGGTCGAACTTTGCACTTCGTGGTAGTTATCTAGTTGTTATAATTATGTTAGTAGCAGACCACATTTGATTGATTTGAAGTGAGTGACGGTCCATCAGCACATTTAAACCGTGTTCAAGAGACGTCAGTGTCAATATTCCACAACACTGACAGTTCTTGACAGCGGTTTAAATGTGTTGATTGCGTTCAGCTTCATTAGTGTTTGTCCTTAATCCTAGATTTTTAACAGTTTAGTAGAGACACATAAAAAGTTTGTAGATTCAGCCTACGGCCGAATGTTTAGTAGGAACACGGTTCCTCGAAAACTGGTGGACGTTGGGACTCTTAACTGTCATAGCATGACATCACCCCTGTAATCCCTGAAGGGTTAGGCAGAGGTGCGTATAGTACACCCATATTTCGCCAATTATGTTTAAGTCCCATGGAATAGAAGGCGAGCCTATAGGAAAAATCCAAACCCTGGGCTGTTACTGAGAAATTTCAAATGGAAAAACTTAATAACACTTTGCCCGACCCGGGAATTCAAGCCAGGATCTTATGCTCAGCAGTAGCGCTTGCTATCACTAAACCGACGAGGATCTTAACTTGGCTTACGAGATATAAAAAATAGTTTTTAGACATGTCTCTTTATAAGATCCATATAATTCTACATGGCATTTCTCTTGTCACAAATTGAGCATTTCAACTTGGCTTTACTCCAGAAATTAATATACAATACTAACTTTTGCCCGTGACTTCGCCCACATAGAGAGGTCAAATTACTGTGTGTTTTCGGCCTTATGGCGTGAAAGATATCAGGCAGACAGACAGATAGAAAAACTTTCACTTTAATAATATTAGTGTACATAAAGTACGAGGTCTCAAACCAAAAGATATACAGTGTGTCTTTATAATGTGTACATATCGAAATGAAGGAATCTATACTTAATTTATAGACGGAAAAATATGAAATAAAACCTAAATGTTTTTTTTTTTGTTGAATTTTTTGTAACAAAACGGTGTAACTTTTAAAGTTAATGATCTATCGCGATGAAACAAATTCCATAATGATTAGAATTAATTAGGCGTCCTCATAAAATTGTGGAAAAAAAACTACCCTTAATTGAAAATAAACATATTTTGTTTGCAAAACTCTGTTTTTTTTTTCATCAGTTTTTTAGAATAATCGTACAATTTCTCAATAAGATGCCAAAAAGAACAAAAAAATTTTTTTATATTTTTTCCGTCGATTAAATTAAGCATAGATTCCCCCCTCATTTCGATATGTGTACATTATAAAAACTCACATTGTATCTATCATAATTTTACACATAAAATCACGCCTCTATTTCCCGAAGGGTTAGGCAGAGGTGTACCTATAGACTAGGGCGTGCAAACCCGGTTTTCCGGTTTTGCTAAAAACCGGAAACCGGTCAAAATTTACCGATTTTTCAAAACCGGGGTTGAGAGTCAAAACCGGAGTCACCTCCGGTTTTCCCGTTATTGAATTACATTTAGATTTAAATCAACTTTTTTTGAACGCACACAAGAAATATTTAATTTAATGCTGACATATCTGATACTATTACAAACTTATTGCAGCAGCTAAAATATAAGCCCAAGGACTCTGATACCACGTAGTTTTCTCCGAGTGGTCCATGCCATTGATATCGTCAACATCGGACGCTGACGTTGTAGCTGATGAGCTAACTCTTCAAGAGCAGCTTGATAAGAAATTGGATAAATGCAGGAAAACCCCCCAAGAATCGAGCTGATTTCAACCTTGCAGGGTTTGTCAAGGTAGAGCAAGCCATGTATGAAAGCGGAGGGCATCGGAGTGTGAATCTCACAGAAGCTTACAACTATTTGATGAGTGTACTACCAACAACTGTTGAGAGTGAGAGGGCCTTTTCGAGTGCTGGGTACTTTTGCAACAAAATAAGAAGTACGCTATCTGATAAAATGATAGATATACTTTTATTCTTAAGAACACATTATCAGGAACAGCGGTCTCTTGGTTTTTTTTTTTTTGAATTGTTTATTTAAATTAGTGTACGGTACACAGTTGATTTGATCTCGTTTTATAGTAAATATGAAAATAGTCAAATATGAATATTATGAATCCCTTAATAATGTTGCTACTGTTGCTAGTAGTTCTTAATTAAAGGGCTTAAGATTCAAGAAATTGAGACGTATAGTAATTGTAGTTGTGTTTAGTATTTTAAGATGATGAATGTGTTTTGTATGTTTTTAAAATATATTATTCTTTAACAGAATTGTTAGGTACCTACTAAAGGCACCTACCACAAACTTACTTGTTGTTGATTAGATCTTTATATTATTTTAAGTTCATGTTATCCAAACTATTAATGTTGTCTACTTGGTATTAGTAGGCATAAATGGTTGATTAAAAAAGGTATATGATAAAATTTGTTTTATTTGTAGATTTTGTGGGTATCTAAGAATATTGTTTTCTTATTAAAATTCTACTATATAAAAACTATAAAAATTTAGCCGAAACCGGGGCTAGCACCGGTTTCCAGTTTTGGGCCCTCAAAACCGAAATTCAAAACCGGTTTTGAAGACCTTCCGGTTTTGCACGCCCTACTATAGACCCACATTTCACCAGTTATATCTAAGTCCCATGTAACAGGGGGCGAGCCTATTGCCATCAACCGGGCACAAATCTACCATGTTATTCACTTCGTTAAACTCTAAAGCATTTAATAAACTCGTGAGCAAGACGCAGTACACTCCTCCATCTATCATGTAATAGTTTTCTGCTATTGACTGCAGTCTGACGTACACCCTGATCGATTAGTTAGATAGTGTGTCTCAGTTCAGTACTCTGTGTGGACTCTGTGTGTTCAGTACTTTAATAGCTTCTGCCCGCAACTACATCCGCGTGTTTTATTTGTTATAACATAAAATATACGATATAGTTGTGCCTCGGTACTTCGCTTTTACTAAGCGTTCTTTTTGATTTTTAACCAACTTCCAAAAAGGAGGAGGTTATATGTTCGTTACGTATGTGTTTATATTTATTTTTATTTCCACCAATTTCTCCATCAATTGTGGACCGATTTTGAAAATTCTCGATTCCGATTTTGAAGTACCTATGCTCTCGAAGTGGTCCCATTTTATTAACTTTGCTTCGATAGTTTTTGAGTTAGCTTCAATATAATACGTACTTTTTCCCAGTGACAGGAACTTATCATCCACATACTTGGATGATAATGATAAGTTCCTGTCACTGTTATTTACATAGCAGGTAGTGGTTTTCGAATTTGTGTGGGGCAAATAAAAACTTTTTACAAAAAAAAACGACTTCCAAAAACACTGCAAAGTGAAAAATAACTTTAATTTCGGAAGTCGGTGACAAAAAACAAAAATTCAGAACCAAAGACACCGATTCCGAAATTAAAGTTATTTTTCACTTTGTAGTGTTTTTTGGAAGTTGGTTGTTTTTTTTTTTTGTTAAAAGTTTTTATTTTAATTTTTCTCGGCTCCTAAATGTCGTAGCGTGATTTTAAATAGCCTAACCTTTTCCCAATCTTACCAGATGTAGCTAAATTCTAGTATTTTACTTGGAGCAACTGCCTATCAAACCTCCACAACCTAGGGTAACACGATACCCCTTATAAGACAGGTTTTTTGGAAGTAAAAAATTTCTTTAGGCGCGTTGGGTATTTTTGAGATGGGAAAAACAATTGAACTCGCGACACCGTTACCAACACTTCATTTTTGTAAACGCGATTGTGCTCTTTATTTACATTATGTTACGGATCAATGTTCTATGCAAGTATTTTTACTTTTAAAGGTTTTGGAAGTTTTTTTTATTGTTCAAGTTTTCACTTCTGTCGGCACTCCCGGAGCACCACTGTTTTTTTTTTTCAATTAAAGACTTTTTAATGCCACAAATCAATAACATTCACAAAAACATTAAGAAAAACAACAGATTAGTAAGCGTGACTGAAAAAACATAATAATGTAGAATTAATTACGACCCTTTCATCTTTGACCTTTTATTCCTGAAAGGCGCCCAAAGTCTTACAAATCGTTTCAGCACGTGGCGAGTTTCATTAATTACTGTAAAGCTGTAAACCGCGACTTTTCTTACGAACAAGAATTCTTGTTTTTCTGGAAAAAAAAATCTTTTTTCGGTTTCCCTCGGAAGTATTTTCACGAAATCTGATTTAGATTTGTAGCTTTTAGCCTGACCTGAGGAGTTTATTACTTATCTAATTATATAGGATCAAATTAAGGGCTCCCACACAAAACTGCGAATTCGCATCGCATCGCAAAAATCTGCGAATTTGCAGTGCGCACGGCCTAGGCCGAGCTCGCAGATTTTTGCAATGCGATGCGAATTCGCAGTTTTGTGTGGGAGCCCTAAGTAACAAAACTCAGCAGGCGTGATGAGCATTGATATCTAATCACAATCAAACAAAAATAAACTAATGTTTTAAAATCATACATCAAGAAGTTACATTACCAGCGGTCGTTGACCCCAAACACAAAAAAAACAACCGACTTCCAAAAAAAACACTACAAATTGAAAAATAACTTTAATTTCGGAAGTCTTGGAAGTCGGTTGTTTTTTTTTTGTAAAAGTTTTTATTTTTCACTTTTTAGTTGTGGTACCTACCCACATTCGAATACCACTACCTGCTACCAGTGACAGGAACTTATCATATCATCTACATACTAAGTGGGAAAAAAATACATATTTTATAGCTAACTCAAAAACTACCCAAGAAAAGTTAATAAAATTTACATGGGACCAATTTGAGAGCATACCCTTTCAAACGAAAAAAGAATTTTCAAAATCGGTCCACAAATGACTGGAGAAATCGGCGGACATACATGAAAAAAACAAAAAAAAACAAACACGTTACTAACATATAACCTCCTCTTTTTTGGAAGTCGGTTAAAAATCATATCTTTATTCATTTATTGTTATGTCGTGTTTAGTGTCGCTAACTAATTTATTTTGACCGTGTAGGTTGAGTAGGTGCATCGTCTACGTGAGTGTTATAAGTGCACTGACGAACAAACAGACAGACGTTGCTTTTTATAATATTTCAGGAAGAAACCAGAAATAAATTGTTTCTGTTCAAGTTTTCCTTTTCCATATTTTAGTGATTTATTTTTATATTGTTCGCCATATTTTGGCACGCGCCCTTTCATTTATTTAAACTTCATTTACAGTCACGAGCCTAAATATATTAGTATGGATTGCGGTATAGAAGAAAACTCAAAAAATTATATTGTCAGATTTTTATGCTGCCAAAGTGATGTCAGATATTTTTTATCACAACGAGGTATCACATTCTTCTGAATTTAATTGAGGAGGCAAGTATATGTAATAGTTAATTGATTCAGGCGTGACCTTGCGGAAATCCATTATAAAATACAATAGACGTGGATATATTTAGTAACCTGTTCCGCTTAGCTATTCCTAAAGAGTCATAAAAAAACCCTGTAAGAAATCGACACGTGTTTCACCTCTCAACGAGGCATCCTTAGGATGACAATTGACTTGTCGCAAACCTGAACACGGTGTGTGTTGCCACGCCGATCGCTGGACGCAGAGATAACGCGCGCGCTGGTGAGCTATCACACGTGTCGACTTCTTACAGGGTTTTTTTATGGCTCTTTAGGAATAGTTTAGCGGAACAGGTTACTAAATTATATCTACGTGTATTGTATTTAATGTATTTACAATGCAAGACATGTCCAATATTATATTGCATTCTAAGAACTGACACATCTCTTTGAAGCCGATGCAGCATCTATACTTTTGCGTCGCATGTCTCGTCAGATAGTTTTGGTGTTCCGTATCGATGTCACATAATTTGTGCTGCCATTTGCCTTTGCCTTCCACAAAATGTCACACATATTTGCCGTCATTTTGACGACAGATATTAATGGATGAATCATGAAACCAGATATTATTGCCAAGCTGTCCATAATAATGTATACTCGTGACAGTAAAGTAGTGGACGTCATGCTACAAGGCATTATCTACAAGTCGGGTCTTATTTTATTAGCAAAACACTTTTGTGCTTGATTTCCTGTGGCTTATTTCCTGATCTTATGTCTGAATTTTCTACGAACGGCCGTAAAACAGCTATATCACTGCACTATTTGAAACTCAACAAATCTTGGGTTGAATTGCTTTGATAATCGATTGTGCTTTTAATTCCTTACACAAAACAAATATTTATGTAGGTAAATTGCTAATAGTTTTCCCGGGTTTGGATCCGACTGCATCTTAGGTGAAGTTGGGGTGTTATTGTCAGAGTATTTCAATATTTACCTTTGTATTAAGCATTTTATGTTTTTAGTCATATGGACATTGGTGCCGATTCCCTTGTTCACAAACTAAACTAAATTTAAGTTCAGTGCATCGTTTTCTTTCTATTTCATTAAGAAAAGGACGGAAGATAAATTTTAGTTTAGTCCTGTCAAATTAATCAACGCTTGCCGTACATTGACGTAATTTTAGTAGGCAAGTTTTTAATCACGTCTAAACTTGTATGGAGTAGTGACAGGCGCTGATTAATTTGACAGGATTAAACTAAAATTTATCTTCTGTCCTTTTCTTAATGAATGAAATAGAAAGAAAAAGATGCACTGAACCTAAATTTAGTTTAGTTTGTGAACAAGGGAATCGGCACCATTGTTAAAGGATTTTTGATGAAATAAAGAATTATTTATTTATATTTGTAAATGCTCCTACGGTACAGAAGTAATGCTTAGAGTTTAGTTATAAAAAAACGAGCAAGCCTTACAATAATCGAATATGAGCATCTAACATCACACCTTTGTAATAAGCAAAATTAAAGGAGCGTCGTCAAGGTCGTTTCTGACTGCCAACACTAGTACCGCGCGCGCTCATTGCTCAAATAAATTAGAACGTGCTTCACTTCCATCCCTTTTCACGAAATCAGCATCATTATCATTATCAGCCTATAAATGTTCCTACTGCTGGGACACAGGCCTCCTCTCTGTGAGAGGGAGTGGGCCGTAATCCACCACGCGGGCCCAGTGCGGGTTGGTAGATGTCACATGTCTTCGAATTTTCGGTTCTAGTACATGTCATTTCCTCACGATGTTTTCCTTCACCGTTTTGAAAGCAGTGGTGATGAAATAATTTACACAAAGTAAACCGCCTAAAACTCGTAAGTCGCGGCCGTTACCACTGGGCCACCACTGCTCATAAAATCACTCCCATAGATTTTAGGAAAGCGAGAGAAAAGATGTTGTTGTTTTGAACAAAACAATGAAATAAAACTAGTTATCTTGATCGGTTCCTCTCAAGATTAGGTGAGTAGCTAATAGATCCTGTCATTCCAGTTAGGATGAAGCTACACCTTCGCGGGATGAAGATAATCATTTCATCCTGTGTCAGTAATCGTGGATGTATTTGACACTTATCTTGGCGTGTCATCTCGTAAATTAAAACCATTACAGACTACGTACTTAACCGAATTCTACCAGGAATGTTTCCTGAGACAGTCATGCTTATTAGCCTCTGTTCTCTACTCTATTCGATACGGCAAGTTAGTATTTCTAAATTGTCTTAAAATAAATACTTCACACACACTCACTTCTCTTCTTCACTTCTTCTTCTTCTTTACTTCTTCTTTTTCTTATCTTTATATTAACTTGTTTAATTCAGTAAAATAAAATTCAAACTTCCATTTTTTTTTAATGATGAATAAACTCTGCGCTCACGCTCCCACTGCTGCTGAACATGAGGTCTTAGGTTCGATTCTCAGATCGGGCATAGTGTTATTGGGTTTTTCCATCAGGAATTTCTCAGTAGCAGTCGGGAGTCTGAATTTTTGCCCGGTTGATGTCAATGGGGTCGCCGCCTATTACATGGGATTTAAACATAATAGGTAAAATGGGGGTGTACCTACTATAGGTACACCTCTGCCTAACCCTTCAGGGAATACAGGCGTGATGTTATGTTATATCATGTTATGCTATAAATAACTAACAAAAAACACTTATCACAAGAAAATATGATGAGAGCAGTGATAACCTAGTGGTGTGACTGTCAGATTGCCAAGTCATAGGTCTCGAGTTCGAACCCAAGGCACGCACCTCTAACTTTTCGGTTTCATGTGCGTATTGTATAATTTTCATTTGCTTCAAAAACGGTGAAGGAAAACATCGTGAGGAAACCAACATGCCTGAGAGATATTTCTCGACGGCATGTGAAGCCAAGTCAGAGGCCCATGGGCGGCTTTAAAATTCTGACACTAGGTAAGTCACTAACCACACGAAAGGAAGGAAGAACTACAAAAGAAAACATGGCAAAACCATTGTCATTAAAAATGTAATTAAAACAAACTACATATTCGATAATTATTTTGTCGTCATCGCCTGTACAGCTCTGAACTCAACGCACCACTGGGCTCACCTATCATATACAATTGCTTTCAACACGACTGTACCGACCTACGTCGGGTACCTGTAAAAATAAATTGTGTTGCATACATGGTATGAAATATAATTTACAATAATTTTTGAAGTGGCAATAATTTTATGATTTCTGGCTTGAAAGATATTATTATTACAAGCTTTAAGCTCTGGACACACTGAGGCGAATCCCGCGTGAGATGCGGGACGAAAATCAGCTCGCGCCAATTGTAGCAACTAACTTGTATGGAGGTGTTTAAGAGCGTTGCAAATAGAAGACAAATATTTCGCTGTTTTGATTAATTTGGCAATATTCCTGTATGGAAAAAAAAAATGTGGCTAACTAGCGAACTAAGATATTAATAATGAATTACAATTATAACACTGAATTTGATGTTGTAACCGTTTAAGTTACCTTGCCTTTGGATTTGTATAGTTTCCAAATACTTTTTTTACATCTAAAATTAAATATTCGGTGTTACGATATTAATTATTGCATTTCATAATCAATATTTTAGTTCACTAGTTAGCCACATTTCTTAATTCCATACAGTAATATTGCTAAATTAATCAAAACAGGTAAATATTTGACAGCTATTTACGATATCGCCAACTTTTAGGATAAACCCTCTTAAATTGATGCAAATTAGTCGAATGACTTTATTCTAATAGAAAGCTATCATCTCACGATTATGCGATCATTGCGTTGATATGTCACTTTTTGTTCCGTGAACCAGATCGCGTACTCACGCGACCACAGATAATATAATACACGCGATGACGCGACGATCGCTTTTGTTAGGACGCGGCCTATAAATTCACTGGTTTCATCTTGAAAGTTATGAACGTTGAAATTGCAATCAAAAATGTCATATTACACGAAATATTATTAAAAGCTCGGTTTTTATGATGAATTAGTTCAATTATTCAACCTGCACACATAAATCTTCACCAAACACGAAGTAATTGATAACTTTACACATTTGTGTAAAGTCACTCATTCATTCACTTCACTCACCCATTCATTTGTTATTTCTTAATAATAAATGAATGAGTGTCGTCAGTTGACAGCGAACACCCGAAGCCCGGACAGTGCCAAGTGGCTGCCAACGCGACATTCAGATAATTATCACTGACCACTTACGAGGTGAATGGGCCTTGACTTTACTGTTATTGAGAGATATTAAAATAATGTGAATGAAAACTGGCTCGTTAGGGCTGTATTAAATACTTTAAATCTTTAGGGTAATATTATCAGTCTCTAAATTATTTATCTAGTATCGAACCGCCTCTACTTCTTCGCACTGTTTTACAAATTGATTATATTTAAGTTTAATAATAATGACTGCTTCGTTGGTCTAGTGGTCGCAAGCGCTACTGCTGAGCATGAGGTCCTGGGTTCGATTCCCGGGTCGGGCAAAGTGTTATTGGGTTTTTCTATCTGAAATTTCTCAGTAGCAGCTCGGAGTCTAGTTTTTGAGCCCGGTTGATGGCAATAGGCTCGCCCCCTATTACATGGGACTTAAACATAACTGGCGAAATGTGGGTGTACCTGCTACAGGGACACCTCTGCCCAACCCTTCGGGAAAACAAGGCGTGATGTTATGTTATATGTATGTAACTAGCGACCCGCCCCGGCTTCGCACGGGTATAAACCGGATTATTATACATATAAACCTTCCTCTTCAATCACTCTATCTATTAAAAAAACCGCATCAAAATCCGTAGCGTAGTTTTAAAGATTTAAGCATACATAGGGACAGAAAAAGCGACTTTGTTTTATACTATGTAGTGATAATAAATAACTTTCTCTATGGGATCAACATTGTATTGGCGAAAAAATTATCAACTGTCCCGTACAAAACTTCAATACATAGTCGACCCAAATGTATAGAACGGCTGATTATTTTTTCGCAAGTACAATGTTGGTCCTGTAGAGAAAGTTGTTCAGTTTGAATGGTTTATACCACACCCCTAAATAATATATGACTACTACACCTTTCTGATACACGCTGTATTATGTAGATATTAAAATAAGTCACCAAGACTTCATCACGGTAAGTGGATGAGACTCGCACATACCAGGGAAGCATGGCACAAAAGGAAGAAAACTTGTATTCTACAGTGGATGGAACAGGGCTGTCAATGGTGATGATCGAGGCCCAACAATAATGGTTTCGTAACCTTTTCGCATATGGAGAAAGAGCGAGTCTGCAGTCTGCATCACCGCGTGTTGGATATATTTCAGACCGTTACGTCAAAATATATCTTTTCACAATTTTTTTTTTAAGAAACACTTAAAAGTAGATACGGTAAAGCTGCGGTTCCCTAGAAGAGCGCTGGCCGCCACATAGCGTTTCTAATTTACCGGCGACGTCACTGAAACGTTTTGACAGCGTGAAGTCAAACCGCGCTGTCATAATTTTCTGCTTTTTCTGACTGTTATGTGGTGGCCACCGCTGTTCTAGTAAACCGTAGCTTAAGTCCCTACTTCTTTACATTCAAATCAATCAGTAAGCAGAAATAAAATTGACTTAAACGGTCTTCATAGTACCAGGGACTCATAAATCAAAGAAGCGTTCTGTATCGTAAACAAATTGAACACACGCTATGTTTGTCGATCAACTGCGCGAGTCTATTTCATTGAATAATTTAAACTATTGACTAGTCAATTACTAGTCTCGCTTTATCATTATTTGTTTTCTATGTTTGTTCGTTGGCCAAGTATTTTGTTAACCAGCTTTGGTTCTAACTAAATAACATCAAATTACGCTTGTACAGACGCCAGCACATCAAGCTACCCGAAACTGTCAAATTTTCCCAATCAACTTTGAACCTTAGACATCAGCGATAAAGTTGAAAATCTATTAAATAAATTTGACAGATTGTAGTAGCTTGATGTGCTGGCATCTGTACCACTATATGCCCACATTTCTCCAGTTATGTTTAAGTCCCATGTGATAGGGGGCGACTCTATTTCCGGGCAGAAATCCGGACTCCGTGCTGCTACTAAGATAATATTGAAAATCTCTACATATACAGTGAAAACAGTAAAGACTCACAAGTCTTCATAATGTGAATATAACGAAATGAGAGAACCTATGCTTATTTTTATCGACAGAAAAAATACCTACTTAAAAAAATCTAAATATAATTTTTGTGATTTTGATTTTGAGTGGAACGAACTCTGAAAGTCCAATTCTCAGCAATCTCGCTCCTGAACACTATGCCAAAGAGGCAGTTTTTAAATATGGAATAAATACTTAGGTATGACGCCATAGAACAATATAGCCATCATATAGTAAGTAGATTGTTATACGAGGGGCTAAAATAACCCATTGTAACGAGGTAGTTTTACTCCCAAGCTTTAGCAAGGGAGTAAATAGAAACCGAGTTATAATGGGTTTTAGCGCCATGTATTATACACTCTACTTTTCACTACGATTGCAAGAAAATGAAATAATCCAACACAATATTAAATAGTTTATTTTATTTAAATATACAATTTGTACAATTCTGGATATTTAACGAGATGTTTTTTTCCGGCAACTTAATTTCAGTCCTCTGTGAAGACTTTTTCACTCGATGATGACATTTTCACCGTTGTAAATTATATTACGGCCACCAATTCAATTCGTAATTAGAGAAAAATTCTAAAGATTTTGCGCCAATGCCTTTTTTATTTCTTTTGTAGCCGCAACGCAATGCACGCATTCTACCGAAGAGATAGCCGCATTTATTTCCATTTTCAAAAATAAAATGTTCTTTTTTTTTTGTGAACTACTAATGAGTCGAGTCCATAATCATGATTATTTTACATTAGAATAAAGACTTTTTCGTTTTTCAAGGCTCGTTGGAGCAGTCAAAAATGAAAAAGAAATTACTTTTTCCCCTAAAGCAAGAAATGCAATTTTTTCCCCGCTCTGGTAGTCTACAATGACGGCCTTTTTGAGCAAGAGGAGTAAAAAAAAATATTTTACCCAAATAATTCAAGAACCGAACCACCACAAAAACCATTAGTTCACCATAGTACCAATAAAGCATTTCGCTTTGACCAATAACTTACTGGTCCTGTTACCCTAAATGCGTCCCTCTGGCCGTATTGCCAAGCAAAGTGCTTTATTGGCAAAACTACTAAAGGTCGACGACCTTGTAGCTCATATTGGTGACGTAAACAGTACTGTGGGGAATGTTGCGAACTTTTCTTTATTACCTTCTGTTTTTCATACGACCCTGGTACTTGGTTATAAATGTCTGGTATGTATATTACGAATTAGGTTCGTTTGTAGAATGCCATAGGAATTTCAGGCAAACAAAAATACCTATCTTACTTGCCTTCCAAAAGATAACCTCTCAGTCTTTTTTGCAAGGCTATTATTATAGACAGAAATATTTTAGAAGAATTCATATTATCCTGAGCTGTAATTGTTACTAGAAAACTCTTTTGCCTATTCTAAATAACCAAAGAAGAGTGAAGAATTGTATTATTTTGTACCCTATTGTTTTGCTTTTCGTTTTATTTTCTTTTGTATGATTTTTAACCGACTTCCAAAAGGAGGAGGTTCTCAATTCGACTGTATGTTGTTTTTTTTTTTTGTATGTTTGTTACGCGATTACTCCGTCAATTATGAATTGATTTTGATGGTTCTTTTTTTGTTTGGTAGATCATACTTCAGAGGTGGTCCCATATAAATTTTATTAACTTTACTTGTGTAGTTTTTGAGTTAGCTTCAATAATACGTATTTTTACCTCACTTAGGATGTGGATGATATTATGATAACTTCCTGTCACTGTTATTTACATAGCAGGTAGTGGTATTCGAATTTGTGTGGGGTAGGTATCACAACTAAAAAGTGAAAAATAATTTTTGTAAAAAGTTTTTTCGTGTGTTTTCTTCCTTGTCAAACTTGTTGTACCTACCTAGAAAATAAGTGAATGATGTGGGGTACACTTTATTTGTCTCTGTTTATATTAAAGGCTCCCGCAGACATGCGTGACGCGACTCTAGTAAAACAATTTCTATGAAAACTTTTGATCTACCAGAATTGCGTCGCACCATCACGTGGCGTCTTTCTGCGGGAGACTTAACATTCATCTAATTGTATAGCCTCTATTGGCAATTCGATAAATAAAATAAAAGTTTAGGCATGTTATTTTCGTGAGTAGGTACCACAAAACAAATCATGGCATATCATGACATGATATAACGTCTAACAGCCTCAGAAAACCAATAAATTATCATCATCCCCTACAATTGATTCCCCTAACTTCCGACCGCCAAACATCTGACACATCACTTCCTTTTGCACACAAAAACAACTTTAACAAACAAGAAACCGTATTAAAAACAATCGAATCTAAAAACAACAAAGAACAACGGATAACAACGTACTTAATTGTTTTGTTTCCTTTTTACACAAATTCAGTAGAATTGTATCGAGGAGTTTTTAATTGGAAGATGAAAGTGGCACTTGATTTATTTATAAGGAAAATGGTTTTTTAAGTGAAAACTTGTTTAGGCATGTTGGGCATTTTTGAGATGGGACTAAACCATTGATTTCGCGACACTGTTACGCAATTTACCGACACCGTGGAGTAAAAGACATCAACGCGTTGATTACCGTGGTACGTAGAGTAAAAGACATCAACGCGTTGATTACCACGGTGCCGATTTTTTTCAAAGTTTTCACTTAACTGTTCCTATGGTTATAGAATAGTCCCATTTAAGGGTGTGAATGTGGACTAACCCCGTGGCCACGAGCTATACGCTCAAGCGATACGTGTCTTGCAACACCGACTGCAGCGAAAACAAATGAAGAAGTGGTTTAGAGCATGCTACGAGTCACCGCGACGGACGAAAATAGGGGCGCGTGTCGCTTAAAGCAAGTCGCTTCGTTCGAGGCCGTGAACGGGGTCTAAGCGACAGAATTTTAAGATTTCGTCTTCGCCATAAAATTATAAAATCGCTGTGATCATTATTCGTGAAAAACAAAGTGATTATGACAATATTTTTACCCCTTTGACCGTTCATTAAAGCGCCTTTTCGTACCCAGGAAAGGATACATCTTCTTAATAAAAATCTTAAAAAACATTAATTTATTCACTGACAGACTAAGAGAATCAATCTGGCTGCTTTTTCCCAACTACGTTGGGATCGGCTTCCAGGCTAACCGGATTTCGTGGAAGCGATCGGCGGCGGTGATCTCTCGCGTCGGGCTCTGATTCGGGCCATGCTACGGAGCGAGAGGAAATGGGAGGCCGTCACCTCCTTCTGCGAAGCAGTAATGCTCGCGAAGGAGGAGACGGAGCGCGTGAGGGAGAGGCAAATTTCGCGCCCTCGCGCCCCTGACCGCCGCAGGAGGAGACGCCCTGGGCGTCGGGAATCACAGGCAGATTTCCGGCCACCGTAGGCGCGGGCTTGCAGACGGTGAGCAATGGGCAGCTCGCCGTCCGATAAGGACTAAGCTCGGGTCGACGGCGCGTTGTGTTCCACGCGCGCCTCAAAGAGATGTCAGCAGAATTGACGGGGTCTGCTAGGGCCAATGCCTGCCGGGGGTTCGAAGAAAACCGATAGGGACATCGTGGCCCCCTGGCAACACGACAACTGAAGGAACACGGGTGGGTTTTAGTCAGTAAAAGTCTGACATGCCCTCCCGCTCCGCCCAGAGCGGGAGAAGTTATTTGATAATTACCCACACAAAAAAAAAAGGCTAACCGGATTGAGCTGAATACTAGTATTTTACATGGAGCGACTGCTTATCCTCCACAACCCAGTTACTAGGTAACAGAATACCCCGTAGTAAGACTGGTTGTCAGACTTTTTGGGCTTCTGACTACCCGTAACGACTGTCAAAGATCTATGTACGAATGACAGCCAGGACCAACGGCTTATCATGCTTTCTGAAGCATGGAGAAGTCTCGATATGTAATGGATGGTCGCCCATCCACGAACCGACAGCGGTAAGTGTAGCTTATCTCCGATCGACCCGTGCGGCTGTTATTATTTAGCTACGAGCCCTTAGAACGGTGCATAAGAATACCTTTATGTTTAAAACTCGGTATTTAAAAACAAAACTATGCCGTGCATAAGTCTCGCAAAATCTCGAAAATGGCTCGACTGATTTAATAATAATAATTAGCCCGTATTGTCCCACCGCAGGGCAAAGACCTCCCTTTCCTTTTTCCAGCCAACCCGATACTGAGCCAATATGAACCAATCCCTCCTATAAGCAACGCATCAAGTTCGTCCCGCCATCTACGCCTGGGAAGACCCACCACCGTTTTTTTGTTTTTTTTGTTTTGTTCGCCTCATTACTTGGGTGGTTTAAAAAAAAATAAAATTAGGAAAAACCTAAAGGAACAGCCGAAAAATCTAAAATGAAATTTTGACAGGACAACGTCTGACGCCTGACGCGTCAGACGTTGTCCTGTCAAAATTTCATTTTAGTAAAAAATAAAATCTTATGAAAAATCCATTTTACTCAATTATACCAATATTATCAAACGCACACAAAGACAAGATTAAGATCATTTATTTTCTCGAGCAGAAAATGGTGGCGTCTCCAATATTCTGTATTCCTGAATGGAGAGGAATCATGAGCTGAATTGATAATACGTTTACTTTACATATTGTAATGCTGTTATCTTGAAATGGAAATTCTACAAATGAAGAATATTTTAACTTACAGGATTTTTTTCAAAGGTCAGCAACCTAACTTAACATAATATAACATCACGCCTGTATTCCCCGAAGGGTTAGGCAGAAGTGCATCTATAGTACACCCACATTTCGCCAGTTAGGTATGTTTAAGTCCCATGTAATAGGGGGCGAACCTATTGCCATCAACCGAGCACTAAACCAGACTGCGAGCTGAGAAATTCCAAATGGAAACACATTAACAATTTTCTTAACCCGGGGATCAATCCTAGGACCTTGATTGAGCTCAGCAGTAGCGCTTGTGACCACTAAACCAACGAGATAGTCAGTAACTTTTGCTGGTTGTATTTTGATTACGAATCAAGATGGGGTGGCAGCGTCGTCGGACCTAATCTAAAGATATTGTTGTCCTCAAATTGCAATGAAAACAAGAAAACCACCTTACAACGTGATTCTGAGAACTAATTTTGCAGCTTTTTCATAGTTACCTTTCTTAGCTCAGACGATAAATTGTACCTAGTGTAAAATATGTGTGGAAAGACCAAAATGTAATTGAAAATATGTGCGGGCTGTACCTATTCGCTGGTTAAAACTACGAATTCGCTGACTAATCAACGTCATCTTTATAAAAGACATAAAAGCGTATAACCTAAAAAAGGATCACAACAACTATAATATTCATTTGTCTAATATCCAACTGAAATAACTTACTACACACAACAGACTGATTATTTTCGTAAAAATAGATTTCTAATTTTATTCTTTTCTCCGATTTTTATCAAAAACAGACACAGAAAATAATGAATCTTAGATAGACTTGGCAAACAATCAAGTTTGGGTTCAAGATAGTATCTTACAAAATAGACACGGTAGACTTAGACAGATCTAAAAACTAGGGGTCGTGGCCAAATTATAACAGCCGCACACGTCGATCGATGATAAAGCTATGCTTACCGCGGTCGGTTCATGGATGGGTGACCATCCATTACATATCGAGACTCCTCCGTGTCTAGGAAAGCACTCTAAGCCGTCGGTCTCGGCTGTCATTCGTAGATCTTTGACAGTCGTTACGGGTACTCAGAAGCGCAAGTCTGACAAACAGTCTTACCAAGGGGTATCGTGTTACCCAGTGACTAGGTTCTTGAGGTCAAATAGACAGTCGCTCCTTGTACTCAAACTTTCGTGATCGACGCAATCAAATGCCTTGGAGAGGTCACAAATATTCCTATGGCGTCTTGAGCCTCTTCCCACGCGATAAAAACGTATCTTAATAAGGTTACACCGATGTCGGTCGTACAACGTCCTTTGGTAAAACCATACTGTTGATCGTGAAGGGTTTTATTTGTGTTAAAATTGATTGAGCATTTGATTCAGCATTACCTTTTCAAACACCTTGCTGAATACCGGCAACACGGATACGGGTCTATAGTTATTGGTGTCTTTACTGTCCTCGGATTTGAAAAGTGGTATTACCTTATTGTATTTAATTATATCCGGAAAGACTCCTTGATCCACACACAAATTAAATATTACGGCTAAGTAAGACGCTATGGTCTCAATTATGAAGGTACAGGCTTTAATGGGCATCCCCAAAGATCTTTTGTTAATTTGATCTTGATTTGTTTAAAAGCTTTTAATACTGTTATGGGGTTAATATGCTTAAAGTTAAATTCAATCGGGCATGCTAAAACGTTGGCCCTGACTAAATCAAAAGAGAGCGAGGGCGAGGAATTTGTAAAATACTGTTATTCAGCTACATCCCAACATAGTTGGGAAAAGGCAGATTGATCGTAAGGTCTAAAAACTGTCAGTTGGTAAATAGACCTTCCACAATATAAAATTAGAGGAAAGAATCCGCCATAATATCTCCTCGGCAAGGGTAGAAACAAAGAATAAGATTAATTACACGAGTAATAGGCCTGTTGTCTTGAAGCCTACAGTTTGTTGCCAGAGTTACGGCGCTCAATATTGGTCCTTTTCTCCGAAATTACACTACTGTTGGGTATATTTATTTTGTTGGGTACACAAGTTTGTATTCTTTGAAGGGATGGGCAGAGGTATTGTACAAACAGAATTAACTAAAAGAAGATTTAGTGAGAAAAATGAAAAGAGTATGCTTAGATGGTTTTGGTCATGTGGAGAGGATGAATGAAAGGCAACTAACAAGGCCGATGTGAATGGAAACGCCAGGAGGGGACGCATTGAAAGGACATATAGTGAGCTTATTGGTGATGTTTTTCAGAAAGGTCAGGCGCATAGTCCTCGCAACCGGCGTGCGTATATGACCAGATGTAGGAAGGTAAACGAAGCAAAAGGAGTATGTAAAGATCGTAGCAGGTGGCGTTCTATGGTTTCTGCTTACCCCATTGGAAAAAGACGTGTGAGTTTATGTATGTATGTGCAAAATTAATTTAAAACACTTTATCTAAGTACAGACAAAAAATTGGTCCTTTAGTCCTAAAGCTTAAAAGAAACGTAAAAATATTGAATGTGCCAAAAGTTATGTAATTTGTATTCTTTGATCGATATGGTAATTTATCCTAAAAAAAGACTCACTTTCCCAATAATATAAGTGCGGATATCACGTAACTGTAATGTAATGTGTTGTACAACATCTTTTCATCCAAAATTCGCGAGCTATCTGGCGTGGGGCTATAAATAGCCCACGCAATCGAGAACACCTGGCCTGCGCGAATTAAATGAGTAAACAGTTTGATCACACCGTTCCCAGCGATCCGGATTAAAAGAATTGTAAGATGGAGAATGAACTCAACTCTTTTCTTAAAGATTGGCCACAAACAGCGTGTATCGTGTGTGGTCATATTGAAGGGTCGATCGATCAGGTTAAGCTACGCTTGCCGCGGTTGGTCCGTGGATGGGTGACCATCTTTACATACCGAAACCCCTCCGTGCCTCGGAAAGCACGTTAAGCCGTTGGTCCCAGCTGCCATTTGTAGATCTTTGACAGTCGTTACAAGTAGTTAGAAGCCAAAAAGTCTTGACAACCAGTCTTATCAAGGGGTATCGTGTTACCTAGTAACTAGGTTGTGGAGGTCGGATAGGCAGTCGCTCCATGTAAAATACTGGTATACAGCTGCATCCAGTTAGACTGGAAGCCGACCCCAACAAAGTTGGGAAAAGGCTAGGCAGATATAGGTTAGGTTAGGGTATATTGAAGGGTAGTCAAACTAAATCACTTTCTCCATGGTGACTTGGAGGGAAATGTCATGTAACATGTTGATTTGATACCATATGTCATGGTGTCATTCGTGATATCATACTATATGCTAAACAAAAACAAAATGTATGTATACAGATGGATTATTACAGAGAGTTCCAATACATATTACCATACGGCATACAAAAAAGCATTAGAATTTTAAATCATATATTTGAATATACATATATAACCGAAGGGTTAGGCAGAGGTGTACTGATAGTACACCCACATTTCGCCAGTTATATCTAAGTCCCATGTAATAGGAGGCGAGCCTATTGCCATCAACCGAGCACAAATCCGGACTCTGGGCTGCTACTGAGAAATTCCAGATGGAAAAACCCTATAACACTTTGCCCGATCCGGGAATCGAACCCAGGACCTCACACTCAGCAGTAGCGTTTGCGACCACTAAACCAACGAGGCAGTAGCAGTGGTATTGTAATAACGTTCTCGTAAACGGCTCTAACGATTTCGATGAAAGTTGCAATATAGGGGTTGTCGGGGGCGAAAAATCGATCTACCTAGGTCTCATATCTAGGAAAATTCGTTTTCTCCGTATTTTCACCTCGGTCGCCCAAAGCTTAGAACAAGATGGCTACCTTAGAATAATAACATGGCAGCATGGAATTAGTATGAACTATCATATACTAATGAGCATTCTCTATTCTCACCCGAGCTGAGCTCGGTCGACCAAGTACTAAGTATACATTAATTTGAACAGGTAGAGCAGAACTCTAATGGCACTGTTTTTGAGAAAAGGTCTAAGGATCGTTGGCAGGCCAATAGCCAGGTGGGTGGACGACTTACAGAAGATCGCGAGTAAGACCTGGATGAGACTCGCACAGACCAGGAAAGCATGGCGCAGAAGGGAGGAGGCAGCAATGGGTGGAACAAGGCTGCCAATCTTGATGATGATTATTACAATTTCTAACAGAAGGATTTAGTACTATGAAAACAATATTTTTTTCTCAGTTGAAGCAGGAAAAGTACCAGATAAGAAAACAACAGAAAAATTCAACGTGACTCCAAAACTGCAAATAAAATTGCGTAACAAGAAATTCTGTTAACTCAACCCCTCATTTCAACTTTCAACCCTGTCGATACACGTGATTCGCTACTTGTAGAAACTTTTAACCCTTTACAACGTGACTCTGGTTATTAGGTAACCCTTTGAAAAAAGACTCTGCCAAGTGCGTGCCCGGGCCCTGTATAAGGTTTCGTAGGGAGTAAGGACTATGATTGTTTCCAAGCCAAAATAAGGTACCAAACTTTTTTTACTTTAAAAGGAAAACTGGAAATTAAAAAAAAAAAAAATTCAGTTCCTAGACCCATATTAAAAACAATACACAAATTTGTCAATATTATAAGTGTCACCATTTGAGACACAGAAAAATGTCAGATCAAATCAATTAATGTCAAAAGCACACAACAAAATTAAATTGAACAATAAATTAAATAGTTATCATCATCTGCCTAGCCTTTTCCCAACTATGTTGGGGTCGGCTTCCAGTCTAACCGGATGCAGCTGAGTACCAGTATTTTACATAGAGCGACTGCCTATCAGACCTCCACAACCCAGTTACTGGGTAATACGATACCCCTTGGTAAGACTGGTTGTCAGACTTTCGGGCTTCTGACGACCCGTAACAACTGTCAAAGATCTACAAATGACAGCCGGGACCAACGGCTTAACGTGCTTTCCGAGGCACGGAGGGGTCTTGGTATGTAAAGATGGTCACCCATCCACAGACCAACCGCGGCAAGCGTAGCTTAACCTGATAGATGGACCCGTGCGGCTGTCATTACTTAGCCACAAGCCCCCCCACAATAAATTAAATAATAATTTAAGTTATATGTCAGAAATAAAAATTTAAATTATAATATTCATAACATTAACAAATTAAGCACTAGCAATATGCCTGCTACAACAGTGCCCAACGTAGGGGCAATCTAGTCGTTGAGCAATCATCGCCAGGACAGTGTTGGAGCTAGCCCGCACCCTGCGCACCAAGGACGCGCACCGCTTGCGCATGGTGGCGTGAAAACAGTCGGTGCGCGCTGCCGCAAACATGCCCGAGGCGCTGCAGAAACGGGGCAGCCCCAACACTGCCCTGAACGCGTTGTTATATTGAACACGAAGGGCACTGTAAGCAGCTTGTGAGTAAGATGCCCATAGGCTACACGTGTATAGGGAGGTGCAGAAAGCTTTGAAATTGCACAGTTATTTGTCTGGTTTCAGGAACGTTTTGTAATGAATCCACTGTTAGAAGAATGTTTAGTTAAACCATTCATCTCTGAGGTCATCACCATTCTCCTGTTCTTATCCCAATATATTTGTGGTCGGCTCAACATGTCTTTATCTTCCATACTCATCCAGCGAAAACAAAGTAATAACGCGTGCGGGCGATGCGATGCGACACGGTGGATCGGGGTAACAAGAAATGTCACGCGGATGAAGTCGCGGGCAGAAGCTAGTAATAATTATAAAGAGGTAATGTGAGTTTATATGTAGGGGGTAATCTTCGGAACTTTTGATTCGATTCCGAAAATTCTTTCACGAATATGAAGCTATTATTGCCGATTGTCATAGGATATATTATTTTATTTTTCACTATACTATTTTTCATAGGATAGGACATATTACAGAGCAGTGGTGGCCCAGTGGTAACGGCCACGACTTACGAGTTGTAGGTCGTCGGTTCGAACCCAGACATGCGCTTTATTTTGTGTAAATTATTTCATCACCACTGCTCTCAAAACGGTGAAGGAAAATATCGTGAGGAAACCAGCATGTCCTAGAACCGAAAATTCGAAGACATGTGACATCTACCAACCCGCACTGGGCCCGCGTGGTGGATTACGACCCACTCCCTCTCACAGAGATGAGGCCTGTGTCCCAGCAGTGGGAACATTTATAGGCTAATGATGATGATGATGATGATATTACTTTAGGTTAAAACAGAAAATTTCACGTGGATGAAGTTGCGGGCAAAAGCTAGTGTGAGAATTAAAGGCATAGTTTACGTGTGCCCCGAAATATTAGAACCAATTAGGTATAGATCTAGCCAATATTCAAACTACATATTTGAAGTCGATGGTACATAGATACTAGTAAAGGGCGATCGATGAACTATTTATAGGAAATTCGGTATTGAGTAAATAAAAGAAAAATAGGCGTGGGTTGTGTTTACATAGACTAAATTGATACGGTTTTTAGGGTTCCGTACCCAAAAGTAAGTAGCCTATTACTAAGTACCTTTTCGTACGTGCCGATTGCCGGGCAGCCGGTGCTGGGTTCCCCGGCGGCTAATTGTATGGGCATGTCCTTCGCCGGTATGTGTGGCAACCGGAACGTATGAAAAGGCACTAAGGCCCCGCTGTCCGTCCATCCAACTGTCACAGGGTTGTATATTTTGAACCGTAATAGGCAGATACTTGACATATTCAGAATGTGTGAGTACATTTTTTATTTGTTGTACTCACTATGACCACTATAACAACAAATAAAAAATTAAAGGGGTCCCCATACAGAAAACGTGTTTCTTTTTACTAAATTATTTAAAAACATCATCATCATCATTTCAGCCGAAAGACGTCCACTGCTGAACATAGGCCTCAAACTCAAACTCAAAGCATTTATTTCAAATAAACCAATTACAGGTAGGTACTTTTGAATTGTCAAGGGGTCGGTCAGTCAGAAAAATGAAGCTAGTTGCCCATTCCAAAGCGTAGTAAGTTCCTATGGAGAAGAACGAGCAAGAAACTCCACGGAGACTCTTTTAAATCAAAAAATGGTTACAAAATATTGGCTACATCAAGCACCTCCAAGCACCTCCACTTCGACCGATTCTGTGCTTTCCGCATCCAGCTGATTCCTGCGGCCTTCACAAGGTCATTGGTCAATCTTGTGGGAGGCTTTCCAACGCTACGTCTTCCGGTACGCGGTCGCCACTCCAGAACCATTCGGCCCCATCGGCCATCCGTTCTTCGAGCAATGTGCCCTGCCCATTGCCACTTAAGTTTGGCAATTCTTCGGGCTATGTCGGTTACCTTGGTTCTCCTGCGGATCTCCTCATTTCTCATTCGATCACGTAGGGAAACTCCAAGCATAGCCCTCTCCATTGCCCTTTTAAAACATATACAGTTTTAAAATATATCGTTTGGTGGTACGGAAACCGTGTGCGAGTCCAACTCGCACTTAGCCGCTTTTTAGCTGTTCGTTCTACTAAATAATCGAGCGTAAAAACCGATTAATTAATTATTTCATTCGCCAATTAGTTGTTAGTACCCACGTTGGATTTAGCAGTGACCGCCTCTCCCTAAAGTTTTCCGGCAAAAGGACACTTAGTACGGGAAACAGAATTTTCGTTTTTTTCGTTTAATTTTAAGTAGATGATGTTAGATGAGTTGGATCCACTTGGTGGCCACGTCAATTGCGGTATCAGTGGCTATTTTTAAGTCCTCGGAAGTGCAGGTGTATGGGCACTTTGGACACTCCAACATGTGGGACATGGTTTGGTCAGGAGCACCACATTCGCACTGGGTGTCACTTGGGTCAATAATTCCCATTTCGCTGGATCGTTTCGTTTTTTTAACAAAGAAAAAGTGGGGAAAAATTTGGTAATCTTTTAGATCCTCCATATCAATTGTACGTTACTTTCCTATTTTTAACCGACTTCAAAAAAAAGGAGGAGGTTCTTACTTCGTCGGGATATTTTTATTTTTTTTATGTATGTTCCCCGATTACTCGAAGACGGCTGGACCGATTTGGAAAATTCTTTTTGTTTGAAAGGGTATACTTTCAAGTTGGTCCCATTGTCATTTGGTCACGATCTGATGATGGGATCTTGGAGAAATCGAGGGAACTCTTCAAATATTATAGGCACATCTATAGCGATTTGGATATTTTTGGTGAGCAGTTGACATAAGGCTATTGTAACTTAAATAAATTACAAACCAACCCAATAAAAAGTGAAAAAAAAAACTTTTTACAAAAAATACAACCGACTTCTAATACTGATCCAAAGACACCAACTTCCGAAATTAAAGTTATTTTTACTTTGTAGTTTGGAAGTCGGTTGTATTTTTTTGTAAAAAAGTTTTTCAAAGAAGCCTTGTTCCACTTGATAAAATTAAAGACTGATACTAATATAAACACAAGTCCTAGAAAGACGTGGTGAAATGACTAGCAGGGCTATCGGCTATTTGATAGGCAACAGCCTTGCTGGAACCGTACCACGAAGGCTGGTTTGACGTGGCGCAGACAAGAGTTCCTGGAAGGACTTGGGGGAATTCAAATTCATTTATTAATTTTGTGAACATAGGGTAAAAGATTATACAGCTGTTACAAATAAATATCGGTCCATACTACGTCCCGCCAGAAGGCATACAAAATTGTTTAGGTAAATAGATAGGTAATCAAATGTAACATTAACAAAATAAAAAGTCAAGGTACATGACACAATTTCATGCCAATAATAATAAAATGTCAATAAATTATGATGGCACATAAACAGATAGGTATTTAGTCACATTCTCTTCTAAAATAATAAATTAAATAAAAAGAATAAAAATGTCAATATGAAATAATTATTAGAATATTACCATAAGGGAGCAACATTTCAGCAAAAGAATTTCTCTGATAAAAACTCAGTCACACTGTAGTACACCTTCATCATCATCATCAGCTTATAAATGTTCCCACTGCTGGGACACAGGCCTCCTCTCTATGAGAGGGAATGGGCCGTAATCCACCACGCGGGCCCAGTGCGAGTTGGTAGATGCCACATGTCTTCGAATTTTCGGTTCTAAGACATGCCGGTTTCCTCACGATGTTTTCCTTCACCGTTAGTACACCTTATCCTTTAAAAAATTACGTAGTCTACTCAAACACAAACAAATAAAACAAAATCTATACAAATAAATAAAATTAAAGAGTCTGTTTGTAATGTCAAAATAACAATTTTTTACTAAATGCATATAAAAGTATATACGGGACATGTAATAAAAAAACAATAAAAAGATTTTTTTTTCGGTCTGTCTGTCGTCTGCCTATTTGTTCCGTCTAATCTCCGAAACGGCTGAACCCATTTTGATGGGACTTTCACTGGCAGCTATACAAATAAATAAAATTGATGTATGGAATTCCACGCGGATTTAGCTAATAGACATTTAAAAAAAACCGGCCAAGTGCGTGTCGGACCACGCACAATGAAGGGTTCCGTAGTTGGGATGAATTTATCCCAAAAACAAACTTAACTTTGTAGTTGAAAAATATGTTCTCCCATACGGAATGTATGGGAAAACATGTTTTTGCAACTGCAAAGTTAAGTTGGTCGATTATTACTCATTAACTTGTAAAGCCTACTTAGCTGTGATAGTTTTCCTTTTAATTTTGTTATATAAACTACTGTTGTGATTTTTTTCACATACCCAAAACCAACCATTTAGCCGGCAGGGGGGGGGGGGGACACTTGACTCTAACAAAAATTAGCACTTTAAAGCTTAATATTTCGCAGACGGATCCCTGAATCCGAAAATGGTTTTCACAAACTCACAATGTTTTTGAAGGACCTTTCCAATGATACCCCTCAGTATGGGTTAAAAAAATTAAAAAAAAACATCACCACTTTACGTGTATGAGAAGTACCCTAAAAAAAAATGTTTTTCATAATTTTGTTACCACTTTGTCGGTATAATTAATATGTATACCTATGCCAAATTACAGCTTTCTAGTACTAAGGGTCTCGGAGCTAGACCGCGGACAGACAGACAGACAGACAGACGGACATGACGAAACTATAAGGGTTCCTTGTTTACTACGGAACCCTAAAAACCAACGAATTATACGAACTGATGAAATTTGTTAAATACGAACTAAGATATTATATTGTGTTAATAACTACGAATACTGTGGTGCATGCTGTGTTTTTCTTGAAGTAATTTGGCGCTTAGTCTTCTTATGTTTGCAATGTAAAAATTAAGTATTAAGTTACCTAGTAATTTTTCAAAAACTCCAGGAAATAGACAGATACTCAATTACTTTGAAATAATATGGAGCAGTGGTGGCCCAGTGGTAAAGGCCGCGACTTACGAGTTGTAGGTCGTAGGTTCGAACCCACACAGGCGCTTTACTTTGTGTAAATTATTTCATCACCACTGCTCTCAAAACGGTGAAGGAAAACATCGTGAGGAAACCGGCATGTCCTAGAACCGAAAATTCGAAGACATGCGACATCTACCAACCCGCACTGGGCCCGCGTGGTGGATTACGGCCCACTCCCTCTCACAGAGAGGAGGCCTGTGTCCCAGCAGTGGGAACATTTATAGGCTGATGATGATGATGATGAATATGGAGCAAAGCATTTATCTTGCTTGAAGAAATTACATAGCAGTCCAGATTAAATGAGTGACACGTCATTTGTTATTACAAATGAGTCTGTGAGAAACACTAAACTTATTCTCAATTTGAAACGTCATAGCTATCCTGTTGGTCTGCGTCCCTCTAGCTATTTCTGTGCAAAAAATCAGAATAACCCGTTGTTTCGTATTAGGTGGACACCTCACATGACCAGAGAGCTGGCTCGTTCTTTGGCCAAAGAATTAGCATTGCCATTCGACGTGGCAATGTTGCCAGTCTTCTGGACATGTTTCCGGATGAAAGCGATGCGGGTGAATACTTCGACCCCTAAGTGTCGTTTTGTTTTTGTATTTATTTTTATAATTAGTTAGTTAGTCATTTAATTAGTACCTAGTGTAAATAGTTGTATTTTTGTTTTATAACAATATTTTGATTTAAAAGAGCGTCCGTGGAGTTTCTTGCCCGTTCTTCTCCATAGGTACCTACTACGCTTTGGAATGGGCAACTAGCTTCATTTTTCTGACTGACCGACCCCTTGACAATTCAAAAGTACATGTAATTGGTTTATTTGAAATAAATGCTTTGAGTTTGAGTATTAAATATTGTAATACATAGTATGGTAAATGATATAGACAGTAAATATCTTTGAGACTATATGTGTAGAACTGTTATTTCAGTTTCCTTTTCTATTTTTGCATTGTACAATGTCATACATAATACTAGATAAAACTATATAAAAACTGTTCAGAAACAAAAATGTATTTTATCCGCTTCAGAAGTATACCACAGTGATAATATATGTTGGAGTCGGCTTCCAGTCTAACCAGATGCAGCTGAATACAAGTATTTTACATGGAGTGACTGCCTATCTGACCTCTATAACCCAGTCTGCATGAATAGCACGATACTATACAGGGTGGCAGGGACATCGACGCGAAAACTGTTACCATAGAATCAGTACATGATTCTGAACCCCTGCGTTGAAATTTTTCGTCATCATCATCTACCTAACCTTTTCCCAACTATATTGGGGTCGGCTTCCAGTCTAACCGGATGCAGCTGAATACCAGTATTTTACATGGAGCGACTGCCTATCTGACCACCACAACTTACTTACTAGGTAACACGATACCCTTGGTAAGACTGTTTGTCAAACTTTTGGGCTTCTAACCACCCGTAATGACTGTCAAAGATCTACAAATGACAGCCGGGACCAACGGCTTAATGTGCTCTCCGAGTCATGGAAGGGTCTTGGTATGTAAAGATGGTCACCCATCCACGGACCAACTGCGGTAAGCGTAGCTGAACCTGATCGATCGACCAGGCTGTTAACCACAAGTCCCGCAACAGGCCCCCGGCAACAGGGCAACCGAAGGAACACGGGTGGGTTTTAGTCAGTAAGAGTCTGACACGCCCTCCCGTTCCGCCCATAGTGGGAGAAGTTATTTGATAATTTCCCACCCACAAAAAGGGGTTTATTTAATCATTTCTCATAAAATAGTTTGAGGATAAAAAGACCCAAGACCATGATACGGTTCAAAGGACCAAATAGAATAAAAATAATCCGTTCTTTGAATCCTTGCAGTAAAAGGATACCGTAGCAGTTTTCCATTCAATTAGCTAGGATTGCTAGAGTAACGATACTTAAGTATGTCCAGCGCTCTCTTAGTACTCAATTACTCATTCAATTAGGCAACACCTAAATAAAAGCGAGGAATTTTCATGTTTCAATGCTAAGCCGAGCGTTGAAAATCACACAGCGCGCTTTTTTGTTCAGGCATTTATTTAGGAGTCGCTTAGTGTTAGTGAAAACGGACATCAGCCTTACAATCACCCTGGCTGTCTGGTAACGTTAAAATATTTGTACATATATGAGCATCATGTTTCTATCCCATAATTATCTATCATTGCTTCATTTTTAATTCAGTATACGTATTGTAGTATAGTAATTTTATTCCAGGTACATCGTATCACATATTATTATTAATGTATACAATATATTTTAAAAGAGTAACTACGGAGTTTCTTGTCCAACCTTTTGGAAGAGGCGACTAGAATCAATTCTATATTCTTGAAAGTTTGAAGTTCAAAAGTGCCATTTATGAATTTAAATAAATGATTTGGTATTGATTTTGAGCCAACACAAAAGAAGAATTCAATAGAAGAATAATAATAATTGTAGGTATTATCAGCATCATTAACAAATAAATTACCAAGTTCCAATTCAGCTTCAGCATCTTCGGAGATAGTCTCCATGACCCGCTCAGTGCATGGCTCGAGTTCGCGCGCGAGCGTGCAACGCGCGCGCCCGGCACGCCGCGCGCACTCCCCGCACGTCGTCAGCAACAACGTGGCTGTTGATGCGCGTCTCGAAGAAGAAACAACAACGTCACTGTTGTTACGGAGAGGTCACTGAATTACACATCACTGAGTTGTTGCACTTAACTGGTGAGGCTTTTGAGGTGTTGCACTTAACTGAGTTTTTTTGCACTGCTATTTAAAATTATACTTTTGTTGTATATTGCACTTTTTGCGTGTTTATTTGGTGCTCTTTTTAGTGTTTATGCGAAATGTTTTATTTTCTTGAGTTTGGTGTTTTAAAATTATGTTTTCAAGCTTTTGAGGCTCTGATATGATTGGGTTTTTCAGTTTTGTTTTAAGCTACCTGAGGTATTAAAAGAGAAAGCTAGTTTTCCGTTATAATAAAAGAAGGACAAAACTACGTAAAATTATGTAATAAAACACTTACTTATCTACTGAGTTTAGTTTCGATCGAAAATTAGTAGAAATTATTTAAGCCACAGAGGAAAAAAAATTGTGCCGTCGATGTAGTTATACTTACTTATACCCTAACAGAATCCGAAACCAGTTGGTTGAGCTTTCAATAGAAATTATAGCTCAACACAATAACTCGTTGAGCTTTTACAGTCGTTCCTTATAAGTTCGTTCCCACAACAATCAAACTCGTTCAAGAATACGAGAACGTACGAGTACGTTCTCATATTTCTATTCCCTGTTTCTATAAGTTACCAATCGTTATTGGTAACTTACCAAGTCACGTTTTGGTAATAATAATCCGTTTTCAGAAACAAGTTTAAATCATAACAACTTCCCGTTTACAAAATAACAGCTGAACGATGGATGTACCATAAAAGTAAAAAGTCTAAAGAAAAACACTACAAAGTGAACAATAACTTTAATTTGTGAAGTCGGTGTCTTTAGTTTTGAATTTTCGTTTTTTGCCATCGACTTCCGAATAATTTTTCACTTTTTAATTGTGGTACCTACAACACAAATTCGAATACCACTACCTGCTTTGTAAATAACAGTGACAGGAACTCATCATATCATCCACATACTAAGTAGGAAAAAAAAAATCGAAGAAGCTAACTCAAAAACTACCCAAGCAAAGTTAATAAAATTTATATGGACCTCTGAAATATGACCTACTAAGCAAAAAAAGAATCATCAAAATCAATTCATAATTGGCGGAGTAATCGCGTAATAACAAACATACAAAAAAAAAACATACAGTCGAATTGAGAACCTTTTGGAAGTCGATTAAAAACACGTAGATAACAAAATCACGATAGTTAACACTCGAAACTTCTTACACTAAACTCAAAAATTTGGTATGTTTCTAACAAAGAGTTTTAAGATACAATATAGAGGCTATCAGAAGAATATTATAGAAAACCTGTGATCCCATTACACGAGCCTTTCTCATCATCATAGGCCTATCATACTATTGGTGTACAACTTTTATTTTCTCACCTACCACGCCATCGTGTGAAAACGAACACTCGCTTATTGACGTGAGACGCAGGTGATAATTACTTGAACATGCCATGTATTTCAACATGTGTTAAATGGTCACAACACTATTAGAAATTCTTACTTCATTACGTAATCATTGGAAGATACTAATCTCTTTTTGAAATTATGCTCGGGCACATGGCATGTGGCTTGTGTGTGCGCTTGCAGTGGTGGCCCCGTGGTGTGACTTACGAGTTGTAGGTCGTGGGTTCAAATCCAAGCAGACACTAAAGTGTAAACTTCGTGTAAATTATTTCATCACCACTGCCTTCAAAACGATGAAGGATATCATCGTGAGGAAGCCAGCATGTCCTATTCAAAGATATGTGACATCTACCAATACGCATTGAGCCCGCGTGGTGGTTTATGGCCCACTCCCTCTCACAGAAAGGAGACCTGTGTCCCAGCAGTGGGAACATTATAGGCTAATTATGCTTATGCATGGCTTGTAGCTTTGATTATTATAATCAAAGGACTTGTAGTATACTAAAACTGTTATGCTCAGAGATTTTCTGTCCATCTTTTCCTGCCTGTTACCTACTTATGTCTATACTCCGTTTGAAATAAGATTAGACATTTAACTAAACCTTTTTTGCAGTCCGTTCAACCGATTTTAACTTCTATTGCGTTGGTGGCATGACAAATGACAGCTGCAGTAAACAGTTTGTAACCACTTTTTTTTGCTTTTAATGCCATCCTTATGCCTACGGTATAGAAGTCAAAATCGGTTGAACGGACTGTAAAAAAGGTTTGTTTAAATGTCTAATCTTATTTCAAACGGAGTATAGTTTTAAGTAACAAAACTAATTTAGAATAAAATAAGCCATATAGTGCCGTTTCTGTCACTCATAGCTGTGTCTCTTTCTAACGCTCGATGTCATCTTAAACTACTGTAATAATACATTTAAAAAAAAATACATTCCGTGGACGGGCTCCCAATCTTATTTAAGACAACTTCTCACTAGTTGACACTAATTTAAAGCTAGCAATGCTCAAAGACAGGACAACCAATAAAATTGGCATAGACATAACTGTGTTGTTTATGTAGGAAGATTGGAAAACAAAACTTGAATCCTCCATATGGTATGGGACAATATAAAATACCCCTAATTTTAGAAAGAAACAAAAATAACGATCTTACCAAAGCTGATGATGATGATGAACAAATTTCAAACTTAAACAGGATCAGAATAGTAATCAACGAACAAACAAGATTGACGCACAAATCAGCTGACAAACAATGATAGAATCACTGACAGTCAAATAACATACTGTCATACAGCGACCATGAGATGTACTTTAATTGTATGAGCGCCGCTGTTAAGTACAGCCACAGAATAGATAGGTACAGAAGACCTTCTTCGTACAACGACCGAAAATGCACGCTCACATAGACACGCGTCTATGTAGGGGAGTGAGAGCAAGCGCAACTGGAATTGCTGTATGTATATACTAAAGTAAAGTACTTTATGAAAGTGTAAACATAATCTGTTCAGGTAAAATTTTACGCAATCACTCACTAAAGGGAATTACTAATACGTTTATCCATATTTAGAAACTTTTAACTTTATAACACACCATTTTTTGCAATAATTATTTTTATGAGTTCAAAAGTCATCGACGAAAATATTGATGTTATAAAACTAGTGTCAAATAAAAAACATATTATAAGTAATTTAAAATAAGAATTTCGGGTTTAAGTGTTCAAATAATCAACTCAATTGGCAGTCACAGATACGTGTTCTGATCCATTTATTAACATTTCATCAGATTATTTGACAACTGACCATATGCGTCTATGTGTGCGTGCGCCTATTTTCACTCGTTGTATGATCCTGACCTTCTGTACCTATATATTTTGTGGTTCCGCACGTAGCCTACTCGTGCCATCAAGGAGAATTAGCTACTAGCACGTCCGACCATTATATTACGCTTAGTTAATGAAGATATGTGCTAGGACTTTCAGGAGCCTACCGTTATGAAGGTAAATTAGATAATATTTCGGTTAATCGAGTTTGCGTTGGATCTTCGTGGCATTAGCTAGCAAATCCTTGGCAAGGTTGTGAGAAGGGATACAAGGAAAGCGTTTGGATTCTATGTTTAATTATTAATTTGTATTCTAATATCATCAGCAATTTATCGATTGTTGTTGCGTGATGAATTATTGATGACGTAATAATATATCTTCAGTAGATAGAAAAATATTCTAGTTTGTAGAAACTTATTGAAACTTAAAATTGCTTTCATTTCTTAAATATAGTTGATTACTGAAGACGGAGGAAATCTTTTAACTGCATTGGACAGTGGATGAAATTATCTGAAAAAGAAGGGGAGTCACCGTCCGAGATAGCTGGCGAGTAAGCAAGCTGAAGTGGCAATGGACAGACCATGTTTGTTGAAGGACCGATGGCCGGTGGAGCAGATGAGTTCTGGAGTGAAGACTGCGTATCGATATACATAGCGCGGGACCGTCAACACAAAGGTGGCTTGGACAAACTGGATGGCGTGATGTGAAAGGCGGAAGACAGGGTATTGTGGCGTTGTCTGGGAGAGGCCTATGTCCAGCAGTGGAATGCAAAAGGCTACGTTGATTGGACAGTGGGATGATACAAAAGGTGAAAAAAATTACTATTTCAACATAGTTTTGTTCTTCCCTTGAAGAGTATGACATAACAAAGTAATTAAAACTAGAGCATGAAGTGGAGTAATTAGGCACATCGCAACGACAGCTCATAAACAAATAATAAAAGGACAGTTAACACGTCCATCCATGGCCGTACATAATAAAACAAACAACACTGTCGCTCTACCGCCTCGTAAAGAAACTAACATTAAAATTTATATTGGGTTAATTGGAAAATTTTACGAAATTTTTTACAGGTCATCCAAATAGTTGTAAACTTGCGGTTTTTAATTTTAGTACCGTGATCTCATTTTTATCCGGGAATTAATAAACATTGTATATTAAAAAGCTGTCGCCTTGCTCTAATTATAATGAGCTATCAAAAGCAGACAGGTTCTAATAGCCATAGAAAATGCTATAAAATCTAGATATACATTATAATTATCTTTGAAGATCAAACAAATCTAGAAGGAAGTAGTTAATAACACTGCTAACATTCAAGTCATAAATAACGATAATGATGATCATGAACCTAAAATCTGACCCAGTAAAAGTAAAAAAGGACAGTCAAAGTCAAAACACTCTTTTCCAGTACAATGACTTTATAACACAAACACAACTATTTTGGAAACGTGAACGTCAAAATTCCAAAGCGAACGTAACAATACAGACATCATCTGCTTATCTATCTGAATGCAGCTGAATACCAGTATTTTACATGAAGCGACTGCCTATCTGACGTTCACAACCCAGTTACTGGGTAATACACCTCTTGATAAGACTGGTTGTCAGACATTTGGGCTTCTGACTACCCGTAACGACTGTCAAAGAACTACGAATGACAGCTGGGTATGTAATGGATGATCATTCATCCACGAACCGATCGCGACAAGCGTCGCTTAATCTTCGATCGACCTGTGCGGCTGTTATTATTTAGCCTCGAGCCCCTCGAGTCAAAATTCCAAAGAGCATGTAACAATATCAAACGTCAGTTATAATCTGAAACCATTCAGTGTGTGGCCGCGGAGGAACGTGCCAAAATTAGCGTGTTGCATCGCATCAACTTTAAGTGCATCGCCTAAATTTACGCTCATAGCATTGTTTGTTACAGGGTTGACTGGCAAATGTATAGATTTAGGCCGTCTTCTACACATTCTCGTACATACATCCATAAACTCACGAATTCTGCCCAAACTACAGAACGCCACCTGCTACGATTCTTACAAACTCCTTTTGCTTAGTTTACGTTCATACATCTGGTCATACACGCACGCCGGTTGAGAATATTACACACCTGACCGTCACCTGGCCGTCTTCTAATATCACTAAGCGATAAAACTGCCCATTGTATCACACTTTGTCACTTTCAAAGTTTTTAGTTAAAAATAATCAGTAATAGCCTGATCATGAGCGGTCAATCTGTTTTTGCATGGACCAAAAGACCAGAATTTTATTCATTTTGTAATAGACGCTCTTCAATATGTTAACCGAATTGCGATGTTTTATTAAGAACCAGTTGACCAAAAATTCTATCTGGTCCTTACCTCCGAATATTATTTCCTCTGATCATTATGTCTTTTCAAAATAGTCACCTATTTTATTGTTGTGTTGTTCTTAAGATTCGCCAACCTTAGATATGAGACCGCTGCAATCGATCAACAGCACCCAACAATATTCTCTTGATACATCGCGTGGGTTTCACGGTATGTAAATGTACGGAGAAAGCTATATTTATATGAATTTCCGTGTTTAAAGTTATGACGTTATCAGTATTGTTATACAAAGTTCTTGACCGCGTGCATTTGTGTTCTGACGTTCTGACATTAATCTTGAATAGTGATCCAACCAACGTCATACCAATGATTTTCAAATCAAATTTAAAGACGTACGCATTCAAGTAAAATTTTCTGAATGGTATAGTAGGGGCTCGTGGCCAGCTAATAATAACAGTCGCACGGGTCGATCGAAGTTATGCTTGCTGGGGTCGACCGTGGATGAGTGACAATCCATTACATATCAAGACCCTTTCGTACGATACACAGGGTACCAATGTTTTGCTTAGCACTAACGTACAAAATTATGACAGATGTCGAAGACAGTATCAAGAGAAAGATTTCAATTAACAATGCATGTAAGACACCGTAAAAGAAGAAGACCTTGGTAAGTCTTCTTAGCCGTCGATGGCAATCTAAATGAAGTCGGCCCATAATTTGGCTACGAGCTGACTCAGGAATCAAGTTGGCCGGCGCAAGGAAAACCTGTTCAGGTGGAGATTCACAGACGACTCCACCCTGGAGTGTAAATGTGGTGATATTCCACAAACAATGAGACATTTAATATTGTGTCCAGTGTGTTGTTGTTTGGGACTGATGGACGCTACGGAATGTGGCAAAAAAGTACCACAATTAAAATGTCAAAGCTATTAAATCTTTTCTGTACCTAAAGGAAGACATAACAGGAGAACACATTACAGTTGTAATAAAGGTTAGAACCAACGAATCGCTTTTGTACGTGACGGTTTGAAACGACGATGCCACGTTTATTGCAGTATTTAATACTGACATAAAACTGTAAGACTATCTTGTAACGATAAATTACAAAGCTGTACATGTACAAAAGATATTATGTTTCTCAGTATCTCTTTGCACAGGATTTCTTCTCAATTACTAGGAAAGTTAGTCTTTTGCAAGTTTAGTTTAAATATTCCTTTCTGGGTTCCTACATTATGTAGTACAGTCGGTGGACCGAGTTAAGAGACCACCGTATCAAGCAAATTACTAGGTAAGGTGAATGCTTACAATCTCTGCTCAGTGACTGTTCCTTTGTTTGTATTTTTTTTTCCTATATATTCAGACTCATTAAATAAGTTCCTAGATCAATAACGGTGTATCATAACATAACATAACATCACGCTTGTTTTTCCAAAAGATTATACAGGGATTCACCTATAGTACACCCACATTTCGTCAGTTATGTTTAAGTCCCATGTAATAGGGGGCGAGCCTATTGCCATCAACTGGGCACAGATCCCGACTCAGGGCTGCTACTGAGAAATTTCAGATGGAAAAACTTAATATTGGTGTAGTGTCTTAAATCGAATCGAAGACTACGAGTTCAAATTGAATAGCGATTTATTCCAAGCCATGCCCTTTAAAACTCACAGATAAGTTATCAACTGTTAGTCAAGTTCTTGCATTAATTATGTGACAACATGCAAATTCCCACGGATTGGAAGTTTGGTAAGGAAATCAGATCGTCAACGGAGGAGATATTTTTGGTCCTTTGACATGATTTTCATTCATATTTTATTTATGGAAGCGATTATATTATTATTTAATGTTGAGTATAAATTAGGTTCAGTAACATCCGCACTTAATTGACCCCTTTAGGGGATGAATTATTTATTTATTACAGCATGGAAGACTTACAGCTAAAAAAAACAACAAAAAAGAAAACAATAGTCGACAGAAAGCCAATTACAAGTCTTCACGTTTAGACTTATAATAAAATTTGTGTTGTGAACATACAAAAGCAACAACATATCACTTTATACTATATTTAAATAGTTAAAACGATTAAAATAACCACTTGTGTCTGTAATTCAAAAATGAGAGAGCAAGAAGAAAAAGAAAAATACATTTAGGAGCACTGCAGCATTTAATTTTTATTTAATTATGAAAAATCCTTCCTTAGAGTTTAGTCACAACTTTTCCAAAGTAATTTGTGTGTAGTATATATTCAATTTCTTTATCTGGACAACAAAATATCCATAATGTTAGTAATACCTTAAAGCTAGTGTTAGTAGTATATTATTATTGAGAATGAGATTGAAACATTTTGCACAGAAGATGACCAAGTAAGGCACAAATTTCTCACCTGGCCATCCTCTCCACAAAATGCCTCAAAATGGGAGAATAAAAACTCTCAGACACTGTTTTCAGAATACTGTTGCTACTGGCTCGTGTTCTAGTTACTAATGCTGCGACTTTTTTCGAATGATCGCATAAAAGCCGTCAGTTTGATTCTGTGCAAACATTAACCGGTCTACAGAATCTATAATTTTTTTAGCATCTTCTTCGTCATACAGTTTTTAATAACCAAACGAAATGTGTTTGTACACGAGTCACATAAGACAGAGTACATTCTCCCTAATCCCATCGCGGAAAAGGCTGTCGAGATAATACGACATGACACCACATCTTTATTTTTTCAAAGCACGCGTTATTTTAAACTCCCCTCTGTTATCTCTTTCACTCCATTTCACGACGTCATATATTTATGTATATACATGTATGTATGTAAATAAATATGTGTTCCACAACGACCTATTTTTGTTTCCAAACAATTCCCCGTTCAGGAATTTCCATTTTTGTAATTCCGTCGAGCCCGGTTTTAAATATTTATCTTTATCTTTTATATCTGTGCGACGTCATGAGATTGTTTTTTCTCTTTTTAGAGAGAAAAGCTTTACAAACGGCTAATTGCAGTCGTGAGATTAGCTATTTGAGAATCGCTTAAACACGGTTGTGAAAAAAACTGAAAATTTAAACTTTTTACAAAAAAAATCAACCGACTTCCAAAAAAAAAAACACTCCAAAGCGAAATATAACTTTAATTTTGGTAGTCGGTGTTTAGTTTTGAATTTTCGTTTTTTGCCATCGACTTCCGAAATTAAAATTATTTTTCGCTTTGTAGTGTTTTTTTTTTTGGAAGTCGGTTGATTATTTTTTCTTGTAAAAAGTTTAAATTTTCAGTTTTTAGTTGTGGTACCTATCACAAACAAATTCGAATACAACTGCTATGTAAATAACAGTGACAGGAACTTAAGATATCATCCATATAAAAAAATACAGTCGAATTGAGAACCTCCTCCTTTTTTTAAGTTGGTTAAAAATAGGTACAGGTACTTGGACCGACCGCGAGTAAATCGAACTCGTACCTAATAGCTGTACCACTTTTGACAACACATAAGCGCTACTGCTGAGCTGAGAGATGAGGTTCTGGGTTCAATTCCTAGGTCAGGCAAAAGTGTTATCGGGTTTTTCCATTAAGAATATCTCATTAGCATCTCAGAGTCTGTGTTTGTGCTCGGTTGATGATAATAGACTCGCCCCCTACTACATGGACTTAAACATAACTGGCGAAATGTGGGTACACTTCTGCCTAACCCTTCGCAGAAACAATGCGTTATGTTATGTATTTTCTTGCCGTTTGAAAACAAAAGCAATCGATACTCCTGACTGTAATTCTCAGAATACTTCACAAGTATTATCTAGGCCAAGAGAATAAACGGCGCTCTGTTTTTCTTCCATCTACAGCCCGATCAGACAGAAACGAATGACACACAGTTAAAATCGAAGGAGATCGCATCATGACCTATTTGTAATCGGAAAACCTCGGAAGTGACCCCTGTTATGACTTTACAACCTAGTTTAAAATAGATGCCTCTGTTAACTCTGTTACTTTCATGAATTTTTGACAACTTGAATGGCGTTGCCACTTTGCTCTTCGACTCGCTATTTTGCTCTTTATTTGCAATTAAGACATAGTACTGGAGTCTAGCAAAAATATCAAAATCGTATTACAAAAATATAGTCGTACTCTTTAATTATTTCTCAAAATTAATAAATATGTTTTAATCCCTAATAGAACCGTCCTAAGCAATATGGCAATCAGTAGATTCATCTCCTGATAACAATTGGTTCATCATCATCATCATCATCAGCCTGTAAATGTTCCCACTGCTGGGACACAGGCCTCCTCTCTGTGAGAGGGAGTGGGCCGTAATCCACCACGCGGGCTCAGTGCGGGTTGGTAGATGTCATATGTCTTCGAATTTTCGGTTCTAGGACATGCCGGTTTCCTAACGATGTTTTCCTTCACCGTTTTGAGAGCAGTGGTGATGAAATAATTTACACAAAGTAAAACGCCTGTCTGCGTGGCGTTAAGCGGCCGTTACCACTGGGCCACCACTGCTCTACAACAATTGGTTGGTTACTCAAAACAAATTAAACAAATTACAAGAATTTGAGACATTCTGGAGTTAGAATTGCATAAAGAAGAAATAAAGGAACTATATAGTCAGTTTATATTGACAGTCCTGTAAAACAAGAAGTTAAAGAAGAAATAGAAGAAGAATAATCCTGTACGCTTAGCATGACCAAAATTGAAACGGGTTTTGTCGACGGAAGAATAGACGAAATGACAAAATAAGCAATCAGTCTGTCATTTTGTCTATTCTTCCGTCGACAAAACCCGTAGAGAACCCGTTTCTATGGATGTATGTTACGCGTGTATGAAGGAATATTATGTAGGTAACTATGAGAAATTGCCAGGTGGTGGTGATCAATGCTCGTGACTTCTCGTCTTTACCGACAATAATATGCTGGTGTTATGTTATGTTAGAAGAAGATAAAAATAATAATGATGTTTATGATTGGGATTTTAATTAACTAGGTCCTTAGTTTACGTGTCCAAACATATTTTACATGAACACATAAATAAGCACTAACTGAAAGCATGTCTATTAGTAATAAATAGATGTAATATACGGCAATATATCCATTCTCACAAACGATTAGTGGCATTAATTTAATTGGGGTCAATTGTCAGCGGCGGTGACGAAACACCGCCGTCTTTTCGACATGTTTTATAGATACCCTTGTAGCAGATAGACGAATTTTTTTTGTGTTTTATTTGCATATAAAATCATGTATATTACCCAAGCGGTAATATGACATATTGAGCTTCAGAAGCTTGATGATGCATAATGTGCTGCTTGTGAGTTTTTTGCGCCACTTCTTCTTCCCCGCTAAGATTTATTTCCTTCCTTGACAAGGATAGATTTACATAGTATTATTTCTTCTGATTATTCTTTTTCGCAGCTTAGACACTAGGTAGTTGTGAAGGGTGGGTGTTTTGGGAGACTGTCTTATGTAATTTTGACGGTAAAAAAGTGCTGATTCTCAGCCTAATTTGAATAAATGATTCATGTTTTTGATATGCTATACAACTATACAGGTATGAGTGATAAACTCTCTACAAAGCTGAGGTTTTTCTAACGTGTATGTGCCAAATTAACTATTTCTTCGGTAGATCATGCCGTGATAAAAATGGTGAGCTAGTCAGTAAATTCGTAAAGGGCCTGGGAGCACAATTATTTGTCATTCGCGGAAGCTCTATATAAAACTAATGCATATTTGCGATAAAGATCGATTGCTATCAATTGTTATCACACTTGGTATACAGAAGAAGTTGACTTTTATTTCTAAAAGAATATCTCTTTTCTTAAGTTTTTCCTCCCTTTATAGTCATTCACCCCATGAAGATTAAGGGGATGACCGATTCTTTTCCGGTGGTGAGTCGTTCTTGTTCACAACTTTTGGATGAAGCTTTGACAATCAACCAGTTGGTAAAGGCTGAACAGATAGAAGAATAAACCACTTTGATAGTGTCATTTTACTGCTACTAAATGATTTGTAAAGTTAGCATCAGACGATGCCCGAGAAGGATAAGCAACATCTGCTTATTAAAAGCCTTTGTCAAGGAATACCTTGAATGAACCAAATAAATTAGGTCCTTCTAGACTTATCATAATCAGCTTAGCATACTTTCAGTTTACTTGGTAGTAGTATTTACTTGAAAGTACCAACGAAACTCTTTAATAAATGATAGCCTCCCTTCAGGGATTCCCAGAGCACTTAGTTCAATAGGATCAATATCATATCGAACACTTTGCGGTTATGTATGCAAATAACGTCGATTTCTTATAATGCCAAGTAGGTAATTTCAAGAAAACACACACAAAATCAAAGAAGATCATTAAGTTGAATTACTTTTCATATTCCAGAAGTTACATAGAGTTTTAATTTGAGTCGTACGCGTGTGACACCCACATTTAAAATCCGGCTCGAAGGACCAATAAAAATAAGTATCGAAGGGCACGTTGAATAATTATATTCTGTAAATAGAATCACTTTCTGAGTTTATCTTGCTTGGACATTACTTTTGTGAAAGAAAACATGGTGAGGAAACCTGGACTTAGTCTGAAATCGCCAACCCATCTTGAGCAAGCGTGGTGATCAATGCTCGTGCCTTCTCTATATGAGAAGAGGGCTTTGCCGAAGAATAGGACAATAATAAGTTGGTATTATTGTAATAGTATGATGGTTACCTACTAGCAGCACGTTTCATAAACCCTTTTGATTGATCATGTTGTCAAAACAGTGAACGTCGTAGAATTTATTGCATTCTGCGGTCCTTATCGGTTGCAAACGTCCACTGCTGAATAATGGATCAATTTACTACTAGGATTAACGGGACATTGTTAAGTATACATTGTCATACTTTCACGTCATGAACTATAAATACAATTATGATTATCTTCTTTTGTATTCAGTAGTTTACTCCATCATCATCTGAGTTTTCCCAACTATGTTGAGGTGGGCTTCCAGTCTAACCATATGCAGGTTAAAAACAATATTACATGGAGCGTCTGCCTATCTGACCTCTACAATCCAGTTACTGGGTAACACGATAACATTGGTAAACAACAAACAACAAAATTTAACAACAATTGGTAACACAGGTTGTCATACTTTTGGACTTCTGACTAAAACCCGACCGAAAAACAGCCGCGACCAATGGTTTTACATGCTTTTCGAGGCACGGAGGGGTCTCGATATGTTATCGATGGTCATCCATCCACGAATTGATCGCAGTAAGCGTTGCTTAACCTTCGATCGATTCATGCGGCTGTTATCATTTAGCCACGAGCCCTTCCCTGTCATGAACCATTATGAGAATACATAGTTTTCTACTTTTGTATTCAATGTTTGAATTGCAAATAACAGTATTTCTTTCTCTAATATTTTCTAGACATACAATCGAGAATTCGCGATACCACCTACTCATCTAAACGAAGCCACATTCTCTTAAAACAAATCTTAATGAAATCTGTTATCTCAGCTGTTACTAAAGATAGTGAGGTATTAAACAGACAAAGGACCAACAATTGAGGAGAAAATAGGACTTTTAGTATGTAATTAATATGAAAGGACTTATTTTACAAGCGAAAAATTATGATATTATTAAACACATAACATCACGCCCGTAATCCCCGAAGGGTTAGGTAGAGGTGTACCAATAGTAAACTCACATTTCAACAGTTATGTTTAAGTCCCATGTAATAGGGGGTGAGCCTATTGCTATCAGCCGGGCACAATTCCAGACTCCGGGCTGCTACTGATAAATTCCTAATAACACTATGTCCGACCTGGGAATCGAACCTCAGTAGTAGCACTAGCGACAAAGAGGCAAAAAAAGAATTGCTAATATTTATTTTTCATGCCAGTGTTATTATATTTAAGCTATGAACAACAATGTAAAACTTTTTGGATTGAATACGAGGGTTTTGGTTACTTTTGTATTGTGTGTATTTTATGTCTAGTTTTTTTAGTTTTCTTTCTAAGATAGATGGATTGTGTGAAAAATTCTTTGACTACAAAGGAAGTGAATTCAGAGATGATGACTAATAGAAATACTCTTAGATGAATGGAAGCAAAAGGCGTGCTGCACCGACCCCAAGGAAATTGGTTTTAAATAAACGGGCAAGAGTAACTTTATTCCAAATAGGGCCTATCACAGAAGAGGTCCTCTATTCTCTTCTAATTTATCTTTAAGTTTTGTAAAAGGCGACCAAAGTAAAACAACGTTATGAGGATAGGCAGCAGCGTCTAAATAGCAATCAAATATAAATAAAACACGATGTGAATAAGAAAAGTTTAAAACGTTATTTTGGTGAGACTATTTCTACCGATGTAGTCATCGAATTGTTGTGGCTCTTTAAATAAAACGTTTTTGACCATTTAAAATTAAAAACACAAAAGAAATCTGATACCTATCGCACTTGACAGATATCGGGTCAACGAACGGGGGGGTCTCTACTGTCTAAGTCTGTTAACGAAGATACGTGCCCGTTCGAAAGTAGTAGATCCGTCAAAACAAGTGACAAATTAAATATTTCAAAACACAAAAACGAACGAACGGGCAAAAACACATCGCGAGGAGAGACAACTGTCAAATGGTATTGTCATTCATTCTTAGTTCGGGTTTAGAACTAATCTTATGTCCGTAGGTGATACGGAGTAGGAAACGGTTATAACTTCGGTTGAAACTACGGATTACTTGCTCAGGGAGTAGACTGCTATACCTGCGAATTAGTCTTATTAAACTATTGATTGTTTTCCTGTACTAAAACTTTGTTAATTAGATCTATTTCATATTCAAAGGTAAGATTATAAGGGATGGTAGAAAGGTAATATTGTTACCAACTTCAACGTTTTAATTGAGATTTGAATCGAGCATTTGTTATTTTAATTAACTAACAGGAGGTCTGCTAATTATAACAAACTACGATTATCAATAAAATTCATCTTCCAAACGGTGACAAAATTTGCCAAATTCTCCTTTTAACTATCTTTTTTGCAGTTCAATTGATAAATGTCGTACATACATGACTCGGAATTGTCGCACACCACCAATCAGAATATTATGATATAATCATAATTTGAGGTCGGAATTAGGCAGAATTATTTATGTACTTACACTGATTTCATACAACGAAAGACTAAAGTGGATATGCCCCAATTCCCGGGATTAATTTTGAAGAGCAGAAAAATCCCGTGATCTATTAAATAAAAAGTTATTTACTTATACACAATTTAAACCACTGCACGCGCGACGTTGCCAAATTTACATCAACGACATCGGATGTCCGAAGTTGCAAAATTCCAATGCGCACACGTGTGTATTGTGAATTTAAGACTAATCAAAATTGTATGTTAATTATCTTTGTTTTATTTGTCTTATCTATCTCTGAGGTTTTTATTATTATTTATTTGTAATATTGTTGGTCACACGGGATTGTGTACTAGAAATCCCGGGAAGATCCATATTAATATCAACATTTCGATGTAAGTACATAAATAACTCTACCTAATTCCGACCTCTGATCATAATACATACACAGAATTTTAATTACGATGTATAAAACATTGTTTATTTATTAAATTAGTTATAAGTATTGTGGAAGAAAATTGTGGTCACATTACAAATCTACGCTCACACACAGTCGCACACTTATATGGGTCTAGCGTAATAGGTACTTCGTCCATTTCGGTTTGTTTTAACTGTACAGTGGAAGTGTGACTTTTAATTTACGTAGTATTCATTATTTTTGGGATAAAAAAATTACAGAAATCGATTCAGTAAACAATTCTGAACTAACTACTTTCATAATTTAAAATTTAAACATTATTATTAACTAGCTGCGCCCCGTGGTTTCACCCGCAGAAGTCTCGATCCCGTGGGAATATCGGGATAAAAGTATCCTATGTGTTAATCCAGGTTATAAACTATCTGTGTACAAAATTTCATCCAAATCCGTTCAGCCATTTGAGCGTGAAGAAGAGACAAACATACACACACACACACTCACAAACTTTCGCCTTTATAATATTAGTTTGATTTACACATTCTTAGTAACTCATAATTTTTTTCTAAAACGAATCCTACTCACGCAAGTGATATAATATCCCTTGCGTTCTTGTGTAATTTAACTACCTATGAGGTAGCTCTCTAATTGAACACTACACCTTTTAGAGCAAACTTTGTGGTCTCCTTAATGGTAGCTGTACACTCCTGTCCGAGTGCTCTCGCTAGGTCTCGCGAAAAAGTCTCGAGCGAAGGGCTTCAGCCTGAATGCGGCCATGTACGCTCTCGCCTAGTTTGTTGAAGTTGTGAAACCTGAGAGCATGGACGCAGACATTGAACTAGCTGCTGCCGTTGCTTAATGTGCTATCAGCAAGCAACACTGGAGACCCGAGAGTTTACAGCGACGCACTCGCAACTGTTGCGAGATCCTTTGACTCGTGCACAAAAAACAGACACAGGACGGAGAGCGAGCGACGAAAGCCGAGACACACCGAGGCGGGCCGAGCGCTCTCATCTACATTCTCGCACTCAGCCTGTCTCGGTGTGCCTCGGCGAGACTGTACAGGCACTATAAGAAACTACCCTCTCGATTACTCTATGTAACACTAGAGGGACACCTAAATGGCTCTTACATGTTTGAAGTATGCCCATTGTGTACTCGGATCATACCAGGCTGGCACCATATCAATCAGTGTTGATATCATTTAAAACGTCGTTCAAGGTAATTTGAATTATTTTGGTCAACTAGCATGAAATTACTAGCTCTGTATGCTGAAGCTATTAGTATTCAGACATGTATTTGAACAAATAATGATATACTATTTGGACTGTATTTGTAATGAACCTCGGCTGGAAGGACCATTAAAATGTACAGGGTCAAAATAAATTGCTAGAGAAACTACAGAATTGATAGAATAGATTAGATTAGAATAATTATTTATTTGCATAGAAAGTAGGTACAAAAAATGCAGAAGTTTTATAATTAGAGATCATTATACTTTCTACCTTAAATTAGGCATGAAAACATTTAGTACAAGTGCTTAATAGTATAAAAATACTGTCAATATGAAAATTCTTAAAATAATATGGTCAACAAAATAAAATAAAGATTTAAAGATATCAGGATTCATTAGGTAACTATAAAGTTTTATCATTTAGAAATTCACAAATGGAGTAATAACATTTATCAATTAATAAGACTGACAATTTCTTTTTAAACAGTGGAATTGACTCGTTTTTTATTCCATCGGGTATTTTAACTATTGTTATTTAAAGGCGATAAAATAATTTTTTTAAAGATTTTATTTATATTTTTTGGGAGTCAACAACCACTGGTAATGTTGTTACTTGAATTACGAGTTGATATATATATATATATTATTTTTTTCTTAGATACCGATACCGTCTACAGAGTTTCAAAATACAAGTCTAGACTGGAGAGACACCCCAACCAATTGGCCGCTCTTGTGAGTTGAGCGGCCAATTGTGTCAACGACCAGATTGTGTCAGCAGACTCAAAAGACACAACATTCTACAACTAGGTAACTGGTAGAGAGCTGCTTGCCTAATAAGAGAGTTGCTCCTGATGCGGAACAGCTCTTCCCTGCCAGATCATCCTACAACTCATCTGCTCGTGGCTTTTTAAACTGATTGCAAGATAAGCAAACAAAAAACAAAATAAAAGGACATGCCGATTTCCTCGCGATGTTTTCCTTCAGTTTTGAGAGCAGTGGTGATGAAATTAGTAAATGGTGTAATTGAAATAAATGCTTTAAGTTTGAGTTTGTACACTGAGCAGTCACCTATTACCAATTCCATTGAGCATTGACCAGCTAATTGTGTAATCACGCGACATGAGCTATTGTCACATTGTACGTATTACATAGTTATTTCGGGTTATTAGGTTATTTAGGGTTATTTCGAAAGACTGATGAATGAGGAAAATGACTGGAGTGGTGCGCTTGAGAATAAACCAATTAATGAGGGATTAGTGAGAATGATTAGTATGGATGAAGTGAGAACAGCAGTAAATGGGATGAAGAATGGTAAAGCAATAGGTCCGGATGGAATACCAGTTGAAGTATGGAAGTTATTACGGGTAGATGGATGGACGTGGTTAGCTTTATTCTTCAATAAGTTGTTGTTGGAAGAAGCCATACCTGACGAATGGTGTAACAGTTTACTGGTACCTATTTTTAAAAACAAAGGTGATGTGCTGGAGTGCAACAACTATAGAGGAATAAAGCTAATGTCACATAGTATGAAAGCGTGGGAGAAAATTATTGAAAGGCGACTGAGAGAAGAGAGTGAAATTTCACAAAACCAATTCGGTTTTATGCCTGGTCGGGGATCAGCGGATGCCATCTTCGCTATCCGGCAGCTGTGCGAGAAATACAGACGTGCGCATAAAAACTTGCACATGGTATTTGTTGACCTCGAAAAGGCATACGACCGAGTGCCTCGCGAAGTTTTGTGGTGGGCCCTTAAGGAGAAATGTGTGCCAGGGAAGTATGTGCAGTTGATTCGAGCGATGTACAGTCGATGCAGTACCCAAGTCCGGTCTACAGTGGGCACTACTGGCAGCTTCAGTGTGGCTGTCGGCTTGCACCAGGGATCGGCACTCAGCCCTTACCTCTTCCTGGTGATAATGGACGCTCTTACGTCGGATATCCAGGAAGAGGCTCCCTGGTGTATGCTGTTTGCCGATGACATTGTGCTGGTTGCCGAGAGCGGCTTAGAGGTCCAGAGTAGATTGGAGGTGTGGCGGGAAAGACTGGAGACCGTTGGCCTGAGATTAAGTCGGACCAAAACAGACTACTTGTTTTGTGATTTTGGCGGTCCTTCCAGTCCTGTGCCCATATCTTTCGCCGGAGCGCCCTTACCAATCTGCTCCGATTTTCGGTACCTCGGGTCGCTTGTCCAGGGGGATGGCGGGGTAGACCGAGAGGTAACGCGCCGGATCAACTCAGGATGGATGAAATGGCGACAGGTCACTGGAACAACTTGTGACCCACGGATGCCCCTCAAGTTAAAGGGGAAAATCTACAAGTCCGTGATAAGGCCTGTCGTATTGTATGGATCGGAATGCTGGGCCGTGAAAAAGATGGATGAAAAAAGATTGCATGTAGCGGAGATGAGAATGTTGAGATGGATGTGTGGAGTGACGAAAATGGATAAAGTAAGAAATGAGTATATAAGGGGAAGTTTAAAAGTGGCGCCAGTGACTGAAAAGTTGAAAGGAAATCGTTTGGCCTGGTATGGGCATGTGATGAGGAGAGAAGAAACGCATGTGACTAAAAGAGTGATGAACATAAATGTTGATGGATGGAGCGGGAGAGGAAGACCAAAGAAAAGATGGATGGATTGTGTGAGGAATGATATGAAAGAGAAGGGAGTGAATGATAGTGTGACGGTTGACAGGGGAGAGTGGAAAAAGAAAACGTGTTGCGCCGACCCCAAGTAACATGGGATAAGGGCAGGAAGATGATGATGACGTATAACATAGTTCATGACATCACGAGGAAAGGAAAACCATATTTTAAAAATGAATAAGTAATTCGTAATAGTGATATTTTAACAGTGAGCATAAAATTTCGCTAAATTTACATTCAAGTGGATTGAATTTCTAGACCTTTTTTTTTGGGTTAGAAATTATCAAATAGCTTCTTCCGCTCTGGGCGGAGCGAGAGGACGTGTCAGACTCTTACTGACTAAAACCCACCCGTGTTCCTTCGGTCACACTCCTGTCACATGACTAAATAAGGAGTTTATTTATATTCATGTGCTCCTGTGTTGTGAGCTCCAGGCTCCTTCGTTCCATTAAAGTTTTATTTGATAAAAAAGTAGTTTAAAAAATTCAAAATTCAAAAGTCATTTATTCAAACTAGGCTGAGAATCAACACTTTTCGAACGTCAAAATTACATAAAACAGTCCCCCAAAAACGCCCCGACAATGCTCATAATGTCTGTAAAAAAAACTCAGGCCCGGCGCAAACCAAATATAACTCAAACTGTAGGTATAAATGAGTAATTAAATACTGCATAGGGGGCATCATCGAAATCAATGGCTAAGTGTGTGAAATTGCTAGAATTTTTACTGGGGTCATATTAGTATTAGTAAAAGGAGTTTTAAATTGTTAAGTTGCGGTTTAAATTGACAAAAAGTGGCGTTTATACGGATGCAAGCCGATGATATGAGGATATTATGATAATTTTAATTGCCGTGGACACGTATCACTTGAAAATCCCCAACTCTTATTGTAGTGAGCATATCAAGCAAACAGGGCCTCAAGTCTGCTATTACAATAGTGTCAGAATGGTCTATCATTGATTTCATAATTGTTGATTTTGACAAGTTTGGTAATCTACAAATATAATGGCGTCATTATGACTTTCCAATGGTCAGCCACTGACAATCCATTGAAAGAAATGGCACTTATTGGTAATCTCGTACATAATGACAAATGAATGACTGACTTAGGCGGTATCATTGGTCGTATTGTACGACAATGCCATTATAACACAATTCTATTACGAGACCATTGACCGACCAATGATCGACCATTATGAATTTAGCAGATTACGAACTTTTAGCAAAATGACAATAGGATCGTGTTGGAATGACGAATTTATAAAAATAGCAGACTTGGGCCTCAGGTGTTTACGAACTTGAACTATTTCGTCATCCTAATGTCACCAAATCATCTATATGAATGATGAAAACTATGTTCTAATAAGGTCTCGCATACAATCGAGGCACGTAAGAAGCAGGACGTTATTATACCAACATTCTTTATAAAAGGGAAGATGACAGGAATGGCACATCCGAATATTATTGTTCCTGCATTCATGGGAGGAGAACGTTAGACTCCTGCGCCCATGTCATGAGCGTATTGTACTACTTTGAATGGGCTAGGCATCAGGAGCAGTTCCATCAACCCGCATCATTTTTGGATTATGTAGTATTAAACCTGCTTGTAGCTAAGTAATAACATCCGCATGGATCGATCCATCAGGTTAAGCTACGCTTGCCGGGGTTGGTCCGTAGATGGGGACCTTCGTTACATACCGAAAGTCCTCCGTTTCTAAGAAAGCACGTTAAGCCGTTTGTCCCGGCTGTCATTCGTAGATCTTTGACAGTTGTAACGGGTCGTCAGAAGCCCGAAAGTCTGACAACCAGTCTTACCAAGGGGTATCGTATTACCCAGTTCTGGATTGTGGAGGTCAAATAGACAGTCGCTCCATGTAAAATACTGGTATTCAGCTGCATCCGGTTAGACTGGAAGCCGACCCCAACATAGTTGGGAAAAGGCTAGGCAGATGATGAATTTTAATATTATTGTACCTACCTACTGTAGCTATAAAATTTGCACGCCACTGGCAAAACATAGAGTCAACTGAATTTTTACTGAAGACCAAATGTGTTAAACAAATAAATATTCATTCATTCATTCATTCAGAATGTGTTTTGAAGCCGTCATAATTTTTGGAATGAAATTCCTTATTGCATGCACACTTGGTGAATGAGAACTAGACCGAAAAATGTGTAACATTTTGAGCGTCACGGCAATTTTTTTTTTTTTTCTCACACTGTGTTAAGTACTTTATTTCATTATGCTTGTCATTTAATACGTAATATACAACGAAAGGAACTTCGTTCCAGCTGGGTGTCTTACGAAACATGTCGAGTTTAAAAAAAAAAAAAATGAACGGGAGAATGTTTACCTTTACTATTTTGCTATTTACCTTTGTTATTTTTCAAAGTTCTGTAATTCCCTCACTTTCTTACTGTAATATTGTTATATTTGACATGGCTATGTATTAGTTAATTTTACGAGGCCTTATCAATTAATTTTAAGGAAGGAAAACTACTTTCAAATGACTCATTATTATATTTACTTAATGTTACTAATGATGACGTATTATGACGTTACTGTACCGTTTACTGAAAATCCATAAAAACACAATATTTAATTTACATATTTTTACACTTTGTTTACATTGTAAATTATTTAGAACAACTTTTTAAACACAAACACTTGTTTTTAATGCGCATTGAACCATAACACTATTGGAACATAATACAAACTCGCGAAAAAAATTGAAAAGAAAATCGGCGTGAAAAGGAAAAACGCGCGAAAATCGTCAAACGAGACGTCTGACCTCGAGCATAGCTGACGTGCCACTGAAGGAAAACCAAACACGTGGTTCCTTATTCAACGACACACAAACGACATTCAACCTTACATCCTCAGCATAAAGTTCAATTTCAGAAACACCGTTCTCGAATTCAGCTGGAGAAAATAAAAGCATGAATAAAAACATGCATTCGACATCAAACCATATTTTAATATCAATAGAGTGAGTTATGACTTGGCAAGTGGCCCTCAAGTACTTTTCAAATATGGAAAAGTTGACAACTCGTGAAAATTCGTCACCGGTCGGAAGTTTTTGCTCGTTAGCAAAAGCTTTTTTGAATTCGGTTGTTTTGCCGAATGTGGAATACTAAACAATTGTATTACGAAGGCATAAAGTTGACATTGCAATGGCAAATTAAAGAATGATGTTTCATAGCTGCAAATATAAGTTGGTAATATGATACAACATTATTCAGGTAATGATCTGAGAAATATTCATGAACGGTAGAATTTCAGTGCGGAATTCATTGTTTTCGAGTGATTTCGTTGCAAAACAATATGGGATCGCCTCGATTGGTCGCGATTGAGTTAAAAACGGTCTGTTGATCAAAGGACTAGAAATAGGAAAGTTATTTTACACACACAGTGATAAGTACTTACCTACTTAATGTTCATCTATTGGCCATCGGATACCTACCCAGTTTAGACTATTTACATAGGTCTGTCTGCCTCGTTGGTAAACGCAACTGCTGAGCGTGTACCGAGTTCGATTCTCAGGTCAGACAAAGTGTTATAAGGTTTTCCATCAAGAATTTTTCAATAGCAACCCGGAGTTTGGATTTGTGCGCAGTTGATGGCAATGGGCTCGCCTCTCACATGGACATGTGGGCTACCTACACCTCTGCATATACAATATGTAAATATCAAAAACCTATTTTGGTCCTTGCGTCCAAAATGTCTACTTTAAATCGATTTGCAATACTATTAGCATCTGCTACACCTACCAACACCCGTGTTTACATATTCGCGCCAACTGTGGTGTATTTAATCGAACTATAACTATTAAACTTTGGCAACTAAACTCTATGCATTACTAAATGCCTCATGAATCACGAGGAAACCATGCCAATTGAAATGCGATCGCTTTTTGTTCCCTATTTACTTTCTACCGAACTACAAGAAACCAAAGTTAAGGTACCATTCCGTACCCGACCAGGCGGCAACTGCAGGCGACATAATTACGAATCAGACTGCAGGCGGCAGCAGCCCGTATTCCAGTCGATAGATAGAAGATAGAAAAACGTATTATAGCTTGAGCGTTGGCGGCACTACTGGGGCCCAAGTCTGCTATTTTTATAAATTCGTCATTCCAACACGATCCTATTGTCATTTTGCTAAAAGTTCGTAATCTGCTAAATTCATAATGGTCGATCATTGGTCGGTCAATGGTCTCGTAATAGAATTGTGTTATAATGGCATTGTCGTACAATACGACCAATGATACCGCCTAAGTCAGTCATTCATTTGTCATTATGTACGAGATTACCAATAAGTGCCATTTCTTTCAATGGAGTGTCAGTGGCTGACCATTGGAAAGTCATAATGACGCCATTATATTAGTAGATTACCAAACTTGTCAAAATCAACAATTATGAAATCAATGATAGACCATTCTGACACTATTGTAATAGCAGACTTGAGGCCCTGGTCTGCTGGTTACACGTGTCGTCTGTCGCTCGCCCGTAGCTACAAATGACATGTCGCTAGCTACGGAAGATATTTCATAGAAACCAGTCATGTGGCGGCGACACTTTACCTGCAGTTGCCGCCTATGGTCGGCTTTGGAATGGTACCTTAAGTAGATAAATAAGATTCTCACAGGAATAAAATAGTTCGTTCTGTAAGATGGCAAATGGATTGAAATTAATTTTATTAATTATTGATTCCACTCTACTTCTTATTTAAATGACATCACATAATATCACGATTGTAGACCCAGAAGGGTTGGGCAGAGGTGCACCAGTACACCCACATTTCGCCAGTTATGTTTAAGTCTCCGAAGGGTGCGATATGATCATTCCTTGTGGATTGCGTACAAAAACTAAAAAATACCAAAAAAGTTACTTCATAATACAAAAACTAAGATTACCGAGCAATTCCTCTTTGTTCTATGGAATATTATTAGTATTTGACGACGATAATTTTTCATTCCAAATCATTTTTCATGAAGTTTTCCTTGTGTAGTTTCAAGTCTATCGTATGCTAGCACAAGGCCAACTAATATAATTCTAAAATATTCAAACGTACATCATACAAAATAACGCGGCACACAAATTCGCGCAAGTTCCACTTGAATGCAGTCAGGTGTCCGTTCAGCGTACCGCGGTATAATACACATGGTACGAAAGAGTCTACAACTTGCACATGATATCATAAAAATAATTCATCTATTTTGTTCTGCAAAGTAATAAAATAATCCTGTCTATTTTACGAGCTAACCAAATGCGTATTGAAGGACCAAAAATGGGGTTAATAATATTTTTTTAATAATAATATTTTATTGGCCGTCACCGGCCCGGAGAATCAATCCGACACATTATTTCTGGCTGTTCTCATCTGGCTAACGAAGACTACTTGCATAGGCACAACCTTGTAGCCAGGATTAGCAACTTGCTCTGAAATACAATCTTGTGGAATCGGAAGTACCGTACTATAGATATGTGCCCGACCCAGTCCTCGAAAATGGCAATATCACATTGTACTGGGATCGATCTATCATCACTGACAGGACTATTGTTGCCAATAAGCCAGACATAGTGGTGATAGATCGATTAGAGCGTCGCACAATGATTATTGATATAGCGGTCCCGCATGACGAGAACCTCGTGAAAGCTGAAAAAGATAAACAGCTTAAGTATCTTGACCTGGCTCGTGAGGTTGTCGACATGTGGGATGTGGATACAGCAATCATTGTGCCGATAGTCGTGACGGCCAATGGCATAATAGCCAAGAGCCTCGACCAACACCTGAGGAGGCTCTCGTTAGGCAGCTGGATTAGGGGCTTGATCCAGAAAGCGGTACTCCTGGACACGGCGCGTATTGTCAGGAGGTTCCTCTCTCAGGAGCCCTGACCACCGGTGGCTTGGACCCTGTTCCCGACACCGGTGGGCGACTATTGTTTATATTTTAAAATGTTTTTTTTTAATTTTTTTACAAGAATATTTAAAAATATAAATAGTACCTATGTTTTGAAATGAAATAAAGGAGATAATATATTTTATTAATAATAATATTTTCTTAGTAATATTTTTCCACCAGTTATTGATAAGCACTATGCAATATAACACAGTACTTAAGTGGAAAAGATCACCTGTTTCCTGTGCTAGTAAAAAAAACTGAATCACAGGAGACGGCTGCTTAAAATGAATCAGCGTATTGATAATCTACGTGGGCCGATATATTTTGGGTTGGTGTTTTTACCAGTGTAGGAAGCTTATTACTGCAGCAATTCAATTGTTTTTCCATTAAGGTTACCATTTTGAGGATATAATTTCAAGTACCCAATATAATATCAATTAGTGATAATTTCCTCTGTACGAGAACTAACACAATTTAACAGTGGAGAAGTGAACCTCGTACCCAAAAAGCTCGACAGCATGTTCGACACCTAAACTATCAATATACCACCAAACAAAAATAGAAAGCATTCCAGTACACACGTAGTTACATTTTTACGACACTATAAAACAAAACATATCTTCATTCCGACGATACATCATAAGATCAGTCTTCAGACAGACGGCAGTGTATGATGTACTCTGACGAATTAATTTCAATCTCATAGGAGTCGTAAAATATGTTTGTTTTTATAGAGCAGTTCCGGTACTGAAAGTTGTATTTTTTTGCAAATAAACAAAAAAGTAAAATAGTGATGAAATAATTATGATATGTTTTGTATTTCTAATTTCAGTTATGACGTAATCATAAATGCAACATAATATGCTCTGACAGACAATCATTATCATAAGAGAACTCAAAAGAGTAAGCATAAGTTGAGAATTTAGAATTCATCTTGCTTGATAAGATGTTTAGCCAGTCAGCGAGGTGACTATGCAGGGACAGGTCGCATGGAATTTGATATCATCTTTCAAAAACGTTCTTTTATGGAACTCCTCAGATTAAACAAAAGGAAAAAGAGTGGCTTGTATCATTACAAATTGACAAAAAAAAAACGACTTAACTAAACTAACTTTGAATAAGGAGTAAAGATGGAGTTTCTTGCCCATTATTCTCCATACAGACATATATTTTCTTGTAAATTTTGTCGTTCAAAAGTGCCATAGGTGCCTATTAGAAATTAATTATTTGACTTTGAATTATGTTCACTTCTGCAGATGTCTTTCTAAAACCGTTACAACGCTTGATCTCAAGGGACCATATACTACTGTCATTGTTACTTTAAATTGTTAATCAAATTATAAAAATAATTCAAAAATAGTCCAATAACAATAACTTAATATCCCATTCCTGAATTTCCACAAAAGAAAACCCTGAAATCGCAATAGAACTCTCTCGGCAATTTCGACAACAAACCGGATGTTTTCAGATTAAAGCTGTAAAAACATTCACGTTCAGTCTACTCTAATGTTAGAAGAATTGTTATTATTGAGTTTATTATTAGATTTCTATTCATAAATCTGTATGATATCAATTACTGAGAAGTCATTAGTAGTCGAAAGCGAAAGAGGGTCAGGAAATAGTCTTGTGACACCACTTGTCACGCGATTGGAGTGTTTCGTGCTTTTTGGCTATATTTTATTTCATTAAGCTAACCTGTATCAAACCTAATCTTTATACCTATTCCAATATTTTCGATTTGAGTGACATCCATACTACGTCATCATTTCAGCCGAAAGACGTCCACTGCTGGAAATAGGCCTCCCTCAAGCACCTCCACTTCGACCGGTTCTGTGCTTCCCGCATCCAGCGGATTCCTGCGGTCTTCACCAGGTCATCGGTCCACCTTGTGGGAGGCTTTCCAACGCTACATCTTTATGTACGCGGTCGTAACTCCAGAACCTTTCGGCTCCATCAGCAGTCTATTCTGCGAGTAATGTGCCCTGCCCATTGTCACTTAAGTTTGGCAATTCTTCGGGCTATGTCGATTACCTTGGTTCTCCTGCGGATACTGCATGCGAAAGTAATTCTGTCAGCCTGTCTGTCTGTTACTTTCTCACACCATATCAGGTGAACGGATTTCGATAAACTATGGCACACTGATAGACCCTGACATGGGTTAGGACAAAAAATACTTATTATCCTGGTAGTACGTTCCTGTGGATGACCTAAGCCGCGGACAAAAGTCAGACATAAAAGTGTGGGTAGATTAGATGTCGATCTCAACAAACGCATGAAATGAGTACCCTGATGTTAAGACCAGGCACTCTAAAGACAATTTCCACGCAAACTCCGCCCCCATGCACCCCACCACTACACTATGTGCTAAACACTAACACATCAGTAATAAAGTTGAATATCGCGTGCGCTCTTTTGTCGTGTTCAAGCACGGAACTAAATGTCGTAAGTCTGAACTCTTAATTCGTTTATAACTAAAGTAGTAATTGATTTAGAGAAAAAATATCTTACATTTGGATAAAAAACTATATTTCCTTACTGCCAATAATTATTTTAGATATAAAAGCCGAATAATCTTGTTTTTGTTTCAAATAATCTTTAAAAAAGACATGATTTTCGAATAAAAAATAGATCGAGCGAAAATGTTCCAATTACCTAACTGTCTTATATTTGGAAAGAAAAAGATCCAATAAATCTAACTTACTAAAGTTCCATTTTGATTGTATGCGTGACTTTATCAGAATATTAATGCAAATTAACACCCTATTATTATATATATATTATTATTATCCCTATTACCCTCACTGAAGTTGTCTCAAGTCATACTGCTTCGCTCAGACTTAGGTCCAATCTGAAAGTAGTCAACTCCTTTAACATACATTTATTTTCCCCTTATCAAATATTACGTCGTGTCTTAACATTGCTAATAAAATAAACTGGATATTTTTCCTCAGCATGAAAAACAACTTTTTGTGTAAACACGAGCCGGGTTTCCTAATCATTCTGACTTCTGATCTGATGTAACTTTCATTGTTACTTCGAATGGAATCAATGCCTGAATGATTCAGGCAGACATTCAGGCTCAATGTATGTGTGTGTACATGAAAATTTGTACAGAAATACCACATTACAATGAAGGGGACAGAAATGTTAGCGGACGATTTAAATTATGTAAATGCAGTCAACCATAACATTTTATTCTGGTCATAGTTTTCCTTTACTGTGGGTTTGTCACTGAAAATCTTACGTTAAGTTCACTGAGTAGTTATAAATATGTTTGGTGAGTGCCTAGCTATAAGGTTTCCGCTGACAAGACGTGACGCCTGCTTGATTCCGTCACCTGCACAAATTTGCAAATTTTTTCACCACGGCAAGAAATAAGAATTCTTACCTAAGCCTAGTTTTATGCCGGCTACGTGCAGAGAAGAGGTAATAATTTCCTCGCCAAAGATCCAACAATGAACCTCGTTAAGCCTGGTCCTTCTGTCCGCATATTTCATGCCATGTGTATAAGCATCTATTTTTGACGGACGAAGGTCACCCTCAATAAACAATACGGTGAACAGGTGTACGCGGTGTGTTGTGTGTGTTTGATTAATTATGTATTTTTACATAATTCCATTGAATAACGAATCGTTTCGTGAGATTGGGAGTGATGAGAATCGGCCTTGATTGCGTGTTTCAAGTTGACTTTCGTGGATGTACTTACATAGTATCAAAGAAGTAGAGTTGAGGGATTAGAATGTATTATCCGGATTTGATAAAACTGGAAACTTTAGATACCATAACAGTTAACGACCTGCGTTTATTCCCAGAAGGGTTAGGTAGAGGTGTATCTATTGTACACCCACATTTTTGGGTTTTCCATCTGGAGTTTCTCAGTAGCAGCTCGGAATCTGGATTACTACCCGATTGATGGTAATAGGCTCGCCCACTATTACATGGGAATTTAAAATTAAAGATAATGTCTGGGTAAAAAAAAAAAAACTATTTATTCCGTCAGTCAGATAATAAAAAATATTAAACACGTATTTTTTGCTTTATCATATTAATAAAAAAATACTTAGATAAGACGCATTAAAGTTGGGGAGTGGGGGTCGCTATGTCACAAGTAAGAATAAAATTTGGCACATTTGAACTCAATGTATCGCCGTAATCTTTTGATTAGGTAAAAAAAAGAAAAATACGTGTCGAATATTTTTTAATAATCTACCTGATGGCCAAAAAAAACCCTTTTTGCCGGCATGCTTATTGACGAAATGTGGGTGTAGATACTCTGCTCAACCCTTCGGGGGATACAGGCGTGATGTTATGTTGTGTGTTATTGATCACAAAGTTTACCTGCAGTACCTGATAACACTATCGGTAAAACTGACTGATAAAAAATATGCTCTAACATAACATGCGGATTAATTATTACAATATGTAGGGGACTTTTATTGAACTAAACCTTTTATGTAGATTTTCATCGTTGAACTTTGTGAAGTTAGATTTTAAAATGGTCAGAAATGTGGTTTGTTTGTTTACTGCATGTGAGTCTTCGACCTTAGCCTCTTATAAAAGGTTAGTTTGACTTTCATAAAAAGTTCTGCAGGATTATTCTATGGAGCTAGAGTAAATCCTTACTAATATTATTAATGAGAAAGTAACTCTGTCTTTATGTCTGTTACCATTTCACGCCTAAACGGCTAAACGGATTTGGATAATTTTTGGCACTCGGATAGACCATATTTTTTTATCTTGGTAGTACGATCCGTGGGATAATTTCTGACCTCAACGCGGACGAAGCCGTGGGCATATATCGAAGATATATATTATACATATTTACTACATCAGTAAGATCGGGTAGTGCAAGCAAAATAATAATATTCTGTAAAAAAAAATATACACGTATATTTACAAAACTAACACAAATTTACAAAACAATTAAAACAAGCAGTGAAAAGATACATTATTTAAATAAATGGAAATAAATTAAAACTACAGAACATCTACGTGTGAGAGTGATTTAAGATGTGTTTTCTAAGAGTTTATTGGCAGTTACTATGCGACCTCACTACAATGCAATTTTTTTTTTTGGTCTTTTGACTTTGTAATGTCATTAATATTTTTTAGATATATAATGACCAGTGCCTTTTTTCAGTAAATAGGCTAGTTGACAGTAAGAAAACTACCTTTTGAATTTTGTATTGTAGAATGGTCATGAGCTAAAAATATCAAAAAGTTTACGTAATTTTATAAAATAAATGTTTTTTATTTTTTTATTGCCTAAAAATAAAGTCATTGGTCATGTGACATTCAACGCGAATCGGAGTATAGCATAATTATAATCAGCCTATATTGTCCCCACTGTTGGGACAGAGGCCTCCTCTCTGTGAGAGAGAGAATCAGAATCTTAGCAAATCACAGCTCGAAACGTCAATGCTTGCAGACGACTGTGTTTCAAATTGTAAACACAAACTTTATGCGTCACAAGGAATTACTAATTAGTTTCTCAAAAACTGTCAACTAGCCTACTGTAACGATGTAAACATCATTATCGATGAACATGATTTCATGTCACATTTATGTCGTATCCCACGTAACAGTATAAATAAATAACAGTATTACGTCTTCATAGAAAACGATCGAAACGACACGCTTCGAAATCTCAGTATATACCAGTACGCAACAGTCTCGAGTGCACGGCAGTTACGCACGGATGCGGAAGGTTTATCTACCGAGCAGCCGTAGGTAATTATTTCTAGGTCACTGCCGTACTACTGTTACTTTATTATACTGTGCCAACATGAAAAATACTACTTTTGTTAGATATTAGTTCAAACAAAACCATTGGAAACGCTAATGTTAATGTTATACGAAACTTTTCTTTGAAATATAAAGTGGGTGGGTTAATACCGGCGGGCTCAACTATAGAATAGAATATATTTATTTGCTTTAAAACATGGTACAATAAGGTATATACAATAATATAGTCATGATCTCACATGTTTCGCCATGGACTGGCATACAAATATTTAAACAAGATATATGGATACATTTTATACAACACATATATTTTTTTTAATCATTGTCATAATATGTCTAATAACATTGGTTATTACGGTTTCGTATCTATTTAAACACTTGACAATAATAGATATTTAAAGTAATATAATTAAAACTCATTGTTTTATCTTATATTTATCTGTTACTTTTTTATCAAAAAATTCTTTTACACTATAAAACAATTACCAATAAGCCATTTGTGTAGTTTGGATTTAAAGTGTTTTAGAGGGAGTTCCCTTATTTCTCTTGAAATATTATTGAAAATTTTAATTGTTGTGATAAAGCTATTTTTATGACATAATGTGCTTCGATGTGAAGGAATTCTTAGGCAGGTTGGGTCCCGACGGGTATATTTTGAATGCAAGTCACACGTTATAAAAAAAAATGAGTTTTCTTTCACAAATACACCAGCTTGCATTATGAGAAGACCTGTTAAGGTTAAAAGTTTAACTACCAGGGGGCTTACCACCAGCTCAAAAGCAGTATTATTTTAATATTACTTCAATGGCAGAAAGAGATGGAGCTATACGTCCTGCAGAGCTTCATCTCTTTCCCACACTGATGTAATATTAAAATAATACTGCTTTATGAGCTTGTGGTAGGCCCCCTGACGGTATTAACCAGAAATCCAGCACCTTCTCAATGTTAAAAGCTATTTAGCCTTTTTTCCAATCATGTTGGGGTCGGCTTCCAATCTAACCAGATATAGCTGAATACCAGTATTTTTCAAGACACGACCACCTATCTGACCTCCAAAACCCAGTAACTGAGTAATACAATACCCCTTGGTAAGACTGGTTGTCCGACTTTCGGGTTTCTGACAACCCGTAACGACTGTCAAAGATCCAGGAATTACGAAACGTTTTGGTGAGGGTTAAAATTGGTCCTTCGAGTTAAAGTACATATTTTATTAAAGACTAAGCATTTCTACAACTCCCAACTAGATGAACCAATGAGCTTAAACAGGTGGCTGGTACAGACTGGATGAGGAAGGCAGAGGACCGGGTGTTGTTGGCGCAGCCTGGGACAGTCCTATGTCCGGCAGTGATGCATTCAGCCGAATTGATTTACTACTTAATAAAATAATGACCGAATACGCAACACCACGCTACGCTCCAAAACGGGGATCTTAGACGTAGGCAAAATGGCTGCCAAGCTAAAATGGGATTGGGCGGGTCATGTCAGCCGCATGCATCGTGACCGTTGGGCAACAGTCTCCACACGGTGGGTGCCTGAGGATGGACGGCGGCGCCGAGGTCGGCCCAGGAAGAGGTGGCGAGACGACCTAGACGCGTACCGCTAGGGTTGGATGGAGGTCGCCTTGGAAAAGAATGCATGGAAGGATTTGGGGGAGGCCTTTGCTCAGCAGTGGGACAGTGTAGGCTAATTATAAAAAAATGACTAATTTTAAAACTTTATAGTCTGCATATTTTTACCGTAGAACATTCAAGACCGCACTTAGTAACAAAACATCAAAGCGAAGATTTTTTTAAAATCAAATTTTACGAAACGAAAATAGGTAGTAAAAGGAAATTTCCCTAGCCGCTAGAACACAGTATACCTTAACTAAAGTTATAAACTTTGGCACCACACAACCCTGAAGTTTTATTAAATCCTTCCAACAACGCCAAGAGAGGTATTTTCGTTCGGTTCACCCAAAACGTAACTTTTCTCGTTTATATTTTTGGGTCTGATTTAAACTTTTCCTAACAGCATTTATATCGCAATTTTCAGTAGAGTAAAATGTAGTTTTTCTTGTTGTTAAAGTAAGATTCATTCCTACGTAGTCACTGAAGTTTATAAAAGCATTCTCAAGTCTTTGGTCAATTTATAGAGCTCCTTAATTTCTGAGTTGAGCAACACGATTACTGACAAATGCGTGCACTGACTGAACAGATCCACTCAAATCTCTTCTTCTTCAAAGTTCTTTCCTCAATCTGCATAGCCCTCATATGGCGTGACTAAGATTATGTATGTCTGGACTTTAAAAAAGACCAATGTCACCTTTGAGTTTATTTCGGTTTTTCTTTTTTTTAAACATGTGTTATTTTTGACGTGTGATAGTGTTTTTTGAACCAATTTACAAAAATAGATATCATTTACCTATCATAATTTATTGTCGAATCTGATTATTATAGGTAATTTATTTCACATTTCCCAACTAAAAACAAGGTTTATGCTCCAGGCATGCTGAAGCTACTGCGATTAACTGAAAGACTGCTTAAGGCTTCCAGCCAATATTTCACGAAAACGAGGAGAACTGTAAATAGGTACTAAGCCGTCAGAGGCTTTGCAAAGTCGATCCTGCAAAACTTTTTGTGGTACCTATAGAATTGGTCCTTCGGTACGGACGAGCTAAGGCATAAGCGATCTTATGTTTTAAGCAATTTGCATCAATATCAGGTTATATGTGGACCATAATATGAGTCGCAACCAAAACATAATATATGTATGTAGAGAATTATAATCATTAAAACCATCAATACAACTCTCAGGGGCCCGTCTGCTATTTTTATAAATTCGTCATTCCAACACGATCCCATTGTCATTTTGCTAAAAGTTCGTAATCTGCTAAATTCATAATGGTCGATCATTGGTTGGTCAATGGTGTCGTAATAGAATTGTGTTATAATGGCATTGTCGTACAATACGACCAATGATACCGCCTAAGTCAGTCATTCATTTGTCATTATGTACGAGATTACCAATAAGTGCCATTTCTTTCAATAGAGTGTCAGTGGCTGACCATTGGAAAGTCATAATGACGCCATTATATTAGTAGATTACCAAACTTGTCAAAATCAACAATTATGAAATCAATGATAGACCATTCTGACACCATTGTAATAGCAGACTTGAGGCCCTGTTCAAATTAACCTAATGAATAGCGAAATCTCCAATCATATTTTGTTCAACACACAATCTGCCACTGACCCTTTGAAATAATTTAAATATTATAATTACTAAATAAATAATTAATCTATATTAATATAATGAAGGACATTCCATTAATTTGATATCTTAAAATATTTTATCAAATTTAATTTCAATGTCAATTATGATTTTAATAAACCATGATTGTATACATTTTGCATGCCTTGCGGTAGAATCACTTGAAACATGTACATTTAATAACACCATTGTAACAGTGTTTTCTGCAAAAATAAGTAATTTTATTTGATTTGACCTGTAAATTACAAAAAACTTAAGTCGGGCTACCGTAGCACTTCCCCCTTAAATATTAGTCCTTAAGGGCCTATACTACCTCAAATGGCTTAACATGATCCTCCGTTATATCGAAAATACTGCAGCATTAATTTTGAAATAAATGTATGTTAAAGTTAAGGATTAATGTTAAGTACTATGTTAAACGAAAACACGATTCCATAAAATTTTCTCGATAGAAAAAAATTCCAAAGTTACCTCCAAACCGAACAATAAACCGCTGGTATTCAAAAAATACTTCAAATTAGATCATGAAACTTTGCATAATAACTGAACTAACTATAAAGCAGCGACTATGTTTTTTATTTTTTTTAAATTACCTTTATTTTCGCCGTAAAAAGCAATTACCTAAATTATTGGCGCCTCGGAGCCGCTAGCACCCCACTCCGTCTCGTTCTCACTCAGTCCGCGAGCAGTATGGTGCGAGCGAGATAAAAAGTGAATTTGAGCTGAGGTTGTATAGGCTCTTAAAGTGGTTTTTTAATATCAATCGTTTTATTCAGTAGGTAAATTGAGTATATCCACGCTGGGATGCACGTAATTTTGTCATAGGTTTCAGCGATTTCACCGGTCCAACCAGAACTAAGCAATTATGGCTGGTGGCAGAAATAGTTATACTGCTTCCACGCTAAAATCTTCGAAAATACCTTGCATCAGGTAACCATTGCAGGGTTCCTATATTTAACCCGTCGGTAACCTTGAACTACGGATGTTGGTAAGACCACAAGCTTCCGTCTCTGTTACAATATTATGCTGTTTATGTAATAATTAACTACTGGTTAAAATGGTTTCCTGGGTGGTTCGCGGTTACTGGACTGGTGTTTTATGGGTACTTTGGGTAGTAAATTGTATAGTTTAGAAATAGTGTCTGTTTATAATTAGTGTTTCCTACTAAATTGATTTGCGAAGACTGAGATGAAATTCGGTCATCATTCACGACGGATCAAAATATTCGAATCGTCCAAATCAAAACGAATAATGATTTTAGTAGGTATTTTTCATGAAAATAGTCAATTTCGTCCGTTTCTGCACTCATTTTAATCTACATTCCTGTGGTCTTAATATTTTCAATACTAGTTACGTCGTGGTCAACCACATGTCAGTGCTTCAAGTGGTAGGGTCACTTGAAGTACGAAAACTGACCTTACTGCTACAAAATAAAGACGGAAGTCAAATTACTACGTACTATAAGTACGACCTGCATAACCCCACCCCTCTCCCCCTCTTCTTCTTTGTAAGAGGGGTCAGGTAATGCAAAGTACTGACCGTATGTATAATTTACTGAGCTAGGAACAATGCATTAATAATCACATACAATGTATCCCTCTCACTTGCTTTTAAAAAAATTGTGATACGTACCGAAAAAAAAAGAAACGGGGATCTATCAGTGTCTTTTTTTAGGTTCGTTTAGCGAATCTTATCCGTATAAATAGCTAATATTAACGACATTCAACTAACCTTAACTTTAGTTTTTTATATCAATTCGATCGATGGAAAATGATCGAGATTGATAGTTTTCTATTAAAACGTAAAACGAAGACGTTGAATTATTTTCACAGCCCGTTCACACGTCATTAATTCACGTCGGAATGACAAAAGTATTACTAAATCTAACAAAGAAAATAGTTCATCAACATTTTCCGTAAAAATTTCCTTCTAAAGAGTACAAAAACTGCATCAATTGTGCGTGCTATAAAGCACGCTACAAGTATATACGTGAACGATATAGGACGAGAAGTTTGAGAGTGAACAATATATCTTTCCAATCACTTATAATACCCACACGAGTTGTGCTAAAATTCCGAGAAATCTTACGTAGGTCTTTACAATTATTCTGAAGTTAATTTTGTCCACATAATATGTATATATTTAAATATCAAAACGAACAATTTTGAAGACGTTTTCACAGCTAATACACAAATCATTAATTTAACGTTCCGTTGGAATAGCAAAAGTATATCTTATACATAATATAAACAAATTTTCCGTAAAAATGTTCTTCTACGAGTACAAAAGCTTCACCTATTATGCTCAATAAGGCACGCATAGAAGTAAACATGAACGATATAGAACGAGAAGTTGACGAGAGTGAACAATGTATCTTTCCACTCACTTGTGGTGTAGCCGAAGTCATCTTCTTCTTCTGGGTCTGCCTCCTTCTCTTCTTTGCTACGTTTCACTGCTCCAGCTGAAGCTCGGTCAATCTAAAGGAAGAAGAAGAACTAATGAGATCTTGTGAACTTCCTAAAAATATCAGAAGAACACATTAATAACTCATGAACAAATGAACCAGTTTATTACTGCAGTATGAAAAGTTGGTCCTTGTCTTCGTGGGTTATATTTGTCGAGTAATAGGTTACAATACAATAGGCAGTGGTCAAACATGCCCGAGGGGGAACAACATTTTATTTATAGAAATTATCTCTAAAAAAGCTTGGTTTCCTCAAAATCAATTAATTCAAATGAAATTCGAATAAATGACAGGAGTTCATCAATCTTGTGATTTTCCTTTCTTATATCTTCAGACAGTAAAAAACAATTTAAAATTACAAGGTTTTGGACAAAGGCAAAATGTTTTTACTCTCAGGACTTATTACTTTAGAAAGCACATTTACAATAATAAACATACAAGGGATTATTATCAGTATTTACCACAACGGTTTCATCAAAATGTATAATTAAGATATCATCGCGGCGATAATGTGAAGGCACAGCGTGACTACCGCCGCAATTCTCTCATCCGTGGAGATGACGCCTTAATACTACTACTTTCATGCCATCACGACCTATCCTCTCATAATACAGCTCATGCCGAGTAAAACATCCCCATTCAGCGACGGTTGGTTATGGGGGTTGCTCAACATAAAGTCTCCTATCACACCAAAGTAACGTCACTCGTAAAAGGCTTTTACCCTCTCACTCACCTCGACTCCTTTATCAGAATACGTTCTGCCCTGTAGCTCTCTATCATCTTCCTCATCACTACTGTCGGAGTCATCTGAGTACACCTGTTTAGCAGTTTCATCTGAAGGTGTACTGTCTACTGGTTTCTCCGGGTCACCTTCAGCTTCCTTCTCTTCATTAGCTTCTGTTGTTACTGTTATCTGTTCAGGAGATTATGAGGTAAGTTTCATAAGCTACGTAGTTTTAGCATCTACGGTTAAAAGCATGCTATTCATTTGAAGCATGTAGCGTCCAAAAAATGTTATGTCTACTATTTCTACATAGGATTCTGTTTTATTGACTCCTCCCAATTTTTCAATTTGAATAACTCACAAGAAAGAAAATAATGCCTTTTTTATCAACTTTCGACACAAGGAAATTACCTCAAATTCTTTTGCCATCATTTAAGTTCGATAGATACAGACGATATTCAATAAATAACTGCAACAAAAACTTAGTTCGTAAGACTCTCTAGAAGACTATCGCTTTAAACAATTAATTTTAAATATTTGAAAGTTCTGACTTTTGTCTGACTGCCATGATTTAAGGGGTAGTTAAAAGTTGTTGTATAGCCAGCAATAAATTACATCTATGCTGTGTGAGCGTATGCTATGTATCTTTGAAACAACTAAAAATTAAATTTCACGGTCGTCTTTATTTTTACGAGTCCATACTTCAAGGTTAGCTTTCTCTTCATCTGTAATACTGTTTGCATTTCAATAACTTTCTACAACATATTTTTGATCAAACGCCTGATGTGTTATCACTTGTTGACACAAAACCACAAAATATTACTCATGAATCTCTCCATTTTCACTGTTGTTAAGAAAGGAAGTTTTGAGTATGAATGTGGGTAGCTATAAGAGTAGAGGAAGACCAAAGAAATGTTGGATAGACTGTGTGAAAGATGATATGACTAAAAAGGGGGTGATTATCGAGATAAGGACAAATTGAGAAGCATGGAAGAAAAAGAAATGTAAATAGATCCCAAATAAATTGGGATAGGGGCAAGAGAATGATGTTGAAAAAGAAACAAATCATGAGCTTGTCAAAGACTGAATGAGTAAAACTACTGACAAAAGCAATAGAATAAAGTACTGCTTAGATGAAAAATTCTGTCTTATTTAAGGTAATGCAAAGAATGATAGCGTGATGGTTGACAGCGGAGAATGGAAGAAGAAAACGTGTTGCATCGATCCCAAGGCACAACACATTTGCAGGAAAATGATAATGATAGTGATTTAAGGCAATGCTTGTTCCAAGATTATTATCACATTTCCAACATTGAAGCATGAACATGGAACTGATACTTCTGGAATATTTACCTTGATTTCATGTTGCGGTGTTTTATTGTCCTTCTGTGGCGGTGCGGGAGACTTCCTGGCTGAAGGGGTGGGAGACGCGGGGGGCGTAGACGCTTCCACGTCGGAAGAGTCTGTGTTCTGTAACAAAGATCTTCATAATAACAATGTTGTACATACGACCAGGGCTTGTTTAATAAAGCTGACAATTCGACATACAAGGTGGCAGGGACATCTACGCTAAAACTGTTATCATGGATTCAGTACATGATTCTACACCCCCTGCATTGAAATTTTTCGTCGGTTATTTAATGAAAAATCTACTGTTTCATAGAAAAGTGCAATACCTACGCGGTCAAAATGTATGGAAGAGCAGATTTTTTTTTAAATAACCGACAAAAAATTTAAGTAATAAAATTACAAGAGATTATTAAAAAAAAATAAGATAGGAGTATCGGCAGCGGTGGCGGCGTAGCGGTTTGAGACGCTCAGAGGCGGTAGCGGCAGCAGAGTAGCGGTTCGAATTCAGGGACGCGGAGCGGGAACAACAAGCCGCCAAAATATGATTTCGTGACAGAGGGTAACGCTCCTGTCAGAATTCTTGGACAATTTTACAAATATGTCATGACAATTTTCTGTTTAATAAAGCAGATTAGACAAGTTTTTCACAACAAATTGTCACCTGTCGCTCAAAAAGTTTTATTAAACAGTAAATGTCAAATTGTCGCGACAATCCGACATATTTGTGAATTTTCCACCATGACAATTTTGTCACCTGTAAGTTTTACAGGTTACATTTAGTTTATCTGCAAATAAATGATTTGCATACATTTAGTTGGCTTCGAATGTGGCTTATTAAATTACCCGCGAAAGCCTATTAGAACAAAAGTCTGCGCTAAAACATTTAATTGAATCAGGATGATGGATCCAACAGTATGGTCACCATTCGATGTATTGTATGCACTAACTACTTGCTGATAATATCACCAAAATTGCTTATTACCCGACTGCGCGAGAGCAAAGACAGGGTTATGCTTTTCATGCATATACCTATGTATCTTTACACCTCGAAGCATCTCAACGGCTGGATGGATTTTAATGAGGTGTCGACTCATTTAGTCGTGTGATAGCTGGGTTATAGGTTAGATTTTGTTTTTATAAAATCAAAATGGTAGAATTTAGACGTCGAAAAGTATTCTTGTTTTGAACTTTAAGTTGCCGTCGAGTTATTGATTTTTAATTAAAAAAAAATGACTTTATGATCAAGATCCTCTTTTGAACTTTATTGATGGAGACAAGTATGGCGCCCTATACAAACATCTTATAATACAAGGAGCTTATTGTGTATAAACGTACCCATGCAAGTAGACTCTGCACTGTAAGTGTGACAGTGTCGCCAGCTGCCTTGATGAGCTGCACCGCTCGCTCATGCTGTGCCGACCTAACGCATACTCCATCCACCTCGAGGATACGGTCGCCTGTCTGTGAGGAATAATGTGGTCAAGATGGTGTTAAGTACATTTTATTTAGTTTAAACAGGTTTCATACACGTTACTGTCCAAGGTGAGCTTTTAAACTCTCTTGTTTGAAGTTTTTCTAAACTTTCAACTGGCAACAACAAAGGTATCTTCTCAAACAGAGAAAGAACGAGCATCGATCACCATGGTTACTTCTTGCGAGTTTGCGAATTCATCGTCAGGGAAATCAACACCTAGACACATCACTTAAATCCCCATGTTTTGTATCCATCGTTATCAACTTGAGCCGACATAACCCTAGTCACTCCTACTATAATAACCTTAAATATGGTGTGTTAACAAATGATACTTACTTGTAACTCTCCACAGTTCCCCGCAGGACTGCCGGGCACCACATTCTTGATGAAGATACCGAATATAGCCTTCTCTTCACCATCGTCACCGTCGCGGTTGGAGATTATGTCAACCTGTATATTTGCATAATTTAATGTTGGGGTACGGTCTTTGTAGTTGCTGTAGAATCTTCTACTTCTCTTTTATATAAAGGGATTAGTAAAGTTACACAACCGTTTGAGACCTGGTCTGTTTTGGAGTCTCTGCAGCGATGCCAAGTCGACTGGCGATACATCCAAGTGCTGAGATGTCTGTATGAAAACGCGACAATGACCGTCCAAATTCAGGATCAGCGTACTGAACATATCCCCGTGCGTCGAGGGGTGAGACAAGGGGATGTCATATCCCCAAAATTGTTCTCTAACGCATTGGAGGATGTGTTTAAGACGCTGAACTGGGAAGGGCGTGGCATTAACATCAACGGCGAATACATCTCACACTTGAGATTTGCAGATGACATCGTCATACTGGCCGAATCGCTGCATGACTTGCAGCAGATGCTGGACTGCCTAGTTAATTCTTCCGTGCGCATTGGTCTCCGGATAAACTTGGACAAAACCCAGGTTATTTTCAACGAACACGTCACTCCGGGGCCGATTGCTGTCAATGGCGGTGCTCTCGAGGTTGTTCGAGAATACGTTTACCTCGGGCAAACTCTACAGTTTGGTAAGAACAACTTTGAGAGGGAGGCTAACAGAAGAATTCAGCTGGGCTGGGCAGCGTTTGGGAAACTTCGTCGAGTCTTCTCGTCGCGTATTCCACAGAGCCTAAAGACGAAGGTCTTCAATCAGTGCGTCCTGCCTGTTATGACTTACGAAGCTGAAACGTGGACACTCACGGTTCGGCTGGTCCATAAATTTAAGGTTGCTCAGCGAGCCATGGAGCGGGCTATGCTTGGAGTCTCTCTGAGGGATCGAATCCGGAACGAAGTGATCCGGCAGAGAACCAAAGTTATCGACATAGCTCACAGAATTAGCAAGCTGAAGTGGCAGTGGGCCGGCCATATCAGCCGTAGAACCGATGACCGTTGGGGTATACGTGTTCTTGAGTGGAGACCGCGAATTGGCAAACGTAAGATAGGACGCCCTCAGGCTAGGTGGAGTGACGATCTTCGAAGGGTGGCTGGTAGCAGCTGGATGAGAGTTGCCGAGAATCGAGCTGAATGGCGTGCAATTGGAGAGGCCTATGTCCAGCAGTGGACTGCTATAGGCTGATGATGATGATGATGATGACACAACCGTTTATAGGCTCATCGTCTTTTAGAAAAGGTTTGGCTTTGTAGATGCGCTTAGTTACCCACTTTATTGTGATTGAATTCTTGTTATTTTATCATCAAGTCAATCAAGTCCATACTTTCATGTTTCGTATGATCTAATCCTTGTACAACCTACCTTGCCTCCAACAATGCTGACTCCTAGCGGTGCTCCGGGACTGCGCTTGAGTGTGACCTGTCGTGGAGAACCCCACCGCTGCGTCGCCAGCGCATCCGCGCGTCGGTCCGATGACACCGTCACCGTCATCGTCGGTGGAGCGAAGCTGTTGGAATAAAAACTATTAGCATGGTAAATTTATGGATGATAATGAGGAATCGTTTTGAATTCACAGTGATCAAATACTGTCAAGACCAACATAATGTTACATAGTCAATCTCTTTTGCTTCAACGTCGGTGACAAACCCGTAATAATCTATTCCTTCTTAAGTCGCTGAACGTCACTACGAGTTAAATATCACTTCATAAATACTTCTGCGTAACCCCATTTGGCCTGGCGAAAGGCTATTTGACTGTACACAAAATATCAATCTTCTGAGGGTTTACCAGTTCTCAAATATATTTCCACATCTTTTTACTACACCGGAAAGCTTTATTCGAAGCTACATAAAAAAAAATGTAAATCTTTTAAAATCCAAAACGAAAACATCCAAACTGAAAATCACGCTCCTTTGTAGGCAGATATCAAACGCAGTATGATACATATAGAAGCATATCAACCTCTACCAGGAATCTAGTAAGTGGACGACGTAACGGATAACTCCTTAAATTGGATAAGTGCGATATGTAACAATTGAGAATTGCACGCTACAACGACGCCAAGCGGCATGATACGTGACATTATGGCTTGGATACTGACGAATAAAATTGTTTGCATGATTGTAGATCGAGGAATGTAAGAAGCACTGGATCCGTTGTTAAGGCGATGCTTGGAGGAAGCCTAAGTTTTTACAGAGTGGTAACGAAGAATTTTAATTTCACCTTTCTAAAACAGAATTTATATTATTTAACCGACCTACAGAAAGACCAGGGAAGCATGGCGCGGAAGGGACGAGGCCTATACTCAGCAGTGGGTAGAACAAGGCTGCCAATCCTTGATGAAAATGGAATTATGAAGAGCGTCATGCAAAAACATTTGTTTTAAATCAAAAAATGTTTAAAATAGTGCTTTACATTTTCTTATAATAGTCTGTATTAATAGCTAGGTTTGCATTCTATAATGAAAAAAGACGCAAAAGAAGTACTTTGCTTATGAACTCCACACTAGGATGAGCCTGTCTCGTGGAGTCCTTGGGTGGTGTTGCCATATGAAAATGCGTATTACATAAATTATAAATAGCTATTGTTGTTGTTGCTCTTAACCAACAATACATAGGTAGACTTCCTATGATTTGCAATTTCTATGTCCAGCTGCTTCAATCAATCAATCTAGCTTTCAAATCTAGCCTTTTCCCAACTATGTTGAGGTCGGCTTTTGTCAGACTATGAGCTTCTGACCACCTGTATCGACTGTCAAAGATCTACGAATGACAGCCAGGACCAACGGCTTAACGTGTTTTCTGAAGCACGGAAGGGTCTCGATATGTAATGGAAGGACATCGAATCAATAATCTACGAACCAACCGCGGCAAGCATAGCTTCACATCATCGATTGACCCGGACGGCTGTTATTACTTAGCCACGAGCCCCCCCCCCCTCTCCCCAAGGTAAAAGTTAGTAAACGGTAAGGTCAAGACTGCCAAACAATGAATTCGGGTACTTCGAACCGAATAGAGGCGTTCGTGTAAATTGTTCCAATTTATCGAAAAAAAGTGGCCAAGTGCGAGTCGGGCTCGCACACAAAGGGTTCCGTACGACCGTACATTATTTAACACTATATATTTCTCCAACACGTTTCCTGTATTGGGACCCCCTTTAATTTTTAAATTTATTTTATTTGTTGTTATAGCGGCCATAGTACATACACTGAAATTTTTAAGTATCTACCTATTACGGTTTAAAAGACACAGCCCTGCGACAGACGGAGGGACAGTGGAGCCCTAAAAAAGTTAGTAAACGGTAAGGTCAAGTTGAATGCCAAACATTGAATTCTGGTCCTTCGAGTCGAATAGAGGTGTGTTCGTGTAAATTGTTCCAATTCATCGAAAAAAACGTACGTTCAACGTGCTTGCTGAATTTTAGACGTTTTGACAAAAGACTGTTCAAATCAACTGTAGCTGGATTTGTAAAGAAAGCCATATAGGTAATGTATCAGAGAATCAATTGTCAACCTTAATCCGAAAAGTGGATTGTATCAAAAGCCAGGATCAAAGAACTACGCCACATTGAAATGGAATTATTTGAGTACCTACAAATACCTATTCAAGGTGTTAATTAAGTTCTGTTCAGTGCTTAACGCTAAGACTCGAAGGTACATTCACTACAATTAAATTGTTTAATAAAGGTTTGTAGAAATGATTTGATTGATATACAATGTCGCCCATCGGCATGTGACCGCCCGCATTTTTCTGAATGTTCATGAAAAATTATCTAAAAATAACTTTAAAAGGGGGTATACCTTGACTTTTTTTTCTAATTATTTTTTTCAAAATTCCTTCCTATGATTTTATAAACTTACGCTTGTGTTTTTTTTTAAAAAAAAACACGATTTGGTTTTAGAAAAAAAGTTTTCATCATTTTTTTTTTGCATAGTTGACAAATTTTTATAAAAATGTTAGTTAATTCGATAAAATAACTCATAAGCTTTTAGAAACAATAAACAGAATCCAAATCGAGCCAATAACATCGGAGATTATGGCAAACGCTACTCAAAACATAAAAAATTGAATAACATGAAAAATATTAAAGATAGACCCCCCCTTTTGAAGTTATTTTTCGATAATTTTTCATGAATATTCAGAAAACTTCGGGCGGTCACATGTCGATGGGCGACATTGTATAGATGATATACTTAATAGAAGCCTGAAGTATAGATTAAACAATAATAATAATACCAGTCTATTATTGTCCTATTGCAGGGCAAAGCCCTCTTCTCATACAGAAAAGGTACGAGCATTGATCACCACGCTTGATCAAGACGGGTTGGTGGTTTCAAACTTACATTAACTATAAGTTCAGATTTCCTCACGATATTTTCCTTCGCCGATGTCAGTGATACTCAAGATAAACTCAGAAACGTGAATTGAAAAAGTCACATTGGTACTTGCCAACATTTGAACCTTGTGCATGAGAGTCGACGTCTTAGCCACTGACTGTTCTATCACGATGAATCATTCATTATTGCCCAGTTAGTGCAAATAAGCTTGACACTTATTATTGGACCTAAACATCGCTAGCGAAATGTCCTATAAATTGTTGCTTACCTCTTAGGGATAATTTTTCTAATTGGAAGCATCACATTAACCCACCCTTAGTAATAATATTAAAAGAGTGTCTATAGAGCTTCTTCCCCGTTCTTCTCCATATGAACCTACTACGCTTTGGCTTCATCTTTCTGACTGACCAACCCCTCGACAGTTCAAAAGTGCCTGTAACTGGTTTATTTGAAATAAATATTTCATCAATAACAATGAACATATTATAAATACAGAGGGTAACCAAACACGAAAAAACAATACTGCTCCTATTATGACTGGAAGCCATTAAATGAAACATCAATAGCCCGTCGTCAGCGATGCGATGTATTAAACGTTCGTCCATTCAAACAAATTAAAACGGAATGGATTAAATGGATACCTGTCGACTGCCAGTACTAGTGGACAGTACTGGCGAGGACGGAAGTCGTAGGGACAGTAAACAAACAAATGAACATTTAACAGTCAGCTGATATTGGAGGGTAGACCAAATTTGATACTTTGACACCTTATTAAAATTAAATGTAGGAAAGCTGATGTTGTGTGCTTTTCCTTATTCTGATAATTTATCATATGATGAAAACAACTATATTTTTAAGTTGAATAATACTATTCATAGGCTGACATGTTGTCATAGTGACAAATTATTGTATTTTGACACTAACAAATTTGTTAGTGGTTTTAAGTTAACTCAGAGAACTTTATCTCTGTCTTGGGAATGTAGACATATGATTGCTATGTTGATAGCACATAATATTAATGAGGTTATAGGTAATATAACTCAGTGTAGTATTAGTGACGAATCTGTGTTGTCTAGTTATACTAACAACATAGTGAATAATTATGTAATACCATGTACGAAGGAGGATCCACCTACAGTACCAACATACTTGGAGGCCACTACCAGTCAGACTGGGTATTCCCTTCCTGCTGGAACACATACGGGCATTTTAGATTCTTCAGTCGTAGTTGTGGAGGTCACTCCGGATATTTCTTTAAACTAGGCAGTAAGACAACAGAAGTTACCCCTTCAATTAACCAATTATTATTAGAGAATAATAAAAAGGTATCTTCTGGCAATATTTTACATAAAAATAATAATAAAAAACCAAAGGGGGGCAACATACTTTAAAATTATTCAATCAAAATATCCAAGGTTGCTCTTCCAAATTACTGGAAATAGAATTGTTTTTAGAAAATACCAAGTTTGATGTAATTTGTTTAACAGAGCATTGGTTAAAAGATCATGAAGTGATGTCAATGAATTATGAAAATTATTGTGTAGTCAGCCATTTCAGCCGAAAATGTATGATACATGGCGGGTCATTAATATTAATAAAAAATTCCATTAAATCGAAAGAAAGAAAAGACATTATTGGACTGTCTGTTGAACACAACATTGAATTGTCCTGTGTTGAGCTTGATAAGCATGTTATAGTATGCGTATACAGACCTCCAAGTTACCAGAATCTATCCGTGTTTGATTCTGTAATGGAAGATGTATTAAAGAAACTTAGTACTAGTAGTAAGTCAATAATCGTATGTGGTGATTTTAATATTAACTTATTAGAAAATAACTCGAATACTGTCAGATTATTAAGTCTTTTTAGGTCATTTGATTTGTCAAATGTTTTTATTGAACCAACCCGAGTGACAGCTTCTTCTGCCACTTGTATAGACAATATTTTTTGTAATTGTGATTACTTACACAAACAAATTGTAAATAAGTTGCCATCAGATCACAGTGGACAAACAATAACATTTTGCTCCTACATACCTTTACAAAAAATTCAAATAAGGTTTAGGCCAATAACATGTAAAAGTTTAGAGAAATTAAATCATTCTTTGGCCAATAAATTATGTGTTCAGAGTTTTAATAATATAGGTGACCCAAATGAGTTCTACGCCGAGTTCTTTTCACTATTAAACACGCAATTTAATGACACTTTTCCACTAAAGACTAAAAGTATTTACACAAAATTCTTATTTAGTGATTGGGCGACTCCAGGTATTCGTAAAAGCAGGGAAAAACTATTTGAACTTTATGGCTTAAAGCAACATATGAATAATACAAGCTTTCATAAGTATGTTGCAAAATATTCAAAAACTTTTAAAAATGTTTGCAAAATAGCCAAAGCTCTTTATATTAGCAATAAAATAAAATCAGCTGATGATAAAATAAAAACTACCTGGCAAGTAATAAATAATGAAACAGGTAGGAAAAAACAGCGAAATACTGAATTTAATTTAGAGACTGCACATGGCCCCATTAACTCAGATATAGAAATAGCTCAAGAATTTGAAAACTTTTTTGCTAATATTCCCCTTAAAACTACTGAAGCTTTAAATTCCTCACCCGCGCTTTCTGCTGCCTTACTTAGACAGAATGTGAAGGCATGCCCTTTGGAGTTTAGGTTTCAGCATACAAACCCCCAGGCGGTTATAAAAGCTTTTAAAGCTCTTAAAATTAAATCAACAGAAGATCTCTGGGGAATGTCTGTAAAAGTCTGTAGATCTATTATCGAAACCATTGCGCCCTATTTAGCTTACATATTTAACACCAGTGTAGACCAAGGAGTCTTTCCGGATCTCATGAAACACAGTAAAGTAGTTCCATTGTTCAAATCCGGTGATAGTAAAGAACCCAACAATTATAGGCCTGTGTCAATTCTGCCAGTTCTCAGTAAGGTGTTTGAAAAGTTGATGCTCAATCAAATGTTACGTCACTTTAATAAAAATTCCATCTTTCATGAACAACAGTACGGTTTCACCAAAGGGCGTTGTACTACTGACGCCGGTGTCACCCTAATAAAGAACATTTTTAAGGCCTGGGAAGAAGCACAAGATGCCATTGGAATCTTTTGCGACCTCTCGAAGGCGTTCGATTGTGTAGACCATGAGACACTTCTGCTGAAACTAGAGCACTATGGGATTAAGAATACAGCTCTTGATTTACTTAGATCATACCTGAAAGATAGAAAGGTTAAAGTTCAGGTAAACGGCGTAAACTCATTAGGGTCTGAAATGGCAATGGGCGTTCCTCAAGGTTCGATATTGGGTCCATTCCTCTTTTTAGTTTACATTAATGATTTACCCCAATTACTTCAAAATCAACCGAAGATGGTGTTATTTGCAGATGACACATCATTAATCTTTAAAATAAACCGACGGTCACAAAATCTTGACGACGTGAATAGCTCTATTCTGCAAGTCCAAGATTGGTTTACGGTAAATAATCTGGTACTTAATAAAAAAAAAACCAAATGCATTAGATTTAAATTACCTAATGTTAAAAGTAGCGAATGTGACATCATATTGAATGGAGAAAAACTGGAATTTATTAATCAAACGGTTTTCCTGGGAATCACGCTAGACGAGAAATTACAATGGGGACCTCATATAACATCTCTTGCGGGGCGGTTAAGCTCGGCCGCTTATGCTGTTAGAAAGATAAGACAGTTAACAGATGTAGAAACCGCGCGTTTGGTCTATTTTAGCTACTTCCACAGCATTATGTCATATGGCATTTTACTGTGGGGTCGGGCTGCTGACATTGAATCAATCTTTATTTTGCAAAAGAGAGCTGTCAGAGCCATTTATAATCTACGTCGCCGCGAATCTCTCAGGGAACTTTTTAAAAGGATTAATATTATGACGGTACCTTGCCAATTCATTTATGAAAATATTATGTATGTAAGGAAAAATCCACATCTCTTTAATAAAATAAGTGATAGACATAATTTTAATACTAGAAATAAAGATAAACTAGATCAACCATTTTTCAGGTTATCTAAAGTACATACATCTTTTATGGGGTACTGTGTTAAATGTTACAACAAAATACCTTGTGACATATTGCAATTAAATGAAAGAAAATTTAAAACTCATATAAAAAGTACACTTTGTAAACAAGCATATTACAAATTAGAGGATTATATCCAAGATAAGAGTGCTTGGAAACATGCTGGTCCTGCTCCATAGGACAATTTAGAATCAAGACAAAATCAAACTGGTTGCTAATTTAATTGTAAAATTTATTACTTTGTGTTTTATGACATTGATTTTACATTCTGTGACTTCCTCACACACTTATTAATTGTAAAATTTTAGGAAAATCGTCTACTTTTACAATGTTTGTAAATATGTGAGCACAATGTATCTATCACATATTAAATTATCTATCGTTGCTTCATTTTTAATTGTTTTTACCTATTGTGGTATAGTAATTTTATTCTAGGTGCATCGTCTTCACATATAATAATTATTTAACAAATGTATGTACATATACAAACAATTGTAAAACATTTTTAAAAGAGTAACGGTGGAGTTTCTTGCCCATTCTTCTCCATACGAAAACTACCTTTTGGAAGGGGCAACTAGAATCAATTTTATTATTTTGTAATTTTTTGACGTTCAAAAGTGCCATACATGGGCCTATTTGAAATAAATGATTTGACTTTGACTTTGACTTTGATAGAAAATAAAATGGAATCAGATCAAAACCCGTATTGTAAATAAGTATGGTACACCTAACACTATTGGCACAGAACAGCTTAGAAGCGTATGATGGTGATTCAAAAGAGACATAATATATAACCAGGAAAGTTTTGGTGATTATGGATGAAGCTGGTGATGAACAAAACCAGAATAAAGAAAATATTAGATTGAAGACTAATACAACAAAAATGAGAAAACATTTAATTATCGTTGTATCAACAGAGATAATAACATACAAAAATTTTGGTGAAAGATAATCTTTTCGCACGATGCCACGAATTATACCATAGAACAGCTCATGCGGTGATGAAAAGAGAGCTATCAGCAGTTGTCCAGTTGTTATTGGAGCTGTTTGCCAAAGAAAGTTTAATTTTGAAGACTCTTTTGATGTCATCACAACGATACCAAAATTGAAAATACCAACAACGCGTTTTCAAAAAATAGACTGTGGTGGAAATCTATTTCTGTCATGAAAGAAATTGCAGAAGGTTATAAAAACTAATCAAACGAGTTATGTCCACGACAATACAATATGCATACGAATCAATCACACAACGACACCAGGGCGCGCCTCGTATCATATCCATATTCTACTCATATTCATACGGCACTCGATAGCACACTGACACTGCGGGGAAAACGGTTTCATAATAACTATATAATGGAAAGACTAGTTCGTTGAACTGTTGAGAAACTAGCTAGTCTGCAGTAGTCATGCATTCCCCGATGGTTTAAGCAGAAGTGCATCCATAGTACACCCTGATTTCGCCAGTTATGTTCAAGTCCCATGTAATAGCGGGCGAACCTATTGACTTCAACCGGGCACAAATCCAGACTCCGGGCTGCTACTGAGAAACTCCAGGTGAGAAAACCTAAGACCTCATTCTCAGCTGCAGCACTTGCGATCTCTAGACCAACGAGGCAATCTGCAGTAGTCTTTGGAGACTATGATTTAATTGGACTATGAAGTTTCAATTCAACCCGGACTAATTTCAAAATGGCGGCAATATATTGGAGGTACATCAATTTAAAAAAAAGGAATGCTTGTTAAGAATCGTAGAAAGTGAACTTACAATGTAGAGTTCTTTCTCTCAAATCGCATAATTTAAAAATTAACAATCATTCAATTAATACAACTAAGAAAGGATGTAATTTGTTCATAAGTTGCGCCACTAGACTCACTAGTTTCATTCCACACTCCATAGAACTGCTTTTTTAGGGTTCCGTAGTAAACAAGGAAACCTTCGGAAGGAAGTTTCGTCATGTCCGTCTGTCTGTCTGTCTCTCCGCGGCTTAGCTCAGAGACGCTTAGTACTAGAAAGCTGTAAGCTGGTATGGGTATATATATTAATCACGCCAACAAAGTGGTACAATAAAATCATGAAAAATATTTTTTTTAGGGTACCTGCCCTACACGTAAAGTGGAAATGTTTTTTTTTTTTCTATCCCTTGGTTTGGGGTATCGTTGGAAAGGTCTTTCAAAAATATTGTGAGTATGCTAAAACCATTTTTGAATTTAGAAATCCGTTTGCGAAATAGAAAGCTTTAAAGTGAAATTTTTTGTTAGAGTCAAGTGTCCCCTGCCAGCTAAATGGTTGATTTAAAACTTGTGAAAAAATTCATGGCAGTAGCTTATACAGGGTGTTTGGCAGAACGTTGAACATACGAAAATGGTGGATAGGTGCCCTAATTTATTTGGCCCTGGCGCCCTGGATATTGAAAATTTTTTTTTTGCTTTCTTCTAATTTCACAACTTTCTTAACTTTAAAGTGTAATTTTTATTAAATAATGGGTAAAACAGGCATTTTTTTTTAAATCTTTTATATTGGCAGATTCTTATAACAGAAAGATGTAAAAAATACTTAAATCCTAATTTCAACCTGCATTAAAAAAAAACCAGGGCGCTATAGGGCCAAATAAATTAGGGCTGAGTAAGTAGCAGATGACCCCACCTATCCACCATTTTCGTATGTTCAACGTTCTGCCAAACACCCTGTATAACGAATTTAAAAGGAAAACTATCACAGCTGAGTAGGCTTTACAAGTTAACAAGTAATAGTCGACCAACTTAGATTTGCGGTTGTAAAACATATTCTACCATACATTCTGTATGTTTTTTTTTTTTCAACTACAAAGTTAAGTTTGTTCTTCGGATAAATTCATCCCAACTACGGAACCCTACATTGTGCGTGGTCCGACATGCACTTGGCTGGTTTTTAGGGTTCCGTAGTAAACAAGGAACCCTTATAGTTTCGTCATGTCCGTCTGTCTGTCTGTCTGTCCGCGGTCTAGCTCCGAGACCCTTAGTACTAGAAAGCTGTAATTTGACATAGGTATACATATTAATTACGCCGACAAAGTGGTAAAACAAAATTATGAAAAACATTTTTTTTTTGGGTACCTCCCATACTCGTAAAGTGGCGATGATTTATTTTTTATTTTTTTATCCTGTAGTGTGGGATATCATTGGAAAAGTCTTACAAAAACATGATGAATTTGTGAAAACCATTTTTGGATTCAGGGATCCGTTTCCAAAATATTAAGCTTTAAAATGCTAATTTTTGTTAGAGTCAAGTGTCCCCCCCTGCCAGCTAAATGGTTGATTTTAGACATGTGAAAAAATTCATAGTAGTAGCTTATATAACGAATTTAAAAGGAAAACTATCACAGCTGAGTAGGCTTTACAAGTTAACGAGTAATAGTCGACCAACTTAGATTTGCGGTTGTAAAACATATTCTCCCATACATTCTGTATGTTTTTTTTCAACTACAAAGTTAAGTTTGTTCTTCGGATAAATTCATTCTAACTACGGAACCCTACATTGTGCGTGGTCCGACATGCACTTAGCCGGTTTTTTTCACTTCAAGAAAATGTATTCATAAGAAATCCATCACTACTGTCGTACGATGAACATAACAATTAAGTCATTAAAACAATTGTTTTGAAACATTGTTCAGACTGCGTGGGGAAACGATTTAGCTTCGTTTGTGAGACATGCGACTTTCTTTATTATTGGAATAAATTGTAGCGACACGTGCGGTGGACTCATTATTTTCAGTTTGTGTAGATGTGCAGTAAACCTCTGCTAGTGTAATTCTTAGTAAAAGCTTACCTTTGGTGTCAGAAAGCTGACCTAAAGTTCGAAAATTTACCGTGCTCTTTCGACAGTAGACTGGTATTATTTATTTATTTATTTGCTCTCATGCACATAACACATTTTACAATATTTACTGTCGGTTTTTGTACATGAACCCTGTCAGTGCACTGCAAAGAACAATGTTGGTTTGCTGTTGAGTTTGTTAACAATTGTCATAAATTTAGTCAAAACTTATAAAAATACAATCAAATACATTTCAGAAATAAAAGTACATGTCAAGACGTCGATATGATTTCAATTAATATTAACAGTAATAAACAATATAAAATCAAACACAATAACACACATAGTCATATTTAGTCAGATTAATTATAAAGAAAAGAAATTATTATTCGGGTTGAGTTAACTCGGGCCGAGCTGTCACTGACCCCAAAAGTCGCCTAAGCAATTCAAATTAGATAGTTATTTTTTTATCCCACAACAATGTATAATTGAGGAATGGCACAAAAGGGAGGAGTCTTATTCACAGCAGTGTGTGGAACAAGGCTGCCAATGATGAGGATGAAGATGATGATGAACGTATAATTTAGCACATTTGAAAAATACTGGAAAAACATTACAACTGTTTATTTAAGCTTGGTTTGGGTGACAAATTTTAAGTGTACCACCGATGACCACCAAAACAAACATTGCATGTCTGGATTTGGCCTGTGGTCCTTAGTTCCGCGGACAAATAACTGACGCTAGGTCGTGTCCGTTAATATTTGGATGACATTATATTTATCAACCACCTTCATCACAGGTCGCTGTCTAATTAAATAGAATTTCGTCCACTTTGATGAGGCATCGCTAATGTAGCACTGTTCAATAGTTCTTCTGCTCAACCTAGCACAAAATTGTGTTAGCGGCATGCAGCGGACGATGCAGTTTTAGACTAATACCACAGATGAAATACAGATGAGACACTCCGTATTTTAGGTATGACGCTACAAGTACGCGGCGGGCTCGACTTGCTGGGCCAATTCAGTGAGTGAAACATAGTAAGATGATCTAAAAGTTACGCGATAGAAAAAGAAGCAACTTCTAGGTGAATATAACTATAGGTAATTAGCGCTGTGCGACCTGAATTGCACTTTATTGTGTCGTAGCAAGAGTCGCTTTTTATTTAAATGATTTTACGGAGTGAACCATCTGGATTAATCTGTGCTAATACGGGGATGAGTATCACTTTTTTACCCAATTACGGCAAAGCAAAAAAAGGAGGGTTATGATTTTGACCGCTATGTATGTATGTTCATCTGTTACCTCATAACTTCTAAACTACCGATCATAATTTGACAAATGAGGTATCGTTGGAAGCGTCTTGATCGTCCGCTGGTTAACCTTTCAACTGTCATTAACGAGACACAATAGAATTTTAATTGTTATCCACCTCAATAAGGCATCGTAACAGATGATGAGTTATAGGCTAAATTCAATATGTCGCCCTCTAGCGGATATAAAGGCATGAACTAAAAAAAAAATGCAAATGCCATGTTGGGTATCAAATGAAAAGGCTTGACGAGCATATTTTAAAAATATATATAATATAACCCTAAAATTATTTAACTAAAATAACTCTGAATTTTTAATTAGTTTGTCTGTGATGTCTTGTTTATACCTTTTTAGTTGACTTTTTTGTCGTAGTTGGGTTTTAGTTTTAATAGCTTTTTGATTACTGTAATCGAACTTTGAAGAAAAGGTAGTATCGGCAAATTGAATTCAGAGTCAAAAAAAATAGTTACTGCTACGTATACCGGCAATTATTTTACCCTGGCTGAGGTTTTTATTTGACCATAGAACAGTATGACAGAAAGATATGATGATAGAGATTTGATAATATTGTTTGTCAAACTGATGAAAGTCGGTCTTCCTTTAAACTATCTACAACAATTTTCTATCCGTTCCTGAAAACTACAAGCCTAATCTACTAGGTATACATTGTAACAGTGAATCAATTTTCACGCCTCCCCTCTACAACCAAGGCCAAATTTTTTGATATTCGGATAGCTCATGACCTAAAGAGATGCCCTAAAGAATATGAATTAAAATCTCGACTAATTAAAAAGTTATGCAACAACACGAAAATTCGCGGGTATTCTGGTCTGTTACATTGTAGGTACGTCTGCATAAATAATTATTTGTGCTTTTAGGCCTGCGAACACGGCTCGCAATTACAAATCGAGATGTTTGCAAAATTCAATTCCAAGCACGTTGCGCTAGTGTGAGTGCCTGTCGGAGCGATATACAACTACAGTGACCAATATTACCACGCACACATTGACAATTATTGTTTGACGCGATAGCACTACTAGGTTTCGAAAATTTATGATAAAGGATGTGTTCCGTAATACCAAAAATGATGAATGAAAACTTAATATTTTTCCATAATTTGTAACTTGATAATATAAGGTATGCTTCTGCAGAAACTGCATTATAATACAGAAAAAACAATATGAAGACATGTCATATACGCTGCAAAAATGTGCGAAATTAAATTCGTATAAACTTCATTTTAGAAAAGTTTTTTGGAAAAAAAAGATGTAGGAGCGTAGATAAATACTATTTAAATCCGAATAACAACATAATATGGTAGAAATATACCCAAATTGCAAATGATTTAGTTATTACGTTTGTATGGACAATTCATGCGGCGCCGCGTTCTTAATGTTTTTTTCTTGTTGTTGATAGCGTGACAGGGGAGAATGGAGGAAGAAAACGTATTGTCCCTTCCCCAAGTAACATCAGACAAGGGCAGGAAGGTGATGCCTTCACAAATTCAATAACACCATTGTCTATTCCGTTTAGAAACTCATTAGACTAACATGACATTTTAAAAGAATCTTTAAGACTAAAGTAATTATGTTCTAATGAGTTGTAATTTAGTAACGAATGCTCGGCTATTTATTTTAAGTGACCAGCGGGTGATGATAAAATGTTAAGAGAATGAAGAACAATTCAGAACAAACTCAATATGATATCACGCCTGTATCCTCCGAAGGGTCAGGCAGAGATCTAACTACAGTACAAGTCCCGGTACAAGTCCCATGTAATAGGGAGCGAGCCTATTGGCACTAACCGGGCTCAAATCTAGACTCCTGAAGTTCCTGATGGAAAAACCCAATAACACTTTGTCCAACTTGGGAATTGAACACAAGACCTTTATGCTCAGTAGTAGCGCTTGCAACCACTAGACCAACGAGGCAGTCATTATAAATCCAGCTGTTACCTATTTCTTGGTATTCGTTCCATAGAATTTATGTTTACCCCCATAGGAAGAAGGCGTGAGTTTATGGATGTAGAGTTATTTATCGTAATTCAGCTGGAACTAGGGTGACCAGATGTCCCGTATTTTACGGGTTATCCCGTATTTCAGGCACGAATTTTTCACTGTCCCGTAATTTGGCGAAACCAATACGGGACAGTACATTGTCCCGGAATTTTATGATTCAATGGCATTTAATGATAAAAATACCTGTTGGAAATTCAGAATTTGTTTGTATGTGTTATTTAGTTGATTAATCCACATTTTCTATACTTTGAAAGTTTATTTAGTTGTCAGGATAGTGTGCAAGGAGTGGGTAACTGGGCAGACGCCAGTTTTGAAGACCCAAACTCAGATGTAGATGACGAAAATGCGATAGAAATAGATGAGATTATAAGAGCGCTGAAAGGGATGAAAGTTGGGAAAGCTGCAGGGTACGACAGAGTGTCTGCTGAAATGCTGAAGGGCGGTGATGGGGTGGTAGCAAGCCTGTTGTGCCGAATCTTTAATATGTGTTGGAGATATGGCCGTGTGCCGGATGATTGGTGCAAGGCTGTAATTGTACCACTATATAAGGGAAAAGGCTCTCAGCAGGAGTGTAAAAACTACCGCGGCATTAGTCTTTTGAGCGTTGTCGGCAAACTGTATGCGAAGGTTTTGATAAATAGAGTGATAAAAGTGACAGATGAGAAAATATGGGATGTACAGGCAGGATTTAGAGAGGGAATGGGCTGTATGGATCAGATCTTCTCCCTAAGGTGCATAACCGAAAAACATCTAGCAAAGCACAAGAACGTCTATTGTGCTTTCATTGATTTGGAGAAGGCCTATGATAGTGTGTGGAGGGAAGAACTGTGGTCGACACTATCCAAGTACGGTGTGGACTGGCGCTTGGTACGGGCACTGAAATCTTTATACAAGGATTCCAGTGCTTGTGTTAGGATAAATGGGGCATACACGAACTGGTTCTGCATCTCGAGGGGTGTTAGACAGGGTTGTGTAGCGTCACCGTGGCTGTTCAACTTGTACATGGATAGTTGTCTGATAGATTTGAAAGAGGGTGAGTGCGGATTGAGGATGAATGAGTTGCCTGTCAAATGCCTTATCTACGCAGATGATCAAGTTCTACTTGCATCATCAGCAGAACAGTTGCAAGACATGGTGACTGTGATGGGTGAAGCATATAAGAGGAAAGGGATGAATATAAATGTGAATAAGACGAAGGTCATGGTGTTTGAAAGAGAAGAGGATGTATCGGTGTGTGATGTGAAAATAAATGATAAGAGTGTGGAGCAAGTAAGTGAGTTTATATATTTGGGGAGTCTGTTTACAAGGGATGGGAAGATTGATGGAGATGTGGAAAAGAGAGTAAACGCGGGAAACAAAGTGAATGGTGCTATACATGCGATTGTGACCAACCAGTCGATGTCTAAAAAGGCTCGACTGGCTGTTCACAATGGTGTGCTGGTGCCCACGCTTATGTATGGTAGTGAATGTTGGGTGTGGCAAAAACAACATGAAAGTAGAATAAATGCTGTGGAAATGCGTTCCTTGCGAAGCATGTGTGGCCTGACTATGAATGATAGGCTGAGGAATGATGTGATAAGACAGCGGTGTGATTTAAAAGAAGATGTAGTGACAAAAATTGAAAAGGGTATGCTGAGATGGTTTGGGCATGTTGAGAGAATGAATGAAAGGCGACTAACAAAATGTATTTACAAGGCTGATGTAAAGGGAAAGGCCGGGCGGGGACGCCCTAGGAGGACATATTCTGACCTTATTGGTGATGTTCTTCAGAAAGGCCAGGTGCGTAGTACTCGCAACCGGCGTGCGTGTATGACCAGATGTATGAACGTAAACGAGGCAAAAGGACTATGTAAGGATCGTAGCAGGTGGCGTTCTGTAGTTTCTGCCTACCCCCATGGGAAGAAGGCGTGAGTTTATGTATGTATGTATGTATGTAATCCACATTTTCTTATCCAACTACTTAACAAATTGTTGATTTATGATTGTTTCAAGGATAATTCACAAAGAAAATCAAAGTTTGTATGTATAGGTTATTTAGTTGATTATTTCACATTTTTCTTTCCAGATAATATAAAAATTGTTGTGTTTTTAAATATTTAATATTGTTTTTTAAAGTCTTTCATTAAGAAATTTAGCAATTGTATAGGTTATTTAATTGATTATACCAAATAGTAATTTAACTTGTTAATTTTTTTTAAATAAAAAAATGGCCTATCCCGTATTTTAACCTCGAATCCCGTATTTTCAATGCAGTTGTCCCATAAAACAGGAAATCAGATCTGGTCACCGTAGCTGGAACCACATTATCTATCTTTATTTTCTTTATTAAATTACCTCACAGTTAATTCAACATCGACTTACCGACACAGTAACCACTATCCTTCGTCAGCCAACACTACATGTCAAACAATCCGATGTTCCCGACTCCGGCTTGGCCGAAACTGTCGCCGAAACCCTAAATTTTCGGCGAAAAGATGGCCTTTCGCCGAATATGTCGGCTAATGACGATATGTAACGTTTGCCAGCAGCGGCTTGACAATCCACAATGGAGCATTGAGGTCGCTTGGACATAACTCAATTACGGGTATTAACAATTTTCCAATAGTGATGCGACTTGTCGAGGAGTGATTTGTCGATGATGTGTCTTAGAAGTCACTACTAGTAAAAGAGAATTTATATTTACGATAAAAGTGACTTGGACCTGGATAAAACTGCTATACACCGAAAAATATCCGATTTTATCAGGTTTTTTTTTTAAATTTTTTGTTTTTTTTTTAAATTTCTATCCTTTCTCGACCCATATTTATATAATATTTAAACTCATTAGTGATTGGGTACTCACAAACTGGGTTATTTTCAACTTTTAATGTTTTTAATTTTATTATCTTCACTGGTATGAAGAAAAATCCATTACACGTCCAATTCCATACAATAAATGACTGCACGCTACAAAGAACAAGGGATATCGACACAATCAACAGACTGATTGATGATCGCAATATTTGTTTCAAGCAGACAGACATAATGAAAACTTTGTTTAATAATATTGTTGATAAATTATCTGACTCCTTTCGACGTTATTGGCATTTTGCAGTTACTTTAAGAGTTCAAAGCACTGTTGAAGAAAACATAAAAGCGTTACAAATAATTCATTTTAATGCTTTACAACGTAAATCTTTAAGTTTTATGCGTTGGTGTGTAAACGTAGCTAAAGTAAACAGACCAGACTGACCAATTTAACTTGACCGACGGCAAAATAAAGAACACAATTTTGCCATACTGAATTTGACATATCAATGACGTTTGGCTAAGAAAGTGGCGCCGCCAAGACAGGTCAAGATTTATTGGTAATGTCAGATTATGTTCACGTTGAAACATCAATTTGTTGGCGGGTATTTATATGCTCACCGGAATTTGAACCTATTTGTATAATTGATTAACGATAGGTTGAGTCACGGTCAGTTTTCTCAAAGAAATTCAGGAATAAATGTTTCTTTTTGATTCGATTTCATTCATCTAATTTTTTATCAGTACGAATGTGAGGAAAGAGTTAATTTCTGAGTGGGATTTAATCATGTAAATCTTTTAAAATGTAACAAAGTAAAAGCTATGTCTTATTCTTTTCTGTCTTAGTGCTGTGCACTTCTGTAAGTAGCGAATTCACAATTCCTAAAACTGTGTGTAATTTTTGTTTGTGTATGTCTTAGTAAATAAGTCGTTGAAGTGCCATAACAATAAATAAATTAATTAATTTTTAAATCAAATTCATAACCAAGTGCGCGTCGATTATTACACTATGCAAACAGGTTATCTCCAAAGATTTGACTAGGAAATCACTCCATGTAAAAAACTGGTATTCAGCTGTACCAGTTAAACTGAAGGCGACCACAACATAGTTGGGAAAAGGCTAGACACATTGACTAATATCTCAAAAGATTTTAGCTGATAGAAGTTTTCAAAATTGGAAATAGTTACGCGAAAGTGTTATCTTCAGCCTTCAAAACTATCGATATTGACACACAAACCAGCCCCGTGTCGCATCACTAGTGTTTTCTTTAATCCTGCATAAGCTGCCGTGGGCCTGGATTTTATTTTTCATTAATTTTCTACACAACAGTTTTATTATAAGCACATTGCCATTTTATTATTTATTGTCTCCAAGGATAGTCTGGTCACGCGATTTCGTATAAGTAAGTAGAAAAATTTTGATGGGTAATTTGGGACCTTAGGTTAAGCTATGCTTACCGCGGTCGGTTCGTGGATGGGTGACCAAGACCATACATTACTCATATCGAGACCTCTCCGTGCCTCGGTAAACACATTGAGCCGTTAGTCCCGGCTGTCATTCGTAGATCTTTGACAGTTATCATGAGTAGTCAGAAAACCAAAAGTCTGACAAGTTTTACCAAGGGGTATAGTGTTACCCAGTAACCGGGTTAGGAGGTCAGATAAGCAGTCGCTCCAAGTAAAATACTGGTATTCAGCTGCATGTGGTTAGACTGGAAGCCGACCCCGACATAGTTAGGAAAAGGCTAGGCAGATTGAAGTAGAAAATTTTGCTGGAATGTATTTAAAAAATACTGTTTCAGGTGATGATTGTTTCATAGAAAAGTGTGACTCAGTGTTGGTCTAGTGGTCGTAATCGCGACTGCTGAGCAAACGGGGGTTCGATTTCTAGGGCAGGCAAAGTGATTTTGGATTTTACCAACAAGAATTTCAAATTATGGCAGCTCGGAATTTGAATGTATGCCCGATTCATGGCCATAGACTCGCCCTCTATTAAATGGGACTTAAGGCGACACTAAGTGACTTTTAATGATTATATACTCACCTCACATGATTGTATGATCACGTCTAAACGAGTAGTGTTAATGATTTGGAAAAAATATATGTTAAATTAGAGCATTTTTTAAATAAATTAATCTGTGTTTGTATTCTCGACAAACTTTACCGTCTTCTCAATAACTGCATTCGATTCTTTTTCAATCTGCGTAAATTTGATCATGTCTCTGCGCATCGGTCGCTTCTAAAGTGGTTGCCCATACGCCAGCGCAGACAGCAAAGGGCGCTGACCACTATGTTTTCTTTTCTTGACTCTCCCTCTTCCCCTAGTTATCTAGCCCCGCACTTTCAGTACATTTGCGACAACCACAATAGAAATCTACGTTCATCTCAAAATCATCTTCTTCAATGTCCCACCCACCGCACAGACTTCATTCACTCTTCCGTCTTCGTTCAGTCTATCTCTCTGTAGAATGCGCTCCCCCAGGAAAGTAGGACGGCGACCAACCGATTATCGTTTAAAGTTAAAGTTTGCGAGCACATCCGCAAGAAGCTGGCAGTATCATCACAACGGTAATGTTTTCCCATTGTTTGTCTTATTTGTTTTAGTATTTTTATGTGTATTTATTTTTCTTTATATTTATATATAATTGGGAGTGAGTAAGTATATATTTATGTAGATCTTTATATTTAAATAATTATTTATTCCTCAATTCTCGCTATTGCACCTACCACTGTTTGTCTCTGCATCACCCAAAGGTTGACTGGTAGAAAATGCCTCTGGCATTAAGTCCGCCTCTGTACATTTGTGTGCTTGAAAGATTAAATAAATAAATATTTTAGATTATATTTAAATTCCATAGTGTAATTAATTTGTAAATTTATGTCTAATGCGGATAAAAAACTGAGAATCACGCCAGAACTATCAAGCGTATTTTTCTGAAACCTTCACTATTTAAAAGATAATTTAAGTATGTAAATTTTAGTAAACGTGTTTTATAAGAACACCTTTTGTTTTACGTATAATAAATTAATAATGCGTCTAATTTGGGATAGCGCTCCTTGATGGGCGAGTCTTACTGGTTGGACGGACGACGCGTTGCGTGAGCTCAGCACAGAAACATAACTGGCGAATGGTGTTACAGTTAAAATGCACCTCTGCCTGACCCTTTGGGAAATACAGGCGTTGTTATTATTATATTAAAATTGTATGTCGATGTTATCCTACTTGTGACAAAGATAATTAATGCCAAGGAAAGTTGATCGCCCGGCTTGGGCGGAGCATCGCCGCACAGTGGGAAAATCGCGTATGTTTCGTCTCAAAACTCCGTATCTTAGTTGTTTCAAAACGAAATGAGCTGTAATTTTGCACACATATACTTGGATGTATAAAGTTTAATGGAAATAATTTTGATTTTGATAATTCTGTTTATTAATTAATTATAAAATTAAACTTAAAAAAATACATGCATTTTATGTGAAAAAAATACAAAATATGTTTGTTTTTTACATAAAACAGAATATATATAGTACCAAACGATAAAACAAAATATGTACACAATTCAGCAAGCTCCTACAGATTTTCATTGACAGCAAAAAGGGCCTTGGCTTCATCTAAAAGTTCTTTCGATATTGTTTCTTAGATATTTCTCAAAGTTGATATATATGGATCAGAAGTGTACAATAAGGTATGGAACACGTCTTCATTGGTAGCCGCTCTTGAACACTTTCTAGAATGATGAAGTCTAAATTTTTTGTAATCCTTATTTCGGGATTCTTGCGCGTCTTCTGACAATTGTCCGATAGGTAAAATAGCATAGTACTCAATGATTTTTTCGCCGTGAATAAGTATTTTATGCACTGAGGAAGGCATATAATACCAGTTATAATTATTTACGTACAGTTGGGCTGTACTATATGCGTATTCACCGAACTTTTTTGAATCAATAGCCATTCCAGATGACATAGTTTGTAGTATTATGTACATTCGTTTTATAAGTTCTACGTCTACTCCTGTAATGTCTGCAGAGCAAGAGTAATTCTGAAAAAATGTCCGAGCTGTGTTTCCGTCATTATTATTTCCAGTGCCTTATTGAGGTTTATCGACATGCAGTCCCATTTCTTCTCTAAACCGCTTTTGCACCAGTTTTTTTCTTTACGTCTTTGTTTTTTTTTTTTATTCAGGTGTAGTAGCTGACCACTTTTCAAAAGACAAGTTATAGGAAAATGTGTAAGATCATCTTCATACTCCTAATCCAAGCATGTAGTGTTGACAGTCCGTATTGAAATGAAATTTCGTTCACATCTCGTGTCCTAACATCTCGTGTCTTCTACATTATGCCCATTTATCAACAAATTACACAACTCTCGTTTGCTACAAACAAATTCACCCATTTTTCAAATCCGTCAACTTCGGCGAATATTTGAAAAAAAGTAATAACTGCTTTTTAGGGCAACTGAATATCTGACCAACAACTGTGAATGTTTCAGGGTTCGCCTTCCTTTTATTGGCCAATGAAATAGTGCTATATGCAAATATATAAGAAACTAATCATTTGCACTCTTCCCATAACCAACTTGTTTTTAATTCGACCCTAATAGATAATTGGCCATATTTTATCAAGTAAGGTGGTCAAAACTGTATCAAAACCACAAAAAACTATTAATAATACTCATCACTGTAATGAACTTTTTATCAAATTGACCTTAATAGATAAAAAATAATTTTATGATAAATAAAACGAAATTGAAAAAAAAAATATATTTTGTCTCGCGATATGTTTTGATCCCGTGTCAGAAAAAGCGCAAATATGCGCAAAATTTTATTTTCTCCTTGCATATACTAATATATAAAGATCTTAATACAACAAATATCTCGACAGCGGCAAGCAGCGGTAAAGGGTAAAAGTCTCGTTAAAAAAAAAATTACACTAAAAAAATACCATCTTAAACTATATTGGTTAATTTTATTTTATTAAACCAATGTATATAATATTAATTACTAAACGTTATGAGGACATTATAAGCATTTCAAAACTGTATAATACTTGTACATTTATAACAAAAACTTTTGAGTAATGTTGCATTGAATTGTAGTAACGCATTGCGTTTAATTTACGTTATTGAACATGAGTTAGCTTTGATGCCCATTTATATACATTACGATTAAATAAAAAAATAAAAAAAAATTGCGAAAAGAAAGCTTATTTATTATACTATACTAATTTATTAATTTTATTCCATTACAACGACTTTCACGTGAAACGGTTTTGAGACGGCTTTGTATGGGGCTTTCCCACAGTGCGCCGTGTCCTCGTGGAGGCAATCGGCGACGGTGATCTCTCGCGTCCGGCCCTGATTCGGGCCATGGTATGGAGCGAGAGGAAATGGGAGGCTATCACCTCCTTCTGCGGAGCAGTAATGCTCGCGAAGGAGGAGGCGGAACGCATGAGGGAGAGGCAAAATTCGCGCCTCACGGCCCTAACTGCCGCAGAAGGAGACGCCTAGGGCGTCGGGAATCGCGAGCCGATTTCCGGTCCACGGCGCGTTGTGTTCCACGCGCGCCTCAAAGAGATGTCAGCAGAATGGATGGGGTCCGCTAGGGCCGATGCCTGCCGGGGTTTGCGAATAAGGCCGAAATGGAAATCGTGGCCCCCGGCAACATGGCAACTGAAGGGACACGGGTGGGTTTTAGTCAGTAAGAATCTGACAGCTCCCGCTCCATCCAGAGCGGGAGAAGTTATTTGATAATTTCCCATTAAAAAAAAAAAGGCCAAAGAAAGTTGTCATTAGAACATAGAATTAGAAGTCAAGTTTGGTTAATTGTTGTATTGTTGTTGTTTATACTTATTTTGCGAAAAATCCAAGGTCAAGAGAAGTGGTAGTTTATAGCTTACTTTTAAAAAACAAGTATTTAATCGAACCTCATATAATTCTCAATTTGTTTTTCTAAAAATATTTTTAAACATTAATAACTCAATAATTGCCTGTTTTTGTAAACCTCAAATAATTCTTATTTTGGGGTCCAAAAGTACTAAATAGCCAAGTAACTGCGACCAACTGTGAGAAAACTCCAGAAAGTTAAAAATAAGCTCAATTTTTTTTTTAACGTTTTCAAAATTTTAGAGGTTTATTAATTTGAAAAAGCTGTCATTCGTGGATCGTTGACAGTCGTTACGAGTCGGCAGAAGCCCGAAAGTCTGACAACCAGTCTTACCAAAGGGTATTGTATTACCCAGTTACTGGGTTGTGGAGGTCAGATAGGCAGTCGCTCCATGTAAAATACTGGTATTCAGCTGCATCTGGTTAGACTGCAAGCCGACCTCAACATAGTTGGGAAAAGGCTAGGCAGATGAACCTTTTTGGCGCAGCCGTGAGGCACACACTATTGTTAAAATTTTATTTTAATTTTTTTTATTTGTGTTTCACGAACTGTGTCCAAATAAATGTTTTATCTCTCTTTCTTTCTTTTCTTTATATTAATTTGAAAAATCATACATCATTAGAAGGTCAACACGGGTTTTAAAGAACTAGTAAAATATTTCCCCTTTCAAAATTCTCATGTTATTCTGCAATGTACAGAGACCATTTTCTCTATCCTTTAAACTCTGCAGGATACATGATGCTTGTCAGTTTACCTAAACATTTGTTCCTGGATCTTCCGCAAGGCATAATCATGCATGCCGTATATTATGCAAAGTCTAGTCTAGTGACAGACGTTGTCCTGTCCGAACAGCATCACCTACCGGGTCCGATTTTATTGTATTTTCAAACCATCCAGGGACCCACTCAAATATACACACAAAATTTCATCCAAATCGGTCCAGCTGTTTAGGAGGAGTTAGGTGACATTTACATAAAGATTATTGACAAATCTCTTAATCTTAATCTCTCGTTCTTTTTCTAGATTAGATTCTAATCACACTAATACTTATTATTATTCGGGCAATTAAAGTAATTCTGTCTGTCTGACTGTCTGTTATTTTTTCAACCATAACTTGAGTTAGGACCTATGTCCTATCCTATGATACTTATAGTAATAGTCCATTTATTTTTGAGAATATTGTTACAGAGATGTTACATGGTTTTTATAGTTCATAATATTCTGCCGTTTCCGGAGTACAAATACATTGTCAGGGTTTTGGTTAGTTTATTGGATTACAAATTAATTTTAATGAAGTAAATAAATTAGGATAACATTCAAATTGCAAATTAGTCAAATAAATCAGCTATGGATATGTCAAAAAGAATTCATTAAGTCAAAGATAGTAAGAAGATAATAATTAGAATGATAATAATTATTTCCTAATATTTATGTCAATTTTTCATTCATAAAATTATTAATCGAGTAGTAGCATTTACATAAGAGGTAATTGAATAATTTATATTTAAATGTACTAAAGCTTAAACAGCCAAGCCAAAACAGCCAAGCCAAAACAGCAGCAGCTAAAACAGTCTGGTAGTTTTTTAAAAATTTTGGTCGCTATACAAAATACATTATTTGAAAATAGTTTATTATTCCGTCCAGGTACACGAAGCATGTGAACTTTGCGGCTAGGTCTGGATACAACATCATTATGCAGAAAAAAATCATGCTTGTTTTGGTATACAAAAATACAAATTTCAAAAATATATAATGCTGGGAGGGGTAATATTTTTATTTTTTTGAATAATGGGACACAGCTGTCCATTGGGTGCGCACCACATATTGAGCGAATACATTTCTTTTGGGCTCGAAACACTCTGTTAAGTTCCATAGAATTACCCCATATTATAATGCCATAACGCAAAATTGATGCGACATAGCCATGGTATGCACATAGTGCCGCATCAACACTAGCCACACGTGTTAAAACAAAACGAATACGAACCTATCTACCTTTGTGCAAAGTTCGTCAATATGAGCTTTCCAGTTACATTGTTTGTCTATTGTTATTCCTAGGAACTTTGTACTCTCAACCTCTTCAATTGTGTCATTATCATGCTGTATTTTTAATTGCGGACGCTTACTGTTGTAGGTTTGGAACTGGATCATTTTGGTTTTGTTAATGTTAATATGGAGATTATTTATTATACCGACAGTAACTTCCCGTGGGATTATTTATAAAAAAAACAATAATTCCATCATAACATTATCGGTATTTAGTAGAATAGAATACATACACCATATAAATTACAGATATAAAGTTAGAAATTTTATATAAGGTGACACAATGAGCGATCTTAACGCTAAAAGCGATCTCTTAAAGACAACCTTTAGATGGATTACATGATGGAGAAGGAGAGACAATACTAGGTAGTCTGTGGTGTACCATTTACAACACAAAAAGATTTCGCAAAAAACAAACCTTTCTGTTAAACCAACCCTTCCTTCCATGTCACCGCGCGCATATCGACGAGGCAGCTCTAAATTAAACTATATATATTATTGAATATATCGCTCCCCTGAGATCAGTAGTTCATTACATTAATACTAGCGTATCCCAAGAGTAGGACCCACTTAGCAAAATTAGTAAAATAGTAGGAATATGTGAATTATTCAAGTACATACGGGTTGTTTTGAGAGTGGAGTGATAAGGCTACTTGTGTTGGGAGTTAAAAGGTCAGCTTGATTATTTGATTATGTTTGTTTTGATGTGGCAGATGAACTATTAAGAATTCACGTAGATAGGGATAGTTACGTTGTCCATTGTAGATATTTCGTTATCCATTTTGATGGGGATAAGATGATTGTGGGGTTCCTTTATTCAATATGGAGAGGGCTATGCTTGGAGTTTTCCTACGTGTTTCCTAACGTAATCGACACAGCCCGAAGAATTGCCAAACTTAAGGGGCCGAAAGGTTCTGGAGTGGCCACCGCGTACGAAGAGACGTTGCTTTGGAAGGCCTGTCACAAGGTGAACCGATGACCTGGTGAAGACAGCAGGAATCCGCTGGATGCGAGAAGCACAAAACCGGTCGAAGTGGCGATGCTTGAAGGAGGCCTATGGAAATGCGAAGTGGTAATGCTCGCGAAGGAGGAGGCAGAACGCGTGAGGGACAGGTAAATTTCGCGCCCTCACGGCCCTAACCGCGTCGGGCATCGCAGGCCGATTTCCGGCCACCATAGGCGCGGATAGATGTCAGCAGAGCTGACGGGGTCCGCTAGGGCCGATGCCTGCCGAGGTCGCGGGAAAGTCCGAAAGGGATATCGTGGCCTCTGGCAACATACAGGCAACTGAAGGAACGCTGGTGGGTTTTAGTCAGTAAGAGTCTGACACAACCTCCCGCTCCGCCCAGAGCGGGAGAAGTTATTTGATAATTTTCCACCCAAAAAAAAAGGCCTATTAATCGCCAAATGTTTTGGTTTTCGATTGTTGGTTAGACAATGCCAGATTGGTCCTTTTAAAAACATCGACGTTTTAAATGTCAGGGTTTCGTGTGACTGAGTAACCGCGGTTTTATATTTACAAGTCTTAAACCATTAGGTTCAGTAAGCTTAAGAGAGAAACCTCCACATTATTCTTGCATTTACAAAAGATGGAGTATGAGAATTGTATGCTTGTCCATTATGCTATTCACCATCAAAACAGCCAATATCTCCCATTAGGTAATTAACATAGGAAGCTCAAATTCTTAACTGAACGGCCTTTTTTTTGGGGTTTGAAATTTTCAAAGAACTTTTCCCGCTCTGGGCGGAGCGGAAGGGCGTGTCAGACACTTACTGACTAAAACCCACCCGTATTCCTTCAGTTGCCTGTATATTGCCAGGGGCCACGGTATCCCTTTTGGACTTTCCCGCGATCCCGGCAGGTATCGGCCCTAGCGGACTCCGTCAGTTCTGCTGACATCTATTTGAGGCGTGCGTGGAACACAACGCGCCGTCGACCCGGGGTGTACCTATACCTAGTAGGTACACCCACATTTCGCAAGTTATGTTTAAGTACCATGTAATAGGGGGCGAGCCTTTTGCCTTCAACCGGGCACAAATCCATACTCCGGAATACTACTGAGAAATTCCTGATGAAGAAACCCAATGACTCTTTGCCCGATCCAGGAATCGAACCTAGGACCTCATGCTCAGCAGTAGTGCTTGCGACCACTAGTCCAACGAGGCTGTCGTAACCTATTTATTTACCTACTATAAGGGTATTCTATCAATTTAATATAACTTCTAACTCCATATTCGTGATCAAGTCAATTCAACAATGACTTTGACATACTTGAACTTGACGACGATATTAGAGTAAGCACGTTTAGAAGATCAACCTTCCCAGCCAAACACAACCGAAAATCCAGTTAAACTTACCACAAGTAGAGTTCAATTTCATCTGCGCAGTGTTCTTAGCATAGAGGTCGATCGCTGGTGAACGAAATAAGACTATGTTGTTGATGAAGTAAGGTCGATTTTTTAATAGTGGTCAGTAATAAAGGTGTAAACAGATAGACGTAAGCCCGTCCTTTATGCGGCTTCATCGCATTAGGCACGAGTAGGCAGGAAATCTTTTGCGGTGCACCGTATGCTTGTGTTTCATCATTATTGTTTAATTGTGGAAAGAGATAACTTAGAAGATTAACAGTAATTTGGTCTCTAAGGTATAAAACAATCCTATATGTACTATTAAATGAGCAATATTTTTATATGCATTATTGTAATCACGTTCTCGAAAACGGCACCAAAGATTTCGATGAATTTTGCAACATAGGGGTTTAGGGGGACGTCTCATTTCTGAGGAAATTAGTTTTCTCTATTTTCACCCGAGGAGAGCTTAGTCGAACAGGTGCTGTAACGTTAAACATCTACATAATGAAAATCTTGAATTTACTGACAGACGACGTATAGCCGAAACCGCTGGGTCTAGAAGCACGTTTTGCACAAGAGTGTCTATGCCATAAAATGTAAGTGAGCACTACGGAACGATTACTGAAAATTCATCATTTAAAGGGGTCATTCATTAATAGGGGATGAAAGTTTCCATGGAAGTTCGTCAATTTTAAATTAAAAACGTGGAAGTTAGTACCTACACAGACTTCTGTTTGTAAGTAAAAAATTGTTGTGTCATCGTTTTTTGGTATCTCATCCTTAAGGGGGTTGTGCACGACATCGAATGATTTTGATCAAATTTGTTCATTGGTTGAGTGAAAGGGAAAAAGAATTTAAACAAAACTATTTGTGATTTGAGAAGTCGAGTTCTTTGTTTTGCATATGGCTGAAAGGGAATTTTCAAATAAATTAATTATTCATGGAAAATCATTAATGTTATCAACAAGTTTTCCGAAAAATGACGTGAGATTGACGTTTGATCATTTCGTAACAAAAAACTACATTTGATAAAGAAAATTTAAAAAAATTATCAACCTCATGGTCTACTTGCATGCGACTGAACCACTTTTTTCAACTTCTATACAAAATATAACAGAAAAATTATGTTGAAAAAACCTTTTTTTTAAACCCAGTCAGTAATGCATTTTTTCCTATTATTTAGCAAACCGAATCAAGATATGAAAAAACCGGCCAAGTGCGTGTCGGACCACGCACAATGAAGGGTTCCGTAGTTGGGATGAATTTATCCCAAAAACAAACTTAACTTTGCAGTTGAAAAATATGTTCCCCATACGGAATGTATGGTAAAACATGTTTTTGCAACTGCAAAGTTAAGTTGGTCGATTATTACTCGTTAACTTGTAGAGCCTACTTAGTTGTGATAGTTTTCCTTTTAATTTCGTTATATAAACTACTCTTGTGATTTTTTTCACACACCCAAAGCCAACCATTAAGCCGGTAGGGGGGGGGGGACACTTGACTCTAATAAAAATTAGCACTTTAAAGCTTAATATTTCACAAACGGATCCCTGAATCCAAAAATGGTTTTCACAAACTCGCAATGTTTTTGAAGGACCTTTCCAATGATACCCGTCACCATGGGTAAAAAAAACAAAAAAAAAACATCACCACTTTACGTGTATGAGAGGTAACCTAAAATTTTTTTTTTTTTCATATTTTTGTTTTACCACATTGTCGGCGTAATTAATATGTATACCTATGCCAAATTACAGCTTTCTAGTACAAAGGGTCTCGGAGCTAGGCCGCGGACAGACAGACAGATGGACATGACGAAACTATAAGGGTTCCTTGTTTACTACGGAACCCTAAAAACTCAGACATTAGCCTTTAGCTGTCCTTGAGATATTTATTTTTATTTTTTACTAGTTTTTGCCCGCGGCTTCGCCCGCGTAGATGTCGGAAAATATCCCACGGGAATGTACTACCGAGATTTCAAACCTAATAATAACAGAGGAAAACGTCATTGACTCCTACCGCTGCGCCCGCGTTGCTCCGCGTAATTTTAAAACTGTGATATCTTTTAAACTATTCATTTAAATTACATGATTCAAGGCATATTTTAATCTAAATTAAATGCCCAATTTAAATAAGATATTTTTTGGATAAGAATTAATACTATACAGGTCAAAAAAGCTTCGGAAATAAAAATTTAATTTTTATCAAATTCTGAAAGATAAAAATGGTTATTGTGGGTCAGCCTTAAAAGATAGACATATGCCATCGCGTTCTTTTTTGTTGAACTTTTTAAGATAAATAATCCCGTAGAACTTAAATCTGATGTATCTTTTCAGGTTAACGCAGCGCACGCCAGTAAAGCTCTCAGTCGGCATGATTTTTTCCAACTTCTTCAATAATAATCGTGATATTTCAGCCAATTTACACAAAACCTAAATTAATTAAACCTTCCGCATGAATCACTCCGTCCATTGGTGAAAACCGTTTGAAAATCCGTTCGGTAGTTTTTGAGTTTATCGCGTTCAGACAGACAGACAGACAGACGCGGCGGGGGACTTTGTTTTATAATATGTAAGGATGATTATACAAAATCTTCATTGAGTAAAAATCAAAAGCGAAATAAACCATATTTTCGAGAGTGCAAAAGTGATGCAACTATTAACAGGTGCTGTGACTGACACGAATGGTTTAGCACCACGAAAACTGTACTTTTATAGTCAAACAGACTTAATCTTGCAATTATTTCAATCTTTCTCATAATTAGATAAGTAATTAACAAAAGAGGATTTTTTCGTGTACGGAGCCTTAGGTTCCAGAGAAGTTGTGGGAATATAAACTGGTTTATAAAGAAAACATGCGATTTATCATAATAATCCTAAGTTCCTAACCAGTAAATCTGCACATCCAAAACCACATTCAGTTAGATAAGGAAATAATGGCCCGATAACTGTAAACTAAAGACCGTAGATGACTCTTGAGTTATAGGTCAAACTTCCTTCATAATAATATTCAAATCGTAAAACAGTTACATTAACTCTGAAACAAAATGATAAAGAAAACATCACTCACCTAGGCCTCCTCGAAGACGCGGGAAACTTAAGAATCCCCGCAGACTTCCTCCTATCCTTCACCATTGGCACCATCAGAAGATCTTCTTCATCAGTCTCCGAACTGCTGTCCAAGTTCACCAGCGCCGGCGCCGAACCCCGTCTACTCGCACTTTTAGGCACTTCTAACATCTCCCGAATCACATCACAATATTTACACGCGTTCGCTTCCGCCATGTATGCCTGAGTTATTGCATACGCATAGTTCTCCAAAAAGCACTTATGACAACCTGGTACATAGTTCGTTTCGAGGTCAGTAGATTCTTCACTAGGTTCCTGTGTTATATGTATGTTCCTATCCATTACCATCAGACTTGTTTCTGTATTTCTTTTATGTTCCGTGTGCTTGTTTTCTCTTTTGTGCTTATGTTCTTCATTGTGTTTCTTTTCTTTGTGCTTGTGTTCTGTTTTGTGCTTTTTCTCTTCTTCTTCTAACTTTTGTTGTCGTATTTCTTTTAAGCATTCAGCTTGGTCGTTGTAGTATTCGACACATTGTATCCTTTCTTTCTTGGACGGCTTTGTTGGACTTTTTTCTTTCTTTTTCTTTTTGTGTACGGTTACGTTAAGAGGTTCTATCCTCAATGATTTCATCTGCTTTATTATATGTTCGTGGACGTACGGGTGACTGTACGAGGCGTAGTCACCACCCGTCGCATTGGCAGTGTTCTGTTCCTTCACTGTTTTGGCACTTACATCGTTGTCTTTGTTTTTAAATGCTATTTTTTCATCGTGTTTACTAAACTCTTTGATGTCAGTATCCCCGTTTAATTTACGAGCGTTTTTTATTGTACACTTCTGTGATAACGAATCTTCGTCCAGACATGTTTCGTAGCCGTCAATCTCATGGTCTATATATAGTAGGGAATTATTCTCTTCTTGGACGGAAATTCTTGTGGTTGCATCGTAGAAACTGCCTGTGTCCTCGTGTGGAGAATTGAGGCACTCCTTCCAACTCTCATCACTTTTTACTTTAACTAATTCTTTTTCTATTTTAACGTCACTTTCTTTCCAATACTTATCGAAACTTATTCTTTCTAGTCCGGTCGGTGTGACTGCAAAAACCATTTCGTCTGAAGTAGAAATGTCTTTACTTTGTTGTTTAGACAAACACCGTTCACCATCTTCTTTTCTGTCAGCGGATTTGCTTCTAGGGTCCTGGAGTTCTCTAGGAGCGATTAAGATATCATCTTCAGTTATTGTCATGTCATCATCATGGTCATCTAAAGACTCATCAGATTTAGAAAACTTCAACTCAGTAACTCCGTTAATTTTGATTTCAGTTTTAACATTAATAATTAGATCTTGTTTGATTTTCTTGCAATCTTCAAAACTGAGATCTCCTAATGCTGATAGTTCATCGTCTTTAATAGAAGCTTCTTCAGGCTCTAGGCATATTTGTACTACCTCTAGGCCTTCGCCGTATTCTTGCAGACATTCGTGAAAGGAGTCCATACCGGTGTGGTCATCAGATGCCAACGAGTTAATGCATTCCTGTGAAACATGTAGGTGTTATTCGACAGTTGGTAATAAAACAACGAAGTGTAAATAAACTACTTAAGATTTTATGAGCGTTTTGAGTGAGCCAGCGTTCGGCTCAATCTGGGACGTGACGAACATATGGTGAAGTCATTATTGTTGTTTATTTTTTCTTTGCTTTCCGATGTAGTTGTGAGTGCTCATCAAACAATCAGAGTTAAAAGTCCATTTTGAAGTAAATAATAGTAATTGTAAGCAAAGAGTATTAACTTGTTTAAAAGACAGGATGGTCTTTATTTGCGGATGTACCTTTATAGATGAGTAGCCGGGATTTTTTATAAATAGTTTTCTATGATTTGTAAGAGTGGGTGTAAAGGTTATTTTGGTCTGGTGGTTGGATCTAAGAGATCGATCCACCAGCCGCAAAAGCATTTGCAAGAATAAATTACGCCAACTTCGGCTGTCCCTGAAAACGAGTGCTGTGGCTCTGTCTTGCATAGGACAGCATTATTCTGAGATGTGACGCATATTTCCCCACATCTTGTTCGTTTTTGAGTTTGTGTTTTTCGTTGCGTCATGTTTTATCGCAAATAAACATATTTTCTTTCTTTCTAATTATTATAGCTTTTGGTACTGATAAAAAAATATAAAAACGTAACTTTTGAAAAAAAAAACTGGATTTTGTTTGAAAAAAATTAGAGAATAGCTAAATATCGTGGTGGTGGACACCTTAGGGTGAATATCACATTAAAAATAGAAATGAAACACTGTTTTTATGTGCAACGTATATTTAGCAACACACAACGAAGCGTAGAACATTTAACACGGACGTAAGCGACGGACATACGAGTAGTACACTATACGAACATTTTATAACTTAGACCTTGCCAGTGTATGTATAGCCGACCTTGTGTGCTTTACCACTTTTGACTATATAACATCACACCTACACTCCTCGAAGGGTTAGGCAGAGGTGTATTCATAGTACACCCACATTTCTCCAGTTATGTTTAAGTCCCATGTAATAGGGGGCGAGCCTATTGCCACCAACCGGGGACAAATCCAGACTCCGGGCTGCTACTGAGAAATTCAAGATGGAAAAACCCAATAACATTTTGCTCGACCCAGTAATTAAATCCAGGACCTCATACGCAGCAGTAGTACCAGCGACTTTTACCAACGATTGCCTCGTTGCCTTTGAGAACAATTCCCAGAAAATTTTAACTACAATAAGGTTGAAAATATCTAACTGTCTCATAGACAATTGGACCTTATAGTTTTATGACGCGCAAGTGACATTCAATCTTAAAGTGGTAATGCAGTCAAGGTTGACTATACTGTAAAAAACTACGGAAGAGTTATTATGGCAGACATTTTAAAAAGTGCTTATGCTGCAGATTTCCGCTCAAATTTGTCAGACCAAAAAGACGTTTATCTGATTCTGAAGAGTGAATACTTAGCCCATGACTATGATGTGATAATTAAAACGTGTTCTTTTACTATACAATCTGGAGACGACAAATACAACAATAAATGAAAACACTGACAATATACTAATGCATATTATATAAGAGTAATTTTGAACTAACAAATAAATCCTAACATCGAAATTAAAAACTGGTCAAGAGCGAGTCATACTCGCGCACCGAGAGTTCCGTACCATCATATAAAATTTTCATCGGCGAGGCCTATATTCGTCAGAGAATTTTAACACTGCGGTGTAAAATATTGCAGTTTTAGGTCAGCGCCATCTCTTGGCTGATAGTGGAACTAATGTTATTTTTGAGGATGATTTAATTTTCTAAAAAATTGTGCTATGTAGAGACATCGTTTTATTTTTCCTATAATCTTTACATAAACTTCTATCACTTAAAATAATTTCAGATTTTTCTCTATGCAAACTTCGGAACTTCGGAGATAAGGGGGAACGGTAATTTTTTTAATTTTTCGTCAAAAGTCAAAAACTATGCGGTCTAAAATAAAAATGTGCAAATAGCGCTCTTTCATATGATACTTCGGATGCCCTAGTAGCCCACTTCGAATTTTTAAGAAACCGGTTCAGTTCCTCATACAAAAAAAAATAATTAAAAAAATGATCTTTCTTATTAATTGCAAAATAGTCTAAAACCATTCATATTTTCAAGATTTCAGCATTAGTAGTTCTTGAGATATCTAGCTGTGACAGACAGATGGACAGACAAACTGAGTCGCACCATAAGGGTTCCTTTATACCATTTTGGTACGGAACCCTAAAAACTGTGTGTGTGTCAGCTCCGACGCGACTGGAGTTTACTCCGTAATACGATTGTCTTTGAATATACAATAGGCAGAGACGGTAAATAAACGCATCTTTTAAAAAAAAAACTACTACTACACTATGGGTTTTGCCAAGCTTTGACTAGCTACAGTGACTAAACTATTCGATATATCTGATTGAATCTCCGTATGCAGACTGGAAAGATATACGTAGTTTGATTTCTTGTCGTCTCCATCTTGTATTTTTGACACAAAAATAGGCCATCTGCAGTATTCATCAAAGTCAATTCAGTCTTAAATTAATGTATACTTAAGCAATAACTCTTCATTATAGTTATATTTCATAACTGGTAGATATATAAATACTTAAAAATAAAATCATAACTAAGGTGGGTTAGAAGTGATAAAATATAATAATGTAGTAGACAGTAACATCAAATCAGACATATAACGAAACGACTAATATCCGCAAATGGAATGTCCGAATTTATAACACAAGTTCTAACAGTCTTTATATTTTCAAATAATTTTATAAAACAATAAATATAAATATATTTTTATAAATTATTTTCTTTTTATATAAATATATTTACAAAAACAATACGCGATGCTTAACCTATGATATGTTATGAATTACCTGTAGACATTTAATTTTTTTTCATTTCAATCGAAGCTTTGTTTTAATTCCTTTTAAATTGACTGCAGTTTTTATAATTTTTAATTCACAAGCGTAAGTGCCATTTTGTTTTATTTAAAGCTATCTTCACTTCCTTTACGAGATACTTAACAAATGTTAGTCTGTAGGATAATTGCGTAACACACTAACTATTGCAATGCCTTTCATTTTGGCAATTCAAAAACATTCATTACATTATTTACGTTCACGAGCAAAAAACGGATTAGGAATTTCTAACAAAATCTTTCGGATTGTGAAAGAAAGTGTGTTACGTAATTGGGGCGCTGGTTATCATAGTTTCAAAGATTTGCAAAATATTTTATGTTTTCTATTTAAGCGAAGCGAATACCATTTGACATTTGCACTAAGTATTATTTAGGTATTTTCTTTACTATTTTTGCTTCTTCGTCTACTCGTCATAAATGCATAATGGACTTTTCTTGTAGTAATTATATTTGAAGATTCATTGGAATAAAGTGATGATTTCTACAACACATTAAGCTAATGTTGCTTATCACCGATTCTCTTCGAGGATCAACCAGTTGTGAACCAATGTCAAGAAAAAGGTCGACTTTTTACGCTACAAAAGTGTATTTTAGAGTTTGTTATCTTTGTGATAAGCAACAGTATGGAACTGTTTCACAATATAATGAGAGTTACACATACCCGAAATTGACGGCTAACACATTTATCTACATTTATTTATAAACTATTTTCGCAACTACACAACCATGATATAAATAGACATCGATATCTAAGATCACAATTATTTTATTATAATATTTAGGTACTACAATTGGAATCATTTTTTTTATTAAATTGAGCATGTAAGTTTTTTTGGTTATTTTTTTTTCACAGATTCTATTGAATTGACTAAACATTTAGACATTTCACAAAAAGTACTATTTTTGTTACTATTGCTCTATCTACGTATATTTTTCCTTTTAATAATGCATGGACAATATTTCTACACACATTAATAAATATTTATTTAACCACAGATCACCTAACACTAATTCTTTCGCAGCATTGCTCTTATTCTATAACATTATAGATAGTTGTATACCAAGCGACATTAGAAGAGAAATAGGTGAAGATTTTTAACATTAAGATTTAAAAAACCCAATAGGGATAAAGATTTTTAGGTGCATAGTACTAATAAATTGGGACAATTTAGTATATTATTAGATTTAAGAAGTTTTAAAAGCAACATTGACCAATTTCCAAGCTCATAAGTGTTTAAAAAGTGGACGTTTCATTAGTTTCATTCGACCAAACAATTTTATAATGCTACTTGAAGCTTTTTAGTTTTAAGTAAAATGTAAAATACCATAATGTTTCATTGCATCAGCATGGTTGGCTGCTAAATTAGCTTAATGTTTTCATTTTAACTATTTAATTGTAGTTTTTAGTATTAAAAACTTTCTACCTTATTCATTTTAGTCACTCTTTTTCACAATTTTTTTTTCCACCCAAACTTACTGTCATTTCTACCTATTAAGTTACATTTTTTTATAAAAAATCCAACAAATTGAGCTTATCACTATCAATCAGTTCTTAACCAGCACTTTGGTTTGAAATTGTAAAGGAAGACATATTTCAAGCTACTGCTAAAAACACTTTTGGGGCTAAATGCGGAAAACGTTGTCAATAGTTCAGTATACAACAATAGCAAATAAACAATTTACATTTAACACAGCTATTTTTTCATATTTTTCTATGGGTTCGTTCCCCTTTTTTTCACAACAGCAAATATCAAATAACCTAATATTCATCACGAAAGTTCATTAGGACGCGACCAAATTAAACAAACAATCTACGGCCCATATTATTTTAACCGCGTACTTAGGCGTTGTGCTCTTTGCACTAACCGCCTTCTCAATCTAAACTTAACCGCAAACCGTTTGCCTAAAATTGCCTTACGATGAACAATCAAATATCTAGTTCATCACAGTCCAATTCGCCCTCGTCCTGACAGTTCCCATCTGGGACTTCGACACTGACTGTATACTTCAGCCGGTCTCTTTGTCATTTCATGGTGATCTCGGCTTTAATCTTGGGAGGTACTCGGAACGGCTGCGGGTCCATAATGTCGTGGGAACATTGCACCTGGAGCTCCATTATGTCTCGGTGTAAGGACATTATTAGACGAAGGATTTTCGTGAAGTACTCCAGTTTCTGGAAAGGTAAAGGATTTCTTTTAACTTGAGGTGTAATAATAGTGTCAGTATTGAGTTTACTATTTGCGATAAATCAGAAAATACGAAACAAAGAAATTTTTGTACAAATGAAATGATTGCGTCACCATACACGCATTTGACGTTTAAAAGAAACCACAAAAATTATACGAAAAATTACAATATTCGTGTACTTATTAGCAATAAAGCATGCAAACAATATTGTACACTAAAGGGAAATATTCATACATACACACATTTCAACAGAAACTAATTTCCTTCATTGCTAGAACAATCCTTAGAGCGGTAATGTCATTCCCTTTATTGTACAAGAAGAATTTGGAAGTAAGAATAGTATCGTAATAAAAATGCATGCTACGTTATAGGTAATTAATACTGCTCTAAGCAAAGACAAGCTTTTAGTAAGAGAAACCGGAACTTACTTTTATTTTCCCCTCAGTGTACAATATCACGACACTTCGCTTTTATATAAGTAAAGAAAAACATTTTTTTTTTCTTATTTTTTTTTTTTTTTTTTTATTGAAACCGTTACTTTAAATATTTATTAAAACCTCGTGACTTTTTGCATAATTATGTAAAAAAATAAAGTCACAAGTTTTAAATAAATTTATTTTACTATTAAATAAAAAACACACACACTTGCAAACTTCAAGATTCCTGTACACAACAGCTTATGTACACCCACACACACTTTACTGCCACAGTTTGTCCTCAGGATTAATAAAACAACTAAGTCTTCAGAAACGTAGTAGGAATCCTTATTTAACACGTTACTTCGACATAAAAGTAGCTCTCATAAAATTAAGATACTTTCACATAGTCTGTTGTGTACAAGAAATAATAATAATGTTATGTCTATTTTTATAACATCATTTAAAACTCTGTCTTACCTGACTGCTCTGTATGCTGTGTCCGTTTGCCTTCTCGCCGCCAACAACCATGCTACAGGGTAGCGGCTTGGCTATTCCAATTGTTACTATTCCTGCAACAACAGAAAATTATATTAGTAATAAATACTAAATAATAAAAATATTTTATTAAATAATATTTATTTATTGACACGAGTTATGTATATGTTCCGGCTAAAACCCGAAGTGCGGCTATACTTAGTTTTAGTCGGCTACAACTAGGTGCGGCCGGTAGCAGTTGATTAAACTTAGGTGTAGCCTATTATTTTGTGTCAAGGTGTGAGTATATAACTCTTGTGCCTAAATTGACCCTGGTTATGTGGTCACAGTTCTAACCTAACCTACCTTTCCGCCATTTTCATTTGCTACAACTAAATTGAACCTGCCGCACCTAGGCTGCCGTGCTAGCCCAAAGGCGGTATCTCTGAGATACGCCCTTTTCGTTTTTTTTGTACCATTCAATAGCTTTAACAATTTTCCATCTAATGGTATAAGCGAAATAGCGCTATCTAACTTAAAACATTTAAAAAAACAACTAAGAAGTTTTTTATATCTCCATTTTTCCATACATTACAATTTACAAAAAGTCAATTTTCTCAAAACTTACTCCGGTTGAGATACCGCCTTTGAGCTTGCTTAGCAGGGCAGTAGGTGTAGCCGGCTAAAATTAGGTATAGGCACACTTCGGGTTGTAGCCGTGACATATACAATATTAAAGAATTTCATGGCTCTGCGCTAGTATTAACTATACAGGAGCTAGAATATTGGTAAACATTACATGAAAAGTGAACGACGTTTTGTCAACTTTCACCAAATACTTTTGAAGAGGTACATTTAACTGTACTTTATGGAAAGAAGGAGGAAGAGATTACGGATATTGGTATTTCTTAAAAAAACCTGGAAAGGTAGAATAACTGTAACATTATAATTATTATTTTATAGATACCAGATTGTATCAGCAGACTCAAAAGACGCAACATTCCACAATTAGATAACTTGTAGAGAGCTGCTTGCCTAATAAGAGATTTGCTCCTGATGCGGAATAGCTCTCCCCTGCCAGATCATCCTACAACTCATCTGCTCATAGTTTTAAAACTGATTACAAGAATTACAAGATAAACAAGGAAAAAAAAATTTATAGAAACCTCGGCTCGTAGCTAAATAATAACAGCTGCACGGGTCGACCGAAGGTTAAGCTACGCTTGCCACGATCTGTTCGTGGATGGGTGACCATCAATTACATATCGATATCCCCGTGCCTCGGAATGCACGTTAAGCCGTTCGGTCCGGTGTCATTCGTAGATCTTTTTCGCTGTAGGTAATCAGAATCCCAAAAAGTCTGACAGCCAGTCTTACCAAGGAGTATCGTATTACCCAGTTTCCGGGTTGTGGAGGTCAGATAGGCAGTCGCTCCTTGTAAAATACTAGTACTCAGCTAGATCTGGTTAGACTGGAAGCCGACCCAGCATAATTGGGAAAAGGCTACGCAATTTTATTTTTTTTTAATTTTAAGTATCAATTTCAATAAAGGATTACAATTCCTTGCTGGACATGGAAACTGCAAATCATAGGAAGCTAAGAGCACAACAACAACAACAGCTATTTGATTTTTAACTCACTTTTCAGTCACTAAATTGAGTATGTATTTATTTTAAACAACAAAATCAGAACATTAACTTCACCAACACTAAAAATTGAATTTTTTCATGATTTTTCACTTGAATAACCACTATCTTCACTAAAAGAATCTCTACGTTTGATTACAGATGAAGATCCGTCTGTATATTTGTTTACATACAACTTTACATTATCAACGTAGTATTTACTGATAGATAACAACATGATTATGTTTTCATGTGATAAAAGAGTTACGAAAGAAGAGAATTTCTTATTCTTTGAGAAAATGGATTCTGTTCCTTCATTAATAAAGTTTTAGGCCAGATTATTGTCATACTGCTGTGGATTTTGAAGAATTTATTTATAAAAAGGCTACTCACAAAATATACGCAGTAGTAACTCGCAATCTATGTCATAAATATAGATCTTGCATATATCTAAATTATAGGAAAGCACGGATTATGTTTATATAACACTAGCTGCGCCCCGCGGTTTCACCCGCATAAGTCTCGATCCCGTGGGAAAAAAAAAAGTGTCCTATGTTCTTTTCCAGGGCATCATCTATATATGTGCCAAATTTCATTCAAATCCGTTCAGCCGTTTTAGCGTGAAGGCGTAACAAACAAACTTACTTTCGCATTTATAATATTTAAGGATAGTTAAATTAATTTGTAAAGATATGTCTAACGTGGATAAAAAACTGATAATCACGCAAAATTTATCAAGCGTATTTTCCTGAAACCTTAAAATTTTGAAGATAATTGAATTATTAATCTTTTAGTATACGTGTTTTATTAAAATATCTTTTGTATTATGTATAATAAATTAATAATGCGTCTAATTTGGGACAGCTCTTCTTGATAGGCGAGTCCTATTACCGGCTGGACGCACGACACGTTGCGTGAGCTTAGTACAGAAGACGCAAGCTAACCACTCAAGATCATTGCATATATCTAAGTAATTGACATACTTGTACTGTGTACTTTATTTGAACAAAATATATTTTTTAAATAAAAGTGATAATTTTTTGATTACTGTTTTATACTTAGGATAGTATAAACGGTTTATCTCAAAGGTTTAGGATGGTTTTCCAAGAGCATAGTCCAAGGCACGGGCTGCCCAAGAAGAGGACGTATTGGTTAGATCTCCGCTGTAATATTTACATGAACCAAAATCATCATGGTTTTCTTTACAAAGAGAAGGTAGACAAAAAGGACGCAATTAGTGTAAAAATTATAGGTTTTTTTTTTGTAATTTTAATTTGACAAAATCTTGTATAATATGTATACCCAACATTCTTCTTACAGTTATAGCTCCTTGTAATTATCACAAAGCTTGTATCTGTCTAAACAATTAGTACTTGATATCATTGAACTTACTACATAAGTATATAACACCCAATGTGATAACTGATAACATTGCAGTATTTGTCTACCATGCCAATACCACAGTATAAATAAGTAACAGTATTGTGTCTTCACAGAAAACGGCTGAAACGACGCGCTACTATATCTCAGTGTGTAGTATGCAACAGTCACTAGTTTATATACGGTTTAGGTTATGTGTCGTCTGTCAGTGAATAAAGAATTTTAGATTTTTATTATTGTTTTTAGTCCTGCCTTGGATTGCATGTTCTGGTACCTTTGGGCGCACTCTTGATGGCGGCGACGGCGACAGCGAGCGGGCTGCGCGCGACGTCGCGGCCGTTGTAACTGAGAGTATGGCATGTGCTGGTACCTTTGGGCGCACTCTTGATGGCGGCGACGGCGACAGCGAGCGGGCTGCGCGCGACGTCGCGGCCGTTGTAACTGAGAGTATGGCATGTGCTGGTACCTTTGGGCGCACTCTTGATGGCGGCGACGGCGACAGCGAGCGGGCTGCGCGCGACGTCGCGGCCGTTGTAACTGAGAGTATGGCATGTGCTGGTACCTTTGGGCGCACTCTTGATGGCGGCGACGGCGACAGCGAGCGGGCTGCGCGCGACGTCGCGGCCGTTGTAACTGAGAGTATGGCATGTGCTGGTACCTTTGGGCGCACTCTTGATGGCGGCGACGGCGACAGCGAGCGGGCTGCGCGCGACGTCGCGGCCGTTGTAACTGAGAGTATGGCATGTGCTGGTACCTTTGGGCGCACTCTTGATGGCGGCGACGGCGACAGCGAGCGGGCTGCGCGCGACGTCGCGGCCGTTGTAACTGAGAGTATGGCATGTGCTGGTACCTTTGGGCGCACTCTTGATGGCGGCGACGGCGACAGCGAGCGGGCTGCGCGCGACGTCGCGGCCGTTGTAACTGAGAGTATGGCATGTGCTGGTACCTTTGGGCGCACTCTTGATGGCGGCGACGGCGACAGCGAGCGGGCTGCGCGCGACGTCGCGGCCGTTGTAACTGAGAGTATGGCATGTGCTGGTACCTTTGGGCGCACTCTTGATGGCGGCGACGGCGACAGCGAGCGGGCTGCGCGCGACGTCGCGGCCGTTGTAACTGAGAGTATGGCATGTGCTGGTACCTTTGGGCGCACTCTTGATGGCGGCGACGGCGACAGCGAGCGGGCTGCGCGCGACGTCGCGGCCGTTGTAACTGAGAGTATGGCATGTGCTGGTACCTTTGGGCGCACTCTTGATGGCGGCGACGGCGACAGCGAGCGGGCTGCGCGCGACGTCGCGGCCGTTGTAACTGAGAGTATGGCATGTGCTGGTACCTTTGGGCGCACTCTTGATGGCGGCGACGGCGACAGCGAGCGGGCTGCGCGCGACGTCGCGGCCGTTGTAACTGAGAGTATGGCATGTGCTGGTACCTTTGGGCGCACTCTTGATGGCGGCGACGGCGACAGCGAGCGGGCTGCGCGCGACGTCGCGGCCGTTGTAACTGAGAGTATGGCATGTGCTGGTACCTTTGGGCGCACTCTTGATGGCGGCGACGGCGACAGCGAGCGGGCTGCGCGCGACGTCGCGGCCGTTGTAACTGAGAGTATGGCATGTGCTGGTACCTTTGGGCGCACTCTTGATGGCGGCGACGGCGACAGCGAGCGGGCTGCGCGCGACGTCGCGGCCGTTGTAACTGAGAGTATGGCATGTGCTGGTACCTTTGGGCGCACTCTTGATGGCGGCGACGGCGACAGCGAGCGGGCTGCGCGCGACGTCGCGGCCGTTGTAACTGAGAGTATGGCATGTGCTGGTACCTTTGGGCGCACTCTTGATGGCGGCGACGGCGACAGCGAGCGGGCTGCGCGCGACGTCGCGGCCGTTGACGCTGACCAGGCGGTCCCCCGGCGCCAGCCGCGCGTCGCGCGCCGCCGCGCCGCCCGCCACCACCGAGCGCACCACGATCACCGAGCTGCCTGGCTCCGACGGGTCCTAGGGACAGGAATATCAAACCTATTTTATCTACACCCATGCTATAAAAACTCTATAAAAGTTTCTGAAACCATTGGGTGTTTGTAATTCAAGATCAAGAATAAATTCCCACGAAATTCAGTACAACTGGACGTATGTACGTCGCCTGCAGCAGCACATCACACACACATGCGTGCAGCGGGTGTGCTGTCCCCCAGTACTACTACCTACACGTGCGAGTGTCGCCTGCAGCAGCACATCACAAACACATGCGTGCAGCGGGTGTGCTGTCCCCCAGTACTACTACCTACACGTGCGAGTGTCGCCTGCAGCAGCACATCACAAACACATGCGTGCAGCGGGTGTGCTGTCCCCCAGTACTACTACCTACACGTGCGAGTGTCGCCTGCAGCAGCACATCACAAACACATGCGTGCAGCGGGTGTGCTGTCCCCCAGTACTACTACCTACACGTGCGAGTGTCGCCTGCAGCAGCACATCACACACACATGCGTGCAGCGGGTGTGCTGTCCCCCAGTACTACTACCTACACGTGCGAGTGTCGCCTGCAGCAGCACATCACAAACACATGCGTGCAGCGGGTGTGCTGTCCCCCAGTACTACTACCTACACGTGCGAGTGTCGCCTGCAGCAGCACATCACAAACACATGCGTGCAGCGGGTGTGCTGTCCCCCAGTACTACTACCTACACGTGCGAGTGTCGCCTGCAGCAGCACAGCACCGCACACGCGTGCAGCGGGTGTGCTGTCCCCCAGTACTACTACCTACACGTGCGAGTGTCGCCTGCAGCAGCACATCACACACACATGCGTGCAGCGGGTGTGCTGTCCCCCAGTACTACTACCTACACGTGCGAGTGTCGCCTGCAGCAGCACATCACACACACATGCGTGCAGCGGTATATATTAGTTAATAGTATATTATGCAATTAGTGAATAAAGGACGGATTTAAATCGAGGGCCATAGATGAAGTACGAGAAAGTGAAGGATTCTAACGATTGAATCACGACCGTAGGGAGTGATTAATGTTGTCAAGTGTTAGAATCCTGAGAGACGCGAGTGATTCATGGCCCTCGATATAAATCCGTTTTATTCAAGAGTTACATACTATACTTTATACCATGACTACGAGAAAAAGAAAGATTTAAGCGAAAATAGACATTTAATGAAGAAAAATGTGTGCGGTCGTGGGACCCCCGTCAGAAACGAAGTTCTTTCTCACGTATGATTTAAAACAAAAACAAAATTTTTGCAGTAGCCATCTTGCATTTACATTTTGACCTCATGTCGGCGTTAGCGCCCTCGAAAACTATGAAAACGACACCCATGATGAAAAATTTGATTTTTTTTGAGCGGCCATCTTGGGTTTACTTTTCGACCCCATTATCGGTTTTTAACACCCTCGAAAACCATGAAAACGATACCCATGATGAAAAATTCAAAAAAAATTCAGAGCCACCATTTTGAATTTAAATTTCGACCCCGCTATCGGCTTTAACACCCTCGAAAACCATGAAAACGATACCCAAGATGAAAAATTCAAAAAAAAAATCAGAGCCACCATCTTGAATTTACATTTGGACCCCACTATCGGCTTTAACACCCTCGAAAACCATAAAAACGATACCTATAATGAAAAATTCAAAAAAATTCAGAGCGACCATCTTAGATTTACATTTCAACCCCACTATCGGCTTTAACACCGTCGAAAACCATGAAAACGATACACATGACGAAAAATTTAAAAAATTCAGAGCCACCATCTTGAATTTACATTTCGACCCCACTATCGGCTTTAACACCCTCGAAAACCGTGAAAAGGATACCCATAATGAAAAATTTAAAAAAATCCGGCTTGCAGTATACTCGAGCAGATATGCACAATTTTATTTCTCAACACTGTAATCACTTTACTCTTTTCTTTTGTTTTTTGTGCCGGCGTTCTCTCTCTCTCTTTCTCTTTGAATTAGAAGAAGACAATCACAAATATTAACACTTTTTAGCGTGACGATTTCTGAAAGTTTGTAAGTCGCGTTGAAGAACTTCGTTCCAAAAAAGGAAGTTTAAATTAATCGCAAGGAGGTTGTATAGCATTGAGATCGAGGTCGAATATATTGGTGTTCTAAATTCAAACACCAAAATAGTGATTAAAAGTGCTTTTTATTCACTGTTTTCAGTGAATAAAATAAACTTTTTAGAGGGGGAATGGTATAAAGTCTTGTATGCAACTGTTATAATTAGGTATTAAAACACTCATGTGATACCCACATTCGTGTTTTAATACCCCTTATTTTACAACAGTTGCATAAATAACTATTACAGAAGCACAATATTGTTTTACAAAACTGTAATGTGAAAAAAAAATCAAACCTAAGAAGGAAAATATAACTAACTCCTGAGAGAAAAATAACAACAGACGACGTGTGACCTACGTTACTTAAATGTGAGTCGCGATACAAAACTTCAGAACTGTAATAATAAACGACCACTCAACAAGTTTCAAGAATTGATCAATTAAAGCATTACAACTTAGGAAAACCGAAATGAAAATCCAAGACGAGAATAAATCTAAAAATTATTGAATAATTTATTTATAAAATCAAAAACAGATTCGGACCAAGAATACTACCTTGTAGAACACGGTAGAAAACACTCACCAAATAATCCAGTATAGAGAATCCCAGTCCCCTGTCTTCCTTCACGAGCTGGATATAGTCCACGTGATCACTCCACATCGCCAGACCACTCAAAGGCTCTAAGGATCGCGATCGAACGCGTTCTAGGTCTTCTGTGCAGAATTCTGGAAAATGAAACAGGTATTCAAAGTAATTTAAAATAGACACATAAAAAGCACTTTAGAACGTCAAAATTTACAAAAAATCAAATTCTAGTCTTTCCAAAGGTAATTTTCGTATGGAGAAAAATAGGCCAGAAACTCCACTACTACTCTTTTAAAATATTTTACAATATTTTGTATATATTAATTACTAGCTATGCCCCGCGGTTTCACCCGCAGAAGTCTCGATCCCGTGGGAATATCGGGATAAAAATAATCCTATGTGTTTATAACCTAAATTAACAGCGTAGTGTACCAAATTTCATCAAAATCCGTTGAGCCGTTTGAGCGTGAAGAAGAGACAAACATACACACACACTCACAAACTTTCGCCTTTATAATATTAGTGTGATATAATTATGTGAAGACTATGCACCTATAATAAAATTACTATACCACATTAGGTAAAAAGAATTAAAAATAAAGCAATTAATATTCTAAGCCAATAAGCAAAGTGTCGCATATTTTCCAACTAATAACAGGAGTACATTATTTCCATGAAATTAGTAAAAGAAGGAGTCTAGAGCATGGACAACCATGGAGAATTTGGCAATCTTATTATTTTAATACTACTGAAATAATTAAAATAAGAATAGAGGAAGACCATTAATACAATGGATGGTGTGAAAGATGATACCGCTAACAAACAGTGAATACTGAGATGATAGCTACTGGAAAATAATGAATTGATAAAGATGAAGTTTGTCGATCTAAATAAATTGAGATAAGAGCAGGAGAATGAGTAGTAATGAAAAGCCATGCTCATGAGATATTATCATGCCATGCATAGCTGTCGTTGTTAGAGGACTGTATAAGTGAATAACTATTCTCAGTAAGGTTTTCTGCGTAAATAATGTTACCATCATGATCGTGTGGAGCCGACATAACAGTGGTGGCACTGCAGAGTGATGCCACGGAACTCTCAGACTTCGCCTTGATCAGTCGTTGTGGAGGAAGCAGCAGGTCTTGTAAGCTCCCGCCTAGGATGTTACTCTGTAAAGAAACAGGCGTAGTTTTAGTTGACAGAAATGGCTGAAGATATGAATAAATACATCATAACGGATTTAATTAATTAAAAAGTTTCTATACAAAACGCCATCTAGAAAGAAAGAAAGAAAAAGTATTTATTGAGACTCGCACAGGAAATCACAAATTAATAACTAAACACCTTCAATAAGAACATTAATAAAAATAATAAAAAAAACAAAGTAAAATTAAAATAAAAGCAGAAGGTACTGTACGAGGCCAAAAGGCTCCTATCTCAGCATAATGCTGCGACACTTAAAAATAAATAAATGTCGCAGCGCTGGTATTCTGATAGGGCCCGCAGTGATGTCACGGATAGATAGATACAGAAAATAAATATATAATAAAATAAAAATAGATATGTGAAACACAAAATAATAAAATATAAGTAGTCCGCGTGTCTGTACCCGACGTAACATCAGTTACTTGTCTATGCCTTTAGTATCTGTCACAGAGCATGTATCTGTGGTAGTCTAGCTAGGCATCATTGAGACAAGTAAAGGGACGCAGACGCCGACACCGGCAAAAAAAAACTTATTTAAAAACATTACGGCATACTTAGTGAATTGTGTGAATGCTACAATAGTATAGTGTTTATTATAATGAAAAGTGTTTTGTGGTAATCAGTTAACGGCAAATGGAGAAATACAGATAAACTAATGTTATGAGTGATTGAGTGGTTTATGAATTTCAAAATTCACCTATGACAAACAATGTTATGAAAAATAAAACAAAATGCGAAATAACTGCTGTGTCTCAGTAAACCACAGAGCATAATCGTTGCCAAACATTCGCCACCATCGACAGACGCGTGCATATCAAGGGTAAGTTTAATATGTGGTATCCTTTTGAAGCTGAAGTAAATATAGTTTGAATTTAATTCTGAAAGTACCAACTGCCTTTATAGCACGAAAAGGAGGTGGCAGGTCGTTCCAACAACGAGAGGCAGCGAATTTGAAACTACCAAAGAAAGCAGCAGTTCTGTGCGATGAGGCCAACATGAGGTACGAAGATGCTCTGGTTTTAATTTTGTTCACATCGCGCGACCAAGAGAGTTTCCTGTATAAATAGTCTGGTTTCTTTGTGAGAATTGTGCCGAAGAGTAGGGTAGCCAGGTGAAGCTTTCTGCGCGCTGACATTCTCATCAAATTAACCTTATTTAAAAAGGGAGTGATGTGGGATCGTGGTGGGACATTGTAGCAGAATCTTGCACAAGCATTCTGCACCCGCTGGATAAGTTTTTCGCTATAAATATATATATATCTATAGTGTGGTATAATAAACTTTTAAACTATCAAATCTAGATGGCGTTATTACTAGTGTAAGTTTATAAACAGAGATGGCGTTGCTGTTCTGTAAAAGTAAGGGTAAGACAATAATATGGAATACATATTATAAAATTCAGTATCGTTTTCAAAATCAGGCCAATGTAGTCTCAGTTTGTATTATTAGCATTATTAGATCATCATGTAAGGCCGTGTTCTACTCGAAAGCGATTGTCGCACTCGTACATATGAATATAACATACTCGCGCGATCAATCAAGTCATTTAAGAACGTCATAATTAAGGAAAACGATCGCGTAATCGCCTATTCGCGCGAAAATTGCTTTCGGTTAGGACGCAGGGTCTGTTCTCCTTACCCGAGCAAAGCCGGCATCAGGCAGTCGTTCATCGTTGACATAATGTTCTCTCTTCCTGACCACTACCAGTATGACTGGTGACGTCACTGCTCGTAGTCTGGTTACCACCTCCACATGATGGGCGCCTAGTACTCGCCAGCCGTTCACCTGAAATTAGAAAGTAAGTATTTAAATAACCCGTTAAATCCTGGTTACAAAGTAGTCCAATTATTCGTAGGATAACTAACATGATTGTCACATTTCAATATATGCAATTCAATGTCTCGTGTTTATTGTCCTCGTCAAAAAATAAAGGTAAGGTATTTTCTGCTCTGAAGGTATTTTCCAAGGCGTTATAACAGCCTACTGTGATCTGATCACTAAATTAAGTAAAAAGCGAAAAGATTATGACATTGGGATTGGCTCTTCAATGTAGCCAATTTCAACAAAGCTGCTTGCCTTAAGTTTTGCGGCCCTCAAACCCTCCAATGATGCCGAACAACATGATATTTATTGAACAGAGAGAATACATGCCTCAAGCAGTTCATCCCCGACCCGATACATCCCGAGCCTGGCGATGGGTCCATTGGGAGCTATCGCTCTGATGTAGTGTCTTGCTTGCACCTCCTTGCCTCCCACCACTCGCACCGTGCCTTCGAGCGAGATGCCGAGACCGCTATCCTTCTCTTTTATTATTGTGCTGACCTGGGGAAGAAATACGAAAAATTCCAACAACTCAGCTCTAAAGACTATTGCGTTGAAAATCGAACTAACTACTAAGCATTAAATAAAATACTTATGTGATTAGCTTTTAAAATTTCATTTCCAAAAACCAGTTGACAAATTTTGTAACTTGGTAAATATTCCAGGTAGCTGCCTCAAAGTCTTATGACATTTGTCATGTATAATTTCTGAGCTACACTAGAATGAGAATTCTACACTGGACTACGCCTTCTACTTGGATACCCAGCCTATTTACTCCTTTGAACAGAAGTCTACCAAAAGTGTGGTACCTATACCAAAACTCTTACCAAAATATCATACTGGTACTGATGATGACCGCATTTAAAGCAAATAAATAACTTTGACGTTGTCTGATGCTCCGGCCAGTTGTTTTTCTACCGCAGTATATCTCGCCACTTGTCTTGAATGCATCTTGCTTCTCGCTCTGACACCTCGTCGTCTCGCTCTAACACGACACTTACCACAATATCATACTGGTACTGATGGCCCGGCCAGTCTTTCTCCTGCTGCAATATGTCCCGCCACTTGTCCTGGATCCGTCTTGCCTCTCGCTCCGACACCTCGTCGTCTCTTCCTATCACAATCTCTGCCTCCTCGGACGGAGACATTGGTGACGGCAAATGAGGCAGAATCTCTGATTCGGGTTCCGCTTCGATTACAGTTGATTCGTCGTACTATCAAGGAAAGATTTAAGATGGCATTAATATAAATTATTGTGTATACGTCGTGAGAAAACCCAGACTTGCACCTGGTTTCCCAAAAAGTACTCAATTTAGTCTGGTATCAATTATTACGTCACATAATTTAATTTGCTTTATTTTCATCAGCCAAAATACGTTTGCTACTGAATATTATGCTTCCAAGAATCGCAACAACGATTTGCTTGACCATTGTCGGCGAACTCGTTCTGACACCGATATTTAATGACATAGCAATGCTAGTGCTTTCTTTAAAGAGATCCTTTTCCAGCGGTGGGGCCACGAACAATGTTCTACTCACCACACTAAAGCTATACTTGGCAAGCGAGGTGACAGAAGGGCTTGGTGGTGCAATCGGTGATCTTCGTCCATCCTGAGCAGCCAACGCTTTCTGGAGCTTTTCAAACCCCGCCCCACGAAGATACCTAGAAGTTTTATTACTGAAATTAGAAAGGATTTAAGAACAAATCTTTCATGATAATTCTAGAAACTTTATGCCATCAAAGTCAGTAAACTCTTCATATGAGCTAATTGTGTCACCAGTTGCTTTGATATTTCCAGGGGTGTCACATCTTACCTTAATGCTTTCAGTCGTACTAAGGGGCCCTTCGCATCCCTAAGCAACGCAACCGCGCGATGATTCGTCACTCCGTGCAGAGAAACACCATCAACCTGTGAACCAAAACATTAAATTTATCGAACGAACACATCAACCTGTCACAAATTCAGGCAGAGTTCTAGCGGTCGCACCGAACTACTCGAGAAATTCGGCGACCAAGATCCCGGCCCTCGGGTGACGGACGCGCGGTGGACACGCGGCTATAGTAAAAGTATGTATCGCTACTTCAGGTTCAGCGCTGTCATCTCTATCTCGTCGACATCCCGTTGCCGGTAGTGAATAAACGGCCTAAGGATACAGGTTTCGTAATGAATTCTACCCCGTATTAATAAAAACTCTTTCAACTTAATTTACAGCTTCTTGCAATCCACTTGGTTGCATAGCCTCCAACTACCAGCCAATCCAACAATCCGTACCGAGCAAGGTCTAGCATACTCGTACTACGCCTTAACTAAGTGACCTCATTAAATTGATTAGTGAACATTATGCCTGCACTAATTACTCCGCTTCAATTGACGTCGCTAATTAAGAGACACTGCTTCCAACCTCTGCGGATTATTAGAGCTATTGATTAGGGAGGTATTGTGCAGATCTTAGGTAATTTGGATTATATGTTTCGACTTCTATGAATATACAAAGGGTTAGTTATCTTCCATTTGCACGTTTGACCCTCCTCCACAAGAATTGCCGATGCATTTTCAACCTTAAGGTTGAACTAGTCGCGGGCTCGAACTCGGCATCGTGTCCGACAGAGATAGTATCAGTGATGAGCAGTTAGACGCTGGTCTACATGCACAAACTTTAGTTCGCACGCACACAAACACCGTTCAGAACGATTTTAGTAAAACGAGCGAGTAAAAAATTACGAAAAGTCTTTTGGAAGGTGGAGTTTTATGAAAAAACTACTGCATAAATCAATTAAGAATAAAGTTGCATCGAGCACGCAACTTGTCAAATAAAGAAGAGAATTACTTATACTTCTATACTAATATTATAGAGAAGTTTATTTGTTACATACAAAAATACAAATCTTTCCGATTTGTATTTTTGTATGTAACAAATAAACTTAAAAACTACTGGATCGATTTGAAAAATTCTTTCAGCAATGAATAGCTACATTATCAGCGAGTAAGATAGAGTATATTTTAGCCCCGTATTCCCACGAGAACGGGAACTACGCGGGTGAAACCGCGTGATGTCCGCTAGTATTACATAAAGTCGAAAGCGTCTCGTGTTTCTTTGACGCATAGTTATAGTTAAATGTTAATAAGACGAAGGTGATGGTGTTAGAAAGAAAAGAGGTTATGTCGGTTTGTGATATGAAAATAAATGATAAGAGTGTGGAGAAAGTGAATGAGTTTGTATGATTGGGAAGTCTGTTTACAAGAGATGGAAAGATCGATGAAGATGTGAAAGACATTTAATGCGAAAATTTTGTGAATGGTGGTAATAACTAGAAATATCATTCATAGATAGACACGATAGAGGAATGATGTGATAAGACAACGTTGCGGTTTAAAAGAAGATGTGATGACAAAATTTTTAAAAAAAGCTTTTGTCTTACCACGAAATCTAGGCATCTCCATTTTTACAGAATAAACTTATGAATTTTACTATTTTCTCAGCGGTCTCATTTCTCGGAGTGCTCCTGCACTTGGACAGAAAGCAGACATTAAATAATGACGCAGTTATCTAGAGTAAATCATAAGAGAGATGTGAAGACGCTACGGTGGAACCAAGAAATTTTTATTACTTGTAAAATAATATTCAAATGTACTGACTTTTATGATGTTACCCATCATGCTGAAGATGATGTAAGAGAGAAAATTGTATATAGATAAGTAAGAATTATTTGCTCTGCTGAACTATATGATAGTAATGATCAATATACTATTATAATGAAAGCAAAAAGTCTTTAGTGGTAAACTGAGGCTTTGATAATGATGGTAACTTTAATATTTCGAGTGCAATCGTGTAAAAAATACCCCACTTCTCAATTTTAAAATATTAAAGACGACAAAGTAAATCAAGGAAATTATCGAGAAGGAACAGAGCATGGTTCTGGATTCAAACCCTGATTTGTTTCTCAGTAGCAGCCCCGTGTCTTCGCCCCCTATATCATAGCACTTTTGGATGAACTATCGTGGTGAAAGCTAGACTCTGCGTTACCGAGTGCTAGCTGTTCAGGGTGCGAACGTTTGGCATCTGGAGTACGATTTAAATTAACGCGCCGCTTGGGAAGGCTCCTTTCATGCATCATATATTCCTCCTAAACCCAGTGCAAGTGCGTTGGACCTGGAAAGTATTATATCCCATCAGTGTCTCAAATGTACAGGCATCTGCACCCTTTACGATCTGAACAACGCCTCTAACACCACAATAAACATTGCCTCCTACTGGGCCCAAACAGTTTAGTATAAATGTACCGCTGAAAAGATGAAAACAAGGCACTTAAACATAACTGTCAAAATGGTAGTACCAATCTCCTGTCTACTCCTCTGGGGAATACAAAAGCAAAATTAAATACGTAATGGAAAATAAACTGGAATGGTACAATATTATTTCTAACACAGCACTATAAATGTAAGGACATTAAAACGGAACGAGGGTATAAAATGTCTCGATTAGCTCTGTAGTCGCCAGCCCCATGGGACAGCTCACAGTAAGTATGTGATGACAGTGTTCGTGGAAATGGGTTAAGGACATGTTTCTTTGATAAATATAATACCATGACATGAATAAGATGATATTATATGGGAGAAGTAATGTTTGAAGAAAAGGATGCTGTAATTTCAGTAAAACGTGATTCAGTAGTAATTGAATTTAGAAAAAGTGAGTCTGAAAGGCATGATACAAATGAGAGGAGGTCTGTAGGTACTTATTCAGCATTGAGTGGAACAAGGCTGCCAATGAAAATGACAATGAGTTTGGAAGATCAACGACATGGTATAGTTAGAATATGTTGTATTGGTCTACATGCTGGATTCGAAGTCAAGATTGAACAGATTGAACTAGGAATGGAATTTTTGCGATTAAGTTTTGAGATGGTAATGTGAGAAACTAGCTTCTGCCCATTTCATTCCATGGCCCGCCCGCGCCGTTACTTCGTTTTCGCTTATAGTGCATTCCGACTTTTCTTCTTTTTGCTCGGCTCCTAAGGGTCGTAGCGTGATGTTACCTTCCCATAGAATTGGGCTATCCAATGCAAAAAGCTTTTCTTAAATCCGACTGGTAGTACCGGAGAAATCTCCGGGACATACAAACTTACAAATACCTCTTTATAATATTAAGTATAGGAGTATAGATAAGCAATAGAAAATAAAGCTCACACTGTAACATTCGAAACAAATAAGATAGAAAAGATATATTTACCGTAAGCCAAGAAAACATTGTTGGATAAAGTGAAATCCCGCACGTTTGGCAAACGGTAGACAGTATTAGAGTGTCAACGTAATAAGAGCAAGCATATCGACATGTACTGGGCACGAGGCCAATTTTGGCACATCCCGAATTACGGAAATTGAATTTCTTTAAAATTGAAGCCAAAAGTGGGAAATTCTAATGGATTATCTAATTTTGGATGCCACGCCAATGCCGATGCTTTTTTGCTGTTTTTTATTCGAACCTAGGAATCTTAATAAACCTCAAATATCAGACGGAGAAAAGTTTATAGCCGAAATATGAAGTAAGTAAGGTATATATAATTTTATATCACGTTTGCCTCAGAATTTCATGTTGTATCGATTGGTATAATAATGAGTTTCTCGATGATTATGCACCATACGACTAGGGATTACCCCGTAATGCGAGATCCAGAGGGAATAACTTCAATTCCTAAGAATTCCCGGGCATTAAAAACACTGCTGCAATCACTAAACACGGTTGTACTACTGTAGCACATGGCGACAGGCTAGCTAAAAACTTTGGAAGAGCTGATCAAATTTTCACGTTTGTATAACTTTTCTGACATTTATTTATTGACGACAACATATGCGACAATAAATTAAACTACTTTTTAACCGACTCCCAAAAAGGAGGAGGTATGTTCGTGACGTATGTTTTTTTATGTATGTCCGCCGATTTCTCCGTCACTTGTGGACCGATTTTGAAAATTATTTTTTTGTTTGAAAGAATATGCTCTCAAATTGGTCCCATATAAATTTTATTAACTTTACTTGGGTAGTTTTTGAGTTAGCTACAAAATATGTATTTTTTTCCCACTTAGTATGTAGATGATATGATAAGTTCCTGTCACTGGTAGCAGGTAGTGGTATTCGTATGTGTGTGGTAGATACCACCACTAAAAAATGAAAAATGTAAACTTTTTACAAAAAAAAAAATAACCATCTTCCAAAAAAAAAAACACTACAAAGTAAAAAATTACTTTAATTTCGGAAGTCGGTGTCTTGTCTCGTTTCTAGTCTGCATACGAATTCAATCAAATATATCCAATCGTTTAGTCACTATAGCTAAACGGCTGATCGGCAAAACTCATAATGACTATCTACTAATTAGTTTGTTGGAAACAATCACATATTTAATTTCGATGTTAAGATGTATTTGATAGTCAAATATTCCTATGCATTAGTATTATCAGCGCTTTCATTTATTGTCTTCACATTGTTTATTATAAAGATTCAACTTGATAAGCTAAGAGGGATCAAGCTGTAAAGTAACTAATAATGAGCATTGCAAAATCGAAAATGTTTTTATGCACTATAGCAATTGCAATATCAATTCTAACCCTTCCATTAATGAGGTCTTCTTCCACATATCCCACAGTCATCCTTATCACACCCTGGAGATCAAAACAAGGACCTCAGAGAAGACAAGTACATCCAACGATTATTCTCATATTAATATTCGCGAAGGGAACCCGTACGTGACGTCATTCAAATGGGTCAAGGACACAATGTTAGGGAATCGTAATAAAGACTCGTTTGACGACACTTTCCTTTATGATATTCCTCCTTAAAGGGATAGAACGTAAAAAGGAGAATAAAATTATATCCGTTATACCTTGTAATTTGGTTTCTGTAATATTTGGGACTGAATTTGAATTATTTTGATATTGGAGCGGCGTGGTGAGAGGAACGCCTGTTTTGCTTATTAATATTGGAGCAGAATTTACACAATATTAAAATACAAGCGTAAGTCTTGATTCTCACGAGTTAATTTTAAATGTAACAGCGAATTTCATTTCAGCAAACAATCGTACTCATTTTATGAAAGGCGAAAAAGTAGCTCGATGATTTTCTAATGAATTTGAACTTCTAAACCGGGCTATCTTCCTATCTTAAATAGAGTTTAATACGTTTATTCATAGTCAGCTAACATTGGCAGACCTTAATCTAAGAAAACTTTTCATCAGTACAAACTAAAATAATAATATTTATAAAGCTCGTTTAAACACAGCATCAACCCGGTATACTGGAGAGCAATCAGAGCGCAAGTAGAAACTCAGCTGTATCAACCTCTTCTACATTGTCGAGAGGCCGTAGAGCTTCGTTACGAATTCATGGATTTACAGGCCGGAATATAACATCAATCTTGACATAAAAACTAGCCTTCGTTTGCTTTGTGTTTTAGTTTTTGCTAGGTTCCGAATTGTTCAAGCAGAGGTTTTCTTCGTAGGCAATAATTAATTATGTTGCATCTGTAAATCTGTAAAATATTAATTTGAAAAAAAAAAATACAGTAATCACACGTTTTGTCATGACCCAATTGGTGTTTAAATTGGCTCCAACAATTTCATCATTTACCAAAATTTCGTAACAATGTAATTCTATTGTGTGCTTCAAAGACGAGCACTTAGTGTGTAAGATCGATAAGTAAAAGAAGAAGAAAGAAAAATTGTTTATTTGCCACAGAAATACTTGCATACAAAAAGTTTACTTAGTACTTGATGATCTATTAAGTATCAATCAACCAATCAATCAACTTAGCCTATCGCAGTCCACTGCTGGACATACGCCTCTCCCAGGCTATATCACAACACTCTGTCCTCCGCCTTCCGCAACCAGTTTGTCCTACCCACGTTTTTAAGGTTATCAGTCCATCTAGCTGGGGGCGTCCCACACTAAGCTTGTCGATACGCGGTCTCCACTCTAAGACTCGTCTGCTCCAGCAGTCATCAGTTTTTAGACAAACATAGCCAGCCCACTGCCACTTCAGCTTGCTTACTCTGCAGGCTAGTCTTTTTTCTTGGTGTGAAAGAATTGCAGGCTAATATTATTCTGATATTTGACATGTTCCATTCCATATTCTCTAAGCTAAAGTATACTGAATAATATTCTTTTAACATAAACCATTACTAGATGTATTTCATTCACCCTTTCATCTTCTTTTACAATATTTATTCCGCAAGGTTTAATCTTTGTTTCATCAGCACGTTGCGAGGCGGTGTTGGGTCGCTGCTAAATATTAAAATGTTTGGATTTTCCAACAATAGCTTGCCTTCAAATTTATTATTCTACTGTTGTTTTCACCTATTGTTGTTGAGTGTTGTATTAACATACAACCTTCTGTTTTGTGTTATTGGGGCGTCTACTAATATTGCAGCTGTTGGTATGTTGGTCAGTTTTGTTTTTCATGTAGGTATTTTCTGATTTCAACACTTATTCTTCTCATTTTTTGGTACGAAAGATGTCTTCATGTTCAGAGCTTTAAGTATTAAGTGTGGCCTTCTCAGGGATCAAAGTAATATTCAAATTTGTTTTCCTTAATTAATAAAAACTTGAGAGGTCTTTTCGCAGGTTTTGGAATTTAATTCGCTAAGTAAATAGGGGCAGTCGGTTAGTGCTATCCATATACAAACCTACTTAAAGTAAGTTCTCGTATGAAGTATTTCTTCGAAAACATGTCCTGTACCTAAGAATCGATAACGATAAATGTTGGATGTCAAACGGAGCGCCGAGACTGCACAAATAGTAATCTATACTTCTATACTATATAGGTACATATAATATTATAAAGAGGTAAAATTTATTTGTATATAGGGAGTTATCTCCGGAACTACCAGTCGAATTTGAAAAAATATTTTTGCATTAGTTAGCCTAATTCTTGAGAAAGATTATAGGCTCGCGAACGAAGTCGCGGGCAGAGGCTAGTAACATAATAATATCACGTCTGTTCCCCGAAAAGGATTAGGCAGTGTTGTACCTAGTAGGTACACCACATTTTGCAAGTTATGTTTGCACAAAAATAAACATAATTTAAAACTTGATGGCAAGAAGCTATTACGGAAACTGTGTTTCTAGGAATTACTCGAGATTCGAGATTGCAATGGGGAGCCCACATTAGAGCCCTTTCAGGTAGATTAAGTTCAGCTGCATATGCAGTAAGAAAAATAAGGCAGTTAACTGATGTAGCCACAGCTAGGTTAGTATACTTTGCTTATTTCCACAGTATTATGTCTTATGGCGTTTTTCTGTGGGGATCGGCAGCTGACGTAGGTAGATTCAGTTTTCATTTTACAGAAGAGGGCAATTCGCGCGATCTACAAAATGAGTCCTCGTGAGTCCCTTAGAAATAAATTCAAAGAAATTGATGTACTGACTCAGCCTTCTCTTTATATCTTAGAAAGCATTTTGTATGTTCGCAAAAACCTAGGACTTTTCAAAATAAGAAACGATTTTCATAATATAAATACACGTAGTAAACATGAAATTGTGATTCCCAAATTTAGACTAACTAAAACTAGTAAGTCATTTCTTATAAACGGTATCCGCTTTTATAACAAGTTGCCAAAGTCTGTTACAAAACTAAGCGATGGAAAGTTCAAAACCCACATCAAACGTGTCCTTATCAAAAAAGCTTATTATAACATTAAAGACTACGTTGAAGACAAGGAAGTCTGGCAATAATTCCTTCTGCACATGTGGCTTCCCTGGTACCTCATTAACGGTATAACTATGTAAATGTCTATTAACTGCTTCCAAATTACGATGATTATTTTATTTTACTTTTTTTACCTACTTCATTGACATAATCTTTTCAGTATTTGACATTATATACCTACAATTTTCTATATTTTTTTTAATCAAGTTAGATTTGTTACAGCTGTTGTAGTGGCAATCATGTCATTTGGTTTAAATAGCTCCTAATTTTTATTATTTTGTTTATCTTTTATATAGATTCTTTTATTTTAGATTTTGTGAATGTGAGAACGTTGTAGGCTGTAGACTTGTGGACCATTTTCTATTTTACTAAGTACCTGGTACTTGTTGATAGGCCTACACTGTCCTCCCATATTTATTAACACTGTAATTTGAAAACATTGTAGAAACAATTTATTTTGAAAAGAGTAACCGTGGAGTTTCTTGCCGGCTCTTCTCCATAGGAAGCGACCAATTGGAACCGTGCACCTAGCTTCTGATGTTTCATAAGTGCCCTTGTAGGTTTATGTGAAATAAAATATTTTGATTTGATTTGATTTTATATAATAATCATTTGTATTACCTATATCGCAAACACACTGATACAACTAGCTAACGAAGCTTCCAACATTCTCGACGATAACATTCGGTCAACACAAGCACGGGAATGAAGGAGTGAAGCAAAGATTGCAGATACTTGAGCGACAAAATAGTACAGAAGGTCAGCTCCACACAACGAGCGAAAATGCACGCACACATAAACATGCGTCACGTTCAGTCACAGATGAATACAAATGGTTCACTCCGCAAAATCATTTCAATAAAAAGCGACTCTTGCCACGACACAATAACGTGCAATTCAGGTCGCTCAGCGCTAATTACCTACAGTTATATTCACCTGGAAGTTACCTCTCTATCGCGTAACTTTTATATCTTCTGACTACGTTACACTCACTGAATTGGCCCGACAAGAGGGGCCCGCCGCGTGCTTGTAGCGTCATACCTAAAATACGGAGTTTACCATTTGAATTCATCTTTGGTACAGTGAGTAAAAGCGCACTTGCAACCGATATTCGGGTGTGATTGCCTCGTTCACGATCTCCGACGATGTGTTATGCGATTTGCATCAAGCACCACGCGCGCGCATCTTCATACCACAACCCATTAATGGCGACAGTGACTTGTCAGTCCGCGTTCGCCGGTCGCAGCTGCTCAGTCAGTTGAAGTTGTGGTCGCCACACTATTAGTTAGTATATTTGATTCACTTGTGTGCAAAACTGTCGCTCCACAAGTCGGTGACCCGTGAGACGCTCATGAACACCTTTTTTCATTTGTTTTCTCCGCAATCACTCACGTAAGTCGCGTGTCGCTTGAGCGTGTAGCTCGTAGCCAAGAGGTGAGATCACCGTTCAAACACGTCTATACTGTGTACATGCGCCTATTTCCGCTCGTCGTTTGGAGTCAACCTTCTGTGCCTATCTATGTTATGCTTGCAGATATAAAGCTGAGCGAGTAATCTGATTTGACATCTAGACGACTGGAGGTCAGAAAGCCACTGATCGAGTTATAGTGAGTGCGATTGTTTAAAGAGGAACGATACGATTTATATCGATGAGAATGGTTGGGCAGTTTTGCGTTCGAGTTTGTTTGTTTGAGATGATTATTTTTGATATTATGATCAAGATCTGTGTCTTGAAAAGTAGAATCTAATAAAAGTAGAAGTATTCAATAATCATAATTCAAATCAATGCAACATAGGTCGAGAGGTACAATGCACCAGTTCTGTTAATTTTCAAAATATTCAAAATTTTTGCTTAATCGCTTATGGACTGCCAAATTATTATTTTCTTTTTAACATAACTTAGCATCACGCCTGTATTAGCCGAAGAGTTTGGCAGAGGTGTACCTATAGTACACCCACATTTCGCCAGTTATGTTTAAGTCCCATGTAATAGGGGGCGAGCCTCAACAGGCTCAATTATCTAAAACACTGCGGGATAAAAACATTCTCTTTGAAAAGAGTTACTGCTTCTTTAATTTTAGGAAACTGTTACTTCCTTGACCTTCTTGAATTATTTTTCAAGGATAGTATTTCGGTTTTTGCAGACGCACCACTTTCCTTACTCCATCAATCTTCCCCACAAATCTATTTTCCATCCATCACACACAACTCCGTAAGCAGGTCAATTACTGTCAACACACGTTACGTGCACTACAAAAAAAAATACAACCGAGTTCCAAAACAAACACTAGAAAGTGAAAAAATTACTTTAATTTCGAAAGTTGTTTGTTTTTTATTTTTAACTTTTAGTTAGTAGTATTTACCCCAAATAAATTCGTATACCACTACTATACAACACCACCAACATATACAAAGTGGAAAAATTACGTACTTATTATTGAAGCTAACTCAAAAACGACCTTAGCAAAGTTAATAAAATTTATAACTTAACCACTTCGCGAGTTTCCTGTAGCAAATGAAACAAAAATCACGTAAATCGACTCAATAATTATAGAGAAACCAATGTAAATACAACATCTCGCTGAATGCATAACCTCCCCTTTTATGAAATCAGTTAAAAACCGACTAAAGCTATGAAATAATGACACCGTCAAACTGCTACCATAGACGTGCGGTTACTAGTCAACTTGTGATATCGCGTCATCATCATCTGCCTAGCTATCAGCATCTGGTGATTCAGGCGTGACCTTGCGGAAATCCATCATTAAATACAATAGACGTGGATATATTTAGCAACCTGTTCCGCTTAGCTATTTCTAAAGAGCCAATACAACCCTGAAAGAAATTGACACGTGTTTCACCTCTCAACGAGGCATCCTCAGGATGACGATTGACTTGTCGCGAACTCGAACACGGCGTGTTGCCACACCGAGCGCTGAACGCAGAGAACATGCGGGTTCACACTTTCGTGCTTCTGTCTACCCGTAATGGCTGACATAGATCGACGAATGACAGCCAGGACAAAAGGGTTAAGTCGGAACGTACGCTTTTGTTAGGTCCGAAAAATGGAAATTGATGGTTATCGCATACACGGATTGATCTTGGAATCGTGGCTTAACTTTGATCTATCGACCCGTGGGGCTTTTACTTAGCCACGAGCTCCTTCTCTCAAGCAATAACATCGCGTGCACGTGTTAATCATGTCCCTAATAATTTCCTACCGCAGTCTGTACAGGAAGGAATGTGTTGTCACGCACGTGTCCGGACAGGAAACGTGTCGTGTCGTATGCAAATGTGTCGTAAGGAAACGGGAAGGGAAATTCAATTAGGAGTTTTGATGAATGAAACGGCAGGTGGTGTGTTATAAAGCTGTTGTATCCTTAAAATATTGAAGTAAGATTACTTCAAGCTTATAGTAAGGAAAAAAAAAACAAGTTTTATGTCTGTAGTGTCTCTATTCGGAGTATGTATGAATGGTAGCAAGAGGTGTTCTGTAGTTTCTGCCTACCCCCTTGGGAAGAAGGCATGAGTTTATGTACGTATGTATGTCAGCTGTTAAGTCAGGTAGCTGTCACTAATGTCAACTGTCAGTTCACCACGAATGGCGGGAAACAGTTGAAACTGAAGCGTGCGAGAGGCTTGGTATGGTGATGAGCCAGTGCAGTGGTATAATCAGCTTAAATACCGACTCAACAGAATTCTACAACGTCAATTAAAAATACTTTGACATTTTAACTTACGAAATATAATCCCACAAGAATCCCAATATTTCTTTAGCGGGAAAGTCGAGGAAAATTTAATTTTATAATTTCGAGGGTAGCCAAACTTTTGGAATTCATACCAACTTTCAAACGTTGAGCAATTTCACGAAATTATTTAATAAACCGAATGAGATTTTGTAAGTTTCAGGGGACCAACTCTTGAAGCCGTGATACAAGCAGACCTGACGATTGCTGAAAGTTACGTCGCTGTACGGAACCAATTATATAGAAGCCCAGCTGTCGGAGTTTTACTACGCAACTTTAAATTGTCAACAGTTCCTTTTCCTTTTTATAGGAAACTACGTGATAAAAATAAGTTAGAGCTTAAAGTACCAAATGCACGTACGGCTTTAATGAGGAAAAGCTTTTTTTGTATGGCCCAAAGGATATTTAATAAGTTACCTTGCTCAATAAAAAGTTTAAATTTAGTAAACTTCAAACGTAAATTACGTAACATACTAGTACAGAAATGTTACTACTGTCTCAGTGACTATTTTGATGACAGTTCTTTGACATAATAAATATTTGTATACTCGTAACATGACTATAAATGTATGATGACTTTCCTCTGTCAATTTGTATTATTTTTTTTTCTTTTCTATAACTTATTGACATTATAAGTATTTATTATTATTATTGATTTTATTACATTTCGTTAAATATTTTCAAAACTTACCTGACATAATCTATTGCATTTGATATAAAAATAAAAAATAAAAAATTGACATTGAGACTATTGATAATACTGAATTATAATAATTTAATTTACTTGACAAAAGCCTCCCATACATGTATATTTGTACGCCAAATGGCAAAACATAGAGAACCTATAATTTAATCATTGTAACATCTTGCACACTGTTGTCACCTATGTTTACAAATAAAGAATATTGATTGATTGATTGATTTGTAAAGTCTGTGACTTCTAGAATTCTGTAGGTTGTTGGTACTCCCTCCCTACAGATAACTTTCTAGGTACTTAACTAGTGTTTCTAAAAACTTTTATTTTTAATAGGTCTATCCAATATGTCAGGTGAATAGCAGAACGGAAAGAAACTTATCTTCGCACTGAAAAAATAACACAACCACTATTACCAAAACAAATCAAATCACCCCCGACTGCTTGTACATAGGCCCCCCAACACGCGCCACGACACAACACGTCGTGTCGTCCGCCATGAGTCAAGACTTCAAGAGTATCGACATGAAAGTTCAGCAGTGCATGTCGCGCTGCGTGACAAATTAGTCGCACTAATGGTTGCACGATGTTCCCTCGTCAGCGGGTGATCGCAGCCAGTTGCAGAAGGGTTGGGAAAGTTCCTTACTGTTATGTAACTTAATATAGTAGTCGGTCACTTTTACACGTTTTAAAGCTAAAAAAACAAATTTTATAAGATCACTTTGTTGTACGTCTGTCACAAAGGTTTTTCTCGAAATCTATGCAACGTGGGAATTTGAATTTTGGCATAATGTTTGTCTCGGTGACGCGCACGCAGATCGTCACTCACAGTCATAACACACACAGCATCTTAGTGAATATTTTAATTAATTTATTGTTGATTTTATAGTATTTTCAATGTTACATTATGTGAATAGTTTTTAAATTTATATTACGTGTACCTACTACAAACACCTACTGTGGACCAATAAGTTGTCTTGTTAAATAAAATAAATAAATTTGAATTTGAATTTTGATAACTTTTATTTGTCGGTCATTTAGGTCTTAGGAAAATAAAAGTTTTATATAACATATTTTGTTTCGTATCGTTTATGACTAGATGAGATCGGTATCGCCCAAAAAGTAAGATTCAGACAAAAAAAATTAGATATGATTCTTCGAATATGTGTACTTTAAAATGTGTGCGTTCCTTCATTTCTGAATAATCCAGGAAAAAAATGACACTCAAGCACGTAATAATAATAACCCCACCGCGTATCTCTACGTTGACGTCGTGGTGGGACTTGCGTGCTCCGAACTCTAGGCCTGAGCCACTAGAGTTTACTTTGCCGGAACAGGTCTGCAATGAGGAGCCAGACCAAGAGAGATACAAAAACCCGCAGGGCAGCATGTGGCGAGGTGTTGGGCAGTAGCGACCCCACGGACCCTCCCGGGAGAAGTTTTGTTCCTCATCTCTGGTTTGCCTTTATTGGCCGGCTGGAGTAAACACTGACGAGGAACAGAGCTCCCACCTCATTCTTGCCTTTATTGGCCGGCTTGGGTGGAGATTCGCAAGAGCTTACGTGCTCGGAGGAAGGAAGTATTCCAGTAAGATGCTGGTAGGGATCTTGACCGTACTTCCGGGATTGTCCTGATAGCCGTGGAATACCTCTCCACTCCTCATAAATACCTCAGGACGTGTTGCCCCCTTGTCGCTACGACACTATGTACTAGCGAACGTTTTCGGGAGCCCATTATTGAGTGTGCAAGTCACCCCCTGCCATTTTATCCGTGTGCATATAAAACATAGATCAAGCAGGGGCCATAGTCCTTCCATAGTTCCAGGTGACCAGTCCACTTTAGCAACCCAACCCCATAGTCCGATATCTTTGTTTCCATATCTTACAATAGTCCTACACTAACCAGGGGTTGTCCTTGGCTGCACTTGCACAGTGCGAACAGGGATAATCGTCGGTTAGTACCTCATTTAATTAAAAACGTCTAAGGGGCCTCTGCGAGTTGACTTCGGCCCCTCGTACGCCTTCCAAAGGTCCGGGACCCCAGGGTCGCAAGATGTGTTAACACATAAATAATAATTTATTTAACTTATGCGATTGTAATTAAATCATCAATTCAGTCTGTAAAAGAAGTACTATAAAATATGTACATTTTCAATCCAGTTTCCATGCACACAAGCACGCGTATGTTTTCCAACAACACGGTCACGCCAAATGAAATGAAAACATCAATAGTTAATGTCGTGCCGCGTGACAAATCAACTGAGCTAATAATTTCCGAGCAGGAAATGGTTAGCTGAGTCGCAGTTGTAGTTGGAAGTTGTGGTTTTTATGAAATTACTGCAAGTATTAAGAATACGAATAGCAGGATAAAGTTTTATATGAAGAATTACTTGCAATTTGGATTTTTACAATTTAACACCTTTTCCATTATGCAGAGAGAATCCTATACATTTAAAGACCTATACTAATAACAACATAAGCACTGTGACCTCTGAGTTTGTTTCGGTCTTTCTTTTCAGAGTGGTCAGCTTCCAGTCTAACCGGATGCAGCTGAATACCAATATTTTACATGGAGTGACTGCCTATCTGACCTCCACAACCCAGTAACTAGGTAATACGATACCCCTTGGTAAGACTGGTTGTCAGACTTTCGGGCTTCTGACGACCCGTAACGACTGTCAAAGATCCACAAATGACAGCCAAGACCAACGGCTTAACGTGCTTTGCGAGGCACGGAGGAGTCTCGGTATGTATAAGGTCACCCATTCACGGACCAATCCCGGCAAGCGTAGCTAGCATAGCATAGGTTACACTAATAACTTATTAACATAATTTATTTTTGACGATTTTACTAAAATAAATAAATCATTTATTACTTTCATTGAACTTAGAACCTATTGCATGGTGACTAACTAAACATTTGACCACCGAGTTCATTTAAAATAAAGGGTGGTGACGATTTGAAATCGTCATAACATCAGGTAACAAAGACTGAAAGATCGGAATGGGGTTCCGGGTTTCGTAAGTGTAGTAAGGGTTCCGTAGTCGGGATGAATTTATCCCAAAAAATGTTCTCCCATATCGATATACGTCACGGTCAATTCTTCAACTGCAAAATGTAAGTTTGTAATCGCAATTTTTTTATTTTATTTGATAAAACTAAAATTCATGATTGTCCTTTACCTGGTGACTTAGAAGCTTGATTTTTTTAGAGCTCTATGAGACTACAGACTTACGTGTTTGATATTAATTTCAACTTGATACCACCACGCATTCCTGAGAAAAAGGGTCTTGACAGACTGACGGACGGACAACGAAGTGATCCAAAGAAATAAGGGTTCCGTTTTTTCCTTTCGATGTACGGAACCCTAAAAATGTACGTCTTTTGAGATCCTCATTTTTTCATACCTACATATATAAACTCACGCCTTCTTTCCACGGGGGTAGGCAGAAACTACAGAACGCCACCTACTACGATCCTTACATACCCCTTTTGCTTCGTTTACGTTTATAAATGCTCCTTCTTTTCGTCGGTTAAAAATACGAATAACCACCACATTCTACTGTAATCAATCCCATATACAGTTTTGATCAGGTTATGGTGCAACATACCTACATCGGTAACTGAAAATTCAGGTCAAAGTTGTTATGGGAATCAATAAAAATTGCTCACTGTTTGATAGAGCTATATCTAATTTAACTACAGCGTATATTATTTTATTGCCTTTTCTCTAGCGTCATAAACATAGTTTTGTTGTTAACTACATAACGAGGGTAGAACTTTGTCACTTGACATAGATTGAAATGGAGGAGCTCGTAAACATGTAACTAATATTGAAGCACTAGGCGGATCTGTTTCACTTAATTCACTTTATTAACTTGGGAGGGAAGTGTATTCCGGACGGATTTAGATCCTGGTGAAGATTAGGAAAGTTTGACTTTGCTTTTACGCAAATCAAAAGATCACTCGATCCTTCTGCTAAATATGGTAATGAGGGAAAAGATACTATTGCGTCCAGTAGCTTCAAGATTAATATTGCCATATTGGATTTTCACTTAACCCATCATCCGCCATCTTGGATTGTAATTGAAGCATTTGAAAATCCGTGTCATCTTTAGTTGAGCTCCACTTTTCTAAATCTTGACTTTTTTGCCAGCGTCAACACTGTGAACGAACGGATCTTTTTTTCCGATCGTCAACAGTGTTAACGACAGGGGTGTTACTGATCGGGAATAATCAAAAACTATTCCCGTTCGTCCACACTGTGAACGAACGATTTCCCGATCGTCAACAGTGTTTTTTCAAATTCAAATAATTTTTTTCACATAAACCTACAAGGGCACTTATGAAACGTCAGAAGCTAGGTGCACGGTTCCAATTGGTCGCTTCCTATGGAGAAGAGCCGGCAAGAAACTCCACGGTTACTCTTTTCAAAGTAAATTGTTTCTACAATGTTTTCAAATTACAGTGTTAACCTTTCAACAGTCACTAACGAGACACAATAGAATTTTAATTGTTATCCACCTCAATGAGGCGTCGTAACAAATGACGAGTTAATAGGTATGGGAGGACAGTGTAGGCTTATCAAGAAGTACCAGGTACTTAGTAAAATAGAAAATGGTCCACAAGTCTACAGCCTACAATGTTCTCACATTCACAAAATCTAAAAGAAAATAATCTATATAAAAGATAAACAAAATAATAAAAATAAGGACCTATTTATACCAAATGACATGATTGCCACTACAGCTGTAACAAATCTAATTTGATTTAAAAAATTGTAGGTATTTACTGTCAAATAATGAAAAGATTATGTCAATGAAGTATGAAAAAAAAAGTAAGATAAAATAATCATCGTAATTTGGGAGCAGTTAATAGACATTTACATTGTTATGCCGTTAATGAGGTACCAGGGAAGCCACATGTGCAGAATTATTGCCAAACTTCCTTGTCTTCAACGTAGTCTTTAATGTTGACGACAAGGTGTTACTGATCGGGAATATTTGTCCTTTTGCTTCATGGACGTTCATACATCTGGTCATACACACCGCATGCGAGTACTACGCACCTGACCTTTCTGAAGAACATCAATAAGGTCAGTGTGTGTATATGTGTTGTGTGTTAGGTAAACATTAACAAAATCATAATGCTAATGACGTTTTTATTCAACCCATTCAGACATAGGTATTCATTGTTTACATGCATAGTTCCAGAAAGATGCTCTCTTCTTTATCAAGGAACATGAGAGTAACAAATTTTTCTGTGTTGACTGTTATAAATGTATGCAGTGAATGCAGCAGTGTATTTTCTGCTTCAATGTTTTCTTTAACATATGAGAACACGTAAGATTGACTGGTAGAAAATGCCTTTAGGCATTAAGTCCGCCTTTGTACAGTATTTTTACTTGTGCATAAAGTTTTAATAAATAAATAAACACTTTTCATTTGTAGTGTCCCTTGTTGGGCGCCATTTGTCTGTTGGGCGCCATTTGTCTGTTGGGCGCCTTTTGTCTGTTGGGCGCCATTTGTCTATTGGGCGCCAACAAGAAATTAATTTTATCAAACCAGTTTTCCTCAAAAAAAATCGGCACATGTATTATCATCGAACGCCAATTTTAAAATCAAATCGAAGTTTAATTTTGTACGAATTCTGAGTGATTCCGATTTGCGATGTGGTTTTTTTTGATATTGCCATGTCGAATATGAGTATTCTTTGTTATAAGCAATAATCTTACCTCAACAATCCTGTCGTTAACTTGTATCTTCCCGCACAGGTCAGCTGAACTGCCCTCACTGATACTCTTTACGAATATACCGCTCAGCTCCTCTGTTGACAAAAAAACGCAGTTAATATAGTAGGCTCGCCCCCTATTACATGGAACTTGAACACAACTGGCGAAATGTGGCTGTACTATACATACACATCTGCATAACCCTTAGGGAAAAACAACCGTGATGTTATGTAATACCTACAAATTGATTTGATTAAATTATTTTAACAAAGAAAAATAAGGGAAAGCATAGCTGTTGTTGAGAGTCCGGAGAACTGTTCACTTGTAAGACCGAATTGATTAATCGATTTAATTGACTTTTCTGTACCCATATTCGATTCCTATAACGTAGTCCGATTGATAGCTTATAGTGATGAAAAGCTTTTACAGGAAAAAATTCCATAAAGACTTTCAATGTTTGAATAAAATTCGTAATTGTTTTTTTTTTACTTTTGGTTATAACATTTCATAATGTCAAGTGAACTTTCTGTATAATGTCTGTTTAAAAAAAATTAAGAAAGAGAAAATTTCTTTATTTGGCACTCTTATGTAACAATGACAAAATATTAAAAAAAAATAAGGCCCACTTTAGCTTTATCAAATCAATAAGATGGTTTGGCAATGGAAGTTCACATGGACCCTCCATGTGAACTTTGTAAATATTATTAAGGTCTTTTCAAACACTATAATTAAGACGCAGATATATGCCAGTGACCTTGAGTGGTTAGCTTGCGTGTTCTGTACTGAGCTCACGCAACGCATCGTATGTCCAGCCAGTAATAGGACTCGCCCATCAAAGACCGCTGTCCCAAATTAGACGCATTATTAATTTGTAATACATAAAAAGGTATTTTAATAAAACACGTATACTAAAAGATCAATGATTAAATTATCTTTAAAGTGGTGAAGGTTTCAGAAAAATTCGCTTGATAGATTTTGCGTGATTCTCAGTTTTTTATCCACGTTTGACATAATTTCACAAATTATTTTCACTATGTAATATAAACATAATCTAATAAATTAAGTTATTAAGAAAATGCTCTAACTTAACATATTTTTTTTTTTCAAATAATTAACACTACTCGTTTAGACGTGATCTTTAGTATAAAAACATTAAAAGTCGGTTATCGTCGCCTTAAGAATTTAAACATCAGACAGAAGATTATCTCTTCAGTCGTTTTAAGTCATTGTAACATACACAGCCATCTAGAATCCTAACTTCAAGTAAAAATACGATCAAGTTCTGCCAAAGATTAGGATTTACAAGCACTATCGGAGAAAGCTTAGTGACGTCACTAAAAGCTAAGTTAGACTATTTAGATAGGGGGACTGGCGGCCATCTTTGGCTATCTATCGACGGCCAGATAGCAGCTCAGTTTATTTTGCAAGGATAAATATGTTGTGTTAATGTGTTTAGGGGAACGTATTATCAGGTTGAGATTAGCTTGATGATACGCTAATCGTATTTGGTTGGTTTGATTGTAATTGAGTCTCATCGCTAAACTCACGAGAATTTGAATTCATCATTATATTTTCTTTTTTTTTGCACTCTTTGTAAAAAAAATATTCTGCAAGTTATACAGCATGCATTCTGGCAAGCCAAGACTTTATGGCGACATCTACATCACCACATTCAAACTATGCATCACACTGACGTCACACGAAATCCTGCATCACGCAAGCAGGGTTTACCGCACGATCAGCTTATCTATAACTGCCCAACATCAATCGTTGGGCAGTTGCTCACAAGACACGACACCCGTCTGGTCGGAGAATCCTCCCTTTTCTATAGAGGATGATTGAACTTTACACCCTGTTCCTCATACCTCTATGGTGCCGTTTTTGAAGATCGAATGCTGGTTAGGTAACCTATCTACGTCTTTTTACTTATAATATCATTGATCTTTGATGTGTCTTTTCGTTCGCATTTGTTTTTGGTTTTGTCCATTACTTCCTCATACATTGACAAATTAATTATAAAATTGTAGGAAAATCGTCTACTTTTACAATGTTTGTAAATATGTGAGCACCACGTATCTATAACATAATTCGTTGCTTCATTTTTAATTATTTTTACCTATTGTGGTATAGTAATTTTATTCTAGGTGCATCGTCTTCACATATAATTATTTAACTAATGTAGGTACCTAAACAAAATATTGTAAAACATTTTAAAAGAATAACGATGGAGTTTCTTGCCCATTATTCTCCATACGGAAACTACTTTTTGGAAGGGGTGAATAGAATCATTTCTATTATTTTGTAAATTTTGTCGTTCAAAAGTGCCATAAAAGGGCCTATATGAAATAAATTATTTGACTTTGACTTTGACTTCCATGTCATAATCATTTTCATTTAATCGAAATAAAACCTTCCACTATGTATCACACCACATAAGATACTATCATTTCCTAGTGAGGTTTAATTTCTAAACCAAACCTGTTAATAATTTGTTGATTGGACTTTAATACCCCGGCAATGTTGGCCTACCCGCAAGATATTAATTTAAGAGCTTTTCATAACGTTCCCTTTACACTATCCATGTTTTCGAACGGTGAAACGTTTCTTAATTGAAATAGGTTTATTTTAAGTTGAACTATATACCACTGGGCTTTTAGAATCTAATTTTAGAGAAATTGGCTTCAATTTTGTAGGGCACTTAAAACTTTCAATCATGTTACAACACTTGAAAATATTTCGGTTTTAAATAGAATTTTGAGCTAGTTAGAGGCAGCGCGAGAACAGAGTAAGTACTTTTAAGGACTTGAGGGAAGCCTTAGAACAGTAGTGGGGCAGTAATAGCCTAGACTCCTAGAGAAGAGAAAAAAAATAGCTTACTCGTTCAAAAGTCAATCTGTAGATTCTATCATTTACACGAGTTGCATCTAGTTAACATATGATTTTTTTCCGACTCGCAAACCGAAATTCTTGTCTCTTCATCCAATCTGCCTAGCCTTTTCCCAAATATTTTGGGGTCGGCTTCCAGTCTAACCGTATGTAGCCAAATACCAGTATTTTACATGGAGCTACTACCTATCTGACCTCGGAGGAGCTCGTGGCTAAGTAATAAAAGCCGCACGGGTCGATTCATCAGGGTAAAATACGCTTGCCGGGGTTGGTCTGTGGATGGGTGACCATCTTTATATACCGAGACTACTCCGTGCCTCGGAAAGCACGTTAAGCCGTTGGTCCTGGCTGTCATTCGTGGATCTTTGACAGTCGTTACGGGTCGTCAGAAGCCCGAAAGTCTAACAACCAGTCTTACTTAGGCCTATCTGACCTCCTCAACCCAGTCATCATCTGCGTAGCTTTTTCCCAACTATGTTGGCGTCGGCTTCCAGTCTAACCGGATGCAGCTGAATACCAGTATTTTACATGAAGCGACTGCCTATCTGACCTCCACAACCTAGTTACTAGGTAACACGATATCCCTTGGTAAGACTGGTTGTCAGACTGGGCTTCTGACTACCCATAACGACTGTCAAAGATCTACAAATGATAGCCGGGACCAACGGCTTAACGTGCTTTTCGAGGCACGGAGGGGTCTTGGTATACAAAGGTGGTCACCCATCCACGGACCAACCGCGGCAAGCGTAGCGTAACCTGATCAATCGACCCGTGCGGCTGTTATTACTTAGCCACAAGCCCCTCAACCCAGTAACTGCTGTTATAGCATAGCCACGAGCTCCTCTTTCTAAGTCTTCTTAAATTCTTGTCTCTTCATCCAAATTACATGATCCTAATCACTTTATGACCATCAATCAACACATCAATTCAAATAAAAAATACATAAACTGCTTGATAAAGATTTGACCATGCCATAGAATAGATAATAATAATACCAGTCTATTATTATCCCACTGCAGAGCAAAGGCCTCTTCTCATACAGAGAAGGTACGAGCATTGATCACCACGATTGCTCAAGACGGGTTGGCGATTTCAGATTTATATTGACTATAGGTAAGTCCAGGTTTCCTCACGATGTTTGCCTTCACCGATATCAGTTATCGCCAAGATTAAATCAGAAAGTAAAAAAAGTCACATTGGTACAGCCATAGAATCAAGTACCTTATTCATATTCCAACAACACCCCAAATTGACTGAACCTAATCAAAACTTGCGGCAAACCCTTTCAACCTAAACACCGCTTGTTCTGAGGGCACATTGTTTTTTGTCTAACCCTTATTCGCTACACCCTTCATATACCCTCGTCTTATCTCGAGCCCTTCAATACATCAGCGCGATAAGGGTTAATTTCACCCGGCCGCGGCCGCTCCTATATTAGGAAACTTTGGCGACGCGTGACCTGTGCCCGGGAGTGTACCCACGCTCTTATTGTTTATCAGCACTTGCGTACACCCGGCAACACAAGTACTGTATAACTTTCTCGTGGGCCATTGTTAGCTATTATGTGAACCTGTCTCTGAGTTGGATTAGGAGTGAGTTTAGTGAAATGTCTGTAGTTTTACCGCAAGTATAATAACTATACAAAAAATAAAGTTTTTTAGTACAATTTTATCAGAAAGGTGGTATTAATATTCTAGGCAATGAATAGCCTGAATATCAGAAAAGTAATGAAACAGAAATTGTATGAAAATTTGAACGATGTAAAAATCCAGACTCATCCAATAAAGTATGAAATTAATGCCTTTACTGAAGACGTAACTAAGATTGACCTTTAACTGTAATCAAGTAAGTTCAAAGAAAAATCTCATTCAGTGAAATTCGAATAAAATTGATTTTCCAGATCACAGAGCTGCGCCAAATGAACAATCATGAAAAGTCCTCCATTTTTAATTTAAGGCGGACTTTTGTCATTTGAAAATGTTTTGAGTATGGCTATTTTTAACACAAAACGTTTTTCTACATTCTGGTAACTCAAAGACTTGATTATACTTGAGCCTCATTCTAATTAGAGAATACGAGGAGTATTGATTTAAAATACCATTGAATACTTATTGAAACGCATTCATTCTTTTTTTTAAATTATCTATTTGTTTATTCTGTGCACATTTTTAAACCTGACTTGATTTCAGTACGTAATTTTCGGGTGACTACTGAAAATCAGCGGTATGCCGTGGGTCCCTCTTAGCGCAGCATCATGCTGAGCTGTGGGTCCCACATAGCACAGCATCATGTTGAGCGGAGTGGAAGCCTTCTTGTTAGTCACGACGTCGACGTGCAGCTGCCGATTATTTTTCTAATGTACGTTAATTATTCCTTGTAATTATTTAACTAATGTACGTACCTATACAAACTATTTTAAAACATTTTAAAAAAGAGTAACGGTGGAGTTTCTTGCCTATTCTTCTCCATACGAAAACTACCTTTTGGAAGGGGCGACTAGAATCAATTTTATTATTTTGTAAATTTTCACGTTCAAAAGTGACATGGGCCTATTTTAAATAAATTATTTGACTTTGACTTTATTTCTGTTCTGCGCTTGTGATTATCTAGTTAATTTACTTCTTATATTTCGAGTTATCTTATCTTTTCGTATGCACGTGTCTCTGTTACAAATAAACCTATTTTTCATTCTTTCCTTCTTTCTTAAACCCAAAGTTTTTGAGCAATAGCCTCTTAGAGTAAAAGTTTTGGACCATTTCCTTGATATATGCAGACTTTACGACCATTCAGTAAAACATTGTTTGAAGAAGAATACTAAGTATACTAAGTAAGTTTTCAAAAGTAATGCTCTAAAACATTTCGGTAGACTTTAGAAACCGGCCATAAAAAGGAACATGATTTTTGAAGACATCGCTAGAAATAAATATAGTTAGGTACTTTGCAGTTCCACGTTTTTTAAGCAAGTTTTCTTTATACAGCATGTAACAGAAAGATGTGGTCATATTTAAGGGTAAGCGTATGCTAAGACGCAGGTGACTCAGCACAGCACAGTACAGATTTTGCAGGGTAGAGCAGGCGAGGCAGACATAGGCCGCGAGCGCATGCTGCGACGCAGCTACACAGACACATTTGCGTCCTAGCTAGTACAAACAATCTGTCATTGAAACAAAATTATGAATCAATGGTAAAAAACAAGTGACGAACTGCACGCGTCGCGTAGAAATCTGTACTGGCTCTACAACGAGACGCAGAGCAGGTCAGACACATGTTTGCGTCACACTTGCCTGCACCGCAGCGTACGCAGCTGTCAGTACGTTCATGCATTACAAGATCTGCTTTGCCCTGCGCTTCGTGGACCTGCGTCACCTGCGTCTCAGCATACGCTTAGCCTAAGGGTAGTACAGACCATCAAACTGAACAACTTTCTCCATGGGACCATAATCATAATCACGAAAACCAATTCAACTGCCCCATACAAAACTTCGATACCTACTCGACCCAAATGTTTGAGATAGCCAATTAGTTTTTCTCGATTACGTTGGTCCCATGGAGTAACTTGTTCAGATTGATCGTCTGTACCACACCCCCCATTTTGATATGTAACTAAATACCATCAAACATGTACTAAAAAACGCCCGTATAGAATCAAAGTCGTTACGGTATTTAACTTCCATTCAACCCGTATAAAAAGACCAAATGGACCAAAAAGAAGGTTTCAATTCCTTTGAGCAAATTCGTCAAAGCAATCCGTGGAATTGGTCTTAAAGATGGAATTGATACTTGAGAATTATTTCCCTCCATAAATCATCTGCAGGTGGAAGTAATTAGGAAGGCGTGAAAAGTAACTTTTGGTAGAAAAAGCGTTATTTTTCTAAGTTTATTAGTAGATTCGCTGGAGTTTGGAAGATTTGCTGGTATTAAGGTCTTTGGAAAGATTATGGGTTTTAGTGTTTTATTCAAAGACTATATAGCGACCCACCCCTGCTTCGCACTGTTTTTGGCAAAACATCGTGATTTCTTTATTACATCTAAGTTTAATGTTAATTTACTATACAAATAAACCTTCTCAAATAAATTCTCTGAATGATGGCGAAAACCGCATAAAAATCCGTTGCAGAGTTTAAAAGAACAATGCGGCCACGCAGACACGAAAATCGGTTTTAATATATAATGTGTATAGATAGTTGGTGGTTATTCAGTTCGTAACTTGCTACATATTAGGATTTGTAAAACATAAATCAATCAATTAAGCCCTGACTGACGCATTAACGCCCAGCTCAAACTCTACGTACTCAAACCCTTGGACTTGGACCCAGATAGCTGAGGTTCCCTTTATGTAAGTAAGACAAGACAAGAAATAAGTTTTTTTTTTTTAATTTCCGCGGAATGAGGAATAATACCTATAGGGCGGACGAAGTCGCTGGTAAAGTGCTAGTCTATAGGTACCATCGGGGTAATGCATATTTAACCAATTTGAAAACAAAATCCCGTAAAAAAACCGGCCAAATGCATGTCGGACCACGCACAATGTAGGGTTCCGTAGTTGGGATGAATTTATCCGAAGAACAAACTTAACTTTGTAGTTGAAAAAAAAAAATCATACAGAATGTATGGGAGAATATGTTTTTACAACCGCAAATCTAAGTTTGTCGACTGTTACTCGTTAACTTGTAAAGCCTACTCAGCTGTGATAGTTTTCCTTTTAAATTCGTTATATAAACTACTGCCGTGAATTTTTTCACATATCTAAAACCAACCATTTAGCTGGCAAGGGGGGGACACTTGACTCTAACAAATTTTTTCACTTTAAAGCTTAATATTTCGCAAACGGATCTTTTAATTCAAAAATGGTTTAGCATACTCACAATTTTTTTGAAAGACCTTTCCAACATTACCCCACACTAAGGGATAGAAAAAAAAACATTTCCACTTTACGTGTAGGGGAGGTACCCTAAAAAAAAATATTTTCCATGATTTTATTTTACCACTTTGTCGCCATGGTTAATATGTATACCCATGCCAAATTACAGCTTTCTAGTGCTAAGCGTCTCTAAGCTAAGCCGCGGACAGACAGACAGACAGACAGACGGACATGACGAAACTATAAGGGTTCCTTGTTTACTACGGAACCCTAAACAAAGGGGTCGTGTGTACTTTTTTTTCGTAGGTAAGCGATACTATAGCGGCCGAGCGCTGCAAGCAAGAATAGTCCTTACAGTGTACAGATATGTGTTTTTCTAATAATTTTATAAATAAAAGTCGCATTTCGTGTCTGTTTATATGAGCGCGTTGTTCTTCTAAACTACTCAACGAATTTCAATGCACTTTTCACTGTGATTTAGAGAATTTATTCTGGAAGTTTCATAATACATCAATAATTAACTGACCTGTCGTTGGCGTAGGTGGAGAACTATAAATATTAAAAAAACGTGTGGCACTCGGGGACTGCCGCGCCGCGGTAAAGCTATTGCATAGCATTTGTAACCTCCATACTTCCTATTTGTCAACGCTACACTTGGGATGATGACGTGATGACATAAAACAAAAATTACGTTCCCATGACAACATCACGTTGTCATGGGAAGCGTCATTACATGGTAGGCGGAGTGGGGTGTGTTAGGTTTTTTTCGTTACGGAATTTCTTGATTCGGTCGCCGCGCTCAAAGCCCGCGATAAAAGCTATGCAATAGCTTAAAAATTTCTTATTTGAAGAAAATTGCGATTTATTTATGCGGCATGATTTGGGTGTTACGAAAATGGTGAAAAGTCAATTTGACCAAAATCGCAGTTATTTAGTTCTCCACTTACGACGACGATATAATAAAGAAATCATGTTCTTTCAAGTCATGCGAAGTAGGATCGCTAGTATTAATAAACAACTTGCTGCGAATTTGAACTTTTAAGACGGTAGCATTTGAATAGGTGGGTAATCGGGAAAAGTATCAAGCATGAGTATGAGCACAAAGGTCATCACTATTTTAGCCCAACACGTATTTTTCTTTAATTTTGCTAAAAGTTATTAATTTAAAGTGCTTTTGCGTCCACCCACATTGCTTAATTGTTATCAAACTGTCGTCATATTTACAGTAACATGTTTTTTCTAGTCCAATTATTTTATTTCTGTTGGCTTTAATAATAATAATAGCTTTGTTTTCCTTACACTCTTGTTCTTTATCTTTCTAATCTTCTTTCTTTCGTTTGGTTAGTGACTAACCTTTTCTTTTTTTTTGGGTGGGAAATTATCAAATAACTTCTCCCGCTCTGGGTGGAGCGGGAGGGCGTATCAGACATTTACTGAATAAAACCCACCCGTGTTCCTTCAGTTGCCATGTTGCCAGGGGCCCACGATTTCCCTTTCGGCTCTTATTCGCAGCCCCGAAAGGCATTGGCCCTAGCGGACCCCGTCAATTCTGCTGACATCTCTTTGAGGCGCGCGTGGAACACAACGCGCCGTCGACCCGGGCTTGGTCCTTATCGGACGGCGAGCTACCCATTGCTCACCGTCGTTAGTGACTAACCTGGGGTCAGAGTTTTTATACCGCCCATGGGCCTCTGATATGGCTTCACATGCCGTCGAGAAAATATCTTCTAGGCATGCTGGTTTCCTCACGATGTTTTCCTTCACCGTTTTTGAAGCAAATGATAATTATACAATACGCATGTGAATCCTTTCTAATACTGTAAATAGGTACTATCTTTGTAAGTAACATTTCATTTAATTTCATTTAATCAATAACAATTTACATTGTGACTGAATGTTAAAAAATAATAATCTAAATAATAACAATAAAAACACAAATAATAATTTAAATAATAACAATAAAAACCAAATAATTTAAATAATAACAATAAAAACACAACTTAAATAATAACAATAATGTCAGAACCAGTTACAATTGTCAAAAACATTAAAATTCACACATGCCTTTATTATCAGCAATATTCAATGTCATAATTCAATTCGTTGATGTCAGCGTTTCTAAAATGTTATGTTCTTTTGTCATAATGGTCTAACTAAACCACATCAGTGAGAAACTCGTCCACAGTATAATAGCATTTTTCTAGCAGAAAAGATTTAATTTGCTGCTTAAACTGGTTTATGTTATATGAGGTCTTTAATTCCATAGGTAGTTTACTGGACAATTTGATCGATTGAAAACTTGCCGCATGACTAACCACTTTCATATGTGGATGTATGTCATACTGCAAGTCCTTACACCTTGTAGCTTCACGCTTATTTCTTTCTTCTGCTGTTTCGAACCTGTTCAGTTTTTTCTTAAGATCAGAACAATGTTAACTAAAAATAATATACCTACTAAGTATTTAATTTTTATTAATTATATACAAAAACTTTTATTGGGATGATGTGCAAAGACTTTTCAAAGCTGTTCGATTGTGCTCTATATTCTGCCTGCTATCTTTGCTAAACCGTCGCTCCATCTTTTATGCGGTTTGCGCGAACTAGAATATTCTAGTTCTATTATTCGTGTTTCATTTGCCAAGGATCTGACTTGAAAGTAATTGTTTTTCGTATTTGGAGTGTACATGAAATAATTTCCCTGCTCTCTCTAATGGAACCACTCTAGTTCGTTCACATTTAATTCACAAACATAACGACTCACTTAAATGCCTTTTCTCCTCAAAAGCGTATCCGTGTACCCTATTCGTTACACAGACAAACACCATAGCCTGCTATCTGTACTCCACAAATTACCCTCCATAGAAAACCAGAACCATTTTACACAAACAACTTTTCAACCTTCAAAAGAAATGTTTTCGTCAAAAAATATTTCAGCAATATTGCCTTAAATCGTATCTAGGGCAGTCAAAATACCAGTCCCTAATATTCACAGGCTGTTTGGTTCTATAGATGGATAGCTATTTCTAACGTCTGTCTGAGTATTGTTTATTAAATATTCAGGACCGTGGAAAGTCAGAGGATTTATGACAACGATCTTAGAGTTGACAGGAGCAATTATTTTGGAGGTCAAATGCGTTTGGAACTAAGGGACTACTGAATGTGAACTAGTGAATATGTCTTTGTGTTGTGACACCTCAAGTTTAGTTATATTACACCTAACTCACCTATTTTGCTCGAAGGGTTAAGCAAAAGTGACCTATATATTACACCCACATTTACCCATATATTCAAATAAGTCGGAAATTATCCCACATGAACGCACTACCAGGATTCAAAGTAGCCTATAACCTTCCCCAGGATGCTATCTATGTCCTTGCCAAATTTTATAGAAATCCGTTCAGAAGTTGAGGCGTCAAAAGTAACATATAGACAGATAGAGTTACTTTCGAATTTATAATATTAGTATAGTAGATAATATAAGATATTAATATGGATATTAGTGGAGAGGCGGTGACTCCTACATTTATGAGATACAAAATCTCTGTCAAAACAAGTTTTGGAGTTGGAAGATAACTCGCTTATCACCTACTAACCTATCTCCTCTTAACAGTGTAGTTCCTAAGGACCAAAATTAGATACTGAAAATAGAATACGTTTCTTGCGGTTGTTGATAATAATCAACCAAAAAAGGTCCAAATTTCTTCTTTGTCTACTTGTCAACTATATTTATTAATAAATTTATTAGAAAGAGTGTCGCCTTTCATTATTCAACATTCGAGATCCTTTCATTTGGGACTGTTTTGAAATTCTGAACACTGACAAAGTGTGAAGGTGTCAAGGGATTTGAATTTGATCTATCAATGTATAATTTTATATTATGTATATCTTTTGTAGCATTTTCTCCTCTAACGCCAGCAACTATTTCAGTCCAATTAAGTACTTACAGTTTATTTCGAAATGTAGTATTGTCTGGAGAATTCAGGTTTAAAACTATTGCTCCGTTCAGACAAATCGATAGAAAGTTTATATTCTTTATTCAGTTACTTACCGACTGTCGGTCTGGCGTTAATTTAGTTTGATCACGCAACTTGTTTGCAGCATAGGTACTACATTTAATCTATAGTACCTACCCAACATACATAATTAATTTCGTTTACCGATTACAACCGTGCCGTTTGGTGTGCTTCACAATTGTTCGGGTCTGCATGATTCGGCACAATTAAGCGATACAATATATAATTCGATTTGCCGCCCGACCTATGCATGACATGTGTGTAGCAACCTTATCAGGATTCAAAGTGTCAAACTCAAACCCAAAGCATTAATTTAAATTAAACCATTTACAGGCACTTTTTTTAAGGAGTCGGTCATTCAAATAGATGAAGCTAGTTGCTAAAGCGTAGTAGGTTCCTATGGAGAAGAGCGGGAAAGAAACTCCATGGACACTAAATTAAGTATATTGTTACAAAATAATAGTAAAATCATTCTATTCCAGTAATTAGTTATCATGAATTATACAAAATTTAATATTGTTAAACATTTTAAAAGAGTAACGGTGGAGTTTCTTGCCCATTCTTCTCCATACGAAAACTACCTTTTGGAAGGGGCGACTAGAATCAATTCTTTCCGCTGAAAAATGCTAAAATAAAAACGAAAAAATGTCGGTACAAAAAACCTACTTTACATTAGAAAATAAATAACACTGTAGCGGAAACACCGATGAATGAACTTTACACCCTGTTTCTCATGCCTCTAAAATACAATCGATTAATACAAACTAATAATCGTTTAGACGTAAATTACTTTTCCGTGAAGAACCTTTTCATTAACAAAATAATACTTTAGTCGAGAAACAATGATATATCCAAATCATTTTCACTAGACAGTTTATTAAAACTTCTGCTCGTACGGATTAGAAACGAATTCTGCTTGTACGCGAACTTGGAATGAGGCTATATTAGATTTTCAGTATGATTTTTACTTCTCGCATGTCCCCAAATAACCACCATAGATGATCGATATACCATGACATCCGGACCAATACAGCAACTTAACGAGGCGGAGAGACGTCGGCAATGTGCAAACAGCAGCGACCCATGACCGCGACAATGTTTGACGTCGTTGGCTGATTGATCTGCGCCATAGCCGTGATAGCCGTGAACCCGACGTAGGTCATGCGGGTTTTATGGGAGGCGTGAATTACACAGGATTAATATTTGACAAACTTTCACCCTCAAATACCCCAGCGGATGAATTTTCACACTCATTATTTATAAGAAACTCTTGTGCAAAATTTCGTGCTTCCAGACTCAGCGGTTTAGCCTCTGCGATGTCTGTCGATTTTTATTAAGTAGAAGATTGTATGACACTAAATAGCAATGATTGTAATGAATAAACTCAAAAACCGAACTGGATAGATTTAAAAAATTCTTTCACCAGTAGAATGCTTTATTATCATTGAGTTACATAGGCTATAATTTATAAAGTTACCACTCGGACGAAGCTGCTGGCGGAAGGTAGTGCCTAAATTAAAGCAATGATCTTAGGATTGACCCGAGAAACATAGTTTAGATTAAGAGGAGGCTCCCTAAATTGTATGTTAATTTGCATTAATATTCTGAAAAAGTCACGCATACAATCAAAATGGAACTTTAGTATATGATTTATTGGATCAGTTTCTTTCCAAATATAAGACAGTTACGTAATTGGAACATTTTCGCTCGATCCATTTTTATTCGAAAATCATGTCTTTTTTAAAGATTATTTGAAACAAAAACAAGATTATTCGGCTTTTATGTCTGAAATAATTATTGACAGTAAGGAAATATAGTTTATTATACAAATATAAGATATTTTTTCTCTAGATCAATTATTATTACTTTAGTTATAAACGAAATAAGAATTGAGACTTACGACATTTAGTTCCGTGCTCGAACACGACCAAAGAGCGCACGCGATAATCAACTTTATTACTGATATGTTAGCGTTTAGCACATAGTGTAGTGGTGGGTTGCATTAGGCTGGAGTTTGCGTGGAAATTGTCTTTGGAGTGCCTGGTTTTATTACAAGGACGAACTCTTTCAAAGAAGTTGGCATAAGTTACCAAAATATATTTTCAGACAGGGATACTTAACAATAGCCTGGGTTTAACTTCACGGCAACGTCCATCGTTATGTCTTATAAAGTTTGTTGGTCCATTTTCATACTTTCAGAATCTTTCCGTGTTCAGCTAAAGAGATTCAGCGAAAGCAAGAAGAGAGCTTTCCCGTGCTACATTATCAGTTTTACTTTCTCCTGAGCTGACCAAACTCCGCACTATCATCATCTGCCTAGCTTTTTCCCAAATATGTTGGGGTCAGCTTCCAGTCTAAACGGATGCAGCTGAATACCAGTATTTTATGTGAAGCGACTGCCTGTCTGGCCTCCACAACCCAATAGGGTAATTGTAGTTGCCTAGGTAAAACAAAAGAAATTCTATTTAGTCCGTCTTTCAGATAATAAAAAAATATTAGACACGTATTTTTTGCGTTATCTATCATATTAATAAAAAATAACTTAGAAAACACGCATTAAAGTTGTCGAGTGGGGGCTCGCTACGTCACAACGCAGTATTTACTCTAGCAAGGCGTGACGTCATGCCACATTTGAACTCAATTTATCGCCGTAATCTTTTGATTACGCCAAAAAAGGAGAAATACGTGTTCAATATTTTTTAGTTATCTATAAGACGGACAAAAATTTTTTTTTTTGGATACAGGCCTTTTACTGGGTAACACGATATATTCCTTGGCAAGATTGGTTAACAGAACGTAACAATTGTCAACCAAAATTCGTAATGTGTGTGAATTTTTGACCTCAAATTCGATCGCCTACAGTAGCTGGAACAATTATTAGAAGCAACTTGTTTGAATTCAGTCCGATCTTGCATGTGGTTCTGATGGATATTTCCTTGTTTTGTCTTATCATTAAGGACTTAATATCAAGACGTACCTTGTTCACAAACGTATCCTGCGACGGTGATACCGAGACCCAGCGCGGAGTCCTTGCTGAGCTCCACATCGTAACTGAGGGTCTCGGGCTCGCCCGTGCCGCGCACTGCCATGTCTAGTGGCAACCTGGTGGATGGAGAGGATATTTAGATTAACGGAATGGATTTAAATTAGTCTGTTCCAAAGCATTTAATGAAAAACTAACAGAATAGATCAGAAAACGCATATGTAGATGCCAATTTGTAGTGGTACTTACAAATTGAGTGCTTTGATTTGATCATTTGTAAACTTAAACCCGAAATTCTAATTTTAAATCATCAGAAGCTTTTCATTTAACAATCGAGGTTATTTGTATAACCTAAATTTTTGTCGAAGTTTTTTCAATTACATTTTAATAATTGGAAAAAGTGCTGAAATATAAAGTTGAAACCTTCTAAATACAGATGAATAGATTATTAATTCCCTTTAGAGAGTGATTGCGTAAAATTTTAACCTGAACTGAATTTGTTTGCACTTTTATCACATACTTTTGGAATCTTTCGGAACCCTGTATGTTGGAAGCCTAGTAGGTCTGAAAAAGACCAAAGTGCGACTGTCCAAAGTATTTATAGTTTTTGATACTTATTTTTCTACACGTCCGGACTTTGTTATTGTCACAAATAAGACAGTCTATTGAAAGCGAGATGGTATAGATTGGTTTAAGTTGCTTTTGGAACTGAATTGTGTTTGTATGTAGGTCGGAGCCTTGCCAAGTTGGAAGTTAAGCTGTAACCAACAACATTTTATGGTGCCCGATTTCATACTCACTCTTAAAGATTTAGGTCTTACAGAAAATTATTATAATGTGAAAATTTTGTAACGCTCTTGTTAAAAATGTTTGCAAAAATTCATTGGCACTTAAATTGCCATAATTATATAAAAAGATAAATCGAACGTTAAGGTCGGTAATAATTATATTATTATTTAATAGCCCTCTGGTCCACTGTTAAAAGTCAAAGTTAAAATAATTGATTTGCCTGAAGCATAGGATGCAATATAGGATGTTCATACATTACGAATAGGTGTCTTGTTGAAATTATAATACGTAGGTTAAACTCACCCGTTTCTCTCTACACACACACTCACCTACATTCACACACGCACAAAACACACACAAACCCTCGCCATCCCCATCCCCATACACATATATATAATCACGTGAATAACCTAATCCTACTTCCGTTCTTTTATGTATAAAATTATCTTGCTGTGGGAGAGCGGAGTCTCCTAATACAAGCATTTTTTGCTTAAAAGGAGGCTCCAATCACCAACCTGTAGTCGTGTTTTGATTCAGAAATAAACAATTTTTTTTTTATCCCAATATATTTATGGTCGGCGCAATATGTCTTTTTCTTCCATACTTATCTTTAAGTCGCACCTCGTTAGTCCCCCCCCTTTCTAGCCATATCATCTATCACACAAATCAAGATGAAAACAAAACAAAAGAACGTCTCTCTGTTACTATTCTTCTTACCTAACAGGTGGAGGCTGCGGCTGTTGTGGTGGCAGCACGAAGGCTGGTGGTCGAGGAGACGGCGCCAGAGCTCCCCGTGGTACTACTGCCACTATCGATGCCACCGGCTAAGGGAAAAAATATAAAAAAATATTTAAAAAAAAAACCACTATAATATGTACACCAGTATAATGGTGGTGATTAAAAACATAGTTGAAATGGGACACTCCGGAAAAACGTTTAAATAAAAACCGGCCAAGTGCGTGTTGGACCACGCACAATGACGGGTTCCGTAGTTGGGATGAATTCGTCCCAAAAACAAACTTAATTTTGTAGTTGAAAAACATGTTCTAAAGACATTCCGCAACAACATGTTTTTGCAACTGCAAATATAAGTTGGTCGATTATTACTCGTTAACTTGTAGAGCCTACTTAGCTGTGATAATTTTCCTTTTAATTTCGTTATATAAACTACTGCTGTGATTTTCTTTATCCCACAGGGATGCCCTTCCATGCCCTTAGCATGTACGCTTTGTTCATAAGTTGATTGCCCCTGCTGGAGGCTTTAATTTACTAAAGCAACACAGGGAGAGCAGGTTAAGCAGCCACAAGAAAGAGGTGTACTTGCAAAGGGCATAAATTGACAATTGAGGATTCAATTCAGTGCTTTCAAACTTAATATACACTGATTTTGTTGCTAGCAGCGCGTATAGATGACCTTATTTGTCACCTAAATTATTTCCAAAAGATTCTGATTATGAAATCTGACCCCTGATTTTCGTTCACTGTCGTCTCTCTTCAGAAATGACATGTTTACTGAAGGTCCTTTGTCTGAGAAAGCCGAGACCGGGCCGAGTATGTCTGACATATACACAATATTATGGATGACAGGAGTATAAGATGGATTGGGAAGAAATATGGAAAATTGTCAATGTAAACGTTTGCTCAAACACTGAAATAAGTGACAATTTACATAAGCAAGCTGAAACTGTTGAGCAGAGTAACGAAGATTTTAAAACAAAATAATCCACACCTCTTTACCGTGTTTATAAAAGTATATAGAAAACTGTACCCACCGAAGTGCAATTTAAAGTTCAGAATTCTCCTAACTGCGGTAACTTTTTAAAGAAACCGCATCAAATAAGCCCTCTTATTATGTAAACTTGGCCGTAAGATGACATCCTTAAGTGTAAATTATACAAAGGAACCCATAGGACGTTGAAACTTTTTATTTCTTCCGCTTTGCAGACAAAACTTTTTTTATTTTGATGGAGTTAGAGTTGCCACTCTTTGTCAAGAGCAACGAGAAATTTAATTGCGTCTTGAATGCAGAAATGAATTAAAAAAGTTTTACAGAGTAGAGAGACATTTGTGTGACTTTTACGTTGCTTCGGAAATGTGATAATACTACAGATCGTGATAAGCCCATGTTCTAGTCCACCGGTCGGCAACACGCGGCCCACGGGCCGCATGCGGCCCGCGGACGTCTTACTTGCGGCCCGTGAATTTGTCAAAGTCGAATAATTTATTTCAATTAGGCAGCCCCTTGACTGTCACGAGCTCTCCTGGAGATCGATAACAATTAAAATTCTATTGTGTCTCATTGATGAAAGTTGAGCTTATAAAAGGCATTTTTGAACGTCAAAATTTACAAAAAATGGAATTGATTCTAGTCGCCCCGTCCAAAAGGTAGTTTTCGTATGGAGAAGAACCCATAATTAGTTACCCATTTAGGTACTTTCATACTTGTGTAGTTTTCATTTCTGAATGATTTACGGTGGTTATTTTATTAAATTCCGTGTGTTTTAACAATTTTTAATACCATTTTTATTTTTTCTATGGGATATATATTTTTTCTATACCAACTATACGTAGGTATATTGGACTTCTAAGGTTAATATCGCAAGTGCGGCCCGCCTTTAGTTTATTTTGCCACCTTGTGGCCCTTGCGTGCCAAAAGGTTGCCGACCGCTGTTCTAGTCTATAGATAATTATTCATAGATGAATTGAATACACGGAGTGTTTCTGGCAAGAAACTGCGCAATGCGAAAATGTACACAATGGTGCCGATTCTCTTGTTCACAAACTAAACTAAATTTAAGTTCAGTGCATCTTTTTCTTTCTATTTCATTAAGAAAAGGACAGAAGATAAATTTTAGTTTAGTCCTGTCAAATTAATCAGCGCTTGACGTAAATTGACGTAATTTTAGTCGGGAAGTTTTTAATCACGTCTAAACTTGTATGGAGTAGTGACAGGCGCTGATTAATTTGACAGAACTAAACTAAAATTTATCTTCTGTCCTTTTCTTAATGAAATAGAAAGAAAAAGATGCACTGAACTTAAATTTAGTTTAGTTTGTGAACAAGGGAATCGACACCATTGAAAAATAAATAATTGGTCGAAGGACCATAGTTCGTTTTTTTAATCCCAGAGACTAATTTGACATTTCAAGTGATTGTTGTTTGTTTTTTCAATTCGGAGTTTGACATTTGCACCTGTCAAATTAGTCTTTGGGATTAAAAAACGAACGCGATTTCAGAAGAAACTAGTGATGTGTTTTTCAGACTTGGTTTAACTGGGAAACGAACTTAACGTTATCTTAGCAATACATAAATATCTGTTTTATATCCTATGTAGCAATTGGGACTTGTTGCCGCATGTTGCCGCGACCAGCGTGGCTAACTACTGGGCCAAAGTCATTTTAAATTTAAAACAACTTCGGAAAAAAAAATTTAATTCATAATGATTTATTTTCAAATATCGATTTTCTGCCTGACCGTACAAATCACCGTAATCAGGAGTAAAATATCTGGTTTTATTATTCGGGTTGAGTTGACTCGGGCCGAGCTGTCACTGACCCAGATTTTTACAGAATGGACCGACAGTAATCTCCTAATGTTAATCCCCACTTACCCTATGATGCAGCCTCTCCTCAATGATGGTGGGTGGTGGGGAAGGCGGAGACGTGTCCTCACATAACGCTCCGAAGCCGTCATGTCCTGCCTCTGACAGACGGCGCTCCAGCTCGATCGGGTCTGTGAGGAGCCGGGACGGGACCACTGGTGCTGGAGTTGCTCCTAGTGGCTGTTGGGGCAAAAAGAAATTGGTTAGTTAAGAGACACCCAAAGAAACACAAGGGCATAATTATTGAGTATTTACCGTCGCACATAATAGGGATGATGCTAGGGTAAAAAAAAAGAAATTCTATTTAGTCCGTCAGTCAGATAATAAAAAAATATTAGACACGTATTTTTTGCTTTATCATAATCATTAAAAATTACTTAGATAAAACGCATTTGAAGTTGGGGAGTGGGGGGTCGCTTTGTCACAAGTAAGTATAAAATCTACATACTCGTGACGTCATGACATATTTTAACTCAATGTATCGCCCTAATCTTAAGATTACGTAAAAAAAGAAAAAAATACGTGTCCAATATTTTTTTATAATCTACCGGACGGACAATTTTTTGTGTCATCATCCTTATTATCAGATCAAGGGTAAGTATGCGTAAGGATTCTTATTTTCCCAAGGGAAAAACATTGTATTGGACTCAGACATGTCAATTTTACTGGTTCCTGCAAAATAAAGTTGCCATCAGAGGCGTGAGTTTAAGATAATTTTTAAAACCATTACATTGTTAATGTTAAATTCAAAATTTAAAAGTCATTTATTTAAACTAGGCTGTGAATCAGCACTTTTCAAACGTCAAAATTACATAAGACAGCCCCCCAAAAACGCCCACCTTTCACCACTTCCTAGTGCCTGTAGCTGGGAAGAAGAAGTGGCGCAACAAACTCCCCAGCAGTTACTTAGTAGAAGTACTCGTATCTGTTGGTTCTAAATTTTATTTTCTTTGCTAAGGTGTTGCTCTCTCAGATCTTGTTTCAATGCTCAAAATCTTGCATCATAATTCAAACCAGCACAAAATAACGATGTGAAATAACTAAAGTTTCCACTTATATAGCTGTCAAAACCATAAAAACTTCGCAACGAATAACGACATAAAAATAACACTTAAACCACCTTCCGCTCTTTTCATCTCGTCATAATTCAAAAGCAGAACATCCAAGTGAAGGCCTATGAAACCTGTCTGACGCAATTACGTCACATCCGCCCGGAAGTGGCGTCGCTCCGGTCTACGACGGATGCCGTGCTAATAGCTACATCTTCTCAATTATGAGCACCTACCTTAAGCGCTGCTGTTCGATCTTCATTAGAGACTGAAAATGGTAATAATGAGATGGCTGTGTACCTTTTACGATTATGAGTGGTGATAAGTGTTTAAATGGTGCTGGTCGATATTTTTCTTGTGTTATTATTTTAACTGTAACTTGTTAAGTAACTGTGGATGACTAATAAAAATATAAAGTACAGTAAACACACTTGTTTTAAGTTGTACCAATTTATTTTAAGTTGCTCTCGCAAGTCCCACTGGATATTATAAAATATAATTACGCCAGACTGTGTCGAGAGAGTCCAAGTGGAGGCAAGGATGCATGCTTATGGAAATGCTACGTACATTTTAGTGTATGCAAGTCGTGAGGCTTGGTAGGATGTGACTTAAATACGAGTGGTTTTTACTTAAAATAAACTGTGCTTTCACGCTTCCTTGCATTCTGCGAGCTTCATTAGCTTACTCTTCGTTAAAAAACTATGGTTATTTCCTACTTCTCTTTTGAACCCGACTCGGCAGCGAAGCCAAAAGGAAGGGTTATGTTTTAGTCTATGTATGTATGTTTGTATTAACGTATGTTCCACCGTGTAGCGTCTACATTACTCATGCGATTTTTTTCGGCTTTTGTATATCCGAAGTCACACGTAATATGTACGATTTATACATAAATTATATGACTTTAGTAATGCCGTGTGACTCCAGCTATACGAAAACCAAAAAAATAAATAAAACGATGTGTTGTTAATACCTTTTTAGTTGGCGTTTTTGTCGTAATTTGTATTATTTTTGGGTTTCAAGGCCGTTTAATTTTATTCACACTCAGAGTTACATTGTTTAGATCACCTATGGTTTAAATCCTCTTTCTGGTTGATTGATACTGAAGATTCTGAGTTATAAGAGTTGCAGCGGTTGGGAATGAAAGAAAGATTGAAAGAAAAATAGTATTTGGGACACGCACAGAAAATACAAATAGTACAGACCGGCCACGTGCGTGTCAGACCACGCACAATGAAGGGTTGGGATGAATTTATCCCAAGAACAAACTTAACTTATAGTTGAGAAACATGTTCTCCCATACATCGATATACGTCACATTCAATTCTCCAACTGCAAATGTAAGTTTGTAATCGCAATTTTTTTTTTTCTTTTTCTGTGATGAAACTACAAATTATAAATTTTCGGACTTTTTCCTTTACTTGTGCTGTGAGACCTTCCTTTGTGTGTAGGTTTTGATTTATTTGCGATATCAAAATATGTCGCATAAATGGCCGTATTTTTTTATTGCGTTGACTTAGAAGCTTGATATTTTTAGAGTTTCAAGGGACAATAGACCTACGTATTTGATATTAATTTCAACTTGATACCTCCACGCGTTTCTGAGAAAATGGGTCTTGAAAAACTGACGGATGGACAACGAAGTGATCCTATAAGGGTTCCGTTTTTTTCCTTTTGAAGAAGGGAATCCCAAAACTGATAATGAAAACTAAAAAAAAAGCCAGACTTGTGCGAGTCCAAAAACGCTCTATAAGTTCTATCTGAGCATGATGCTGCGATAATCGAAATAGTGGAATAACAACAAAAACAGCTAAATCCATCGCCATTTACCTTTCACATACGTACATAAACTCACCCTTGGGCAGAAACTACAGAACCACTTACTAGTCCTATACCATTCGTGTATCACGACATTCAACTATAACCAACAATGTATCTTTGACAAAAAACATAGTCACCAATAAAAACATATAAAAACATCTTTCCCCGAAATCAGTTCGGAAACAAAATCATCTTGAGAGAGGGAAACTGCTGCCAATGAAATATGATCCACTCATCCGGATTGGCTATGAAAACGGTACGTTTTATCAACGCCTTCCTCTCTCGAGGTATAAAATAACAAAGGTGGCGCCTTCCGATCAAAAGGATATATTTCATACATTTAATCGAATCAAGGCAATGTCGCCTTTTATTCTAAACTAGCTGTTGCCCACGGCTTCGCCCGCGTGGACCATAATTCTTTTTCTAAAATAATATTAGCTTTGGCTACTTTTATTTACTAGCCTATAATTTTCCCACTGCTGGGACACAGGCCTACTCTCTTCGAGAGGGAGTGGGCTGTAATCTACCACGCGGGCCCAGGGCGGATTGGTAGATGTCACATGTCTTCAATTTTTTGGTTCTAGGACATGCTGGTTTCCTCACGATGTTTTTCTTCACCATTTTGAGAGCAGTGGTGATGAAATAATTTACACAAAAGAAAAGCGCCTATCAAGGTTGGGACCTACGACCTCAACTCGGTAAGTCGCGGCCGATAACACTGGGCCACCACTGCTCTACTCCTCATTCAATTAGCTATCTGCCATTGAAATTCCCGTCTAAATCGGTTCAGCCATTTTGGATATCAGCCGGTACAAAGAGACAGACAGATAAATATTTTAAAAAAATTGTTACAAGTACCGATTACAGTTTCATTATTATTTATGATTTTAGTAAAAAGCTATTACATATTTTGACATTACAAATACAATTTTATTTATTTGTATTATATGGACTAGCAACCCACCCCTGCTTCACACGGATTATACCACTTAGTAAAACAACGAGAATTCATAATTATATTTTAGTTTTATATTGACATAGGTATTATATGTCGGATCCGGTCATTAGTACGGACACGACACGAATCGCAAGCGCGCCGCTGGCGACAGAACGTGATCTACCCATACCTAAAGTGCGCGCTTCTTCGTACAGAGTCGTGATATTTTAAGGCCACGGTGAGGAGGGATTCAGCCTCAGATCGCATCGGAGTCAAGACGTCGCGGAACTGTTTTCGATTCGTGGTGCCCAGTTATTGTGTTAGTTGTACTTTGTGATCATTGTGTTAATTGGTGATTTTAATAAACACCGTCGCACCCAGTGTGTGTATAATTTAGCTAGTGTGATTCATTTGATAGTAAATTATAATGTGAGCTGAATTGCAAACTGTTTTTCTATTGCGCATTAACCAACACTATCCACACTACGCCCACAATAGTTAAAATATCGCTGATAATAACGAAAGAATCACATACCCGTCTCCGACATACACATAAAACTTGGGGGATAAATTATCTAAATGATGGAGAAAACCTAATCAAAATCCGTTTCGTAGTTTAAAAGATCTAAGAAGTCACACAGACAAACTCGAAAAGCGGCTTTAATTTATAATATGTATCGCTACAGACGTCGAATTTTACCTTTGAAAGCCACCTGGCTATTTTGAAAAAAAATTACTGGAATAAGGAGGCAACATTACAAGGAATGGCATAATAAAAGGGATTTGGCATAAAGATACATAATTATTCTTGGAAGAGGCTTTCAATCCCACAAAATGAGATTGTAAATCAGTATTTTACAAGAAAGAACACAAGCAACAGGTACCTAATGAGGAGAAAAGTTATTTAAGGAAGTTATTTCACTACTGCCTCGTTGGACTGGTGAGTATGAGGTCCTGGGTTCGATTCCCGAGTCGGTCAAAGTGTTATTGGGTTTTACCATATTTCTCTGGCGAATTTCAGACCACTATTATTTCCCCAATTATAATTCACATTTATAATTTCTATCCCAGTAAAATGTACAGTAATAAAGACCGATTGACGTAACTCCCAGCTGTTTCCCCTCTCTGTACACAAATCCTGTTTATTTAAATAATATTTAAAAACACATCTATCATGATTTAATAATTCCGACATGTTATTAAATCTTTTATGAGGAATGGCGGGCGACGCCCACAACGTTTCAATTCCGAGTTGAAAGATAAAATAATATACATCTTTCCGTTTTCATCTCACTTGGGATTTTGCAATCATATTCTTGATACGAAACACGTTTACTATTCAAACAATACGTTATCAAGAAGCATTTTCATACAAATATAATGATGCGACGTTAAATTTTGGTTAAAATTTTTGCGACAAGCACTCATAGAAACTATTAATTGTACTTAAATAAATTAAATATTGTGTTAATTAAGTTTAGCTAAGTAAGGATAGTTACTAAGATTTTAGCAAGTAGGATTTATTGTACTATTTACACTTTTTACATACCTATTAGATGACTAGATTTTTATAATTAATGTGATTATTTAGAAATGTTATTATACCTTGCCTCGCCTGAAACACAGGATGACCTAGTTCAGGCACATAACATAGTTGAATTTTTCGTCGATTTAAGCAAATTAGTATTTAGTGTTTTACCTTTTTATATGAATAAAGTTTGTGGCTAAGTAACAACAGCTGCACGGGTCGATCGATCAGGTTAAGCTACGCTTGCCGCGGTTGGTCTGTGGATGGGTGACCATCTTTACATACCAAGACCCCTCCGTGCCTCGGAAAGAACGTTAAGCCGTTGGTCCCGGCTGTCATTTGTAGATCTTTGACAGCCGTTACGGGTAGTTAGAAGCCCAAAAAAGTCTGACAACCAGTCTTACCAAGGGGTATCGTGTTACCTAGTAACTAGGTTGTGGAGGTCAGATAGGCAGTCGCTCCATGTAAAATACTGGTATCCAGCTGCATCCGGTTAGACTGGAAGCCGACCCCAACATAGTTGGGAAAAGGCTAGGCAGATGATGATATGAATAAAGTTTTTTTTATTTTTTATTACCTATTATTATTTTATAGATATGAATAAAGTAAATATTATGTGCAAAACGAGTATATTTTCAAATCGCTTGAATTTATGTTACGTTTACTCCGCGCGTTCGTGCAAGGTGATCTTTCATGTAAACTTTTTTAGGCAGCATGTCCTCAGACTTACTTGATAATAGGGCTGACTAGCTAATCACATAAGAATGGGCCCAAGCATCAATCCGGTGAGTTATTAGGTACTTCTTAAGTTGTAGTCTCTCTTTTACTTTGCATCTATAACCATGACCCTCTCATCTGCTTTCAAACCTCAAGTTACCCGTTGTCATCATCATTTGCCTAAACTTTTCCAAGTACGTTGAGTTGGTTTCCAGTGTAACCGGATGCAGCTGAATACAAAATATTTTACATGGAGCACTTTTTAGGGTTCCGTACCTCAAAAGAAAAAACGGAACCCTTATAGGATCACTTTGTTGTCCGTCTGTCTGTCTGTCAAAACCCATTTTCTCAAGAACGCGTGGCGGTATCAAGCTGAAATTCATTTCAAATACTTAAGTCTACTGTGGCTTGGAGCTGTGAAAAAATCAAACTTCTAAGCCAACGCAATCAAAAGATACAGCCGTTTATGCTGCAAATTTTCGACACTCGCAAGGGAATCAAAACCTACAGGGTACTTCCCGTGAACACAGAATCTTGAAATTTGGTACAAAGCAACGTATTATACCACAGATAAAGAAAAAATTGCGAAAAGCATATAGTTTTTGTTACATCATATAATAAAAATATTATTAATAATTTTAAACTTATATACCTACAGGTTTGTACGGAACCCTCGATCGGTGCGCGAATCCGACTCGCACTTGGCCGGTTTTTTTACTGCGTATCAAACCTCCATAACCCAGTTGGGTAACGCGACATCCCTTGGAAAATGTTAACCGTTGTATAAATCAGTAGTAGAGTGCAATGCAAGTTAAAATAAATTAAAAAATTTAAGCTTTTCAATTAACCAGCTTTAACCACACACACACTTCTAAACACCAACTCTTTGCTTCAAAACGAGACCTCTCTAATTCACACCTGGTCTATTTTAAACGTCACTTAACTTCGACCCAGTTACTTTAATTGGAGGCGGCAGTTTCTTAGCTTTTGTGCCGGACTCGCCAATTAGCGAGGAGGGCGCGGCGCCCGCGCCTGCGAACTGTGAGTTATGTGAGCAGTTTTGTGAGCAAGTTGCATTACTTATTAACGGGTTAATTATGTCGCTGGCTGTTTATAGCGGTCAAGTATCTGTAATGAAGCTTAGGCAGGTGCACCCATAGCCTAACGACGTTGAAGGTGACCCCGAAAGCGATAAAGGCAGAAAGTCAAAGTAAAGTCAAAGTTCAGAAGTTTATCTCGCATTTCCTTTGGCATAGCATGACATCTCTGTTTTTGTTTTCGGGAGAAAACATCCAAAACCCATGGCCTTCGCGGAAAAAACTAGGGAGTGTGAGATTTTTACCTCAATAAGACCACCCCGGTGGTCTTCATCAACACATCACATAGCTCCAGAACACCACTTTTTTTTGGTTTAGAAATTATCAAATAACTTCTCCCGCTCTGGGCGGACCGGGAGAGTGTGTCAGACTCTTACTGACTAAAACCCACCCGTATTCCTTCAGTAGCCTGTATGTTGCCAGGGCCACGGTAACCCTTTCGGACAAACCCGCAACTCCGACAGGCATCAGCCCTAGCGGACCCCATCAATTGTACTGACATCTCTTTGAGGCGCGCGTGGAACACAACGCGCCATCGACCCGGGCCTGGTCCTTATCGGACGGCGAGCTACCCATTGCTGACCGTCCGCAGGCCCGCGCCTACGGTGGCCGGGAATCGTCCTGCGATTAGAATTACATCCCGACTTATGGATCAAGTGTCGTATATATGTTTTTCAGTATTACCTGCATGGACTGCCGCGTGTCGGGCATGGGCATCCCGCTGGAGGCCGCAGGCCTGGCCACCAGTAATCGCACGCATGCCCCACACTGCCGTAGTACTGCTGCAGCCTGCCGTGCGCACATCCCCACCACAGATACTGCGCCGATTCGGAGGAGCATGTCCCCACTGCGGAGGCGGCCATCCTGTGACAAAAAAGATAAATGGTCAGGCATGGACAGGCAGTTGAGACAGTTCAATAAATTCTTTAGTTTGGGTGAAATCAAGCTATGGGTAAGTCTTTGATATCTAGGTGACGTAGCCCGCTAGATTAAGGCGACGATAACTGACTATTAATGATTTTATACTGAAGATCACGTCTAAACGAGTAGTGGTAATGATTTGGGAAAAATACATTTTAAATAAGAGTATTTTCTTAATAACTTAATATATGAATATTTTAGATTATGTTTATATTACATAGTGAAATTAATTTGTAAAGTTATGTCTAACGCGGATAAAACACTGAGAACCACGCAAAATCTATCGAGCGTATTTTTCTGAAACTTTCACCATTTTAAAAATGATTTAATTATTGATCTTTTAATATACGTGTTTTACTAAAATACCTTTTGTTTTATGTATAATAAATTAATAATGCGTCTAATTTGGAACAGCGCGAGCGCTCCTATTATTACTGGCTGGACGTACGCCGCGATGCGTGAGCTCAGTAGATACAGAACAGGCAAGGTAACCACTCAAGGTCACTGGCATATATCTGCGTCTTAAGTATCTTGTTCAAACTTAGTTAAGGGGGATGCGCTAAGGTAGCCCGCGAAATTCAAATTTTCTTTAGTTTTTTGTATTATGTAGGTCAGTGTCAGGTTTTATGTTGATTAAAATATGATTCGCGGCCATAAAAAATATGACTCTGGCTACGCAGAAAGTGTATCGAAGAAGATATGTGGTAAAATAAAATCCCTCAGAAAACATATTAAGGAAAATCTAGAACACAGAATAAGAAAACATGGGCAGACCCGTACTGATTGATGAACCGGCCCTATTGTTTAGAGACGATTAAATACAGAGCCAGTCTCCAATACAAACTTCTCCGGGGCACAGCTGACTTTTAGAGTTCTATTCACAGCAGTCCCCACTCAACTGACGTCCAGTAACCCCTTCAAGTGTTGGTCATTGTTTGCAGAAACCTATCCGATGAAACTATTCATGAATGGGCGCCGTCAGTTGGGACTGGTCATTTCTTAGCTGCCACGGCTTATTTAATAATTTATTTTGGAATTGTTTTTGGAACAAAGTTCTTTAACGCGGCATGTGGTAGGAGCTGACTGGTAGAAATCGTCAAGTAACAAAAAAGCGTTATCCCCGAAAAAGTTCAGTTTCAAGGTCTCACGTTTCAAGTATCAAAAGTTTTATTTTTTAATACAGAGCCATCTAGTATAAGTTTTTAGAAGCTTAAAACTTCTTCTTCGTTCTGTATTAATACATAATATACAGCGAAAGGAACTTAGTTCCAACCGGGTGTCCCACGACACCTTTTGACTTTGTTTTTTGTTTCTTTTTTACTTTACTTACTCTGCACGCTTTTAACGTGCGTCTTTTGACATAGTTCTCACATATAATATTCATTTAAAATTAATTATGTACAGTTCGTGCCACTAAAGATGAGACTTGACACACCACGTGGTTTGACTTGTGCAGTAGACAATTTATGGGTTTCTTTAGCAGTATGAAGTCTGCGCCGGGGTGGCATCGGGGTGGCAGAAAGAGCGTCGGGAGGCGCGGTCAAGTCTCATCTTTCGTAGCGCGTATTGTAACTGATATTTTGTAACAATATAATTTAAAAGAGTGTCCGTAGAGTTTCTTGCCCGTTCTTCTCAATAGGAATCTACTCGCCTTGGAATGGGCAACCAGCTTCATCTTTGTAACTAACCGACTCCTTTGTTAATTCAAAAGTGCCTGTAAATGGTTTCAATCAAATAAATGCTTTTAGTTTGAGTTGAGAGAATATAACGGATCCATTAAAGAAACTTCCAACATAACTGTGTTGAAGGAAATTCTACTATATTATACATTAACCTCGCTACACAAGGGTGGGCCTGAAAATCTTAATTGCAACCTCTTTGCGTTTCACACGTGAGGTACTAGTGATACTTACTACCTACCTACATGTTACCTGCGACTACACCTGGCCATTAATAAAAAGAAAATGTTCTTTATTTGAATTTAGATGGAGAGTGTGTATTGTTAAATTATGTCATTATTTGACGATTTATTAATTTAGGTCAGAATTCTGTGTATAAAATTTTGTGTGTGTCGCAAAGTTGAATAAACCATAATTATTATTTGTGATTTCCATTTATTTTTTGTACTTGGTACTCAATTATTGGAGCCAATGAAAAATCCCCGTCGAATGTCGACTATAGAAAAACTATCAGCCGAACCTTCTAAACTGGGTAAGTAGGTAGGTAAGTACACCTATCATTTCACTTGTATTATAGTTTTTTACGTTGTTCATTACCACAAAAGTAGTAATTAGGATATTAATCACTAGCTACAGCCTGCGGCTTCGCCCACGTGGAACCAATTTGGTCAGTGGGTCGTCTTAGGATTTTTTTTCGAAAAGAAAAGCTACCTAAATTACTCCTTATAAAATCAGCTATATGCCAGTGAAAGTCCCGTCAAAATCGGACCAACCGTTTCGGAGATTACCCGGTACAAATAGACAGACAAACATAAAAAAAACTGTTTTTTGTTATAAGAACCTAAATACTTTCATTAGCATTTAGTAAAAAGCTGTTATTTTGACATTACAAACAGACACTTCAATTTTATTTATTTGTATCCTTACATAATATTATAAAAAAGTCCCCTGCCACGTCTGTCTGTCTGTCTATCTGTTTGAACGCGATAAACTCAAAAACTACCGAACGGATTTTCAAACGGTTTTCACCGTTTCACGGTTTTCGGAAAAAATCATGCCGACTAGGAGTTTTACTGGCGTGCGCTGCTTAAACCGAAAAAGATACATCGAATTTATGTTCTACGGTATTGTTAATCTTAAAAAGTTCAACAAAAAAGTCCGCGATGGCACATATCTTCTAAGGATGACCCACAATAACCATTTTTATCTTTCAGAATTTGATAAAAATTAAATTGTTATTTCCGAAAAAAAATTGACCGGTATAGTATTAATCCTTATCCAATAAAATATGTTATTTAAATTGGGCATTTAATTTAGATTAAAATATGCCTTGTCATCATATCATTTAAATTAATAGTTTAAAAGATATCACAGTTTCAAAATTACGCGTAGCAACGCGGGCGCAGCGGTAGGAGTCAATGGCCTTTTCCTCGGTTATTAGGTATGAAATCTCGGTAGTGCGTTCCCGTGGGATATTTTCCGACATCCACACGGGCGAAGCCGTGGGCAAAAACTAGTTGATAATAATAGTATAGAATAGATAACACTACAATATTGGTTAGTAAACCAATATTATTAATCAGCTTAGTGACAACAATATTTACGTAAACAACATCTTTGCTCCTCAGAAACTTATCGCTGTAATAAATCGTAACTCGGTTAGATCGCCACTTTCGTCTAATTAACTACATTGTACATACATTACCGTTATGTATTAAATACATTACATTATTATAAGGTTGTACGTTGTCTATGCAATTAGTTATATGTAAAGCTCGCCCCGTTGTGAGGTATATGATGACATACATACTGTAGTATGTTGTCAACAATTCGAGGAATAGGTACTTACAATTCCCTATGCAGTGTTTTTCAACGTGTGGGTTGCGACCCCCTGGGAGGTCGCAAAGCCTAAATAATGGGGTCGCGACGCCTCAGAAAAGAAAAAAAGTTTTTATTTTAAACTTTGTTTTGTTGCTTTAGATAATTCCCGCAGATTTTCTTTGAGAGCATACTGACCATTTGCCATTGTCTCTGTCTTTTTCTATACGTGTAAAGAGTAAAGAAAATAACCTCACTTTTGCATTTTTCAATGTTTTTCGTTGTTATTTTCATCGTGTTGCTCTTAAATAAAAGATGAACGTGCAAAAACGCTGAAGTCATCTATAAACTTTATTTTAGTAAATGAATCATAATATAAATAAACTTATATAAAAAATAGCAAAATAGAGGATAAAAATACTCGATAAGAGGTGACTTTGCGAATTTATTCTATCGAGACAACTTTATCAAATCGTGTTTCCATCGCGCATAATGTCTAGTATATATTCCCAATAATACCAATTTATTTCCCTACATATTAATTTAATTGTTTACTACTTCAAATAAGCTTAATAGAAACATGTTTGTGTGCATAAAAAGCTCGGTGCCCTCTTAAGGTTGGTTCCCAAACTTGCCTCATCTATAGCTGCATTTAGAAACGTAATTTCTCTACTGAGAAATCCCTCATAGCCATGACCCTCATAAATCCATTAATTATACGACATGAACTTAAAATATACTTAGGATTTAATTAGGAGGCGAGTGGGATACATTGTCCCCACAAATCCATCGTATCGCTTTTCCGTGGAGGCGTTTGGCGATGTAATATGTCTGTTAAATACAGGGTGGGTATATGTGGTAGGGTATGTCCCACGGCTCAATTCAAATCCACGCTCCCTAAAAGATTATATTACTTCCTTGGGCATTATCTTTACAATAAATTGAATAAATTCCTAAACCTATATCCAAAAACTCAATTAAGCTGTATTAAAGTAACAATTAAATACTTAAAAACCCTAGACTATCATAAATCTGACAATCTTTTGACCGTTCTGAAATAAACCAACCTCACATACATAGCTGTTCCTGACCTCCTTGAAAAACAACTCTCGCTGCACTCACTCCACAAAAGTCACCTTCACTCACACACTGCTCATCTGAATTACTCACATACATCTCCTACTAGTCTAGTAGTACTTCACACAAGATAAACACTCACTCACACATCGTCTCACAACATGACTCAATACCTCTACAGAATTATAAGTAGGGATTTTTTATAGTTTTACTTCTTCTTTTATTTGTTTTAAGTATATTGTTTTAACTCTTACTTAGTTTCTATTTTTGTTATGCATATTGTTTAACTTCGACTCTTGCACGATATCCCTGCAAAAGCTAATTCTATCCGTGGAGGGGGCCTGGTGACCTGTAACACAGGGTTTTCCCAAAATCAAAATCAAAATATTTAATTTCACATAAACCTACATGGGCACTTATGAAATGTCAGAAGCTAGGTGCACGGTTCCAATTGGTCGTTTCCTATGGAGAAGAGCCGGCAAGAAACTCCACGGTTACTCTTTTAAAAATAATTGGCTTTTACAATAGTTTCATGTAACAGTGTTTCTAGGTATGGGAGGACAGTGTAGGTCTTTCAATAAGTACCAAGTACTTAACAAAATAGAAAATGGTCAACAGGTTTACAATCCACTAAGCCTACAGCGTTCTCACATTCACAAAATATGTAGAAAAGAATCTATACAAAAAATAAATAAATTAATAAAAGTAAAAAACCTATTTTAATAAAACGCAATTATATGATTGCTATTACAACTGTAATCAATCTGAATAATTATCATGTCCACAAAAATCAATAAAAAAAAGTTGAAATTAAATCGTAAGTATATAATGTCAAAAAATAGAATAGTAAATATGTCAAGGACGAATGTAAAAACAAAAAAAAAAAGTATAGTAAATAAAGATTTAAATAAATATGGTAATTTGGGAATTTCCCAAAAACCTACATCAGTCACCAGTCTCTCACAAAGGTGGAATACAGCCGAGACATTTTTTACACATTAACTTTAAGTCAGCTTTGTGAAGAGAGAATTAATGATTATAATATTGAATTGTTAATTATGTAAGTAGCAGTATATTTAATAAAAAATAAAATGTTGTACGTTTTTAATTTTATTATATTTATATTTACAAGACACACTGGCTCAGTTTACTTCAATAAATTGCTTGTAGCAATGGTAGAGCAGCGGGGTAATTGCGTAAATATGGGCGTACTATAGGTACACCTCTGCCTAATTCTTCGGGAAATAATAGGCGTGATGTTATAGAGGAATGAGGAACAGGGTGTTAAGTTCACTCATCCTCTATAGAAAAGGGAAGATCCTCCGACGCCCGACGATTGATCTTGGGAGGTCATATACAGTGTGAGTCTTTACAATGTGCCTAGATCAAAATGAGGGAATCTATGTATGCTTAATTTTATCGACGGAAAAAATATTCAAAAAAATAAATTTAAAAAATAAATAAAGCAGTAATGGAGGAGGCAAAACACGTGAGGGAGAGATAAATTTCGCGCCCTCACGCCCCTAACCGCCGCAATAGAAGGAGACGCCCGGGGCGAGAATCGCGAGCCGATTTCCGGCCACCGTAGGCGCGGCCTTGCGGACGGTAAGCAATGGGTAGCTCGCCGTCCGATAAGGACCAAGCCCGGGTCGACGGCGCGTTGTGTTCCACGCGCGCCTCAAAGAGATGTCAGCAGAATTGACGGGGTCCGCTAGGACCAATGCCTGCCGGGGGTTCGAAGAAAACCGATAGGGAAATCGTGGCCCCCGGCAACAGGGCAACCGAAGAAACACGGGTGGGTTTTAGTCAGTAAGAGTCTGACACGCCCTCCCGCTCCGCCCAGAGCGGGAGAAGTTATTTGATAATTTCCCACCCAAAAAAAAAAAAGCGGCCAAGTGCGAGTCGTACTCGCCCATGAAGGGTTCCGTAGCAGCAAGTAACATTAAATGAAAGGTAAATTGCGGTTTACGATTTATGGCGTATTAAAAAAAAACTACTTACTAGATATCGTTCAAACCAATTTTCGGTGGAAGTTTACATGGTAATGTACATCATATATTTTTTTTAGTTTTATTATTCTCTTATTTTAGAAGTTACAGGGGGGGGGGACACACATTTTACCACTTTGGAAGTGTCTCTCGCGCAAACTATTCAGTTTAGAAAAAAGCGGCCAAGTGCGAGTCGTACTCGCCCATGAAGGGTTCCGTAGCAGCAAGTAACGATAAGTTTACGATTTATGACGTATTAAAAAAAAACTACTTGCTAGATCTCGTTCAAACCAATTTTCGGTGGAAGTTTACATAGTAATGTACATTATATATTTTTTTTAGTTTTGTCACTCTTATTTTAGAAGTTACAGGACACACATTTTACCACTTTGGAAGTGTCTCTCGCACAAACTATTAAGTTTAGAAAAAAATGATATTAGAAACCTCAATATCATTTTTGAAGACCTATCCATAGATACCCCACACGTATGGGATTGATGAAAAAAAAATTTTGAGTTTCAGTTCTAAGTATGGGGAACTCCAAAATTATTTGTTTTTTTTCTATTTTTGTGTGAAAATCTTAATGCGGTTCACAGAATACATCTACTTACCAAATTTCAACAGCATAGCTCTTATAGTTTCGGAAAAAAGTGGCTGTGACATACGGACGGACGGACAGACAGACAGACAGACAGACAGACAGACATGACGAATCTATAAGGGTTCCGTTTTTTAACGGAACCCTAAAAAATGATAGTAGAAACCTCAACATCATTTTTGAAGACCTATCCATAGATACCCCACACGTATGGGATTGATGAAAAAAAAATTTTTGAGTTTCAGTTCTAAGTATGGGGAACTCCAAAATTATTTGTTTTTTTTCTATTTTTGTGTGAAAATCTTAATGCGGTTCACAGAATACATCTACTTACCAAGTTTCAACAGCATAGCTCTTATAGTTTCGGAAAAAAGTGGCTGTGACATACGGACAGACAGACAGACAGACAGACATGACGAATCTATAAGGGTTCCGTTTTTTGCCATTTGGCAACGGAACCCTAAAAAAATACGTAATGTATGTAATAGTAAAATTTCTCAATATTAACCACATACCGTAACCCATACCATACCATAACCATAGATACGAATAATTATTGCAGATTAGGTCTTAACATCAGGCAAGTTTCCAGCCTATTTCGCCAACTATTAGAAATTCCACCATAATTAAACTTTCAGAACCACATACTCCCACAATTAGCCCATACAAGCTTAGTAATAAACTTACACACGTTTAACATAATCGTCCCACTTTACAAGTTCACTCTCAGCGGCTACCGTGTTGTTGTGCGGGTTACTAGGGTGCTAACTAATATACCATGAGAGAACGTTACGTTTTGCGAGTTTGTGCGAACTGTGTTATGTACTTACGACTAGATTAGATCGATTTTTTGCCCCCGTAAACCCCTATATTGCAACTTTCATCGAAATAGTCAGAGCCGATTTCGAGAACGTGGGTACAAATCTAAATACAAACAAATATCGTCGACCGTAGATTCATTTGAGGTAACGGACAAAATACGATTTTTCAGGAGAGGCCGACAAAGTTTTTTTTCGGACTAAATCGCCCATAACTTTTTTTCTTATTAACCTTTTTCGGGTCTGTTTTTCTTAAGTTAGAATTTTTTTATATTCACCATTCGATAGAGCAAAAAATTCTGAACAAAACTGTATAGTTAATTGATTCAGGCGTGACCTTGCGGAAATCCATTATAAAATACAATAGACCTAATAAAAAATCAGCATCCATAGCAATTATCGAGACCACTATCACCGATCACTTTATGATTTTCCTAAAACTGTCTGAATTGATGAACAAACACAAATCTTTTAAAACTAAAACCTCAATTAACGTAGAATATTCACTCGAGCTCTTACAAAGTAGCAACATTCAAGAACTTTTAGACCTAAATAACCCCAACATACTAATAAATAATTTAATAACTTTACTACAAAAATGTCTCACTGCCAGTACACTTGTAATAAAAATCCCCCTGAAAAATAGATTAATCAAACCTTGGATGACCATAGGCTTGCTGCGCTGTTTACATAACCGCAACAATATGCAAAAAAAGTTAAAACTAGACCCTCATAATGAGATACTAAAAATCACTTACAGGAGATACAGGAACTACTGCAACAGCGTTATTAGGAAACAAAAACGTAAATACGATCGCGAACAGCTTTATAAGACACATAAAAACTCTAAAAAGCTATGGCAAACAATAAACAATATTACCCAACGAAAACCACCTAAGACACAAAACACAGAACTACTGGATTCAGCCGCTACCCCTCTCGAGGCGGTGAATAAAGTAAATGAATACTTCTCAACCGTTGGAAAGCATCTTGCTGACGAAATAATAAATAATCCTGAGAGGCAGGCTCACAAAGACCCCAACATACTTACGAACGTTCCAAACCCACCAGTCTCATCATTTGTACTGCTCAACTCTGACGCTGAAGAAGTAGCAACCGTAATTACAAGCCTAAAATCCGACAGTGCTACTGGCTGGGACAAAATCACCGTAAGTTTTTTGAAATCTGCCAAGTTTATTATTTCACCAATCATTTCACACCTTATTAACCTATGTTTTGAACAAGGAAGCTTCCCCACGGCCCTGAAACAAGCTGTAATAACACCTGTCCATAAGTGTGGTGACAAAGCTGATCCGTCCAACTATAGGCCGATATCCGTCCTCCCGTCCCTGTCTAAAATTGTCGAAAGATTAATAAATAAACGCTTAAGTACATATTTAACACAAAATAAAATAATTTCACCCTCACAGTTTGGCTTTAGACAGGGAAAGTCTACTGAAGACGCAATCCTAGCGCTGACATCTATCGTCACTCAAAGAGTGGACGATCGAAAAAAGTGTCTGGCCGTCTTTTTGGACATCAAAAAAGCCTTCGACACAGTCTCTGTCCCCACACTTTTACATAGGCTAAAAGACATTGGTATAAGAGGATTACCACTTAAACTTTTCACGGAATACCTGAGTGAACGCAGGTACGTGGTTAAAATAGGATCAGTCACTAGTTCCGAAGAAATAGTCACTTACGGAGTAGGACAGGGTAGCGTGCTCGGGCCGCCGCTGTTCCTCATTTATATAAACACCCTATGTAACATGAGTATAGAAGGTGCCCACATTTTCTCTTATGCTGACGATACAGCAATTGTTTTCTCGGGAGGAACATGGGACAGCGTCGGTCGCATCGCCGAACGTGGTCTGTCTACAGTAGCTACCTGGCTCGATCAGAACCTTTTAACTTTGAATATTTCAAAGACCAATTACATCTGCTTTTCTATATTTAACCGTGCCCAGCCATCACAAGATCTTCAGATTAAAATCCATACCTGCTCCAGCTCTACTAACACTACCTGCTCTTGTTTAAAAATCAACAAAGTATCCAGTACTAAATACCTCGGTGTTATGCTTGATCAAAGGCTATCGTGGCACTTGCACCTAGAACTAATAATGAACCGAGTGAGGAAATTGATTTGGACTTTCAAATCTCTTCGACATGTGGCTACTAAGGATCTTATCCAGCAAATTTATGTCTCCCTGGGTCAATCTATACTTACGTACTGTTTGCCAATCTGGGGCGGAGCATCTAAAATAAAGTTTTTGGAGCTGGAGAGGGCTCAGAGAGCTTTACTAAAAGTCATGTACTTCAAACCGATTAGATTCCCCACGGAAAGTTTATACTTAACCTCAAACCTTTTGTCTGTTAGGAAACTCTATGTCCTGCAGATTACATTAATAAAACACAAATCTCTTCCCTACATTACTTCCAAGACACATTCTAGGAGAAAGAATAAAGTAGCTGAAGATTGTCCAGTGAATACTACATTTGCTACAAGGCAATTTATTAAACAATCCCCCCGTATATATAACGCTCTCAATGAACAATGTGCCATCTACTCTATGACATACCACGACTGCAAAAAAACACTAACTGAATGGCTCAAGAGCAAAAATTACGAAGAAATCGAAGATATCCTACACAAGATCACATAACTAAGAAACACATATAATTTGTACACATATACACACCACACACCCCCACGGTACACAAACCACATATATCTTACACACATCCCACTACATCCCCACACCCACACAAGCACACACACACACACAAACGAACCCACACACAAACTCACAAACATATCCTACACCCAGTGCCCTTACTAATATAATAATGGGTTGTAAAATGTTAATTAGTTTAAATGAATCTTTTGGCTTATTTCTCACACGTTTGTAGAATTATTGTAAACTGGAGGAGCGGAACCACCTAATACAAGCAAATCTATGCTTAAAAGGTGACTCCAAACCTAACATAGTTATTTACTTAAGTGAAGAAATAAACATTTTTATTTATTTTATTTTTATAATAGACGTGGATATATTTAGTAACCTGTTCCGCTTATCTATTTCTAAAGAAAGAGAAAGGTTAGGTTAGGTTAGAAATGTGACAAAACGCGCGCGAGCCGAGCGAGCGGAGCGAGCGGTGCCGCGGCAGCGGCCGGCGAGCGCTACTTCCAAGTTGCTCGCAGCAAAGCTGGCTATTTAGTATTAGCGCAAGGTGCGTTACGTCGCAAGCAAGTTTGATACCAGTTCACAATTTGTCAGTTTCAAAGATTATAAACTAGCGAAAAATAATGCGTTAAATTGTAAACGGTTCGTTGCAGTTCACAATTTTTCGACAGTTTATAATTTAACAGAAATAATACCGATAGATTATAAACTAACGAAGTTCATAATTACACGGTGACATTTACAAATATTGCTGGTTTAATTAGTGTAGGATATAATTGGTCCGTACACACAACTCACTTTAGAAATCCAATCAACTGAAACCCTCCGGGTTTTCATTAGCACGTTCACAAAGCACACGCGAGCACACAGATAGAACTTTGCACTGTTGTTTATTCACTGTCATTGTTTCTTCTGCACAAATAAGTGCGCTAATTCTCAAAATTAGTTTACTATTGATACAACGAACACATTGTATTTCAAGTACGTTTATCGTCACAGTCGATTTTAGGGAACATGGAGTTCACTTCTCCTGATTTGTATCGATACCTATGTTTTGTTTGATAATGCCTGTGACAAAAAAAAAACGTGTGGCACTCGGGGACTGCCGCGGTAAAGCTATTGCATAGCATTTGTAACCTCCATACTTCCTATTTGTCAACGCTACACTTGGGATGATTACGTGATGACATAAAACAAAATTACGTTCCCATGACAACATCACGTTGTCATGGAAACCGTCATTACATGGTAGGTGGAGTGGGGGGTGTTAGGTTTTATTTTCGTTACGGAATTTCTTGATTCGGTCGCCGCACTCAAAGCCCGCGATAAAAGCTATGCAATAGCTTAAAAATACATCCCTTCCTTAATAAAATATTTTACGTAGGTGCTGTTAGCATAATCAGCCTATAATGTTCCCACTGCTGGGACACAGGCCTCCTCTCTGTGAGAGGGAGTGGGCCGTAATCCGCCACGCGGGCCCAGTGCGGGTTGGTATATGTTACAATGTCTTTGAATCTTAGGTTCTAGGACATGCCGTTTTCCTCACGAGGTTTTTCTTCACCGTTTTAAGAGCAGTGGTCATAAAATTATTTACACAAACTAAAGCGCCTGCCTGGGTTCGAATCCACAACCTAAAACGCGTAAGTCGAGGCCGTTACCACTGGACCACCACTGCTCTTCTGTTACCAGGTGCCGTTCGGGGACTGAAAATAGATAAACTGTTCCATGCACCGAACCGCACTTATAAATTTTTTGTTTCAATGCGGTTAGTGAAATTGCTGAGGTGCGGTTCGGACAAGTGCTGTTGAAATCAGTACTCTGATGGAATACCTCGATATTATTGCCGTTATCCCTGATATTGTGCTCATTCTCTTTTCATCAAATCACTTATACTCCGTTTGAAATAATATTAGACATTTAACTAAACCTTTTTTACAGTCCGTTCAACCGATTTTGAATTCTATTGCGTTTGTCGCATGACAAATGGCAGCTGCAGTAAACAGTTGGTTTGTAACCACTTTTTTTGCTTTTAATGCCATCCTTATGCCTACGGTATAGAACTCAAAATCGGTTGAACGGACTGTAAAAAAGGTTTGTTTAAATGTCTAATCTTATTTCAAACGGTGTATAGTAGACTTTTAGGACACCTAATACAAGAACTGACCGAACTTGACCTTTTGCAATTTTTTCAGTAGCAGTCCAAAGTCTGGACTTATACTCGGTTTAAGAAACATACGCACATACTCTACCTACGCCTAGGGAAGTGGTCGACAAACCACACGCTACATACGCGCGGGGTTCGGGGTTTCGGTCATTAAGCAAGATTTCAATTTTGATGAAACATTCAAACTATATTTCAAAGAGTTTAACCGAAATATTTTTAGCAAAAATTAACAGGATATTGAAAATTTATCATTTACTTTCAAAGTTTTCCAAAGTTGTTAATAAGTAAGATGCCTTCATCAAATTATTATCAGCCGATATGACAATGATGATGATGAAGGCATCCTACTTCTTAGTAAGCTCATTTTAGGAAGCGTTGTGGCGTGAAAGAGGATGGGAGTTTTAAGGATTAAGAAAATTATATTGAGACAGTTTGGACACACAGAAAAGAAAAGAAAGAAAAAAAGAAAAATAAGTTTAATTGTCACAGACATACGTGCATAAAAAAAGAGAACAATACAATAAAATAAAACAATAGATTTAAATATAATCACGAGCACAAACAGAAATAGTCGGCAGCTGCTGGTACGTCATGACTGTGACAAGAAGGCTTCCACTCAACATGATGCTGTGCTATGGGGACCCACAGCACAGCGACAGAAAGGATTGGCTCTCATAAGAAATCTTAGTCGTCATAATATGGTTATTTGGCTCTATTGACTAAAAAGTTTGTCGATCATTGCCCAAGGGGAAACAGACCCCAATGGAGGTGTGATGGTATCATCATTCTAACCGAAAGACGTCCACTACACCGCGATCGCCAGTTCAACCGGTTCTGTGTGATTTGAACAATGGGTACCTTGATAAAAAATATTTTTGTATCAAAATTACAGTAAATAACCCCATAGGGACCCCATGTTAGCTTACCTATTTACTGAGAATTGCCACACTGAAGACCAGCTATTTTAAAACCCAGATAATCCTTCTCCAAGTCCTTATCACAGACAGATCTGTATAAATTCGCAGCTGCAATTCCCTGTGAGAGTCTTTGACCCAGATCTCGTTCCTAACGACGTCTCCACACATTAAGAGAGACGAAATGGATTCCCCCTTCCGGGCCGTTTGAAAACCCATCAATCGGATTTACACTTACATTAAAACGATTTAAAAATGAGCGAGACAGATATAGATCACTTCGCAAAAGTTTATATGAGAGAAGGAGATAAAGCGATGTTTATAAAGAGCATTAAACAGAACATTAAGTGCTCTTAACGCTTTGGCTTTTACAGACAGTGATAAAATGTGTTTTTTTTTAATGTCGATGTTATCTGAGAAGGAAAAGATTTTTCAGATTTTTTATCTGGACCTGTGAGAGAAATCGTCCCATACTAATTAACAAAGCTTTTATGTGTCCTTTGATTTTCTTTGTGAATTTTTGATATGAACATAATACATCCGCGGGTCCCTGAATTTTTCCCAGAAAAGGTCTTGAAAGACCGACGGACAACGATGATGAGCCACGGAATTAAAAAAAAATTAATCGGGTCTCAAGAGTAAAGTCTCTTGAGACCCGATTAATTTAGGCATAATAATGCCCGCACTTTGCTAAAATCAATCAATTTGTCCTACAACCCTGAAACTTATCTTCAGACATCTTTGAATTACTTACTATAAGACATGGCGCTCATTATGCAGCATTTGACTACGACCTAGATGCAAGGAAAAGCTGCTGCCGACAATTTTCATAATATTTTGTACAAAGCTCCGCACAGTTGGAGTCGAGTTGCAAAGTCGCAACGACAGGCTAGGAGAGTCGCCTGCTCTCGCTACTTGTCGCAGTGACAAAACCCACGGTGCACGCGCACACCCGATGACAGTTGTATGTGACAGGTCAGCATCAATATTCGCATGGTAAGCACCAAGTCAAGTGCAACTAGTCAACTCCATATTCACTTACAAGATGAACAAAATAACCATCTCTCTCGAATACTCAAACAAAATGATCGCCTCCTGCACGACGTCTATCGTAATGACTTGTTGCAGACGCAAGCGACAGCTCTGCGTCTAGTCACAACGGCAAGACGCACAGTTTGCGCTGGCGCTAATAACACCTCAAATTACTACCACATGAAGTGATTCATAGTTCTATACCTACATCCCCAAAATCTAATTACCTACTTCCCTCTTCATGGTAATCGCAGACTCCAGTTTGTGCTATTAACAACAGTATTCATCGTCTTGTCGCATCTCGGAAACATCACAAACTAGTTTGTGGTCAATTAGCAAATTGTTGTCCAAGATCTGAAGATGAAACTTGAATGGATGCTGGGGTTTGCAGTTATAGAAGCTTTGTTATCACTGTGCGTTCATCTAATTGTCGTCAACACCTAGGATAATGATTTTAATAACAATATAATTCAAAAAAGTGTTCATGGAGTTTCTTGTTTCTTCTCCAAAGATAGCTACTACACTAACCAGCTCCATCTTTCTGAATGACCGACTCTTTTAACAATTCAAAACTGCCTGTAAATGGTATAATTGAAATAAATGCTTTGAGTTTGATAAAATAATTTGGACACGAAACTAATTGCAATTAAATAACCATTTATGGTATTTTTTAATAAGTTAAAAAGACAGAGTACGCTTGGTCATGTTGAGACATGAATGAAAGGCGACTAACAAAAGGAATTTACAAGGCTGATGTGAGTGCAAACTCTAGAAAGGAACGCCTTAGGAGGACATTATAATGACCTTATTGGTGATGTTCTTCAGAAAGATCAGGTGCGTAGTACTCGCAACCGGCGTGCGTGTATGACCAGATTTATGAACGTAAACGAAGCAAAAAGAGTATGTAAGGATCGAAGCAGGTGGCGTTCTGGAGTTTCTGCCTACTCACTCACTGCAAACTCACCCCTTATAAGTTTATGTAGGTATGTATGTATGTTAGAAAGGAAACAAGCAAGGAGATGGCTTACTTTCATGAATAGTAAAGGAGTACCTACTTATATCAAATGCCTTATACAAAATATTGAAACCAGAAGTAAGGATGGACAAAAAAGTGTAAATCCGGACATAAAGCGTAATTGCACGGACAAGAACCATTCTCTTACATAGGAAAAACTGTATGGCTGTGATAAAAACATATTGAATGGAATTCATATTTCCACGCCCGAAATTGAGTTGAAACGAATATCCAATAATTCTATGAGAACTCACAAATTGTGAGTCAATTAGATTACGCAACGTTCGAACTCAAACCGTTAAAATTGACAGCATATTCAACATGCAAACCTGATTACTTGAAAGTTCAGTCACTTTCATTTTTGTATCGTTCGTGTGAAATTATTTTTTTGGCAGCTGTCACTTGTTCTTCCCGTTATTGTGATATTTTGCGCTGGACCAAAAACCTGGTTACGACGATATTAATGATTAAAGTTCAACGTTTTTTTATGTTTTTTACGGTAAAGGTTTTTTAAAGTAAATTAAGCTTAACTTTTGTATATCCAAAGTCTAGTATTCATCGTCCCACTTTCTGAACACTGCTACATAAGTGAGCCATACTTTTTTGAACTTACTCCAAGCCTCCGAAAATACAAGAAACCATAAGATAGACGGCTTAAGTTTCCTTAAACTAGAGCTTGGCAATAAGCCAGCAGAACACTTGAAAGATGAAAAATAGTAAAACGCATAACAACCCCGCCTTGAGACAACTAGAAGGCGTCGCGACAGACCTTGTAGAACGTGGCGGGACGACGTGGACAAAACAAACTACCAGTAGTCCACATTAACACTGGAAGTCATGGGGAGAGGCTTTTGCCCAGCAGTGGGATGATACAGGCTAACAGTAGTAACATAAAAACCTACTGTAAAACACAATAATTTAAAAGGAAATACAACGTTACCTCTTTTGACTCAACAAATGAAAATTGCAGCTTGAATAAAAATGGAATTAAATAAACTAATATGAAACTCAAATACCAGTTTCATGTGGGATTTGGCTTCAAAATTTAGATTTTTCGGAACAGACATGCATTACAATGTACGAGACGCTTTGACGTTAGCGCCCGCTATTACCATTTAAAATCTAAAACACTACGTAGCGTGAAACTTTTGTTGTTGTTCTACAAACGCTATTTTAGGAACGGGAAGGGGCAATATTTAACGGACCATCTAAAAACTTGTTGACCTTTTAATGATGTATACTTTTTTAACTTAATGACCTCTAAAACTTTTTGGACCTCTATAATTGATGCACACTTTTTTAGGGTTCCGTACCACCACAACCACGCACAATAAAGGGTTCCGTAGTTCGGAAGAATTTATCCTAAGCACAAACTTAACATTGTAGTTGAAAATCAAATACATCGACATATGTCACGACCAATTCTCCAACTGCAAATGTAAGTTTGTAATCGCATTTTTTTACGCGATATGACTACAAACTAACGATTTCCACCTTTTCCTTTAATTGTTCTATGAGACCTTGCTGCCACCTTCTTATCTAAGTCCGTCACAATAGCAACAATGTTAATAGCATTGTTGTGTTTCGGCAGTTAGAGGTAAATAGCCAGTTCCTCTGTGGTTGAGGATTCGGGTCCGTGGCTTAGGCCCTCAGTGGTCGAGGCACCTGTGGCTGACGCCCCCGATTCGATTAATTTAATTCAAAGCAATTTTTGATCATATGTACTGTCAGGCATAAAAGTGTTTTACAAAAATAATAAATGTATATTGATTGTAAGTATATGTATAATATTAAATCATAATTATATTATAACATAGAAATGCTTTTATATTGGATGTGTGTTTTGAAAAATAAAAGTCTTAGTTATTTTTCATTATTTATTTATTTATCTCAATAAGAAATCTAGTCAAAAAATTGTATATAAATCACAGTTTTTATCACCTATAATCAAGAGAATCATTCAACTTAATTATAATAATCAGTCTCAAATGTAAATAAGATAGTGATTTTAAATAATCAGTCTGCAATAAAAATAAGTTCGTTATCTCTAAGTTCCATTGTTATTTAGTGGGAATCTTAATACAAAGGCCATACGTTCACGAAAAAATTACCAAATATTTTTAAGGTATATTATTTTATTACCTTACTTACACGCTCTGTACTCACACAAAAGCATATTGTCTCTAATTGGGCGAAACCAGGAAGGGGTGTGGTATGTCACTAGCTGCGCTTCCGCAGAAATATTTTCTTAAGAGGCCGGCGTCACTGCTCGCAACTACAAATCGAGATGTTTACAAAATTCAATTCCAAGCACGTTGCGCTAGTGTGAGTGCCTGTCGAAGCGATATACACCTACAGTGAGCAATACTAGCACACACACATTGACAATTATTTCTAAACGCGATAGTACTACTAGCTTTCAAAAATTTATGATAAATTTGGATGTGTTCCGTAATACAAAAAATTATGAATTAAAACATAATGTATTTCCATTTTTTTTTCGATAATTTGTAACTTGATAACATAAACTATGCTTCTACGGAAACAATATTACAAATATTGTTGTTTATAATACAGAAAAAACAATATGAAAACATGTCATTTACGCTGTAAAAATGTAAGAAATGCAATTCGCTTACACTTCATTTAAAGGTAAGTTTTTGGAAATAAAAAGACGTAGGAGCCTAGATAAATACTGTCTCAATCTGAATATCAACATAATATGGTGGAAATATGCTCAAATTGCAAATGATTTATGTACTACGTTTGTATGGACAATTCATGCGTCGCCGCAATCTTAAGTGAGCATGCTTAAGTTTTGTCCACTATACATAATAAATATGCTTTTAATGGGGAGAAAGGTGTAAGGATAAGATGCGATCTATTCTCTCTGCAATTTGATAGATGAGTTTTGTTTAGTAAGGAAAAATGCTTTATTATTATAGTGAAACACTTTTCTCATTTACTGTACTAAGTGAAAAAGCACAAAAAATCAAAGATATTAAGTTAATCGAATCGGGGGCGTCGGCCACAGGTGCCTCGACCACTGGGGGCCTAAGCCACGGACTCGAGGATTCCGGGTGATGCTCGCTTCCACCTTCGGCCTGACCATCACTTACCATCAGTTAAGATGCAGGCCAAGAGCTTCTCCATTGTGAATAAAAACGTGTGGCACTCGGGGACTGCCGCGGCATAGCATTTGTAACCTCCATACTTCCTATTTGTCAACGCTACACTTAGGATGATGACGTGATGACATAAAACAAAAATTACGTTCCCATGACAACATCACGTTCTCATGGGAACCGTCATTACATGGTAGGCGGAGTTTTTTTAGGTTTTTTTCGTTACGCAATTTCTTGATTCGGTCACCGCGCTCAAAGCCCGCGATAAAAGCTATGCAATAGCTTAAAAAGTAGGTACACAACAGGCGCCGTTACCGCCGCCGCCGCCATGATGGTTGACAAAGGAAAATGAAAGATGAAAACGTGTTTTGTCTTCCCCATGTGACATGGGACAACGGCAGGCAGATTATGAAGACAACCAATTACTTATGTAGGTTTTGATGCCTTGTTTGAGTTGGTCACATTGAGTAGGCTAGCTTTTGAAAACCAAATTCGAGTCGTTTGCAGCTTTATAAGCGTAATGTTTACCATCAAGTTACACAACATTTAAATAAAACTCTGTCCGTGAGGGTGTTGTTAGGTATCGTACTGAAAGTCTATTTATGTAGTAATTATCAGAACAAAAAAAAAAAAACAAATTCGCTCCTTTTCTTTCAATGGGGAATTTTACTGGGTTTAGCGGGTGTCAACAAATTTTCACTTATGACCCCTGTTGAAAATTTATAATTTTTTAATGATTTTGGGGTAATTTTGGTATTAAAAATATGAATTTGAAATAGCAATAAGTTTTTTTTTACTTTCGATATTAATTTAATAAAAAATATTACTTTTTAGTAATGTTATTGCAGTAGCCCCTTTCGGATCGGACAGGGTTTCTTCACATATTGTATTGAGCAAGGCGAATTGTTGACATTTTTAGTTGCGAAAACCATTAAAATCCGTAATGTATAATTAGATATAATAATATATACACGATACAACTTGCTTCGAAAATGAACCTACTAGTGGACATTGACTGCCTCGTTAGTCTACTGTACACAAGTGCTACTGCTGAGCATGAGGTACTGGGTTCGATTCCCGGGTCGGGCAAAGTATGATTGGGTTTTTCCATCAGAAATTTCTCAGTAGCTGCCCGGAGTCTGGTTTTGTGCCCGGTGGACGGCAATAAGCTCCCCCCCTACTACACGAGACTTAAACATAACTGAAACAAGAGCGAAAGTGGGTGAGGTACACCTCTGTCTAACCCTTCGGGGATTCAAGTTGTGATGTTATGTTTGTAGACAATTCAGCCTCTAAGGTAGCTTTGGACAAAATGTGGATAAATTTTCCAGTAGCAAAAGTCCTGTTTTCGGAGAGCTTATAAAAATGCAACGCGGCTCATTCAGATGCATGCCAGGCTGGGACGTTGACGCGATTACCATATTAATCTGGAATACTTCACCGAGCGTGAAATTTTCTGCAAGCCTTACGTTTTACGTGAACGAGAAAATGTAGGAAGCACTGGCATGGAATCAACTGCTTGAAATGTCACATAAAGGAAAAGATTTAAGTCGTCACTGGTTTGAAAGCGGATGTTCGGATGACACATTTAGAAATAAGATTAAATAGTTTAAAAACCACTACTGGGGGGCTTGTGGCTAAGTAACAACAGCCGCAGGGGTCGATCGATCAGGTTAAGCTACGCTTGCCGCGGTTGGTCTGTGGATCTGTGACCATCTTTACATACCAAGACCCCTCCGTGCCTCGGAAAGCACGTTAAGCCGTTGGTCCTGGCTGTCATTTGTAGATCTTTGACAGTCGTTACGGGTAGTTAGAAGCCCAAAAATGTCTGACAACCAGTCTTACCAAGGGGTATCGTGTTACCTAGTACTAACTAGGTTGTGGAGGTCAGATAGGCAGTCGCTCCATGTAAAATACTGGTATCCAGCTGCATCCGGTTAGACTGGAAGCCGACCCCAACATAGTTGGGAAAAGGCTAGGCAGATGATGAGTTTAAAAACCACTACTATTCTGGACTCGCTCAAGAAATTAAAAATAAAGACAATAACAAAATGACAAGTGTATGATGAGTACCTATTCAATGTAGAGACAACAATACGACAGTAAATGAAAACACTAGCAATACGAGTATTTTAGAACTATCAAATAAACGGAGCAGTCAAAAGTCAATACTGACATGACGACTGATAAAAACGTATGGAAGATGCACCAAGCTGCGCCGGCTCCTAAATAAAATGGGATGAAGGGTAGGAATAATGTCACTAAACTGTCTTATGAACCTTATGTACGAAGCAATAATGTCTGTATTTTAATAACAAGTCGAACATCTTATACATCACATCTCCATAACACGTGCCCTTCATGATATTGCTCACACTCGTCGTTCAGAATTGAAGTAATGCAAAATCTTATTTCAGTATGCAAAATAAGTAATGTAATAAACTCAGTCAAGGTTTTTAAAATTTAGTTTGGATAACGTCTCGTAACTCACGGAATAACTACCCCAAAGTAGAACAGTGTCCGTGGTTTTTTTCTGGGAACTGAAACTTCTCTTATGTCAAATCAAGTATACGGTAAGTTATTACCTACTAGGATTGTATACAGCCGCTTTTTAAGCTTGGTGGACTGATAATTACTTAACAAAAAAAAAAAAAAACAGTGGCACTTCGGGAGTGCCGACAGAAGTAAAAACTTGAACACGATCGCCTTGGTGGAAGAAAAATACCTACTTGTATAGAACATTGGTCCATAACTTTATCTAAATAAAGAGCACAATCGCGTTTTCAAAAATAAGGTGCGTCATGGTGTCGCGAAATCAATGGTTTAGTCTCATCTCAAAAATGCCCAACGCTCCTAAAAAAGTTTTCATTTCAAAAAGTGGCACTCCGGGAGTGCCGACAGAAGCGAAAACTTGAACAATTTAAAAAAATACTTCCAAAACCTTTAAAGTAAAAATACTTGCATAGAACATTGATCCGTAACGTAATATAAATAAAGAGCACAATCACGTTTACAAAAATGAGGTGTCGGTAACGGTGTCGCCAGTTCAATTGTTTTATCCCATCTCAAAAATGTCCAACGCGCCTAAAGAAGTTTTTACTTCAAAGAACAATCTTAATAAGTTTATTAAAATAAAATACACTCCACAAGTGGCAATACTCTGCCCAGCACCAGCGCCCCTTCAGCATTTAACTGAAACCCAACTTATTGTTTCCTTTATATTTTGACCACGGTATAACCCACTCTCATATGGTTCGAGCCGCTTCTACTAAACTTTGCTGAGCCCAACAAGATCCATTACAATAATTGAGTATTTAGAGAAGACGAAGTACTCACCCTGTCAGCCACGCCGCCTGGCAACACGCTCTTGACCACCACTCCCGAGGAGCGTCCCCCCACGATCCCGAAAGCGAGCCCCGACCCATCGTTCACCAGCTCCACCACTTCTACCTGTGCCCATTCGCCAAACACCTGCTGTGGAATAAATGGATGGATTAGGAATTTGGCTAGAAAAGGGGTGGCTAGAGATATGATGATTAGAGATCTGTGATATCAAATACCTATACCGTGGACAATTAAGCTAAAATTATTGATGGCTAAGTAATAACAGCCGCACAGTTCGTTCGATCAGGTTAAGCTATGCTTGCTGCGGTCAGTCCGTGAATGGGTGACCATCGTAACATACCGAGACCCCTACGTGCCTTGGAAAGCACGTTAAGCCGTTGGTCCCGGCTGTCATTCGTGGATCTTTGACAGTCGTTACGGGTCGTCAGAAGCCCGAAATTTTGACAGCCGGTCTTACCAAGAGGTATAGTGTTACCCAGTAACTGGGTTGTGGAGGTTAGATAGGTAGTCGCTCCATATAAAATACTGGTATGCAGCATCTGGTTAGACTGGAAGCCGCCCCTAAAATAGTTGGGAAAAGGCTCGGCAGATTGATTGATTGATTGTTCATATCCTCTAAAAACCTACCCACGCACAATTGGGTAGTTGCCTAGGTAAAAAAAAAAGAAATTCTATTTAGTCTGTCTTTTAGATAATAAAAAAATATTAGATACGTATTTTTTGCTTTATCATATTTATCAAAAATAACTTAGAAAACACGCATTAAAGTTGGGGAGTGGGGACTCGTTACGTCACAACGTCGTATAAATCTAGCAAGGCGTGACGTAATGCCACATATTAACTCAATGTATCGCCGTAATCTTTTGATTACGTCAAAAAAGAAAAAATACGTGTTCAATATTTTTTAATAATCTACAAGACGGACAAAAAATAAAATTTTTGGACACAGGCCTATTGTAATGCAAAATGTAGGAAAGTGGACGAAGATAAAAACCGGCCAAGTGCGATTCAGACTCGCACACGAAAGGTTCCGTACCGTTTTAAGATCGACTAAAAAACGCCGAAACGCTTCTTGTATGGGGGGGACCCCTTTTAATTATTAACTTTATAGATATAGACAATCTGATAAAATGATAAATGATTTTATTTCTGTAAGTAGGTTTGTACAAACACTTTTACACGTCTATCACATTTTAAAAACTAGATGAGGTCGGCGTTTCCTATCTGACTACTCTGAGAAGAAAGGCCGAAACAAACTCAGAGGTCACAGTCTCTTTTAAAGTCCAAACATAATCTTGGTCAGATCATGTGAAGGCCATGTAGATTGGTGTCTGAAGTGATTTTTTGAGGAAAGCACCACACTGATTGAGAGGGCTTGTACAGTCAGTGAACGCATTTATGATCGCAGTTATCGTGCAGCTCAACTCAGAATTTAAGAGGCTCAACGATTCGACGAACAATACCAAAAAAAGGACATTTGGGTAGGCCACATAAATGACTTAAAATGTCAGACCATGATAAGAACTAACTGAAAAAAAAAAAAAAAGGAATGACCCACATAGTCTTCACATTCACACACATTATCTGTGAACATTTCAACTGTCTACCTATTACGGTTAATGAGATACAGCCTGCTGACAGACAGACGGACAGCGGAGGCTTAGCAATAGGGTAAAAAGGAGTATGCAAGGATCATAAGGCACGAGGCGTTCTAATATTTTTCTACCCTCATGGAGAAAAGGTGTGAATTTGAGCACCTATTATTATTTATTTATATATTCAGACTACAAATGAGGTCCATTTCGTTAGTAAAAATCTTACTTAGCCTATGTTAGTACTTAATAACTAAAACAGATCTTGTCCGATCGGCTAACGCCCAAACAAGCGGACTATCTGCTCGGGTGGCTATCGAGTGCAGAATGATGTTGGGACAGTCACGCAACCTGCAAAGTAACGAGGCAGATTTCTTGCGCCATACTGCGTCAAAGCAGTCAGTGCACGCGTCGGCAAACATCGCCGACGCCCTGCAGAAGCGTGGCAGTCGCAACAGCACCATGAACGCATTATTATATTGGATACGCAGAGCATTGCAACCCCACCTATGTGTTTGTCCTTTGTATGCATTTAACCTCTCAGACCCTAAGCTAAGCTAAGAAATCAAGAATCGAAATGTAATTGTTCCGGGGAATCCTCGAGCGCTTTTTGCATTGCAAACTTCCAGTCACAGGAATGTAATAAATAGTGAAAGTTTCGGTGAAGGAAAGGCTGTGAAGACAGCATCATTGGAGATTGATATTAAAATAGTTGCAGTTTACTACAAGCAACTTTGTAACATACTGTTTATTACACAAGATGATCAAGTCAACTCAACTCAACTTTTTTCTTTCTTCTTTTTCTTTCTTTCTCAACTTTTTCTCATTTTTGTAACGTATTTTTTTTTTGCGTCATGTTTACCGCAAATAAACGTTTTTTCTTTTTTTCTTTCATCAAAACAAGGAGATTTTAAGGAGGATGTTCGGGCAAGATTAAACTTAAGAGGATTGGAAATATGTAGCTGGGACTGCGATTTTTTTGTCAAGTTGCATTCATCTACTTACTGAGTATTTATTATTAAGTAAAAATTTTATGTTTTAAATAAAAAAACATTTTTTTCTAAACTTATTCTAATGTTACTTTTTCTTTCTCTTTCATTTAGCATATAAGTTTGATTGATTTTGTGTTCATATAGTGTAAACTTATTTTGTTTTTATATAAATTAATTAATCACCGGTGATTTCATATCACAGAATAATAAGGCCGGTCTTGAACAAGACACGACGAGAAACACCAAAATTCTACATGAATTTAACCAATATCTCCGGCTGGATAGGTAATACTCCAATTCTGACTTACGAGATCGCCGTTCACAAAAGCCGATAGTTCATATTCAATTATGAGTGGAAACAAGCCAGCTACAATATTATTTGACGGCTCAAATAGAAGGAATCCTCGGGGAAATAATACTTCTTCCATGGTTGCTCTAGTGGAAATACACTGCAGAATTTCGCTTACTTTAAATTTTTTTTTAGGGTTCCGTCTTGGGTTTTGTAGTTTCGTTTTTTGCCACCGACTTCCGAAATTAAAGTTATTTTTCACTTTGTAGTGTTTTTTTTAGAGGTCGGTTGTTTTTTTTTTGTAAAAAGTTTTTTATTTTTCACTTTTTAGTTGTGGTACCTACCCCATACATATTCGAATACCACTACCTGCTACCAGTGACAGAAACTTATCATATCATCTACATACTAAGTGGGAAAAAAATACGTTTTTTGTAGCTAACTCAAAAACTATCGAAGCAAAGTTAATAAAATTTATATGGGACCAATTCGAGAGCACACCCTTTCAAACAAGAAAAGAATTTTCAAAATCAGTCCACAATTGACGGAGAAATCGGTGGACATACATAAAAAAAAAAAAAAAAACAAACATACGCGTCGAACATATAACCTCCTCCTTTTTGGAAGTCGGTTAAAAAATACACATAATTATTTTTCACTCATAGATTACAGGAAAACCTATTAGAAGTCCTAAAATAACATGGTAAATCTCTCAATATTGTGCGTACAAACTTACATTTGCAGATGGAATGTATGGGAGAACATGTTTTTGAACTACAATGTTAAGTTTGTTCTTTGGATAAATTCATCTTAACTACAGAACCCTTTATTGCGTAATCCGACACGCACTTGGCCGGTTTTTACTGTTAAAAGTTCATCTGATTCAATTTCCTTAGAGACATCATAATTTGGGAGGATTTAAAATAACTGACTGCCTTGTTAGTCTAGTGGTCGCAAGCGCTATTGCTGAGCATGATAGTTTGATTCCTGGATCGGGCAAAGTGTTATTCGGATTCTCCATCTGGAATTTCTCAGGAGCAGCTCGGAGTCAGGATTTGTGCCCAGTGGACGGCAAAGGCTCGCCCCCTATTACATGGGACCTAAAACATTACTGGCGAAATGTGCGTGCAATAGGTACACCTCTGCCCAACCCTTCCAGGAATACAGGCGTAAAGTTATATTAAAACTTTTTACAAAAAAAAAACAACCGACTTAAAAAAAACACTACAAAGTGAAAAATACCTTTAATTTCGGAAGTCGGTGTCTTTGGTTTTTAATTTTCGTTCTTTGTCACCGACTTCCGAAATTAAAGTTATTTTTCACTTTGTAGGATTTTTTTTGAAGTTGGTTGTTTTTTTTTTGTAAAAAGTTTTTATTTTTCACTTTTTAGTTGTGATACCTACCCCACACAAATTCGAATACCACTACCTGCTATGTAAATAACAGTGACAGGAAGTTATCATAATATCATCCACATACTAAGTGAGGCAAAAATACGTATTATTGAAGCTAACTCAAAAACTACCCAAGCAAAGTTAATAAAATTTATATGGGACCACCTCTGAAGTATGATCTACCAAACAAAAAAAGAACCATCAAAATCAATTCATAAATGACGGAGTAATCGCGTAACAAACATACAAAAAAAAAAAAAACAACATACAGTCGAATTGAGAACCTCCTCCTTTTGGAAGTCGGTTAAAAATAACCTGACTTTTCGACTAAGAAGGCTCTGAAGTTTGGGCCTACTTATAGCTAATATTATTAACTCAGCTTATACGAGATTACTTCTTAATCTTTTCCCAAGAAACACACGGGTATTTAAAGATGGCCATTAACTACTTATAACTTTGACAACATTCACCCGACGTCTTCGGCCGGCCACTTCAACTTTTTTCCGGAGAAAATTGGGTCAAGGATGTATCTTAGAAACTTCCTCAATGGATGACGTCACTAAATATAGGCGCCATAGGAGATTATTAGCTACAATTAATTTAATCTATCTCACCATGATGCGCTTAATTCGCCTCTTGCTGCGAGGCTGGCGCGGGCGACTTTCCGATCAGCTGACCTTCTCCGCCATCTTGAAATCTCATTGACAGCTGTCACGGAAACAGCCGAAAGTTACCGAGCGCGTTTCGGGGACCGAGGATCGTACTGCTAAGTCGCACATTATTTTAATTCACTTTACACTAGTTTATGGACTTTTTGGATTTGTTGATTCGTTGTTTTTCGGACGCTGAAACAAAGAAAGAGTTTTTGTTAGGTTTTACTTGTAAATATTAAAATCGGTTGCTCTAAAAATGATTGTGCCTTAACAGCCGGGCACTGAGGCTTTTGAAAAATATGAACTTGTATAAAGCTAATTGGCACTTCCGATACATCCGCGAATTCCTATAAAATAGACACTTGCAACCCTGTACAGACCCCTATAATAATGTTAAAATATCAAAGAAACAGTAAACAGCCGTAATTAGGGTTGCCAGGTGTCCGGCTTTTTACAATCGTGTCCGGCCAAATATACACAAGTCCGGGCTGTCCGGCTTTTGTTAGGCTTTTGGTCAACTCCTCCCCAACAAAAGATGCCTGATTTATTGACTGTTTTAATAACTTTCAATGTAATTAAAAAGGCTGATTATTGATTGTTTTAGTTACTTTCAATGTAAAGAAGTTACAAATTACTTTAGTAAGAACAAAATGTGATTCATAATTAAAGTAGAGTAAGATTCAAATGAATAACAGTAATAAATACACAAATAAAAGTATCATTTTTTTTTTGTTCATTTAAAAACCAATGTGGCAGGCTTTCAGGGCAAAATGTCCGGCTAAATATGAATCTGTGTCCGGCTTTTCTAGGCCCTGACAACCCTAGCCGTAACTCAATATAACTACGAAATTTCGAGTAACAACTGCTATAAAAAAACACTGCACTTCAAAGGAATAGAAATTTCGTGATCCCGACGTATGGCACAAACCACAAATGACAAGAAAAAATGACTATGGAAACGTATATGTACCTACAGTCAGGAAAACGGACGATTTAGCAGCAAATCTACTATCAACTCAAAATTGTCTGTGTATTTGAATGACAACTGTCATACATTCTCAACAAACAAGTCCACTAACTCTACAGCCAGGGGAATTGTTTGTTGAGAATGTATCCATGGAGTGTCCATGGAGTTTCTTGGGCATTCTTCTCCAATGATCTTCAATTTAAGCTTAACAATGAGCGACTAGCTTCATATTTCTGGCTAACCGTCTCCTTGACAATTTAAAAGTGAATGTAAATGGTTCCACTGAAATAATTGCTTTGAGTTTGAGTTTGTACCTTAGCCTGCTTTCCTTTTAACAAATCACAGGGGCAAACACTGAAGGCTGCGGGTGTCGACCTCAGGACAAACTGCTTCTCACACGGACAACTGTACATCGTTTGCTCCGGCGTCACCAGTCCTGACTCTCTGTATATTTTGGCTGTTGAGAACAAAACTACAAACGTACGTAGGTAGTACCTATACAGGGAAGTTTTTTAAAAATATGGCTGTTATTGTAGTATATTGTGGTGTCTTACGACTTCCACGCGAACGAAGTCGCGGGCAGAAGCTAGTTATAAATAAAGAGAAAAGATTTAGATTTTTATATATTTCTTTGTTACGCTTTCACGCTAAAACCGCTGAACAAATTTAGATGAAATTTGGAACATGGGGAGACCATGCCCTGGATTACGACATAGGATACTTTTATAGGGATATTCCTACGGAATCGAGACTTATCCGTGTGAAACCACGGGCGTAACTAGTATGATATATTTATCTAAATTCCTTACACCACACACCATAGTAAAAGTCAACAAAACATGCCAACCTAACGCAACCGGCACGTGGCGTACGCCCAAACACAGCGAGTTAGTAAACTGAGACGAAAATACGTGGCCGAAATACGGGAGAGCACCAGTACCGTGTTATGACTTGTTGTGAAAACCGATGGAAGAATAATAAACGAGCGCGAGCTTTACAGAATTGTTGCTGAATTGTTCAGTGATGTTATTGCTTTTAATAGGATTTTAGAGAAGTTTTCTTGTTCTTTGGCATTTCAGCTTTAGTGGAATTTCTGGTGTCGTCTAGAGACTAGTATTTCCAGTTTCCATCAGCTTAACAAAGGTTGCTGTAGGTACTCCAGTTTCCGGAAGGGTTAGGGTGCTAGTGATGTTGCACATAAGACGTTTGAAAGACCTAAAAGCTGGTAGAGCAACCTTTCTGTAGCTCCGTAGGCTGCAATACTCAACTTTCCATAATCTAGTCGGCCGTATCGGCCCGATTAACAAAGTAATCCTACTATCCTACTATTATTATTTTTATACGTTTAAGTATCTCGAGACCTTAGGGTCCCAGTCTTTTGGAAGGCGTACGACGGGGCGAAGCCAACTCGCAGAGGTCCCTTGGACAATATTAAATGGAATGAGGCACCAACCGATGATTATCCCTGCATGCACTATACAAGTTCACCTATAATTATTTTATCTTAAATATAAAATTCTCGTGTCACAATGTTAGTTACCTTATTCCTCCGAAAAGGCTTTACTGATTTTTACCAAATTTTATATGCATATTCAGGTCTGAGAATCGGCTACTATCTATTTTTCATACCCCTAAGTGATAAGGGTCATCCACCCCAAACAAATAATTGGCAAAACAACGTTTGCCGGGGTCAGCTAGTTAATATTATAAATTTGAAAGTTGTGAAGATGGACGGATCTATGTTTGTTACTCTTTCACGCAAAAACTCCTGAACGGATTTGGATGAAATTTGGCACACAGGTAGTTTATAACCTGCATTAAAATATAGAATACTTTTCATCCCGATATTCCCACGGGATCGAGACTTATGCGGGTGAAACCGCGGGGCGCAGCTTATAGTTGCTGATATTCTGCAGATGAATAATGAAGACAACTTTTCCTAATGAGCAAAGACCAAGCCTATTATGCAACGACCCAACAAAAAAAAAAGTATCTCAAGTTCTAAACATTTCAGCAAAGTATCGTGTCTAAAGAAGCCTGCTCATAGCCTGAAAGGTCGCCAGCGCCCGGCGGCGCCGCGATGACCCACTTCTTGTGGGGCGCGCCAATGGAAGGCAGACACGTATCGCTTCCGATAAACTTATCTCCGTGTTCTTTACAGGGTTGAGAAGATTTGAACTGTGAGGTTTTATGCGTAGGTAGTAATAATGACGCTTTTTAAATATGATACTCTTGATGTTTCTTATTGTTAATTTCCAATTCATTGCAAAATCGTAGATGGGTACCAAGAGTCATCCGAACATCAGTGGGTAAACTTGTACTACGAAAATCGACCTTACTACGATGAAATAAAGGTGCTGTCAGTGTCAAATTGTAACCAGTGCGGTTGACTTTACGTAGACACATCGTACCTACATTGGTGTTTAGCCGACTTCCAAAAGGAGGAGGTTCTCAATTAGACTGTATTTTTTTTTTTGTATGTTTGTTACGCGATTACTCCGCCAATTATGAATTGATTTTGATGATTCTTTTTTTGTTTGGTAGCTCATACTTCAGAGTTAGTTCCGTATAAATTTTATTACTTTTGCTTGGGTAGTTTTTGAGTTAGCTTCAATAATACGTATTTTTTCCACTTAGATGTGGATGATATAGCAACTTTTTTCAAAAAATAAAACAGTCGTTTTTCTAAAAAACAAAATGAAAAATAACTTTAATTTCGGAAGTCGGTGCCAAAAAAACGAAAAACCTTTTTCCGAGCTGCTATTGAAATTCTTGAGATAAAGCCGTGATGTTATATTCTGATATCTTAGATTATGTTCTCTGTAAATGTTTTGTTATGTTACGTAAAATAATGGCACGTTTAAATAATATTATACGTAGTTAGTATATTTTGCGACAAAAAAAAGAAAAAAAAGTAAAAGGAAAGTACTTAAAATAATAATAAATAAAACTTTTTACAAAAAAAAACAACCGACCTCCAAAAAAACACTACAAAGTGAAAAATAACTTTAATTTCGGAAGTCGGTGTCTTGGGTTTTGTATTTTCGTTTTTTGCCACCGACTTCCGAAATTAAAGTTATTTTTCACTTTGTAGTGTTTTTTTGGAGGTCGGTTGTTTTTTTTTGTAAAAAGTTTTTATTTTTCACTTTTTAGTTGTGGTACCAACCCCACACACAGTCGAATACCACTACCTGCTACCAGTGACAGAAACTTATCATATCATCTACATACTAAGTGGGAAAAAAATACGTATTTTGTAGCTAACTCAAAAACTATACAAGCAAAGTTAATAAAATTTATATGGGACCAATTCAAGAGCACACCCTTTCAAACAAAAAAAGAATTTTCAAAATCGGTCCACAATTGACGGAGAAATCGGTGGACATACATAAAAAAAAAAAAAAAAAACAAACATACGCGACGAACATATAACCTCCTCCTTTTTGGAAGTCGGTTAAAAATAAACTGAGCCCTGACCTGGTAGCTTGGACCTTGTTCCCGATACCGATGGGGCAACTATTTTATATATATTTTTAAATGTTTTATATTATTTTATTCTAATACATGTTTGTCTATACATGTTTTCAATTATTTTCACTTGTAATCCGTTTATTCTTTTCATTTAATTTTATTATTTATTCATAATCATTTTAATTTTATTCATAAATTTTCATTTTTGAATCATCTGAATCAGTAATTTTGATTGAATGAGTTGTTAATCTTCTTTATATTATTTTAATTTTGTTTTTTGTATGTATAATGTATGTATGTCTTAATAAGTATGTTGTTTAAAGCCGTTTTTATTTTTTGTGCATGTGGTGTTAACCTATAATTAATTGTTGCACTTGTAAATGTTACCCTAGTATTTAAGTTAGAAATGTATAGGTGTAAGCAATTGTTGGTTAACCTAAATAAATAAATAATATTTAAAAATTTAATTTATATTTAAATAATGAAATAAAGGAAATAAAAATAAATATATACCTAATAATAATAGTAAAGGGAAGTATGGCAGAAAAAAGGGGAGGCCTATTTATACACAGCAGTGGGTGATTCCGGGCTGAAATGATGATGATGATATTTTGCAACTATCCGCACAAACTTTAATGTTTTCAGTAAAAATAATAACATTTGATATGAGATACAACTTCGACTACAGTGTAGACTACTTTATTTATGGCGTCGTAAGCAATTCCCACAAAAAGATTACCTACTTACAAAGCTTACAGTGGTAAACATGGACGTACATAATCCTCAGATAATTCGTCGAACCCGCAAATTAACCTACATTAACCGAGAAAGATCCTTCCACAAACATCAATCCCCGTATTAGTATTCACCACAGTTCCTCTCCGTTACTTGTCAGCGTCATAACGTTACAAAGTGGAACTTCCTATCAGTCACGTTACATCGTCAGATTGTCTCTTCAATCCCGCTGACGTCAGACTACGTGAAGGACCCACCCCACTCTCATCTTTGTTAAAAAGACGTTGTAATCTTATACATTGTCTTTGTTAGGAAGTATTACTTTGTGTTACCATCTTGAAGCAAATGTTCGAGGTATTAATCTTAAAGATTGAGTGTGCTCAGTTTAGTACTGTAGTAAGCCCCTTTTAGAGTAGGTACTAACTATTCCGTACCTAGGCACATTAGTATATAGAGAATTCTTCGTTCCACGAAGATGCACTAACTAGTAAGTTTATTTAAGTTAAGAGTATATAGAGGTATGAGAAACAGGGAGTAAAGTTCACTCATCCTCTATAGAAAAGGGAGAATCCTCTGACCAGACGGATGTCGTGTCTGGTGAGCAACTGCCCGAAGATTGATGTCGGGACGATGTATTATTATGCTCTTCGCGCGGTAAACTTTGCTTGTGCGATGCAGAATTTTGTGTAACGTCACAAGTAAGCAACAGTTGGTACTACAGTGGAAGTCGATTATTTCTCTTAGTTGTTGGATAGCAAGTTCACTATATTTAAATTCGTTTGGCATGTTAGTTTATTATGCTAAATTATGACGCGCATCGTTAGCTTAAAGGTTACAGAGTAAGCAGAAAAATGTATGCTATGAGACCGTACACTAACGTTTTTTCAATTCGCAAATCAGTCTCAGGTTCTATGTAATTCAAATTATAATTTACGTCCTTAACAAATCTGTGTTTACTTGTAAAGACTTCTTAGTGTATAAGAACAGCTCTAAATAGTTCTACAGCTCTGTTAGCGGTCTATAAGACTGCTCCTAATGATCAACTTATGAGCCTCATCGTCGTCAGGTCTTGCTGGCTTACGTCCAAGTTCTGCTTTACATAAGAAACAGCACTTAAGCTTCTTATCAAGCGCTGAATCTGTGCCTTTGATTTTGATATTGTTAGTGCGCTAGGTTTAAATAATGAATTTTCTTTAATGGAACACGATATTGTAAAGGTAAGATGTTTTTTTTTGGTTCCGCACGTCCAAATGAAAAAACGGAACCTTTGTAGGATCACTCGTGTGTCTGTCACAGCCGATTTGCTCCGAATCTACTAGCCCGATTAAGACGCAGATATATGACAGTAACCTTGAATGGTTAGCTTGCGTGTTCTGTACTGAGCTCACGCAACGCGTCGTACGTCCAGCCAGTAATAGGACTCGCCCATCAAGGAGCGCTGACCCAAATTAGACGCATTATTAATTTATTACACGTAAAATAAAAAGTATTTTAACAAAACACGTATACTAAACTATCAATAATTTAATTATCTTTAAAATGATGAAGTTTTCAGAAAATTACGCTTAATGGATTTTGCGTCATTCTCAGTTTTTTATCCGCGTTAGACATAACTTTACAAATTAATTTCACTATGTAATATAAACATAATCAAAAATATGCCTATATTAAAATATTAAAAAAATGCTCTTATTTAACATATATTTTTTCCAAATCACTAACACTACTCGTTTAGACGTCATCTTCAGTGTTATCGTCCCCTTAAGTTGAAAGTAACACATGAATTTCTGTGACCCAAACACGAAAGTGTAACCTTATAAATGAATTTTAAAAATGGGGTTTACTTTTGGGAGGGAAATCAGAAAATTTTAAAAAAAGTTTTCTAATCTGTACTGTGTGAAATATGGACAAGATTGTCAATGATGTTGATGAACACTGTATCGATGTGTAGCGATACAAAATTATAGAACAAAGATTGAAGACAATTAAATTAATTATTTTTGTGGCTGACTGTACGTACTATATACAGATCAGTGACAATGTACAAACTATAGATACCTACCTAACTATTGAAGGTAAAACAATATTGTTAGATTGACACCCCGCTGACACCCGATGGGGGTGATACTCCCCTTCAATTACCTCCCTTTTTATTGACACAGCAATTACCGGAATGACTCCACTCGCACAAACATATCGGTATTACAATCGATTTTAATTAGTCGAATCGATTCGATTACTGCACCCTGTAGTGAGTGAGATTAACTTCATTACAAGCAATTAGGAGAGAGGGTCGTAATTTTGACTCGACTAATTGGATTTTTCTCGGAGGTTGGAATTGTGAGATAAATTGTAAGGGGGGTACTGTTTATCACATAGTGGACGTGTGTAATGGTCGTTTAGTCCCTTAGAATATAAGAAATAGATCCCATTCCATCCCATCCCATTCATCCACTTATCCCATTTTAATTATTTTTTTCGTACCAATTTTTGCAGAAAATAATTGGAAATTAACCACTGAAAACCAAAAGCGAGAATCAATTTTATTCGTGGAGTATTTAAGGATAATACTAGTCGAACATCGAGTATTTAAGAAAAATCTATTACAGAAAGAAAAAGAAAGAAGAAAGAAAGTTCGTTTATTTGCGGTAAACATGACGCAAAGAAAGATAAAAAACACGCAAATAACAAATTGGGGGAAAATATGCGTCACATCCACGCAAAACGGCCATCGCTCAGCATAAAGCTGCGACCCCATGCGAGACAGATTTGATTTTCGAAATTCTTTGCATTACCTCAGAACTTACTGAACTTTTAGTTATAAAAGAAAATGGCTCTTAGTTTATAACAAAAAATACCCAACGAAACCTACTTCTGCATACTAAATAGTTAAGTTCAAATTGCAACCTCTTAAAATCTTCATCAATCTCTTGCCCTTATCCCAATTTTAATAATAAAAGTAATAATATTAATAAGTCGTCATCTCGGTAAGTCCTTTCTGGCCATATCATCTTCACACAGTCCATCTATCGTTTCTTCCTCTACTCTAAGGCTACGTTTCCACCAGAGATGTGCGAGGATGCGTGGCGAGGGATGTGTTTGTTAAGAACCAATAGAATCGCTTCATTTACCTAGCCTCGCTCAGTCCAGCTCCGGTGGAAACGGCTTAGCGGTGCGAGGTTTTAGTACGTACAAAACAAGCGAGGGATGGGTGCAAGAGATGTATGCGAGAGATGTGTGCGAGAGATATGTGTGAGGGATGTGTACGAGGGATGTATGCGAGGGATGTGTGCGAGGGATGTGTATTAAGAATGGACGAGAGCGAGAAATCGTATCTAAAAAGAGCCCGCTACACATCCTCGCAAAGCTCATCTGCGCACCGTTTCACAGCGTCGCTACGCATCCTCGCACCGCTCAGCTACCACCAGAAACGGTGCACAGATGAGCGCTGCGAGGACGTGTAGCGGGTTCTTTTCAAATGCGATTTCTCGCTCGCATCCATTCCTCGCAGACACCTTTCGCACACATCCCTCGCACCCATCCCTCGCTTGTTTTGTACGTACAAAAACCTCGCACCACCAAGCCGTTTTCACCGGAGCTGTGCTGACCGAGGCTAGGTAAATGGAGCGATTCTATTAGTTCTTAACAAACACATCCCTCGCTACGCATCCTCTCACATCCCTGATGGAAACGTAACCTTATAACCATCCAACATCCACATTCATACTCAAAACTGTCGTGACGACATTTTCCCTCATTCCTCCACATCACATGCCCATACCATGGTAAATGACAACCGATTTCCACACCACTTTTCAGTTGTGTAAAATTGCATACTCTTAAAACACAGTCAATAAAATGTAGTAGACCACCGTAGACCGTAGTGACGTACTTTTACAATGTTTGTAAATATGTGAGCACCATGTATCTATCACATATTAAATTATCTGTCATTGTTTTAATTCTTTTTACCTATTGTGGTATAGTAATTTTATTCTAGGTGCATCGTCCTCATATATAATAATTATTTAACTAATGTACGTACAAATACAAACAATTGTAAAACATTTTAAAAGAGTAACGGTGGAGTTTCTTGCTCATTCTTCTCCATACGAAAACTACCTTTTGGAAGGGGCGACTAGAATCAATTTTATTATTTTATAATTTTTGACATTCAAAAGTGCCATACATGGGCCTATTTGAAATAAATTATTTGACTTTGACTTTAGTTGCGATAGCAATTTCTTTTAACATTTTATTTACCCAGTGCAGGGCAAACGCTTCTCTGACCTTTTCCAATAATTTGCTCCCGCCATTAAAGTCGGCTTTAAAAGTGGAGCGAGCGTCTATTTAATAAGAAACTTATCGGTAAGGCTAGATCGGAACGAAGGCTTTTCTAAAAACTTTAAAAAATAAAACTAAAAATGAGGTACGAGCGATAAAACGCGTTGTGAAAAGAAAATATTGACTTTTATTTGCGCTTTCGAAACAGTATACAGGTTGGACCAGAAAGGTGTGACCATATATAGGGGTGTGGTACAGACCACCAAACTGAACAACTTTTCAACTTTAAGAGGGTTTGTCCTAAAAGTTGGCAACGTCGCAAATAGAAGTCAAATATCACCTGTTTTGATTAATTTAGCAATATTACTGTTTGGAATTAAGAAATGTGGCTAACTAGGGAACTAAAATATTGATTATGAAATGCAATAATTAATATCGTAACACTGAATATTTAGTTATAGATGTAAATAAAGTATTTGGAAACTTTCCAAATGCCTTTTTTATACTTAAAACTGTTACAACATCAAATTCAGTGTTATAATTGCAATTCATTATTAATATTCTAGTTCGCTAGTTAGCCACATTTCTTATTTCCATACAATAATATTGCCAAATTAATCAAAACAGCGAAATATTTGACATCTATTTGCGACGTTGCCCACTTTCAGAATAAACGCTCTTAACAGCAAAAAAAATCAACTATCCCATACAAAACCTCAACCTATTCAACCCAAATGTATGGACCAGCTGATATATTTTTTTCTCGATTACGATGTTGGTCCCTCGGAGAAAGTTGTTTAGTTTCATGATCTATCCACACCCTTAAAAACCACACCTTTCTGATACACGCTGTATGAGGAAAATATTTAAATCGCCAATATAGCAACTTTAATTACAAGGTTACAGCAATTTTTAAATTACGTTTGCTGCAAAACACGCAAACGCATGCAAATTAGTAACACTCAATGAAGTTTTAACAAGAAAAATGCAATTCTTTGCAGGCCCTATTTTCCAGTTTTGATTATAATAGTGTATGAATGCAGAAATATTTCAATAAAGACATGACATCATTAATTGTATTAAATAAATAGTACAGAGCTCCAAAGAACATTTTTTTGAAGTGAAAACTTTTCTAGGCGCGTTGGGCATTTTCGAGATGGGAAAAAACAATTGAACTCGCGACACCGTTACCGACACCTCATTTTTGTAAACGCGATGCTGCTCTTTATTTATATAACGTTACGGATCAATGTTCCATGCAAGTATTTTTACTTTAAAGGATTTGGAAGTTTTTTTTTTTTTGTCAACGCGATTGTGCTCTTTATTTAGATAAGGTTACGGACCAATGTTCTATACAAGTATTTTTCTTCCAGCAAGGCGATCTTGTTCAAGTTTTTACTTCTGTCGGCACTCCCGAAATGCCACTGTTTTTTTACTAGCCTTCGCTGTCCCACTCCTAGGCAAAGGCCTCCCTCCACTCCTTCCATCTTCCTTCCAGTTTTGACGGAACCTATCCAGCTCGTCCCGCCATCTCCTACGTGGTCTGCCGCGACCCCGCCTCACTGTCTCAGGGCACCAGTTCTGTGCTATTTGGGCCCACAGTTTGTCCGGCATGCGGCAGACATGTCCTGCCCAGTCCCATTTAAGTTGGGCAGCCTTTTGAGCCTCGTCAATTATTTTTGTTTTGAAGCTCAGTATTGTGTTTCGAACACGATCTGTTAATTTAACGCCTAGTATACTGCGCTCCATTGCTCGTTGGCAGACCTTGAGTTTGGACTTCTGGATGTTAGTCTAAGACCAAGTCTGTGCACCATAGGTTAAGACGGAAAGAATACACAATCATGTCCATGAGCCTGCGTTTCAGTGCCATAGGCAACTCACCCTTGAATAGTTCCTTCATGGACTAGTACCTCTTCCAGGTGTTTTCCATTCGTCTTGTGATTTTTTTGTTTTGCCTCGCCTGGAAAGAGACTACTTGGCCCAAGTAAAGGTATTCCTGAACATGTTGTATTGTCTCCCCGTCTACTTTTATGCTTCCAGAACATTATAAATTATTTATTTATTGAAGTGAAAACTTCTTTACGCAGGTTGGGCATTTTTGAAATGGGAAAAAACAATTGAACTCGCGACACCGCTACCGACACCTCATTTTTGTAAACGCGATTGTGCTCTTTATTAATATTACATTACGGATCAATGTTCTATGCAAGTATTTTTACTTTAAAGGTTTTGGAAGTTTTTTTTTTTTAGTTTTTACTTATGAGGGCACTCCCGAATTACCACTGTTTTTATTTTTATTTTATTATGTATGTATACACAGTAAAATTCATAGGCCACACCCTAACGAAAAGCGATGATCGCGCGTTCACGCGATCGTAGCGCTCCCACGAATACTTATCACATAATTGCACGATCAATCAAATCGCGTATTAAGTTATTATTCAGGTAAACGATTGTGTAATCGCGTATTTGCGCTTTTGGTTAGGACGCAGGGATAGGGTTACGTATTACATTTTTTAAGTACAAAGGTAAGCAGATTTTTTGAAAATTCCTCCCATTTTGAAAACAACAATGCGCCTTTGGTAAAACATGCAGCTTACAATTCAAACAGCAAGAAGATTCAATCTACCAAATGGGTTCTCCACCAAAATTTTACTTCACACAAATCCACTAGTAACGAAAATTGGCATCTCCCGAAATGACGTCAAAAATCCCAAATTGTAACAAAGAAAATTCAATGTCAATCGCTTTCCCGTCGAGTTAGTCCGTTGAAACCTTTTGCGTCCTCAATATCTGAGTACTCAAATACGATTGAACGATTCCTCGACGGCCTCTCCAGGATTTTATAGCGGTTCGGATTACTCTACAAAGTTTTTTTGTTAATATTTGAGTTCGACTACATGCTGGGAAAGGAAGTTATTTGATCTTTCCATAATTATATTTAAGGAAAATTCAGGAGTCCTTGAAATGTATTGTGTTTATCCATTCCATTGTCTGATGCATGTCAAGTACAACTGATTAGCTAGCTAATCAGTTTCAAGTTAATTATGCTATAAAACCTGGGTTTTATAGCATTAATAACTCTAAGTCTGCCTCGTTGACCTAGTGGTCGCAAGCGCTTCTGATAAGCAAGAGATCTTGGCTTCGATTCCCGGGTCGGGAAATCGTTATTGGATGTTTCTATCAGGAATTTCTCAGTAGCAGCCCGGAGTCTGGATTTGTGCCCAATTGATGGCAATAGCCTTGTCCCCTATTACATGGGACTTAAACATAACTGGCGAAATGTAGGTGTACTAATAGGCTACCGGAATGATGTTATGTATTAATTCTAGATCAATCTCTGTGACTAGGTCTCAAATAAAACAGTATTCGCCACATACTCTGGCACAAAAGACGTAAAGACTAATATTACTTAGTATACCGTACCTATCCCCTTTTTTTAAGATATTTGTATGCAAGAGCGGTCCCCATTAACACAGAATAAATAAGTAGCCGTATTATATCTCGGATTTGTTGTCGAGGACGACAACAAATGCGCTGGGAAGATGAGCTGAAACTTACTGTGGGACCCAAATGGAGGAGAGTTGCTCAAGACAGGAAGCAATGGAAGCTACTGGAGGTGGCCTTTGCCAAAAGGCACACTGAGTTGAGAGACATCCTATAGCCAAACGAATCAAACAATACAGTTGTAGCGGTTACACCGCCACATACGAACTACGCATCATAGACATGACGTCACACAAATCCTGCATCGCGCAGTTAGAGTTTACCGAGCGATCGACATACATACAAGATTTCAACTTCAAACCGATGGGCAGTTGCCCACCAGACACAACACCCGTCCGGTCGGAGGATTCTCCCTTTTCTATGGTGGATGAGTGAACTTTACACCCTGTTCCTCATTCCCCTAAACAGTCATAAAGAGTAATCTCACCCAGTTTAACGGCCTAAACAAATAAATAAAATTATATCTCGGCAGTGACCTTGAAATAATTACCTACGACCCACTTGGTAGATAAACCCTCCGCGTCCGTGCGGAACTGCCGCGCACTCGATACTGTACTGATATACACTGAGATTTCGAAGCGCAACGTTTCGGCCGTTGTCTATGAAGACAGAATACTGTTACTTATTTATACTGTGCCTGAACATAGGTTACGTCATTATCGATGTATATTGAACAATGCTGTAACAAGCCAATTTATGTCTCTGAAACTATTGGGTACATGCCTTGTTGGGTTGGCTGATTGTTATACCAAACTATACTCCGTTTGAAATAAGATTAGACATTTAAACAAACCTTTTTTACAGTCCGTTCAACCGATTTTGACTTCTATACCGTAGGCATAAGGATGGCATTAAAAGCAAAAAAAGTGATTACAAACCAACTGTTTACTGCAGCTGTCAATTGTCATGCCGCCATCGCAATAAAAGTTAAAATCGGTTGAACGGACTGTAAAAAAGGTTTAGTTAAATGTCTAATCTTATTTCAAACGGAGTATAGGTACGTTGAGCGACTGCGCTTGTGTATTTACGTAGATCCTAATTATAATGTTCGTGGAATAGGTACGCTAGCTCAATTGTTTTATTTGAATAACATGCGAGTACATTTACCTCTAGTCAGTGATAGTTCACTAATTATTGTTCTATTTGCGCCTTAAAATCATCATTTTGCCATTTCTAAGATGAGCATTTGCATTGTCAGTATCCTGTATGACGTGTTAAAGTGATTCTGAAGTCCTTTTTACAGAATTAACAAATTTATTTATGAAATAACTTTTTACAAAGAAAAACAACCGGCTTCCAAAAAACACTACAAAGAGAAAAATAACTTTAATTTCGGAAGTCGGTGTCTTTGGTTTTGAATTTTCGTTTTTTGCCACCGACTTCCGAAATTAAAGTTATTTTTCTCTTTGTAGTGTTTTTTGGAAGCCGGTTGTTTTTTTTTTTTGTAAAAAGTTTTTATTTTTCACTTTTTAGTTGTGGTACCAACCCCACACAAATTCGAAAACCACTACCTGCTATGTAAATAACAGCTGTGACAGGAACTTATCATATCATCCACATATTAAGTGGGAAAAAGTACGTATTATTGAAGCTAACTCAAAAACTATAAAAGCAAAGTTAATAAAATTTATATGGGACCACCTCGAGAGCATACCCTTTCAAACAAAAAAAGAATTTTCAAAATCGGTCCACGAACATATAACCTCCTCCTTTTTGGAAGTTGGTTTAAAAATATACTATTTTAACATTATGATTTAGGTCATTAGTTGCAGATTTCTTACTTAAAAATAGTTTATTCTTAAATTCTGATAGGGTTGAGAAATGATCCTGAAGTGATGTGATGTAATTTGAGCAACAAATAAAATATTTGTACCTTAAATAATTTATATTTTTTCACTGAAATGGAGGCGTCTAAAAATTTAATTTCATTGGTTCCTAGTTCCATATTCTTGTCGCTTTTATTTAGGTGTAGTTTGATGCTGATCAGATTTTTCTCGAAATAAAAAACTAACGTCCGTACAAAAAGCATCAACATCTCCTTTTTTAACAAACGTATTTTTACATACCTAGCGATAGCGAAAGCGAAAATGGCGTCTAATCATTATGTTGCCAATATAAAAATGTCGCTGCGTTTGGTAGAAATTTTCATCAACCTGAATATACTTAGCCAATTTCTTTTAAATTTCAGATGGCCCCACACCACGCATTTCAGGTCCATGAGATGCATTTTACCGTGCAGTTTGGTATTCTGATGTAACTCATAGCAAGAGAACGTGCACTATTTACTAATTAGATACAAACTGCCTTGAGAAGATAAACAATGGGCTCGTTATGTTAATCTTATCATAACCTTATCTGTACGGCGTTTTTCTGTTATTATCTGGCTGCGGACCATAACGGCCTGTGAAGAGTTCTTTCTTTGCAAGAAGACGAATATGAATTTCTTAAAATCTAGGGAATCATCGCATTTCCGAATACAAACGAATGCAAATTTCCATGTCCATCAATTATAAGATTTATCTTCTATATTAATATTATAAAGAGGAAAGATTTGTGTTTTTGTACGTAACGAATAAACTTAAAAACTACTGGACCGATTTCAAAAATTATTTCAGCAATAGATAGCTACATTATCAGCGAGTAACATAGGCTATATTTTATCTCCGTATTTCCACGGGAACGGGAACTACGCGGGTACCGCGTGACGTCCGCTAGTGTAAAATAATCTGAATTCAGAACTAAGTGTTGTTTTGTTTTGATTTTCGTGTGAACCATATGGAGCTGTTAAACTATTTTCCTACCTATCGTACCTGCGACTTTAGCAGATTCCTACCATTTTTTAAATTAGTTACATTAAGTTAAAAGAGTATTAACAGCTCTATATACTTCCAAGTTGATTGAGAGCGTCTGGTCTACACCAAGTGCAAAGGGCAACTGATAGAAATCCGACAACTGACGAAACACGAGGTTTGCCGAGGGACATTAAAAACATACATATACATAACGTCATCTTAAAATGCAAACAATCTGCCTAGCCTTTTCACAACTATGTTGTCGTCGGCTTCCAGAGACTCCAAAATAGTTGGAAAAAGGCTAGGCAGATTGATTGTTGGGGCCGGCTTCCAGTCTAACAGGATGCAAGCTGAATACCATTAGGTATTGTACATGGAGCGAATACCCAGTAACTGGGTAATACGACAATACCCCTTGGTTGTAAGATTTTTGGGCTTTTGACCACCCGTAACGACTGTCAAAGATCTACAAATGACATGAGCCGTGACCAACGGCTTAACATGCTTTCCGATGCACGGAGGGGTCTTGATATGAAGTAATAGTCGATCACCCATCCAAGCACCGACCGCGGCAAGCGTAGCTTAACTTTGATCGACTCAAGAGTCCCTGCCATCGTCTTCAAATGTAAATAGCGTTCCTGTGATTTTTCACTGCCCTCATTTTTGCAGCTTCGTCATCTATGCTCTATCTATGCAGTCCCTCCTAGATTTTCAAGGAATTCATCCTATTGTTTTACGTCGATGTCGTCTTATTTATTTGACTAACCTTTCCTAAAGATATTTTACCCCTTTATTATTTTCTGCTTCGACAGCTATGCTATCAAATTCCTTAATACCCACAGACGTTATCTGCAAGAATCTGCAACCAAAACGACCCTTTCATATCGACGTAGTTATATCTACATTCAAACACTATTACCTAATACTATCCCCGTGATTCCTCTATTTACCGCCGGTTTAAACATGTCCGCTCAAGTAATACGGTGATACCCCCGAACACGGACGAAATATAACAGATAATAACCCTATTGTTATGTTGTTGTTCGATGTCGATACGAAGCACATTGTGTCTATTTATGTAATACTCTGGATTTGTGCCCGGTTTATGGCAATAGGCTTGCCTCCTGTTATATGGGACTTAAACATAATTGGCAAAATATGGATGTACTGTACGTACACCTCTACCTAACCCTTCGGGGATTACAGGCGTGATGTTATGTTATGTTATACTTACCTTCGTTTGTTGGTAGGAAAATTCGAGTACGTTCATGGGCGTATGCAGGGTTTATTAAATTAGTTTGGTAGGTACTGTATTTCGAAGCTACTGAAAGAATGGAGTGGTTATTAAGAGGAGGCTCCTTAAATTGTATGTTAATTTGCATTCATATTCTCAAAAAGTCACGCATACAATCAAAATGGAACTTTAGTATATGATTTATTGGATCTTTTTCATTCCGAATATAAGACAGTTCCGTAATTGGAACAGTTTCGCTCGATTCATTTCTTATTCGAAAATCATGTCTTTTTTAAAGATCATTTGAAACAAAAACAAGGTTACTCGGCATTTATGTCTAAAATAATTATTGACAATAAGAAAATATAGTTTATTATCCAAATATAAGATATTTTTCTCTAGATGAATTATTACCTACTTTAGTTAAACAGCGATTTTCACACCATTAATTTAAGTCGTTTCCCAGCAATAGTTTTTGCACAATGTTACTAAGTTGATGGGCAGAATACTTATGTAATGATTTATCTGATGGGGCTATAAGTAGGTAGGGATGTCCCAACCTACCCCTTCAAGAAAAACAGGCGTTAAGTTATGTTTTACCCTTTTTTGGCAGCAGAGAAAGAATAATAGACGATAGAAAAATAAGACGAAACTTCGAAAGAATGATATATATAGGTCGACCTCCAAATGGTTGGCAAAGAAAGGTCGAGATGAATAAATAAAATCTTTTATGTCAATAAAAATCTCGAATCATTCTTGGGACATTTTAATAATTTACTCAAAGCTACGCTATTGTTCCACTATAATAGCCTGGCTGAAGTGGAAATCGTTGTCTGGCTTCCTATGAGCAGTGATAGCCTAGTGGTGTGACCGTCAGACTGCCCAGTCATAGGTCTCGAGTTCGAACCCAAGGCACGCACCTCTGACTTTTCAGATTCATGTGCGTATTGTATAATTATCACTTGCTTCAAAAACGGTGAAGGAAAACATCGTGAGGAAACCAGCCAGAGAGATATTTCTCAACGGCATTTGTAGCCAAGTCAGAGGCCCATGGGCGGCTTTAAAACTCTGACACCAGGTTTGTCACTGACCACACGAAAAGAAGAACATCCTATGCGACAAAGTATGCCGATTAAAAAACAAGTGAAACGTATACAAAAGGCAGTAAGACCAGCCCTACTCTATGGATCTGAGTGCTGGCCGATGAGGAAGACGGATGAACAGAAACTTCACACCACAAAGATGAAGATGCTACGCTGGTCTGATGGAGTTTCAAAAATGGATAAAATAAGAAACAAATATATCCCTAGTACTTTTAAAGTCGCTAAGATACACGAGAAACTTAGTGAAAACCGCTTGCGCTGGTAATGAGGCGAGATGATGACCGTATGACTAAAAGAGTCATGAATATAGGAGACGGAAAGAGAGGCCGTGGACGACCTCCAATGACCTGGCTACAAACAATAAAAAACTATATGATGACGAGCAACACAACAAAGGAGACAACCCACAACCGTACGGTGTGGCGCAGAAGTACTAAGAGGGCTGACCCCAAATAAATTGGGATAGTAGCCAGGAAAAGAAGAAGAATAGTCGAGTCTGTCTGTGAATATCTAATTATAGTCTCTTCCGTCGCTACCTGTACAAACAAGATTTTTTTTATTAAGAAGATCTTTATTCACCCTATGCACTCCATTTTCTCAGTTTTTAACCGACTTCCAAAAGGAGGAGGTTCTCAATTCGACTGTATGTTTTTTTTTTGTTCTGTATGTTTGTTACGCGATTATTCCGTCAATTATGAATTGATTTTGATAATTCTTTTTTTGTTTGGTAGATCATACTTCAGAACTGGTCCCATATAAATTTTATTAACTTTACTTGAGTAGTTTTTGAGTTAGCTTCAATAATACGTATTTTTACCTCACTTAGTATGTGGATGATATTATGATAACTTCCTGTCACTGTTTTTTACATAGCAGGTAGTGGTATTCGAATTTGTGTGGGGTAGGTGTCACAACTAAAAAGTGAAAAATAAAAACTTTTTACAAAAAAAACAACCGACCTCAAAAAAAACACTACAAAGTGAAAAATAATTTTAATTTCGGAAGTCGGTGACAAAGAACGAAAATTCAAAACCAAAGACACCGACTTCCGAAATTAAAGTTATTTTTCACGTTGTAGTGTTTTTTTTTTTAAGTCAGTTGTTTTTTTTGTAAAAAGTTTTTAGCCTTCCTTATTCAGTGTTTCCTAAAAAAAACCAGTGGCACTCCGGGAGTGCCGACAAAACTGAAAACTTGAAAAAAAATCATCAACGCGTTGATGTCTTTTACTCCACGGTGTCGGTAACAGGTCGCGAAATCAATGGTTTAGTTCCATCTCAAAAATGCCCAACGCGCCTAAAGAAGTTTTCACTTTAAAAAATCGAAGTGTTCAGCTACCTTGCTTATCGACGCGTCTTCGTCCGGCCATATGTCAACAAAAATTAGAATTTAATTAGAATTAAACTCTTAAATTCATTGTTTCATTCTCTCACTGAAGAAAAACGCACAACCTAAACCGCTGGGTGTAAAGGCATTAAATTTTGCACTAGAGTTCTGTATAGGTATACCGAAGTAGGAGCACTAAGGCAGAATTTTTGAAAATTCATCATCTGAAGTAGTTAATTAAGACGCAGATGTATGAAAGTGACCTTGAAAGGTTAGCTTGCGTGTTCTGTACTGAACTCACGCAACGCGTCGTACGTCCAGCCAGTAATAGGACTCGCCCATCAAGGAGCGTTGTCTCAAATTAGACGCATTATTAATTTATGACACGTAAAACAAAAGGTATTTTAATAAAACACGTATATTAAAAGATTGATAATTTAATTATCTTTAAAATGGTGAAATTTTCAGAAAAATACGCTTGATAGATTTTGCGTCATTCTCAGTTTTTTATCCGCGTTAGACATAAATTTACAAATTAATTTCACTATGTAATATAAACATAATCAAAAATATGCCTATATTAAAATATTAAGAAAATGCTCTAATTTAACATTATTTTTTTCAAATCACTAACACTACTCATTTAGACGTCATCCTCAGTATAAAATCATTAAAAGTCAGTTCTCGTCTCCTTAAGGGATGAAAGTTCGTCATTTTTCTGATCAGAAATCCCATCGGAGACACAGTTTGTCATTAAATAAAATAAAGGCTCGAACAAAATAAGTTTTTTCAGTAAGCGATCCCGAAATAAACTTTCTGCCCCAAAGGGATAAAAAGTGCCCATAATTTTAATAACATTCCATTTGCATGTAAATGTGGGCAAATTGCCCGCGGGACGGTGTTATTCGGGGGATGACGTATTATTCCCAATGCTGTTAGAACCGGCGTTACAATGGCATCAAATAAATAATTGAACAATATAAACCCTTTGATGGGATGTTTATGATGAGATATTATGTATGTATGTGTATGTATTATGATGAAGTCGCCGCCCCCGCAGAATAAACGCGTAAGTGCTATTGAGGCGGTTTTGATGTTAATCCATATTCGTTATGTATATATAGGTCAAAATACATCACCTCAAATTTTTCCAGATGTTTACATCAATTATTTACGAAGTTACATACACACGATATACCGTAACATAATGTTATAATTCCGACCTTGATGATATAAAACTTAATTACCTAAGTATTACATTATCAGAATATTTTCGACTGCACCAGAATAAACGCGTAATAGCCCATTAACGGTATCACTGTACTGCGAAAAACGCAAGTAATATTACATTGCAAAACAAAAAAAAAAAACAATAGTTGATAAGGAAAAATTACTCAAAGTAACATTAACGTTAAAAAAACTAAAACATTTCTGTAATTTTTTTCAAAAAATCCTCATTAAAAACGTTGCCGTGTCTATTTATTAATGGTCAAGCCATCACATGCGCAAACCCGCCAAAATAGGTAAACAAACACAAATTGTTGTCGACCAATTTAAATTTTCTCATACGCGGGATCATAATAGCTTTTATTTACACACGTATTTACATTATTTAAAAACTATCATACTTAAAATAATAATTAATATGTACAAGTATATAAAAGGGGGGGGGGGGAAATAATCATAGGGCATCAAAAAATTCGTCCGCATCGCTGTCAGTAAGAAAAGTGCCCAATTTCTGTAAAATGTTTTTTTATCAATGACTCAAAAACAGTACCTGTTTAACACTTAACGTTAATTAGATTATCTAAAAAAAAAATCTTTTAAACGACGTAAAAAACAAACTTCTATTCGGTGTAGTCATAAAGTTATGGATCAATTTAGGTTTTTTATTTTTCCTGTAAAATTGACTTTTTACACTTGCGCGTTTATTCTGCGGGGACGGCGAAGTGATGTCTGACATTTCCTGGGCAGTCGGCTCCACTTCCATGTTCCTGTCTTGACGAGAGAAGGAGAATTCTGATATTTACATCTTTGTACCATGCATGGTCATGCAGGAGCTCGTGGCTAAGAAATATAGCCACACGGGTCGATCCATCAGGTTAAGCTACGCTTGCCGGGGTTGGTCCGTGGAAGGATGACCATCTTTACATACCGAGACTGCTCCGTGCCTCGGAAAGCAAGTTAAGCCATTGCATTGGTCCCGGCTGTCATTCGAGGCTCTTTGACAGTCGTTCACAAGCCCGAAAGACTGACAACCAGTCTTACCAAGGGGTATCGTATTACCCAGTTACTGGGTTGTGGAGGTCAGATAGGCAGTCGCTCCATGTAAAATACTGATATTCAGCTGCATCCGGTTAGACTGGAAGCCAACCCCAACATAGTTGGGAAAAGTCTAGGCAGATTGACTGACCGTGCATGATCCAGGTTGAATTTTGTCAATGCAAAAAAAATATACCTGTCGGTCTGTTTCCCACTGCCGAAAATATGTGGAACACTACGCATCTTATAAATAAAAGTGCTTTAGAATTATATAGCATATTCATCACGCCTGACAAGCGATTAAAAAGATATTGCTTTCAAATCTGTTGGCATAATCCCTTATCAGACACCAACACCAGAAAAATATCGGTTCTTGCCTAAAAATCTCCAAAGCACGTTAACAGAGCTTTAAGAGGGTTTATCCTAAAATTTGGCAACGTCGTAAGTAGCTGTCAAATATTTACCTGTTTTGATTAATTTAGCAATATTACTGTATGGAATTAAGAAATGTGGCTAACTAGGGAACTAAAATATTGAACATGAAATGCAATAATTTTATTATCGTAGTACCGAATACTTAGTTTTAGATGTAAAAAAGTATTAAAATTGTTACAACATCAAATTCAGTGTTATAATTGCAATTAATTATTAATATTCTAGGGAACTAGTTAGCCACATTTCTTATTTCCATACAGTAATATTGCCAAATTAATCAAAACAGCGAAATATTTGACATCTATTTGCGACGTTGCCCACTTTCAGAATAAACGCTCTTAAAAAAATCAACATAAAATTATTATTTGATTGTAAAAAGTTTCATATTTTTCACTGTTTAGTTTTTGTACCTAACCTACCCCACGATTCCCAATTCGTATACCACTACCTGCTATGTACACAGTATTGACAGGAAGTTTAATAACATCATAACGATAACAAAGTGGAATTAAATACGTATTATTGAAGCTTACTCAAAAACCACCAAAGCAAAGTTAAATAAAATTTCCACCACCGCGTGAGCTTCTCCTATCAAATGAAAAAAGACTCACGTAAATCGACCCAGTAATCACGGAGAGATGAATGAACATATTTAAACTAAATACATCAGACGAATATAGAACCTATTACTCTTTTGAAGTCGGTTAAAAATAGCTCTCAGCCCAACCAAACGAGCCAAAATAAAAACAAAACACAGTCGCAATTACTTTTAAACCTTCAAAGAACCCTATTAAATATTAGTACCTACAGGTTTCGTTTAGCAAAACCTACATATAGAAGAAACTCCTTTTGTAGTCACTAAAATATTTTTAACTGTGCGGCCACAAACGAAATTCGTGGAGCTATGTAGGTAGGTAAATTGTGACAATTAGACGGTAATCGTGCAATATTAGGCAGGTACCTACCTAATTACAGAGAGTCCTCGGCTTTCACAGAGCACGAGGGACAGAAAGTTGAAACTGAATAAATTAGGGACAAAGTGGAGTAAAAAAGGGCTTTTTGCACAAAGAAAATGTTTTTCGGAAAGTGAAGCACAAATGGCTATTTTTATGCTCAGTTTAACGTGGAATTGTTAACAGACCAAAAGGAATTGTAAATGGTGTACATAATGATAGAGCAACTATGTTGCATAAAATACTTTGCGTTAGTGATTAGACGATTGCACAAAGAAGCAAAAAACACTTTTACACATCAAAATTAAATGACATTTTACAACTAGATGAAGTCGGCGTTTTATAGCCGACTACTCTGAGAAGAAAGACGGAAACAAACTCAGAGGTCACAGTCTCTTTTAAAGTCCAGATATAATCTTCGTCAGATCATGTGAGGACTGAGGACCATGTAGATTAGTGTCTGAAATGGACTTTTGAGGAAAGAACCACACAGAATTGAGTGGATCTGTCCAATCAGTGCAAGCTTAAGAAGCTCAACGACTGGAACAATACCTATAATAATAAGAAAGGACATTTGGATATGCCGCAGAAAGTACTTAAACTGTCCCACCATTATTAAAACTCTAAAAGAAAGAAAAAAAATGATCCACATAGTCCACACATTCACAATAATTAAAGTAATGAGTATAATTCTAAACAAAGTAAATAATGATGTCAGTTGTAATTGAAACCTGAACCATATGAGTAAGATTGTGAAAAAGGAATTTCTTCATATAAGACACTTATGTATTGCAACAGTCTCACTACTACAACAAGAGTCAGTTGCAATTGACTTGACCTATCATTAAAATTTAGTAACAGGGATTTCTTCATTCAACATTACCCACCTATACAGGGTGGCAGGGACATCGAGGGTGAAAAAAAACCGACGAAAAATTTCAACGCAGGCGTTTTCAGAATCATGTACTGAAATCTACGGTAACTGTTTTTGCGTCGATGTCCCTGCCACCCTGTATACGTAATGGGTTCAGAATAACACACCCTTTGAAGCGTTCTCCCTAAACGACCCTTATCAATCGAATCCGACAGCGAATCGAACGGTTATGAATATCTGTGCCACAGTATAAATAAGTACAGTATTCTATCTACATAGAAAACGGCCGAAACGACGCGCTTCGAAATCTCGATGTATACCAGTATGCAACAATATCGAGTGCGCGGCACAAGGTAGGTAATTATTTCAAAGTCACTGTCGAGATGTAATACTGCTATTTATTTATTATGTGTCTCTGCTGAAAGGTTATCAAACATAACAACTTTCAAAATAAATAGCTTCGACCGAAGTAATAGATCACACTGCTATTTCTTTTTTTAATTTCCTACAAACCGCACAATAATACTGCCAACCAAGACGATAGATAGATCCAATCTACGAAGGAACTGGGAGCCAAAAGGAATTTAATTTGCAAATAGAAAATACCGAACGCAAATAGCTTCGTTCGTTGAATAGATAATAAACAAAATGCTGACAGTGCTGAGTCATACAATCAATCAGAAATTGTAATATTTGTTCGGAGACGATAGTTTTTGCCGCAGCGTGACTCTTCAGTATTCGACGCATAGCATGAACTGATGTGTGGTATGTTCCAAAATTATCTGGTAAAAGTGTAAACAAACCGTTTTCACGTTAAATTCTTACGCAATCACTCACTAAAGGGAAATTAGTAACACATACATCTGTATTTTGAAGGTTTCCACTTTATATCTCACCACTTTTTCCAACAATTATTATTTGTATTAAGTAATAAACATTAAAAATCATCGACGAAAATTGAGGTTATAAAATTATCCTCAATTGTCAAATGGAAAACATCTTTAAAGTGGATTTCGGGAATCAAATCAATGCACTCAAGTGTGACTACAAATTGATATCCACAGGTTATCTGATCAATTTGTTTACATTTTCATCAGATGCTTTTGAAACAGATTATATGCGCAAATGAACAGCAATGCGTATAACACCACGACATTCGCCAATCAGGAACCAGCGACATAACGCAACGTGACGATCGTCCAATCACAGACATGTTTTTTTCCATACACCATACAAACTGGTTGTTTGTGGTTCTATAGAAGAAGATCTAAGATATTCGTGTCTGATCACTCAATACTTATAAACTTTTCCATAGTTGCTGACTTGTCTATCTCTCAAAACTATTCTGTCAATAAAATTATACGAGGGATTTGCCTGTCTTTCGGAAAAACTTTTCTTTTATCTGATTCGGTGGTAAAAAAGTGATTCCTATGTTTTTGTGGTGAGAGAAAAACTTTATAATACACGCTGAAGCTTTTATACATAGTTTTGATAGAAGATTCACATGCCAACGCGCATACTTTGGCACTCAATATCGATAATTTTTTGCAGGCGATCTATTCCGGAATTTTGATTAAGTGTCGACGATGTACTGACATGCTCTTCAAAGATTTTCTATAAAAAAACTCATGTGAATGCAATTCGTCGGGCTGAAATTGGTCCACGAATTTCGAGGTCAAAGATCTTAACTACATTAGTCTACTGTGGTGTTACAATCAGCAGAGTTTTTCGTGCTCATACATATGTACAAAATTACGAATGAAATGTGAGGGCCACGTAATCACAGCCACATGGGTCAATCAAGATTAAGCTGCACTTGCCAAATCGGTCCATAAGATTGGTGACTATCCATTATATAACGAGGGGTAGTTAGAAGCACGAAAATCTGACAACCAGTCTTACCAAGGGGTTTCGTATTACCAAGTAATTGAGTTGTGGAGGTCAGATAGGCAATTGCTCCATGTAAAATACTGGTATTTAGCTGCATCTGGTAAGACCGGAAACCGACTCTGAGGAAGTTGAGAAAAGGCAGGCAGATTGATAAATAAATAAATAATAAATTTATTGTACAAAAAGAAAAACACATAGAGTTAGTAATGCACTAAACGTGATTGTACAAGTGGAGGTCAAAATCAGTTCGGTGAGCAATGGGTAGCTCGCCGTCCGCTATGGACCCAAGCCCGGGTCGACGGCGCGTTGTGTTCCACGCGCGCCTCAAAGAGATGTCAGCAGAATTGACGGGGTCCACTAGGGCCAATGCCTGCCGGGGGTTCGAAGAAAACCGATAGGGACATCGTGGCCCCCGGCAACAGGGCAACCGAAGGAACACGGGTGGGTTTTAGTCAGTAAGAGTCTGACACGCCCTCCCGCTCCACCCAGAGCGGGAGAAGTTATTTGATAATTTCCCAACCAGAAAAAAAAAAGGTCAACATCAGGTAGAACAGCTGGCTCCTGAACTAAGTACAAATATACTTGTATCTCAGAAGCCAAAGTTCCTCACAAATATTGATTATTATTCTAAAATGCAATCAGGTTAAAGTGACTCAGTAATTACAGATTATGGCTAAGCCTATCACAAGTGGCCACTTGTCAGTGATATCCAATCTACTTCTTTCAGGTCATTAGTCCACCGTAGGCACTCCTGTCTGGTCGCATCTCCTGGTACAAAGTACGGACTCGTCTGCTGTATGGGTAATTCAGTAATTGCAATCACCATTGACCCTTACGAATTCTGCAAGTCATATTATCATATTCACAAATCACCATAACAAAACATTGAAAGCGGTGGCGTTCATACATCTAGTCACGTACGCCAGTTGCGAGTACTGCGCACCTGACCTTTCTGAAGAACATCACCGATAAGGATCGATTTTCGTGATAGATTCATTCAAAGTCGTCTTAACTATATTGGGCGCCAGGGTGCGAAAATCAGCCTGCACCCCCGTTGCCAACAAAAAAAAGCAAAATTGTTGTATTCCTTTTTTTTAAACAATACTTACTCCACAATAAAATGAGGTACAGTGGGCTGCATCAATTGTGTACCCCAATTGTATTAAAATTTTAATACAATTGGGGTACCCAATTGATGCAGACCACCATACATTTTACAAACAACAAATTAAATTTTTCTGGCTTTTAAGTTGACAAACTTTTTAATGATATTGTGTCGTCTGTTTTGAAATCTACGTTCGATTTCTATACAAATAGATCGACTTGATCGGCTTGCGCCCGGTTGCTACGCACCCCTTGCACCCCGGGTAAAGACGGCCCTGGATTCGTTCGTGCGATGCTAAGAATTTGAACGTTTTCATTTGCAATATATTACTATAGTTATTACTTGAAAAATTCAAGTCTATATCGGAGACTTCCTTTGCCAATCTTCCCATGACCCTGACTTGAGGAAGTGGAGATATATAAAATGCTAATGGTTTGCAATGGCAAACGTCCAACACTTCAGCACTTATATGTACGCTATTACCATGAATCTTATGCGGTCTGTTTGAAATTACTACAGTGATCGTTTTTAGATGTTTCCATAAATGCATAAAATATTTGCTTTTGAAAATCATGAAGAATGACCCGAATAATTTGTGAAATGAGTTCCATGAATAATAAATGTTTGTCAATTATTATCTACGACTAGCTGACCCGGTAAACTTCGTTCCGCCTAACAGTCAATGAATGTGCATAACCCTACCTACCTACCGAGATATCAAAAAAGCCGATCCACACAAAATGTATGAGAACGTGAATTTTCTTCATATTTTTTTTTCGTGAGTTTTTCCAAATTTTCTCACCGTTTAAACCTTCCCTGGACTACGACAAACATTTCAAAACCAAAATCAGCTAAATCGGTCCAGCCGTTCTCGAGTTTTAGCGAGACTAACGAACAGCAATTGATTTTTATACATATAGATTACAAAACGTTATTTATTTATTTATTATTTGGCTCTTCAACAATGAGTACACTATTACTTTACAATTTGTACATTGCAAACTTAAGTCTAAGCGCCTCATTACTTATAGAAAAGCACAGCATGCACTACATTATGCGCAGATAAAACACAATTAATTAATTAAAACAAGAAATACATAGTTTAGATAACAGTAAAAATAAATTATTAAAAGCTAAATTGATTACAATAAATTCAGTGATTAAATAAATTAAGTTCCATTTAATTTTTAAATATGATTAAATTAAATTAAAATAATTAACGTTGTGTAGTTTCTGCCAGAGTTTTATTCATGAAATTGTTGTGGAATTACTTACCTTGCATTATTTGTATAAAAGCAATATCCCAAAGATGCTACATCAAAGTCAACTTGTGCTTATACATTACTGGGATAATAGTTCAGACTTCAAAGCTGTTTTATGCATGAGTAGGTACCTAAGCAGTGTTAGCGCTCATCAATTTCCACTGGCTTTATTTAAGTTCATCTTAATTTCTTTTTCGTGGGTTTAATGACTAACCTGGTGTCAGAGTTTTATATTTATTTGTTTTTATTTATTTGAGTCCGTTATAGAATGGAAAAGTCAATGAACATGTGAAATTATTACTGGATATCGTGGCTTTTACCATCAGTTAATGAAATAAGTCCCTACCTAGAACATTTTAGTAATTACAACATAGACTTTTCTTTATTAGGTACCTACTTGCTTTCAATATTATTAAAGTGATTTGTAAAATAGGAGTATATGACTTGCATAATCGCATATTATAATATCGCATATTTCAATTTCCAAGGGCCAATGGTAATTACAAGTACAACTACTAAAATCTGCCTAGCCTTTTCCCAACTATGTTGGTGTCGGGTTCCTGTCGGAACGGATGCAGCTGAATACCGTATTTTACATAGAGTGACTGCCTATCTGACCTCCACAACCCATTAACTAGGTAATACGATACCTTTGTTAGACTTTGTTTTATTATGTTAGACTTTCGGGCTTCTGACGACCCGTAACGACTGTCAAATATCTACGAATGACAGCCGGGACCAATGGCTTGACGTGCTTTCCGAGGCACGGAGGAGTCTCGGTATGTTAAGATGGTCAACCATCCACAGCCCAACCCCGGCAAGCGTAGCTTAACCTGATGGTGCCAGCTTCAGTAGCTGTACCTTTACGAGTACAACTACTGAAGTACTGGATTACCTATGTAGCAGACGACTCCGTACTCTGTACTGCAGAACGCCACCTGCTACCTCCTCGTATAGATCCTTGTCGCAGTAAGTGATGGCGTTTTGTAATGTCTGCTTACCCCCATGGGAACAAGGTGTGAGTTTATGTATCCATCACGACGAGTTATGCCGTTTCATTTAATTCAATAGCTATACGGAGTCGGACATGTTTTATTACATTTCTCGGATCGTAAACGTCCTCTGTTAAACATGGGCCACCCATGGTTTCGAAAGGAAAATTCCATAACGGCACCATTGCAGTTGCAGCAGCACCGTTGCATGCAGTTGTTTCGGCTGACAATATACACGCTCTTAATTCCATAGTTAATCAAACCTTAGATATCTTCCACAGCTGGTTTGCTGTTAACGGTCTTAAAGTTAATGCCAGCAAAACCAATGTAATGCTTTTTCGTTCTACTTCCAAAAATAAAGATAGCATTGACTGCGTCATAAACGGAGAAACAGTGAACGTGGTCCCAGTGGTTAAGTTTCTGGGAGTTCATATCGATAGCCAGTTAAAGTGGAAACAAGAGCTAACATACTTAGAGAAAGCAATCAGCTCTGCCTGTTACGTACTAAGAAGTCTAAGAAACGAGGTAACCATAAAACATTTAATAATGGTCTATTACGCATTAGTTGAGTCAAAACTGAGATACAGCATACTTTTCTGGGGAGGAAGTTATGATTACAACATTCAAAAAGCTTTTGTAATTCAGAAAAGAGCAGTCAGAACCATAGCTAGAATTCAACAGCAAGAATCATGCAAGCCACATTTTAATGACTTAAATATATTGACAGTCCCAAGCTTATACATTTTGGTCCTACTTAGTCACTTATCAAAATATATCTTTGAATATGAGACTGAAGATGAAAGGCAAAAAAGGGAGAGCACAAGAAGAAAAGATCTCCAGATGAAGCAAGTGCCTCACCTGAACGTTGTAAAGCATAGCGCCTACCACAAGTCAATAAAAATGTTCAATAAACTGCCGACAGAAATAAAAAGTCTAGCACATACAAGTGGGTTTCGGAATAAGCTTAAACGGTTCTTGTTAAATAAGTGTCTATATTCTATTGATGAACTATATACTAATACAAATTCGATAGTAACGTAATTTAATGGATTTGAAATGGAAATATTTATTGAATTTTATGAATTGACTTATGACATTTATTTTTATATTTTTGATTGATTTTTATGTAGTTTAGATAATTGTAATGATTTCAATATAGATTGCGTGTATGATGTTTCTTGTATATTTAGTTATAGAAATTCAGACACGATGTAAAAATTGTTAATGAATAAATGAATTGAATTGAATTTGTTTTCATTAGATACCGATTCAGGAAAACTGTACCATAACATCACGCTTCGTTTTCACAAAAGGTTCCTATGTAACAGGAGGCGAGCCTATTGCCATCAACCGGACACAAACTCAGACTCCGGGCTGCTTTTGAAAAATTCCATATAGAAAATTCCATATATAAAAGAAAATCCCAATAACACATTTTTTCCCGACCTGGGAATCGAACCCAAGACCTCATGCTCAGCAGTAGCGCTTGCCACCACTAGACCAACGAGGTAAGCAAAGGAAAACTGTATCCTCCAGATATATTCCCTTAAGAGCGTTTATATTAAAAGTGGGCAACGTCGCAAATAGCTGTCAAATATTTCGCTGTTTTGATTAATTTGGCAATAGGTATTACTGTATGGAAATAAGAAATATGGCGAACTAGTGAACTAGAATTTTAATAATGAATTACAAATTTTAACACTGAATTTAATGTTGTAACCGTTTTAGGTGTAAAAAAGGCATTTGGAAAGTTTCCAAATGCTTTTTTTACACCTAAAACTAAACATTCGGTGTTACGATATTAATTTGTTGTTATTTTTATTTCTTCCTGTGGCTTTGTTTTTGATACTAACAATAGCTTTATAAGGTTTTTTTGTGTTACTAACAGTATATGGGCTACGTCTGAAATAAATGTTTTGAATTGAATTGAATTAATTATTGCATTTCATAATCAATATTTTAGTTCACTAGTTAGCCATATTTCATATTTCCATACAGTAATATTGCCAAATTAATCAAAACAGGTAAATATTTGACAGTTATTTACGACGTTGCCAACTTTCAGTATAAACCCTCTTCACTGACTTCTGAAAAATTTGGAAAGAAGACCATGATCATTTTTGCTTTGCTAAGAAACGGCTACAGATTTAAACAGTCCCTAAGAAGTCTTTACTTTTACTGTAAATTCACTTCGTGAAAGCTTTTCATCAACGCAAAATACGTGAAACAATTTCACGAATTTCGACTTGACGAAAAACGAACGCCATCTTCAAACCCCTGGGAAATTATCGAATAAGTAGAACCGTGTTGCTCGCGAACTCTTTTAATATTGCTAAAAAAAATCTCATAACTCTTCAACTCGTCTTTATAAAGACATTTATTACAACTTGGAAGGATAAACGACCTCTCTGAACCCCTAAAAAAACAAATAACAGGCGTTTCCTCTCTTTTCTCTCAAATTCTCATTAATTAGAGTGACCGGCTACATTTCCTGCACTTCGCCTTAAATCTTCGTTACTCGGGAAACTTTTATTTGTTATGAGACAGCTCTTCAAGTTAAGCTGCGTGTCTTTGCGAGATTTTGTTGAATAAAAGCTTCCGCAGATAGAGGAGCTCGTGGCTAAGTAATTACAGCCGCACGGGTCGATCCAACAGGTTAAGCTACGCTTGCCGGGGTTGGTCCGTGGATGGGTGACCATCTCTACATACCGAGACTCCTCCGTGCCTCGGAAAGCACGTTAAGCCGTTGGTCCCGGCTGTCATTTGTACATCTTTGACAGTTGTTAAGGGTAGTCAGAAACCCGAAAGTCTGACTACCAGTCTTACCAAGGGGTATCGTGTTACCCAGTACCTAACTGGGTTGTGGAGGTCAGATAGGCAGTCGCTCCAAGTAAAATACTGGTATTCAGCTGCATCCGGTTAGACTGGAAGCCGACCCCAACACAGTTGAGAAAAGGCTAGGCAGATGATGATGAAAAGCTTCCGCAGACAGGCGCGACGCCTTCAAGTAGAACAATTTCCATGGATTTTTCATAGAAAGTTATCTACTACAGTCGCGTCGCGCCTATCTGCGGAAGCCTTAAAGCAGTGGCAGGAACATTTTTAGGGTTCCGTACTCGAAGGGTGGCAACGGAACCGTATTACTAAGGCTCCGCTGTCCGTCCGTCCGTCATAGGGCTGTATCGTTTGAACCGTAATAGGTAGACACTTAACATTTTCACAGAGTGTGTACTACTGTGGCCGCAACAATGAATAAAGATCAAATAAAGTTAAAAGAAACGTGTCTCTTCAGCTCTTGTGTTACGGAACTCTTCGTGTGACGAATTTCGGGCAACTTTCCCCCAGTTTCTTTCCCTAAAAGCTTTATTCGGACTATTTCGAATCTTAAAACAAAATAATCAAATCTCGGTTCGTTGATTATCGTATCACTTGAGAACAAGTGATACGATAATCAACGAAGAGATTTAATTACATTTTTAATTATATAGAGTTTCAGTCGTCCATTTGGATTTGTGCCCGGTCCCCTATAACAAAATACTGCATGACTGATGCTGGATTTGTTTTCTTCTCTACCTATCGTTATTTCTCCTGACAAAGTTTATTCGGTTTATATGTAAGTATCTATGTACTCTTTTTCGATTTAGCTATCCCATAAGTTGCACCTGCCATGCTTTGTCTCTGCATCACCCTAAGGTTGACTGGTAGAAAATACAATATTTTACTTGTGCATAAAGTTTTAATAAATAAAATACTGAAACACTAAACGTAACTGGCGAAATGTGCGTTTTATTTCATTTATTTTTCTATTACTAATAAGAATAATATTTTTTTTAATTATAAATAATAGAATTATTTTATTATTACTATATAACACTGCACAACTTATATGCGATACAGGCGTGATGGTTATGACTTAATACAAAAAAAAATGTCTGCCTCAACAGACTAGACCCCAACGAGGTAAAATTTTTTTGAAACGTCATCGTCATCTAATTAAATAATTTCATAAAATTACACACAAACACAAGTTTGTAGCTGTACGTTTTCACGAAAGGAAAACCACTCATTATCTCCTTCGGTGTTTTCCCCAAATGAGTCTGCAACGAGACTGGAAACCGCAAACGGTGTTGTTTGTCGTGACTTGTGAGTTGTGACTTGTTAATCTGACACTGATTAAAAGAACTGTTGTTATAGAAATAGGATAGAATATCTTATATTACCTATGTACAATATACACCATAAAAATTACAGATTGGGCGCTTAAAGCGATCTTTTACAGACAACCTTTGGATGGATTTAAAGGGAAAAGGAAAAACTTGATTATTTTGTAAAGTATTATTTTAATTATTGTGAATGTGAGGACTAAGTGGATATATTATTACCTATTATTTTTATTTCTCAGCTACATAGTTTTAATGATAGTCTGGCAGTTTGAGTAGTTCATGCGGCCTACCCAAATTTCCTTTCTTTGATATTGTTCGTCGAGTTGAGCTCCTTAAGTTCTGAGTTGAGCTCCACGATTACTGACAAATGCTTGCACTGACTGGACAGGTCCACTCAAATCTGTGTGGTTCTTTCATCAAAAGACCATTTAAGATACTAATCTACATGGCCCTCACATGATCTGGCCAAGATTATGTCTGGACTTTAAAAGAGACTGCGACCTCTTGAGTTTGTTTCGGCCTTTCTTCTCAGAGTAGTCAGATAGGAAACGCCGAACTCATCCAGCTTATTTATTTTTTATATGACGTGTAAAAGTGATTCCGATATCCTATTTATAGAATAAACAATTTCATTTACAAAGTCAAAGTCAAAGCATTTATTTCAATTAAACCATTTATAGGCACTTTTGAATTGTCAAAGAATCTGTCAGTTAGTCAGAAAGTTGAAGCTAGTTGCCCATTCCAAAACGTAGATCTCTATGGAGAAGAACGGGCAAGAAACTCCAAGGCCACTCTTTTAAATATAGATATTACAAAATTCTGGGTACATTATTCTGGTTGCTTCTATATGTGAGAACAATGTACAAAAAATAATCAAAACAATTGAAAAATATAAGATTAAAAATAAGCCCTGGCAGATAAGAGATGACCAGTCTCAACTGACGGCGCCCGTTCACGAACATGACGCGTGGATCAGCACCATCCAGCTCAACCATTTTGTAGGGAACCGAATGATCCAACACACTCGCCACCATCAGCGAGACATTTTAGTGAGCTTGACAATCTCTCAACTGCCATGCTCTTTCAAGTCAACATAGGTCTTAATAACATAATAAACGGCTCCATGGTACTCACATTTACAAAAAATCAAAAAATGCTTCTAATTTATACAAAACTATAGTTTGCAATGTATTTAAGAAATTAATAGAATTTTACTACCAAAAAGTAAGAAAATCTTATACAATACATATATACCTACTTACACAAAACATAATAATATGTACTCATACTACGTGACTTGCCACAAGTTTTGTAACGAAGAAGCAAAGGAACCTGGACTAGTATCCAATCAAATTGAAATAATAAATTGGTACCTATGATGTGCATATCATTGTTTTTCGAGTTTACGCTTTACAATAAGGATATAACGGCTCCAGCAGACAGGCGAAACGCGACTCTGGTGGAACAGTGTCTATGAAAATTTCACGGAAATTGTTCTACCGGTGTCGCGTCGCGCCTGGCTGCGGGAGCCTGAAAGTGAAATAACTTCAACAAAAAATGAAGGCCTAAAAGCTTGATTATGATTCTATAATTCTGGCAAGAGAACAGTTTCCGCAAAATACCCAGTAATGTCCGCAGAATACCTAACAGTACTGTATTTCTATTTTCTTAATGTCCCTCGGCAAACTTCGTGTTTCGTCAGTCGTCGAATTTCTTTCTATTAGTTGCCCTTTGCACTTGGTGCAGACCGGACGCTCTCAATTGACTTGGAAGTATACAGAGTGGCAGGGACATCGACGCGAAAACTGTTACCATGGATTCAGTACACGATTCTGAACGCCCCTGCGTTGAAATTTTTCGTCGGTTATTAAAAAAAATCTGTTGTTTCATAGAAAAGTGCAATACCTACGCGATCAAAATGTATCTATGAATCAGTATTTTTTTTTAATAGCCTATGAATAATTTCAACGCAGGGGGTTCAGAATCGTGTACTGAATCCATGGTAACAGTTTTCGCGTCGATGTCCCTGCCACTCTGTATACTTCCAAGTCAATTGAGAGCGTCTGGTCTGCACCAAGTGCAAAGGGCAACTAATAGCCGAAGAAAGCCGCTAAAATCGCAGGCACGACAGATAGGAAAATAGTTTACAGCTCTATATAGTTCACACGGAAATCAAAACAAAACAACAATAAAGTACTTACTTCTGAATTCAAATTATTATACACGATAAATCTAATAATTGATGGACATAGAAATTAGCATTCGTTTGTATTCGGAAATCCGATGATACCCGAGCAACGTTAAGAAAATAGAAATACTGTAACTTTTTTGTCTACCGTTTATATTTTGTCAACGCTGTGATAGCTCCGACACGGAGATAAACTCACACATCGTTGCGTTTACAGTTTATTACTTTCACTGAACATTTAGGTGCTTGCTGGCTACGCTCGCAGGACGATTTATGTACGTATAGCTTACCTATAATAACGGCATTATGCTTTGTTTCTGCGAAAGGTTGGCTGGGGTGTACCGTACCGTACATTTCGCCAGTTATGTTTAGAGCGTTTATACTGAAAGTGGGCAACGTCGCAAATAGATGTCAAATATTTCGCTGTTTTGATTAATTTGGCAATATTACTGTATGGAAATAACAAATGTGGCTAACTAGCGAACTAGAATATTAATAATGAATTGCAATTATAACACTGAATTTGATGTTGTAACAATTTTAGGTGTAAAAAAGGCATTTCGAAAGTTTCCACTTTTTTACATCTAAATCTAAATATTCGGTATTACGATATTAATTATTGCATTTCAAAATCAATATTTTAGTTTCTAGTTAGCCACATTTTTTAATTCCATACAGTAATATTGCTAAATTAATCAAAACCGGTAAATATTTGACAGCTATTTACGGCGTTGCCAACTTTTAGAATAAACCCTGGGGGCGAGCCTATTGTCATCAACCGGGCACAAATCCAGACACCGGGCTGCTATAAGAAATTCCAGATAGAAACAACAAGACTGCGACCTGGGAAGCGAACTCAGAACGCCATGCGCAGTGCTTGCGACTTGCGACCGTTAGGAAGCTGGCTCTCTCTGAAATAAATTATCATCATTCATCAGTCTCCTCTCTCGTCCCATTTTTTTTAAGCGATCGGTGCATCATATATTTTTCTTCCTCTCGGTAGTACCCCCTTCCTAGCCATAATCATTTTTCATACATGAGGTAGGTACTTAAATATAAAATCTTTTTTGAAGTGAAAACTTCTTTAGGGTGAGAACATAAAGAGGCGGGTTCCCGGTGCAGACAAACCGGTACGGATCGGTACCTACCCGTAACGGTTTGTCTGCACCGGGAACCCGGCTCTTTATGTCCTCACCCTTAGCCGCGTTGAGCGATTTTTGGTAGAGGATAAAGTTCTGGATTCGCGTCACCGACATGCTCGCGCCGTAGTGCTGTATTATAGAATATAGATGGGCTAATACCAGTTTTCTATTTATTTTGAATCATGACCATTGATGTTATTTCATTTAATATTATTGTTAATTTATTTATATTACTGTTCATTGTACCTATTTTAATTTTAAAATCCTATTGTCTTTCGACCAAATTTGTAAACCAGCCATGGTCAAATATGTTGAGCCAAAAAATACCTTGTTACACCTATAATAAGCATCATACCATGTATATTATCTACACATGTTTTTGCAAATAAATGAATCTGAATCTGAAAAAAAGTTTTCACTTCTGTCGGCTGTCCCCATCATCTTCCTGCTCTTGTCCCATGTTACTTGGGGTCGGCGCAACACGTTTTCTTTTCCACTCTCCCCTGTCAACCGTCACACTATCATTCACTCCCTTCTCTTTCATATCATTCCTCACACAATCCATCCATCTTTTCTTTGGTCTTCCTCTTCCGCTCCATCCATCAACATTTATATTCATCACTTTTTTAGTCACATGCGTTTCTTCTCTCCTCATCACATGCCCATACCAGGCCAAACGATTTCCTTTCAACTTTTCTGTCACTAGCGCCACTTTTAAACTTCCCCTTATATACTCATTTCTTACTTTATCCATTTTCGTCACTCCACACATCCATCTCAACATTCTCATCTCCGCTACATGCAATCTTTTTTCATCCGTCTTCTTCACGGCCCTGCATTCCAACCCATACAGTACGAAAGGCCTTATCACGGACTTGTAGATTGACTGTCGGCTGTCCCCATGAATGCCAATTTTTTTTTTAACAATACTTACCTATAGCTTCGAAAGGACAGAATTGATGATGCATCACTAAGGTCTAAGACGATAATTTGCATTCAAGTCTTTTCTCTAGCATCCAATTTTGGCGCGGTCGTAAATAGATTCATTTTAGCATGAGCATTTTACGAGCTGATATGACGTAATTAATTTAGGTTTTTCCTATCCATTACCTACACTTACTTCTGCCCGCGACTTCGTCTGCGTAAAATTTCTTGTTTTAACATAAAATGTTTCTATGACACTCGGCAACACTGTAGCTTCACATTTGTGAAAGAATTTTCGGAATCGGATCAGTAGTTCCGAAGATTATCCCCTACATACAAACTCACAAATATTACCTCCTTATAATATAAGTAGGTACGTATACGACAGATTCTTGTTCCAAATATTGTAAATTTTTCAACATTTTTAGGAGCTAACGACCATAGTGTTGAGAAAAGTCAAGAATCCTTTCCAAATTCAGTCATTTAAAATTCTCCCTGTGTATCTTAAGTAGGAGTTTTACATTTACAAAGAAGAAACAAAACGAGTTAGAACATCTCACTGGAGTAAGTCTTAATACATTATGTATGAACGTGAACGTGTAATTTTTCCATCGTGACCCAAATGTGGGAGAGAAAAAATACAGTCTTTCGTAACTTTTGAGAAGAAAAGCGCAAGATGATGGCAAAGACGCTTTTGTTTCCAATCATAGTAAGATAGGAGTATAATTGCCCGGGCCAGTAACTTATCTAAATAAAAGAATGTGTATTGGACATTTAAAAATATATGAAGGTGGTAAAAATATTGAGAAAAATATAAAAATACTTTTTCCAATCAATTATGAACCAAAAACACGTACACAATCTTTGAGCAAAATACTACTAAATACTTTGAAAATTTATAGAAATAAAACACAAAAAAGCAAAAAAAAAAATTGGAGCTGAATGGATTGGGAGTCAGCACAATATTAAAGTCTGGAAAATAATAGGTTCATTGTAGACAATTTATATTCCCGAATATATCGATTTGTAATAAGTGGAAAACTCACCGAAAACAATGTGTCTGCGATCTTTTTCCGACCGGACACCTTCGAAGAACAACTAATTTCGAGTTTACACGCAAAATTAAGTGCAACCACTGTCAAATTTTTGTTAGATTCACTAGATTTTATTCATTTTATTATTTTGGGTGACGCGATCGCGGCTCGCGTGCGTGTCGCGTGAGCCCTGGCACGGTACTGGTGAAATGGCGGGAATCCTGTCATGCGCCCTGGGAAATCGATGCCGAATACCCGAAATTCATACGTTATCTGTGGTCCCTTACCACGTTTCAAAATTTTTGCGTGCTCAGCTGTTTTTCCAAATTTTTTGTCACGTTCTCTCTGTTTGCATAAGGGATTAGGATTTGTTCGGCGAGGCAGATGGAATAAAACGATGATAAAAAATGCAAGCCAGTCGGTTTAGTGCGGTGGAAATTTTTCACACTTCGCTGAAACTTTGATGTGGATTTTTTGTATGATTTTTTGCGAGCGCTTTTTCTCGTACGGGATTTGTAAAGTTGAATGGGTTGAGAGTAGGTAAGTACACAACTTTGATTCGGATTATTGAAATACTTTCTGACATTTAGCAAGATACAGTTAGTTAGAACTGTGAAGACATAGTTATTTGGATGATTTTGTAAACTAAATTTTAGTTAATAAAATGTACGTTTCTGAACTGAAATTTATTAATGTCAGTTTGTGCGGTGGGTTTCTCTATTTTGATTACGTAGATTAGATCAAAGAATAGAGAAATGTAGTCCTTTGAATAAATACAGGGTGGCAGGGACATCGACGCGAAAACTGTTACCATGGATTCAGTACATGATACTGAACCTCACCTCGTTGAAATTTTTTGGCGGTTATTTAAAAAAAATCAGCTGTTCCATACATTTTGACCGCGTAGGTATTGCACTTTTCTATGAAACAGCTTAATTTTTTTAATATAAACAAAGAAAATTTCCGCAGGGGGGTTCAGAATCATGTACTGAATCCATGGTAACAGTTTTCGCGTCGATGTCCCTGCCACCCTGTATATCTTTATGTAAGATTGAATTTTGCTATCAATTTTCACGCCGAGACCAGTACTAGTAGGCCATTCAAATAATTCAAAGTATTTCTACAAGCTACCCAACCCAACCCTTCCTTCCTCTTATTTCCTGACCTTTGCCTCTGCCCAACTTTCGTGGAAATAGCGTGATGTTTTAAGATTTTGTAACATGTGTAAGTCGCTACACAGAAAAAAATACCTATTGTTGGGAACATTTTAATAGAAATACAGTGAGTATGTGTCATAGAAACAATAACACCAAAGTATCTTCTACAATAATACCAGCCTATTATCGTCAGAGTGCATGGCAAAGGTCTCTTCTCATAAAGAGAAGTTAGGTGAATTGATAACCACGGTTGCTCAAGACGGGTTGGCGATTTCACTTATCATCTGTATAAATAAAAATTAATCGCCGTGCGTAAGTTTCGCAAAATCTCGAAAATGACTCGACCGAAAAGTTTTTATTTTTGTGAAAACTTCTTTAGACGCGTTTTTTGGGATGAGAATAAACAATTGAACTCGCGACACTGTTACCGACACCTGCTTTTGACCATTAAAAAGACATCAACGCGCAATATTTTTTCCTTGGGATTCATGACATTCCAAACATTAAGACGTGACGACATGATTGACGTGAAGAAGAAAAGGATTTCCTGCACAATAAAATTGTTCAAGTTTTCACTTCTGTGGGCACTCCCGGAGTGCCAGTTTTTTTTTTTTTGTTCGTCTCAATATTTGGGTGGTTGAAGGAAAACCCAAAGGAACATGTGAAAAACCGAGAAAATCTAAATTTTATCTCACGTGGTACTCAAACTCAAACTCTTTATTGCATTCATGTGTACATTTAGTTGTTACATTTAAGTTAGTAAGTTCCAACACGAAACCCGGTTAGGGCACGGCAACATAATAGGTAGGTAGTAAATTGGAACAAAACAAGCATCCAGTCAGTAGGTACATGTACTGGATTGCAAGTTTGTTAAACAAATATTATATAAATTTTCGATGATATTTCTAGTATTTATTTTATTTATAGTTATTTTAATTAATGTCATGAGGTTATTAAATTATTTTATTTTTATATATTAATTATTATATTTTATTGATTTGTATTAATTATTATATTCTAATAATTTTTATGTTTCATTAATTTGTATTAATTGTTATCTATATTTTATTTATTTATATTTTTTATTATTATGGCAATATTTTATTAATTTATTTTTGTTGTGTAGGTGTGTGCTTTTTTCCAATTCAACGACTGACTGAAATTTCAATGACTAGTAATTTTTTATGTATCCAATTTATTAATTATTTTATTCTAAGTATTCTGCGACCGAGTAAAAGCATTTTTGTGTTAAATATTCTTTTAATTTTTTGTTGAATTTATTGAATTCTGTTTCAGTTTTAATTTGGTATGAAGTACACTGGGTTATCTAGTTAACTATAAATAAGTCCGGGTTTCCTCACGATATATTCCTTCACCGATATCAGTAATGTCCAAGATAAACTCGGAAAGTACATATGAATAAATTGAAATAGTCACATTGGTATTTGCCTGGATTATTAGATCGACTATCGGTACGTCGAGGTGCTAAAGTGTCTGTACGAAAACGCCACTATGTCAGTCCGACTCCAGGGCCAGACCTCGAAACCTATCCTTCTGCAGCGAGGTGTGAGACAAGGAGACGTTATCTCTCCGAAACTGTTCACCGCTGCACTGAAGGATGTCTTCAAGGTTCTGGATTGGAAAGGGCTAGGCATCAACATCAATGGCGAGTATATCACTAACCTTCGGTTTGCCGACGACATAGTTATCATGGCTGAGACCATGGAGGACCTCAGTACAATGCTCGATGACCTCAGTAGAGCCTCCGAAAGAGGGGGGTCTTAAAATGAACATTGACAAGACAAAGGTCATGTTAAATACCCATGTGACACCCACTCTCATGAAGATCGGAGACGCTATGCTCGAAGTTGTGGACGAGTATGTTTACCTAGGACAAACTGTCCAGCTAGGTAGGTCCAACTTCGAGAAAGAGGTCAATCGTCGAATCGACTCGGCTGGGCAGCGTTCGGGAAGCTACGCAATATCTTCTCGTCCCACATAACACAGTGTCCCAAGAAAAGTCTTTGACCAGTGCGTGTTGCCAGTGATGACCTATGTTACTGAAACGTGGTCGCTCACAATGGGCCTTATCAGAAGGTTAAAAGTCACCCAAAAGGCAATGGAGAGGGCTATGCTTGGAGTTTCCCTGCGTGTTCGAATAAGAAATGAAGAGATCCGCAGGAGAACCAAGGTAACCGATATATCCCGAAGAATTGCCAAACATGAATAGCAATGAACAGGGCACATTGCTCGCAGAACGGATGGCCGATGGGGCCGAAAGGTTCTGGAGTGGCGACCGCGTACCGGAAGACATAGCATTGGAAGGCCTCCCACAAGATGGACCGATGACCTTATGAAGGCCGCAGGAATCCGCTGGATGCGGAAAGCACAGAATCGGTCGAAGTGGAGGTGCTTGGGGGAGGCCTATGTCCAGAAGTGGACATCTTTCGGCTGAAATAATGACGATGAAAGATTATTTAAATAAAACTCTATATTGAAATCCATATTGTATTTATTTATTGTTTAATATGCATACTCAGCTCACAGCGACTACTGCTCTAATGGAAGATATAACGTAGTACACATACTTAGTCTGCGCTGCACTTGAAACTAAATCAAAAACAACCTTAAGTCGAGTACATACAGTACAATTTCATCGCTTTTAACCTTATGGCTGCCAAAACTTTTGTCATTTAGAAATGAATCACAAAAGATGCTTTTAAAGTTGACATTTGTGTAACAGTAATTTTGATTATTCTTCTTATTTTCATATTGGCTCAAGCACAATATTAACTTCGAGATCCTTAATATAATCAAAGGAAATTGCAACAACCCTTTTAATACATACAAGCGGGTCATGAGCCCCATAGTTTTTGAGATCAAGTAATAAAACGTCTTCACGTCAGCCGTCAAGCTAATCTAACAACGCCCTCTGTTGTCCAAAAGTGTTTATTTGTAAATTAGACAAAATAATATTTGATAGGGATCCATAAATATACAGATCAACCAATATGCCACGAAAGAGAATTTGTTCGCGATTAAGTTAAAATAATATATATTTTTTTAAATAAATGGCTACACTATTCGGAAGATCATAAATAAATTCGAGACTACAATTGAAAATAAATAATTTATTAGTAACGTATTTTGTCCGTTTTAATCTCATTCAATCTCCTTCAAAATATCAAAATAAATAAAACTTTGTCAATTTCTCCTCACCCACTTCGTAACTTCGTCAAATATACAATCTCCCTTTATCATAGTGTGTACCTACTATGACAAATGCAACGCAGACTATAACAATTTATATTGAATAAATTACAATTAAAACTATAATGCGATTACAATACAACAATATCAAGTGGCCAATACTTACGGCTCGAGACAAACACAAAACTTTCACCTTCTGACTGCTAGATGGCGTTAAACGACAAAGTCATTTGTTTTTACTCTGCGATCAAATGTCAAAGTTGATATTACACATTCTACACGTTCTGGCAAAATTAGCACACCACCTGGTAATCGGTGGGCAGTACACATCGGGCCGAAATTACTGGCCACTGAAAAACAAAAATGTCATCTCCCAGCCAAGATACATTTAAAATTATAATCTCATCTATTGTAACGACTATGATATAATACATATAACTATCTATACTATAAATGTTATTTATATGTAGTCACACTTAACATCTTCGGTTTACAAATTAAACGGGAATAACACTTAAACATTATCTAATTTTATATTACATTTCTTATAATCCAACAGATCCTTCGGTTTGCTACTAAATTTTATCTATTTGACAAACAGTTTTTTTTTTTACATGTATAAATAAATACTGTGTGTCTATAATCATTATTTACTACTATTATAGCTATGTATTTATTTAACTACGAAATTAAAATAGTTCATGTAGTAAAAAGTGTTTATACAGAAAAAAAAGGTAATTGTTGAAGTTTAAGAGAGTATATAATATTGTTCGATAAAACTACTGATACATTGTGACGTCACACCGCGTGACGTTTGACGTGTATATTCGCCGCACGTTTCCAAGAACAAATTGTAAAGAGCTACGGAAAGTGTATGTGGTAAGACAAAGAGTAAAAATCGAATAACAACGATCACTATTTAAAAATCCACGCAACAGTAAATGAAAGTTACCCTGTTTAGAAGACATTGTATATCTTAAAAATTGTGTCCTCAGCCTTTTTAATGATATCATTTTGTTTTCAAATTTTTTTTTTTTCAAGTTTTTTGACAGATAATGATCGTTTGCAATGATTGTAAAAAAGTGAAACTTTTTAACAAAAAACAAAATACAATAAAGTCTATGAACACAAACTCAAATTGGACTACAACTTTTTTTTAATACATATTTAACGAAAAATGTCGATTTATCTTTCCAAAAAATCGCCGACGACATTATCTGTCAAAGTGTAATCACTAATTTGCTAAGGGATCTATGAGAATTACAGGGTTTTTAAACGAATGTCAAACTTAGAAAAATGGAAATAAAATCGAAATTAACTTCTACGTCAACGTTTGGGAGTTAGACGGATATTGGTGACGATTTTTATCTATTATTTGTTTCATACATAATTTTTTCGCACAAAGTTATTTTATTAGTCACATTTACTAATAATTATTTTATTAAGATTTTTGTAGAAATTATGATTCTAAGGAACTATTAAGATTGACATTTTCTATTTGAGTAATAATAATTTGCCTATTATCTGATATTTTTTAAATAATTAAATTATAACAAAATAATTTTGCGCGATTCACTAAACATCTTACACCTAAGGATGAATATATTTAATATATTAATTAAAAATCATCGAGATTGGAATTTTACGTTACGATTTAATAATTATCATTTAATATTATATTAATAGAATACACCTACACAGTAGGAAAGTTAAAGAAATGTTCGTAAGTCTAATGTACCATAGGAATATTACGTTGAAGTTATGTCATGACCGAAGATCACACAATATTCGAATGACTCAAGAAATTATTTACGCCAAGGCATCTACCTGAAAAAGTTCTCATGTCAAAAGTTGGAATTTCTAATCAATATCCAACTTAATATCAAACCTCGGAAGACAGACAGAATTTTTACCTATTTAAACATTAAAAATGGTGTTGTTGTGTTTGGCTAGTTGGAAGAATATTCAGCATTAACTTAGTCGCGAGTGTTCTTTTGTTAGTCGCGAGTGTTCTTTTGTCAGTCGTTTAGACATGTCTATGGAAGCTCAGGCAATCTTATTTCAAATCTTATAGGGTAATACTGATCCATGTGTGATCCTCAGTCAAAACACAACAAAAATATCAACCCTAACATATTACAATATTGGAGAATGTATTCGAGACAAAAAAAAATGCACCGTACGCCAAACACAATGGCTCACAGATCAAAACAGAACAGTATCGTAAACTTCACACTCATCGGTAAAATACATACACTTACATACTACGCAATATTTTAAATTTAACGCTTTCAAAAAACTTTTAAATCGAAGCTTTAATATTCATTGTTTTAAAATCCCTTCCCGGATGCCTATGCGCATCGGCCTGAAGTGTACAGGAGAAAGGGATTGACGAGGCGTATTATTAGCCGATTTTTTTATATTTTAATATATTAATTAGGGAATATTTCAATATACACACATACACTAAGACATGGCACGGCCTGTCGACTATATCATAATATATCAGGCGAATATCGAAATCAAGAGTTACATTTTTTTATATATTTTTAATTCGGTATTTCACCGTGCAACCAGTTTTCTTACACAATAATATAATATTAAAAATCTACTTTTAAAATATACATTAATTTTAATAATAAAATTAGTTATTTTTGGCATTGAATCGTGGGGTTACACGATTTTCGAACGTATTTACATTTAGATAAGGGTGGGTCGACATCACTGACTCGAATTGACTCAAAAACTATCAACACACATTTATGATGGACATAAACGTGGTTGATAAATGTCATATATTAATCTAAGAGATGAGAGAATGATCATTACGTTTATACAAAACACAGAGTATTCAACTAATAGAGTGTCACACGTATCGTAAACAAGGTGGAGAAGACAATACGACAATAAATTAAACTGCGTATATCTTATGCCGTTCACAGTCTGCATACGAAAATTTAATCAAATATTTCCAATAGTTAAGAGCGTTTATTCGCTGTTTTGATTAATTTGGCAATATTACTGTATGGAAATAAGAAATGTAGCTAACTAGTTCCCTAGAATATTAATAATGAATTGCAATTATAGCACTGAATTTGATGTTGTAACAATTTTAGGTGCAAAAAAGGCATTTGAAAAGTTTCAAAAAAAAAAATATTACGATATTAATTATCGCATTTCAAAATCAATATTTTAGTTCCCTAGTTAGCCACATTTCTTATTTCCATACAGTAATACTGCTAAATTAATCGAGGTAAATATTTGACAGCTATTTACGACGTTGCCAACTTTTAGGATAAACCCTCTTAAGTCACTATTATTTAGTTTGTTTGAAAAAAAAACTGTTTTTAATTTCGATGCCAGTATTTATTTGATAGTTCCAAAATACTCTTATGTATTAGTATTGCCAATATCGTCATTTACTGTCGTATGTTGTCTCCACATTATATTTCGTTTACTATGAAACGCGGTAGGGACGAAATGTTTGACGATCACAAACGGGGTTTACACTCCATGTATATAAATTTTCTTTATTTTTAACGCATCGACGCATTGGGTAATTCAACAGCCTAGATGCGTCATCTGTTTACGAAATAGGTAGACTTCATTATAATGTTAAATTAATGTAGTTAAAAGATTATTTCTGTAAGCACCGGTCCGCACCGAATGTCACTGTTTCCATAGTTTTATGTTTGAGGGTCGATTTGGCGTCTATTTAGTATTTAGGTATTTGGTAATGTTCAAGGATATATAGTCTTTTTTTGGGAGCAGAATTATTTAATTATTTTTAAAAAAACTTAAAAAAAACGCAAGAAATATTTTCGAATTTATGAAAAAACTCGCAAGTAAGTTTCCGTTCCGAATATGCACTGTCGTCATTTTGGATTCGGAATTCCGCATACGGAAGAGAATCAGCAATTTTTTCGCTTTTGAAGTAATTAAACTTATTATGTCTTTACAAAGAACACTTGAACTCGCGAACTCATACGCGACATTAAAGGTACCTTCTCCAAACTGTGAAACAACTTTCTACAAAGATATTATGAGATGACGTCATTCAATTTCATACATCGTTAGCTTTTCGCTTCAAGCGCTCGTTTCAAACAGACCGCTTTATTCAGCGCCCAAACTTCGCAATGGAGTTTATATTTTGTTTGAAACAAAAATGATCTGCTTTTGTCATGGGAAATTGTTCGAGAAAATGACTGTTTTTGATGACTCGATGATCGATTTTCCTATAATACCGATTTGTGTTATGTGACAATGCATATTACAATTTATTGGGTTTAAAACTCCCGTAATGGTGTACAATTTGGACATAAACGTCAATTCGGATAAAAGTACGAACATAGCTCTAATATCGATGTAATCGTTTCGATATAATAGACTTAAGACACTATCGATACCGATATAATTTACAAACGCTATGAGCAATAATGGAATGAGATCGGACTTTGGAGCAACATCCAGCGCCGCTTTTAACAAAATGTAATAAAATCGTCCACGAAACATGTGAATGTGAAAGTGTGTTATACCATAGTTTGTGAGATCGGCTAATACAAGGATTAGAAAGAGAACCGTTAGGTCATGAGTGTCCATGGACTTTCTTGCCTGTTCTTCTCCATAGGAACCTACTACGCTTTGGAATGAGCAACTAGCTTCATCTTTCTGACTGACCGATTCCTTTGGCAATTCAAAAGTGCCTGTTTAAGGTTTAATTGAAAAAAATGCTTTGAGTTTGAGTTCGACTCTAGCTAGTATTAAACTCGATAAGAGTATGTTTGTGAATCAATTGATAGTTACTACAATAAAACACACGTCAGAGGTCGCACCGATGTTTATGGAGCGATCGATTATAAACCTTAATGTAGGGACATAAAATTGATTTTGCTTTAATTTGTAGTTGTTGTAGAAAATTTTGTTCGGCAAAATGTTGCTGTGACATAGGTGACCGAATGAACCGAATCGTGTTCAAATGTAAGTAACCTCATTGATTTTCATTGAAGTGACCTAATTGTTCTGTCTATTGACACTAACGACCTAACCATGGTTCAAGACACGTTCAGAAACTTGTTAATAATTTCTGTGATGATATTGTTTCAACATTATGGTCATAATATATAACAATTTTCGATACATATCAGTGGAACCAATAATAGTGATGTGCCCTAGTTAAAAATAAGATGTCGATGAATTTATTAATATCGAAGGGAGTGTGTTGGTTGTTCACACCATTCTTATATTCCTTGCAATTTTATTGCATTTCATGTCGGCAAGATAAGTTCATGATCGCTTTACGATCTAGTAGACGAAGTAGTTAACAACTTTTCATTGGAAAAGAGTCGCCATTTTATGAGGACTACAGCAGAATGTCCGCCATTGGTTGATCGCTAGTGTCGCGTCATAAAACTCACTTCCGATTGGTGAGTATCGTGGCAACATGATGCAGTGATTGGACATAATTTCAGTACTTACTACTTCGTCATATCTACGACCTTTAGATCACGGAAGAAGTATTCAAATAACAGTAGATATCAGAATAATGTCAGTTAATTTTACTTTACGTCTATTTCCACGTAGATTTAACGAGAAAATTAATTATATAATATATAATGAAACGGAATTATCATAATATTTGAAACCCAACTAAATAAGCTGACTGTACCACCCTAAGAAATAATTTTAATGGTGTCAATGTGTAGTTTCTAACTTTGTTTACTAAACACCCAGATCAAACAAATAATTTTTACAAAAATATCACAGAAAAAACTTTATTTAATTGAAAATAAAATGTGATTCTTGTTGAACATTATTTGTTTGAAACTACGTATTCAATACATTAGAATTTAAACAATATAGATACTTGAGAAGGGCATACCTTCCGGAAAATAATCATCACTTTCACACACAAACATACATGAGAATGGCAACACCATCGTTTGACGATACCATATATGGTGTTAAGGGACATCGACATGAAAATTTTACCATGAATTTAGTATATGATTTTAGAAACACCAGTGTTGACATTTTACGTTATTAAAAAAAAAGCATTGCACTTTTGTTTGAAACAGCAGTATTTTTTAATAACCGGCGAAAACTCTCCTGGGCGGTGTAGAATGACGAGTTTAATTCATGGCAACAGTTTGCGCGTCGATTTATACAGGTGTGTGGAACAAGTTACACAAAAATATCAACATTACATGTTTGAATAAACAAGCATTACAAACACACCTTCAATCAAGTATCTATACCCCACACATTGACCCCAAACTCAAAGACAAAACACAACCGACTCCCCCCATTAACTTTAAAAAAACTCGTGCACCTTGCGAAATACCGAGAGCACTCTTCATTTCTTGGCCTTGACCGTGACGTAGGCGGGCTCGGGCCCGCGCAGGAGCAGCGGCAGGCGGCGCGCTTGCTGCGCGAGCTGCGCGTGCTGCGCGAGCTGCGCGTGCGGCGCGGCCGCCGGCGCCGCGTACTGCGCGTACTGCGCGGGCGCGGGGGCCGCGTCTCATGTCTGCAGGGCGGAGTTGATCTCGCGGTGGATCGTGCTCTGTGGCAAGAAGGATTCATGTTTAGTTTGGGCACGATCGGCAATTGATACAATCTTATAAGATGTTAACAGCAAAACCAGGACCCCAATTGCGAAACATACTTTCTATTACAATCCGAAGGAATTTGAAGGAAATTCGTAATATGATTGAAAAATCGTCTACTCGACAACGTAAATAATGCAATGAATATTGCTGAATTGTCAATTGTGAGTGTGTTACACAATAGGGATGATGCCTGTGTAAAAAAAAAAACTATTTAGTTCGTCAGTCAGATAATAAAAAAATAATAGCCACGTATTTTTTGCTTTATCATATTAATAAAAAATTACTTAGATAAATCGCATTAAAGTTGGGGAGTGGGGGTCGCTACGTCACAAGTAAGTATAAAATCTACATACTCGTGACGTCATGGCACATTTTACCTCAATGTATCGCCGTAATCTTTTAATTACGTAAAAAAAAAATACGTGTTCATTATTTTTTAATAATCTTTGATTACGTAAAAAAAAATACATGTCCAATATTTTTGATTAATCTACCAGAAACACAAAAAAAAATTGTCATCATGCCTATTACCCCGCTGGTTAACATAGAGACGCATATTTTTTACTAAATAACGCTGATTTCGAGAACCTTTTATGTCTATGAACGGACTGTAAATAACCCTCGTTTTTTGGCTTCGCTGCAGTCGGGTGAAAACAGCTTTTTTTCATAAGCCAGTTTATGCTGATCTCACATCGTATAGGATTTCCGTACAATGCGAGGTCAGCTTATACTGGAAATGTATAGCTTGATGTGTAGCCGTGTGTACACCCAGACAACGAGTAGGCGAACACAGAACCAGCAGTTTTAACCATGCTCACGTGAAATCGCACACTTGCCTAACATTTTTCCTTCCTTTAACCTTCCAACTTCATAGCCAAATACTTTCTATCTTCATCAGCTCAAGAGTCACTTAATATGCTAGAACTTTATAAAAAGGTGTGTAAACTCACCAGCTCATCAAGCTGCCTTGCCAGTTGATCATTGAGCGCCTGTATGACCTGTCGCTGACCATCTTGAGCAGCCAGGGCCAACTCCAGCTGGCTTTGAGCGAGTTTAGCCTCTGCATCCTGTAGATTAAGGGTGATATTCGTTTTATAGATTTGTGTCGTTTAAGATGTTCTGTTTTTCAGCGGAACTGACAATAAAAGGCCACGTCACAAGAAAGGAGAGCAAAAACATATGAAGTCAAGCAGAAACTTAGGAATACTCATTTTATTTCAGGAGCACACTTCAATTTGAACCTTATGTCTATGTTCATAAGTCACACAACGCAGGCATGCAATTTTACCATCGCGAACCCGCAGTAGAATAATACTTTTCCTTTAGCTCTACCCCAAATTTCTCGATTATCTTTCGTTTTTAACTAGATAAAGCAAAAACTTTTTTATAAAAGTAATCTTGTGTAATCGTAGTTTTTAATTTCAGACATGATGCTCACTGTACAAAATTATACGAATATTAAAGAATCAATGAGTAATTTCAATGTTCTCATTAACCATAATGTCCGACCACCAAAAAGTTGGAAGAGAAAAAGAATTGCCTGTACGAATTGAGAAACTCCCCCTTTTTTTGAAGACGTTAAAAATTAAGTAAGGCTTTACGAAAGCCAAGCACAAAACTGAAAGTATGCTTAGAAACAACATTTAATAAAAGATACTGAGAACAGATACAGCAATAAGGATTGAAATAAAAATAAAAGAAAGAAAGAAAATATAAATTGAGTTTATTTGTTAGCATAAAGTTAACACAGTAAAGACAATACATAAGGATTATAAATTATTGACATTATTATTAACAAACATGCATTAAAATAAAAGAATTAATAAAAAATTGTTACGATATTATTAATAAATTTGAACACTTAAAAAGATAGGAAAGAAAATAGTAAGTAAGTAAAAAGTGTAAATGGCGTGACAAATTATAGCAATGGTTGATTTTAGCATAAATGTATTTTCAAATACGAAACTATTTCCTTTTACAAATCCTACGATACTACGAAACATGCGAGTAGTGAACGAATAGCACAAACATTACAAAAATGATAACACCTACAAAACATTTTACCCGAACCGTACCTTCGAACATCTTATATATAAAATTCTCGTGTCACAATGTTAGTTACCTTACTCCTCCGAAACGGCTTTACTGATTTTTACCAAATTTTATATGCATATTCAGTAGGTCTGAGAATCGGCTACTATCTATTTTTCATACCCCTAAGTGATAAGGGTTGTCCACCCCAAACAAATAATTGGCAAATCAACGTTTGCCGGGATCAGCTAGTCACTCAATAAAAGTGACCGCACACAATTCGAAAGCGATTTCAATTCTAATTTCGAAGTAGCCTTTAGTTAGAGTATAACACTCCATTCGCTCACTACTCCATGCCACGACCAGCCAGTGACGTCAGACGGCCGAGCCCGTGTAATAAAGGTTGTAACTATGACCTACCTGCTCACTCTTCTTCGACTTGGTGATCTGCGCCAGTTCTTCATTCTTCTGTGCAAGCTCTGCTTCAAGTTGGGCAACGCGCTGACGGAGCTGCTCTACCTCGTTGGCTTCGGCTCCTGAAACGAGATGAAAACGTGATGGTTTATCGAGAAATTATAGTCACGAGTAAAAATTATTATAAGAGTAGAGGAAGACCAGAGAAACGATGGATAGACTGTGTGAAACATATAGCTTGAAAGGCGGTAAATTATCAAATAACTTCTCCCGCTCTGGGCGGAACGGGAGGGCGTGTCAGACTCTTACTGACTAAAACCCACCCGTGTTCCTTCGGTTGCTCTGTTGTCGGCGGGCCACGATCTCGCTTTCGGTTTTCTTCGCAGCCCCGACAGGCATCGGCCCTAGCAGACCCCGTCAGTTCTGCTGACATCTCTTTGAGGCGCGCGTGGAATATAACGCGCTGTCGACCCGGGCCTGGTCCTTATCGGACGGCAAGCTACCCATTGCTCACCATCCGCAAACCCGCGCCTACGGTGGCCTCAAATCGGCCTGCGATTCCCGACGCCCGGGGCGTCTTCTCTTGCGACGGTTAGGGGCATGAGGGCGCGAAATTTGCCTCTCCCTCACGCGTTCCGCCTCCTCCTTAGCGAGCATTACCGCTTCACAGAAGGAGGACTAACTTTTGCCTGTGATTTCGTCAGCGTGATTTTTTTTGTTTAAGGCGACGATAACAGATTTTTAATGATTTTATACTGAAGATCACGTCGAAACGAGTAGTGTTAATGATTTGGAAAAAAAATATGTTAAATTAGAGCATTTTTTTTAATAATTTAAGATAAGAATATTTTAGATTATGTTTATATTACATAGTGAAATTAATTTGTAAAGTTATGTCTAACGCGGATAAAAAACTGAGAATCACGCAAAATCTATCAAGAGTATTTTTCTGAAACCTTCACCATTTTAATCAATCAAAAATCAATTTTTTTTATTACAGATCATACAATCCATTTGTTAGTAAATACATACACATCTTAAACACTAGTGTTAAGATAATTTAATTATTGATCTTTAAGTGTTTTATTAAAATACCTTTTGTTTTATGTAGGTATAATAAATTAATAATGCGTCTAATTTGGGACAGCGCTCCTTGATGGGTGGGTCCTATTACAGGCTAGACGTACGACGCGTTGCGTGAGCTCAGTACAGAACACGCAAGTTAACCAATCAAGGTCACTGGCAAATATCTGCGTCTTAATATAAAATATATCCTATGCCTGTACCCCGTTACTTAGTTTTAAATTAGCGTGATGTTAAAAGAATATCTTCCTCAAGAATTGAGCTATCAAATGCAAAATGAATTTTTCAAATCCGGCTGAAGTTCTAGAGATTTGCGCTTTTAAAGAAACAATCTCTTCAGCTTTATTACATTATACATACAACGTGTAAAAAAATATTGTCCGATCCGTGAAGTTGTTATTATATTGTACTGAGAGTCTTAATTATGTGGTAATTTCCAGAAAAAAAAGGAAAAAATTGCCACATTTTTTTTCAGTTGGGAATTTTTCGGGTTATTACATGGGGCGCGGGCGGCCATCGTTTAGCGGGTGTCTACAAGTCATAACAAGACCCCTGTTGAAAATTTGCTAGTTTTTAATTGATTTAGGGTAATTTTGGTACAAAAAATGTGAATTTTAAATATCGATATCTTTTTATTTTTTATAATAAAACAGTGGCACTCCGGGAGTGCCGATAGAAGTGAAAACTTGAAAAACAATCGGCACCGCGGTAATCAATGCGTTGATGTCTTTTACTCCACGCACCGCGGTAATCGACGCGTTGATGTCTTTTCAATGGTCAAAAGCTGGTGTCGTCACAGTGTCGCGAAATCAATGGTTTAGTTGAGAAGCAAAATTAATAAATGAATTTGAATTAGTCCCATCTCAAAAATGCCCAACACGCCTAAAGAAGTTTTCACTTCAATGAGATTTTTATTTTCTTTTTGGTTATGTTATTGCAGTAGCCCCTTTCGGATCGGACAGTTTTTTTTTTTTACATAGGTATTGTATAGTAATGATTGGCCGTCATTTAATTTTGATCGTCAAGAGGACATGCTACGCGGACTCCGAATAAATTGGAATAAGGGCAGCATTTCAATGATTTACACGTTATTTAAACTGCTTTGCCTAATTTCGGTAAAATGACTAAACAAATTGACTGCATCGTTAGTCTAGTGGTCGCAAGCGCTACTGGTAAGCATGAGGTCCTGGGTTTAATTCGGCAAAGCGTTATTGGGTTTTTCCATCAGTAATTTCTCAGTACCAGCCCGGAGTCTGGATTTGTATCCGGTTGATGGCAATAGACTCGCCCCCTGTTACATGAGACTTGGCGAAATGTGGGTGTACTATAAGGTGCACCTCTGCCCAACACTTTGGGGATTACAGTCGTGATGTTTTGTTATGACTAACAAATTATCGCAAAATTAAGTACAGTCCACGTCCAAGAGTAGATGCGGCTGACTGTTATTTGACATTGATAGCAACTTTCATGTAGAAGCGTTAGAACGGTTACAGAAGTTTTTTTGTTACCACTAACGTGTTGACCGTACGAGATCCAAGGTCACTCTTTTTGCGTAAGGACGGTTACCGAAGTTCTTATGTTACCACTAACGTGTTGACCGTACGAGATTCAAGGTCACTCTTTTTGCGTAAGGACGGTTACTGAAGTTCTTATGTTACCACTAACGTGTTGACCGTACGAGATCCAAGGTCACTCTTTTTGCGTAAGGACGGTTACTGAAGTTCTTAAGTTACCACTAACATGTTGACCGTACGAGATCCAAGGTCACTCTTTTTGCGTAAGGGCGGTTACTGAAGTTCTTAAGTTACCACTAACATGTTGACCGTACGAGATCCAAGGTCACTCTTTTTGCGTAAGGGCGGTTACTGAAGTTCTTATGTTACCACTAACGTGTTGACCGTACGAGATTCAAGGTCACTCTTTTTGCGTAAGGACGGTTACTGAAGTTCTTATATTATCACTAACATGTTAACCGTACCAGATCCAAGGTCACTCTTTTTGTCGCTTCGGTTATCAGGTTTTTTGGTAGATCTGTTGGTAGATCACAAGTCTACATCTACCCTACCTTTACCAGCGTAGTGCCGGGCGCGGGCCACTTCCTCGCGGTACTGGTGCAGCTGTCGCTTCCACTCGTCTACGTTGGCAGTGCTCTCCTGGAGGGCGGCCGTCAGTCGCAGGTTGTTGCTCTTGAGGGTCGCGAGCTCGACTTCCCATTTCTTTGCGTTGGCTGAGCTGTGGACAGAGAAGAGAGTTATTAAAAACATTTATTTTATAAGGCTTTTTAAGGATTTATCTACATCCATTGTGAGCCAATTGAATAAGGCTTTTACGAACTTAAAACACGGCGACTATGCTCAATATTGGGGATATTCAACTAATGCTTAGAATCGCCACTTATTGAACAAATGGCAGTCCCTATAACACTTTCTATTGTTGCACAAACTCCCCAGCATAAGTCTATTCAATCAATCTGCCTAGCCTTTTTCCAACTACGTTGGGGTCGGTTTCCAGTCTAATCGGATGCAGCTGAATACCAGTATCTTACATAGAGCGACTGCCTATCTGACCTCCACAACCCAGTAACTGGGTAATACGATACCCCCTTGGTAAGACTACGAGTCGACGTGGTCGTGTCAGACTTTCAAGCTTCTGACGACCCGTAACGACTGTCAAAGATCCACGAATGACAGCCGGGACCAACGGCTTAACGTGCTTACCGACGCACGGAGGAGTCTCGGTGTATAGAAATGGTCACCCATCCACGGACCAACCCCGGCAAGAGTAGCTTAACATGATGGATCGACCCATGCGGCATAAATCAATTACACATACATAAACTCACGTCTTATTCCCATGGGGACAAGCAGAAACTATAGACCGCTACTTACTATGATTGCGATTACTACGATCGATCGTAGTTCTATACACTACATCAGGTGGAATGGCAGCTCACTTTACAGAATAGATAGGCTGATGTAGAAACGCAGACGAAGCTAAAGGAATATAAGTCTATTGTTTCTTTAATACGAAAGCAGTTTGACTGTAAGATCAATCTTGAAGTACAGCCAAGCAAACGAAATGAGTGACGGATGGGATAGAAAAGGTTTTGAATTTGATCGAGTACCATCAAAAGTCAGACCCAATGTTGACGATACCTGAACCAAACTATTCATGAATTTTTTTGTTTTCATATTCCTTTGCACACAAGAGTAATAATTTGTTTGAGCTCCTTAAATTTTGAGTTTGAGCCTCCTTAAGTTCTGAGTTGAGCTACACGTTTACTGACAAATGCTTGCACTGATTGGACAGATCTATTCAAATCTGTGTGGTTGATCTTTCCTCAAAAAACAATTTTAGACATTAATCTACTCCTCACATGATCTGACCAAAATTATGTTTGGACTTTAAAAGAAACTTGGGCCAGTGAGTTCGTTTCGCCATTTCTTTTCAAAAGTAATCAGATAGGAAATGTCGACTCCATTTAGCTTTTTTGAACTGAAAACTTCTTTAGGCGCGGTGGGCATTTTTGAGATGGGACTAAACCATTGATTTCGGGACACTGTAACGGAATTTACCGACACCGTGGAGTAAAAGACATCAACGCGTTGATTACCGCGGTGCGTGCATAAATAAAAATATGAATAAACAATTTCGTTTCATTTGAGGAGTTTATTGCTGACATTTATTACGAGAATCTGTAATTCAATATTGGTGGGAACATGCTCCTTTAGTGCAAAAAATACGTGTCGTCCAATTCTTTTCCGCGAGATGGGTCGTTAATCTTTGTTGTGGGCGCTCAAATGTTTTTCTCGTTAGTGGGAGTTTCGTGAGATATATTGCGTGCTGCGTACTAGACAAAATCTTGTGTGTTCGAATCGTAGTTATACGTTTGGAAATATACTAGTGTTGTTGTAGACAATAGTCATCGCGTAGTAAGTAATGTCTTTCGGAAAGTTTTAGATTTTAGTATACTGAATCTGGTGTCACTTTTGAATTCACATATTATGATTTCCTTTATTTAAATATATTTTTAAATAATAGAATATAAAAACATTTAAAAATACTAGCCCACCGGTATCGGGAAGCAAACTACGGGTCAGGACTCCAGAGAGAGGAACCTTCTAACGATGATGATATAATAATTATTTAACTAATGTACGTACATATACAAACAATTGTAAAACATTTTAAAAGAGTAACGGTGGATTTTCTTGCCCATTCTTCTCCATACGAAAACTACCTTTTGGAAGGGGCGACTAGAATCAATTTTATTACTTTTTAATTTTTGACGTTCAAAAGTGCCACACATGGGCCTATTTGAAATAAATGATTTGACTTTGACTTTGATGCGAGCCGTGTTCAAAAGTACCGCTTTCTGAATCAAGTCCTTAATCCAGCTGCCCAACGAGAGCATCCTTAGATGTTGGTCGAGGTTCTTGGTAATTAAGCCATTGACTCATACTTGACATAATGAATTCACATATTATTCACATTTTATATCATAAAAATGAAAGGGAATTAAACTTTTTACACGCATGATATAGATCACTACTTACCTACTAAAAGCCTCTATAACACCTCAAACGTCAAAAAATTATTTATTATTACTAAACAACAATTTCAAAATAACTGAATTGTTTTAATTAATTAATAAAACAAAACCGGCATGAATTCCATAATCCGGTTTATCTAAATATATTCATGATTCTAATTGAGTTCTATGTCAGCCGGATATTAATTAATGGATTTATTAACTATCGGATATTTGCTAACATTTTTGGATTGAATTCCTTAGTTCAGGCCGCAGTTATCATTGAATTACACGGACACATTTAAGTTCCTCTGCGAACCATATAGGTACCATTCAGTAGCCGACCGCAGGCGGCAACTGCAGGCGACGTGTCGCCAAGACAAAACTGGTTTCTATGAAATACCTTCCGAAGCTAGCGACACGTCGCCTGCATAGAAATACATAAGGATACAAAGAAACCAGTCGTGTCGCAGCGACACGTCGCCTGCAGTTGCCGCCTGCGGACGGAATTGTACCTTTAAATCAAACTGCCAAGCCTTTTCTCAACTGTGTCGGTAATTGAATGCAGCTGAATGCCAGTATTTTACATGAAGCGACTACTTGTCTGACCTCCACAATCCAGTTACTGACAAACTTTCGGGGTTCTGACTATCCCGTAGTGACTGTCAAAAATCTATGAATGATAGCTGGGACGGTTTAACGCGCTTTCCGAGGCACAGAGGGGTCTTGATATGTTAGAAATGGTCACCCATCCACGGACCTACCTCGGCAAGCGTAGTTTAAAACATTCGATCGACCCGTGCGGCTATTATTACTTAGCCACGAGCTCTTCTTCTGCGAACCATAGTGCGACATTTTGATCATACCATTCCATGAAGTAACGACAACCTGGGATCTAAGTCTACTAATTGATAATCGTTGCAATGTTCTCTGCCTAGTTTTTGTTGGTTTCGCCATAAAAACTCTCGTCAAAAACTTACTAATAGCCAGGCCATTGCAACGAAGTAGTCCACTTAGAGCACCTGTTCGAATAGCACCTGCGACTCAGCAGCCAACTGCTGGGATGTATTTGTTTTACAGGACGTTATTAAATGAAAGATATCAATAAAAATCACTAGAATGTTATTTATTTCTTTATCTTTCCCTTATAACTATTATTACAGGTTCATCACCTAATTCGATAGTGAGGTCTCTTATAATTATGCTGTCTTTATATAATTACACATACTTACGTACATACGAAATTTGTTTTATCGATATCTTTCATTTAATAACGTCCTGTAAAACAAATACATCCCAGCAGTAGGCTGCTGAGTCGTAGGTGCTATTCGGACGGGTGCTCTAAGTGGACTTCTTCATTGCAACGTATAAAAATAAGTAGACTTAGCCTCATGCGCACGTAGCATGACAACCATAGAAACGGGTTTAGTCGACGGAAGAATAGACAAAATGACAGATTGTGATTGTTTATCTGTCATTTTGTCTATTCCTCTGTCGACAAACTCCGTTTCTGTTATGATCATGCTAATCGTGCTGGAAAACAACAGTCGTAGCTCGTTATATTTTTTTTCTTAATTTCACTTCAACATTGTTTAGCGGTGCACAGAAAACACCTTCAAATTTTTATCGATAAAAAGCCAATAGTCTCTAAGTAAAATGGCTGTGTCACATCCGGTCAGACGATCATGACGAAATTATAAATCACAAGTCATTTATTCAAGCTAGGCTGAGAATCAGCACTTTTTGAACGTCAAAATTACATAAGACAGTCCCTCAAAGCACCCATCCTTCGCCACTTCCTAGTGCTTTAGCCAGCTGAAGCACTAGGTGGCGAAGGACGGGTCAGCACATCCCAGGAAGAAGAAGTAGCGCAAAAAACTCCCTAGCAGCCAGTGGCGTGCACACAGTTTTAAGACAGGGTAGGCAGAAAATTTTACTCACCAAAAATACTGCACATTGGTTTTGGTTCGTCGCGTCGTCTTGTCGATTGATGATTAAACGCGTCTCTATACGATTTTTTCCAAAGGTGTGATATTTAAGGGAAGCTTCTAAGTGTTTTTCAGATTGTTCATGTTTTCTCGCGGCGGTAGGAAAATTATGAATATCAGCGTAACCGGTGTCGTTCCAGACGGTTTTATTATTTGAAAATAGTAGACAAACGAAACAAAATAACCGATTAGGTACTGTGTATGCAACCTGTCAGCCAATGATATGAATCATATTGTTTTTTATTGAATTTACGATTGACTTTACCTTTAATTTGTATTAATTGCAAATCCGGTGTACCACGACCTATCTCGATAACTTGTTTTTTTTTCACCGAAATATAGTTTTGAAAACGCATCATGTTTTATTTTCTCAATACACACACCATCTGAACAACTTTCACAGACAATATTATCCATTTTACACTAATAACAACAATCAAATTCTAATTACCTGATAGCGTATTCACAAACACAACGCACGTCAAACAATATGGCAACTATAGTAAAACGGGCAATAAAGGGTAAAAAAGGTTATACGACAAAAAATTATGGTCATCTAAATGTATAAAATTCAATGAAACAACGTTATTTCCTAAAATATTTGCATTGCATAGCTAACTTTCCTTCGGTAATGTTCGGTACGAGTCGTAATTTTTCGTCTTAGCTGTATAGAATAACTACAAATAGACACTGGCTTTTCTTGCAGTTGTGTGCGTGATTTTTGTCATTGTGTGTCAGCAAAGCCCGCGTAGCTATAGGAACGCACACACATTAAATACGACTTACCACGAGAGCACACATAAAAACATTCAGAGACGAATAGTTTGTGTCTTTACCGTGGCAGAGGCGAGGCGGCGCTAGTGCAGCGCGAATCGAGATGATGCGAAATTCGAATGATGATACCACCGGCACTCGATAGGTGGAGCTGATTTATGATTTGTTTTGTTTATTGATAAAATAATATTAGATCTATTATCAGAACTAGGGTAGGCAGTGTCTTTCTGTCTTTATGAAACGCACGCCACTGCTAGCAGCACAGCTGTCTGTTCAGTATAAGGATTCCGTTTTAGCCATTTGGCTATGAGACTAAAAAAAACAGTTGACAATCTTTCACAATTCTAGAAGCGTTTCGCTCAATATAAATCAGCTCATGCAAAAACAAATCAACAGTTCGTTCAGAAATATGTCAACATTCGTGAAACTATGGCAACACCCAACGAAGAAAATCTAAAAATCTTAAGCACCAATCAATACTATGCTACTCGTCAACAATAATTAAGTTCTTTAATACATAGACTCACGCCTTCTTCCTATTGGGGTAGGCAGAAACTAAAGAACGCCACCTGCTTCGAACCTTACATACCTACCCTTTTTGCTACGTTTACATTCATACATCTGGTCATACACGCACGCCGGTTACGAGTACAACGCACCTGACCTTTCTGAAGAGCATCATCATTAAGGTCACTATAATTATGTCCTTCTAGGGCGTCCCCTCCCGACGTTTCCGCTCACTTCAGCCTTGTAAATACTTTTAGTTAGTCGCCTTCCATTCATCCTCTCAACATGACAAAACCGTCTAAGCATACTCTTTTTTACAAATGAAGTATCGACAATTACTTAGCAATCCGGTCAAGCAGAACGTCTGCCGGACTTTAAATATAGAGATTAGTTAAAAACGCAGTCTCATGTTGTAACTTTCGACGGAATATTGCACGCTATTGCCTCATGTGGTTTGGGGAAAGCTTCTGAATATGACATAAGTTGATGGTTCAATAATATAGCAGTGTCAGACACCCCGTAGGCATCTGAAAGACCATTGGATTGAATCGGTTGTCCAATTTCAATTAACATTCAATCATTGGTTTTGGTCAACATGGTCAACATAATTATCTACACAACACTTAACACAAAATTCATTCATTTATTTACCAAGAAACTTGATTAGATAAATGAGATCAATGTCTTGTGTAATTCTGACAAATAATATGCCAGACCCAGGGACTTAGTAAATATGTCTACAAACATATGAGAAGAATTATGAAAACCAGGTTTTCCTACGTAAAAGTGACTTCAGACGCCAATCGCTCAATGCACTGGAATATCTGCAAAGCGTACTCGAATAAATCGGTTGAAAAGACTCCAAAATAACAAAACAAACTGTTCTCCTCTTGCTCCTAAAGTTTTTTGTTGTTATATATTTTGGCACTCAACCAAAGTTGCATTACAAAGTTCCTCGGGCTTTATTTGCTTGAGAGCTTGCGACGAACTTATCCCAAGTATGCACTTCTAGATTAAACTGAAGTTTACACAGGATAAAACACTTGGTTGAACGAGACAACGCTTACGCCCAGGTTACACAAGGCTAGATGTTCAAGCTAGGATAGAAAGAAAATACTAGCAAGCAAGTTACTCTGGCCTCGTGTATCAGAATTGTCATTTTTTAAGTGAAAACTTCTTTAGGCGCGTTGGGCATTTTTGAAATGGGACTAAACCATTGATTTCGCGACACTGTGACGTACTCATTTTTGTAAACGCGATTGTGCTCTTCATTTTTATTACGTTACGGATAAATGTTCTATGCAAGTATTTTTACTTAAAGGTTTTGTAAACGCGATTGTGCTCTTTATTTATATAACGTTATGAATCAATAATCTATGCAAGTATTTTTACTTTAAAGATTTCGGAGGTATTTTTTTTTTTTTGTAAACGTGATTGTGCTCTTTATTTAGATAAGGTTACGGACCAATGTTCTATACAAGTATTTTTCTTCCACCTAGGCGATCTTGTTCAAGTGTTCACTTCTGTCGGCACTCCGGAGTGCCAACACTTTTTTTTTTGGATAGTAAACTAGCGAGAAAAATTGTATGCTATGTGATAGTTTCATAGAATGGGGAGCAACCCCCACCACTGATTATATTATCCAGACTTGAGCAGTTGATTTGTGGCGAAGCTAGTATCCAATCTGATAATTTTTCTCCACGCCCTTCGTTACTGCAATGTTAGTAGTGCCAGCAGTTTTCTTTTTCTTTCATTGTGTTTACAGCTCTAGCATGCTAGAGCTAGCATGTGCCAAGCCAGGAAGCCATTCTAACTTGAATAGTGTAACCCGGGCATTATAGAGGTCACTGTTTTTTTTTTTTTTTGTCGTGCAGAACCAATGGAAACAAGATCATTTGCAAGTGATATACATACATATGCATCTTGTTTTATCAATCTGTCTATTAACACGTACATCTTACAAATACATCGACAGCTGAAAACTGTTCACAATCCATTGTTGCGTACTTTTCAAAGCCCAAACTAATGGTACTAACAAAACCGGCAATGTATTCGAAATATCGTCCGTATCGAATAGTGGTGTATCGTCGTGGTATCGGTATTTTCACACGCACCGTCAATCTCGCACCACTTTCGATCATAAAGCACACTTATTGCGCAATAGTGCGGTGAAGCGGTATCGATTATGCATGCATGGCCATCTCGACTAAGCGTCTTTGGTTACATCACTAGTCTTTACGCGGTAAAAATGCATAACATGTTATGTTTCATTAGTTCTTCGGTTTATGCGTGTGATTTAATATATGTCGTTTTTTTTTGCGTTTTATGTAGATTTTTAGACTGACTTATTTTACAAAAAAAAAATAACAAGGTAGACGTTTTCAGCTGAAATCAGCTGAAAATATCCACTTTTGGACAAAGTCCTCCTCTGAATTCCATATTGATTGAATCCGAGAGATTACTATTAAAACAAACTCATTTAATCAATTTCCACTCCATAAATTATTCACTCATTAAAAATTAAAACTACCCAAGCGTAAAAGTCTTATTAAAAATATCTTCATTATTGCGCAGTACCTCGCATCATAATAAAAATACGCGAAGCTTTTCAGAGCAAATCTACCGCAATCAATTAAATTCCATATTTATTAGACAATAAATTCCACAGTTGTTAGTCACGCTTCCTGCAAGCAATATTACATCATGTACACAGACTGCACTCGATGTACAGAACTGTATTATAATATAATTGAGCCTATTTATTTATTGCTCAACGTGCAAGCGTAGCGTGGAGTTTTGTCACTGTAGAGGGAGGAGGCAGAAGTACAAATCTGAATTGTTCTCCAGATTTAGTACGAAGACATCAAGTATTGCACATGTGGGCAGAAAAAAAGTGTAGTCTATTTAGCTCTAGTAAAGACCCTAAAGACACCCTGGGGGATGAGTTAATGCTTATTAATTCCCTGTCAAATTCTGGATATAACTGACTGAGAAAGCACAAAACCTGTAATAAAACATTGAAAAAAGCACATCAGCAAATAAGTACTTAACTATGGAAGTGGACTTGTGGACAAAGCAATTAAATCGAAAGCATGTATCCTGACAGCACTTACACAAATTGTTCAATAGAACGACTAGAAGAAGTAGTGTTGTTTTGGCAATCAATTTGATTAAAAGCAATCCCATTTCGATGGTAGAGTCGGCCAATAATCGCCATTTCTTTTGCACAAAACTACTTTCCTGTAACCCTGATTTAAGAGGAGAACTATCCCAATGTATAATTCTCCAGTTTTCAAATATGCCAAATATATATCCAATACTGCCATTACTGATGAGGGTAGAAATCTTGCAGAAATTCTGTCAACGTAAATTACCTAAAGTAGTCTTAACAAAGGTCATTCAAGTCAAACAAATAAACATAATAATATTATATAAGTAAATTGAAAACACTGTGAAGCAGCCAGCTTTTGATAATACGTCACACCCACACTCGGTGTCTGAATTGAGAATTTGAAGTGAAGAACTTGTCAAACTCTACTTTAACATTAATTACTTAAGGTGACAGCCCGAGAAATTCAAAATTTCATTGCAATAAACGAAAGAGATTTCCAATTTTGCGGGCTACATTAATCATCTTAAGTAAAGCCAAATTCTCAATTCAATCCATGTATAAGGCTTTGAAAATACCAATCTATGCCTTATCTAGAACCTTCCTTGAACTCCTGTGCTCCCTGTTCAGTGGCGCACCGGTCTACTAGATCTAATTTTCCGCCCACATCAGTAACGAGCGTGAAGATCGTATGATTTCCCCGCGCATCGGGCTGCATCGGTACAAATCGCGAACGTTATGTAAAAACGCTGTGATCGATTACTGTGTGGGACAGTGAGAGTATAGAGTAACTGTAAACATATATTATTATGGAGTGGTAGTATGAAATTAGTCGCATTCAGAACTCATAGTTGTAGTACCAGGTCACCTGATTCTATTAACTCTGAATGTTCTACAGATTGAAGGAACTTTAGGGCGACGATAACCGACTTTTAATGATTTTATATTGAAGATCACGTCTAAACGAGTAGTGTTAATGATTTGGAAAAAATATATGTTAGAACATTTTTTTAATAACTTTTTATATTAACATTTTAAATTATGTTTATATTACATAGTGAAATTAATTTGTAAATTTATGTTAGAACGCGGATAAAAAACTGAGAATCACGCAAAATCTATCAAGCATATTTTCCTATAATTTAATTATTGATCTTTTAGTATACGTGTTTTATTAGAATACCTTTTGTTTTACGTATAATAAATTAATAATGCTTCTAATTCGGGACAGCGTTCCTTGATGGGCGAGTCCTATTACTGGGTTGACGTACGACGCGTTGCGTGAGCTCAGTACAGAACACGCAAGCTAACCACTCACGGTCACTGGCATATATCTGTGTTTTGATACACTGATACACAAATGTGAAAATTCACAAGTGTCTCTTGCACTTGTGAATTTTCTCTATTCTGTAATATTTACAAATTACATTAATACAATATGTTATATCTCTTTCATAACTGCACAACTGTTCATGCATAACTTGAAGTAATAAGAGTGGGGCAATCATTATGTTTGAAATCAGAATAACCCCGTCTTGGCAGTCGGGAAAAAGGCTCTGAAGGCGAAAGAAATAATAATATGACGCCTGTTAAACCCAAACGGGTATGTAGAGGTGTTTTGTACGTTTCACCAGTAACATTTAATAAATCACATAATTATAGTAAGGGGTGGGTCTTTTGCCCGTGACCGACCACTAAGGCTGCCTGTCCACTGGAGCAGAGCGAGGCAGAGGAGCGGAGAAATGTGCCAATATTAACCAATAGGAGCGGAGCTCTGAAGCAGTTTGGATTCTATTGGTAAGGCTGCCTATCCACTGAAGTAGAGCGGGGCACCGGAGCGGAGAAATGTGCCAATATTAACCAATAGGAGCGGAGCTCTGAAGCGGAGTTTAGATTCTATTGGTTAATATTAGCACATTTCTCCGCTCCGCTGCCTCGCTCCGCTCCAGTAGACAGACTGCCTTAATATTGGCACATTTTTCCGCTCCGCTAGCGCTGCCTCGCTCCGCTTCAGTGGACAGGCAACCTTAGAATCTTCTTCAGTAAAAAAACATCAGACTTCCAAGGTTTTATTTTTCACTTTTTCATTGTAGTACCTAGGGGACACAAATTCGAATACCACTCACTACCTGCTCTGTAAATAACAGTGACAGGAACTTATCATTATATCATCCACATAGACTAAGTGGGAAAAATACTTACGTATTATTGAACCTAACTCAATAACTTTCCAAGCAAAGTTAATCAAATTTATATGGGACCACCTCGAGAGCGAAACCTTTCATACGAAAATCGGTCCAGAATTGACGGAGAAATCGGTGGATAAAAATTCCTCCTTTTGGAAGTCAGTTAAAAAGCCCATCCTATATCCTATTTTTTCCAACAACTCAAAATCAGCAGTAAAATTAATCGTATATTACCCAGCGTAAAGGCCGCACTACCATCATCTTAAAAGCTGCGTGTATGAACAAAATCAGCAGTTTTGTGGCAAAGAAAAAAGTGCCCATATAGCAAACTTACCGGATTAATTACAAGAAGCTGGCTAAGCGATGCTAAATTAATTATTTGTCCTGAACATTGGAACCAGGCCAACGTTTATATGAAGCTTTAGAGGACTTGCATTTAGTTGGTGCTTTCTTTAATTCGATTTATTTGGTTGTACAATACTAGTTAGCAGTAGTGGTTGTCATTTGTAAATCTCGGGTAGTCAGAAGCTCGAAAGTCTGACCACAAGTCTTACCAAGGGGTATCGTATTACCCGGTAACTGAGTTGTGGAGATCAGATAGGCAGTCGCTCCATGTAAAATAATTTTACTGCATCTAGTTAGACTGGAAGCCGACCCCAAATAGTTGGGAAAAAGCTAGGCAGATAACGAATAGTACTGGTTGTCTTAAAATTAAATTATTTTTAGACATATAGAAACTTGTACGTTTGAATAGTAATTACTTCGCAAGCAACGTTTAATGATTGGATCTCTAAATGAATACGCAGCCTAGAATTATTGCACTTACAGTGAAATTACCATTAGCGTATGAAAAGATGCTGATGACTTGATAGCCAATGAATAACTACAGTCATTATCCTACACCAGAATACCTATTCCTATCGTGTTGATGCAAATCTTCACTCTTTTACACCATTTTAGAAAATAGACAAAGAGCAACATACATAATAAATAGGTAGGGTTTGGTAAGGGAGATCGTAGGCTCGGCAACATAGCAACTGAAGGAACACGGGTAGGTTTTAGTCAGTAAGAGTCTGACACGCCCTCCCGCTCCGCCCAGAGCGGGAGAAGTTATTTGATAACTACCCACCAAAAAAAAAAAGTAGAGTTTGGTCAAGAAACTGGGTCGAAAGGTTCTGGAGTGGCGACCGCGTACCGGAAGACATAGCGTTGGAAGGCCTTCGATAAGGTGGACCGATGACATGGTGAAGGCCGCAGGAATCTGCTGGATGCGGGAAGCACAGAAACGGTCGAAGTGGCGGTGCTTGAGGGAGACCTATGTCCAGCAGTGGACGTCTTTCGGCTGAATGATGATGAACTTTCTATGTTTGACTGCCTCGTTGATCTAGTAGTCGCAAGCGCTACTGCTAAGCAGGAGGTCCTGGGTTCGATTCCCGGGTCGGGAAGTGTTATTGGGATATTCCTTCTGGAATTTCTCAGTAGCAGCCCGGAGTCTGGATTTATGCCCGATTGATGGCAATAGACTCGCCCCCCCCCCCCCTATTACATGGGCTTAAACATAACTGGTGAAATGGGGGTGTACTATAGGTACACCTCTGCCTAAGCCTACGGAGAATACAGGCGTGATGTTATGTAAGTTTCTGTACCACTTTAGTTTGAATCTTACCATCGATTGTTGAAAGCCTGAACAAGTCTATGCACAGATATAGTGTTATCAAACGATATAATTTATTACGAATCCTTCATGCTCTTCTCTATGTTTCATCATTTGAGGAAATACTTTTGGTGCACTTCATTTGGTGCGTTTCAAAGTTGTTGCGCTTCGAGAAATACCCCAAAATAACGATAGCTCTTGGCATTGTTTGAATAAATTTCCACCAAAAATAACATTTGGCAATATTGAATACGATTGCAGAAAATAACTATTTACTGGATGATGTAAGAGCTGATAAACGTAAAACGACCGCTGACAATGAAAAACTAAGCAAAGAAAAGAAAAAACCACAAAGCGGAAAATGGAAAGGAAAAACATTCGGTACAATTATTCGACTATAAATTATAACAAGTTAGTGGAGTATGTTTACATTACAAATCAGCCGATGTGTAGGAATAGATAGTAATATAATTACCTAGCTAAATATTTAGAACGTAGTGTGGAATAATGTACGCAATATAAAACTAGGAAGTGGCCAGTCGAATGAGGTTTAAACATACGGGATGTGTGACTTAGAACATGCACGCAGAATACAGCAGTAAATTTTATTTACTAGATTGGTGGTCATCGGAATTATCTTATAACCGCGATAAAAAGTATCCTATGTCCTAACCCAGGTCATCAAACCCGTTCAGCCATTAAGGCGTGAAGAGGTAACGAACAAACAGCGTTACTTTGGCATTTAAAATATTCAAACTCAAAGAATTTATTTAAATAAACCAATTACAGGCACTTTTGAATTATCAAGGGGTCGGTCAGTCAGAGATGAAGCTAGTTGCCTATTCCAAAGCGTAGTGTATTCCTGTCCTGAACGTTTCCTTTTCCATGTCAAGAGCGGCTCGGTTCAAGAAGAGGGAAGTGGCGATGGCACGATAAGACAGCATTCACCAGTGGGGTGCCTTAGGAACAATAACAACGATAATATCGCGACGGATAAGGTGTGGATTGGCGAAACATCATGACTATGATGCCTTGTTGTTGCACTATTGACTCTCAAAGATTTGGGGGGGCCTCACTTAGCAGGCACTAAGCTTCTTTCAAGTTGCATAGCGATGACGTTTTTTGGAATAAGCTCAGTGGTCCTCAATGCTACCAAATGCTCGAATCTTGCAATGATTTCTAAAAATTCTCCACAGGAAATAACTAATTAGAACCGTGCACCTAGCTTCTGGCGTTTCATTAGTGCCCATGTATGAGATAAAATTAAAATTTTGACGGACCTTCTCCGCCTCTTTAGATTATCAAGATGGCATGCAACACTATTAGTGTCCACGCCACCACTCAAGTCCGATAGACGTGGCGCTAGTGTCTATGTCATTGCATCAAATTGCATTAAAAAAAATGTAGTTCCATAATTTTCCGCCGGCCTTCAGTGGTGGCGTGATAGAAAGAAAACGTTAATTTGGACGCAATTCGTGAAACACAAAAAAAAAAGTGGAAATAATCTTTGACAATAATGTATGTGCCTCACGGCTGCGCCAAAAAGGTTCATCTCAGCATTAATGTCAGACAAATGCTGTCTGACGCTGATTGAACGCGTGGACTCCACATAGCATTACAACTGTCAATTTCCGTACCCGTACCAACCGCCCTACCGTATATTTCAACACAAGTTGATCGATAATCGTATACGCACTGAAATCGCTCGGTCAACGTTTCCGGCACGCTAATAAAATGAAGTTATTATCATCAATCTTGTTCCTCTTTACGGAATTAGTCGACGATGAAATATGATCTTGTGCACTTCCGTCGTGAAAGAGAATTGAGTGAATTAAGTAATTAGCGGCGAGTATGGTAATTATTTTATGGTGTTTGCTTTTTACTTTCTTATATTTCATAGCTCTTTTAGGAGCTCGTGGCTAAGTAATAACAGCCGCACGGGTCGATCCGACAGGTTAAGCTACGCTTGCCGGGGTTGGTCCGTGGATGGGTGACCATCTTTCCATACCGAGACTCCTCCGTGCCTCGGAAAGCACGTTAAGCCGTTGGTCCCGGCTGTCATTCGTGGATCTTTGACAGTCGTTACGGGTCATCAGTAGCCCGAAAGTCTGACAACCAGTCTTCCAAGGGGTATCTTATTACCCAGTTACTGGGTTGTGGAGGTCAGCTGCATCCGGTTAGACTGGAAGCCGACCCCAACATAGTTGGGAAAAGGCTAGGCAGATAGATAGATATTTCATAGCTTTTGTTTGCGACTTCGTGCGCGTGGAGGTTGGAAATTATCCCACGGGACATGGTACCGGAATAAAAATGTCCCTATTTCCCCGTTCTGTCGTTAAGGCATGAAAAGGTTAACAGACAGACAAAGAGACAGACAAGTTACTTTCGCATTTATAATAAATAATACTAGCTTTGAGATGTCGAAAAACATCTCACGGGAACTTAGGTACTACCAAATTACATCTAAATCCGTTCAACTGTTTTAGCGCAAAAGCGTAACAAACAAACTCACTTTCACATTTATAACATTATAGTTAGTATTAATCACCATAAACGTGTGTTGTGGAGGGGAAATTATCAAAGAGAGCTTGCAGTCAATCACATCGCTTGGCAAACGAATCCGTGATCGCAATTTGACAAGACAGACATGGAAGATACTGACCATCCGCTAAGTCAATACTGAACGTGTTAGCCAGTAACTGGGTTGTAGAGGTCAGATAGGCAGTCGCTCCATGTAAAATACTAGTATTCAGTTGCATTCGGTTAGACTGCAAGCTGACCGCAACATAGTTGGCTAAGCAGATGATGACTGGATTTAACAAATCAGAGAATAATATCCCAAGAATCTATACTCCATTTGAAATAAGAATAGACATTTAAATAAACCTTTTCTACAGTCCGTTCAACCGATTTTGACTTCTATTGCGTTGGTGGCATGACAAATGGCAGCTGCAGTAAACAGCTGGTATTATAACCACTTTTTTGTTTTTAATGCCATCCTTATGCTTACGGTATAGAAGTCAAAATCGATTGAACGGACCGTAAATAAGGTTTGTTTAAATGTCTAATCTTATTTCAAATGGAGTATAGTTACCACAAAAGTATTTCAACAAAAGATTTTCGTAACAAAATCCTTCAGAAATCCCGATCTATCTTCTAGAACTGCTAAGATAATTATATTGCTAAAAGAACAACAAATAGCCATTGTTTACGAGCAACACAGACAGATAAACATTCCGTTATGACAGGTACTGCATAAAAGGGTGGATGTAGAAGGAAAACGGTCTGATTTCGTAAATGCCACTGAATAATAATGTAATGAGACGCTGTTCATTGTGTTTACAACCCCTGACTTGTTTGTTGTATGTCACGTTAAAAGGACACGCGGTCACGTGGTCATTGGCGAAAGAACAAAAAAAAACACCAATATACAAAACAGGGACATAGCAGTGGTAGATATGTCGCAGTAAGATGGTTATAGCCGTGATATAGTTATATCTCTAGGGACATAGCTATATACCGTAATATAGTTATATGAAAGCGGTTCATAACTATCTTACTAGGAATATAACTATGATACGAGCACGATCTAGTAATATAACTATTAGGGCACTCCGACCAAATAGGTTAGGTTAGAACTGTGACCTATGCGCGGGCCGAGCGAGCAAAGCGAGCGGTGTCGCGGTAGCAGCCGACGAGCGCTACGTCGAAATTAGTCGCAGTAACAAAATTAGGGCACTCCGATTGTTATGAACCGCTTTCATATAACTATTTTATTTATTTATAGTTAATTAAAACGCTACAACACCAATTACATTTATTAAAACAGAAACTTAAAAGATTAACATTGACAATTTTGTTGTGTATCGGTAATTTAATTAAAACCAACATAGAACAGTGGACTTCCTTGCGTACTTTTTCTTACAGAACACCAGACATATCGACCGTAGCAATTAACATTGTCGGATCTACATATTTGCGATTTTTTCTTATATTGCTTCAAATCTTTGCGAAGACCTTTAATGCAATAAATTTAATCGCAAAAATGTAATGTAGATCCGACAATGTTAATTGCTACATTCGATATATGCATAATTTTATTCCTTCATCCGCAAACACATCATATTCAGGGTTGGCAGTCAGAAGGGCGTTGAGCATCTGCAAAGTACGACACACTGGGGATTCAGCTCTGGCGACAGTTTTGGATGACAGTTGCGCAAAAAAATTGTGAGGGCGGCTCGGACGGTGTCCGATGTATTTGTCGAGCACAAACAGTCGGCAGAAAAGGCCATGGAGGTCTCGGCAATCTATACGTCCCCGTAAGGTAAAACTATGTTACGGTATATAGCTACATCCTTAGAAATATAACTATATCACGGCTTTAATCATCTTACTGCGACAGATAGGTACATTATACCGTAACAAAATGTTTGGACTTATTAAACAGGGAGACAACAGGAACACGAGTATGGAATTAACGCCAACGACCACGTGACCACATTTCCTCTTAATTAGATACAGGATTGATGAGCTCCATTTAATGATTCAAGGTTGAGGGGATAGATGAGGTAAAACAACAAGTGTATTATATATCCGGAAAACCAAAATAATTTACGTGGCCAAGCAGCGTGTAGATTGTCGCGATATATCATGAGTAAAAGACAAAATGAAAACATTTTGTTTTTATGGTCACTGCTTCGTAAGGAGAGATTATTGTGATTTTAAAACGATGAAATGAATGCCTCTTTTGTATCTCTGTGTAATCGCGGTTTCTGGCAAACTCTAATCAACTTCATCATCATTTCATCAGCGGGGGCAAATTTTTCTGCTCGGTTTGTTTGATGGTAGGGCTTGTTCTAAGTCCTCCTGACTAGCTACCACCATCTTATCTAATTCGATTGTCGCCATAACAACAATATTAATATCAATGTTGTGTTTCGGCAGTTAGAGGTAAGATAGCTAGTTGCTCTGTGGTTGAAGTTTCCGGGTGAAGCTCGCTTCCATCTTCAGCCTGATCATCACTTACCATCAGGTGAGATGAAGATCAAGAGCCCCTTCAAAGTGTCGCCACATCGACCGGTCCTGTGCTTCTCCAATGTGTGCATCCAATCAACGTCTATTAATGACGCATCGATAAAATTTGAATAGCATTATAAGTTACCAACCAAATTGAAAAACATCAAAAACTTTGAAACGAATCTGTTGAAAAGTTATAGAAAGTTTAACAAGCCACAAATAATATCCATGAAACTAGTTGCATTCCAATTTGGAATTTTTCAATCATACGCTTGCAAACTGTCATTTGATTGGCTCATATCGCAGAGGTTGGCACTCGACATACATGTTTTGTGCCCCTGCTTCATTCAGCACTGAAACAAATATTTGTGAGGCCGATATTGATTCCAGAATGTCAATTGATGCGGCTTGTGTATGTATTGACGATGAAAACATCGAATACCTTACATAGAGAATGAAGTATGAATAAACGAATTGAGTTTTCATTGCGGCATCCAATGTTTCTATGAAATGAATTGTGTGTGGAGAAAATAAATGATGAGAAAATAATGTTTCTGAAAACAACGATGTACCTAATAATATCTACTCAACATATTACAACTTAAAGTAGTTTTTCTAAACGCAACCGTATCTGAATAAGACATTAATATTAAACTTACATACAGTGTGATTCTTCATAATGTGCACATATCGAAATTAGGGAATCTATGCTAAATTTTAACAACAGAAAAAATATATTGAAAAAAATCTAAATATTTTTTTATATTTTTTATGGAATTAAAAAAAATTGTAACAAAACTGTGTAACTTTTAAACTAAATCATCTATCGCGATGAAACAAACTCCATAATGATTGGAAGTAATTAGGCGTCCACATAAAATAAAAATTGAGAAAAAAAACTACCCTCAATTGAAAATAAACATGTTTTTTTTCATCAATTTTTACAATAATTGTAAAATTTATAAATAAGATGCCAAAGAGAACAAAAAAAAAAAAATTAAAAAATGTAAAAAAATTGTTTTAAATATTTTTTCCGTGTCGATAAAATTAAGCATAGATTCCCTCATTTCGATATGTGCACATTATGAAGAATCACACTGTATAATAAAGAAGTCGCAATGTTTTGTCAAGTCGTAAACCCGAGTGAAACAGGGGCTAGTCTTGGTCGATACAAAAACAATACTGAAAGAGTATAACCATGATCACTCTTACTAATCGGTGATTGACAAAAAGGTAGGAATATTGAATGAGATGGAAAATGTCACGCGGAAAGTTTTGAGTATGAATATCGATGGCTAAAAGAGAAGGGGAAGACCAAAGAAACGATATATGGACTGTGTTAAAGATGATATGGATAGAAATGGGATGACTACCGAGAACACGACTAATAGAGAAGAAAAATATATGCTGCAACGAGCACAAATAAATTGGAATAAGAGCAAGAGAATGTAATGAAAGATTTCTTTTGTCATGTTTTTGGGTGGCCTGAAAGCAAGAGGCTCACCTGATAGTAAGCAACCAGTGCTGCCTATGGGCATTTGCAACACCAGAAACATCGAAGGTGGCAATCATAGACACGAAGCAAAAACATCCCAAATACCTGCAATTACTTCGAAAAACGAGTAAGGTAGTTAACGTATCCAATAGACTAGACAATATATCATTAGCGTCTGATCGAGACACGTATAGTGTTCCTACGCTGACGGATCAACGTGTAACACGAGAATGATAAGTAGCAGCATTACTCATGTGAGCTGTCGGCCATGACGAGGTTGACGAGGTATTGACACTAGAGAAGTTATATCGATCAATGTGTCGTCGAATTTCTCACGATATTTTGATAGATGTTGCATCGCTGGCGCGTGCGATTATCCCCCGAAGACAAAGCTGATGTGTCTCATGTGCTTGTACAAGCACATGCATCGCAACCCATACTATTCAATCTAGAACTCCGCTACGCTGCTTGACGATAGAAATAGGGTATGGCTAGGGTGGTAGCTTTAAGGCTGCACTAGCGGCCAGGCTGCGCGGCCATGACGCGCGACCCGGCCGCAAAGGTTGCGACCAAGCGGCCAAAACCACGGTATAGTTCCACAACACGTTCGGCCGCCGCGGCTAGTGCGCGCACACTGGTGTTTATCTACAATTCAATTTGATCTCAGTGGCCGCAGCGGCTAGCGACCGACCACGGGTCGCAGATGCGTCGCCAATAGTTAAGCCATCTGTATCATAAACTAGCACCCCACCCCTGCTTCACACGGTTTTTACGACTCGACAAAACTTCGAGATTTCTTTATTGTGTGTTTAATATTAAGTATTATATGCATATAAACCTTCCGGCATAAATTCTCTAAATAATGATGAAAATGTATCTAGTTTAGAAGAATAACGCAGTCACACAGACATACACGAACAGCGACTTTAATTTATAATATGTATAGAAGCTGGATGACAGCGGTTCAGCAGAGGACTCTGATGAATACGGGTTCTAACAGACGGTCAAAAGAGGAGCCTGGAAAACTACAATTTAAAGAAGACACTAGTGACGAGGTTTCAAAGTTTACACCCGGTGCAAAAATCAGTGAACATTCACTGATGCTAGTTATTGGAACGGTTAGAACAGGTCGCCGAAACGAATAGTAACAGATCTTCCGCCACCAGACTGTTGCTTCCCCTATGATGGAAATCCCAGCAAGGAAATTCTACGAACATATCATGTCCAAAGACGTCAACAACGCCACATACGAAATTGACTACCCAATTGCACACTTGCAATGATACTCGCCGATAATTACGTTGTTACAAGAAGTGATCTACACTGTGGTGTGAGGCACGCGATACATTGAAACTATATCATTGGTAACGTTAATATTGTGGGTGGTAATTTGATGATATGGCTTCAAAACTTGTGATTAGTGAATGATGGCTGATGACAAATAAATTAGCATAAGGGCGCAGCAGAAGGGTGATGATGATATTGAAAAGCTGCTAAAACATGGGTTAGCTGATAGGTAGGTGGTAGGGTCAGTCGATTCGAGGATGGGTGATAAGAAAATTGAAAATCCCATCAAAAACATAAATGTGAAAATGGGAGCCAAATTCCATAAACATGGTTGTCGACTTCGCCGACAAAAGAATTGAAATCTAAATGGGTGCCAAGTTCTGTAGATAATCCTGAAATTTATTTATAAGAACATGCAACTTACTAAAATAAAATTAAAACACAAAATTCTTGTTTTTTCTGCTATAACAATGTTTGCTATTTAAAAATATTACTTCTTAAATTTGAACAGTCGAATTATTTACACAAAGCACTTAGGATAAATTGAAGCTCAAGATTTGACTTGGCTAGTTTTTACATACAAGTTATCTTATATTTGGCTAATCAATTTATCATCTTTATATTTGTCTACAGTGTCGCGGTGCAAAAGAACTAAAACAAACAGGGTAACTTTTATATGCTGGTGTGCATTACAGCTACGTCTTACACTCGCGCCACGTCATTGTGCTGTAATTTTACTTTTTTAGTGTGCGTGCATTAAGCGGCTAACAGTTGGACGCTATTTTTTTATCGAGTTTACAGCTTTGACTGTCTACCTAGGCATATTTAATTATTATTATTTAATTTTAAGTAGGCACTCAACATCAAATAAGTAATTCATGATGTGCTTACCTGTAAGAAATTTGTACACTAGTATATAAGTTTATTGCATGTATCTCATATCTTTGTATCGGTGTACTTAATTGTTGGTGAGCCAAATAAATAAAGTAAAATATTCATATCTTTGTTCTTTATGTTATGCGCAAGTTACTGTTTCTACTGTTTCTTATTGTAACTGTTTACAGCTTTGACTGTCTACCTAGGCGTATTTATATATTTGTTCTTTATGTTATGCGCAAGTTACTGTTTCTTATTGTAACTGTAAGGTCAAAATATCTTCTTTCTCTAAAATTTCAGCTTGCTGGTAAAAACTAGCCAAGTCAAATCTTGAGCTTCAATTTATCCTAAGTGCTTTGTGTAAATAATTCGACTGTTCAAATTTAAGAAGTAATATTTTTAAATAGCAAACATTGTTATAGCAGAAAAAACAAGAATTTGTGTTTTAATTTTATTTTAGAAAGTTGCATGTTCTTATAAATAAATTTCAGGATTATCTACAGAACTTGGCACCCATTTAGATTTCAATTCTTTTGTCGGCGAAGTCGACAACCATGTTTATGGAATTTGGCTCCCATTTTCACATTTATGTTTTTGATGGGATATCATTACTTTTTGTAAAGAAATTATTATTATTCGTCAATCAAACGTGATCTATTAAATTCTTTTTGTAAATATGCGTAGCAATATTGTGTAAGAATGTAGGTATTTCTTTCGTAACAATTATTACAATTTTCCGCAATGATGTCAGATCGCTGAGCCGGCGCGGCAAGTATTATTATTAAAAAAAACGTGTACAGTCGGGGAGCCTTATGTCGTATGGTATTTTACTGTGGGGTCGGGCTGCTGACATTGAATCCATCTTTATTTTGCAAAAGAGAGCTATCAGAGCCATTTATAATCTACGTCGCCGCGAATCTCTCAGGAAACATTTTAAAAGGATTAATATTATGACGGTACCTTGCCAATTCATTTATGAAAATATTATGTATGTAAGGAAAAATCCACATCTCTTTAATAAAATAAGTGATAGACATAATTTTAATACTAGAAATAAAGATAAACTAGATCAACCATTTTTTAGATTATCTTAATACATACATCTTTTATGGGGTACTGTGTTAAATGTTACAACAAAATACCTTGTGACATTTTGCAATTAAATGAAAGAAAATTTAAAACTCATATTAAAAATACACTTTGTAAACAAGCATATTACAAATTAGAGGATTATATCCAAGATAAGAGTGCTTGGAAACATGCTGGTCCTGCTCCATAGGACAATTTAGAATCAAGACAAAATCAAACTGTTTGCTAATTTAATTGTAAAATTTATTACTTTGTGTTTTATGACATTGATTTTACATTCTGTGATTACTTCCTCACACACTGACTTATTAATTGTAAAATTTTAGGAAAATCGTCTACTTTTACAATGTTTGTAAATATGTGAGCACCATGTATCTATCACATATTAAATTATCTGTCGTTGTTTCATTTTTAATTCTTTTTACCTATTGTGGTATAGTAATTTTATTCTAGGTGCACCGTCTTCACATATAATTATTATTTAACAAATGTACGTACATATACAAACAATTGTAAAACATTTTAAAAGAGTAACGGTGGAGTTTCTTGCCCATTCTTCTCCATACGAAAACTACCTTTTGGAAGGGGCGAATAGAATCAATTTTATTATTTTGTAATTTTTGACGTTCAAAAGTGCCATACATGGGCCTATTTGAAATTAATGATTTGACTTTGACTTTGACCCCGTCAGGAATCAAAGTTCCTTCTCACGTATGATTTAATTATTTAATTTTTACAGCCGCCCCTTTTTTTTTTTTTAAGTATCTTCTCCCGCTCTGGGCGGAGCGGGAGGGCGTATCAGACTCTTACTGACTAAAACCCACCCGTGTTCCTTCGGTTGCCCTGTTGCCGGGGGCCACGATGTCCCTATCGGTTTTCTGCGAACCCCCGACAGGCATTGGCCCTAGCGGATCCCGTCATTTCTGCTGACATCTCTTTGAGGCGCGCGTGGAACACAACGCGCCGTCGACCCGGGCTTGGTCCTTATCGGACGGCGAGCTACCCATTGCTCACCGCGCCTACGGTGGCCGGAAATCGGCTCGCGATTCCCGCCCCGGGCGTCTCCTCCTGCAGCGGTTAGGGGCGTGAGGGCGCGAACTTTGCCTCTACCTCACGCGTTCCGCCTCCTCCTTCGCGAGCATTACCGCTTCGCAGAAGGAGGTGACGGCCTGCCATTTCCTCTCGCTCCGTACCATGGCCTGAACCAGGGCCGGACGCGAGAGATCACCGCCGCCGTTGCAGCCGCCTTGGATTTACATTTTGACCTCACTATGGACTTAACTATTCGTAAGTTTATATAAAAAATTAAACGACAATAGTCCCTAAAACAATAGTCATACGATCTATCAATTCAAAAACGTCTCAAGCATAGTACCAACCTACCAACTACCTTGAACATACCAACCTGACGTTTGTAACAACGTTTTTCGAGATCAGAGAATGAATGAAATGAATTCACTGCCGCCTAACATTAGGGACCAAGATTTTGACACGTGACACATCAGTTGACTCGACGGGGTGTTTTGAATTCAGTCATGAAATTCAGGAATTTACATCAACTTTTGGCATTCGAATCAAAAATGTATAGTTAGCTGTCAAATTATAAGACGCTGGAGATCAGCGCCATCTGAAGTGAGCAAGTGGCAGTTTTTAACCCCATTTGAAAATTTGTCGTCATGACTGTCATTTTCATGGTTTTCGGGAGATAGTGCTGATATTGAATTAGATGGACATTCTGGATTTTAAGATGGCGGCTATTCCAAATAATAATAATATTGTAGATCAATTGTTATAGACATCAATTTCATGCCAATACATGCCAAAACTTGATAATCAAAATCCGTAAAAAAACGGACCTCTTAATTTCGTCAAGTTCGTCTGTCCGTGCGTCCGGATGTCATACAGTCATTTAACATGGAGACTATTTACACTCTATCGATGAAAATTTTGAAAAAGGTGTATTTTTTGCACTGTTAAACAATGGTGTAGTGAAATTACGATAAACATAATAGTGGGGGTGGCATTCTCCATACTTACATATAACCGAGAGATGAAAAAAATCTATGCATATAAAGCGTGTATTGTTGGATCTCATAATTAAAATGTTAAGATGTTTCTAAGTGACTTTGCTTTTGAAGTCAATAATTTTTGAGATACAGTTTATTTTCGGTTACAACCGCAGAATTAACTTTGTTTGTTATAGTTTTTTCGAGAAATACAAACTTATTTTTGCAGTCGATAAAATTGATACTATGCAATGTTTATGCGTAAATATTCATCCCAATTACGGAACCCTTCACTGTGCGTAGTCCGACATACACTTGGGCAGTTTTTTTTTAATTTCGTTTTGAAACTACCTCAAAAATAAACAATTTCTATTACTCGAGTAAGATTATCCTATTAAAAACAAATACTATCAAACTCATACAACTAAAGAAAAATGATTGTTGGTTTTATGAAACCACGGTAAAAGTGAAACTTTACACGGTCAGCTGCTGCGAACTATAGGCGCCGCCGTATTGGCCTTGGCTGCTCTGACGATAGCCTTTCACTTTATCCCTACTCCGCGGCCGACCGACACGTGACATGCAACACACAGACGAAAAAGTTTGAGACGATGTAATAAAAGTTTCAATTTAAAAATATAGACGTCATTTAAAAGTGTTTGCGGAATACCTACCTAATTTATATAATTAATTTAACATCATTCCCAAACAAAATTTTCTTAAGCCTACCTAAAAAATGTATACTAGGCATTCTATATCAGAAAGTATCAAAAATAAAATCCACAGTAAATAATTGTCCAATAAATTAAAAATAATTTTGAACAACGTTCCGAATTTAAATTCAAATAAATAGAAACAATTCGGCGCGAAATTCAATAAATGAGGTAAGTATCTATCCTCGTTCTATGTGTTGACTCGTTTTATATTGAATGTCCTAAAAACGATTAAACACTAGAAAAGTATAAATAATTATTTTAAACCATGTTTATTGTATTTAATGCTTAAAACAATTTAATTTTAATTTTCAAGTATAGATTTCAGACATTCGACATAATTATAAATTAATCGAGACAATCAAAATTGAAAAAAAAAAAAACGTTTGGCATAATCGTTTTCGCACATCATTACAATAAAAAAAAAAACAATGATCGACGATTTTTAACACAAATTGAGTAGTAGTAATGAATATTACGTGTTATTGAACATGTGTTCGTATAATAAGTAAAGATCTGGGCATTTTCTAGTTACTTATAATATTTTTAATCACATTTGTCACATTTAAAGTCGTATCAGATATGTGTATGTGTGTTAATTGTGAAAAGTTAAAATGTAAACACGCACGATTGGCGCGAATCTTCGACTTTTGATATCAAAAACTTCATTACTACTACTTATTTAACTTGAAAAATGGATGAATTCGTCAAATAATTAAATGTTGTAATAGTCGCTGTCCTTATGGTGGAGTTTGGATGTTCGCAATCCCCAATTTTTATGTTTTTTAGCCTCGACCTCGACTGTCATCAAAATGGCGATTATCGCATTTACAGACTTGAATTTTATAAAGGTAAATTAATAATCTTGCGCGCTAAATATGAAAGATTTAATGGCATAAACATTATTTTAGCCAACTCTCTTAATTAAAGATGAATAATCTCATTGGCAGCAGCATTTTCAGTGCTTCTATAGGAAGGTTTACTTTAACAAATAACACAACAATACCTAAATACCAAAAACATTTTATTTCTCATAGAATTTAAAACGGCTTCAGCTTCATTCTCATAACGTAGTCATGGTATGAAAGCAGCGTAGCCAGATTATTGTTTTGATCTATTATGGGTAAATCTTTTACACTCTAGGGTGGCTCTGTTTTTATCATCACTTGCTTGCCTATAAACATCTCTGGTAGCAGCCTCTCTCAGTAAGCATGACAAACTTTATCCAAATGTATACCTAACCTAGAAAGTAAGAAAATACTCTTATTGTTGTTTATTTACTTTTGTATAATAATTATATCACTCATAGTAATTCTGCCATTTTAAAAACACTAACCTGATGACTTCTGTGACTTGCAGTTGACATGCCACATACATAACATAATATGCTTAGATTTTGCTGAGCAAGTAATACTTGGGATAGAGTTGTAGATAATATAATCAATAATATCAAGTCTTGCAATAACACATGTCATCGTCATACCTGAAAAAGGTAAAAAAATTCAGTGTATTTACTTATCCTATATAATTACATCATACTATAGACATTTACAGCTGACGACGCGCGACGTACCCCTGACTGAACATAGGCCTTCTACTAATAGGCTGCTAAAATCAATGAGGTTATACAATACGACGGTGTTTATAAATATTTAGAGAACATAATAAACTTACCCAGAGCCATGGAAAGATAAGCAATAGTTCCTCTGGCTTCAATTTAAATTGACAGCATTAAATCGTAACGTAATATAAGTATAAAGTAAATACGGAAAAATAAATTCAAATCAACGTAAAACAAACAGCCAACAATGCCATTGATCTGACAGATTATTTTTGACAGTTTGACATTATGCATGGTGTCAGTGTTACCAGGTTTAATTATTTTGGTAATCGATTGACGAAATCGATTGGGTGATTATCAGTGATCGGAGTAGGTAGATTGATTTTACGTACTCGCATCATGAATAGTCATAGAAATCATAACATGGATAAGCCTTTTCTCCGGGATTTCATTTTGATACTTACGGGATTGAATCAAATATTGTTAAAGTAAGGATTTTTAAACTACTACATTAGAAATTTATAGAATGCGATAGATAAATATTTAAAATATATTATATTGTTTTATAGTATATCTATCCTTTTCTTGGAGTCCGATCACCTATATACTATTAAACAGACAGCAAAAGGGTTGAACATTTCTTATTCATATTGATGTATTCTTTATTCTACACATTACAACATTTGAAATTCCTTAAAAAATCTTAATAATTTCAAAATCCCGGAATCCCGGAGGCGTATCCATACTAATATACGTGCCAGTTCATTGACCTCAAATCAATCTACTTACTCTGATCACTGGTAGTTTATAAAATAACATTACTGCCTCGAAACACTTTTAAGTTGTTGAGTATATTCAGACCATATAATATTTTATTTATTGTAAAATCATAATTTTACAGTATTTGAGTATAATAAATAGCATTTAAAACATACTCGTGTAGTGGATACTCCACCTACTCCATGTGGGTTAGTATCGATATTTTCAATCGATTACAAATTATTTTATTGGATTAGTCTGTCATCTGGCAACATTCAGGTTAGGATTGAATGGCGGATGTAGTTCTTTAAGTATCAACAAAATAAATATTTATTAGGTTCTCTAATGCTAGAAGAAATAAATTTTCATAAAACGACTTGAAAAAAATACGACATAATTTTTGATAAATAAGCTTTGACACAGTATCATACCATGGGCCTGCTTTCGGGAAATCTCTTTTCAACTTTCTAGGTCACCCGGAAATGGGTTAAATGTTTTTGATGTCTAGTGACGGGTCGTTGATAAAAATGCCGATTTTTATACGTTAATATCTCAATAACCGTTTGAGTTTTATTTATGAAATTTGGAGTTCTAGTTAATCTAAGGGGTTTTTATAAATAAACCAAATTTCATGAGTCTATGTTACATAGATTTTGAGTTATTAAGGGGTCAAAAGTGGCTCCAAATGGTTCGTGTAATATAACACACTGCAGCCGTGTCTTGCCTAGTACTTGGCTCGACACGCTGCCGCGTGTCTAGATTCATCAAAGGTACATATCGGGGTGCGAGGGAGTCACAACAGCATCCTGAAAACTATGGCTGAAGATGTACGTGCACCTGTGTTGAGGCATTTCGTTCGACTGGTAGGTACAATATCTCCCTATTGGTTATCTTGACGGGGCGGGATGTCTCAGCACAGGGGCATTTGTGTATAGAATGTATGTTGTCACGGCGTGTTGCCACACCGAGCGCTGAGTGCAGACTCAGCGCTCGGTGTGGCAACACGCCGTGTTCGAGTTCGCAACAAGTCCATCGTCATCCTGAGGATGCCTCGTTGAGAGGTGAAACACGTCGATTTATTTCAGGAGTTTTTTACGGCTCTTTAGAAATAGCTAAGCGGAACAGGTTACTAAATATATCCACGTCTATTATATTTTATAATGGATTTCCGCAAGATCACGCCTGAATCAATTAACTATCCTTTGTAATTGTATTTAAGTACTAACAATAGTTTCTGAGTTTTGTATACTAACCTTTGGATCTAGTTGTCCCAAAATAATTTTGAATTTCAATATATCGATATACCTCCGTGTCTTGGAGGCAACGTTAACCCATTGGTCCAAATTTCATACAAATAACAATGTTATATGGTTAATGCAGTCGAGAAGTTCGGTTAGTCTAAGAGCTTATTTTTAATATCAGTACATATTTTTGTAACATCTGCGCCGCAACTAACGATGCTGTACAAATAGCAATGATTTGGTTGCAGAGGTCAGAAAGCCTTTTGGTGATTTTCTTGTGTGTAAAGTGACAACTTACAACTGGAGACGAGTATACGCGATTCAGCGCCGCCGATCAACTGGAGGCGAGTATAACCAATTCAGCGTCACTGACCCGAGCGTGACGGTTCAGTTTCGTTCACTGTCCGGAAAAACGCAAAGTGCGTCTAAAGAAGTTTTCACTTCACAATAGTACACACGGCTACACATCAAGCTATACATTTCCAGTATAATCTGATCTCGCATTGTATAGGATTTCCGTACAGTGCGAGGTCACCTTATACTGGAAATGTATAGCTTGATGTGTAGCCATGTGTACCTGGGCGACCGAGCTCTGCTCTAGTGAAAATAGATAATTCTCATTTAATAGTATAGGACAGTTCATACTAATCCATGCATAGTACCTACTTATTCCATGCTGCCATGATAGTAGGTACTTATGAATTCCATGCTGCCATGTCATTGTTCTAATGTCATTATTCTAAAGGCATTATTCTAAAGTCATTATTCTAGTGTCATTGTTCTAATGTCATTATTGTAATTTCATTATTCTAATGTCATTATTCTAATGTCATTATTCTAATGTCATTATTCCAATGTCATTATTCTAATGTCATTATTCTAATGTCATTATTAGTATGTCATTTTTTAATGTCATTATTCTCATGTCATTATTCATTACCTTGTTCTAAACATCGGGCGACCGAGCTCTGCTCGGGTGAAAATACGGAGAAAACAAATTTTCCCCGATATGAGACCCAGCTAGATCGATTTTTCGCCCCCGTTAACTCCTATTTTGCAACTTTAATCGATATCGTTAGAGCCGATTTCGAGAACGTTTATATACGTGCAAATATATATACCTACAACATACAAATATTGCTCGCTTAATAGTATAGGATAACAGGTTAGTAGACAATGGTGCCGATTCTCTTGTCACAAATGCCTCTAAACTAAACTAAAAATCACCAAAATTTAGTTTATTCCTGTCAAACGACGATTTCCCATTCTGAAATAGACTAAAATGACACAACTTAACTATATTTTAGTTTGACAGCACTAATATGGCACTGAGATATTAGTTTAGTGAAAATGGCAATTTTGCTATTCTGAATTTGACGTTTTTAACCTAAAATTTAGATTTTCTAACTAAATATGACTATTTTTAATCGCGACTAAAAACATGTGGAATAAAATTGGTTGTCATGAACTAAAATTCATACCAACACCTCGACTTCAGATGAAAAAACAGTACTGAATATTTTTTTTATTTTGCTTATATTTCGAAAACGGTGTGTCCAATCGCAAAAATAATGAAAATTTCGACACCCTTTAAATACCCTTAAACCCCTAACACTCTACATGTAGGTAATATTTTTTCTTATTTTCCATACAAAAAGTGAAAAATCCATATAAAACACGTCGAGGATGCCCCCCCTGCGCGCCTCCGGCTCTAAAAAGATTCACGTGGTTAGGTATCACGTGTGGAGTCGCGATTGTCAAATTTGATTTAGATGTGTCAAAATTATTTTTAAATTTAGAGAATTTATTTTGCAGAATAGTTTTGAGATTCTCATAGTCAAAAGTAAGGAATTTTAGTGATAGTTTAGTTAGTTTAGTTCGGTGTACAAGAGAATCGGCACCATTAACTAGGTACTGACAACCAAGCTTAGATGCTCCGAAATGTCTACCTACTGAATAATTCTACAGCCGTTCTCAAATTCACGTAACCCGACCATGACAATTACGGTTCTCTCCGTAGAAATCGGTTCTGTTCCGTACGTACGGAAAGACAAGTCATGTTGTTATTACATAAATATGAGGCCGTACGTCAACATCTATAAATGTGTGTAATGAGATCGTTATTAAAATAATGTGGGTTAAGAGGGATCGATGAAGCAATACTTATATCCGTATATATTTTTATTTCAGTACTAGGTTTTGCCCGCGGTCTTCGCCCGCGTTGAGGTCGAAAATTATCCCACGGAAACGTACTACTGGGATACAAGTATCCGATGTGTTAATCCAGGATATAAACTATCTATCATCAACTATCTAACATCCACACAAAATACAAAGTTTCACATTTATAATATTAATATTAAGTAGAAGTATAAATAGAAGAAAGAAGAAGAAATAGAAGGATGATTTCTGTGTTGGCATACGCTCCAATTACTCTATCAGTATGTTGAAAACGGAGGACGGTGGGCAAATTGGTAAGGGCTATGTCCAAAAAGCTTTAAGCAGACCTGTTCCTATGGAAAACTCTTCGGGACTCGTGAAGCCATCAGTAAAATATTGAAGATAAGCTTTTTCGTCAGTTTTACAAACATAAACATTACATGACGTCTTGTTTCCCCGAAGGGTTGGGCAAAGGTGTACCTACCTATGTTACACCCACATTTCACAAGTTATGTTTAAGTCCCATGTACCATCGGGGTAACGCATATCTAACCAATTTGAAAACAAAATCCCGTGCACACGACCCTTTTTTTTTCGTAGGTAAGCAATACTATAGCGGCCGAGCGCTGCAAGCAAGAATAGTCCTTACAGTGTACACATATGCATTTCTTCGATAGTATCATCAACCATGTCATGTCTGCCATCAACCGGGCACAAATCCAGACTCCGGGCACAGATTTATACAGATGAATCACTCCACAATATCATTTAAATAAAAAGAGACTCTTGCTACGACATAATAAAGTGCAATTCAGGTCGCACAGCGCTAATTACCTACAGTTATTAGCGCACGCGCGCACGTTTACTGTTTAGAAGTTGCGTCTCTTTCTATCGCGTAACTCTTATTATATCTTCTGACTACGTTACACTCACTGAATTGGCCCGACAAGACGGGCCCGCCGCGTACTTATAGCTTCATATCTAAAATGCGGAGTGAACCATTTGTTTTCGTCTGTGCTCCGGGCTGCTACTGAGAAATTTCAGATAGAAAAACCCAATAACAGACACAACAGACAGACAATCTTATGTGCACCTATAATCTGGTAAACCGTGACAAGCACTTCTTGCAATTAAGAAGTGCTTTAAAGACTATCAAATTGAAAAAGTCATATTTATACACTAGCTTCTGCCCGCGACTTCGTCCGCGTGGAATAGTTATTTTGGGCTAACGCTAACTTCGACTTTGACTTCGTTTACGTAGAAGGCGAAATTAAAAAAAAAAAAACTTGCAGACCCCAGCACTTCAAGCTACTACAATCTGTCAAATTTATTTAATAGATTTTCAACTTTATCACTGAAGTATAAGGTTCAAAGTTGATTGGGAAAATTTGACAGTTTCGGGTAGCTTGATGTGCTGGCGTCTGTACGTTAAGGAGATATTTTAGTTACCTACATCTTGCTTTTATCAGTAAGAGTGGAACTTTAAAACGTTAGGTAAAAGTACTGGGTCTTACAATCTTATATCACGATTCACGCCCTTCCCCCACATGACTGCCTTGCACATCATAAATGCGCGCGCAGTACTTGATCATTATTTTGCTGCGATGTTATTTTAAAACTGCGATATCTCCTAAGATATTCATTGAAATCGAATGATGTAAAGGGCAATTTTGTTTTAAATTAAATACTTGTGATGAATAACGTATTTATTTGGATAAGGATTAATATCATGTTTATAAAAACACCTTCGCAAATAATGCATTATTTTAGAACAAATTTGGTTAGCATAAAAAAGGTTATAGAGAGAGAGCCAACCTTAAAAGATAGACATATGCTGTCGCGGACTTTTTTTTAGAACTTTTAAAGGGAAATAATTCTGTCATACATGATTTTTGCGAAACTTTAACCGTTTACGCAGCGCACGCAGAGAAAGCACTCAAAAGGAAAAAAAAAACCCGATTTTGAAACATTCTTCATTGGTGCTCCGCTCTTATTGGCTTTAGCGTGATGATATATATAGCCTATAGCCTTCCTCGATAAATGGGCTATCTAACCGTGAAAGAATTTTTCAAATCGGATTAGTAGTTCCTGAGATTAGCGCGTTCAAGCAAGCAAACAAACAAACAAACAAACTCTTCAGCTTTATATATTAGTATAGATAGATATAGATAAACTCACCACGCTTTCTTCCCATAGCTCTAGGGACAAACTACAGAAACTATTTGTCATAAATCTCAACCAAACGCCTCAACTCATCATAAAAATTAATACTTATGAAACCTATGTCCGCATAGCTAACCTGAAATAATACAATTTTTATGCAGATGCCGAAAACATTAACGTACATTTGGGAAATGCAAATGCAGAAGTAATAAAACTTAGTAGTGTCGGAGATAATTCTTCAATAAATATGTAAATGATACATTTGAACATGCCCGGGCTTCTGCGAGGCACGAAATGCTGTTTTGGCAAACCCAAAGAGACCGTGGCGAGATAGGTGACACGTAATCTAAACAAGGTGAGTTTCTTACCGAACGGCTACAATATGAAAACCGAAGAAATATAGCTCAAATTTTTATGATAATTCTCTTGCCCTTATCTTAATATATCTTTTTTTCCCATACTTCTCTTTATCATGAGGAGGAGCTCGTGGCTAAGTAATAACAGCCACACGGGGCGATCCACCAGGTTAAGCTACGCTTGCCAGGGTTGGTCCGTGGATGGGTGACCATCTTTACATATCGAAACTTCTCCGTGCCTCGGAAAGCACGTTACGCCGTTGGTCCCGGCTGTCATTCGTGGATTTTTGACAGTCGTTATGGGTCATCAGAAGCCCATAAGTCTGACAACCAGTCTTACCAAGGGGTATCGTATTACCCAGTTACTGGGTTGTGGAGGTCAGATAGGCAGTCGCTCCATGTAAAATACTGGTATTCAGCTGCATCCGGTTAGACTGGAAGCCGACCCCAACATAGTTGGGAAAAGGCTAGACAGATTGACTTCTCTTCATCATCTATCTCCCAGCAGTCACCCCCTTTCTAGCCATATCATCTTTCACACAGTCCATCCATCGTTTCTTTGGTCTTCCCCTACTCTTCCAGCCATCCAAAAAGCTCAAATTTTCGATGACCGAATATGACTTGCTGGTTCAGAGTTCCAGTATTTGTAGATCATAAGTAAAAACCGTTAATAAAAAAAAAGTGGCACTCGGGAGTGCCGACAGAAGTGAAAACTTGAACAAGATCGCCTTGGTGGAAGAAAAATACTTGTATAGAAAAGGTCCGTAACGTTGCCTAAATAAAGAGAACACACGCGTTTACAAAAAAAAAAATACTTCCGAAACCTTTAAAGTACTAAAAATACTTGCATATAACATTGTTCCGTAACGTAATAAAAATAAAGAGCACAATCGCGTTTACAAAACCTTTAAAGTAAAATACTTGCATAGAACATTGATCCGTAACGTAACATAAATAAAGAGCATAATCGCGTTTACAAAAATGAGGTGTCGTCACAGTGTCGTAAAATCAATGGTTTAGTCCCATCTAAAAAATGCCCAACGCGCCTAAAGAAGTTATCACTTTAAAAACAGGACTTGTAATAATTTCAGTCGTCAATAATTTAAATAGCGGTGTAAGGTCAAAAAAGGCGACTTCTTCAATTGCGACTTCTATAGACCACCCAAGACATTTAGGTCATACGAACAGCTCTTATCATGGTCCATTTATTTAGTGCATGAGGAGTTACAGTAACCAAACCAATATTTTGATTCAAAAGAGTGTCCATAGAGTTTCTTGCCCGTTCTTCTCCATAGGTACCTACTAAGCTTTGGAATGGGCAACTAGCTTCATCTTTCTGACTGACAATTCAAATAATAATTTAACATAATAAAATTGGGGTTTACGATTTATGACGTATTAAAAAAAAAAACTACTTACTAGATCTCGTTCAAACCAATTTTTGATGGAAGTTTACATGGTAATGTACGTCATATATTTTTTTTAGTTTTATCATTCTCTTATTTTAGAAGTTACAGGGATTTTACCACTTTGGAAGTGTCTCTCGCGCAAACTATTCAGTTTAGAAAAAAATTATATTAGAAACCTCAATATCATTTTTGAAGACCTATCCATAGATACCCCACACGTATGGGTTTGATGAAAAAAAAAAAAATGAGTTTCAGTTCTAAGTGTGGGGAACCCCCAAAATTTATTGTTTTTTTTTTTTTCTATTTTTGTGTGAAAATCTTAATGCGGTTCACAGAATACATCTACTTACCAAGTTTCAACAGCATAGTTCTTATAGTTTCGGAAAAAAGTGGCTGTGACATACGGACGGACAGACAGACAGACATGAGGAATCCATAAGGGTTCCGTTTTTTGCCATTTGGCTACGGAACCCTAAGAAGTGCCTCTTAATTGATTTAATTGAAATAATTTCTTTGAGTTGAGTTTGAGTTACAATCTTCATAAATCAGACAAAGAACACAGATCATAACACAATCGTTACAAACAAGTTTTCAGTCAGATATCATAAAGCAAACAAATTAATTCTGCTACGTTGATTCCACCGATAAACAGCATTTATGAATTCAGAATTTATTCAGCTTAACGGAAAGCCAGTGCTCCTGAATTAAGCAGAGCATTACAGGACAAAAGCCGGTCATGATTATTTTGAATCTTAAGAGCTTTCCGTATAATAAGCTGGATATTATGAAAGGAATTGCATTTTCGTATTGCAGTGGACAGGTTGATATTCAAATGCAATTTACGGATTAAATGGGTTAGTGGAATCGTTAGGATGTGTCACTGAATGTCCTTCTTGGGAGTCCTTGCTTTAAAACATATATGTGAGGATATACAAGGTCATTGGTTTATACGTCGGCAATCCGTTAATTAAGGGGACGATAGCTGACTTTTAATGATTTTATACTGAAGATGACGTCTGAACGAGTAGTGTTAGTGATTTGAAAAAAAAAATATGTTAAATTATAGCATTTTCTTAATATTTTAATATAAGCATATTTTTGATTATGTTTATATTACATAGTGAAATTAATTTGTAAAGTTATGTCTAACACGGATAAAAAAACTGAGAATGACGCAAAATCCATCAAGCGTAATTTCTGATAACTTCACAATTTTAAAGATAATTAAATTACTGATCTTTTAGTATACGTGTTTTATTAAAATACTTTCTGTTTTACGTGTAATAAATTAATAATATGTCTAATTTGGGACAGCGCTCCTTGATGGGCGAGTCCTATTACTGGCTGGACGTACGACGCGTTGCGTGAGCTCAGTACAGAACACGCAAGCTAACCATTCAAGGTCACGGTCATATATCTGCGTCTTAAGGGGATGTAGGTCATTTGTAACCAAATGACGCCGATTGACTCCTATGCAAATGTCAACAATATTAGCGTAATTTGAAATTTTATATTTTTACATCATACATTTTAAAATATAAAATGTCAAATTACTCGAACATGGTTGACATTGGCATAGGAGTCATCGGGATAATTTGGTTGCAAATGGCCTCTCCTACATCTCCTTAACGGATTGCCGACGTGTAACCAATAACCCTGTATATCTTCACATATATGTTCTAAAGCGGGGACTCCCAAGGACATTCAGTGTTTTTATATCAGGGTTATTGGTTACATTTTACACTTATTTTTCATACATTAAAAAATGTAAAATGTTAAATTACTTGAAAATGGTTACGTATAACCATTAACCCTGTATATCAGGGTTATTGTGTACATTTTATATTTATACTTCAAACATTAAAAAAAAAATATTCGAAAATGGTTGACATTGGCATAGGGGTCATCAGGGGTAATTTGGTTGCAAATGACCTCTCCTACATCCCCTTAACAGATTGCCGACGTTTAACCAATAACCCTGTATATTGGTCTTATTATTCTCGTATTGGTGATGTCCTTCAAAAAGTTCCGATGATCTGAAACTTAGGTGAAGTGAACTGTCATTCCACCTGAAAGGATTGATACTATTGACAGCACACTTCACCTAAGTTTTGACGGTGAGATTATTACAGAATAGTTGTCCCCTAAAACAGTTACATGAACGTGGACGAAGCAAAAGGAGTATCTGTAGAAGAATCGAAGCACACACACGCGATCTTTAGTTTCTGCCTACCACCAAGGCAAAAAGTAACGTCAAATATATTTTTCCGGGATCACTTAAGTTTTGGCTAGCACGAGTTTTTGATATACATTAACGGTACAACTTTCGGTAAGTTGCTTAACATATTTACAGTAAATTGCATAAAAATCTTGTTAATAAATCAGCAACTTCCGAAAAGTTTCGTGCAAAAAAGTTTTGGTATACATATTTCGATGCTCACGGTGGTTAAAGATCAGAGTTAAGCTACAGTTTCCAAGAAGACGAATTTACTGACGAATGCAGTCACTGAAACGTTATTTAAGAAAGTAAGTTGGTATGTTTTCCTCATAGATGTATTATTATAATCAGTCGCGGTAATCATCAACGCGAGAGCAGTGGTGGCCCAGTGGTAACAGCCGCGACTTACGAGTTGTAGGTCGTAGTAAATTATTTCATCACCACTGCTCTCAAAACGGTGAAGGAAAACATCGTGAAGAAACCGGCATGTCCTAGAACCGAAAATTGGAAGACATGTGACATCTACCAACCCGCACTGGGCCCGCGTGATGGATTACGGCCCACTCCCTCTCACCGAGAGGAAGCCTGTGTCCCAAAAGTGGGAACATTATAGGCTGATGATGATGATGAATCAACGCGTTGATGTCTTTTACTCCACGGTGTCGGTAAAAGGTCGCGAAATCAATAGTTCAGTCCCATCTCAAAAATTCCCAATGCGCCTAAAGAAGTTTTCACTTAAAAAATTACATAATACAAAACATATTCGTTAGTATGAAACTGACAGGTGTCAAGAACGCATTGTCACAACAGCCGGAGTCTAATAAACATTCAATTTCTAACTAACTACTCTGTTACTTTGAGCCCCACACATAACTTGAATTACGTGTTAACACACAATTCCAATCAAGGGCTTTTAATCTAGAACTTTTAACAGAAAACCAATTAGTTTTGTTTGAGGCTAGAGCAAAGAGTGTCGGTAACTTTAGATATTTTTTATTCATGTAGGACCAACACAACTTTTATAAGAGAAATTGTAAGTAAATAACGTTGTCATCACCATGGTACACCACAGACTACCTGCAGTATTGTCTCTCCTTCTCCCTTAAGGTGAATCCAATCCGCAGTGTAGCCAGCGAAATTCAAATTTTCTTACGTTTTTTTTTAAAGCAAGGTTGTGTTAGGTTTTATCTTGATCAAAATATGATTCGCGATTATAACAGATATGTATTTTTATAGAATCAGAATCATTAATACATCTTTCTAAGTTAAATTTGTTCCATAAGAACTTTCCCATGAGAGATTTGTTCAATTTATGCACCGTATAAGCCTAAAATAAAGTTTTATTTAATTTTAATTAATGAGTGTAATGATTATCATTTTGTAAATACATATCTGTTATAGCCGCGAATCATAAATATTGATCAATATACAACCTGAGACTGACCTGCAACGGGCAAAAAACTAAAGAAAATGAATTTCGTGGAGTACCACTGCGGCTCCACCTTAATCTATCCAAAGATTGTCTTTAAAAAATATAGCCTTTAGCGATAAGACCTTCCATTGTTTTGGCCGTTGTAAAAATTCTACATTTATATCTGTAATTTTTATGGTGTACATAATTAAAGAGTTCCCAATCTTTTATCTATCTATTCTATTTCTATTTGGAGAAATTGTAAGATAATGCCATTATTGGGTGCAATAGTATGCTATCGATAGCATATCGGCAAACTTGTTGATCTGTTTTTATCTCTTCTTTTAACATTTTACTTGTATGCTGACAATTTGTGTTGTATGTATTTTACTTATGTTGAATAAATGATTATCATATCATATCATATTAGTAGCGAACAATATCAGTTGCCTAGCGATAGAAATGTTTTAATAAAGTTGTCAGAAACATTTTCGGATTCCGAGAAAAGCGTTACATCTCTTCAAATTGTAAAAATGAGAACGGCGTTTTCAATCTAAATATCGTTTAAAAGAAACACCGAAGAGTACTAAAAGGTCAAGGTCTTTTTCAAGGTCAGACGTTTCATAAAGGCTCAAATTATGTAAAGACAATGTAGGGTAATGCCTGGAATGGCAACGTACAAATCATTGATCGTTTAGCTCAGTCCCGGGGACTATACGATTTCGATTAGGCTTCAGTTTCCGTAAATTTTGAAGCCGAATTTGAGACTACGGGAATCTCTAGCGTCTAGATTTTTGAAGTGAAAACTTCTTTAGGCGCATTGGGCATTTTTGAGATAATTATAATAATTATTTATTTATTTAAAAAAAGTGTGGTACATACAGTCAGTTACAATAAATATAATTTACAATTTATGGATAACCAGAAAAGAGTAACAAATGACGGAATTGAATCTGGCGTCCTAGCTAGGTTACATAGTAATCTGTATTAAGGATCGCCAGCCCAGGTTCCCACAAAATGAGCAGAATTTAATTTAAAAAAAATGATGGGACTAAACAATTGATTTCGCGACACTGTGATGACACCAGCTTTGACCATTAAAAAGATATCAACGCGTTGATTACCGCGGTGCGTGGAGTAAAAGACATCAACGCGTTGATTACCGCGGTGCCGATTTTTTTCAAGTTTTCACTTCTGTCGGCACTCCCGAAGTGGTTTTTTTTAAGAATCGGATTTATAAATGTAAGACTGGTATTTGCCGGCATCTCCGCCCGCGTGGAGGTCGATTATCCCACGGAAACGTATTACTAGGATAAAAAATATCCTATGGCTTACTCAGGTCATGGTGTAACCGTGTGTCAAATTTCATCCAAATCTATTTAGCCGTTTAGGCGTGAAAAGTTAACAAACAAAGTTACTTTCGCATTTATAATATAAGTATGGATTTTATAAGCCAATTATCGGCCATAATACCTACGTAGTGATGTCATTCCACTCTTGCGGCCGGTATATGGCGGCACCGAAGTTTAACTAACCCGTAAGTTTTCGAAGAAAGCGGTGTTGACCTAAAACGTTCGCAAAATAACATGTCAAAGTCAAATAATTTATTTCAATTAGGCACATAAAGAGCTGGACTCCTTTAAGAAAGATTGGACCTTGGAAGCTCTAGACAGAGAGAGGTGGAAAGAGGGTAGGGAGGCCTTTGCCCAGCAGTGGGACAATAAAGGCTAAGAAAAAAGAAAAAAAGGCACATAAAAGGCACTTTTGGAAGTCAAAATTTACAAACAAAAAAAACTGTTTCAAGTCGCTCCATCCAAAATGTAGTTTTCGTACCTGTGGAGAGAAGAATGGGCAAGAAAATCCACCATGACCAATAGAGAGCTTTTTAGACACCATAATGCCAAACACCCACTGTTATTTTGATGATATCCTTAATTCTGCGACCTTTTATGACGAAACTGTTTTCCCAGCTTCAGGGAACGAAAACATTCTTCACACGTCATTGTCAGCAAAACATGTAACTTCAATCATAGGCTCAACACATCACACCGTGTAACACCCATCCCCTCTTACCATCTTCACCGACCACCAGCTGGGGATGGTCAACAATGCGTGTTATAAGATGCCGACGGCACAGAGACGGTTACATTTGTACGAGACACTTCGAGTAACACAGTATACACGTAAAAATGGATTACAAACTTGTGAGTAACGTTCCATGGTGGTGGTGATTCTATTTTTAAATTGTTTAGAAAAGTGTGTGTGGTGTTCATTTGTTTTTCAAGATGGCGGATTTTTGACAGTGTGAAAGTAAGTCTGTCAGTTTGTTTGATACGGTCTTTGTGACTAAACTGCTGAAGGGATTTTGATGAAATTTTGCGGAAAGGTAGCTTAGTAGCTGGTGAAGAATATAATGGTACCTTTCTTGCTGTTTGCTTTTGAGGTGTGGCGGATACAGGTATTCATTTAAATTCGTTCTAGTGTGTATATGCAAAGATAAATCATAATGCCTGTTCATGCAATAACAACTTGCAGTAAACCCGTGTAACTTTCATAAAGCTTTCATTCATAACTTTAGCGGAATGTAAATTTCTAGTAATTTTAAAGTAGTTTGTTCTCACGCGTTTTTGTGTTTGTTATTTTTCTGTATTTTCGCAAACAAAAGTACAAACTTTGCACTCAAACTTCAAAAGCATTTATTTATAAGTAAACGTTATAAAGTTAAGAGACATTTATGTCGTCACTAGCTGCGCCCCACGGTTTCACCTGCAGAAGTCTCGATCCCGTGGGAATATTGGTATAAAAAGTATCCTATGTGGTAATCCAGGTTATAAACTATCTGTGTAACAAATTTCATCCTAATTGGTCCAGCCGTTTGAGCGTGAAGAAAAGACAAACATACACACACACAAACTTTCGCCTTTATAATATTAGTGTGATGGAACGCAAATAAAGATATGAATTATGTTTCAACGTTAAAAAAACTCTTTAAATTGAAAATTCATAAATGCATGGTTAAGCAGTCGGTAATCACAACTTAAATTTAAAAGCAATGTTTATAATAATATTAATAATTTAATAATACACACCAAAATCTACACCATTACGAAAAACAACAGTTTTCCGACTTACTTCATTTTACCTAATCAAAATTAGATCACATAAAAAATATTATGCAAGATCTTTAACTAAATTATGACTGCTACAGTTAAATTGTATATCATTAAACATAACTGTTTTAAACTCGATTTAATATTACGAAGATGTGACGCAAGCGTTTCCCAGTTTCCGTGATCGGAGCAAAAACAAATAATTGTAGTTAAGTTGAAACTAATAACTGTACATTCCACTAACGGTAACGCTCCAGTGAAGGATATGCCTCGTTTTGTGAGAAAATTACTGGTTTTCACGCGAAAATTCTTGATTGAGTGTAAATAGTGAAATTAACTTAAGTACAGGTACTTGTTTACTTTTGTTATTCATTTATTTGGTATCTACTCATACAACAACTGCATGAATTTTATCACAAACAAGCATATAGCCGTGTTGAGTTTACGAGTTACATTTACGAATTAAAATTTTTCTATCGTCGACTATTTTATCGCTTACAATTCGTGCCATCAAAGATGAGACTTGACACACCACGTGGTGTGACTTGTGCAGTAGACGATTTATGGGTCTCTTTAGCGGTATAAGGTCCGCACCCCGGGGCGTCATCGGGGCGGCGAAATCGCGCGGGATTCGCGGTCCAGTCTCATCTTTCGTAGCGCGTATTGTACCATCAGGTGAGATAGTAGCCAAAGGCGAACCTATCAAGAATTTAAAAAACAAAAAAAAACAACCGACTTCGAAAAAAAAACACTACAAAGTGAAAAATAACTTTAATTTCGGAAGTCGGTGTCTTTGGTTTTGAATTTACGTTTTTTGCCACCAACTTCCGAAATTAAAGTTATTTTTCACTTAGTAGTGTTTTTTTTAGAAGTCGGTTGTTTGTTTTTTTTTTTTGTTAAAAAAAAGTATTTTTTTACTTTTTAGTTGTGGTATTTACCCCCACACAAATTCGAATATCACTACCTGCTATGTACATAACAGTGAGAGGAACTTAACATATCATCCACATACTAAGTGGGAAAAAATACGTATTATTGAAGCTAACTCAAACACCATCCAAAATCTCCGTTCACCCAGTAGAAAATTCTGAGGAAACAAACATTTAAAAAAAAAATACAGCCGAACTGGGAACCTCCTCCTTTTTTTGAAGTCGGTTAAAAAAATATGGATCCAAAGGGAGTCTTACTTCATTGGCGTCTCTTTCTGCAAATGAAGCATCAAATTGCAATTGGGCATCGAGGTATTGAAATTTCACAAGGGCCCTTTTTTTATACGCAACTGGGAAACTCTTTGCCTGCATATCACCTGATGGTAAGTGATGATCAGGCTGAAGGTGGAAGCGAGCTTCACCCGGAATCCTCAACCACAGAGAACTGGCTATCTTACCTCTAACTGCCGAAACACAACAAAGCTGTTAACATTGTTGTTATGGCGCCAGACTTAGATAAGATGGTGGTAGCCAGCTAGACGGACTTACAAACCCTACCACCAGCCAAACCGAGCAGAATTTTTTGTCCGCACTGGGAATAGAACCCGGAACCTCTGGGTCTGAGACAGGTGGTCTAACCACTAGACCACAAAGGTGGTTAAAATAAAGCCCTTATGCTCCATAGATTTAGGTAGTTAAAAAAAGGTAAACAAATCGTAAAAAGGGTTTTTATAGAGGACACTTTCTTGTTTAAAAATACGATTAAACCAAATTAAATTTATTTATTGTTTTTTAATGTTTTACTATAGTTTCCTCTTTTATTAATGTATGATAAACTTTATCGTTTATTCTTAAACTACTTTTTGTAGATGTAACTGCTTGAGCACAATTTTTTTGTTAGATTTATAATATTTTGTAATCTGTCTATTGTAAAGAGTCCAATTTCTAAACGTCAACGAAATATAACGTTGCTAAATTGAAGAGTTCAACTGTGACGTAGCATAACAACTGAAGTGATAGGTATTACGTTTAGTCGGTTACTTGACAGCTGTCTCGTCACGTGGTATTTTTTGTTTACCTTTATTTAACTACCTAAACCTATGGAGTATAAATAACTGGAAAGATTATAAATACCATACCATTTCAACATCATTAAAAACTCCCCTAACACAATAAATCATAAGCACAGCTACCATAAAAACTTTTTACAAAAAGAAACAACCGACTTCCAAAAAAAAACACTACAAAGTGAAAAATAACTTTAATTTCGGAAGTCGGTGTCTTGGGTTTTGTATTTTCGTTTTTTGCCACCGACTTCCGAAATTAAAGTTATTTTTCACTTTGTAGTGTTTTTTTTTGGAAGTCGGTTGTTTTTTTTTTGTAAAAAGTTTTTATTTTTCACTTTTTAGTCGTGGTACCTACCCCACACACATTCGAATACCACTACCTGCTACCAGTGACAGGAACTTATCATATCATCTACATACTAAGTGGGAAATAAATACGTATTTTGTAGCTAACTCAAAAACTACCCAAGCAAAGTTAATAAAATTTATATGGGACCAATTTGAGAGCATACCCTTTCAAACAAAAAAAGAATTTTCAAAATCGGTCCACAAATGACGGAGAAATCGGCCGACATACATAAAAAAACATACGCTACGAACATATAACCTCCTCCTTTTTGGAAGTCGGTTAAAAATTACTAACTCGATTATACATAAGACAATGATTAATTATACCCAAGATTTTCAGTCAACTTCAAGCAGTTTCTTTTTCATCCTAGTGCCTAGTTAGGCTATGATTAAGACTTAACCTACACAGGAAATAAAACAATGACAACTAAGAAAATATTGGTCAATTGCTAGCCAAGCTTTTAACCTATTTTTCTTTGATTAACTCTCAATTTCCGCAAGAGTTTTCTTTCATTTCCGAGCTTGGTAGAAACTATTTACTCGAATAAAAATGTATTTTTATTTCTTCACTATTTTCTGCCCGCGACTTCGTCCGCATGTGAGATCACTTGCTACATCAAAATATCCTAAGTCATAATGGTTTTCTGGGATCTAGACGAGCATTAATCTTATACTGAATTCTCTTATATTTGAAGTCGGTTCAAAACATATTTTTGTTTCTGTTAAGAACTAACACTTTCAGAATCTGATTGATCGAAGGATCTGACAATTTAGTTGTTCACATACACATAAAACGCACGCCTTCTTCCAATGGGGTTAGACAGAAACTCCAAAACACCACCTGCTACGAACCTTACATAACAACCTACCTAGCCTTTTCCCAACTATGTTGGGGTCGGCTTCCAGTCTAATCGTATGCAGCTGAATACCAGTATTTTACATGGAGCGACTACCTATCTGACGTCCACAACCCAGTAACGATTAATACGATACCCCTTGGTAAGACTTTTTGGCTTCTGACGACCCGTAACGTCTGTCAAAGATACACGAATGACAGCCGGGACCAACGACTTAACGTGCTTTCCGAGGCACGGAGGAGTCTCGGTATGTAAAGATGGTCACCCATTCACGAACCAACCCCAGTAAGTGTAGCTTAACCTGAGGGATCGACCCGTGCGGCAGTATTACTTAGCCACGAGCTCCACTTAGCTACGAACCCTACATACTGTTTTTCTTTCTCTATTTCTAACTCTCTTCTACTTTGGTATTCCACTACTGCACTGTACGGATATTCTTTCTGGGTTCTTCCAATATTCGGTACTCTATCCTCAACTCATTAAGTCCTGGTAACTCGGAATTACCAACAAGTGTCAGCGCCGTCAGTATAAATCGCATATTCTACCGAGCACCGTCTGTCCTTCCTGAACGCCTTCCGTCATATTAACATTAATTCAATGAGCGCTAATTTGCGCATATTTTCAGACTGTTCAGTAAGTAGGCTCATTAAAGTCTCTTCAGTCATACTGATACCTTCCTTATGTCGGTAGTATACTATCCATGTATAGGAGGAATTCTATTTTTACTAGCCTTATGCTCGATGGTCTTTATCGGCAAAATTGAGTTAGTCCTCACTTTCGTTATACAGTGTGAGTCTTCATAATGTGCACATATCGAAATGAGGGAGTCTATGCTTAATTTTATCGACGGAAAAAATGGTAATTTTTTTTTTTAGTTTAAAAAAAAAAAAAAAATTTTACAAAAAAATTTTTTTTTAAAAAATTTTTTTTTGCTCTCTTTTTATTATTATCTTATTTATAAATTTTACAATTAAAAATTGAAGAAAAAAATACAGATTTTTACTAAAAAAACATGTTTATTTTCAATTGAGGGTAGTTTTTTTCTCAATTTTAATTTTATGTGGACGGCTACTTACTTTCAATCATTATGGAGTTTGTTTCATCGCGATAGCTGATTCAGTTTAAAAGTTACACAGTTTTGTTACAATTTTTTTTTAATTTCATAAAAAGTATAAAAAACAATATTTAGATTTTTTAAATATTTTTTCTGTCGTTAAAATTAAGCATAGATTTCCTCATTTCGATATGTGCACATTATGAAGACTCACACTGTATAAGGAACCCTTTTGCAAAATTTAATGCTTCTAGACCCAGCGGTTTGGGTTGTGCGGTGTCTGTCACTGAATTAAGTAGATCGACTTCTGAGAAGAAAAATATCTTCCTATACATCAAGTGCCGAGCATTAACACGACATTTGGATATTGTTATGTATCTAGACAACACTACATTTAATTTTTCACACATTTTCTTTACCACTGGACTAAAAAACAATGAGGTGTGGATTGCTTTATCAATTACTGGAAAATGTTATGGGATTTTTCTTTGATCTAACATTTTGCTCAATCGCGTCACCAGTCTATAACGTATGCTCAAGACAAACCATAGTTCTCTCACCTCTATATCAACACATCTAAGATGAATAATCTGTGAAGAAAAGTAAAAGGATGCAGATCACACCAGTAGCGTCGACATCTTACAATGTATAAGTGAAAATATTGCGTGTGAGCGGTACCGATATGCCACTGCACGCGACGACACGTGGTCGGGTATGTCAGTCTGATTCGTGCTTCAGAAATCATCACCTATTCAATAATTATCCTCACAGAGACAGTAGTAGGGGCTTCCATTCATTAGATAGACGGAATTTAAAAACTTCTGCCGCAAATCGTATAGCTAAATGAATGTAAGACGGAAAATTTTGCAGTGACCAATCGTTCATTGCCGTTTTCTATCAAATAGGTACGAATCGTGTAAGATGATGGTGGTTTCGATTTACTCTTGAGATTATTAATACACATAAACTCACGCTTTCTTCCAATGGGGGTAGGTTGAAACTACAGAATGCCACCTGCTACGATCCTAACATATACTTCGTTTACGTTCATACATCTGGTCATACACGCATGCCGGTTGCGAGTACTACACACCTGACCTTTCTGAAGAACATCACCAATAAGGTCACTATTCTCACAGGTAATTAACAGTCAATCAAAACTGTTAATTACCTGTGAGATTTAATCTAACTTTTTAATAACTTACCTGAACTTACTAATGGATGTCAATAACACATGAGCGATCGGCATTTAATACTATAATACGAAATTGGGTCATAATTTTAGTATGGCTAATATCTTTTCTGAAAAAGAAACTGAAAAAATATAAAAACGACTGTTGCTTTCACTGTCTCAAGTTACACCCTTTCTCAAACAATTGAATAAATTTTTCCTGACGTTTTCAAGTAACCGTGAAAAAACATCAACTTGTTAAGATCAGACGGAAAGTACAAAATTCCAGTAGGCGTTAAATGTCACCTTTTCATCCCTTTAAAATAAAATAAAAGCTTTAAAATGTACTGCTAAGTCGAAAAACTTTCTACAAGTCACGATACTTAAATAGCTGTCAGCCACGCTACTTTAGGCTGACTAACTAATATTTTTTACCACAGTATATACTATTATAATACATAGAAGCTACTAGCTACATAGCTCAGCCTAATATTCAATACTCAATACTCAATACGTTTATTGCATTCCACAATGTGAACTTAGGTGGTAGGTACATAAAGAAATACATTCGTTTTGGAGCATTGTGGGCCCTGTCGGGCATAACAACATAAAAATTAGGAGGAGGGCTATTATAGATATTTGTTAACAATTTTAATATTAATCTACACTTTCGTTTTGTGTAGGTAGGTAGGCTGATAACTAATTGTGTACATATAATTTTTACCACTCATATATTGGATTTAAACATTAATATTTATTTAAATTATACATATATTATTATTATCATTGGTAATTATAAATAAATTATTATTGCGTTTTTTTTTTTTTGATATTATTGTTTATTTATTAAATTTATCATTTAAATATTCATGTACATTATAATAACATTTACAGATTAGAAATTGTTTTAATTTATTTATAAAGATATTAAATTTTTGTTCATTTTTAATTTCTTGTGGCTAAGTAATAACAGCCGCACGGGTCGATCGATCAGGTTAAGCTACGCTTGCCGCGGTTGGTCCGTGGATGGGTGACCATCTTTACATACCAAGTCCCCTCCGTGCCTCGGAAAGCACGTTAAGCTGTTGGTCCCGGCTGTCATTTGTAGATCTTTGACAGTCGTTACGGGTAGTTAGAAGCCCAAAAAGTCTGACAACCAGTCTTACCAAGGGGTATCGTGTTACCTAGTCACTAGGTTGTGGAGGTCAGATAGGCAGTCGCTCCATGTAAAATACTGGTATTCAGCTGCATCCGGTTAGACTGGAAGCCGACCCCAACATAGTTGGGAAAAGGCTAGGCAGATGATGATGTTCATTTTTAATTTCATCAGGTAGCTTATTATATATTTTAACTGACATTACTAAAGTGCTTGTGGAGTGAATTTTTAGCTTTGAACCTGGTTGGTTTAGTCTGTTTTTGTGTCGTAGTGTGTAGCGAGTATGTATGTTTTCGCGTGTAGTAAAGAGTTTTTGATTATTTCTAACAAATTTGCACATTTCCAAGATATATATGCAAGGTAGGGTTAGAAGTTTATGTTCTTGGAAATGGGGTTTGCAGCTGTCTGTGTTATCTATGTTAACTAGTATTCTAATCAGTCGTTTTTGTAGTATGAATAGTGTTGATGCGTCTGTACTATTTCCCCATAATACAGTGTGAGTCTTCATAATGTGCACATATCGAAATGAGGGAGTCTATGCTTAATTTTATCGACGGAAAAAATGGTAATTTTTTTTTTTAGTTAAAAAAAGAAAAAAAAATTTTACAAAAAAAATTTTTTTTTTTAAATTTTTTTTTGCTCTCTTTTTATTATTATCTTATTTATAAATTTTACAATTAAAAATTGAAGAAAAAAATACAGATTTTTACTAAAAAAACATGTTTATTTTCAATTGAGGGTAGTTTTTTTCTAAATTTTAATTTTATGTGGACGGCTACTTACTTTCAATCATTATGGAGTTTGTTTCATCGCGATAGCTGATTCAGTTTAAAAGTTACACAGTTTTGTTACAATTTTTTTTTAATTTCATAAAAAGTATAAAAAACAATATTTAGATTTTTTAAATATTTTTTCTGTCGTTAAAATTAAGCATAGATTTCCTCATTTCGATATGTGCACATTATGAAGACTCACACTGTATTACGCCGTAGTTTAACCATGCGTATGCATAGGCATAATACGTAACCAGAGCAGTGGAGAGATTTGTGGATTTTTTTATTTCACGGAGGGCATAGGAAAATTTTGATAGCTTTGATCTGATTTTTTTAATATGTGATTTCCAATTTAAATGTGTATCTATGGATTCCAACTGCTGATGCGGCCTCCTCTCTGTGAGAGGGAGTGGGCCCAGTGCGGAATGGTGGATTTCACATGCTTTCGAAATACAGGGTGTAAACAACATCAACGCGCAAACTGTAACCATGAAATCAGTCCATGATCAGTACACCCACCAGCGTTGAAATTTTTAACCGACTTCAAAAAAAGGAGAAGGTTCTCAATTCGACTGTATTTTTTTTTTACTGTTTGTTACTTCATAATCATAACTTTCGACTTTGATGATTCTTTTTTTATTTGAAAGCTGGTGCTTCCCGTGTGGTCCCATTTCAATTTGGTCCAGTTCTGGCAATGGCGTCCATGAGAAAATCGTATAAGTCTTAAATTTGCATTAAGTATGTGCACGACAAATGGACGAATAACTCAATATCACGCAAACCGATTTCGAAGATTCTTTTTTTAACAGTCTTCCAAGTACCACAGCAAAAAAGCGAAAAATAAAAACAACCGACTTCCAAAAAAAACACTACAATGTGAAAAATAACTTTAATTTCGGAAGTCGGTGGCAAAAAACGAAAATTCAAAACTAAAACCACCTACTTCCGAAATTACAGTCATTTTTGAATTTGTAGTGTTTTTTTTTTCTGGTCATTTATTTTAAAAAACGTGCTGTTCCATAATGTCTAGGTACTCTGGGTCTAGAACCATGAGCTGAATTTATGATAACAGTTTTAACGTCGATGAAGAAATATGGACGGATCTTTGATAGTCTCGGTGTAAGGGAACCAAGCATTTCAAAGATCTGTCCACATTTCTTGCTACGTCGAAAACGACACATGTGATAAAACGCACGTTACTAATATAGGAAGTGTTACATCCGCAAATAGCGTGGCAATCAGTAATTATGACAGCTGGACAAAAAATATCGCATGACCAGCCGCGTTCGAACGAAGAAGGAACAGATTTGCAAGTCATAATAATGACCGAGTTCTAATGAATTTATTGGATACCCGTATGTAGTTATAGTTCCGGAGTTAGAGATAAAAGGAACGTAAATAAATACAACGGCGCAGGGTAGCCTTTACCAGGAGTGATCATCGTATTAGAGGTTCAAGACCCTCAATATCATTAGGATTGTGCATATAGCAATTCGTCGTGGACTTGGTACGACAGGCGCCACGCAACCATCGATGTGATCATTTCTGAGTCACCAGCCAGTGTCACTCTTATCAGACTTCGTAACAAAAACCAGACGGCGCCACTTGCTACTTTCGGTTCCCTACAAAATGGTTGAGCTGGATGGTACTGATCCACGCGTCATGTTCGTGAACGGGCGCCGTTAGTTGAGACTGGTCATCTCTTATCTGCCAGGGCTTATTTTTAATCTTATATTTTCAATTGCTTTGATTATTTTTTGTACATTGTTCTCACATATAGAAACAACCAGAATAATGTACCCAGAATTTTGTAATATCTATATTTAAAAGAGTGGCCTTGGAGTTTCTTGCCCGTTCTTCTCCATAGAGATCTACGTTTTGGAATGGGCAACTAGCTTCAACTTTCTAACTGACCGATTCTTTGACAGTTCAAAAGTGCCTATAAATGGTTTAATTGAATGCTTTGAGTTTGAGTTTACTATCAAATAAAAAGGGCTTTTGAAATGACCCTGGAACGGATGAACGGAAAGGCAATAGGAGAAGGCAAGTCTCACGAATTTTATCGAAACTTGATCTGTCACTAAAATATGTCAAGGAAAGCTTTTGGCGTATAATGCTGTTCGTTTTAAAAGCCTATAGGAGACGCCCTTTTTCAATCGTTGAATAATGGCGCCCGACACAATTGACGAAGGATTTTTTTTGTCTCTTCAAAAACCAACTTTCATAGCTTCTGCACTGTTTCAATACGTTGATAAATCCTCTTATACTCAAAGTGAACTTGACGTTACACTACAAAGATGTCGACCCTCGTTGACTGGATTACCTTTGAAGCTGAGCCTGTGATACAACGGTATATAGTTCCGCGAAATTGACGCAATATGGCAATGCTTGGAAAGACCAATGTTGCTGCACAAAACTATCACATAACATCACGCCTGCTTTCCAAGAAGATTAGGCTGAGGTGTTAAATATACTCACATTTTGCCAGTTATGTTAAAGCCCATGTAATAGGGGGTGAGCTTTGCCAAAAACTGTTTAGACGTTCAAACTACGGGCTGTTACTGAAGAATTCCAGATCTCCTTTTACTTTTACAAGCTTTTTTTGCCGAAGTGGTCTTGGTTTTCCATCATAAAATATCAAAACAATTCAGTGAACTTAACTATTTATCTATCAGCCTGTAACATCCCACTGCTGGGCAAAGTTTCCTTGATTCCCAAACCTGCACAGTATAACGCTAATCTTCATTCTTTATTAAACTAGTTCAACGAATTTTACTACGAGAAAATATAAACTTAACCCCATTCTACACATGCAAACCTTCCACATCATTTGAAAGGGTAAACCTATTCTTAGCGTCGAAGAATCACAAACCACTGATGTGAACTGACCGCAATAACCACGCGCTAAGCGAAAGCGCGATACTTAGCGCGCTAATTAGCGGCAATGACTCGCGAAAAACGTTGTAACACACAAATAACAAACGCTTTCGATGACGTATTGTGTAACTAAGTCTTGTTTGATTATGTTATTTAATTTACGTTACGTTATTGTTCAGAGAGCTTTCTCGGACGTAAATATGTAATGCCGGTTGGATTTGAGTTTAACAGGCATACGGGGTAACGATGAATCGGCAAGTTTAATTTTGTTTATTCGTATAGAAACTTTCGACTATTCAAAAACAGTCCGGTTCCCAGATCGGGCAGTATTATTGGGTTTTTCCATCAGGAATTTCTCAGTAGCAGCCCGGAGTCTGGATTTGTGCCCATAACTGGCGGAATGTGGGTGTACTATAGGTGTACCGCTGCCTAACCCTTCGGGGTATACAGGCGTGATGTTAATTGATTGGTTAACGAAAATTCAATAATACATAATTGAGCTGAGCAGCATCGTTAAGCCACATAAGCCTAACTCAGATTGGCTTTAAATATTTAACCAAATTGCTTAATTACTTTACAATTCTATAGCATTTTTAACTTTAAACTAACTTTTACACTATTACCATTAATTTACATACAGTTTTACATTTAATTTTTATTGATACACAAGCCGAGTGTCCGCTTTATTAATAGGATTTTCCATCAGCAAAAATGACGAACTTCGATACAAACTTTCAACCCCCATTTAACCCCTTTAGGGGGTGAATTTTCAAAAATCCTTCCGTATTGCTTTCGCTATATAAAAAACTCTTGTGCAAAATTTAATAATTTTAGACCCAACGGTTTAGAGGTGCACAATTCCAATATCCAGCGAGATCTTTCCCTCTATACCTATTCTAAGTCTATGAACGCACATGATCTGCTTCAATACTGTCATCTCATGTCTCAAAGGGGATTATTGGCTCTCATATCGAGTTCCTAACAGTACCTTTGTGAAATGTATTCCGGGAACAACAATATTCTAATAAAGGAAAGCTTTTAGACCTCGCGGAAAAATTGCGAATTATGCGATAAAAATTTCGTTAGCTTTATAAGACAAAATTGGGTCAGCGGTTTAATTTTGTTAACTTTGTAATCAACATAGCTTTTTGATAGTTACTTGCCAATTAATACGTCTAAAGATAAAAAAGAGCTTACAAAAAAAAAACGACTTCAAAATACAATGCAAAGGCCTCCCTTTCTCCTTTCCACTCATCTCTGCCTTGAGCTAGAGTCTACTCTCTAAGTCCGTCAAGATACAGGCCCGTCCGAAAGTAGATGATCCGTCAAAACCGTGTATTTCTTCTCGTAAAACTGTCCGTGTATCTGTCCGCTGCGGTCGGCAGCCTGTAGCGCTTTGTGAGTGTACTGGTGCACGGATATTTCTACATAGCTAGCTAAAAACAGGTTTTTGCAGGGACAGTTCTTGTTGTTTTCGTATGTTTTTTTTTTCTGTTTTTGTAATATATTTGTTTACGTGCTTTTTTATTTATTTAGTTTTTAAGTACATAAATTATGTATTAGGTATGTTGAAACTGTTTGTACTCCCCGTCACTTGTCCTTTTAAGTGTTCATTAGAAAACCAGCGTCAGACAACATCTGTCTGAAATGAACCTTTTTGGCGCAGCCGTGAGGCACACACTATTGTTGTTAAAACATTATTTTCACTTTTTCATTTTGTTATTTATATTTTGTATTTCACGAACTGTGTCTAAATAAATGATTTTTTCTTTCTTTCTTTGTTATCCGTCAAAAATATTCGGCCGGGCAAAGATACATCGGACGTAGGGACAACTGTCATTCGTGTTGTAATTCATTGTTAGTTTAGGCTTCGAACTAATGTTATGTCTGTAAGTGATACGGGGCAGGTGGTCTACTCGCGAAGCGATATCGGTTGTTTCTCGTCAAAGTTATGGGTGTGGCATAAACCGTATCAACCACGGACATAATATATAATGCTCCAAACTGGAGCCCGAAATAAGATTGAATGACAACAAGATTTGACAGTTGTGCTTACTCGCGATGTGTTTTGACCCGTTCGAAAAATTTATTTTGTCACTTGCTTTGACGGATCATCTACTTTTGGACGGGCCCGTATCTTCGTTGACGAACACAGAGAGTAGACGCACTAGAACTTCGACCGAAACTACTGACTTCGTGCTTAAGGAGTAGAGCTCCCTAGTGTGGACCAATCCTCTGTCAGTAGGCATCAAGCTCGTCCCGCCGACTTCTCCTGGGTCTGCCTCAATGTCGCAGGACGTTTTCTGGGACCTACATTGTGGTAGATTTGGCCCACGAACAAACTAGTTAACAGTTTCTTAATAACAATCAACGAATCGTTAATATTTGAACAAGAGAATCGATAAACTAGAAACGAACGTCGTTAACGTTACATAAGATAACAAACGTTCAATAATAGTAAAACTAAGTTTAAGTTAGAGAAGTGTCAGTTCTGTTACGCTTACTAGAAAGCAAGTAGGTCGACATTTTAATAAGCCCCTGCAGTTCTATCAAAGACGGGTAGGGATCATACTGATTGAAAATGTTCTTCAGATAATTCTTTATGATAGAAAATTGCATAGAAACCCTGTGCGCCGTTATCAATTCAAAATGGAGGAGAAAATGAGGGCACGACTTATTGCTGTCTAATAATTTATGATGTAAGGAATCCATACTACATTTTTAATATTTGGCAGACAGGTAGACCATGACCTTTTTTTTTTTGGGTGGGAAATTTTCAAATAACTTCTCCCGCTCTGGGTGGAGCGGGAGGGCGTGTCAGACTCTTACTGACTAAAACCCACCCGTGTTCCTTTAGTTGCCATGTTGCCGGGGGGTCACGATTACCCTTTCGGTATTCTTCGCAACCCCGGCCCTAGCGGACCCCGTCAATTCTGCTGGGTGGTAGACCATGACCTGGATTAAGACATCTAGGATACTTCATATCCTGGTAGTACGTTCCCGTGGGATAATTTTCGAACTCCAGGCGGGCGAAATCGCGAACAAAACCCAGTTGGAAGGAAAGGGAAAACCAAGTTCATTTAGCGATAGCTGTATTTTCAATCTGGAGAGTGATTTTAAACAGAATATTTAAAGTTCTCGTCTTAAATCTGTTCAATTTCTTCTAAAGTTAGTAATATTTTAATATAGGTAGTCTTTGTCTAACAGAATCAGGCCTTCTGTGCGACTTTCTCGTAAATATTTATTCAAGATTTAGTATTTTCAAGCTTTGTACATCTAAATCTCGACAAAGCCTACCATATTTTATTTCGGGACATGAACGGTGAAGTACAGATAAAAGTCATATAACCTGAAACCCTTTTATGAATATCTGTTCAAACGTTTGTGGGTGATGGATTAACCAATACGTAAACATCGTAAAACCTTTCGCTTTGATACTATCGGGATATATTTGAAGGACATTTTGGGCATCTGCTACATTGGATAATCGTAACAAATTGTAACTGTATCATCATTACAATTGAAGTGAAAATTTATTTAGACGCATTGGGCATTTTTGAGATGGGAAAAAACTTGAACTCGCGACACCTTATAGTCCGTGCAATCCACGACGACGCGCCCCACTCCGCGATGACTGTACTGTAAGCTGAAATCTAGTACGGCGTGGAGCGGAGTGGGGCGCGTCTTCGTGGATTGCGCGGACTATACCGACACCTCATTTTTGTAAACGCGATTGTGCTCTCTAATTTATATTACGTTACGGATCAATGTTCTGTGCAAGTATTTTTACTTTAAAAGTTTTGGAAGTATTTTTTTTTCAAGTTTTCACTTCTGTCGGCACTCCCGGAGTGCCATTTTTTTTTTCATCGTTCTCTTGCTCTTATTCCAATTTATTAAGTGGTCGGCGCAACATTTGTCTTCTTCCATACTTCTCTATTAGTCGTGATCTCGGTAGTCCCCCCCTTTCTATCCATATCATCTTTCACACAGTACATCCATCGTTTCTTTGGTCTTCCCCTACTCATATAGCCCTCTACATTCATCCTCAAAACTTTCCTTACGACATCTGCCACACTGGAAACCAAATCATAATACACATTCTAACTCCATTTAGTTAATTCTTCATTTTGAATGGCCCATTGATTTCTTTCCATAAATTATATTTTGTCTTTCTTATGTCAGATATCTTATTTCCTGTCATTGATCGCCGTAATCTAAAAGCCTATTTTATTAATTCTGTCGTCAGCAGTTCCAATAATGTCAGCTTTTGATTGAGTGTTGTTACTAAGTAATAACACATCCTATGATTTGAGATTCGGTCCGACAATAATGACGATTCTTGCAAAAACGTTTTTTTTTTATGTTGGGCATCTCGTAGTTGATCTCTGAGATCATGACTACTTAACCGGGCTTTCCTGTGGGTGCCTTAAGCTGCTACACTTAAAACCTCCAGCCAGGGGTAATTCAACTATGCTAATTAAAACTAGGTGAACGCTCGCTAAGGGCACGCCCTGTGGGGTACGAACCTCGGCTTAGGGCGTCAACCGGAGGGAGGACATCAAGGATGGGACGGGCTGGTGCAAAAAGTAAAGCAATACTATCTAAAACAAAAATGTCTATCTAAACCTTATTTGTCTGATCTGAGATCTAAACTAATAGTGTAAAGAGAAAAGATTTGATTTTTTCTGTTTGTTTGATAGGCTTTCACGCTTAAACGGCTGAATGGATTTGAATGAAATTTGGCACATGAGTAGACCATTACCTGGATTAGGACATAGGATACTTTTAATCCCGATATTCCCACGGGATCGAGACATATGCGGGTGAAACCGCGGGGCGCAGCTAATTTGTCTATTTAACAGTTACATAATTTCAACGTCAGTGAAATTCTATCACAATGTGATGTCATGTGCCCAATGGGATATCACATCGACAAAAAAAACGAACTTCCATACAAACTTTCGTCCCTTATTTAACCCCTTCAGGGGGTGAATTTTCAAAAATCTTTTCTTAGTGCTCACCTTCATTCTATAAGAAACTTTTTTGCAATTTTTTTTTGCTTCTAAGATTATTATTAAAAGTGTTGTTTTCAAAAGAGATCGACTATACCGTCTTCGTCTCGAAGCGAGACTTACAGTTAAAACTAATTTCTATCTAAAACCCAGTTGAAAGTAATTTCAGTCTGAAATAGTCCATTGCTTGGTAACATAGTAGTTGTAAACTCCGAAGTTTATTGTTGTAGCCTATCCATTGTGCTGCGCCGTCATATTAATGAGATCATCTCACGTACGTAAAGCGCGCAGCGTGTTCCAGGTGTGTGTACTGTTTTTAGTTTTTAATACAGGGTGTATCAGAAAGATGTTGTCATAAATTATCTTATATATAAAATTCTCGTGTCACAATGTTAGTTACCTTACTCCTCCGAAACGGCTTTACTGATTTTTACCAAATTTTATATGCATATTCAGTAGGTCTGAGAATCGGCTACTATCTATTTTTCATACCCCTAAGTGATAAGGGTTGTCCACCCCGAACAAATAATTGGCAAAACAACGTTTGCCGGGGTCAGCTAGTATTGGTATAGCATTCCAGTTGAGCAGTGGTGGTCCAGTGGTAAAGGCCGCGACTTACGAGTTGTAGGTTGTAGGTTCGAACCCAGACAGGCGCTTTACTTTGTGTAAATTATTTCATCACCACTGCTCTCAAAACGGTGAAGGAAAACATCGTGAGGAAACCGGCATGTCCTAGAACCAAAAATTCGAAGACATGTGACATCTACCAACCCGCACTGGACCCGCGTGGTGGATTACGGCCCACTCCCTCTCACAGAGAGGAGGCCTGTGTCCCAGCAGTGAGACCACTTATAGGCTGATGATGATGATGATGAGTATTCCAGTTTGAATTGAATGACAGGACAACGTCTGTCGGGTCTAGCTGACCTATATATGCTGTTCCAAAAATGTTCACCGCGTAGGTATTGCACTTTTCTATGAAACAGCAGATTAAAAAAAAAATTACCGACGAAAAATTCCAACGCAGCGGGGTTCAGAATCATGTACTGAATCCATGATAACAGTTTTCGCGTCGATGTCCCTGCCACCCTGTATACAAAACATTTTCCCAACTTTTTTGGGGTCGGTTTCCAATCTAACCGGATGCAGCTGAATACCAGTATTTTACATGAAGCGACTGCCTATCTGACCTCCACAACCCAGTTACTGGCTACCCATGCCGACTGTCAAAGATCTACGAATGACAGCCGGGACCAGCGGTTTAACGTGCTTTCTGAGGCACGGAGGGGACATGTAATAGATGGATGGTCACGACCCGACCGCGGTAAGCGTAGCCTAACCCAACAAACATTTACGACGTTGTGTAGACGTTTTGGTGGTAACTTATTGTTATTTAGTATAATCGTATAAATGCCATAAGGACGTTTACTCAACGGCATTAGGGCCCATTTTATTCAACTAAAAGCGCTAAGAGTTTCGTGTAACAGTCATATAAATACCTACTTAGTCGCATAGTAGTCATATACACGTCGGCGATTTGACTATAAGTCATGTAATGATAGCTCTCGCGGCGTGTATTCAACTTCGTGTCTAGTAATGCCACACAATATTACTTTTATATAATGTAATCGTTGTGTTATTGTTATTTAAAGATGATGCTTATCTTGAACGAATTATAACAGATTATTACGTTTTAATTTGGTGGTGTTTTTGACAGCTGAGTTAATGTTGCATTTTTTTTCTTTATTATTTGACATGATAAAACCATTTCATCAGTTGTAAACCATTGTGCAATCAAGTTTACTGATTAATGTGATATAAGTTCGGAATAAAATTTTTAAGCGCTTTTAAAATTTTAATGTTTTCACATATTTTTATTAATAATTTATCAAGTGACTGCGTCATATGACAACTATATAACTTCCCGACCTATAAACTGCGTGTTCATTGTAAATGTGTACGCCATGTCAGTTGATTTAGGGATCAATAATAAAATAATAAACGCCTTGCTAAATTAGTTCAAAGAGTTTATATTTTATATATATACTTAATACTTTTGTTTTAGGTAAACCAAAAATCCACCCACAATCCCACAATGATCTACAATTATGCGTAGATGATCTACAAATAATGATCTACAATTAGATCCATGTTGTACTAAACAGTAAATAAATATGATAAGTTTGATTTCAAAATGGTGGAAGTTGTATACAAGGTTATTATAAACCTTTAATATGAGTATTAATTAAATAGCGGTCGTATATCATGTTTGTGATACTTTAGGATGTATACAGGTTGCACTCGTAATACTTATTCGACTTATATATAATGGTTACAAATACTACGTGTAAACAATTATTATCCGTTTAGCAGATAGATAGATAGATAGAATATTCTTTATTATGTACACCATAAAAATTACAGACATTAATATAGAAATTTTACATTGGGTGACACAATGGGCGGTCTTATCGCTAAAAGCGATCTTTTACAGACAACCTTTGGATGGCAGATGTTTAAAAGGTAATTATATGACAAAATTGACAGTATTATGACGTTTATACTACGAAAACGTTTACACGACGAACAGTTCTATAAGTAAGTTTTATAGATGTCGTCGCAGACGCTATTATATAACGATAGTAAAAAAATGTCGAAATAACGTCTATATGACATTATTATACGACAAAAAATGTATATGACTATTCGGACACATAATGCACCGGTACATGATAAAGAGTTAAAAAAATTACTGTAAAATAACTTTAATAAGACTCAAGGTCATATAAATGTTTGATTATATGACAAAAATGTTTGCTGGGAAGCTTATAAAAGACCCGTGCGGCTGTTATCATTTCGACTTCATACTGTCTAGAAAATCAAACAAAGTTTTCTTCATAGCTTTTTTAAAACGACCCTTGAACGAACCATTTTTATGTTTACTGGCGTACTGTTTACCCCATTTACGGCTAAATCAGGGAAAATTCGTTTCGCGTTTAGACAACAAGGCTGAAGATTATTAAGTTATTGTTTTAGCTTAATAAAATTATGGCAGATTTTTGGAGAATCACGTAACGGGAGTAAGTTATGATTGATTTTGTTGAGAAGCAGCTGATCGTCGAACTGAACAATAACTTATCAATTTGAGGTTCCAGTTAAATTAAATTTCCTAATAATTCCTTTTTACTAATGTAGGCAAAGATACTCAGGTTTTTATTAAATGCGGGTTGAGAAGTACTCACGTTTTTAAGTGCCTAACCTACATAGTATTTTTTTTACTATTTGTGATTTTAAAAGCATTCATTCTAAAAGTTGGCAACATCGCAAATAGCTGTCAAATATTTACCTGTTTTGATTATTTTGGCAATATTACTGTATGGGAATATGAAATATGGCTAACTAGTGAATTAGAATATTAATAATGATTTGCAATTATAACACTGAATTTGATGTTGTAACCGTTTTAGGTGTAAAAAAGGCATTTGGAAAGTTTCCACAATTTTTTTTACATCTAAAACTAAATATTCGGTGTTACGATATTAATATTATTAATTTTTGGCATATAGTAATTTCATGTATTTAATTCCAAGTAGATCAGATAGGAAGTCGCTCCATGTAAAATACTGGTATTCAGCTGCATCCGGTTTGACTGGAAGTCGACCCCAGTATAGTTGGAAAAAGGCTACGTAGATTGATTGATTACCATTTAGTTTTAAATAAGGCTTCTTAGCCGACAAAGCCCTTATGGCAAATATTGTACGAGTAGTCTAATTTCCAATTCATTCTCTACTGGCCACCTGTCAACAGCCCTATCTGCTCCGTCGTGATAACAACACTTTCACATACGTTTCACTGCGCACGCACCCGACAGACATGCTATTTTGTGTACGGGCAGTAAAAGACTGTTTCTCATATACTATGTTGTAGTGACTTGCAAAATTTCACCTCACTCACTTGGAAACTAAATTAACGAAGATTGAATGAACGACAGAAAAACAGCAAAAGCAGCTTATAATGTTCACACTGCTGGGACACTCATCTAACTCCAAAAATTCTATTTTGCTTTCAGAGAGCCCTACCCCTCCTTCTCGTGGTCGCGTCAGTGGTGGCGCAGTTCAGTGAAGAGTATAGCGGCTACGAGAACTACCACAAGGCGCCGGTACAGTTGCACCAACACCACCAGAGCCTGGACGATCACCATGGAGAGGAGTACGACTTGGATTACCATGTAAGTCATCATCATTCTCTTGATCTTGTCCAAATTTATTTCCGGTCATCGCATTATGTCTTCTTTGAATTTGAATTTGAATTGAATTTTGAATTTGAATGTGCGCACATATCGAAATGAGGAAATCTATGCTTAATTTTATCGATAGAGAAAATATTATAAAAAAAACAATTTCTTTTTGTTCTGTTTGAAGTCTTATTTAGAAATTTTACGATTAGGTACCGTAAAAATTTATGAAAAAAAAAAAAACCTAAAAAATATATGTTTGTTTTCAATTATGGAGGCTATGTTCCATACAATCACATAATTCCCAAACTATCTACATACAGTGTGAGTCTTCATAATGTGCACATATCGAAATGAGGAAATCTATGCTTAATTTTAACGACAGAAAAAATATTTAAAAAATCTAAATATTGTTTTTTATACTTTTTATGAAATTTAAAAAAAATTGTAACAAAACTGTGTAACTTTTAAACTGAATCAGCTATCGCGATGAAACAAACTCCATAATGATTGAAAGTAAGTAGCCGTCCACATAAAATTAAAATTGAGAAAAAAACTACCCTCAATTGAAAATAAACATGTTTTTTTAGTAAAAATCTGTATTTTTTTCTTCAATTTTTAATTGTAAAATTTATAAATAAGATAATAATAAAAAGAGAGCAAAAAAAAATTTTTAAAAAAAAAATTTTTTTGTAAAATTTTTTTTTTTTTTTTTAAACTAAAAAAAAAATTACCATTTTTTCCGTCGATAAAATTAAGCATAGACTCCCTCATTTCGATATGTGCACATTATGAAGACTCACACTGTATAATCTATAGATACAATTTGTCGTTGACTAAAACAAAAAGAAAACACAAATCGCACCTTCCACACCAACATTCACACCCGTACATCACACACACCCCACCTCACACATACTACTACACACACACATAACACTATGCGCATTCCTTATTTATTTTTTCACTCTTTGTATTGTTAAAAACCTTTACATGCTTTCAAAATTATCTATTGTTAATTATCTATTGTAAACTGGAAGAGCGGAACCATCTAATACAAGCAAATCTTTGCTTAAAAGGTAACTCCAAACCTAAAAATGTAATTTACATTAGTTGATGTTTTTTTTTTTTTTTAATTCATTGACAAAGGACGTCCACTAACCCGCATTGGGCCCGGGATAGATGGAACAGAGTCCCGACAGTCGGAACATTACTGAAGGGGGTAGGCAGAAACTATAGACCCCCAAGTGCCGTAGCACTTGGGGGTCTATAGTTTCTGCCTACCTACGATGCATGAACGTAGATTAAGTAAGAAGAGTATATTAGGATCGTAATCCTAATATACTCTTCTTACTTAATCTACGTTCATGCATCGTTCATTTTGACCATAATTTTTTTTGTACGCATTCCCTTCTCAATGGCCTTATTTCTGTACTTTCCAGGCGCATCCTAAGTACTCGTTCGACTACTCAGTTAAGGACCCCCACACTGGTGACCAGAAGGAGCATTGGGAGACCAGGGACGGTGACAAAGTCAAAGGTAAGCACCAAACTTTACACAAGGTGTAAGGTAGGAGGTAACAAAAAACCTCATACGGGGTCGTGAGAAAAATAAGCAGCTTCACACATAACTCTACAAAATGTAGGGAACAGCTACATTTCAACCGCCACTGTAGTCTAGTTGTTAGACCAACTGTCTCAGACACGGAGGTTTGTGTAGCCAAGATGAGACGCCACAGTCATACATAACAAAACTGGTAGGTGAAATAGTTTCAACAAATTACTAAAAATTCTTGCATCGTTCGTTTCATATACAATGTCGTCCATCGGCATGTGCCCGCCTGCATTTTTCTAAATATTCATGAAAAATTATCGAAAAATAACTTTAATAGGGGGTCTATCTTGACTTTTTTTTAAATCAAAATCCTGTGATTTAATGAACTCAGACTTGTGTTTATTTTTTTATTTTGAAAACATTGTTTTTTTTAAAAAAAAAATGTTTTCATCTCCGTTTTTTTGCATAGTCGACAAATTTTAATAAAATGTTAGTTAATCTGATAACATAACTCAATAGCTTTTAGAAATAATAAACAGAATCCAAATCGAGCCAATAACATCGGAGTTATGGCAAACACTACTCAAAACATAAAAAAAAATTTAGATCAAACAACCGACCTCCAAAAAAAACACTACAAAGTGAAAAATAACTTTAATTTCGGAAGTCGGTGTCTTGTGCTTTGTATTTTCGTTTTTTGCCACCGACTTCCAAAATTAAAGTTATTTTTCACTTTGTAGTGTTTTTTTTGGAGGTCGGTTGTTGTTTTTTGTAAAAAGTTTTTATTTTTCACTTTTTAGTTGTGGTACCTACCCCACACACATTCGAATACCACTACCTGCTACCAGTGACAGGAACTTATCATATCATCTACATACTAAGTGGAAAAAAAATACGTATTTTATAGCTAACTCAAAAACTATCAAAGCAAAGTTAATAAAATTTATATGGGACCAATTCGAGAGCACACCCTTTCAAACAAAAAAATAATTTTCAAAATCGGTCCACAATTGACGGAGAAATCGGTGGACATACATAAAAAAACAAAAACATACGCGACGAACATATAACCTCCTCCTTTTTGGAAGTCGGTTAAAAATAATAAAAATAGACCTTTCAAAGTAATTTTTCATAAATATTTAGTAAAAACCCAAGATTAATAATAAATGATCATGGGCTAACGTGATTACCATAAGTAGAAGCCATAACCGCCTCTGACTAACTCGATAAAGATGAGCAATAAATTAAATGAATCACGACTTAAGGCTCCGTGCCGCCGCACCGCACGAAATCACTGATTTTGATCAATTTTGTTTATTCGTTGTGAGAAAGGGGACGAGAATTTAAACAAAATTATTTGTGATTTGAAAAGTCCAATTCTTCGTCTTGTACATAGGGGAAAGGGATTTTTGAAATAAATTAAGGATTCGTGGGAAATCACTAAAATTCGCAACAAGTTTTCCAAAAAATGACGCGAGACTGACGTTTGATCGTTTCGTTAGAAGAAACTGCTTTTGATGTTGAAAATTAAAAAATATCATCAACATCATTATATGGTCTACTTGTACATAGGGGAACCACTTTTTTCAACTTTCATACAAAATATAGCAGAAAAAAAATGTTGAAATAACGTAACTTTCTCAAAACTTCAAGCCAAATAAATATTTTTTTCTAATACTTAGAAACACTTTTAAGAAATTTTAAAAATTATATATTAATTTTAAGTTAATTGTTTAATAGAATCTAAATTTTATTTTATAAATAAACAATTACTTCATTACGTAAATAAATGGCAAAGTGAACTATATAAACGATCGCGGAAAATCTATTCCGTCAGTAGCGAACGGGCCTTCCCAGCGTGAGGACGTATCACTTTGCGTCGCAGCACGCACACACGCACGTACGTGTCCGATGTTAACATATTCCAGATATTGTACGTCGACTACCACATTTTGATCCGCATTTTATTTTAAAGTACTTTGCTTGTTTTTGAAGAACATTAAAATTTTGCATGCCTGGCAATAAATAAAATACCGGTGTACGTGTGTTCGTAATTCTTCTTATCCTAAACGGCTTGACTGATTTAGATGTTTTTTTTTTAAATTCTTTTTGTGTAACTTGGATGGTTCATAACTATAGTTGGACTCGCGTGGCGCTGTTGTCGCAGGACAACATCTGCCTGCTGGGTTCACTAGTTATATTTTGACTTTAGATTTCATAGTTTTGAATGATTTTTGGTAGGGGAAAAAGTTATGGGTTCGCGTCACCGATATGCCCGCGCCGATATGCTGTTGTAGCAATAAGTGAAGTATTTTTGGAACGAAGTTCTTTAACGCTACTGAAGACTACTTTAAGTCAAAATAAAGATCCAAGATGACGGCTGCGAACATTTAAAAATATTTCGTCATGGGTATCGTTTTCATAGTTTTCGAGGATGCTAAAGCTGATAGTGAGGTCAAAATATAAATCCAAGATGGCGGCTGTGACAATATTCAGATTTTTCGTCATAGGTGTCTTTTTCATAGTTTTTGAGGATTCTAAAGCAGATTTTGATGTCAAAACGTAAATCTAAGATGGCGGCTGCGAAAATTTTCACATTTCTTCATAACATCACGCTATCAATTTCAAAGTGTTGGGCCCTTTGAAATTGATGGCGTGATGTTATGAAGAAATCTCATTTCCGCAACTTTTTCGCGCAAGTGGGTTCGCGCAAGTGTCTTTCGCGAAAATGTCTTTCGCGCAAGTGTCTCAGATCCCTTTATGGATACTGGTGCCAATTCTCTTGTCACAAATTAATGCCTCAAAACTAGACTAAAAATCACCAAAGTTTCGTTCATTCCTGTCAAACGATGATTTCCTATCGTGAAATAATTTTAGAATATATTTTATTTTGACAGCACTAAGATGGCAATATGGTGCCGATTCTCTTGTATACCGAACTAAACTTACTAAACTATCACTAAAATTCCTTACTTTTGGCTATGAAAATCTTGAAGCTATTCTGCAACAAAAATTTTCTAAATTAAATTTAAATATATTTTGACACACTAAAATTATATTTGACAATCGCGAGTCCACGTGGTACTTATTTGCCCTACCCCGTGAATTTTTTTTAGAGCTGGAGGCGCACAGGGGGCAGCCTTGACGTTTTATATAGAATTTTTACTTTTTGTAAGGAAAATAAGAAAAAATATTACCTACATGTAGAGTGTCAGGGGTTTAAGGGTTTTATAAAGGGGATCGAAATTCTCATTATTTTTGCGATTGGACACACCGTTTTCGAGATATATGCAAAAGAAAAAAAAAAGATACAGTACTGTTTTTTGCACCTGAAGCGAGGTGTTGGTGTGAATTTTAGTTCAAGATAACTAATTTTATTCCGCACCTTTTTAATCGCGATTAAAAAAAGTCATATTTAGTTAGACATGGGTGCCGATTCTCTTGTACACCGAACTAAACTAACTAAACTATCACTAAAATTCCTTATTTTTGACTATGAGAATCTCAAAGCTATTCTGCCAAATAAATTCTCTAAATTTAAAAATAATTTTGACACATCTAAATCGAATTTGACAACCGCGACTCCACACGTGATACCTAACCACGTGAATCTTTTTAGAGACGGAGGCGCGCAGGGGCCAGCCTCGACGTGTTTTATATGGATTTTTCACTTTTTGTGTGGAAAATAAGAAAAAATATTACCTACTTGTAGAGTGTTAGGGGTTTAAGGGTTTTATAAAGGGGATCGAAATTCTCATTATTTTTGCGATTGGACACACCGTTTTCGAGATATATGCAAAAGAAAAAAAAAAGATACAGTACTGTTTTTTGCACCTGAAGTGAGGTGTTGGTGTGAATTTTAGTTCAAGATAACTAATTTTATTCCGCACCTTTTTAATCGCGATTAAAAAAAGTCATATTTAGTTAGACATGGGTGCCGATTCTCTTGTACACCGAACTAAACTAACTAAACTATCACTAAAATTCCTTATTTTTGACTATGAGAATCTCAAAGCTATTCTGCCAAATAAATTCTCTAAATTTAAAAATAATTTTGACACATCTAAATCGAATTTGACAACCGCGACTCCACACGTGATACCTAACCACGTGAATCTTTTTAGAGACGGAGGCGCGCCGGGGCCAGCCTCGACGTGTTTTATATGCATTTTTCACTTTTTGTGTGGAAAATAAGAAAAAATATTACCTACTTGTAGAGTGTTAGGGGTTTAAGGGTTTTATAAAGGGTGTCGAAATTTTCATTATTTTTGCGATTGGACACACCGTTTTCGAGATATAAGCAAAAGAAAAAAAAAAAATCAGTACTGTTTTTTCATCTGAAGTCGAGGTGTTGGTGTGAATTTTAGTTCATGACAACCAATTTTATTCCACATGTTTTTAGTCGCGATTAAAAATAGTCATATTTAGTTAGAAAATCTAAATTTTAGGTTAGAAACGTCAAATTCAGAATAGCAAAATTGCCATTTTCACTAAACTAATATCTCAGTGCCATCTTAGTGCTGTCAAACTAAAATATAGTTAAGTTGTGTCACTTTAATCTATATAACTAATTAAATCTATAGACTAAAGTGACACAACTTAACTAGATTTTAATTTGACAGCACTAAGATGGAACTGAGATTTTCATTTAGTGAAAAAAGCAACTTTACTATTCTGAATTTGACGTTTTTCACTTAAAATTTAGATTTTCTAACCGAATCTGACTATTTTTCGCGATTAAAAACGTGTGGAATAAAATTGATTGTCATGAACTTTAAATTCACACCAACACCTCGATTTCACATGCAAAAACAGTACTGAATCTTTTTTTTTTTCTTTTGCTTATATCTCGAAAACGGTGTGTCCAATCGCAAAAAATAATGAAAATTTCGACTCCCTTTATAAAACCCTTAAACCCCTTATACTCTACATGTAGGTAATATTTTTTCTTATTTTCCATACAAAAAGTGAAAAGTTCCATATAAAACACGTCGAGCGTGCGCGCCTCCGGCTCTAAAAAGATTCACATGGTTAGGTATCACGTGTGGAGTCGCAATTGTCAAATTTGATTTAGATGTGTCAAAAATTTTCTTAAATTTAGAGAATTTATTTTGCATAATTGTGCCGATTCCCTTGTTCACAAACTAAACTAAATTTAAGTGCATCTTTTTCTTTCTATTTCATTAAGAAAAGGACAGAAGATAAATTTTAGTTTAGTCCTGTCAAATTAATCAGCGCTTGACGTTAATTGACGTAATTTTAGTCGGCAAGTTTTTAATCACATCTAAACTTGTATGGGTGGTGATTAATTTGACAGGACTAAACTAAAATTTATCTTCTGTCCTTTTCTTAATGAAATTGTAAGAAAAAGATGCACTGAACTTAAATTTAGTTTAGTTTGTGAACAAGGGAATCGGCACCAATAGCTTTGAGATTCTCATAGTCAAAAGTAAGAAATTTTAGTGATAGTTTAGTTAGTTTAGTTCGGTGTATAAGAGAATCGGCACTAATCAAAATTTTAGGTGAGAAAAGTCAAATTCAGATTGGTGCCGATTCTCTTGTCACAAATGCCTCTAAACTAAACTAAAAATCACCAAAATTTAGTTTATTCCTGTCAAACGACGATTTCCCATTCTGAAATAGACTAAAGTGACACAACTTAACTATATTTTAGTTTGACAGCACTAAGATGGCACTGAGATATTAGTTTAGTGAAAATGGCAATTTTGCTATTCTGAATTTGACGTTTTTAACCTACAATTTAGATTTTCTAACTAAATATGACTATTTTTTTATCGTGACTAAAAACATGTGGAATAAAATTGGTTGTCATGAACTAAAATTCACACAAACACCTCGACTTCAGATGAAAAAACAGTACCGAATATTTTTTTTTTCTTTTGCTTATATCTCGAAAACGGTGTGTCCAATCGCAAAAATAATGAAAATTTCGACACCCTTTAAAAAACCCTTAAACCTCTAACACTCTACATGTAGGTAATATTTTTTCTTATTTTCCACACAAAAAGTGAAAAATCCATATAAAACACGTCGAGGCTGCCCCCCCTGCGCGCCTCCGGCTCTAAAAAGATTCACGTGGTTAGGTATCACGTGTGGAGTCGCGGTTGTCAAATTCGATTTAGATGTGTCAAAATTATTTTTAAATTTAGAGAATTTATTTTGCAGAATAGCTTTGAGATTCTCATAGTCAAAATTAAGGAATTTTAGTGATAGTTTAGTAAGTTTAGTTCGGTATACAAGAGAATCGGCACCAATAGCGAATTTTTCATTTTCACTAAATTAATAACTCATTCAGTTGCAAAAACTGTACTTTATCTTTTTTGTTCTTTTGCTTATATCTCGAAAATTGTGTCTTATCGCAAAAATAATGAAAATTTCGACCCCCTTTATGAAACCCATAAACCCATAAAACTCAACATGTAGGTAATAATTTTTCATGTTTTCCATACAAAAAGTATAAAATTCCATATAAAACAGAATTGTTATAAATATACTAAACGAATATACACAAACATTCCAGACTTATTTCATAAGCGTACCTACGTAACTTAACAAAATACCGTCTATAGGATCAAAACTGTTTAAGCGATCACTACGCTCGATGTTTAGGCGTGTGTGCGTGAACGGTGCACACAAACATAGCATCGCAAGAATTTACCTAAACTCTGTCGAGTGAAGTCACGGCCAGGAGCCTTAACATGCTGGTCGGGAAGCGCGTACTTGTGTATGCCACTAATTGAGTATTGTTTCACTACGGCGATCAATTACGTTCATACATGAACGACTTAACGATTATTTTATGGTTTGAGCTTGGTAATACATTAATAACTATGCTGAAATAAATAAACTATGGCCATATAAGGTTATAAAAATATCTAAGGTACTTTTTACAAAGTTACTAGCTGTCCCGACAGACATTCTCCTATCCAAATTTTAATAAGTATTATTATCAGCCTATAATGTTCTCACATACACACACACACAGGTCTCCTCTCTGTGAGAGGGAGTGGGCCATAGCCATAATTCACCACGCGGGCCCAGTACGGGTTGGCGGATGTCACATGTCTTCGAATGTTTGGTTCTAGGATATGCCGGTTTCCTCACAATGTTTTCCTTCACCGTTTTGAGAGCAGTGGTGATGAAATAATTTACATACAGTAGAATGCTTGCTTGGGTTCAAACCCCTACAACTCGTAAGTCGCGACCGTTACTACTGGGTCATATTCATACAAAATTCCTATATAAAAACACCAATTTTCCCAGTGACTTTTAAAATTTTTCTTTCCGGAAGTTTTAAATCAATAAATGAATAGCATAATCGGTCCAGCCGTTCTCAAGTTATGTGCTTGCCAACGAACATCATTTCACTTTTATTATAAACTAGCGACCCGCCCCGGCTTCGTACGGATATAAACCGGGTTATTATACATATAAACCTTCCCCTTCAATCACTCTATCTATTAAAAAAAACCGCATCAAAATCCGTTGCGTAGTTTTAAAGATTTAAGCATACATAGGGATATAGGGACAGAGAAAGCGACTTTGTTTTATACTATGTAGTGAAAATAATGATAAGCGTCTACATCTACAGGGTGTTTGGCAGAACGATGAACATACGAAAATGGTGGATAGGTGGGGTCATCTGCTACTTACTCAGCCCTAATTTATTTGGCCTTTGTTTTTTTTTTAATGCAAGTTGAAATTAAGATTTTGAGTATTTTTTACATCTTTCTGTAAGTTTGAGGACTCATGACTTTCTTTTTTAGCTAACATCTGAATAAAGCAATCATTTTATAAGAATCTGCCAACATTCAAGATTAAAAAAAAAACAAAAATATTGCCTGTTTTACCCATTTTTAATAAAAATTACACTTTAAAGTTAAGACAGTGGTGAAACAAGAAGAAAGAAAAAATAATTTTTTGAAAATATCCAGGGGGCCAGGGCCAAATAAATTAGGGCTGAGTAAGTAGCAAATGACCCCACCTATCCACCATTTTCGTATGTTCAACGTTCTGCCAAACAGCCTGTATATACAGGATGTAATCATCGACGCACAAACACACAATTCTAGCTAGACCATAGAGTATCTAGAAAAAAAAGTGCCGTTTCATACAAAAGTGCAACACCTAGACGGTTAAAATGTACGTAATAAGTTTTTTTTTTTTTTTTTCAATAACGGACGAAAAATGACAACGCTTGTGAATCTAGAATCATGTACTGAATTCATGGTGACAGTTTGTGCGTCAAAGTACCAGCACCCCTACCGGAAGCTTGAAGGAAATAGGAGCGGCAGTGCAAGTTATTTTATTATTCGATCGGGAAGGCAGGAAATTCTACGCAAAACATTTTATGAGTTGGGGCAAAAATAGGCCAGTTTCTGAAGGTACGCGATGTTCCAGAATAAAACAGAATATTTACTCTTTATGATGAATATGAATTACAGATATAAAAGTAAAAATTGCAATACGATAGTTGACTAGGTAAAAAAATAAATTATATTTAGTCCGGCATTCAGAAAATAAAAAAATTTTAGACACGTATTTTTTGCTTTATATCATATTAATCAAAAATAACTTAGAAAACACGCATTAAAGTTGGGGAGTGGGGGCTCGCTACGTCACAACGCAGTATTAAATCTAGCAAGGCGTGACGTCATGCCACATTTTAACTCAATGTATCGCCGTAATCTTTTGATTACGTCATAAAAGAAAAAATACGTTTTCAATATTTTTTAATAATCTACAAGACGGACAAAAAAGATTTGTACGCAGGCCTATTGTTGAATTGCAATGTAATATAGCTCTTAAGGTCTAAAGTCTCAAGTGCTACTCAATTTCCTGTCGTCTTTAATTCTTCTACTGCCATTGTTAATATTGAACCGAGATAAAGAAGAACGTCACAAAGTAAAGTGTCATTTCAGAATTCGGGTATAAAGGCTGACGAAGACTGTTAGAAATATCCATATTCCACACTAATTAATGTTTTTTTTTTTTTAATCTGAAAGTAATTCTGGCTGTCTGTCTGTTTGTTACCGTTTCATGCATAAACTACTGAACCGATCGTTATGAACTTTAACAGAAAGGTTACCTAAGACCTGGAGAAGCAGATAGGCTATTTTTAATCCTGGATATTTGTATTTAAAAATGATGAATCAAAAAATACGCGTAAACGAAGTCGCCAGCAACAGCTGTCTTTTGTATGCTAAATAGCTTTTTCCCATGATCTCTTACTGACTGACTGATATTTCCTCAAAAGACCATTTCAGACCCTAATCTACATGGTCCTCATATGGCCTGATCAAGATATGTCTGGACTTTAAAAGAGACTGCGACCTCTTGAGTTTGTTTCGGCCTTTCTTCTCAGAGTAGTCAGGTAGGAAACGCCGAACTCATCTAGCTTATTTTTTATATTTTTTTAATATGACGAGTAAAAGTGATTCCGATTTCCTATTTACAGAATAAACAATTTATTTTTATTTCATATTAACTAAAAACCCATTCATTGCAGGCACCTACACCCTCGTCGAGACTGATGGAACAAAACGCGTAGTGGAGTACGAAGCCGACGACAAGAACGGCTTCAACGCCGTCGTGCACAAGATCGGTACGCCGAAACATCATGAAGAGTACGAGAAACCGGCGCACGAGTACGAGGCGAAGCCGGCACACGAGCCCCTGCACTATCAGCACGACTTCGGCCATTTTGATGAAGGGTTCGTACCGATCTCTGGCGGGTATGAACATTAAATGAATATTGTCAAGTTTGCTACAGGTAAATGTGTGAGAATGTAAAACTTGATGTTCATTTGTTTCAAAGGCAGTATTTTGAGGGTAGTTTTTCTCTGAGTAAACCTTTCCCAGGAGTGACAGATGTCACAAGAATCTAGAAAATTGTACGTAAACGTTTTCATCGCCGAGGTATTCAACTATATTGTGGACCTTGTACAAAACATGTAGAAAATTTTCCAAATGTTGTCGAAATAGTTGGATGGTTTAATATATTTTTTTGTTAAAACGAATTCTCAAAATATTTATAAGTTCTCAGAATCTCTCCCAGCATTCTCGAATTATTCGAAACATTTATTCATCAAAATAATTGCCTTACATATTCGCAAACGCAAACATGAATTTCAGGAACATACATTCGTACACGATTTCAAGAATTTACCTGTAGCTCATTAAGGACATGTTACATCCTCTTTTTCAAAGCTAATATCGCTCTTGAGTACCCTTAATATGGTTCTAAATGCAGTGACGGACTGACAAACAATTTTATTGTAATCCAAATAGCTTTGCTATATCAAAACTAAGGTTTTTAAATGCTTTAATATAGCTTTATCAATAAGTTAGATTATTCTGTTAAGTTTTCATAAATTATCTGAATTAAAACTGACTAAAAATACGTGGAAGGATTTGTATGAGGGTAATTTCGAAAGTTTAAACTAATCAATGTATTACGGACGTATTTGATTAAAAAAAATGTGCTCAATGTATAAATTATTGCGTATTAAAAATGTAATTTTTACGCAACCTTAGAAAAACTTTAACACAAAATTACGCGACTTTAACAAAAAGTTGCTCAACTTTAACACAAAATTGCGCGACTTTAACAAAAAGTTACGCTACTTTAACAATAAGTTACACGGCTTTAACAAAAAATTAAACGTTTTTTACGCATGTCAATTTACACGGACAAAAATAACGTGTGATATTCGTAGCATACTCATTAAGAATATAATTAATTAGAAGTGTGTTGTAATGAGTGGCTATCGAATTATAATAATTATTTATTAGTGACGCAGGAAGGAGTTACGTTCCGTTATAGTTAAGGCCTGACTGTATATTGTTCTGTTTTGTAGTTTTAAGTGTTGTACAAAACTCTTGCGATTGAATAAAACTTTTATTGTTGTTCATTTTTTTTTTCTTCCCGGTCATTTTTTTTTTTACACAAACTGTACAAGAAATAAACCCTGGGCGTAAAAGCGCGCGGCGTAAGCATAAAATACAAAAAAAAAATAAAAAAATCTTACCTTTTACTTGAGAAAGGTGCTAAAAGCAAGCTGAATCCTACGAAACGTTGTTTTTCGCAGTGCTCAAAATAAGCTGCTCAACAAAAAACGCAGAAAATAAAAACCCAAAACAAAATCTGCTAGAACATCATCATCAAAGTGGCTAAGCAACGGACTCGGCAACAAAAAGTCGGGCAACTATCGCGTTACTGTTGCGCAACTTACCTTTGTGCGAGAGCGAGCTTGAGCCTGTCATTCTCATAGCGTAGTTGTTGTTCGATGGACTCGGGCGGCGGCGGGTCGATGATGGCGGGCGGGCCGCCCCCGGCCAGCGCGCCGCGCGGCGCTCGCCCCACCGTCGCGTACCCACTTTCCATTCTAAACAGGGCCTACTATCACTATCTGTCGGGCAACTGTTGCGCAACTTTCTTAAATTAAAGAATTGCAAAATAAACGCAATACACCTAATGGTAAATGGTCACTGGCTATAGACATCTGTAACATCAGAGACTTAGCAGGTACATGGTCACACAGACAAAGCTGAAATATCTCGTGCTTGTATTTCACCAGCATTGACACCTATACTTTTCAAACTGGAACACAGCAACGCTATTTGGCAGATGATAGATAAGGTTCTCCGGACGAGTTTCTTCACAAATACTTCTACTACAACAGGCCCGCAACTGTCACAGCTGTGGCGCAACTGTTGAGCAACTGTCAAGCTATTTTCGAGCCACTGTCGCACAACTGACGAAAATTTAATGAGCAACCGTCGAAATTGTGTCGCAACTGTGTGGTAACTTACCTCTGTGCGAGCGCCAGCTTGAGCCTGTCATTCTCGTAGCGTAGCTGTTGCTCGGAGGTGTCCGGGGGGGGAGGGTCGATGACGGCGGGTGCACCGGCCGACGCTAGCGGCCCGCGCGGCGCGCGACCTACTGTTGCGTAGCCACCCTAGAGGCACAAACGTGTACTAATATAATAATTTTGTATAGCTGTAATCAATAACATTTTTTTAATAAAAACCAGATGAGATAACACAACACTACATCCACAGTTCCTTAACCACCTTCTTAATGACGTGTAGAAAACGGTGCAAAAAAACAGTGGCACTCCGGGAGTGCCGACAGAAGTGAAAACTTGAAAAAAATATCGGCACCGCGGTAATCAACGCGTTTATGTCTTTTACTCCACGCACCGCGGTAATCAACGCGTTGATGTCTTTTACTCCACGGTGTCGGTAACAGGTCGCGAAATCAATGGTTTAGTCCCATCTCAAAAATGCCCAACGCGCCTAAAGAAGTTTTTACCTCAAAAACATCATGAGGAACCTGACTGGCTTGTTATAGAAGGAAAAATTGGAAGACCCCCGGACGGCCACCAACCCGCACAATTCCCGCGTGGTGGATTACGGCCCGCTCTCTCTCTCACGGAGAGGAGCCCTGTTGCTCAGCAGTGAAAACAATATTAGCGGTTAAATTCATAAATTTTACAACTTGGGAGCGACCTATGTCCAGCAGTGAGCTGCGAATCTACAATAAGCTGAGTTAGCTAATTGATAGAAACACATTTTATCGACGCCATGATTGAATCCAGCTGTACTCTCTAACCAAGCTTGCAAATTGTAAAATGATTTTGAACAACAAAATTTTCCCTGCCTTATTGGTCTATTAGACGCAAGAGCTACTGCTGAGCATTTATTTATTTATAGTTAATTAAAACGGCACAACACCAATTACATTAATTAACATAGAAACAATTACAATCTTGACATTAATTTAATTTAAAACTAACATGGAACAGTGGACTTCCTAGCATACTTTCTCTCACAGAGCACCAGACATATACGCATAATTTTACTCCATTCATCCGCAAACACATCACATTCAGGGTTGGCAGTCAGAAGGACATTTAGCATCTTTAGGGTACGACAGACTGGGGATTCGGCTCTGGCTACAGTTTTGCATGAGGGGTGAGTTCGATTCCCGGGTCGGACAAAATGTTATTGTGTGTTTCTCCATCTGGAATTTCTCAGTAGTAGCCCGGAGTCTGGATTTGTGCAGTTATTCCTCTGTCTAACTCTCCAGGCAACAGGCGTGATTTTCAATCAATCTGCCTAGCCTTTTCCCAACTATATTGGGGTCAGCTTCCAATCTAACCGAATGCAGCTGAATACCAGTATTTTACATGGAGCGACTGCCTATCTGACCTACACAACCCAGTAACTGGGTAATACGATACCCCTTGGTAAGACTCGGTGTCAGACTTTCGGGCTTCTGACGACCCATAACGACTGTCATAGATTTACAAGGCACGGAGGAGTCTCGGTATGTAAAGATAGTCACCCATCCACGGACCAACCCCAGCAAGCGTAGCTTAACCTGATGGATTGATCCGTGCGGCTGTTATTACTTAGCCACAAGCTCCTCATAGGCGTTGTTATGTATTACTTTTTTATTCTAATTCAATTTCTTTGACACTTATTCGCAATGAGTGTCAAGGACGACCAACTGCATTTAGCTTCCATTGCTAATATAGCAGTCAAGGATGTAACATTGACAATTTACAGCAATTGTCACTTCCTGAGTTGGTGCATGACTCAGTTGATAGTCAAGTATTTCTCAACACAGAGACGTGCGTGTGTTGCATAGACATATTAGCGACATTTTGATTCTACCTTGATATTTCTCAGTAGCAGCCCGGAGTTTGGATTTGTGTCCGGTTGATGACAGGTTTTAAGCTATTGCATAGCTTTTATCGCGGGCTTTGAGCTCGGCGACCGAATCAAGAAATTCCGTAACGAAAAAAACCTAACACCCCCCACTCCGCCTACCATGTAATGACGGTTCCCATGACAACGTGATGTTGTTATTAGAACGTAATTTTTGTTTGATGTCATCACGTCATCATCCCAAGTGTAGCGTTGACAAATAGGAAGTATGGAGGTTACAAATGCTATGCAATAGCTTTACCGCGGCAGTCCCCGAGTGCCACACGTTTTTTTTTTTTTAGGTATGGCGTCTCGTAATTGACCTCTGAGATCATGACTACTTAACCGGGCTTTCCTGTGGGTGCCTTAAGCTACTAAACTTAAAACCTCCAGCCAGGGGTTATTCAACTATGCTAATTAAAATTAGGTGAACGCTCGCTAAGGGCCCTCTGGGGTACGAACCTCGGCTTAGGGCGTCAACCGGAGGGAGGACATCAAGGATGGGACGGGCTGGACAGTTGATGGCAGGCTCGCCCCCTATTACATGGGACTTACATAACTGGCGAAATGTGGGTGTACTATTAGTACACCTCTGCCTAACCCTTCGGGAATTACAGTCGTGATGTCATGTTCTGATTCTAGTTCAACAAAAATTGTACAGCTTGTCTCAAAATGAAATCGATATTTGTGTAATATTAATAACACGAGATAATAATTATCGATATCGATGCATCATTTAATTACGTAGCCGATGACACAGATTTATGTTGGGTTAAAAAATTATGAGGAAAATAATTGCGTATGCTTGTTAGAGGCAGCGTAAGGGCCCGATCACACGTACCACAACCACACCACAACGAGAATACGTGGACGGGCGCTAATTTGTATGAAAATTAATAGTTTATTCACACGGACCACATTTGGCCGTCAAAATCAAACGTGTGGGCGATACCTACCACATCAATGCCACGTCACAACCACAACGATCTGTCTATCTGCAAACACTAGCCACAACGTAACCATATCACAACTGCAAGAAGCTGCAGCGACACTATTCACACGTAAACACTGCTTGCCCACATTTTGTCACGGTGATGTGGTGTGGTTGTGGTACGTGTGAAAGGCTAATTTTCAAAAGATTTAAGAGAGTTTATCCTTAAAGTTGGCAATGTCGTAAATAGCATTTTGATTAATTTTGCAATTTTACTGTATGGAATTAAGAAATGTGGCTAACTAGGGAATTAAAATATTCATTATAAAATACAATAATTAATTTCGTAATACCGAATATTTAGTTTTAGATGTAAAAAAAAGTATTTGGAAACTTTCCAAATGCTTTTTTTTACACCTAAAATTGTTACAACAAATTCAGTGTTATAATTGCAATTCAATATTAATATTCTAGGGAACTAGTTAGCCACATTTCTTATTTCTATACAGTAATATTGCCAAATTAATCAAAACACCGAAATATTTGATATCTATTTGCGACGTTGTCCACTTTCAGAATAAATGCTCTTAAGAGATTTTCTCTATTGACCATAGACAATCAAAAGCTTCTAAGTAAACGACAAATCGTAATTTGATTCACAAGTCCGATAAAATTGCCGAACGAGTCTCGTATGTCAGAATCTGACTCGACTTTTTTATATTGTGTACGATATTGACGAGACTCGCATAGACATTCTCGCCTCTCGACGGGCGAGAAACTCTCCTTGTGTCAATGAGCCTTTACTGTCTTAGGTTCCATTAAATTATTTTCAGATTTACAAAAGAGTAACTGCGGGCTTTTGGCTCAAGGTAAACTTTTTACATACCTATCCATACATAGTAATATTTAACTTTAGTTTTATGGTAAAGTAGCTGTACGGAACCCGAAAGGCCCGGAACCCGGAAGGTCGTGACCCGGAACTTTATGAATAGAGTATAGAGCATTATCCGTGGAATTGCGGGTATATTCGTACCTGTAGTGTGGAAGACACTGAATGGGCTCTCTGGTGTACCGCCATATCCTCGGGCTCGGGTTTGGGCTGTAACAAAAACATTTATGAGAACAAACTATTTTAAATAATAAAACCGGTCAAGTGCGTGTCAGACCGCGTTTAGTATAGTTATTTATTTATTTAGTATTTTTATCAAATTTTTAGGATCCCGAAGTAAACAAGGAACCCTTATAGTTTCGTCATGTCCGTTTGTCTGTCTCTCCGCGGTCTAACTCAAAGAGTCTTAGTACTAGAAAGCTGTAATTTGGCATGGGTATTTATATTAATTTCGCCGACAAAATGGTTTTTTTTTAGGGTACCTCCCCTACACGTAGCGGTGATGTTTTTTTTTTTTCTATTCCATGGTGTGGGGTATTATTGGAAAGGTCCTTCAAAAACATTATGAGTATGTGAAAATCATTTTTGGATTAATATTTCGCAAACGGATTAAGCTTTAAAGTGCTAATTTTTATTAGAGTCAAGTGTCCCCCCCCCTTGCCAGCTAAATGGTTGGTTTTGGATGTGTGAAAAAAATCACAGCAGTAGTTTATATAACGAAATTAAAAGGAAAATTATCTAAGTAGGATCTACAAGTTAACAAGCAATAATCGACCAACTTATATTTGCAGTTGCAAAATCATGTTTTCCCATACATTCCGTATGGGACAACATGTTTATCAGCTACAAAGTTAAGTTTGTTTTTGGGATAAATTCATCCCAACTACGGAACCCTTCATTGTGCGTGGTCCGACACGCACTTGGCCGATTTTTTATTTATATATTTATTTAGTGAAATAAGACGATGATTTATAACGAAAACGAGAGCGGAAAACTTCATGAACAGACCTTTGGGCGTAAAATGAAAAAACTGCTGGATGTTTCTACCCAAATTAAATTATTTGAACTTTTGAATAAATTATCTATCCCTGTACGGTTTCTATTTTGCCATTTTCATAAAACATAAGTTACTTATTTACGCCCAAAGATGAAAGAAAGAAGAAAGAAAATAAATTTATTTGACACAGGTTAAGGCACACAGTTTTCAAAAACAAAAAAAAAAAAAAAAATAACAAAGAAAGCTTAAAACAATATTGTGTGCCTCACGGCTGCGACAAATAGGCCCAGTTCAGCATAAATGCCTGACAACTAGTGCCTGACACTGGTTTTCAACTGAACCTTATGTTACGAGTACGTCTTACGGATGTAAATCAGTTTTACAGTGTGTGTAAATATTTAAATAGAAAATAAATAGATATGTGCAGCAAATAAGAAATAATAAAGATGAGTTAAGTTATAATTAGTGTTGTTTCGACGCTCATAACTTCCAAACCAATACTTTTTTCCCAATTCTGTTTCCATACAGGGCTAGATAATGACAAGACAAATTGATATAATGTTTAGTTTTGAACGTACACTGTCGAACAGACGAGTAATCACCATACTACGTTTGTATGTAAGAATGACCGACTAGTGTACCCTTAAGTACCAAAGTCACTTAGTAATCTTTTTAATTATAGGATCCCGATCTACCCAATTCCACGGTTACATTATGGGTGCCACCCCCGATTATTATTTTCATAATTTCACTACACCGTTGTTTAGCGGCGCACAGAGTACACCTTTAAATATTCATCCTAATAGTGGTCTCCCAAGTAAAATGGCTGTGTGGCATCCGGAAGGACGGACAAACGGACATGACAAAATTATAAGGTTTACGTTTTTGTCATTTAGCTACCGAACCCTAAAACCGAAATACTAACTACTTTTTAAAGAGCTGATGTTGTATACCGACGTTCAAACTTAAGTGTAAATCAAGTTTCGCAACGATACATTGAGTTCTGCAAAAAAAACGCATTGGTTATCCTGCTTCCAGTAAAATGCATTGCATTGATTAATTAAACTTAGTACATCGCCTTTTATATTATTTCCGTTCTGTTGAGTATTGCAAATTAAGAATAACTTTACCAGCCAACGGAAAACTGGGAAGGGTACTAGAATAGCATTAAACACGGTAAGTTTTTATAAATTGCACAAACTTTAACACGTGACTTAAATCGTCTTTTTTTTTCGTGATTGACCTCTGAAATCATGACTACTTAACCGGGCTTTCCTGTGGTCGCCTTAAGCTACTACACTTAATGAACTAAGACCGAAATTAAAACTAGGTGAACGCTCGCTAAGGGCACCCCCTGTGGGATACGAACCTCGGCTTCACACACGGACATCAAGGATGGGACGGGCTGGATCAAAGTTTTGATCATGATTATTAGTCGGGGAATTAAAGCTACGTGCTCAGCTGCAACAACTGCTGGCACCTGGTTATCGAGCAAGGGTCGGGGGGGAGTATTATTTACTCGGGGACGCGGTCGCGATCGCAAAGGACCTCAGCGGCGACGTCGGAATGACGGGGGGCGTCTGTTTTTGTACAATGCTGGTCTCTCTACTGCTCTCCTGGAGGAGGATAATGGGGTCGTCTGGGTCGGTAAGGATTCGCTTAGGGCGGCAAGTTCAATTGATACTAGAGGGAGTGTAACTAGCGGCCTCGACAACTAGAGGGTTGCGATGTTTGGCGGCAGTATCGAAGTAATTTACTCATCATTAAGAACAACTTTTACTAAAGGACCAAACCTGAAATCGCAAAAAAAATTAGCTGTTCCCTACATTTATGTTCGCATAACTCGTCAAAATGTATGGAACGGCTGATTTTTATGGAACAAGTAATTAGAAAATATAAGCTGATAAAAAAGTAGCCATACCGAAGTGGTTTACTAAACATGTTCTTTATTAAACTAAACATTACTGGCGGTCGCGTAGACTATGACTTATCAAGGGGTATCATGTTACCCAGTTATTTGTTTGTGGAGGTAGGCATTCGTATTCGCTCCAAGTAAAGTACTGGTATTTGGTTGCATCCGGTTAGACTAGAAGCCGAGACCAAAATAGTTGGGAAAAGGCTAGACAGATTGATTGGTGGCGTAGCGTAGACTATGGTTCACCGCCCCGTAGTTCTGCCAGAAAACAGTACTGTCAGTAACATTGACCTACTACTCAGCGTCTGCCTAGCTTTTTCCCAAATATGTTGGGGTCGGCTTCCAGCCTGCATGCAGCTGAATATCAGTATTTGATATGGAGCGACTGTCTATCTGACCTCCACAACCCAGCTATATAGTAAGACTGGTTGTCAGACTTTCGGCTCCTGACGACCCGTGACGACTTTCAAAGATCCACGAATGACAGCCGGGACCAAGGGTTTAACGTGCTTTCCGAGGCACTGAGGGGTCTCGATATGTAAACGTAGTATACTTTTACTAGAACTTACCAAAGCTTGTGCCGGCGACACAGCCGGCGGCGGCTCGTCTCCCCCTGTGGCCCGCCCCGCTAGCAGCGGGCTGGCGGTGGCGCTGGCCACCGGCGTGGCGGCGCCACTGTTGCCGTTGGTCACTGACTTGCCACCGGTAGCCCCGCATTGCTGCGCTTGGATTGCCTCTTTTACTTCTTGGAATTTTTCTATGAACTGCAAGAGAAATTGAGTGTTAAAATAGCTACGTACATAAACTCACCCATGGGGACCCACAAACCACAGAACGCCACCTGCTACGATCCTTACATACTCCTTTTGTTTCGTTTACGCTCATACATCTGGTCATACAAGTACGCAGGTTGCGTATACTACGCGCCTAACCGTTCAGAAGAACATCACTAATAAGGTATACTATACAGGTGGTCCAAAACTCCAAAGTGATGTCATAAATAAATAAAAAATCCTCGTCATGCCCAGGAGTAGGTATCCGAAAATATCCCATGTATGTTCCGCGATTCTTGATAGCTTTCGAGTTGTACTAACAATTTAAGTTGGTTGTCAGTTTGACAGACTTTACCGATGCCTCCCTTAAGGCTGCCTGTCCACTGGAGCGGAGCAATAGGAGCGGAGCTCTGAAGCGGAGTTTAGATTCTATTGGTTAATATTGGCAGATTTCTCCGCTCCGGCTCGTTCCGCTCCAGTAGATAGGCAGCCTTAGTGTCCTGAAATACCACCTTTCCGTACCTACTTAACTAAGCACTACCACTTTGAGAGTGCTAAATGCAACTAAAGATCATATTAAGCAAATACGCACTTCCCTTTTTGTTCATTTATATATTTCACTAGTAGTAGGTACTCGACGTCTTTCACTCGAAGTGAAAGCTCTGAACACGATATTAACCAAAGGGAAAAATTAATTCATTAGTGAATGAGTCACACGCGTCAATCCAGTGAACGATTTACTTGAGTGACGCGTCTGATATCAGCTTTATGAACAGCCGAGTCATGTACAGTTCCCGGACGCAGTTTTGAGGGCGTGTCAAATGTCGATAAGCGATTTCATCAGCCGCTTACCTTGCCAAGCTCTGGTTCCGAAGCAAATCCGAGTCCATATACAGTATTGGCTCTGACGTCGCTCCACTGGCCGAACTTCTGCGACGTCTTCGTGAACGTCATGTTTGCTGTTATCGTGCTGTTTATCACCGCCTGCAACAAGGATTAAGGTAAGTTGCTTGATTTAAACCAATCACTAAACAAATATTTTACGTAGGTGCCGTTCGGGGATTGAAAATGGTAATGATAAACTGTTCCACCGAACCACACTTATCAAAATTTTGTTTCAGTACGGTTAGTGGTAGTGCTCAGGTGCGGTTCGGACAAGTGGTGTTGAAATCAGTGCGCTGAATGGAATACCTCGTTTTCAAGTCTTGTTATGGACCAAAAACAAAGTAAGAACTCTTGATCCAAGCCAACGAAAGATGGATAGATAACAAGAATGCAAACGATCCACCTAATTGTAAACGATAAACGCCATCTATGGACAACTGCGATACCAGTATACCAGCACGCGTAGCATGACCACCGTAGAAACGAGTTTTGTCGACGGAAGAATAGACAAAATGACAAATAAACAATCACAATCTGTCATTTTGTCTATTCTTCCGTCGACAAAACTCGTTTCTACGGTGGTCATGCTACGCGTGCTGGGAGATCACAGATATGTTGCCTGTCTAATGAGCCGATGTTAACTACACCAGCAACTAGGTAGTTAATAAGTAAAAAAAATTAGTTTAAATTGCTTTTTTCAATGGCTTTTATCTTTCAAAACAAAACTACGCTATTTTTCATCCCGCTAGTGTCGAAACCAGAGACAAAGCTCAAATATGTCATGTAACTGTAAGTACACTGACCCTTCAAACCCGGAACACGCCAAACAATACTGCTAGGTTCATCCCGTCTGTATAGTAAAGAGCGACCGTAAAAGTAATAATAATACGGTAGTTGCCTAGGTAAAAATAAAGAAATTCTATTTAGTCTTTCTTTCAGATAATAAAAAAATATTAGACACGTTTTTTTTTTTGCATTATCGTATTAATCAAAAATAACTTGGTAAACACGCATTAAAGTTGGGGAGTGGGGGCTCGCTACGTCACAACGCAGTATTAAATCTAGCAGGGCGTGACGTCATACCACATTTTAATGTATCGCCATAATATTAGGATTACGTTAAAAAGAAACAATACGTGTTCAATATTTTTTAATAATCAGCAAAACGTACAAACAAATTTTGGACACAGGCCTATTATGTGTCATGGCATCTTTACTCTGTGGCATATATGTACGGTGAGTCCTCCTGTTGATAGCATTGCAACATACCGGGATCATGTATCCGCCTAACATGCGTGACGATTCTCGCAATAACAATCAATACTCGTATGACATGACTGTTTGTCCCCTTACGTGTTCACAATAGTAAAATTTCAACTTGATGTGATCGGAGTGAGTGAACCAGTGTGCAGTAAAACTAAATAAAAGCTTGTCAAAGTTGCAGCTTAACTCTTTGCAAAGTAATCAGGAGCCTGAAAATCTGAGAAGCAGTCTCACCAAGGGGTATCGTGTTACCCAGTCATTGTGGAGGTCAGACAGACAGACGCCCCACATGAGTATATTCGCCAAAGTCCCATGTAACAGAGGGGCGAGCCTGTTGCTATCAACCGGGCACTTATCCAAACTCCGGTCTGCTACTTAGAACTTCTAAATGAAAAAACCCAATAACACTGCCCTCATGCTCAGCAGTAGCGCTTGCGACCACTAGACCAACGAGGCAGTCTTGTAGATAATACCAGCACCTATTTATCTGTTTCCTAGTCCAAGCCCCATCTGCAAGATGCATTTCAAATACAAAACTGAAAATCCTATTCAAAACTTGTATTGAATTTATAACATTCAGACACATACATGAGAAATTACTTCTGTTACCAACAAAATAGATATTTGCAAGCTTCAAACCTTCAAACGAAACTTGGAATTTATTAAAATAAGGGGAACTTCGATTAGAAAACTTGGTACGTTTCGACGTTTCAAACTCACGTACTAAGTACTGTCGCGAGCTCCTGAATTGGTAATATGTAAAGTTTTAAAATAATGCATACAACAGGCGTTTTATTCTCGTCCTAAAATGCTATGTAGGTATCCATTTAGTTCTTTGATATCCTAGCAGTTGTAAAAGAGGGTTTATCCTAAAAGTTGGCAACGTCGTAAATAGCTGTCAAATATTTAACTGTATTGATTAATTTGGCAATATTACTGTATGGAAATAAGAAATGTGGCTAACTAGTTCCCTAGAATATTAATAATGAAATGCAATAATTGTAATACTGAATATTTAGTTTTAGATGCAAAAAAAGTATTTGGAAACTTTCCAAATGCCTTTTTTACACATAAAACGGTTACAATATCAAATTCAGTGTTATAAATTGCAATTCATTATTAATATTCTAGTTCGCTAGTTAGCGACATTTCTTATTTTCATACAGTAATATTGCCAAATTAATTAAAACAGCGTAATATTTGACATCTATTTGCGACGTTGCCCACTTTCAGAATAAACGCTCTTAAGAGAGACAGACTTCAGTAGGTCAGGTTCATATAAAAACCAGCGTCAGGCACTAGTTGTCTGGCATTTTTGCTGAACAAGCACCCTAATTGCGTAACACACGATCAATCACAATCTGATTCATTTTGACAATTCAACAACATTTATTGCGTTATGTACGTTGGTGAGCAGACAAATTTCTCGAACATTTGAAGCAATGAATAGCAGGTATTGTATGATTTAAAATTGTTTAAATCTTTTTGCATAATATCTGTGTAAAACTGTTGGAAGAAGACACTGATTCCTGTAACACAGTTTACAACTTAGCACAGGAGTCAAGGTTTCCATATACAAATGTAAAAAAAATATTGCAATATCCTTCAAAATGATACGTGTTACGTAATTAAGTGCTGGACCCATGTGGCGCAGCCGTGAGGCACACTTTCCTGCAAATTTCTTAAAACGCACTTTACACGTTTTGTTTTTGAAGTGAAAACTTCTTTAGGCGCGTTGGGCATTTTTGAGATGGGACTAAACCATTGATTTCGCGACACTGTGACGACACCACACGTTGATTACCGCGGTGCGTGGATTAAAAGACATCAACGAGTTGATTAACGCGGTACCGATTTTTTTTTTTCAAGTTTTCACTTCTCTCGGCACTCCCGGAGTGCCACTATTTTTTTTTTTTACTGTTGTTGTAGTAAGCCCTTTAGTCAGTGCTAAATAAACTATTTTATTTCTTCCTAGTATTCTCCAATTTCGGCGTAAAATAAAAAAAGAACAAGGAAGATACCAACCAAACCATCTATAATAAAGCATGCTTAGACACATGATTTAGTGAACAAGGGGTGAGAAACAATACAAAAGACCCTATATTACGGTTATCCAGGCATAATTCCAAACACCGAAATGCAACTGAGAATTTTCTTTCACGAGACCTAAAGTCTGGTCGCCCTTGGCCGATACCGAGCTCACCAATGACAGATCATAACATAACATCACGCCTGTAATCCCCGAAGAGATAGGCAGAGGTGTCGGCATAGAACACCCATATTTCGCAAATTATGTTTACGTCCCATTTAATAGGGGGCGAGCCCATTGCCTTCAACTGGGCACAAATACAGACTCCGAGCTACTACTGAGAAATTACTGATGAAAAAATCCAATGACACTTTGTTCGATCTTGGAATCGAACCTAGGACCTCATGCTTAGCAGCAGCGCTTGCGCTCACTTCACCAACAAGGCAGTCAGATCGACAGTTTATAGGATTGAGACATTCCATCTAGGTTTACCCTGCTGGATATGCTGTCAGTCGATACAATTACCCCTTTTTTTTGGGTGGAAAGTTATGAAATAACTTTTCCCGCTCTGGATGGAACGGGAGGGCGTGTCAGACTCTTACTGACTAAAACCCACCCGTGTTTCTTCAGTTGCCTGTATTGCCAGAGGCCACGTTAACCCTTTCGGACATCCCTGCAACCCCGGCAGGCATCGGCCCTATCCCCATCAGTTCTGCTAACATCTTTTTGAGGCGCGCGTGGAACACAACGCGCCGTCGACCCGGGCCTGGTCCTTATCGGACGGCGAGCTACCCATTGCTCACCGTCCGCAAGCCCGCGCCTACGGTGGCCGGGAGTCGACCTGCGACTCCCGATGCCCAGGGCGTCTCCTGCGGCGGTTAGGAGAGTGAGGGCGCGAAATTTGCCTCTCCCTCACACGTTTCGACTCCTCCGTTACTGCTTCGCAGAAGATGACGGCCTCCCACGCCCTCGCGCTCCGTACCATAGCCTGGACTAGGGTCAGACGCGAGAAATCGCCGCCGCCGATCGCCCCCACGAGGACACGGAGATGCTCCGCCTAAGCCTGGCAGACCTCCACCGTATGCTCCACCGTGTCCTCCGGGCATACAATGACCCCTAACGGATCAACAAAGACATACCCGAAACTAGAAGACCGAAAAGCAACAACGTCATACAAAGACCCCTTTAACGATGTTCCCTGCATCGTCAATTCCATTTGACGAATAAACGAACCAAAACCTGCGCCAATTAAACCTTTGTTGATACCAACTGGCAGAATGCCGACGTTTCCGAGAACACAATTTAATTTTGCTGTCTATTCCGCATAGCAAAACTGGCCTTTGAGCAACGCGATAGTGTGGTCACCAAATTAAGACGCAGCTAAATGCCAGTGACTTTGAGGAACCCCTCAAAATCACTGGCATTTTGCTGCGTGTTCTGTACTGAGCTCACGCAACGCGTCGTGCGTCCAGCCAGTAATAGGACTCGCCTATTCATCAAGGAGCGTTTTCCCGAATTGCATTATTAATTTATTATACATAAAACAAAAGATATTTTAGTAAAACAGGTATACTAAAAGATCAACGATTAAATTATCTTTAAAATGGTGAAGGTTTTAGAAAAATACGCTTGATAGATTTTGCGTGATACTCAATTTTTTATCCGCGTTAGACATAACTTTGCAAATTTATTTCGCTATGCAAAAATATTCCTTTATTAAGTTATTAAGAAAATGCTCTTATTTAACATATTTTTTTCCAAATCATTACCACTACTCGTTTAGACGTGATCTTCAGTATAAAATCATTAAAAGTCGGTTATCGTCGCCTTAAGAGAAGCTACATCATATTTGGCTACGAAACCAACGCTTCACAAATAGTAAAGGGAAATATTTAACGAATGCTTTAAAAACTTATTGGCCTTTTAATGATGGACATTTTTAAATTAATGAACCTCAAAAAAAATTGGACGCACACTTTTTTTAATAATTGTGCCTCTTTCTGGCTTTTTCTCACAGTTGGTCGCAGTAATTAAGCCAGGGTACCCCGACCAAACGGGTTAGTTTAGGAAGAAACTGTGACCAACCACGCGCGAGACGCGTTGATCGCATGCAGTAACTAAGCTAGGGTACCCCGACCAAACGGGTTAGCTTAGGAAGGAACTGTAACCAACCACGCGCGAACTGAATTGGTCGCTTGCAGTAACTAAGCTAGGGCACCCTGACCAAATGGGTTAGGTTAGAACTGTGACAAACCGCGGCAATCGCGAGCGCTACATCAGATTAGTCGCAGTTACTTAGCTATTTTATTATTTTTAGGACCCCAAAATAGGAATTATTTGAGGTTCACAAAAAAGAGGCGCAATCATTATATTTAGTATGTAAGTGATCATTTATTTATCAAAAAAACTTAGCCTCGGTAGCATCAGTGTTGTTTCAATAAGGGATGGGCTCTTACAGATGAGTAAGACCCCTGCCCTTCAAACTAAGAAAATCCTGTATCTTGAAGGACATGTTCTTTAGTAGAATTGAAACGTTATACAGTGTGTCTTTTTAATGTGCCCATATCAAAATGAGGGATGCTTAATTTTATCGAAGGAAAAAATATTTAAAAAAACATGTATTTTTTTTTCTGTTTGGCGTCTTATTGAGAAATTTTACGGTTATTGTAAAAATTTACGAAAAAAGAAATGGATATTTGCAAAAAAAAAAAAACAGCCAAGTGCGAGTCGTACTCGCCCATGAAGGGTTCCGTAGCAGCAAGTAACATTGAATGAAAGGTAAATTGCGGTTTACGATTTATGACGTATTAAAAAAAAACTACTTGCTAGATCTCGGTCAAACCAATTTTCGGTGGAAGTTTACATGGTAATAATAATAACCCCACCGCCGTATCTCTACGTTGACGTCGTGGTGGGGCTTGCGCGCTCCGAATTCTGGGTCTGTGCCGGTAGTTTATTTTGCCGGAACAGGTCTAGGATGAGGAGCCAGACCAAGAGAGATACAAAAACCCGCAGGGCAGCATGTGGCGAGCTGTTGGGCAGTAGCGACCCCACGGACCCTATCTCCCCGGAGAAATCTTGTTCCTCACCTCTGGCTTGCCTTAATTGGCCGGTTGGAGTGAGCACTGACGAGGAACAGAGCTCCCACCTCATTCTCGCCTTTATTGGCCGGCTTGAGTGGAGATTCGCTAGAGCAAACGTGCTCGGAGGAAGGAAGTATTTCAGTAAGTGCTCGTAGGGATCTTGACCATCTTCCGGGCTCTGGGATTGTTCTGAAAGCCGTGGAATACCTCTCCACTCCTCAAGCACCTCAAGACATGTTGCCCCCTTGTTGCTACGACACTTTGTGCTAGCGACCGTTTTCGGGGGCCCATTAATGAGTGTGCAAGTCACCCCCTGCCATTTTATCCGTGTGCATATAAAACATTGATCAGGCAGGGGCCATAGTCCTTCCATAGTTTCAGGTGACCAGTCCACTTTAGCCACCCAAACCCATAGTCCAATATCTTTGTTTCCTTAATTACAATAGTCCTACACCAACCGGGGGTTGTCCTTGGCTGCACTTGCATAGTGCGAACAGGGATAATCGTCGGTTGGTACCTCATTTCATTAAAAACGTCTAAGAGGCCTCTGCGAGTTGGCTTCGGCCCCTTTTACGCCTTCCAAAGGTCCGGGACCCTAGGGTCCCGAGAAATGTCAAAGACGTAAAAATAATAATAACCCCACCGTCGTATCTCTACGTTGACGTCGTGGTGGGGCTTGCGCGCTCCGAACTCTAGGCCTGTGCCGGTAGAGTTTACTTTGCCGGAACAGGTCTGGGATTAGGAGCCAGACCAAGAGAGATACAAAAACCCGCAGGGCAGCATGTGGCGAGCTGTTGGGCAGTAGCGACCCCACGGACCCTATCTCCCGGGAGATATCTTGTTCCTCACCTCTGGCTTGCCTTTATTGGCCGGCTGGAGTGAACACTGACGAGGAACAGAGCTCCCGCCTCATTCTTGCCTTAATTGGCCGGCTTGAGTGGAGATTCGCAAGAGCAAACGTGCTCGGAGGAAGGAAGTATTCCAGTAAGATGCTGGTAGGGATCTTGACCGTACTTCCGGGATTGTCCTGATAGCCGTGGAATACCTCTCCACTCCTCATAAGCACCTCAGGACGTGTTGCCCCTTTGTCGCTACGACACTATGTGCTAGCGACCGTTTTCGGGGGCCCATTATTGAGCGTGCAAGTCACCCCCTGCCATTTTATCCGTGTACATTTAAACATTAATCAGGCAGGGGCCATAGTCCTTCCATAGATCCAGGTAACCAGTCCACTTAAGCCACCCAAAGCCATAGTCCAATATATTTGTTTCCATATTCTGCAATAGTCCTACACCAACCGGGGGTTGTCCTTGGGTGCCCTTGCATAGTGCGAACAGGGATAATCGTCGGTTGGTGCCTCAATACTCAAAAATGTCTAAGGGGCCTCTGCGAGTTGGCTTCGGCCCCTCGTATGCCTTCCAAAGGTCCGGGACCCCAGGGTCCCGAGATATGTCAAAGACATTTAATAAAGAGGATTAATTGACATACACAATTTGCACAACAAACAAATTCTTTCACTCAGATCATACTTCCGTAACAAATCAGAACATTCATCATTACACAAACATGTAACAGACGCAGATAAAAAACTTACACCACTCAACTTACAAAATAGAAACACTCAAATTAATGAAAATCTCATAAGTACACAACAAAAAATTGCCGCTTGGTCTGCCAAAGCCCTTCACGGAAGACACCGAGCCTACCTGAGTCAGCCACACGTCGATAAAGCTAAATCGAACGAATGGCTCAAACGAGGCGAGCTATTTCCCGAGACCGAAGGGTTCATGCTGGCGATACAGGACCAAGTAATAGCGACTCGCAACTATAGAAAATACATTATAAAAGACCCTCGTCAACCGACTGACTTATGCAGACATTGCAACAATGCCTCTGAGACCATACAACATATTACAGGAGCCTGCAAATCACTTGCACAGACTGACTATAAGCACCGACATGACCAAGTTGCTGCAATTATACACCAACATTTAGCATACAAATATAAATTCATAAATGAGATGATACCTTACTATAAATATAAACCCGAAATTATTCTAGAAAATAGGAATCAGAAAATTTATTGGGATCGGACGATAATAACAGACAAAACTATACATTTCAATAGACCAGATATAACCGTTCACGACAAAACTAATAAAGCAGTTTACCTTATAGATATAGCTATCCCTAACTCACACAACATTCAAACCACAATATCTGAAAAGCTAAGTAAATATCAAGACCTCGCCATAGAAATAAAAACCCAGTGGAAAGCACAAACCGTTCACATCGTCCCTATAGTACTCTCATCCACTGGTATAGTACCCAAATCTCTTACACAAAGCCTTAACACTCTACACATGCCCGCCCATACCCTGCACCTGTTACAAAAAGCCACAATTCTCAACACCTGTCGCATCACCCGGAAGTTCCTTACTTCTTCCACAATATCATCAACGTTCTCTATTTAAATTCCCCCTTACACACTTGGTTCCGGCCCGTGTGCAAGGTTTTTGTACTCTCTTTTATGAGAAGAAAATTAAAGAACTCGAAATAATAATAATAATAATTTTATTTCGAGCAACAAGACTCATAGTGTTAGTAACAATATACTTACAAACTATGTTAGTAATACACGTATGAAGACAAAAATAAAAACAGAAAAGAGATTGTGACGTCACTGCCGCAAGGTGACAGGCCCAGCCGAAACCTTGCAGCAGTGGTTCACAAACGCACAATCAAGCCTGTTCGCTATCATAGAGAGGATGCTGTTGGCGCTGCCCCGCACCCCACGGACCAAGGATGCGCACCGCTTCCGCATCACCGTGTAGAAACAGTCTACATGAGCTTCAGCGAACATCCCTGATGCGCTGCAGTATCGGGGCAACCCCATCAACATCCTGTAGGCATTGTTGAATTGGACTCGTAGGGCGCTGTACTGTCTTTGAGTATAGTTAGCCCACAGGGCGCTCGAATAAAAACAGGTGCAATATGCTCTGAAAAGAGTCTTTTTTACTTCCTTCGAGCATCGTGCAAACCTGCGAGCTATCATGTTCGCTCTAACAGACAACGCCCTACGTTCCCGCTCTATGTCTGAATCGTCTTTTAGGTCAGAGGTCACCAGATGCCCAAGGTATTTGAAGGTGTCAACCCTGTTTAGCGGTACATTATTTAACTTGATGCCAGGGATACTATCTGGACATTTACCCCTGGCCCGAAAAACCATACACTCACTTTTCTTGGTGTTATAGAGAAGACCATGACTGAGAGCATATTTCTCACAAATGCCGAGCAGCTTAGACAGGCCACAGACCGAGGCGCTCAGCAGCACCATATCGTCCGCATAGCTAATGTTGTTTACACAAACTCCACCAACATGACATCCGACATGCGTGCTGCTCAGCCCCTCGATAAGTGCGTTTACATAAAGGTTGAAGAGCGTTGGTGATGTCAACCCCCCCTGCCTCACCCCGCACTCCAACCTGTATGGTTCAGACAGCATCCCCGACCATCGAACTACGTTGACCTGGTTCCCGTACCAATATTTAAGTATACGAATGCATTCGCTTGGCAGGGATGTGTCGTTAAGTTTTCGTTGCTGTCGCTTTCGTAAGGTCGAGGAAGCAAGCATAGACTGGTGTTTTGCGATCAGTATAGTACTTGACAGTCTGCTTCAAACACAGAATAGCTGTCTCAGTGGAGAGTCCCGATTTAAAACCGAATTGATTGTCATGTAACTCGAGACAGCCACTCATTAGTGTGTTAAGAAGACTGTCAAGTACCTTAGACAGAATTGTAGCCAGAGAGATGGGTCTATAGTTGTTGACGTCGCTTATATCACCAGTATTACTTTTCACGATCGGTACCACCACGGTCTGCATCATAGCTGGAGGTAGATATGAATGTCCTAGACATAGGGAGTAAAACATAGCCAGAACCCTTGGCAGATGGACACCAGCATTTTTAAGATGCTCGATACTCAAGTCATCGCGGCCAGGAGACTTGCCTCGAATCATAGTCGCGATAACCTTTCTAACATCTTTGGCCGTAAACCTGACACTGAGCTCCTGCCCCCGAGTCACACCTTCAGGTCCCGACCGTGATGGTCCCAATGGTGAAGTTACCATGAAATGGCTTTTGAACATTTCAGCTATGTTTTTTGGATCAGTAATGCCACCAACGCTCACAGGCAAGCCCGGCTTTCTGTTTATTAGTAGACTACACATATTTTACATCATATATTTTTTTTAGTTTTATCATTCTCTTATTTTAGAAGTTACAGGGGGGGGGACACACATTTTACCACTTTGGAAGTGTCTCTCTCGCAAACTATTCAGTTTAGAAAAAAATGACATTAGAAACCTCAATATCATTTTTAAAGACCTATCCATAGATACCCCACACGTATGGTTTTGATGAAAAATTTTTTTTTGAGTATCAGTTCTAAGTATGGGAAACTCCAAAATTATTTGTTTTTTTTTTTCCATTTTTGTGTGAAAATCTTAATGCGGTTCACAGAATACATCTACTTACCAAGTTTCAACAGCATAGCTCTTATAGTTTCGGAAAAAAGTGGCTGTGACATACGGACGGACAGACAGACAGACAGACATGACGAATCTATAAGGGTTCCGTTTTTTGCCATTTGGCAACGGAACCCTAAAAAGTGTTTATTTTCAATTAAGGGTAGTTTTTTTTCCACAATTTTCAATTTATGAGGACGCCTAATTACTTCCAATCATTATGGAGTTAGTTTCATCGCGATAGATCATTTAGTTTAAAAGTTACACCGTTTTGTTATTTTTCTTTTTTAAATCGTTTTTTTTTTACAGTTTTTTTTCCTTCGATAAAATTAAGCATAGATTACCTCATTTCGATATGTGCACATTTTAAAGACACACTGTATTAGAGTGTTTAATAATACATTTTAAGAAAGCAAAATGAGAATTATTTGAGGTTCAATTAAATACAAGCCATTAGTAAACATACGCAGAAATCGAGAGCAGGGCTAATTGCTTGTCCATATACAAATCGATATTGAAACCGCAGCATACGATCCGTTAGATTTCAATATGGCTCGTAATACTAGTCGTTTGATTTGTATACAGCAGTCAGGAATTCGGGATATTTATCATACGAAACGCGACGTTGTCAATATTTATTCGCTTTCATCTTTCAAGACGATCAATCGATTCGTATAAGGTGCAGACAACAATACGACGTTGACAATAGATGAAGACATTGACAATACTAATGCTTATAAATATTTTGGAACTATCAAAATTTAAGAGCGTTTAATCTGAAAGTGGGCAACGTCGCAAATAGATGTCAAATATTTCGCTGTTTTGATTAATTTGGCGATATTACTGTATGGAAATAAGAAATGTGGCTAACTAGCGAACTGGAATATTAATAACGAATTGCTATTATAACACTGAATTTGATGTTGTAACCGTTTTAGGTGTAAAAAAGGCATTTGGAAAGTTTCCAAATACTTTTTTTACACATCTAAAACTAAACATTCGGTGTTACGATATTAATTATTGCATTTCATAATCAATATTTTAATTCCCTAGTTAACCACATTTCTTAATTCCATACAGTAATATTGCCAAATTGATCAAAACAGGTAAATATTTGACAACTATTTACGACGTTGTCAACTGTGATTTTATCAAACAAACTAAATAGTAGTGATTGGCCGAATATGGGTTTTGCCAATCTTAGACCAGCTATAGTGACTTAACTATTGGAAAAATTTGATAAAAAATTTGTATGCAGACTGGGATCGGTATTAGATATACGCAGTTTAATTTATTGTCGTCTCAACTTCCATATCGAAATCATTTCGAAATTCCGAATGCAGTATTCTCAGGTTACAATAATATAGTAATCGATCGAATCGTTCTCATCATCGCAATTAGTTTGCTAATTAGCGCACTGAAATGCAAGACTTATCCCACAATTTGCTCAAAGTTGCATCGCAATACCACATTCAACTATTGATCCGTCTTGGGTTGGTATGCGAAATTGTATAAACAGGTTTCATAGTTTATCTTCTTTGAGAAATGATCTAAATAATGGTATTTAAACCTTATTAAAATCCTTCAAGTTGTTACAAAGCCTTAGCAAGACACGGCTGGGCGATTTCATTTTATACTATTTGGAGAACACCCCGAAAACTACTCTGAAACCTTCATTAGGTTTATCCCCGTTGATACGGCAAGGCGTAGTTGTAAACAGTTGTTCGGGATTTCGGTTAAATCCGTACACCCGGAATGCGGGTGCTTCCAAAACGAGGAATATTTACTCTGTCGTGCCGTGTCGCAGAATACTGAGGGCCAATTACTACTCCCAACTCAATGGGCCAAAACTCATTGTTTTGCTACATTGGTTTTCAAGATGTCTACAAAAGCATTATTTAGAAACTCGACGAATTAAACCGTGTCGAAAAAGATGTAACGTCTATTTGGAGGATTGTCGATGTGCTTAAGACTTCGATCACTATTATTGATCGAAGGCTTAAGACTATTCATTACACATTCAAAAATTTAAAAAGTCGTATCTCCACCCAAATTCGTCCTTCTGGTGCAGCAGCGTGCCTGCCAGGGGCCACGGTAACCCTTTCGGACAAACCTGCGGGTTTGTCCGAAAGGGTTACGCGCGCCACAAAGATATGTTAGCAGAACTGACGGGGTCCGCTAGGGCCTATGCCTGCCGGGATCGCGGGAAAGTCCGAAAGGGCCGTGGACCGTGGCCCCTGGCAACATGGCTACTGAAGGAACACGGGTGGGTTTTAGTCAGTAAGAGTCTGACACGCCCTCCCGCTCCGCCCAGAGCGAGAGAAGTTATTTGATAATTTCCTACCCAAAAAAAAAGGTGGAGCAGCGTAATCTACACGACTCAATTTCAGCGGCTTAAATTACGCCCTTTTGGCTCTCACGGCACTGCTTTCTTAGAAAACCCAGTGTTGTATTGTAAAGATTTTCTGTATAGGAATTAGAAATTATCTCACACATACCTTAGTCCCTTCAACGCTGATGATGCGGTAGAGGTTCCTCGAGGAGTCGTAGAAGAAGGAGACTGATACAGCGGCGGAACTGGCAGACATCCATGACCGCTTGGTCTTCGGGTCTATGTGGAACACGTGGGCCTTGCACGTGAATATCGGCTGCTCACTGTCAACAAAAACATGGATTTTAGAAGATAGACTTTAAGAGGCCGGCGACATGGCTCGCAACTACAAATCGAGATGTTTGCAAAATTCAATTCAAAGCACGTTGCGCTAGTGTGAGTGCCTGTCGGAGCGATATACACCTACAGTGAGCAATACTACCACGCACACGTTGACAATTATTGCTTGACGCGATAGTACTACTAGCTTTCGAAAATTTATTATAAATTTGGATGTGTTCCGTAATACAACATTATGAATGAAAACTTAATGTATTTCCATTTTTTTTTCGATAATTTGTAACTTGATAACATAAACTATGCTTCTGCGGAAACAATATTACAAATATTGTTGTTTATAATACAGAAAAAACAATATGAAAACATGTCATTTACGCTGTAAAAATGTACGAAATGCAATTCGCTTACACTTAATTTAAAGGTAAGTTTTTGGAAATAAAAAGACGTAGGAGCCTAGATAAATACTGTCTCAATCCGAATATCAACATAATATGGTGGAAATACGCTCAAATTGCAAATGATTTATGTACTACGTTTGTATGGACAATTCATGCGTCGCCGCATTCTTAAGGTCTACGTTTTTTGGTTAAGAATGGCGTGACAACTGCAGCAGAGCTACAGGCGCAGCAACGTTTCGCCAGTTAAAAGTACGGTTTTCTAGAACAGCGGTGGCCGCCACATAACAGCCACTGAGTCATGAAAATGATGGGAGCGCGGTTTTACTTCACGCTGTCAAAGAACGCAGTCTAGGAAAACACACCAACCTACTTTCGTACGTTTCTGTGACGTCATTGGCCAGTAAATTGCAGGCGCTATGTGGTAGACATCGTTCTAGGAAACCTTAGCCTAAGCTTAAAGGACCAGCTTGTTTTCGCTTTTGCCACACTCCTGCTACAACACAGAACGCAGCCTTGTTCTGATGACACACGCCTATATCTAGCTACACGCATAGAATGACAACCATAGACACGGGTTTTGTCGACGGAAGAATAGACAAAATGACAGATAAACAATCACAATCTGTCATTTTGACTATTCTTCCGTCGACAAAACCCGTTTCTATCGTGCTAGAGTGCCCTCATCATTCGCATCATTGCTTTGAAGCACTATTGACCGTCAACGCACCGTTGCTCAGTGCGTTTTATACAGCCTTTTTAGTTTCGAAGCTTTAAGGCTCGTGCAAACTGGCTCGACACCGGTAATTATTCTAGCGTGAAGTTTTCTTAGAAATTGAATTTACATAAGATTATGCCTACAAATCAATCTCCCTAAATACTTTTTCTATCTTTCTCTTTAAGTATGAATGGCTATAAGAGTAGGGGAAGGCCAAAGAAACGATGGATGGACTGTGTGAAAGATGATATGGATAGAAAGGGGGGGTGACTACCGAGATGACACTAATAGAAAAAAAATAGAAAAAAAGAAATGTTACGCCGACCCCAAATAAACTGGAATAAGGGCAAGCGAATAACGATATTATACTCTTTCAAATTACAGAATAAGTAAGAATGATAGACCTTGTATACAATATCGAATAACATCTTACTGTGATTTCTAATCAGCTTAGTTGTTACGACAGCACATTCATAATTCTGTACCTTCAGTGAAAAGTGATATATCTTGACCTATATCAGTTTTAATATTCTTACACTAAGTTTAACAGTAAAAAAATGCAATTTTTTGGTCTAATTGGTACTAGGGATGTTAAAAAATAATCGATTTTTATTTAAATCGATTATTATTTTCTTATAATCGATTTTTTTGTGTCGATTTTTATATTAATATTAATCGATTTTTAGTAAATCGATTATATAAATTACGTGTTTAAATCGATTTTCAGAAACAGCTTGTATCTATGAGACGGATGAAAAAATCTAGTAGTAAGTTTCAATTTTATAAACACCGCCGTCCATGCGTTGGATGAAAAATCTCGAAATAAGTTCATACGTATAAGTTGATTAAATAAAAACGGCGCCATCTGTAGGGATTTATTTTGTATTTGATTTATTTTTTATTTTTTGAGACAATAAGTTTGTCATTTTGTTGGGATGCTCATCATTTAATTTTTATTAAAATAAATAAAACGTTTAATAGAACTAAAATTTGTTTCAATAATGCTATTTGCTTACCTAATTCCTTACCTTGAAATTTTTAAGGAACCTTTGATTTTTAGTTTAGAATTGGTAATTTTTTTAATTCATATAATTTTATTTTATTTTTTATCTGAAAAAAAATGGTTAATATGAATATCTCTTAGGTTTATTATTGGAATTTGAAAAGCATGTTTTTTTAAATAATACAAAAAAATCGATTTTTTCGCAGAAATCGATTATTTATTTTTAATAAAATCGATTTTTGACAAATCGATTAATTTTGAATAAAGAAAAATCGATTTTTATTTAATCGATTCTTTTCCATTAATCTCACATCCCTAATTGGTACCCCTCTAAGATTAAAATTGAGCAAGCTTATTTTGGTGTAAAGTACTCGTAACTAAGCATTTTTTACATTTACCTATTAATGAGTAATAAAATACATTTTAAATAATATCAATGTGAACTTAACAAATATTTCAAGTACCTTTATGTATATTAATACAAATGTATGTGACTTTTATTACGCGATCTATGTGAATTAGTACAAACTGATATATTTACCTACACATAATCATCCAACACCAACCAATAAATAATGTGTAAAATGGTTCAAGTCATTTTAAATGAATTTACACATAAAACGACTTTAATATAATTATGTTGTGTTAGGTGATACAAAAGGAATTCTTTTTAAATTATAAAAAACTACACAAATTAATCTGTTTCTTCTTACACTAAATCGTGCTCCAAGATATTGTTTACCAATTTCAGTAATCAGTACTAATTTTAGTGAAGTAGACAAAGAGTCAATTTTTTTAAAACTTTAATATTAATTTTCTCAAAATCATGATTTTCCAGTTACATCACTTTTCACTGAAGGTACAGAGTTATCTTTTCCAAGCGTAGTGGCGGTCTTTGGCAAAAATAATATGGGTCAGCCCCACCTACCGCTGAAATTAACCATCTCGCACCACCAAAGTTTGTTTAAAATTATAAATAACCGCTCCCAGAGTCGAGCAAACAAAGATTCAAGGACTCAGAACTTGGAGAAAATAATAAATATTATGTATTTATAGTGTAAACATCAGTTGAGAAGCCCTCAAGCACCGTACGAATAGTCGAGTGGAAGTTGTGTTAATATCAACAATCTGAACAGTTTTGCGCAAATAATTAATGGTCTTCAGTATTTATAATCTGGCTCATTTAGAATGCTCAACACGCTTAGCTTGATACAATAGAAACGGGTTTTGTCAACAGAAGAATAGACAATATGACAGATAAACAACCACAATTTGTAATTTTGACTATTCTTCCGTCGACAAAACCCGTTTCTATCTATGGTTATCATGCTACGTGTGCTGAAGGGGTATGTGGCGAAATGGCCAACCAGAACTGAACCAATCAATTTTCGGAACGACGTCGACATCGGACGTTGAATTGCTGTCTATTCATTATTTACTCATCGAGACAGTTTCGAGCCTTTGAGAGGCCGTTAAGCTATCAGTTTCAATTGTCACACGAACCAACATCTATGCCAGTTGCTAATAGCGTCGGGAAATCAAGATCTTGACATTGTGGTCCTTGTCACCTATGGATATCAGGATCCAAATGGCAATTGTCTTGCTTGGTTGCTCCTTATCACATGGAACTTATTTAATTATGTATCCAACCCTCTTTATAATAGGGATGGTTGGTTACTATAAGTTGGAGGTAAGGCGCAATTTCGCACTAGTTAAATATGTTTTTATGGTTTTTCGTGGTATGCTGAGTAATCCTCAAATACTAGAATCTTTGGGATTGCTCGTTCCAAACAGTAGGCTGCGACAAGGGCCGAGAGAGAGGCTGTTTAAAGTCCCAGTAGCCCGTACAAACCTGTTAAAGTTTGCACCAGGTGGGGCGGGCAATAAAGATACTCAACAGCGTCTCTCTGCAAGTGGAAATCTTTACATGCTCATTGGCGGAATTCCAGAGGGTGCCACTTAACATATTGTCCTCTGTATGACTTGTGCCACACAGTGGACATTGTGACTACATTGCTGTATTGGGTTGAACCTGTTAAAACAAATGTATGTGTGAATAGTAAATAAATAAATTACAGACGTGATCCTCATTAATTGGGTCGTAGAACTCGCAGAAATCGGATGTAGTCACTCCAAGTTAAATACTAAGCTGCATCTAGTTAGCCTGAAATCCAATCTCAACTTAATTAGGCCAAGGTTGGAATTCAAAGTTGATTTCCAGTTTGGGACTGACTAAATAACAAACATTATTTCAACATTTTGTGTAGTTAAACCAAAAGAAACAAGAGTTTAAATAAGTTAATTTGGTATTCGCCAAAACGTGTTCGGTCCTCAAAATTAGGGTCAATGTCACATATTTTCGTGCAGGTGTTGAGGTTGAATTTTTTACAAAAACGAGTACCTACACTATACAAACTGTTTTGCATATGAATAAAATCTGGCAAAATCAAAACGTGAACGAATTTTTTGAAGCCTGTCTGATTTTATTGATGTCAGACTGTCGAAATGAATGCACAATGGAAGTATTTGTAAGAATCTAACTAAGGAAAATCAGCTTTAAACAACAATAATAGTTATTGATCTAAAGCCGTAAACGACACAAAATGAGTATGTAAGGATCTTAGCAGGTGGTGTTCTGTAGTTTCTGCCTATTCCCATGGGAAGAAGGCGTGACTTTATCTAAAACTTTATTTAACACGCAAAAGCAAAGAGCTAAATAAAACAAATTTATTCCTTCTACCACGTATAAAAGGACAAATAAAGTCAAAACTTACTTGTCTACATCAAAATATTCAATTTCAAAATCCATTGAAACCACTTTAACAGAATCACAAAATAACACTACGACCACTAATCATGAACACACCTTGGAAATGCTAGAATTGCTTCAAAGTAACAACGTACAAAGAAATTTTCGCTGTGAAGTAATAGAAAATAAGGTTTGTAATGCCGTAACAGTGTGTGCTGATAAATCGATAATATACGAACAGAGATATGACACAAATGACGGATTGATAAGATAACCAGCAGGAATGTTAAGTTTTGGACAGTTTGACGTCTTTATGAGTCTAATCACATAAGTTTGAGGTAGTCGCGAAAGTTTTGGGGTGACATTTCTTTTGTGAAGCTATAAAGTTAGCCATAAATCTTCCAATTTACTCCCGTAATTGCTATTGGGGCTTTCTCTCTCTCTGGAGACAAAACAAGAAAGGTAGGACTATATATTGAAAGCAGATTCAGAACTATCATAGTGGGAACTCTTCTTGGGATAACCGATCAGTTTCATTTTCTCTTGATCCATACATCCATTCAGAAATGAATTAGGCCTTAGACCAAATACAGTAATGATCCAAAAATTCTCAGTAGTTCCTTCAAAGGAACTGCTAAAGGTACTAAGTGAGCACAAAGGAAATCTCTGGCTATTAGAACATAACCATTTTTGAGGCGTTGATCATTTATTTATTTATTTATTTATTTATTTATTTAGGCAAACCAACTAAATACACACACAGACATTCAAAGTATATAACATTTACAAATACAATAGCATTGCATGCATCTAAATTAAAGGTAAGCACAGCATTTCATTTAGATCTCACTAGACAATATCAATTAATATAAAGATGGATAACAATGTAATTAGAACTAATATCAATAATCTTTTATACTTAACATTTACTTGAATTAAATTAAATTGAATAAAATTGAATTAAATAACACTCCAAAAACATAATAAAACAATTAAAAAACACACAAAATAAAAAAATAAAACAACATTATTGAGCAAAAAATCACATATTCTTGAGCACAGCTCTTTTAAACTTAGTGATGCTGCCTGAAAATATGTCGAAGTCACAATCGTGAAAAATATCGTTACACTTTCTGAGAATATAGGAAAGGGGGGCATTACTCCCGTACTTGGTTTTGCGGCCACCGGGAGCAAAAGGCCTATAATTATGTAGTCTAGCTGACGACCGGGGCGTATTAATATTAATTGAAGATAGAAGCTGTGAGCAATCCACGCCTTGATTTAATATCTTGAATAAGAAAACTTGACCTGCAAAATCTCTACGCCACTGCAAAGGTTTCATTTTAAAGTAATTCAGTCTCTCTTCATAGTTTGTAACTGTATTCCTTATACCAGCCTTATAAGAGAGTCTTTTTATAAATTTCATTTGAACTCTTTCGATGCGTTGAATGTGGATATTATGTACTGGATACCAGACGATGGAGCAGTATTCTATATGACTACGAACTAATGCGGAAAACAGAATTTTCAGAGCTGTCAAATTATTGAATTGTCTTGTGTTACGGTTTAAAAATGCTAGCATTCTATTGCTTTTATTTATTATAGTTTCGGTGTGTGTTTGAAATTTCATTTCAGAGTCGATAATGATACCCAGATCTCTAACTTCAGACACTTTACTTAATATTTGGTTCCTCATTATGTACGTAGAATTAAATTTATGTTTTTTACGCGAAAATTGAATATGATAACATTTACCAACATTAACTTGCATACTGTTCTTCTCACACCACACACAGAGGCTGTCAATATCCTTTTGCAAAAGAGCTTCATCGTTCTTTGTCATTACAACCCTATAAAGTTTTAAATCGTCGGCATACATTTCAAAATGAGAGTTTTGTATGGAATATTTAATGTCATCAACAAACATTTAGGCCATTTAGGCCATCATTTAGGCCAAATAACCTTAAATTTATAGAAGATATGGCTTGATTCTCACCTGGCCTACTCATGAAAAATCTCTTTTCCCAATGTGACATCTGAAAAGCTTAACCCTGAACGTTAACAAACTTAAACAACGCACAAATTCAAAGAAAACAAACTTTCCGAAATCCAATTCTGAACTCCTGTAACCTTTGTAACAACGTTAATACCTTTCAAAGGTCATGTAATTCATAAAGCATTTGTTCAGATTGTTCCTCCATATGTGCAAGGGGACCGCTAAACTAAGAATGATGGCCCCAAACTTACAATGACACTTGGTACGCTCAACTTTTGGTCTAGACTAGCTCGTGAATATAATCTGTAGTATTATGAAACTTTCAGTCTGTCTGTAAGCGTCTTCACTTGAAGATTGACAATCATTCATCCATAATCTTCTGTGTAAAAAGAGATTTGAAAATTCTTTAGAATTTTTTCGTCAAGTGTCAAAGGTGCCAGTTTTTTTTTTTGTTATTTATTCATCTAAGCGTTTATTTGAGAACAATTTCTTGAGAAAAGGTTCAATATCTTTTCTAGGTGTTTTTTATACTCACACGGATCACTGTTTATCATGCACTTAAAGAGACCCCAGACAAAATAGAAAGGTTTTGTTGATTTTTACTTTTTATTTGGTACAAAGGCGTTAACAAGGAGAAAATTACTTTTGGATGTTCTTTCTGGATGGAAAATCGAATTATATCATGACTTTTTATAACTTATGCAGCATTATTGATCAATGCTTCATCAAAATCAATTCAATTATCTTTTTCACCACTTTGTCGTAACGTAACATTCCTAAAAGCACCTCCGCCTCTATCTAGTTAATTAGTAAGTGACTCTGACCAGGTCAGGCATGTCTGAAGCTTATAGATTCTACGAAGTAAAATCAATATATACGTTGGAAGAGCAGGGTGGAAAATTTATCGGTAATTTCTAGAGTAAGTTGTGTAAATAGCAACGTGATTGGGGATGGAACGTTGCTATGCTTTCTCTCACAGGCGTTTCGTCGTGTTATTTCAGTACGACAGTTCAATTTTTTCAATAGCTGTTATCAAGAACCATTTTTGAATTATAGTGCTTTACGGATATGACTGGAATCGCCGGAAGGGGATGCCCTAGGAGGACATATAGAGCCTAATTGGTGATTTTCTTCAATGAGGTCAGGTGCTTAGTACTCGCAACCGGCGTGCATGTATGACCAGATGTATGAAGGTAAACGAAGCAAAAGGAGTATGTAAGGAGCGTAGCAGGTGGCGTTCTATAATTTCTACCTACCCCCATGGAAAGGTGTGAGTTTATGTAAGCATGTATGTATGTATATGTTCACTTATATTAACTTTTAAGTATAGGTACACAGTAAATGGGTTGTGTAGGTCAGATAGGCAGTCGCTCCATATAAAATTCAGCTGCATCCGATTAGACTGGAAGCCGACCCCAACATAGTTGGAAAAAGGTTAGGCAGATGATGATTTAGTTTACGTAGGTTCTTTAACCTACCCAAGATCGCACACTAGGGAGACTCAGGCGCTCTTACATCGCACATTTGGCCGTCAAAATCAACCGTGTGGGCGATACCGACAACATGAGAGCGACGTCGTAGTCTAGTCACAACGTTGCGTCAACGTGACGACACTGGCAGTGTCGAATAAAACAATGTGACTTTTGCCAGGCTAAAGGCTTTTGGAGCTCTCGTGGCTAACAATTTATTTAGCCATAATATATATATCATCATCATTTCAGCCAGAAATCATCCCCTGCTGGGTATTATGGATCGTTTATTTTTTTCCATCGTCTACGATTCCATAGATACGTATTTCGTTTCGTTGTGCTGACCTTGGTCACCATTCAGTTAAATCGGCCATCTCCACGTCTAGCCAAAAGCGTCGCCCAACACCACTTGAGGTGATCGCCCTGTCACCGACGTCGTAGACTTTTGTCCGACGACGATTTCAGTGTAACGAAATCTGTCTTGTAGATTTATGCGGAGTTCTTCCCACACCGTGGTCCCTTGTCCCATACACAGTAAATACAAGACATTCACAATGCATAACAAATGCTAATTTGAAATAAAACATACAGCCTTGGATCACACAGGATGAACCAGATTACACAAATTATATTATGATCACAAAAATGTGGAACATATTCCCACATGAGTCATATAGATTAGAGAACAATTAAATAGATAAACAACGTAAGTACATGTACGCAGGTAATTAACATAGCTTGCATACATTTGATTACGTCGGGATACAGAAAAGTTACAGAAGTTCCACTGAATCAGCGCGGTGAGAAGTCACGTTGTACCCATGAAGTTACGAGCGGAGAGGCGAAGTTATTGCAGAAGTGGATTCAATTGATGTTTAAGATATTATTCAGGCTGGCAAGTTAGATGGTTGAGCCACTATTTCTCTCTAGCATAACATAAAACCATCGGGCATTTCTCTCTACATGGCTAGCATTGTGGGTTGCACCTTCATCATCATATCAGCGTTCGGTTGCTGGATGCGTCGCCGTAAGATCGGTATAACGACCGGTCGTGCTCGTGGACTGCCCGTATCCGTCGGATTCCCGCATTTCCCGCGACCTTCACTAGGTGCCTACTAGTCAAATAATTAAAAATGCCTTTCTATGTTTACGATTAAATCCCACTAACACCAATAATAATTATCGTGAGGCAGAAGTAGCAAATTAGACCTAGGACTAGTTCTGTTTAACCTAAACTTTGACGCATGAACTAAACTGCATGTGGACGCGGCACTCGCTAACATGTAGACGAAGATAGATACAAGATAGTATAATATATACTCTTTCCCTCATCTTCTTCCTTCCTTTCCTTTCTCTTTCTTTTTTTTGAAGTGAAAACTTCTTTAGGCGCGTTAGGCATTTTTGAGATGGGGAAAAAACAATTGAACTCGCGACTCCGTTACCGACACCTCATTTTTGTAAACGCATGTGCTCTTTATTTATATTAGGTTACGGATCAATGTCTATGAAAGTATTTGGAAGTATTTTTTTTTGTAAGCGCGATTGTGGTTACGGACCAATGTTCTTTACAAGTATTTTTCTTCCACCGAGGCGATCTTGTTCAAGTTTTCACTTCATCGTTTCATCGTTTTCTTTCATTTACGAAGTTAATTGCACCCACTGCATTCTGCGGTTGGACAACCGCATCGGTTTGAGTTTGGTTCATGACAAATGATTGACGTATGTTTTCTATGGGAATTACCGAATAAAAGTAAAGTAAACCGAGTCTTCTGAATACTATATTTACTTGTGATACGTAAGTATTTATTACAAAGGTCAGTTCAATAAACGCTAGAGATAACAGTGTTTGATTACAAAGTGTTTGTTTACATTGTTAATAAGTTTTGTAACGTAGTATCATATGTAAGTTTATAATGTAGGTAGAGTAAGAACACGGCGTGTTTGCCATTTTGCCCTGGAGCCACAATGTTTTCTTTGTAGTTGGAGTGTCCCATCTGCTTATGGGTAGTGAGAAATAACTATACACCTACACAATACTTATGTGTATGAAAAAGAGATTGTGGAGCAATATTAAACAGGCAACTAGGTTTTAGACAAGCAAAATTATTATATGAATGAGTAGGTATCAAAACTTTAAATATTCAGACTGCCATTTTCCTATTATAATTTGACATTCATAAAATAATAATTGAGGAGATTTTTTCAATAAGGTAGAAATCGAAAAAAACACATTTGTTTTTTTTTTTTGATGAATGCCGTTTACGTAAGTGATAAATAGGTCCTTAAAAGAGTTTTTTATTATTTTGCTTGCGCTGTTATCAGTGAGTCTGGATAAGTTATTTTGGATAAGTGCGGTTTTGCGAAAACAAATTAGGATAATGTGCTGTTTTGTACCAACTTCATGGGATAAGTGTGGCTTTGAACGTAACCTGATTGGATAAGTGTGGTTTGAACGTTTTGTCTATCATCATTTCCCATATCAAAATGCGTGAGATTTTACTGTTTTATTTATATAAAAGCAAATCAAAACACACAACCGCCTCTGTGGTTTAGTGGTTGTGGTTTAGAACCAATTTCAAAATTAATATTTTTTAGCCAGAATACGTTGAGGTTTTGAACTAAACGATAATATTGGACATCATTTTACAAGAGAGAATATGCTGTTTTGAACTAAATTGTTTTTTCATATGGTAGATTTTATCATTTTGTGCAGAAATCGCGAAACAAAAATCGATATTGCCAAAAGTGGATATGTTGTAGTTTTGATCCTAACCTCCTCAATTATGATATAAGTACCATGTAATCAATAACTGCATGATAATTTTAGCGATTTTTTTTTTGAAACTTGATCATCTGTAATGTACCTACTACAATTCTGGAAAATAAATTTAATTTCAAAATTAAGAGTCTGTTCCGTGTTCAGATAGGCACTATCTACCAGTTAAATTCTAAAAAGGTAAACAATTTGAAAAAAATTGTCTGACACATAAGCTAACCATTTTAAATGGAGAAGTTGAAATGAAATGAAATTGTTTATTCTGTAAATAGGATATCGGAATCACTTTTACACGTCATTTAAAAAAATATTAAAAATAAGCTAGATGAGTTCGGCGTTTCCTAACTGACTACTCTGAGAAGAAAGGCCGAAACAAACTCAAAGGTCGCAGTCTCTTTTTAAAGTCCAGACATAATCTTGGTCAGGCCATATGAGGACCATGTAAATTAGTGTCTGAAAAGGTCTTTTGAGGAAAGAACCACACAGATTTGAGTGGACCTGTCCAGTCAGTGCAAGCATTCGTCAGTAATCGTGGAGCTCAACGGAGCTCAACTCGACAAACAATACCAAAGAAAGGACATTTGGGTAAGTTAATACAGGCCGTCAAAATAAATTAGGATCCGTGCCCCATAATGTTATCATCATCTGCCTAGCCTTTTCCCAACTATGTTGGGGTAGGCTTCCAGTCTAACTGGATGCAGCTGAATACCAGTATTTTACATGGAGCAACTGCCTATCTGACCTCCACAACCTAGTTACTAGGTAACACGATACCCCTTGGTAAGACTGGTTTTCAGACTTTTGGGCTTCTAACTACCTATAACGACTGTCAAAGATCTACAAATGACAGCCGGGACCAACGGCTTAACGTGCTTTCCGAGGCACGGAGGGGTCTTGATATGTAAAGATGGTCACCCATCCACGGGCCAACCGCGGCAAGCGTAAGCTTAACCTGATCGATAGACCCGTGCGGCTGTACTTAGCCACAAGCCCCATAATGTTATACAGATAGTAAAGATCCAAGTGATATTACCATCTTTCAAGTCTTTGCTCAGGTAGGTATTTGGAAATATGAAGAAGAAAATTATGTAGATAATAATAGTAGATATATGTCACACTAGACTCTAGTGGTAGCAAGTGCTACTCCTGAGCATGAGATTCTAGGTTTTGTTCTCAGGTCTAGAAAGTGTTATTGGGTTTTTCCATCAGGAATTTCTCAGTAACTGTGCAGAGTCTGTATTTGTGCCCGGTTGATGACAATAGGCTTGCTCCTATCACATGGGACTTAAACATAACTGGCGAATTGTGAGTGTACTGTAGGCCTCTGCCCGTTTCTTTAAGAATCTAATGAAAATAAAAATTAATGAGTAGGTATGGATAGATCCTCTAGTAAATAAGGACAAATTAGCAAGTTTATCTTGATGAAAATAGTTACAAAACTGCTTGTTGTTGCAAATCCACTAAAACTGGTTAGTTAATGTTCTTGTCCTGCTGCATTTCGTTTTTGATAGCCATCTGTTAATGTTCATACTTATGGTCTCCGTTTCTTATTTTTGTTACTTTTTTGTTTAGGGTTGCAGGTTGGTTGTATATGCAGAAAACCAATATTCCCATGTTCCCATCTACAAAACGGTTTGACTGATTTAGATACAATTTTCTGTTAAAGGTTGTTATGATTTCTTTGCAAAAACCAAAAATGATATGTGTTTGAATTTTAGAATACAACTGAGAACGAAGATACGATTTGATTTAAAAAAGAAAGAAACTAGTACGTTATGGACATAATTTGCATTGGTGCCCTGGCTGAGTAAGCATTGAAGACTAACGCAGAAATAACAAAATCATTCATTGAAAACCAAAGCATGAAAAGACTTAGACATTTTAGCTTTATTTTTTCAGGAATATAAAGTTGTTCAAGTATTTAGATATGAAGAGATCTAGTTTTGATAAATCAAGAATTTTATACACTATCATCATCGTTCCATTGCCCTTATCCGTATTGAATGAAATACGTCTTATGAAATAGACCTGTCAATCAAATTATATCTGATCTTATCTCTCTCAAGATTATTTTATGACATGTCACATCGTAAAATTGATGTTACTACTTCAAAGTGAATGACAAGCGTCAGCCCGCACATAAACATGAAATAAAAGAGAGTTGCATTCCATGTAATGTGTGTGAATTTCACACAGCGTAAACAATACATTGTTAGCATACAAATTGATTACAACACAAATGTACACATGTTTGTTATTTGTAACTACAAAAATGTGTACTACAAAGACATGCATAATGCTGTTTTTTTTTTTTATTGTGTTATTAGATCTCTATTTCTTCATTGCATGAAGATTATCTTTTTTATCTTAGAGAATTTAGCAATGTTATCAATATCAATGGGTTATCTCTTTTACGTAGATAAAAGAATGTATCTGATTCAGAGACAGAAAAATTATTTATTTCTAGAATATTAAAAAAAAAATACTTGCATGCACTTGAAATTAGTTGAGAATTTTCAAAATAATGAATAAGTATTTTAATGCAAAAATATGTAACGTATGTGTTTTGTTTTCCTCAACCTATGTAAATAAAGTAGTGTTAAATAGTTTACGAAAGTAGTATTTTCACGTAAATCAATTATTTTACGAGTTCGGCGATAGATTCACGAGCGCATGTACCAGGCAAGTATGCAGCCTAAAGAGATCATTCAACTATGAAATATGTTCGATATATAAATAGGCTAAGACCGCACGACCTTAACGTCGAGGTAAAAGCACTCTATCGTATGCAATCGATGTGCAATTGCCCGTTAAAGCGTAAATGGAGTACGACACAGGCGATAATTCATTTTACTCGCAATCGTTTTCCTCGCTTAAGAATATTTACGAACTGTTAATTTTTGTTTACCGACAAAAATAATTCGAAAGTTATAGCGGGAGTCCTTCGAAGGAAAACCTAAAATATCCCTTCGCATTGGCAAAATGCATCCCCTCCCTAAAAATAATAAGGTGTCCGTGAAACTGAATTTTCTCAAATTCGCTGACATGGTTGCTGAAAAACTGTATTAAAATAAATGTTGTAAATAATATAGAATAAAACTTACCCCATTGTTTCTTTTCCTGCTGTCATTTAAAACACAATAATTTTAGAAAATACTTTACTTCATAATTTTCAATTTTTCACTCGCGAACTGTCACAAGCGGCGACCTGCCATAAACTAAAGATTAATCACAATGTTGCTATTTCACTGAAAGGAATAAAAAAATATTGTCTATGTCTCAGACAAGCAAATCTGTTTTTATTTTACTTCTCATTCCATTTCTGATTTTGATTTCATTCAATTTCAAACAAAAATACAATGAATACTATGAAATAAATAACTAATAGCTAAGCTAGCTAAGGTAGTTGCCGTAAGACATAAAGAGAGGGCGCTTTTCAATTTGTACAACTATTCGCCGATAGATGACACTGTCTTAAATGTTTAAATAATCGCAAAAGTTCGTAATAATTATTAACCGACTTCCGTAAGGAGGAGGTTCTCAATCAACTGTATGTTTTTTTTTTATAAATAAAGCATAATTAAGTATTACTTTACAAAATTAATTTACATATAATTATTATAAGACCTTGACTCTTTACCTATGTTTGACAAATAAATAATTCTATTCTATTCTATTCTATTCTAATCCAATTTATTAATTTCTTGTCTCCAGATATTTACACAATATTTAACTGGTGGTCTATGAATATTATGAATGCATTTAATTTTCTAGTCACAAGTAGGTATGGGGGAAACCGTTGCCCAGCACTAGGACAAAGGTTTAAAAAAATAGGTTCGTCACAATTGTTTTATTTATGATTAGCTTATATTCTGCCAAAGACTTCGTTCGCGTGAAATTTCTTAGTTTAACATATTTACATATTTTTTATTAAGCTATTTAGGTCGGCAATAGAGGTACTGTACCATCTCATTTATAAAAGAATTTTGGGAATCGAATCAGTAATTCCGACAATCACCCCCTCCCCTACATACAAACTTAAAAATGTTTCCTACCTACCTCTATAAAATATTATTAGTAGGTACCCACCAAATTTTAGTATAGACGAGAGTGACAAGACCAACCATTAGGTAGGTACTCCAACATTGCCGTATAAACTATCAAATTGAAATGCAGTCTGAGTCAAGCTAATGCAAATAGACATTGCATAGGAAAGCGCCATTCTTCCGGTTACACCACGAAATTAGAAGTTATTTATTGTTTTATTTTATTGCTCTACGTTTAAATATACTAGCGCTTTGCTCGTGACTTTGCCCGCGTTGATTTTGAGCCTTCCTATACAAACAAACTTAAAAAGATCGCGGGGTAGCCCTGAATGAGATTAGCACAGATACAAAAACAAATAGCTATGCACAAAAGTGAAAAGGCAGGTTTTGCCCGTGATGGAAACAATGTCGTCTACCCATCTCACCGCCGGACGACCGACACCTCGTCTTCTACTCCTTGGACGCCATTTGGTCACAGCCTTACTCTACCTGTCAATACTGCGCGTTGCCAGGAGTTCCTGCCCAAACCTATTTGAGTTCCATAATACGTTTTCCGATATCGAAGACCTTCGTATACCTTCGTACATTTTCGGATCTCAATGTTTGGAACTCGGTCTATTAGTTTTCACGCAGGAGGCTATGTACCGGCTGAGAGTTGCACAGAGACCCATGGAGCGTTCCATGCTTGGTATTTAAGGCTAATAGATTCTCCATAAGTAAATAAAAATAAATACCCAACTAGATACGTTACCCCTATAAGGGTCCTAATTTTAATATAAAAATGTCTGTATTGTGTATTGTTGAATCCGCTGTTTAACATAACCGCTAGCTGTTTTAAAAAACAGCTCCGTTATGTAAAACAGCTGAACAAAGTTCAGCTGGATTGCCATTGCGTTACGATTAACAAAACTGTTACCCACGTCTAAGCATAAAACAGAATGGCTTATCTGCGTCATAATAAGGATGGTGTGGCTTCTAATACTGAATCGGCCGCAGTAACTTAGCTAGGGCACCCTGAACAATTGGTTTTGGTTAGGTTAGAACTGTGACCAACCGCGCGCGAGCCGAGCGAATGAAGTGAGCGGAGCCGCGGCAGTGCCTGGCTAGCGTTACTTCAAGTTGGTCGCAGTTACTTAGCTATTTAGTACTTTTGGGACTGACTTTTATAAAACTATGATCATTTCTATTTTCCCTTCTTCACTTGAGTTAGGGTAATTTTCACTCATATTACTCGTTTTCTATTCTATTCTATTTTTAAAAAATGGCAAGAAAAGCCGATTTAGACTATTCTGCCAATGTCGAAAGTACGTTGAAAAAAGCAAGTGTGGATGATTAAAAGAAAAAAACAAATAAAATTCTTCGATTGATACAGTTGAACTCAATGTAGATCTTATTGGGTTAGTACGGGAATTACTCGTTTTATTTATGTCTGTTTCGGACGCCATTATTATTCTTATGACACACAGAGCCACAGAGCAATTTATAATCTGACGTTTCATTTTACGCTGTCTTACATGTCCTCTAACTAATCGTTGACCCGTTGCATTGATAAACGCAAAACGTTTATGCTATTCGCTAAACGCCGATCAGCTATTTTACATGACGGAGCTGTTTTGTAAAACAGCTAGCAGTTATGTGAAACGGCGTATTCGACAATCCGTCTGCGACATGTCTATGTCCTTCATCGAGGTTCCAGCTATCTCTTTACCAAACATCAAAATCGGTTCACTGGTTTAAACATGAAAACGTACCTAACAGACAGCCAGACGAAAACAATTTCCTATTGCAAATATTAAAGTATACTTAGATAGTTTTGTGGTTTTAGTAACTGGCTTCAATTACAGTAGGTAACTGTCTTACGATAGTTTTTCTAGTATTGTTCAACTGTTTCTATTAGTTTACGTAAATTTTGCCATAGACTACTGAAATCTGGTTTAATTTTCCTTTATTGCTGTGAATTTTCTTTCAGCAATTCGGCATAATGTCTACCTTAACTCTTGTTAAGGGTGTCGTAAAATTTCTGGTAGGTAGATAATTAATATAATTGACCGATGAAGTTAGAGCACAGATTCATGTGGTTAGGGCTCATCACACACTGCCCAGCGCCACATGCCCCGTCGCGGTGTGTAATCCGCCCAAAAAGACGAAAGGGCAAAACCTCGCAAGAAAAATATTAGGTAATAATATCAAAGCTATTTATTTATCTGATAGAGTATTTAGCCAAACAATCGGAAACCACAATATTTTTCTTGGCTTGTTGGTGATTCGTACGAATTTACTCACCCGAAACGGGCGAATCGACACTTTTAAATCATCATCATCATTTCAGCCGAAAGACGTCTACTACTGAACATAGGCCTCCCCCAAGCACCTCCACTTCGACCGATTCTGTGCTTTCCGCATCCAGCGGATTCCTGCGAGAAAGAGGTCAATCGTCGAATCCAACTCGGCTGGGCAGCGTTCGGGAAGCTACGCAATATCTTTTCGTCCCGTTCTTATACCACAGTGTCAAGACGAAAGTCTTTGACCAGTGCGTGTTGCCAGTGATGACCTATGGTACTGAAACGTGGTCGCTCACTATGGGCCTTATCAGAAGGCTAAAGTCACTTTTAAATAAAAAATCATAATAAATATATCTAAGTAGGTAAGTTAGTAAGGTACCTGTTGCTGCTGTCTTAGATACGTAGGTATCTAATATAACCACGTAGCTGCTTGTGAAACATCAATGCAAACTGATTGGACTCAATTAATTGCATTTGTTTCTCGCTAACATTTTATAGCAAAAAAGGTCGTTACATAAATTGGTATTAGATAAGTAGGAAGGTACTGTTATTTTATAATTAGAATTTAGGTCTTCGACAAAACACTTTTCGGTTTCAAAATAAAAATATCACTTTTAGACCTGTGTTAATAATTACATCATTTTTGATCGAGAATCTTTGAATTAATTTTTATTTAAGCCCATTCATTGCCGATTAACAAGATTATCATAATTTTTGTCTATTCTATTCTATTTTTATTAAATGGCAAGCAAAGCCGATGTCGACTATTCTGCCAATGTCTAAAGTGCATTGGAAAAACAAGTGTGCGTGTTAAAAAACAAAAAAAAATGCAATTATTTAGATCATATACTAAAAGAAACAAGTTAAATTCTTCGATTTCATTGTTTTATCATTAAATGACTAAACAGATGACGTTTATTGACATCATAAATGAGTTACCAATATCCTTTCCTTAATAATAATATCCATATTTTTAAATGTTTTTTTAAATTATTTTTATAAGAATATTTAAAAATGTAAACAGTATGTTTTAAAATGAAATAAAGGAATAATATCCATAATATAAATGCGAAAGTAAGTTTGTTTGTTACGCCTTCACGCTAAAACAGCTGAACGGATTTGGATGAAATTTGGCACATATATAGATGATGCCCTGGAAAAGAACATAGGATACTTTTATTTTTCCCACGGGATCGAGACTTATGCGGGTGAAACCGCGGGGCGCAGCTAGTCCTTAATATTATGAATGCGAAAGTAAGTTTGTTTGTTACGCCTTCACGCTAAAACGGCTGAACGGATTTGGATGAAATTTGGCACATATATAGATGATGCCCTGGAAAAGAACATAAAATACTTTTTTTTCCCACGGGATCGAGACTTATGCGGGTGAAACCGCGGGGCGCAGCTAGTCAATAATAATAATGGCTGGCAGAATAAAAATAACAAGCCTATTAAAGCAATATAAATATAGGTTTCATAATACAATTAATTATTTATAAGTTTGTAACGGCTAGGGCTGCGCAGGGTAGGCTGCGCAGGCCATTAACGGTTTAGGTAGTAGTTAGTAAAACAGCTAGACAAGTTAATACATATATTTTTCACACTAGTATGTAGAATGTACACGGCTGGGTCGCGGTAAGGTCACACTGATTTGATCCGAGCACTAACACAGTAAAAGGGGAAGGGTACCGTCCTTGGTAGCACGTGGTAGATTCGGGCGCCTGGTCAGCACAGGCTCCGTAGCAGGCCGGACGGCCCTGGCACGTGGTAGTACGTAGTCAGTAGCCGTGGAGGTCGCCTGACAGCTCAGGCTCCCAGCGGTAGGCTGCAGGCAGGCAGGCCGGACGTCGGACCTCAGTAGCGTGCAGTTAGCCACGCATGCGAGCAACGTGCAGAATTGGGTAAGAGGTGTCTTCAACCCGTACAAAGAGCCCTGGAAGCGCCATAGGGAGCGCATGTTAGATGCGGTGCAAATATCAGCAAGCCGCATGCGATGTGCTAGCTTCTTCCCCTTTCTAAGCCAAGGAACGGTGTGGGAAGCATGGTAGGTGAAGCTCAATACATCGCAGCGGCTTACAGGCATAGAGTTTGCAAACATAGCATGGCACATGTACAGATGTGAAATGAGGTTAAGTATGGCGAACACGCGAGTATAAAACAATGCAATAATGATATTAGCAGATGGCTCGCTGATCGCTTGTAACACACAGTGAGGCCCTACACAGCCTTGATGCAGTAGCAATACATACATATTACCATCTCCTGTGCACCGGATAACCCCAGCCGCGTGTCTGACATTGACACACGAGAAATCAGAAACTACATAGGTGATGAAATCAATATAGGTTATCCGGTGCAGAGGGTCTAGTATAAATACCAAAGTAATGTGGAACTCACCCTAGGTCGGGGCACAAGTAATCCTGATAATCAAGGAATACCTTCCTTTATGTAAGCCAGCGGAAGTCGAAATGGCAGAGCGTCCTTAGGAAATTAGTGTTGTGCCACGTTTCTAGTGATGTGTGGTTAGTAACTTACTAATTGTGATTAATTACGGTTGAGACCTCACACAACGCTACAAGTTCTAGAAATATCTCAATTCCAGGTAAACAAACCACTATTATTCAAATGTATTTAATGCGATTTACAATGGTTACCTATTCTCGTGGGACAGGAAGTTTTCATGGCTAAATAATAACAGCCGCACAGGCTAATCTGTGGATGGGTGACCATCCATTACATACCGAGACCCCCCGTGCTTCGGAAAGCACGATTTAGCAGTTGGTTCCGGCTGTCATTCGTAGTTCTGTCAAAAGCCCGAAAGTCTGACAACTAGTCCTACCAAGGAGTATCGCGTTACCCAGTAACTGGGCTGTGGAGGTCAGATAGGCAGTCGCTCCATGTTAAATACTCGTCTTCAGCTGCATCCGGTTAGACTGGAAGCCGATCCCAACATAGTTGAAAAAGGCGAGGCAGAGAAAACGGTTACCTACTTTGTTAATTCCAACCTAACTTCCACTTTTACAACCAAAAACAACTATTGACATAAATTACCCAACTTTAATCTAGCAACACCATCTCTAGAGCCACTAACTATCCGTCCCTTTGTTCAGAGAGTGAAAGTAAAGTTATGTAAAAATTGTACCAATCGTTGCTTGCATGTTATCCGTTAAGGCGACGCGGAGTCGGCCATTTTGTTTTATTTTGGTTTATGTAAATTGCGAGTTGAAAGCGCAGTAATTGTTATCTAGGTATAATTAGGCTCAATTACGGGCCTCATATCTAGAAGTAATGGTATGTGTGTTAAAAAGTAACTCTCTTCAGCTTATTTCAATAAAGAAACTTTACAGCAAAAATTTTGCAAGTTGCAATCTGTTGCAAATGCACAAAGTTTTCTCTGAACTGTAATCAAAATTCTAACCTCAAATATCGTCTATTTGTTAAGTTAGATTACAGGTTCTGATGTTCGAGCTTAGGTATTAACCATTAATCAATAGACAACCTATCCTAACCCATGTTAGTGATTGCTAAGTCTCAAAGTTCAGTAGGCAACTTCAAAAGGCCATATAAATTAATTGCAAAGGTCCCAATTATCCATTTTTAACTTTGATTTATACACAAAAATACACACAAATTATTTTACTATTAAACCAATAAAACTCCCAAACATTAGCACTTCGCCTTAACAAGTAAAAGATCGATACAAATAATGTGACCAAATTGTGTTTAAAAAAAAAACCCGTAGCGGTGGCAGCAGTGGTTCCGCTTAAACAGTTCAATAAACCCTGACGTAACTGAGTTAATGTGTAATTAACACTCAGAAACAAACGACTACTTGATCGATATTATGTAGATCACGTAATATTTGACTAGGCAAAAGGTACGTAAAGAGTTTATGAAGCGTGGTTATTATAGTTAAGTTAGTTTCGAGTCAATTTCAGTTTCCGATGCACTCGGTCTGGGTAAGCATCGTGGTTGGGACGGTAAAATAAAATGTTTTAATTGTTATTTATATTCTTACCTACTAATATAGTTTATAAGCTCTTGTTGTTACTAACCATAATGGATCATGTTGTCTGACATAAATAAATAAATTAAATTAAATTAAATTATAGAGTTACTGCTCTCAGAGCTGCAGTTGATGAGTGTAAAATCGACCAATGATACGCGGACCCGCCTTGGGTCGGCGTATCACTGGTCAGTTTCCCTCTGTCGCCAGTTTATTTAGGAAACACTGGAATCAAGGAATTTCATCACTACTGTTCTCAAAACGGTGAAGGAAAACATTGAGGAAATCGGCAGGTCCTAGAACCAAAAACTCGAAGACATGTGACATCTACCAACCCGCACTGGACCCGCGTGGTGGATTACGACCACCTCCCTCTCACAAAGAGGAGGCTTGTGTCCCAGCAGTGGGAACATTATAGGCTGATTATATCAAACACTGGAAACTGTCGAGTTGACGCAACGGGTCTAATCTGCAAAACTGACCAACTAGCGAAACTGATTTCATAAACGAAACTGGCGTATTAAATAAACTGACGAGTGAGGGAAATTGATCAGTGATACGCGGACTCGATAAGGTGGCTCCTGTTTAGTATTGGACGTTGGGTAGCTGATGTTAGGTGGACTAAGCGACTAACCAATCATTTTAGTGTCCCAATGAAATGGAAAAACCTCACGATGAAGGCGAGCAATAACAATAACCAATCTTGACGATTAAGTGTCACTAATCAACATGGTCCTCATATAACCTGACCAAGATTATGTCTGGACTTTAAAAAGAGACTGCGACCTCTGAGTTTGTTTCGGCCTTTCTTCTCAGAGTAGTCAGATAGGAAACGCCGACCTCATCTAGCTTATATATTTTTTGACACTGAGGCATCCATCGTAACTGCCTCGTTGGTCGAGTGGTTACAAGCGCTACTAAGCGAGCAGGAGGTACTGGGTTTCGATTCCCAGGTCGGGCAAAGTGTTATAAAATTTCCATTAGGATTTTTTTAGTAGCAGCCCGGAGTCTGGATTTGTGCCCGTTTGATGGCAATACCCTCGGTTATTAGGGGGCTATTACATGGAACTTAAACATAACTAATGAAATGTGGGTGTTATATAGGTATCTACACCTCTACCTCTACAGGTATTCCTAGTGCAGACAACAGTCTCTCACCCTTCGGGAATTACAGGCGTTATGATGATGATGTTATATGCATCCATTGAAAGAAAGTTTTAAAGGATTTTAACTGTTGTACTGTAAAGTTACTTTGGTTATACACTTCAAATACAATGTTATTTATTATGTGTGTTTTCTTAAAATATTTCAAGATCACTAGAGAATTTTTGTTTTCATAAGCACGCGCGCAGCGATCTTTGAATCACAATCCGAGAGTTTTGAAGGATATTGCTAATTAATTGCTTCTTAAGTTTGAAAAATTCGTCTGCTCAACAACGTAAATAACGCCATGGACCTGGGTGAACTGTCAAAACGAAACCCATAGCGATCAATTGTCATTTTATGTGTCTTACGCAATTACCCTGCTGCTTCTTCCCAACTTATACAGAACAGTCGAGCAAAATTCTCGACCTGTCTACTTCTTCATAATAATAATAAATATCTTTATTTCCAGTTTACAATTTTACATATGCCACTTGGTAATAACATAATAAAGTCATATTAATTGTAGGTTAATGCAGAATTATACACCTCGGACCATCTAAGATTAAACTTGTGTTATGGGTGTCAGGGCTCTCAAGTAAGTTTGTATAGACCATTTCTTCTCCCTCTCTATTATAATATAGCTAACTGTTTTACATTCTACCTATAATGTCATATTCTTAGTCAGAAATCACGTAAACAACATGTCAATCGTACATCTTCAAGATGTGACACATAACAGCCAGCTTCGTTCATAACATACTAATTTCACTTCCCATACCTATGTTATCCTGCGCTCGACCTTCCGATCTTTTCCTATTGCCAACATATGCCAACCTTGGGGCTCCGTAGTTGATTGTATTACAATGTTGTCCTCTTAATCGCATAGTAAGCTGGTACATGTAAGGGCAATCTGCTTGAGGAAGTGTGATATCAAAGGTAATCCTTAGCGCTTTTGTGGAAACGCCTTATTGGGACGAAGTTCTCTGTCTTAACGTGGCTTGTAAATATTTAAAAACCGTCACGCTAAAAAATGTTAATACTTGCGACTGTCTTCTATGAATTAGATTCAAAGAGAAATAAAAAGAGAGAGAGAGAACGCCAGCAGAAAAAAACAAAAGAAAAGAGTAAAGTGATTACAGTGTCGAAAGTAAAATTGTACACATCGGCCCGAGTACACTGCATGCAGGAGAGAGAGAGAGAGAGAGAAAAAGTGTGAATTTCTGGCTCTGAAAATTTTCATGTTTTTCATCATGGGTATCGTTTTCATGGTTTTCAAGGGTGCAAAAGCTGATAGAGAGGTCAAAATGTATTTCCAAGATAGCGGCTCTGAAGTTTTTCAAACTTTTCGTCATGGTTATCGTTTTCATGGTTTTCGAGGATGTTAAAGCCGATAGTGGGGTCGAAATGTAAATCCAACTGTGTTTTTGTTTTAAATCAAACGTGAGAAAGAACTTCGTTCCTGACGGGGTTCCCGGACCGCACACGTTTTTTTATTTTTTTAAACTAAACTTACGCTTTCATCCAATGGGGGTAGGCAGAAACTACAGAACGCCACCTGCTACGATCCTTACATACTCCTATTGCTTCGTTTACGTTCATACATCTGGTTCATACACGCACGCCGGTTGCAAGTACTACGCACCTGACCTTTTTGAAGAACATCACCATAGTATCACACTTAAACAAAATCTCGACCGGTTTCTCACGAGAAACGGGTCGAGATTTTGTTTAAGTGTGCGTGCGGCGATGCATAGATACTATGGCGCATACATACAAGCCGCGCGCGGTGCGTTTGTATGAAGATAGCGTACTTCCTCTCCTTATACTCTGACATCACCAATGTCCTTATACTTATGTCCTTCTATGGCGTTTCACGGCGTTTCAACTCACCTTATTTATATTTATGACAAAAATTTCTTCGTATCTTTCGTTGGGTGGTTTATAGGCAGCCAAGGGTTGCCGAGGTCCGTCAATAAATGGGTGGCCATCCATTACATTCTACCCTTTCGTGCTTCGAAAAGCACGTTAAGTCATTGGTCCCGGCTGTCATTTGTAGATCTTTGACAGTCATTACGGGTAGTCAGAAGCCTGAAAGTCTGACAGCCAGTCTTACCAAGGGGTGTCGTGTTGCCCAGTAACTAGGATGTTGAGGTCAGATAGCAGTCACTCTATGTTAAATACTGGTATTTGGCCAATTTAATTGGGAACAGGTTAGGCAGATGAATATACAGGTTGCGAACTGTCTACCTAATTAAAATTGACTATCGCCTAGGCCTAAGCATTACGTAATATAACATGATCACACCTGGTAGGCTACTGTGCTGGACTACTGTACTGTACGGTAGTTGACTAGGTAAAAAAAAATATCTGTTTAGTCCGTCTTTCAGATAATAAAAAATATTAAATACGTTTTTTACAACATGCAAAAAAAACCCTGTCCGATCCGTATGAGGGTGTTGTTAGGTATCTTAGTGAGAGTCTATTTATGTGGTAATTTTCAGTAAAATCTAAAAAAAAATCGTAAATTTCTTTTTCAATGGGGAATTTTACCGGTTTATTACATGGGGCGCTGGCGGCCGTCCGTCGTTAAGCGGGTAAAATTTTTGCAAATTTTTAATGAATTTGGGGTTATTTTGGTACTAAAAATGTGATTTTTAATTTTAATAATAATTATATTTGATATTACTTCAGGGTTTTTTTTTACATATTGTACACTTGTACATAATGTATGTATATATTTTAGCGTTAGATTGTATAACATATTTAAGTTATTTGTCAACAAACGTTGTATGTATAACAAATAATGTGGACGATCGAGGTTAAAAAAAAACATAGAAATTATAATTATTAGGAAGTCGACCATTCAATAACATTACTATAAATATCCGCTTATGGAAGCCGTAGAGCACTAGTCGTCATACAATTGTAGATAATGACCTACATCTATTGCAATTACGTGTTTGATCTGAAGTAAAGTGGCTTTCTCTTAAAGCAATTTAACTTTAAATTGTCAATAGTTCTTTGTATCCTATTTGAGTCTTTTTTGCTAGATATTGGGGTTTTTAGGGCCCTCTTTTTGGACCAATATTTAACTAATCCATTTTAAATCTTATTGACCTTCTAATGACGTACGCTTTTTTGAGTAATTGAGCCTCTTTTTATCTTTCTGGCTTTTTCTTACAGTTGGTCGTAGTAACTAAGCTAAGGTACCCGGACCAAATGGGGTAGGTTAGGTTAAAAATGGAACTGTGAACTTCTAAGTTGGCTATTTAGTACTTCTAGGACTCCAAAATAGGAACTATTTGAGGTTCACAAAAAGAGAATTCATTACATTGGTGTTCAATAATATTTTTAGGAGAGCAAAATGAGAATTATTTGCGGTTGCATTAAATACATATATATATTCGCCCTCATTAAGTGTTGTAAGACTGTATTGTATTTAGACACTGGTAGAAATTCGACACATAAGTTAACCATTTAGATTTCCTCTCAAAAAGCTACTGCATTTAATGTATTTAATCTTGTCCAGCTTTGTATAATCGTTACATGGCTTTTTTTTCTTCTTTCTCCTTATTTTTAGGGTTCTGTACCTCAAAACGAAGAAACTGAACCCATAAAGAATCACTCGTGTGTCTGTCTGTCTATCACAGCCAATTTGCTCTGAATATAATAGACCGATTAAGTTGAAGTTTGGTACACATTTATGTATTTCTGTTACCCAAACACAGACGCGTAACGTAAATGAATTAATTTTGAATATGGGGATCACTTTTGGGCGGCAAATAAGAAAAAAAAGTTTTGCTAACTGTACCGTGATATATCAAATAAAAGGGCTTGTTGCGAGGATCTCAATAAAAAAAGTTTTATATTAAAACAAAGCCTAAAATTTTAATAAAAATACAGATAATGGTTCTTTACTCATACATTACTTACAGAAAAACCTATTAAAATAACATGGTAAATATCTCAACTAAATTTGCAGTTGGAATGTATGGATGAACATGTTTTTCAACTACAATATTAAGTTTTTTGTTAGAATAAACCTTCAACAGTCCAAAATAAAACAATGTGGTGCCAGCTGTTTTAGAACCCAATGGCTTGGCACGCGACGATGGAAAGAGGCCAGACGGAATGACCATAATGCCTTGGAAGTTGGGTAGGCCTTTCGTGTGGGATGCAACCTGTGTAGACACCCTTGCGCCATCCCATCTTCCTAGCACTGCGGGCTGTGTCGGGGCGGCTGCTGCAGGTGCAGAAAACCTCAAACGGCGCAAATATAGCAACCTTACTGGTAGCTATATTTTTGAGCCGTTTGGGGTTGAAACACTAGGGCGATGAGGTCCGAGTGCTCATCGAGTATTCCGGGTCATCGCCAAGCGGTTGGTCGACTCTTTACGTGACTAGAGGGTTGGCCAATTCTTAGGCCAAAGAATCAGCATCGCTATCCAACGTGGCAATACTGCCAGCCTTTTGGGCACTTTTCCCGCTGACAGCGATGCGGATGAATTTTTTGACGCCCAATGAGCTCTTGTTTTTATTTTTATCTTTTTCCTTTACATGCTTGTACATAATATATATAGTAGTTAGTTGTTAATTTATCTATCAAACATCCTTTTCAAGAAGTTCTACTAATAATTCTACTAAGTAATAATTGAACTAACTATATACAGAGGAAAAAAATAAAATAAAATATAGTAACAAATCATTGGGCATCAAAACATTCATCCGAATCGCTGTCGGTGGGAAAGGTGCCCAAAAGGCTGGCAGCATTGCCACGTTGTATGGCAACAGTTGTTAATATGTTTGTGTATATTACATGTTAACCTAGTAAACAATAAAACAGACTGTCCAATTAAGGTGATAAATTTATTAAAACAATGACTTAGCAAAAAAAAAAATTGAATTTTAATTGTTATCGATCTCCAGGAGAGCACCGGACTGTCAAGAGGATAAATTCATCCCAACTACGGAACCTTTCATTGTGCGTGGTCCGACACACACGTGGACGGTTTTTTTCCTTCTTCCTTGCTTTCGCCAGTCATTATCATCATCTACAGGCCGACTTCACCAACTGCTGGGCTGGGCATAAGCCTCTCTTTGCTTGTGCCAATCTCCATGCTCTTGTGCCTATCAGTAAAAAAAAAATCTCTCTTTGGTTTCATTACCTACTTCAGCCCGCGACTTCATCCGCGTGAAATTTGTTGTTTTAACATAAAATATATCCTTTAACACTCGGCAATACTGTAACTTTCCATTATTCAAAGAATTTTCTGAATTGGATCAGCAGTTCCGAAGATTACCTCCTATATTTTTCTGTATCTACGAGTATCTATCCGTGACATCACTGTGGGCCCTATCAGAATACCAACGATGCGACATTTGCTGAGATAGGAGCCTTTTGGCCTCGTACAGGACTTTCTGCTTCTATTTTAATTTTACTTTGTTATTTTTAACCGACTTCCAAAAGGAGGAGGTTCTCAATTCGACTGTTTGTTGCTTTTTTTTTTTGTGTTTGTTACGCGATTACTCCGTCAATTATGAATTGATTTTGATGGTTCTTTTTTTGTTTGGTAGATCATACTTCAGAGGTGGTCCCATATAAATTTTATTAACTTTGCTTAAGTAGTTTTTGAGTGAGCTTCAATAATACGTATTTTTGCCTCACTTAGTATGTGGATGATATTATGATAACTTCCTGTCACTGTTATTTACATAGCAGGTAGTGGTATTCGAATTTGTGTGGGGTAGGTATCACAACTAAAAAGTGAAAAATAAAAACTTTTTACAAAAAAAAAACAACCGACTTCAAAAAAAACACTACAAAGTGAAAAATAACTTTAATTTCGGAAGTCGGTGACAAAGAACGAAAATTAAAAACCAAAGACACCGACTTCCGAAATTAAAGTTATTTTTCACTTTGTAGTGTTTTTTTTTTTAAGTCGGTTGTTTTTTTTTTTGTGAAAAGTTTTTTTATTAATGTTTTAATGAGTGTGTTTTAGTTTAATTTGTGATTTTCTGTGCGAGTCTCAATTAATACTATTTCTTTCTTTCTTTACATTCAAACTCACAAATTGTACGTCTTTATAGTAAAGTAGCGTGCCATTATATTGATCCTGGGCCACTCTTCATTCATCCATCCATTGCATGCATTTCACGAATGAACCATACATATGTCCTCCATAAATAAAAATCTTTCCTGGACTGCTCAGTAAATTATTTTAATTAAATAGATTTTTTCCTTCCTCCTCATGATCATAAAAATCGTCAAGAATCTCAAGATAAAATCAATGGCCAACAAAAAACCATAGAGTTGACACCTCAATAAATTACACGGCATATTTAACACTTCGATTAAACTCTTTCACTTACCTATTTCCTCAGTTTCGACCTCGGAGAAACCCTGACCTGGTCACCTTGACCCCTCGCTACATGCCTTAACTGGCAGTTTAATGTAACTCTTATAATATTGCTAATGAAGCTCCGAAGATAGCCGCCATCTTTTGTCAGCCAAATAATACTTGAATAATGTTTTTATTGTAGTCAGCGAGATTTTTTTTCAATATCGAAGGTTAGGATGTCTTTAATTAAAAGTGTTTTGATATTAATAGGAAGTTTCCATTAAATAATAGAAGATATGTTACGTTTTTTATTTGCAATTAATGTACAGTAGTGGAGGAAGTATTTAGATAAGTTTTTATTTATCTCTCCCTCTATAATTACAGGTTAATAATAAACGACCAGTGATTAATCTAATACATTATTATATATTAGTAGGTTTCGCACGGGTAGCAGAGCATATTTATGCCTACATTTACACATAATGTCATATTTCAACCAATTTACACAAAACCTTAATGAATTATGCACTAAAACCTTCCGCATGAATCACGCCGTCTATTGGTGTAAACCGTTTGAAAATCCGACTGGTAGTTATTGAGTTTGTCGCGTTCAGACAGACACACAGACAGACACGGCGGGGGACTTTGTTTTATAATATGTAAACAAGTCGGATTCAATAGAGGTATTGAGTTTGTATGTATGGGGTAACCTTCGGAACTATGGGTCCGATTCCGAAAATTCTTTCACTAGTGAGTAGCTACAGCATTGCCGAGTGTCATAGCATATATTTTTATCTGTAAAAAAACTTTTTCCAAAAAAAAACAACCGACCTCTATTTTGTTAAGTTTTTATTTTTCACTTTTTAGTGGTGGTACCTACCCCACACACATTCGAATACCACTACCTGCTACCAGTGACAGAAACTTATCATATCATCTACATAAAAAATACGTATTTTGTAGCTAACTCAAAAACTATCCGAGCAAAGTTAATAAAATTGATATGGGACCAATTCGAAAGCACACCCTTTCAAACAAAAAAAAAATTTTCAAAATCGTTCCACAATTGGAGAAATCAGTGGAAATACATAAAAAAAAAACAAACAAACGCGACGAACATATAACCTCCTCCTTTTTGGAAGTCGGTTAAAAATAAGAAATGTCACGCGGAAGAAGTCGCGGGCAGAAGCTAGTTGCACATAATTGTAGAGGTCTACGTTCAGCGGTGGATCGCTATAGGCTTATGTTGATACAATAGAAGTGAAAGCTTTCGAGGAACGTTACAGCTATTATTATAGAACTGAATTGTCTAGGTAAGCCGCACGTACTACAACTATACTATTTCCTATCTACCAAGCAAGCAGCACTGCTATGTTCCGGTTTATAGCGTTCTATAAGTACTTTAAGATTAGGATCATTGAATTACAAAAAAATCATCTCAAATATATCATATATTTTTTTATTAAATTTTTTTAATCATTTATTCATTGCGTTCAGCGCTTGGTGTGGCAACACGCCGTGTTCTGGTTCGTGACAAGTCAATCGTCATCCCGAGGATGCCTCATTGAGAGGTGAAACACGTGTCGATTTCTTTCAGGGTTTTTTATGGATCTTTAGAAATAGCTAAGCGGAACAGGTTACTAAATATATCCACATCTATTGTATATTTTTTTCATTTAATTACTTATAGAACATAAACATCACGCCTGTAATCCCCATAGGCTTAAGCAGAGATGTACATTATAGCAAATCCACATTTCACCAGTTATGTTTAAGTCCCCATGTAATAGGGGGCGAGCCTACTCCCATCATCCGGGCACAAGTCCAAACTCCGGGCTGCTACTGAGAAATTCCTGATGGAAAAACCCAATAACACTTTGCCTGACTTGGGAGTCGAACCTAGGACCTTAGAATAACGAGGCATTTATTATTAAATACTTAAATATAATTAGAATAAGTAAATGACTTCTTAAAGATTGGCACCGGAATCTATCCCACCGCCGACGAAAAGCAACAAGCGAGCAGAGCTAGCAACTAGAAATGAGTTGGCGAGCAACGAGCAGCGAGTGTGTAGTTCGGATAGATTTGTCGCTGGGCTATGGGCGACTGCGACGAGTAGAATGACTGCCCTAAAACTTACCGGTATGCGTATGTACCATTGGGGTAACGCATATCCAAGCAATTTGAAAACAAAATCCTATGCACACGACCCTTTTTTATCGTAGGTAAGCGATACTATATCGGCCGAGCCGTGCAAGCAATAATAGTCCTTACAGTGTACAGATATGCGTTTTTTCGATAGTACCTAGCAAGAGTCTCTCAGCAAGTGTTCTGCCCGCCAAGCGAGCGTCGCTGAGATAGTATTTTCTTTGATAGTTCTTATCGCTGCGACACACTGAAGAGAGAGTTCTAGCTGGCAGTGTTAGCGATAAACTATTACTATATGTATGTCTTTTACTTGACACGTGGCATACATCTATACTGTACATTTCTTGATCGAGATAATATTCAAGATCTAGTCGCTTCCTCGTCGGTGATGGGACGGTACCTAAATGTGCTTGTAAAAGTCCCATTGTCCATAGATGTGATGATAAACCCATGTCCATAATCACTGAACTCCTTGGAAAAGACCTTTTGAAAAGAAGTACGTGATTAAAGTAATCCGAAACCTTCCAAGAATACTAATCTACAAGAATTTTAACTTAAGCGCCGGTCTTCTTCTATTTTTAGAATATTTGAAAATAGAGAGACTATACTTATAGCAAATCGATTTTATATTGTTTGTCATCATTTTCTTGTCCTTGTCCTATGTTATTTAGGGTCGACGCACCACGGTTTCTTCTTCCACTCTCCCCTGTCAACCGTCACGTTATCATTCACCCCCTTCTCTTTCATATCATTCCTCACACAATCCATCCATCTTTTCTTTGGCCTTCCTCTTCATCTATCAATATTTATATTCATTCCTCTTTTAGTCACATGCGTTTCCTCCCTATTCATCACATGCCCATATCAAGCCAAACGATTTCCTTTCAACTTTTCTGTCACTGGCCATTTATAAAAGCTATAATTATGTGACTTAAAACATCTTGTAAATCCGTCTATTAATAGTCATAACGTACTTAAGTAAAACCAAAGATAAGCGACCCAAGAGATACACACCATATTAGATCCTATTGTATCGACATCTCAAGTAAAAAGGTCACCAGCGCATGGTCATCGAAGGTGAATTAAGGCTGTGTACAGACCTGACTCTACACTATATTAACATCGATTAAATATTATAAAGAAAAGAAAAAAGTTTATGCTCTAGAAATGTGGTGCTGGAGAAGAATTCTTGGGGTTTAATTCCACACAAACGTCTCCATACTCCAAGAACTCGGTATCAAACAGCGTCTATCAGCACTAGTATAGTTTCGAATACTGAAGTTTTTTGGTCATGTCTCCAGGCGGAATAATGACTCCATAGAGCGTCTGGTGGTGCAGAACAGAGTGGAAGGTAATAAGCCACGCGGGAGATCACTGATGAGGTGGATAGATCAAATAAAATCCGTGGTTGGAGGCCCTGTTAATGAATGCGCCAGACTGTCATGTAACAGAACCAGATGGACGAAGATCGTGAGGCGGGCAACCACTACAACTGAGATTGGACACAGTTAATTGTGACCACGACCACTCTGTCAAGAGCGAAACGAAGAAGAAGAAGAAAATATTATAATGCCAGCTTATAATGTCCCACTGCAGGGCAAAGGATCTTCTCATACAGAGAAGGCACGAGATTTTTTATTAACTATAAGTCCAGGTTTCCTCACGAAGTTTTTCCTTCACCGATTCAAAATTCAAAATTCAAAAGTCATTTATTCAAACTAGGCTGAGAATCAGATCAGCACTTTTCGAACGTCAAAATTACATAAGACAGTCCCCCAAAAACGCCCACCCTTCACCACTTCCTAGTGCCACTTTTAGCTGGGAAGAAGAAGTGGCGCAACAAACTCCCCAGCAGCACAGCTGTCTGTTTAAGTTAGAAAAATGATTCTATACAATAGTATGCAAATCAGATCAATGTCAGTAATGTCCAAGATAAACTCAGAATGTACATAATTATTAATAAAAAAAGTCACATTGGTACTTGTCCGGGTTTGAACCCACAAGGCCACAACCTACATTAAAAATGCCTGGACTAAATATTGCTTAATGAAAACAATGATAGCGCGCACACTCGCAACAGTACAGTGTCATATAATCCAATTTATTCAAATTCTAACTGAAAGAAACTCCTATGTTTTTCTCATGCATGACCACCACCTGCCTGTATCTTAATTTATTTGCGGTTGGCGCGTTGTCTTCCATTGCCTTTACGATCCTTCATCTCAGAGTTCACTTCCTTCCTGGCCGGTTCATCTTTTACATAATCTATATTATTTTTCTTTGGTCGACCTCTTTTCTCTTCTCTCTCCTCTATCACTTATTACCATGATACTTAGCACCTTTCTAATGATACTTATCAACTTTTCTGTCACAGTCTCATTCTCTCTCTCTCATTTCCCATTCTCGCCTCAATCTGTTCTGTCAGTGGCAGACTAAAATGCTTTGTCACTTGTGTGCACACTGGTTAATACTTCAAGTTGTATTAGGTAGATGATCATACGCCATAATGGTCAGCTGTTAGCTGTTACCCTCGAATGACTTTATCGACCAAACAGTAATGATAGTCTACGTTTAACTATAGTTATTTATGCTATAAGTGCGGAAAGTAGATGATTTCCGACGAGTGGCATTTTTATTCACGAACGAGTGAAGCGAGCGAGTTTATAAGTCGATACGAGTCGGAAATCATCTTACACACGTATATCATACAACGTTTTACTATGCATTGAGTGAGGAAAAAAAAACGAGGGAACATTATGGTAGTCGCATATGATGTGTAACACTCTGACATCTTGGCTGACGTACATAAATAATATAAACAATATTCTTCGTCATCATCATTGGCATCGTCATGGCTTTGACTTTGACTTTGTCTTTGACTTTGACTTTGACCTCGACTTTGACTGTGACTTTGACTTTGACTTGGAGTTTGACCTTCGACCTTCGACTTTATACTCTCTCTTTACTCTGTAATCATCGCCATCGTTATCGCCAATGACGCCATCATCATCTAATTTGTTAAACTTTTCTTTAATAATAAAACTCTTTGCATCGGGCTGACGATGGAGTTAAAAATTAAAAAAAAACAGAAAAGTAAAAAGCACTACTCAAAAAAAGTGATACTTTCCGCCCAGTTTGTCTGCTTGGAAAACGCTCTTTTCGAGCACATGCATTGTAAAACATTTTTACGACTTCACTATATATGTAATAACAGTCTCTCGTTGTCCGTATAGAGGAGGTACAAAGGTAAGGGTTTTGATTCACAACTTTATCTGTAGCTGCCTAAAATCAATCTACCTAGCCTTTTTCCAACATGTTGGGGTCTGCTGTCAGTCTAACTGGATGCAGCTGAATACCAGTATTTTACATGGAGCGACTGCCTATCTGACCTCCACAACTCAGTTACTGAGTAACACGGTACCCCTTGGAAAGACTGGTTGTCAGACTTTTGGGCTTTTGACCCCATAACGACTGTTAAAGATATACGAATGACAGCCAGGTGCAACGGCTTAAAGTGCTTTCTGAGGCATGGAGGACCCCATAAGTAATGGATCGTCACCCATTCACAAACCGACCGCGGCAAGTGCAGCTTACCCTACGATCGACTCGTGTGGCTGCTATTATCTCATCATCTGTTACGACGCCTCATTGAGGTGGATAACATAAAATATTCTATTGTGTCTCGTTAATGACAGTTGAAAGGTTAGTCAACTTTATCTGTAAAAGAATAAAATGGCCGTGTGCACGCTTGGCCAGTGGATTGGGGACACCCTGAAAGGCTACGGTGGATGCAACACATCTGAAAGTCACTAGTTTGAGCCCGTCATCAATGAACTATAAGTTCAAAAGTCCCGTAATTTTACCGATAGTAAGAGACTTTATTCATGATCATCTACCTAACCACAACTATGTTGGGGTCGGCTTCCAGTTTAACCGGTAGTAGCTGCAGAAGTAACATACTGGTGTTCCAGTATTTTACATGGAGCGACTGCCTATCTGACCTCCATAACCCAGTTACTCGGTAACACGATTACCCCTTGGTAAGACTGGTTGTCAGCTAACTGCAATGCTGCTCGGGAGGAAATAGGCGTAGCGGCAGTAATTTTCCTTGAACGAGCCCTTTAACAATGTAGAACTCTACTAGCACTTATTTACATATGCTAATACTTACTTCGTCGGTCCTTCTAGCTGTGGAGGCATCTACGTCCCTAAAAAGGTGGCCGGGAGAGACTGAATGTGGAAGGTGCAAAACCGGATGGGCGCAGCTCGGGAGAGGCCTATGTTCAACAGTGGACTGCGATAAGCTGACTTGATTGATTGAATACTCACATAGACAAAATTATGCGAGAATCACATATAGTGAATACCCCTTCCTAATTCTGCCCAGCCTTTTTCCGACCATGTTGGGGTCGGCTTTCATTCTAACCTATTTTACTTGGAGCGACTGCCTGTCTAACCTCCACAACTCAGTCATTGGACAACAAGATACCCCTTGGTAAGACTGGTTGTCAGACTATTGGGCTTCTGACGTAACGACTGTCACAGATCTACGAATTTTAGCCGGGACCAACGGCTTAACGTGCTTTCCGAGGAACGGAGGGGTCTCGAAATGTAATGGTTGGTCACCCATCCACGAACTGAACGTGGCAAGCGTAGCTTAACCTTCGATCGACCAGTGTGGCTGTTATTATTTAGCCACGAGCCCCTGGCATGCCGGAGCATCTTATACTGTTTTATTGCTGCAGCGTGATAAATTTTCAACATATTGTCAACTGCCTCGTAAATTACTTCAATAAATTAATTAAAGTCGTCATTCGTTTACAGCGATCCATCTGATTTATCGTTTTGTAATGTGTCACCAAGTCAACGGTCTCACAAATTATCCTGAATACATAAATACTTTAATATGTGCATTCACTTAGATTTTTTTGTTGTAGCCCAGGTTATAATAATCGCTACTTGAATAATTTGTTTGAATTATGTTGCGATGTGTATCTACTTATTTATATCTGATCTATTCATTCTTTGGAATGAATAAATAACCATCATCTATTAACACAGTAATAGACAGACCAGCCTGGGAATCTTTAATAATTCTCATGAGATTTAAGGATCTAATTGAAACCAGTCGGACACGCAATTGAATTTGAAATTAAAGTATAAGAGGCATGAACTCTCTCGCAATAATTTATACATAATAGTATGGGTCAAACTGAACTGATGGATGGACTCTGTGAAAGATGATATGGCTAGAAAGGGGTCGACTACCGCGATGATAACTAATGGAGAAGTATGGAAGAAGGGGACATGTTGAGCCAACCACAAATAAATTTTGATAATGTTAGGAGAATGATGAAAGAAACATAGAAAGAAAAAGTTTTTATTGAGACTCGCACAGGAAATCACAAATTAAACTAAAACACACTCACTAAAACATTAATAAAAATAAAAAGAACATTAATAAAAATAAAAAGACCAATAATAAAAAACAAAATAAAATTAAAATAAAAGCAGAAAGTCCTGTACGAGGGCAAAAGGTTAAAGGCAAAAAGAAGGCAAAGGGATGATGATAACTGTGGCTCAAACTAAAAGCCGAAAGTATAGCCAATACAAAGTAATAAATTCTGTGACGTGAATCTGTACTTTCTATGCAAGAATCAGGGAGAATTGGAGAGAGAAATCTAGAAAAACTGATGCAGACCAACTATACTCAGCGGGCTATCAGCGCTCTACGGGTCCAATATAATAACGGGTTCAGGATGTTGATGGGGCTGCCCCGTTTCTGCAGTGCATCAGGTATATTCGCACAAGCACACGTCGATGGCTTCCACGCCATCGTCAAACGGAAATCTGCCTCTTTGCTCTGCAGAGTGCGGGGAAGCTGCAACTCCATCCTGAGGACCATAGCCGGGAGGTACAATTCTCCTTTGTTAGGTGATGTTGTTCGAAGATGCATGTCGAACAACAGCCTTGTTTCCAAACAGATAATAAGTTTACTAACATAGATGTAAGTTATCTTTTTATTTACTAACCCATATATGGATGTCCCTTATCCGAAATAAAGTTTTTTTTTTTTTTATCGAGTCAGGGAAGAGGAATTATTTGAAAGAGGGGTCAAACGGAGAGATAAACATGAAGATGACGACTTTGGACTTGGCGAAATTGTTTTTCGTTCAATTGTTACGTTGTTTGCATTGTCAGCTATTGGAACCTAAAAAACCCTAATATCGAGCACAGTTTTGTAACGTATTCACCATCATTATTATCTTTCGACACCAACTAAAGTTAATTCAATATTAAGCAACCTGCCAGCTGCCCATAGTCCAAATAAAAGTCAATTTTATCTACACATAGTCCATTAAAGAAGTACAATACGGTGTATTAACAATAATTTTAATGTAAATGCACTGTTTCGTTATGTAATGTCTCGTAAAACTCGCTCAGCGCATGTTATATAATGACGACCATTGTGAGCATTAGGGCTGCCACAAAAAAACAGTCTGCTTAAGCTACCGTAACATAGACGAGCGGTATTTGACATTAAGGTATCAAAAAGTATCTGACATTAAAGTGTCAAAAAATGCTTGGACAAACGTTATTGTGTGATCGTTCACCGCTTTCGGAAACCAAAGCTTTAGCTTCTTTTGTTTTTCGTTAACTACCTTAATTTGGCCCTATCTATGGTGATTGTCTCAAGAGTTTCGAATGGCGGTTTGGGATGTTCATTCATCTACTTTCAGGTAGAATGTTGTGATTGTGATCAAAAAGCTTTTGAAGTTTAAGAGAATTTAAGTAAGTTGTCCCCGGAAAGTGGGATTCACCCCAGAAAGTCTTTGACTTATATTTGAGAAGAATTTCCTTAGTTATATGGACAACCTCTAACCTTTCAGAACTTTCAGCTGTGGTTTACGAAAGGGCGATTATTGGACCGATTTTGATCAACAACACAATTATTTGTCTTACCAAAACAAATATATTTACCACTCCGAAATTCTATGACAAGCTGTAGATTGTTAAAGTCCACACGTTTGGAGACCGGTTCCACTTTGTTTACCAACAAGCTGAGGTGTTCGCACAAGGAAGCTGACTCATCATTATAACACTAATTGATTACGCTTTATTACAAGTTACTACGAGCTTCGTCATCTATGAACGGTGACTTGTGGTACAACCGGTCACCGTTCAATGGTTCGGTAGATATTTTTAAAGGGCGTAAGAGGCATTATGGTTAATAATAATTATAAATGTTTATATCGTCCAACAAAGCATCATAGTAGGTAGATATAACATTAAAAACACGCAATTAAAAGCTTTTTACTTAGACATACATATTACAAACTCTAAGTATATGCGGGAACCATACAGCAATGTTTCTGAAGGTACGTCAGTCAGAGGACCGATTGTCAAATTAAATGTCTGGGGCAATGCCCTCAGAACGCCGCAGGAGCTAGAAAAAAAAATTTGTCTCCAAGTTTCATCCAGTGTCCAGGGATTACTGAGGGCTTAAAACATTGCATTCTCTCACTACTCCTGGAGGTTTAGGCTCCTAAGAGCATCAAGAGTATGGTCATCAGCGTGAGCCCATCTGCTAACAATAACACACTCCATGTTCACCAAAATTGGCGAAAACAAGGATTTCTTAGCTATGACAGTTCTTAACGCAATCAATGAGAGGGCTACATCAGGAGTAGAGGTTTATAGGCTGATCTTCTCGTCTTGTGTAGTTGTGTCATCATCATCTGCTTACAAATGAAGAGATCCGCAGGAGAACCAAGGTAACTGACATAGCCCGAAGCATTGTCAAACATAAGTGACAATGGACAGGGCACATTGCTCGCAGAACAGATGGCCGTGTGATGGGGCCGAAACTGGAGTGGCGACAGCCTCCCACAAGGTGGACCGATGACTTTGTGAAGGCCACAGGAATCCGCTTGATACAGGAAACACAGAACCGGTCGAAGTGGCGATGCTTAGGGAAGGCCTATGTTCAGCGTGGACGTATTTCGTCTGCAATGACGATGATGATGATCTACCTAGCCTTTTCCCAACTAAGCATGTTGGGATTGGCTTCCAGTCCAACCGGGTGCAGCTGAATACCAGTATTTTACATGGAGCGACTGCCTATCTGGCTTCCATAACCCAGAATCAGAGAATCATTTGTCATGCCATGGTGAAAAGATTTTGGAGTCAAGAAGTTTGGTAGCGGAACTCACTGTCGAGTCAGACGTACACAACATTCGTCACACGTGGAGGCTTTTATTTAAACAGTTAAAAACACGTGCTGACAAAAAAAAAACCTCATGGACAGCCCTAAAGTTACAGTTATTCGCACCAAAGTACGATATTTTGTTTACAATTCGTATCTTAATAAATATTAACCTTGGGCATGTTTTCATCCGTATTCTGTTTGTTTAATTATTGTACTTAACTAATGTATAATTTTGTGTTATTTTTTATGTTTTTATTTTTGCCTTGTTCCGGGTTTAAAAACCGGCCTATAGCAGTCCCGTTATAGAAACAACTTACATAAACGTTAATAAGATGCTGTAATTTAAGTTCTGGGAAGAGACCAGACGGAATAACCATAATGCCTTGGAAGGTAGGTAGGCCTTTGGTGTGGGATGCAACGTATGTTAACGCCCTTGCGTCATCCCATCTTCCTAGCACAGTGGGCTGAGCTGGGGCTGCTGATGCAGGTGCGGAAAACCTCAAATGGCGCAAATACTCCAATACTCAGTTCGGAGTTGAAACACTAGGGCCATGGCGTCCCGAGTGCCCACTTAGTTTTTAAAGACATCGCCAAGCTGTTGGTCGACTCTTCACGTGACCAGAGGGCTAGCCTATTCTTAAGGTAAAGAATCAGTGTTGCCATACAGCGTGGCAATTTTGCCCGGCTTTTGGGTACTTTTCCTGTTGAAATTTAACTTAACATCAGCTCACTTCACATCAGGTCACTTCATTACAGCTCACTTCACAACAGCTCACTTCACATCAGCTCACTTCACATCAGCTCACTTCACAACAGCTCACTTCACATCAGCTCACTTCACAACAGCTCACTTCACAACAACTCACTTCACGTCAGGTGAATGACAACTCTTTTCAAGCTCACTTCACCCAAGTTTTTACGGTGAGACTTTTATAGAATAAACCTACAGTTCTACAATATGGCGGTAATCTAAAAGGATCATTTAGATTAATTTCGTTTTTTTTTGTTATTAACAGTTTCTTCCTAGTTGATTGTGATTAGATTAATATTGCTTCTGTATAACACTCCGTTAGGCCTCATCCACCCACAAATAATCCTTCTGCTAATTAGGAAAGGAAATATTCATTTAATTACCTATCTATTATTGCATGAAGATTAATGTCAATGTCACCTACAGCGCTACTTATGCCACATTTGTAATAAGATTGATGGTTGCAACTGTATAGCCCATTGAGAAGACTCCTACGCAGGCATTGAAATTAGGCTGAGTGTACGAATTGTTTTTAAACTGTGTCAATGTGTGTGAGTAGGAGGGAAATGTGGTTATAGTGCGTACGTTGGGAAGATTCCGTAGTATATAAGACTCTAAAATAATATCAACTTTTCTTCGAGTCGGCTAATATAAATAATGTTTAATTGTCAGGTTAATTATTGTTAGGTTAGTTTGGGCTCAGTAGGTGATCACGCGAATCGCCAATTACCTAATATTTCATCATCATCATTTCAGCCGAAAGACGTCCACTGCTGGACATAGCCCTCCCCCAAGCACCGCCACTTCGACCGATTCTGTGCTTCTCGCAAGCAGCGGATTCCTAATATTTATCTTGTGCTAAACACTTTCGACTCCATCCACTTTTCATAGAACTCATACGCCATGCCGCCATACATATTATTGGAAATGAACCCTCCGGAAGGGTTACCGGCATTACGTATGCGCACTGTGAGCAATGGGTAGCTCGCCGTCTGATAAGGACCAAGGCCCGGGTCGACGGCGCGTTGTGTTCCATGCGCGCCTCAAAGAGATGTCAGCAGAACTGACGGGGTCCGCTAGGGCCAATGCCTGCCGGGATTGCGGAAAAGTCCGAAAGGGATGCCGTGGCACCTGGCAACATTGCAACTGAAGGAACACGGGTGAGTTTTAGTTAGTAAGAGTCTGACACGCTCTCCCGCTCCGCCCAGAGCGGAAGAAGTTATTTAATAATTTACTAATATTAGTTGATATCACAGAACACATTATAGTATCTACAATTTCTTAAGGTGAAATCAAATCGGTGCCGGTGGTCTGAAAGGCGATTTCATAATAGTTACTGATTCTATGATAGTGTGATATTTAGAAACAGGTATTCATTTAATTTTGCAAGCATCCATAATTTCAAACTCTGTTCAATCAACACTGTTATTTAATTTAATTCAAGTTAATTTTAAGTATTAAAGATTATTTTACAGTTTTTAACACAGCTAACTATTTACATTAGGTACTAAATTAAAACAGTAACTAACTATCTGTATAAATAAAAATAATAAAAACAAAACGACACTTAGGCGTCGAAGTATTCGTCCGCATCGCTGTTATCCGGAAACATGTCCAAATTTCCTTAAAAAGGAGACGCGCACTCGGGCCCCATGATCCGAGCGTTTCGACCCCAAACGGCTCGAAACTGTAGTTACCCATAAGGTTACAGTATTTGCGCAGCTTGAGGGTCTCAGCAGCCGCAGCAGCGGCGCCAGCACAGCCCACCGTGTTAGAAACATGAGATGGCGCAAGGGTGTCGACACAAGTTGCATCCTACACCAGAGGCCTACCCACCTTCCAAGGTTACAACGTCATTCCGTCTGGTCTCTTCCCATCGTCACGTACCAAGCCGTTTGGTTCTAATACCGCTGGTACGCCGGCGGTGACAAGGGCTCGACGAATAATGTCGCTGATGCTGGCGTGCCGTGCTATGCGACCTGCGCTCCTGCAGCAGGACAGGCCATGGTGCCCGAGACTGTCGACAGCTTCACCGCAATGACACCGATGCGGAGCAACACAAGGTGCACCCAAGCGGAGACACGTAGCAAGCCGAAACATCAATCTTACTATCTATACCTACTTAATATTAAAATCTTACAACTACAGATTTTCCATGTGATTTGTTTCTCGCCGACTGGTCGACGCTTCACGTGACCAGAGGGCTGGCTCGTTCTTTAGCCGAGGAATCAGCGTTCCTATTCAACGTGGTAATGCTGCCAGTCTTGTGGACATGTTTCCGGATAACAGCTATGTGGACGAGTACTTCGACGCCTAATTGTCTTTTTGTTTTTGTATTCATTTGTATAGTTAGTCATTTAATTTAGTACCTAGTGTAGGCAGTTAGTTGTGTAGAATAGACTAGAATCAATTATATTTTTTGTACATTTTGACGTTCAAAAGTGTATTGCCTTGTATGTGCCTAATTAAAATAAATAATTTGACTTTTTTTTTGGTTGGGAAATTATTTAATAACTTCTCCCGCTCTGGGCGGAGCGGGAGGACGTATCAGACTCCTACTGACTAAAAACCACCCATGTTCCTGCAGTTGCCTGTATGTTGCCACGGGTATCCCTTTCGAACTATCCCGCGACCCCGACAGGCATCGGCCCTAGCGGACCCCGTCAGTTCTGCTGACATCTCTTTGAAGCGTGCGTGGAACACAACGCACCGTCGACCCGAGCCTGGTAAAATTATTTGACTTGACTTTGACCTTGCAATATTTTGTACATAGACAAAATTGTGTGGCATCCTTTTAGTTGATATTTCGAACCATCAACCATCTTTGACGGAACCCTAACCTGTTTCACATAGCTTCAATAACGCATCGGTCCGTAACGATTATCTAATAACTAATAACGGTTATAAAATAACTGCTATTTTTAACTGCTAACAAAAAACTAGATCGCTTCTCTAAGTAGGAAATGTAATTAAAGTTACAAGTAGTTACTTATTACAACAATAACATAACATAACATCAAGCCTGTGTTCCCCGAGGGGTTAGGCAGAGGTGCACCTATTACCCACATTTCGCCAGTTATGTTTAAGTCCCATGTAATAGGGGACGAGCCTATTGCCATCAGCCGGGCACAAATCCAGACTCCGGGGCTGCCGCTGCGAAATTCCAGACGGTGAAACCCAATAACACTTTGCCCGACCCGGGAATCGAACCCAGGACCTCATGTTCAGCAGTAGTGCTTACGATCACTAGACCAACGAGGTAGTTATAACAATTTTTAACTTAAATAGTTCTAATTGAGGAAGCTTCGTCGATGTCCACTTTTTACAAGCTTTTTTTAAGTACATACTTTATCTTGTCAAAATATGGTTTTATAAAAATTATAAAACAAATGATTCAAAACCTACTGTTTTTGTATCATTTGTTTCAGATCGTGGGATTTCTTATCTCATGTCAGACAGTACTAGAATAATATCAAGCTGTTGTAAAAAGGATTTTCCAGTAAGGTCGGTTGTCACTAAGAACCGACTTCCGAAAAAAACACTACAAAGTGAAAATAACTTGAATTTCGGAAGTCGGTGTCTTTGGTTTTGAATTTTCGTTTTTGTCACCGACTTCCGAAATTAAAGTTATTTTTCACTTTGTAGTATTTTTTTTGAAGTCGGTGGTTTTTTTTTTTTTTAATATTTTTCACTTTTTGTTGTGGTACCTACCCCACACAAATTCGAATACCACTACCTTCTATGTAAATAACAGTGGCATGAACTTATTATAACATCATTACATCATTCATATAGATTAAGTGGGAAAAATACGTATTATTGAAGCTAATCAAAAAGTACCCAAGTAAAGTTAGTAAAATTTCTATGGGACCACTTCTGACCTACCAAACAAAAAAAGAATCATCAAAATCAATTAATAATTGGCGGAGTAATCACGTAACAAACATACAAAAAAAAAGCAGTGGCACTCCGGGAGTGCCGACATAAGTGAAAACTTGAACAATTTAAAAAAATACTTCCAAAACCTTTAAAGTAAAAATACTTGCATCGAACATTGATCCGTAACGCAATATAAATAAAGAACACAATCGCGTTTACAAAAATGAGGTGTCGGTGACGGTGTCGAAAGTTCAATTGTTTTTTCCCATCTCAAAAATGTTCTACGCGCCTAAAGAAGTTTTCACTTCAAAAACATACAGTCGAATTGAGAACCTCCTAGTTTTTGAAGTCGGTTACAAAAAAAAAAGAGAAAGGATGACAAAAACAAAGGGAAAGGTTGGTTGTGGTGGGTGTTGGTTGAGCAGGTTCAGCTGATGCAAGTAACACTTAGGTAGGTAAATTAAAGTAATTGGTGACTGAACTGCTGTCGACGTCTCAATATGTTTAGATCAGCTGCCAGTCTAACCGGGTGCAGCAGAACACCAGTTTTTAACAAGGACCTTCACAACACAGATACACACAGAACTGCTGTACGAACTGTTAAAAAAAATAGGATAAAGAGTACTTTTAACTCATAGTCTGATAATCAAGGGGAATGGGATTTAAATGACACCCGTACAGTGCTAAAAAGATACCGCACAACACTAAAAACAGTAACAAATACAATTTTAAGAGAAGGCTCCCTAAATTGTATGTTAATTTGCATCAATATTCTGAAAAAGTCACACATAACAAAATCATATCTTTTTTACAGATTCATCATCATCATCATCATCAGCCTATAAATTGTTCCCACTGCTGGGACACAGGCCTCCTCTCTGTGAGAGGGAGTGGGCCATAATCCACCACGCGGGCCCAATGCGGGTTGGTAGATGTCACATGTCTTCGAATTTTCGGTTCTAGGACATGCCGGTTTCCTCACGATGTTTTCCTTCACCGTTTTGAGAGCAGTGGTGATGAAATAATTTACACAAAGTAAAGCGCCTGTCTAGGTTCGAACCTACGACCTACATACAACTCGTAAGTCGCGGCAAAAACGAAAACAATATTACTCGGCTTTTATGTCTAAAATAATTATTGACAGTAAGAAAGTATAATAATTTATCTACTCTCATAGCGTAATATTCGAATTATGAACTTCAAAACGAGTTTATATTGACATACTTTATAAACAGAATACCGAAATTTAAAAATAGAATTATATTATAACACTTTTTCTCTAACAAAATAATACTATAAAACATTTTTTTTTCTATTACGATACAGCGCTAATCCAAGAAGTTAATATCACCAAAGAGTTTCCATCAACTGTTGGCGGGGGACAGCAGCACCCGCTGTAGCGCATGTGCAGTGATGTGCTGGTGCAGGCGACATTCATTTGTTTTGTAGTACTTACTGAATTTCGTGGGATTTTTTAATTTGTTCTTGATCTTTTATTTAGTATTTGTTTCAATCCCAATGTTTGAGAGTAGATAAAGTAGTGTATGAAGCTGCACATAACTAGGTTTTAAAACTCACACTCATGTTTTAATACCCCTTATAATGCAACAGTTTCATAAACTACTATTACTATCCAGATATAAAATATTTTTTCTCTAGACCAACTTTAGTTATAAACGAAATAAGAATTGAGACTTACGACATTTAGTTCCGTGCTCGAACACGACCAAAGAGCGCACGCGATATTCAACTTTATTACTGATGTGTTAACGTTTAGCACATAGTGGAGTGGTGGGGTGCATGGGGCGGAGTTTGCGTGGAAATTGTCTTTGGAATGCCTGGTCTTAACTGTTAAAATTTTAAAAACCCCCGACACGAACATTTCCTCATTTCTCTTTCCTACTCCATCACCAGACTCTGTTCACTATCTATCTCTAACCTATTCATTGAGACCATTCCAATGAGCCCAAACACGATACCTGTGCTGTAAGTTGGTAAGGGAGTCGGGTATCCTGCAAATTCCCAGTGATGCTGCAGCGTCAGTCAATTCAACTATGTTCTTCTAATATCATTAAAGTAACAAAATACCAAATTTCAAATCGATCAGACCTGTGGAAGATACTCACATCCATTCATCAACTAGAAAAGAGCTGATAATCTTCAAAGGGCTGAACCGATTTTGATAAAACATGTCTAAGAACCATCGGTAGAAAACCTGCTTTCAAATTATAAAAAACCGCATTCAAATCGATTCACCCGTTTAAGAGCTTCGGTGCCACAGACAGACACACACAGCGGTCAAACTTATAACACCCCTCTTTTTGCGTCGAGGTTTAAAAAAAGTTCGATAATTAGAAGAAAAGCATTAAAGTCGACATAAGTTTAGTATAACTATGTGGAGACAACAATACGACACTAAATGAAAACACTGGCAATACTAAAATGCATAAGAGTATTTTGGAACCATCAAATAAATCCTAGCATCGAAATTAAAAAAGTGATTTTTTCAAACAAACTAAATAGTAGTGACGTGCCGACTATGGGTTTTACCAATCTTTGACTAACTCATCATCTGCCTAGCCTTTTCCCAACTATGTTGGGGTCGGCTTCCAGTCTAACCGGATGCAGCTGAATACCAGTATTTTACATGGAGCGACTGCCTATCTGACTTCCACAACCCAGTAACTGGGTAATACGATACCCCTTGGTAAGACTGGTTGTCAGACTTTCGGGCTTCTGACGACCCGTAACGACTGTCAAAGATCCACGAAAGACAGCCGGGACCAACGGCTTAACGTGCTTTCCGAGGCACGGAGGAGTCTCGGTATGTAAAGATGGTCACCCATCCACTAACCAACCCCGGCAAGCGTAGCTTAACCTGATGGATCGACCAGTGCGGCTGTTATTACTTAGCCACGAGCTCCTCTCAAACTTTGACTTACTATAGTGACTAAACTATTGGATATATTTGATTGAATTTTCGTATGCGGACTAAGAACGTCATTAGATATACGTAGTTTAATTTATCATCGTAATGTCGTCTCCACCTTGCATATGTGAAACCGCTTTGTAAACACCAGCAACCAAGCGGATAAATGAACCTGATCTAATAAGTTAAGCATAAGCACAAGTATTTCAAGTTGCAGACTGCTGAACAGTTCAATTAATTACTTATCATTAACCAGTTTAACCCATTGTTAATCTAATTGTCGATTAAATACTGGCATTTACCAGAATTTTGTATTCTGAAGCTGTTCTTGCACGAAGTCATTATGAGACTAAAAAAACATCCATATTACATCATTTGTTAATAACACAGTATATAATTAAACAATCAAGAACCTTTATGAAAGAAGTCAGCAGTGATAGCCTAGTGGTGTGACCGTCAGACTGCCAAGTCTTAGGTCTCCAGTTCGAACCAAAGGCACACACTTCTGACTTTTCGGATTTATGTGCGTATTGTATAATTATTAGCACTTGTTTAAAAAACGGTGAAGGAAAGCATCGTGAGGAAACCGACATGCCTGAGAGATATTTCTCGACGGCATGTGAAGCCAAGTCAGAGGCCCATGGGCGGCTTTAGAACTCTGACACCAGATTAGTCACTAACCACACGAGAAAAAGGGCACTAAATAAAATATTAATAGAAAAAAATTATTACACAATTGACGACTTTCTTAATGATGAATCACTGACTGATTGACATGCTAATAATCCATTTGACTTGTTTATTTTTTGATTACTGCTACCTTTTTGACATTTGACATTTTTTGTATTAATTTGACATTTACTGTAATTTGAACGATTTGACATTAATTTTTATTATGTATTGTTAAAATTTCCTACTTGTTATTTAAATTTAATATGTCTTTAAATTTGTGTAAATTAACATGATTTGCATGTCCATGTGACGGTAGAACATGGAGGACTTTCTTAATAAAACATCAATGTAATAATTACCCATGTTTGCAAAGTAATAAATGATTTGATTTGAAGAAGATGAAAGAAGAAATGAAACTACATCTCAATACTTTTATATTTTCTGATAATTTAGCCTCGTTGGTCTAAAGTCGCAAGCGCTACTGTTGAACATGAAAACCTGGGTCCGATTCCCAAGTCGGCCAAAGTGTTATTGGGTTTTTCCATCAGGAATTTCTCAGTAGCAGCCCGGAGTTTGAATTAGTGCCCGGTTGATGGCAATAGGCTCGCCCCCTATTACATGGGACTTAAACATAACTGGCGAAATGTGGGTGTGCTATTATACCTATAAAAGTACACCCACATGTACCGATAACAGCTGTACACCTCTGCCTAACCTTTCGTTAACGGAAAACAGGCGTAAGGCGTGTTATGTAGTTCAGTCTCATACAAAAAAAAACAACCAACTTGCAAAAAAAAACTACTAAATGAAAAATAACTTTAATTTCGGAAGTCGGTGTCTTTGGTTTTGAAATTTCGTTTTTTGCCACCGACTTCCAAAATAAAAGTAATTTTTTTTAGTAGTGTTTTTTGGAAGTCGGTTGTTTTTGTTTTTCACTTTTTAGTTTTGATACCTACCCCACTCAAATTCGAATACCACTGCCTGCTATGTAAATAACAGTGACATGAACTTATCATATCATCCACATACTAAGTGGGAAAAATACGTATTATTGAAGGTAGCTCAAAAACTATCCAAGCAAAGTTAATAACAACTTTTATACCATGTTTTTAGCAAATAAATGATATTTCTATGTCTAAAATTTATATGGGACCACCTCGAGAGCATACCCTTTTAAACAAAAAAAATATTTTCAAAATCGGTCCACAATTGACGGAGAAATCGGTGGGCATACATAAAAAAACAAACAGTCCCTTTTGGAAGTCGATCAAAAAGTTAATTCTCCCATAAACTCAGTATGTAGATCAAAGCAACAAGCAAATGATTGGCTTACGTAAGAATTATAATAATCGTTATGCAGTCGCAAAAGATTGGAAACAAGCGCAGACTTTGCATGTGGGTTATGCAGGTAGGCGTAATTATGATTGAACAAGTTATTTTTTCAATGATGGTGGGATACTGTTGGTTTAATTTTAAAGTCGATCAAAGATTTCCGTTATGGATTTCTAAAAAGGTTTGCCCTTTATTTCATGGGACTTAAACATAACTATACTCCATTTGAAATAAGATTATACATTTAAATAAACCTTTTTTACAGTCTGTTCAACCGATTTCGAATTCTATTGCGTTGGTGGCATGACAAATGGCAGCTGCAGTAAACAGTTGGTATTGCAATCACTTTTTGCTTTTAATGCCCACGGTATAAAAATCAAAATCGGTTGAACGGACTGTAAAAAAGGTTTGTTTAAATGTCTAATCTTATTTCAAATGGAGTATAGGGTAATGTGGGTGTACATCTCTGCCCATACCTTCAGGGAATAAGTACCTACTACCGTGATGTTTTGACATATTTAGTTCTAAATTAAGATGTAGCTTCTTGTTACCGAAGTAACAAATTAGCGCAGTTCTTCACACCGCCAAGGTTAAGGAACTATATTTAACCATCTGCTTCTAAAATATTACAGTCAGCAAAAACTCGGACTCATTCGGTTCCATTATGTCTGAAGAATGCCGACTACTACCATCCTTGGTAAAGTTCATTGTCATGAGGTACACGATATTGTGCAAATAACGCCATCAATTGGATGACGGGAAGTGAGGGAAAAACTTGACAAAATATTGGACCCCAGTCGAATCTTGATTATTTATTTACAAACTCAGTTCCATTCAATACCAACCTATTATTGTTCCACTGCAGGACAAAGGCCTCTTCTCATACAGAGAAGGCACGAGCATTGATCACCACGCGCGCTCAAGACTGGTTGGCGATTTTAAACCTACCTACATTAACACGATTTTTTTCCTTCACCTATATCAATAATGTCCCAGATAAACTCAGAAAGTAGGTAGTATTTCATGTTTTTAACCGACTTCTAAAAAGGAGGAAGTTTTATGTTCGTAGCGTGTTTGTTTATTTTTTATGTATGTCCACCGATATCTCCGTAATTTGTGACCCTATTTAAAAAAAATCCTTTTTTGTTTGAAAGTTTATGCTCTCAAGTTAGTCCCATATAAATTTTATTAACTTTGCTTGGATAGTTTTTGAGTTAGTTGCAATAATACGTATTTTTTTCCCACCCAGTATGTAGATGATATGATAAGTTTCTGTCACTGGTAGCAGGTAGTGATATTCGAATGTGTGTGGGGTAGGTACCACAACTAAAAAGTGAAAAATAAAAGCTTTTTACAAAAAAAAACAACCGACCTCCAAAAAAAAACACTACAAAGTGAAAAATAATTTTAATTTCGGAAGTCGATGACAAAGAACGAAAATTCAAAACCAAAGACACCGACTTCCGAAATTAAAGTTATTTCTCACTTTGTAGTGTTTTTTTTTTTGAAGTCGATTGTTTTTTTTTGTAAAAAGATTTTTCAATTAATTAATTTGGTATTCTGATTATTTAAACTAGTTAGGTAGGCACCATTCTTATTTATTTAATTACTGTATAATTTATTCTTCTTCTCAAGGAAGTATCGATGCGAAAACCGGCCCTTGACTCAAAAGGAAGTGTTTACGTATTCGCTACAGACTCATAAATAAGCATAATTGTCTCACATATATTCAATTAGAATCCTTATTCAGTAAACATCAACAGGAAGATGAAACTATTATACTTAAAATAAATCAATCAACACTTCTCATAATAACTTCAACAAATCTTTTACACAAATATCAAAATAACTGACATTAATAACCGTTATTATCTCAGCTATCGTTTTAATTTGCATAATTTTAAACGTTATTAACATTGAATCGATCGAGTCTGATATTCTCGTCAACTTCACCTGTTACAACACAATCGGCGTGAGAATCAATCAGTCAAGGCAAGCGGATCATGAGCCAACTTTCCACGACGAAGGTCAATTAAAACAAGCAAGTTTCTCCAAAAATCTTATAATTATATCTTTAAAATAAATCATCTCAACTTTAATTACAATATACAGAGGTTGTGTGACTTTAAATTATTTTGACGACGCACCAAATCTATTAATACGTAAAATAAGCAATTAGAAACTATTTTGTTTAGATTCAGCGCGAACGTTCCATCAAAAAGTCACAACATCACTTAAAATAAGAAGCGAAATAGTTGTGCCGTTACAAGCGTGTAACGTTCCTCTGCTCGATAAAAAAATAAATTAAAAAAACGCATAAGAAAGTTGTGGGTTGCGCAACCCAATATCTACATAATCATCACAATGTACTTACATCGACAAGACTTAACTAAAAACGACAGTTAACATGAAATGGCGACTGACTTAAGTTAAAAATGACTTAATTGTAAAAAAAAAGAAAAAAAATGTTAGCCATAGCGCGTCGCGGCTCTTACCAGCCGGAGTAAGAGAGGCTGTTGCTTTTACAGGAAATCGTTCGCAGTTAGAATGTGTGCAATTACATTATGTAATACATTCTACAACTGTACGCGCTCTGTTACTCCGAGGTGAGACGATGTTGCACCGCGGGCGAGGCGGAGATAGCGCTCCACGCAGCTGATCGATGTCAGCGCTCGCCTTACAAAGCGGAGAATGTTCTGTGTATCTCACTTCGCAAAGCGGTCAGACAAGCTAGAATTACTCGCTTCGGTGCAGTGCAACGTCGCCCTAACATCCGTCTGGTCTGAACATGTATCGCTCTCAGAGTCTACAATCGCCTGAATGTCGATTTTGCGTGATCATTTTGTGCCCACAACTCTGACATAACTCGAAATGAAAACTCGACCGCGACGCGCGCGCATTCGCAATAAATTACGAGATTCATAAATACAATGTACTAATAAATTACATGTTTAAGTGATTTACGAAACTAGACACAGCGTTCCGTGGCTTAAAACTAAATGAGCATGATCACATTGTTCAAGAAGGTAACTCAGTTTGTTCTGGAAGGAAAACTATCGCGGAACACACACGACGCTTCCTCGTGCGAAATAGATTAAAAAACCAGCGGCCAGAACGTGAAAGGCGGTTATCCAACGTGATTAGAAAGGTGTCACGGTTGGCGGGCGCTTTCTAGCGCGAGTAGAGTGCGAGGTCCGAGATGCGGCGCTGTCGAGCCGCGGCGTGGAAGCCGCGCGTGCCGTCCGGCACCAGCGGCGCGCGCGGCTCGAAGCGCGGCGCGCAGGACAGGCGGCGCCCGCCGCACTCCGGCCCGGACACCGAGCAGCCGGACAGCCGGCGCGACAGCCAGCCGTCCGCGCTGCCGGCGCTGCCCGTGCTGGCCTGCGACGTCCGCCGGCTGCTGCTGCAGTAGAACGACACGCCCGAGTCCGAACTGTGTGAACACGTCGACGGACGTCGCGGCACCCACGTCTGGATCTCAGGAGACCGCGGCGCGAAGTAACCACTCGAACTCCTCCTATAGAACGGCGTCCCGTATCTGTAATCGTATTCGGGCTCAGACCCACTACAGCAGGACGAGTACTCGCACTCATGGCGCCGCGGTGGCGCTCGACGGATGGGTGCCTTCCTCTTAGGCTCCCTAGGAACTCCGTTCAACTCATACACTCGCATGCCATCATCTTCAGGGGTCTGTAATCGCAGCGCTTCTCTCGCAGACTCAGACTCAGTGAACTCAACTAACGCACACACACAATTAACCAAAGTAGGGTTCTTGTTGAGGAACTGGCGCACGTCTGCGGGCACTGGGTTGCCAGGTCGGAGCACCCTGACGAGCGCGATCTCGCCGCATCCAGCGAACAGTCGCGACACATTCTCTACGGACGGACGATCGATGGGCATCCTCACAGCCACCACGGTCCTGGACGGCGTCGTCTCATCGTACGTGGGGAGCGGATCGATCCTGCGCAATTTAGTTCCTAATTCATTAATTTCTAACTTGGTAGACCGCTTGAGTGCTTCGGCGACCACCCTCCAGTCCTTCGTCAAGTGCTTCACGCGCTTGAAGCTGGAGATCAGCTTCAGTGACACGTACCCCTCCTTGTTTCTTCGGACGTGCTTCAGTAGGAAGGCGTCCTTCGTGATGTTGGCGTCTGAGAAGTAGAACTCAACTTGTGACACGATCCTGTGCGCTAGCTCATCGTCCGGGGGTGTGTAGGGAGGTTCCTGTGCATCAGGCGCGACTTCGCAGCCGGAGTCCTTGCCGCCACCGGAGCCGGTATCTGAGGCACTATCGGAAAGGTCGGCGTGGTCGTCGGTGGACGGGCGGCGATCGGAGGCGATGCCCTCGTCCTCAGGCACTCCGTGGCTGGGAGGGGTCGCTCCCTCCATGTCGGTAACTGGCACACTAGACACACTATTGCATTACAGGCGACGTTGCTCGCTCGGAGGCGCGGAGTGACTGCGGGCGCGCGGCACACACTACACTCTTTTATAATGTCGGGGGGATGTGCCGGTAAGAGGCGAAGCATTCGGAAACGATACGAGATGACATTGCCAGACTACGCGACGCTATATAGTGCACATACATGTGTTTTAATCAGGGATATTATGGAAAGAGGTTAGGTGCTGTATGTATTAATGTAGGTTGAAACACACGCAAGTTTATCACTGTTTGGGAGTGCCGCACGCGATTGACGCATGCCAGTATGTTACGGCACAAAAATTGGCATTCTAATTCTGTAGATAATTGTTCCCAATTATTGCTGATGCGTTTGCACGAGTTGTAATATATTCGATAATTATATTTTGCCCGCTTTGTGGAAATCGCGAAGTTGTATCGTTGTATGATGTGATCGCAAATGATGCGTATAAGCAAGGTCTCAAGTGAACATGTTTTGTTAAATAACTTCACGATAAGCATAATATAAACGTTCTTGTTTTGTTTTTGGCATACAATTAACACTGTGTTTTTATTACTTTGTTTAATCATTTTATTGAATTCAGGTTGATGACCTTCGTTTGCGGAAATTGAATAATGTGGGACACACCGTTAATGTATCGTTATTGGAATGTTGGCAGTTAAGATAGTTCTACTACGTTTTCAGACAGAAAGTAAATACTAAACATTGTTGCAAATACAGTTTCTAGCAGCTAGATTTCAGGTTTCAGCCGTCGCTAGACGTGTCAATTTATTGTAGTTTAAGACGCTATATTTTCATGCCTAGCTGACTAACTCCTCGCGACATCTTCAAATGTGATTAAAAACTTCAATCTTTCATTGATAGTTTTATCCAATTTGATGAGATTCGGAACACAACTCATAGATATATAAATTAAAAAAAAAAAAAAATATGACTTTGTGACGTTCTCGTAGATGTTGACATCTGTGAGTCGTCTATGAGTTGTGTTCTGAATCTCAAAGAATTATCAAATCTTCGAGTAGATATTTCTTTTTAATTATTTACTCTTAGAATAGGTAGATGTTTATTTTTATTTCTTTAACTAGCAACCCGCTAATGTTTTGTACAGTATTTACGATATGACATAACATAACATCACGCCTTGTTTCCCCGAAGAGTTGGGCAGAGGTGTCCCTGTAGCAGGTACACCCACATTTCGCCAGTTATGTTTAAGTCCCATGTAATAGGGGGCGATCCTATTGCCATCAACCGGGCACAAATCTAGACTCCGAGCTGCTACTGAGAAATTCCAGATAGAAAAACCCAATAACACTTTGCCCGACCCGGGAATCGAACCCAGGACCTCATGCTCATGACATAATATCGAGATATCTTTATTATATGTTACTATAATAATAATATGAATGTTTTAACACAGAAACCTTCCGGAATAAATTCTCTAAAAAATGATAAATGCATGATGAAAAAGAACAACACGGTCACACAGACCGAGACGACAATCGACTTTAATTAATAATATTTTTATAAAAGTTTAATTATATTTACTGAATGGACAGCTTAAAATATAAAAACCATACTATACATATATATTTAACTAGCTTGTGCCCGCGACTTCGTTCGCGTGGAAGGCGATAAAATACAGCCCATGTTACTCGCTGATTATGTATAGTTTTCACCAGGTGATTATTTTTTTTTAAGGGGACGATAACTGACTTTTAATGATTTTATACTGAAGATGACATCTAAACGAGTAGTGTTAGTGATTTGGAAAAAAAAATCTATTAAATTAGAGCATTTTCTTCATATTTTAGTATAGGCATATTTTTGATTATGTTTATATTACATAGTGAAATTAATTTGTAAAGTTATGTGTAACGAGGATAAAAAACTAAGAATGACGCAAAATCCATCAAGCGTATTTTTATAAAAACTTCACCATTTTAAAGATAATTAAATTACTGATCTTTTAGTATACGTGTTTTATTAAAATATCTTTTTTTTTACGTGTAATAAATTAATAATGCGTCTAATTTGGGACAACGCTCCTTGATGGGCGAGTCCTATTACTGGCTGGACGTACGACACGTTGCGTGAGCTCAGTACAGAACACGCAAGCTAACCATTCAAGGTCACTGTCATATATCTGCGTCTTAATGGGTTAAGTATTTTTTTTCGTTTATCCATTACAAACAAACAAACATACAAAAAATGTAATCTTTTCTCTTTATAATATTAGTTTAGATAATTGTCACTGGAAAAGTGAAAATACTTAATTTCACGCCAATAAAGACTTTGCATGGCTGCATACCGAACAGTAAAATTGTTAGAATGTAATCAAATTAATGTTTACAATACGTCACCTTGTAATGTAATGAGTGTGTAAGTGATCAATTAAATTATTGCTTATTGACATGGACCTTATGGTGTTTTACATTGTAATTGACAGCTTACACAGTACCACGGTGTATTGGTTACTAGGTCGCTTGCCGAATTTGAGGTACTAGGTTCTATTATCAAAAAATAATAATTAGGTACTTACTATATTTTTTTTATTAATTTTGTTTAATTAATTTATTAAGTTCTATTCCGTGCATTTTTATAATATAGTATTTTATTTCAATATTTTTGTTGTAAGTTACAACGTTTTGTGTGCATACAGAGTTTACTAACTGTTTTACCAACATTATAGAATGCAATAATAAATTGAGAATTGATGCATGTTTATGAATCGATAGTGGAGGAACGAGATATGAAAGTTGACGTAGAAATCTAAAGTTAACTGACCCTTAACCACCGATATATTCATTAGACAGTTTCCATTATTTTCTAACCGGTAGCATCCTACTGCTAGGCAAAGATACATCTCAAATATTAAAAAAATATTTTCTAAGGTTTGAAATTGTGGTAGGAACATAAAACTCAATCTCAAACTCAAAGCATTAATTTCAAAATAAATATATACAGGGTGGCAGGGACATCGACGCGAAAACTGTTACATGATTCTAAACCCCCATGCGTTGAAATTGTTCGTCGATTATTTAAAAAGTGCAAAAGCTACGCGGTTCAAATGTATGAAACAGCTGATTTATTTTTTTTACTGATAACTGATTTTTTTTTATTATTTTATATTGTATATTTTTTTTAATATTACATTTATTTTTTTAAATAAGTTTTTTTGTTTCTGTTTTGTTAGCTCTTAATATCCCACAGCTGGGCGAAGGCCTCCCTTTCCCTTTTCTACACACGCTGCCACAGCAGGTTTTTCTGTAGGTCAAATTCGCCCCTCCATCTTCGCTTTAATAAACGTCTGATAGGAAAATTTAAAAAAAACACTCTTCCTTCATCATGATTGTCTGCAAAGGGCTCACCCGATAGCATGGAAAAGCCTGTTAAATCTGATTCATGATAGATGGAACTATGCCTTTGCTTACCCTACCTGGAAACAGGTGGATTTGGTAGCTATTGCATAGCATTTGTAACCTCCATACTTCCTATTTGTCAACGCTACACTTGGGATGATGACGTGATGACATAAAACAAAAATTACGTTCCCATGACAACATCACGTTGTCATGGGAACCGTCATTACATGGTAGGCGGAGTGGGGGGTGTTAGGTTTTATTTTCGTTACGTTAGGTATGGAATTTCTTGATTCGGTCGCCGCGCTCAAAGCCCGCGATAAAAGCTATGCAATAGCTTAAAAATCTGAGTTATCATTCTCATTCTAATACCCTTATCCCAATTTATTTGTGGTCGGCGCAACATGTATTCTTCTTCCACACTTCTCTATCAGTCATCATCTCGGTAGTCCCCCCTCTCTATCCATAATCCATATCATCTTCCACACAGTCCATCCATCGTTTCTTTGGTCTTCGCCTTCTCTTATAGCTATCCACATTCATTCTCATCATCAGCCTAGACTTTTCCCAACTATGTTAGAGTCGGCTTCTAGTCTAAACGGATGAAGCTGAATACCAGTAATTTACATGAAGCGACTGCCTATCTGACCTCCGCAACCCAATTACTGGGTAATACAATAATACGCCGTGGTAAGACTGGTTGTCAGACTTTCAACTTCTAACAATCCGTAACGACTGTCAAAGATCTGCAAATGACTGCCGAGACCAACGGCTTAATGTTGTTTCCGAAGCACGGAAGGGTCTCGATAAGTAATCGACGGTCACCCATCCACGGACCAACCTCGGCAATCGTAGCTAAACCTTTGATCAACCCGTGCGGCTGCTTTTGTTTAGCCACGAGCCCCTTCCACATTCATACATGTAATAAAACAATCTCTGACTGCCAGGTCTTATTAATCGCATTGATCTCAAAAACTACTCGACCATTTGGGATCAGTCTTCCACCGCTACAAACTTATGAACATAGTTGCGTAGGAGTTACGATATAAACTTATTGTTTTATTTGAGTAAGTTGCACGATTACTATTAGGTATATTGTTTTTTGCATTACGATCGAGAAATGAAAGAATTCTTGTTTTATTTTGATTTTTAGTTGAATAAGTAAGTACCATCTGGAATTTCTCAGTAGCAGCCCGGAAACTTGATTTGTGCCCGGATGATGGCAGTAGGCTCGCCCCCTATTACATGGGACTTAAACATAACTGTCGAATGTTAAGTGTTAAGTACTTACATAATTAATCTGCCCCTTAGTTACAGACCTATGGGTTTCATTAAAAGCAACGATGCCCTTTTTAACCGACTTCCAAAAGGAGGAGGTTCTCAATTCGACTGTATGTTTTTTTTTTTTTCTTTTTTTTTTTGTATATTTGTTACGCGATTACTCCGTCAATTATGAATTGATTTTGATGATTCTTTTTTTGTTTGATAGATCATACTTCAGAGGTGGTCCCATATAAATTTTATTAATTTTGCTTGGGTAGTTTTTGAGTTAGCTTCAATAGTACGAATTTTTTCCCACTTAGTAGTATGTGGATGATATGATAACTTCTTGTCACTGTTATTTACATAGCAGGTAGTGGTATTCGAATTTATGTGGGGTAGGTATCACAACTAAAAAGTGATAAATAAAATCTGTTTACAAAAAAAAACAACCGACTTCAATAAAACACTACCAAAGTGAAAAATAACTTTAATTTCGGAAGTCGGTGACAAAGAACGAAAATTCAAAATCAAAGACACCGACTTCCGAAATTAAAGTAATTTTTCACTTTGTAGTGTTTTTTCGAAGTCGGTTGTTTTTTTTTTTTGTAAAATGTTTTTTGTTGAAAGAATTTAAATCAGCAAATAAAATAATTTATTACTTGCAAACATGGGTAATTTGTACAATATAGATGTTTTTTTTTTTAATAATTTAGTCCTCCATGTTCTAGGTACCTTCGCATGGGCTGTTGTAGCGGCAGCAGTGTCCTCTTATCTGCTAATAACAACATACTGTAGTCACCATCAGCTTGGCGATTTATGTTCTTCAATGAAGTTACCACAGTATCGATCATGCTGGAGAAACATAATAATATGTCATGTTTAGCAATATACATTTTTTTATTCACAGAATCAATAATGACTCCATCATCCTCTTGCTCTCACCCCAATTTATTTTGTCGTTTAGGACATATTTCCCTTCCATACATCTTCCTTTGCCGTTATCTCGGAATTCAATTCCTTATTAGCTACTCCATCTTTTCTAAAGTCTGTTACAAAACAACCTCCAAAAAACAAAAGTCATTCTCAGATTCAGCACTTTTTGAACGCCTAAATAACATAAGACAGTCCCCCAAAACGCCTGCCCTTCACCACTTCCTAGTGTTTTAGCTGGGAAGAAGAAGTGGCGCAACAAACTGTCCAACAACACAACTTTCTATACAAAGTCATTAACATATAAAAATCTCCCGCCCACCTAGAAAACGTAACAAGGATGAACTTCCACTCTACCGCCACGTCACTCCACGTCACCCAGATGGCAGAATTTCATTGGCCCACAACAATATAACAAGATTACGCTGGTCACTCCATATTGTGTCATCATCTAATTAAGTTAAGGGAGGATTATGAGTCGTTGTCAGCACAGCCAGATTATTTAATCGGTAATTAAGTAGACCGTACATAACGAGCCAATTGCTACGTAGGAGTTTGTCGTAAGGGTTAATAAGGAGAAGTAGATACCACTACCATTCCTAATACAGACGGGGAATACGATATGCGTGATTTTGTAATGATTGATTAACAGAGTTGCGACTTATTTGAAATACTTGTATTTAAAATGCAAATACAAAATGCAAAAAATGCAAAATACGTATTTTATATGTTGTATTAAAATACTTTTTAAAAAATCATTTTGCATTTTATTTGAAATACTTTTCGAGATTTTTATATTTTATATTTGTAAAATGCCAAATACTTTACTGCTAAGTTTCGCCAACATTACCACTCAAATTTTCATGTCAATGGGTCAGCGATTCGACAAATAGAATATTTAAAAGATTATGATCATGAAGCCACAAGTCTGGCCATTCTAAACACATACCCAACAAGGGTATTCCTAAAATACAACACCTGCCTACCAAGTTCTGCATCAGTGGAAAGAGTGTTTTCATATGGTGATCATGCATCCACACAGACGCAACACGTTTGATGTTCTTTTTGAACAACTAATAATGATAAAATCTTTAATAAATAAAGAACACTGATTTCATCTAAAAGTAACATAACATAACATCACGCCTTGTTTCCCCGAAGGGTTGGGCAGAGGTGTCCCTGTAGCAGGTACACCCACATTTCGCCAATTATGTTTAAGTCCCATGTAATAGGGGGTGAGCCTATTGCTATCAACCGGGCACAAATCCAGACTCCGAGTTGCTACTGAGAAATTTCAGTTATAAAAACCCAATAACACTTTGCCCAACCCGGGAATCGAACCCAGGACCTCATGCTCAGCAGTAGCGCTTGCAACCACTAGACCAACGAGGCAGTTCATATAAAAGTATTTTATTTGAATAAAATATTTTGAAAAAACTTATTTTTCATTTAGTATGTAATGATTACATTAAAGTACAAAAAGCAAAAGTATTTTGTATTTTGCATTTGAAGTGGTAAGTTAGAAAACTATTTGCATTTTGTAATTAAATACTTTAAAAACTATTTGTACATCTCTATTAATTAATCTTGTGATGCCTAAACGATACCCATGACCAGTGATGACCAGACGGTGGTCATCTGTCCCGTAAAAAACAACATCACAGTTAAAACACTTTCTATCTCTAAACTTCCAACCGCTTATATTCTGCACAGTAACGCGGTAAGTGTCGAGGTCGCTCGCTCACACTGTCGTGGCCAAGATCTTGGTACATGACCTCCGAGGCGCGTCAGGAGCATACTAAACGCATTGTGCGAACATTTGCATTATTTTTGGAACTTCTTCTATTATTACGAGGTTGGAATTATTTGATCCTGGGTTTAGAATGTTTTTGTTAATAAAGTTGGCGGACAAATGTTGTGTTGGGTGTTGTAATTGGTTGTTCAAAATAACAACAGCTAATTATACCTATGACGTGAATTGATTTTTTTCTATTGGGATTTTAGAGGTCAAGGGATAATAATTAGAAATAATCGTCTCATTTACAAGACGAAATGAAATGGGTTTATCAGACAAGCATTTTCCAAAAAACGATGATCTAATATTCTTATTTGTAAGTGAGTCTGTTACCGAATACGTACAATTACTAGTACTTATCAATCTTGATTAAAAAGTTGCACTTCCTTATATGCTTGAATTTAACCGGCCACATAAAATAATAATCTAGTCTGTGCCTATTATGTTTCAAACCGGAATACAACAGTCAACAATGCTGCTAGGCGGCAGACATAGGTTAGGTGATAAAACTTTCCCGGGCCAGCCCTTTCTCAATGCGAAAATAACTACTTCAGTGATCTTCTTAACGTGCAGTCAAATCAAATCAAATCAAAATATTTTTATTTCACATAAACCTACATGGGCACTTATGAAACGTCAGAAGCTAGGTGCACGGTTCCAATTGGTCGTTTCCTATGGAGAAGAGCCGGCAAGAAACTCCACGGTTACTCTTTTAAAAATAATTGGCTTTTACAATACTTTCATATAACAGTGTTTCTAGGTATGGGAGGACAGTGTAGGTCTTTCAATAAGTACCAAGTACTTAACAAAATAGAAAATGGTTAACAGGTCTACAATCCACTAAGCCTACAGCGTTCTCACATTCACAAAATATGTAGAAAAGAATCTATACAAAAAATAAATAGATTAATAAAAATAAAAAAAACCTATTTTAATAAAACGCAATTATATGATTGCTGTTACAACTGTAATCAATCTGAGTAATTATCATGTCCACAAAAGTGACAAAAAAAAAAAAAAAGTTCAAATTAAATCGTAGGTATATAATGTCAAATAATAGAATAATAAATATGTCAAGGACGAATGTAAAAACAAAAAAAAAAAAATAAAAATAAATAAAGATTTAAATAAACATGTTAATTTGGGAGCAGTTAATAGACTCTTACTTATTTATACCATTAATGAGGTACCAGGGAAGCCACATGTGCAGAAGGAATTATTGCCAAACTTCCTTATCTTCAACATAGTCTTTAATTTTATAATATGCTTTCTTGATAAGGACACGTTTGATGTGGGTTTTGAACTTCCCATCGCTAAGTTCTGTCACAGACTTTGGCAACTTGTTATAAAAGCGGATACTGTTTATAAGAAATGACTTGCTTGTTTTAGTTAATCTAAATTTGGGTATCACAATTTCATGTCGACTACGTGTATTTATATTATGGAAATCGCTTCTTATTTTGAAAAGTCTTAAGTTTTTGCGAACATACATAATACTTTCTAAGATATAAAGTGAAGGCAAAGTCAGTATATCAATTTCTTTAAATTTGTCTCTAAGGGACTCGCGAGGGCCCATTTTATAGATCGCGCGGATTGCCCTCTTTTGTAAAATGAAAATTGAATCTACGTCAGCTGCCGATCCCCACAGCAAGACGCCATAAGACATAATACTGTGGAAATAAGCAAAGTATACTAACCTAGCTGTGGCTATATCAGTCAACTGCCTTATTTTTCTTACTGCATATGCAGCTGAACTTAATCTACCTGAAAGAGTTCTAATATGGGCGCCCCATTGTAATTTTGAATCTAAAGTAATTCCTAAGAATATAGTTTCCGTTATTGCATCTAGGTTTTTGCCATCAAGTTTTAGATTTAGACCTACTTGAGGTACATTTGGTAATGAGAACCTAATACATTTCGTTTTGTTCGCATTAAGTAAAAGATTATTAGCTGCGAACCATTTTGAAAGTACAGCCAGACTATCGTTAACATGTAATACATCTGTATCTTTCCTGTCTATTTTAAAAATAAGAGAAGTGTCGTCAGCAAATAGAATTATATCTGATAAGTTAGTCATCATGTAAGGAAGATCATTTATATAAACTAGAAATAAGAAAGGGCCGAGAATTGAGCCTTGAGGCACGCCCATTTTAACTAGAGACCCCGAAGACGTCGCCCCATTAACATTTACTTTTTGCTGCCTGTTTGATAGATAGGAAAGAACAAGATCAGCAGCTTGTCCACGAATTCCGTAGTGGTGTAATTTACAGATCAGTGTATTGTGGTCAACGCAGTCAAACGCTTTTGAGAGGTCACAGAAAATGCCAATTGCATCCTGGGACTTCTCCCAGGATTCCAAAATGTGACTGATGAGTTTTACTCCTGCGTCAGTCGTCGACCTACCTTTCGTGAAACCAAACTGGTGACTATGTAAAATCCCATTAGAATTAAAATGTGACAACATCTGGTCTAGCATGATTTTTTCATATATTTTACTCAATGCTGGTAGCACAGATATTGGTCTATAATTAGAGGGATCACTCTTACTACCCGATTTGAAAATTGGTACTACTTTACTATGTTTCATTAAATCAGGAAACGTACCGCTATCTAAACATTGATTAAATATGCCTGTTAGGACAGGGGCAATTGTGTCAATGATATCTTCAAGAACCTTAACGGAAATCCCCCATAAGTCTTCAGTGTTTTTTATGTTAAGACTTTTAAATGCTTTTTTAATTGTGTCAATAGAAATGGGCTTGAATTCAAAACTTGGAATGTCTCTACTGAAGTGTTCTTTTAAAAGAGATTCAGCTAGTATAGATGATGAGGGGAGAGATTTCGTAACCTCTATTGGGATGTTGGTAAAGAAGTTTTCTAGTGTCTCAGCAACTTTTAACTTATCTGAAATGGTTACATTATCAATGTTTAATGACAATTCATTCTGATCTCGCTGTTTTGTGTTTCCAGTTTCTTTGTTAATTACCTGCCACACAGCTTTTATTTTATTGTTAGAATTATTAATTTTGTTACTTATTAATTTAGATTTAGCTTGGGCGCAGACTCTTTTAAATATCTTAGAATATTTTCTTACATAATTATGAATTACTTGATCAGAAGTCAATGATTTTTCGTTATATAAATTATATAAAATATCTCTGCTTTTTCTAATACCAGGAGTGGCCCATTCATTAAATTTTGGTTTGGTATTGATTGTTACTGTTTTTACAGGACATGCTTTATGGAATTCTTGGCATACTGTAGAAAATAATGTACCATAGTTTATGTTGGGGTCTTGTGAATCAAAACTAGCTGTTGAAAGATTGCTAAGAACATTATTATTAAACATTTTCAATTTATTTTTAGTAAGAGGTCTTAACTGAATAGTTTTATCTAAACGTAACTTTTTATCTGATTCAAATGATACAAGTTGACCAGTATGGTCAGACCTAACGCCACTAATTAAGGATGAGTCTTGTATTTTACAATTAGTAAATATATTGTCAATGCATGAAGCTGAGGTTGCTGTTATTCTAGTCGCTTCATTAAATATACATTTTAAATTGAATGAATTAAACAATGATATAAGCTTATATTTATCAGGTGAGTTAACTAATAAATCAATATTTAGGTCACCACAAACAAAAACTAATTTATTATCTTTAAAAAGTTTACTTAGTATTTCTTCCATAATGATTAAAAATGATGACAAGTTGGAAGCTGGTGGTCTATAAACACATAAAAAAGTATGGCCTTCAACCTCTGCACATGCTACCTCACATAAGCGATCAACAGAGCAAGCAGTGATATCCTTCCTTTCCTTATGTCTGAAACAACTATTACATAATATCAAGGTACCACCCCCTATTGAGGACCTGTTGTACGCACTGGCAACTGAAAAATTATTTACATTAAACAGCATCCTATCTGGTTTTAACCAGGTTTCACAAAAGCATAAGATATCCATATGATATTTATCTATTAACAATTCCACGTCTAGGATTTTGCCAGAGAAGCGATTAATATTTTGATGATACAATAAAATATTCTTATCATGCTTCTCTTTTGTCGAGTAAATCAGTGCCGAATTAACTACGTAGCAAGAGTAGCATTTGCTTTGGGCCCCGCGCAAAAGGGGGTCCCGCGTATCCAAACCCGCTGAGCGTAATTTTTTGAGTGAAACGTATTAAGACGTTGTGATATATTGAATTCAGTTCATGTCACAAAAACGTGATACGTCAGACAATCGGTAATACAATTTTTCACATATTTCTAAAAGTTGATGGCAAATACTTAAACGTGTTGAGTATTGAATTATTATTTTTTACCACTTTATAGTTAAGAACCCATAGCAGATCAAGGGCCCCTCGATAAAATTTGCTACGGGCCTCACGCTTGCTTAATCCGGCACTGATAACGTGTCGATGGCAATCTAAATAGTCAGCCCAGAATTTGGCACCTTCAGTACCGTCCATCAGCTCCTGCATCATGCAGGCAACGCATGACACGATATTAAGTGCCCCATTGTTTGTGGAACAGTACCACATATACACTCCAGGGCGGAGTCATCAGTGAATCTCCACCCGAGCAGGTTTTTCTTGCTTCGGCCAACCTGGATCCGGAATCTAAAGACTTCCAGGTAAGCCAAGGCAACTCATGTCCAGGACACGAGTCCAAGAATTCTTGGAATTCTTTGCAGGTGGAACAAATGGGTTGGGTAGGGAAGCACTAACTCGCCACAGCGTTAGCCTTTCCTTAGGCTGTATTTACGCCAGTGAGTGGGAGGACACACTTCAGTAAACAGCAGGATCTAAATCAAAACTTCGTGACTTATCAACCAATAATAAATTAATCAGACCAAAAAATCACAAGTAAACAGTCCTTGAGTTATAATAAACATTTAATTTTACGCCATAGACTCCCGGATGGACAATAATCGCTTGTTCCAAACGTTACGGAAGAAACGTACTGCTATAGTTAACTAATAAATCAATATAAAGCATTAGGTGTGGTTAGAAGGAAGCCGTATTATGTAACCCAGTTCTTTTGGACAAGTAATTATGTCAGGGTGGACGACTTTAGCGGGAAAGAGGATTTGGGTCCCAAGGTTTTGTTATGGAGTACCTGAAGAAGGACATTGGTTTCGGAGATGTCCAATTCCTTTTCAAATAGCAATGATACGGATGTTTCCACTCTGAAAAGTCAGTCTAGCCTACCTACTTATCCCATAAGACTGGATTCCAACTCAAACAGGAAAAGGCCCGGCTTCCAGCGAAGCGGGGAAGAACGGAGAGGAGAGGAGATGTATTGTGAACGACCAAAAAATATCGTTATTTCCACATCTCCTTATTATCCTGTTTGAGTCGGAACCCAGTCTTACAAAAACTTTTTACAAAAAATAACAACCGACCTCCAAAAAAAACCATTAAATAGTGAAAAATAACTTTAATTTCGGAAGTCGGTGTCTTGGGTTTTGTATTTTCGTTTTTTGCCACCGACTTCCGAAATTAAAGTTATTTTTCACTTTTTAATGTTTTTTTTTGGAGGAGGTTGTTTTTTTTTTGTAAAAAGTTTTTATTTTTCACTTTTTAGTTGTGATACCTACCCCACACACATTCGAATACCACTACCTGCTACCAGTGACAGAAACTTATCATATCATCTACATACTAAGTGGGAAAAAAATACGTATTTTGTAGCTAACTCAAAAACTATCCAAACAAAGTTAATAAAATTTATATGGGACCAATTCGAGAGCACACCCTTTCAAACAAAAAAAGAATTTTCAAAATCCGTCCAAAATTGACGGAGAAATTAAAAAAAAAAAACATACGCGACGAACATATAACCTCCTCCTTTTTGGAAGTCGGTTAAAAATAATTTTACACGGATAAAGCGGTGGTCCTTATACACCGTGTTTGAATTACAGTTTTGCTAGAACAAACGTTGTTCAGACCATGGTCTACTATCATTCTACAGCATCTTGATTTTTGAAAAAACAAAAAAGACAAAGTTTAAAATGTCAAAATTATCTACTGCTTACTCAATTTCGTTTATGGAGGTACATTTCCCTGTAGACAATGCTGTGTCCTGTGCGTGGTGTCTGTGTTGTAGGGAGTAACGATAATCTTGACATTTTAAACTTTGTCTTTTTTGTGTTTTTTCAAAAACCAATTATGGAACAATTTTTTTTTTTTTATTAGATGCTGTAGAATGGTAGTAGACCATGGTCTGAACAACGTTTGTTCTAGCAAAACTGTGATTCAAATTTCACGGTGTATACTTCAATTACCAATATCGTAGGGTTAGACCCACAGTTAAAAGAAACTTATAGAGCACTCGATATGTAAAAAACACTCGTCATTAATCCGTATATTGACCTCACCAATCGCAGCTTAACCTCAGCTCGATACATCATGGTCCATTTAGCCAAGCCTCGTATGTCTGCATCACTAAGGCGACTAAACGATTCAGAACATCGTAGTTTAACATTATCAAGGTTTCATACTTGAGTAAATGGTTCAAACAAAAAAAAATCGGCAAAGTGCGTGTCGGACCACGCACAATAAAGGGTTCCGTAGTTGGGATGAGTTTATCCCAAGAACAAACTTAACTTTGTAGTTGAAAAACGTTTTCCCATACGGAATGTATGAGAGAACATGTTTTTGCAACCGCAAATGTAAGTTGGTCAGTTATTAATTTATTATTACTCGTTAACTTGTACAGCCTACTTAGCTGTGATAGTTTTCGTTTTAATTTCGTTATATATACTGCTGCCGTGAATTCTTTTTACATATCCAAAACCAATCATTTAGCTGGCAGGGAACGACGACACTTTAACAAAAAATTGCATTTAATATTTATTTCGAAAACGGATCCCTGAATCCAAAAATGGTGTTTTCAAACTCACAATATTTTGAACGACCTTTCCAACAATACCCCACACTATGGGACAGATGAGAAAAAAAAATCATCCCCACTTTACGTGTAGGGGAGGAACCTTAATTTTTAATATTTTATTTTACCACTTTGTCGGCGTGATTAATATGTATACATACCAAATTACAGCTTTACAGTACTAAGATTCTCTGAGCTAAGCCGCGGACAGACAGACAGACAGACGGACATAGCGAAACCATAAAGTAAATATCGTTTACTACGGAAACCTAAAAAAGGATTTCGGGATCTTCCGCACTGTATGGTGTGCGGCTAGTTGGCCATTGCGACCAAGTGTGCGATTCGTATCGGTTTCTATCGTTTACCTGGTCGCTGCGACCACTGGTCGTGGTTGTGGCCGTCTAGTGTGCGGAACCCTAAATGGCAACGTTTATAAAAACGTAATTCCTAAGACCGACAAAGTTATGTAGACGGAGATGGTTGAAATCAGACAGGAGGACGTTACTGCCCGATCTCTGGAAGTTACATTACAACGTCCATAGAAAATTGTAGTGTTTTACATACTATTTGCTTCTTTTTCTTCTTTTCCCAGCCCAGTGGAGGTCCTCGGACTACAGGACAACCCCATTTCGGCAGTAATGTTTGAGTCCCGTGTAATAGGGGGCGAACCTATTGCCATCAACCAGGCACAGATCTAGACTCCGGGCTGCTACTGAGAAAATGTAATAAAAATTAAAACGTACATTATTCTTTGATAAACCACCATAAATATGGTTAGCGAGCATCTAATCGCGATCACCAATCCGTTAGACAAGTGCGGTGATTATTGAAAAACACAATTTTGAATGTCATTGAGTCTGATATTTTGCCCGGTTTTTGACAATAGGTTCACCCCTTATTTTTCTTCTCCTTCGTCGTTCCCTCAATGCTGAGGATCGCGACCAAATACGACGCGTCTCAAAGTTATGCGGTCTGCTGCAGTGTGGATCGCTCGGAGAATGTTGCCGCCAACAGCCTACTTGGCCCCTTATTACATGAAACTTAAAAACATAACTAACAAAATGGGGTTATAATGTTAAACCTCTGCTTTCCTTGTCAGAGGATACAGACGTGTTATTGTGTAAGGAAGGACCAGAAATGCCAGAAGTGGACATTTATGGTTAAACCATCGGGTTGATGTTGCTACTTTGATGAGTAGGTACTTTTTAGCATCATACGTTGCGTGACAAAAATGTAAAAGTACGTTTAATTAATTTCCTTTCTAACTGCTTCTATTCGTGCAGTGTTCACTCCTACCTAGTTTTTGGCGAATATTTACTTGAACATTTAAAATTAAAACATCACGTAGGTTTTATTTCAATTTTTTCCATCATGAGCGAAATGGAGGAAGTTTTAAAGAACCAGTGACGGAAAAGTTGAAAGGAAATCGTTTGGCCTGGTATGTGATGAAGAGGAAACGCATGTGATTAAAAGAGGGATTAATATAAATGTTGATGGATCGAGCGGGAGAGGAAGACCAAAGAAAATATAGATGGCTTGTGTGAGGAATGATATGAAAGAGAAGGGAGTGAATGATAGCGTGACGGTTGACAGGGGAGAGCTCAGGGGGCCTACCACCAGCTCAAAAGCAGTATTATTTTAATATTACTTCAGTGGGAGAAAGAGATGGAGCTATACGTCCTGTAGAGCTTCATCTCTTTCCCACACTGAAGTAATATTAAAATAATACTGGTTTATGAGCTTGTGGTAGGCCCTCTGATAACGTGTTGTGCCGACCCCATGTAACATGTGGCAAGGGCAGGAAGATTGATGGTGGAAAAAATGGAGGGCTATGCGTATGCGCATACGTTTATTGCGTTAGTAGGTATATGGTATGTACAATGGGCAAAACTTCCGCATACTCACCTTTAAGGTGATAATCGCATAGTACGGCTCACGACTCGTTCGTCCGATGCATGCATTTTGACCAATAGAATGCACGAAGCGTATTTAGTCGTGTTCGTATTAATATAATGATGTATAGAAGTGTGACACTCACACTAGGCGCGTACTATGCTCACTTGTTTGTGAGATATTTTAATGTCCACGGCAGTTCATACAATGTTATCAGAGCTTTTTGTTTATTGCCGTCGCAACTTTTGAAACTGTAATAAAAATAAGTTTACTATCTAAGTACCATTGTTATTTAGTGGGAATATCGTCAAAGCCGGTTAAACAATAGGACGGCTTAATAGAAGGGCCATAAAATACATTTGCAATTTTTTTGTTACACGCCCTGTACTCACACTAATGTATATTGTCTAACACGAAACCAGCAGGAAGGGGTGCGGAGGCTGCGCTGCCGCAGAAATATTTTCTTAACTATACTCCGTTTGAAATAAGATTAGACATTTAAACAAACCTTTTTTACAGTCCGTTCAACCGATTTTGACTTCTATACCGTAGACATAAGGATGGCATTAAAAGCAAAAAAAGTGGTTACAAACCAACTGTTTACTGCAGCTGTCATTTGTCATGCCGCCATCGCAATAGAAGTTAAAATCGGTTGAACGGACTGTAAAAAGGTTTAGTTAAATGTCTAATCTTATTTCAAACGGAGTATAAGTATGCGTAAAGTTTGCTGACTGTACATCGCACAATTCCAGTAACCGATTTTAAATAAATGAGCATCATCTGACAATAGATTCTTTACGACAAGCAAAGTCGGAACCGCGGTCGGAACTAGACAAAGTTACGCTATCTAGCAAAATGATGAATGAAAACACAAATCGAAGAGTTGCACAGGAACGGATTTAATAATATTATAATCCTTTCAAACAAAGAGGGACCCTGGCAGACCGCCAGCTTACGGATAAAGAAGTCAACTGAACACGACTATCAATGAGTCAACAAGATAAAGGGGACGTGAGAATGTTCCAAGGAGATGGAGGATATATATTGTAGGTTAATTTTATTAAATAATTATACTATTTATTCAGTTTCCAACGAAAACTAAAACTATTTTAGTTACGTTGTCATCTTCACAATGAATTTATTAGCTTCTTACGACCGTCACGGTGGTTTTTATCACCAGCCCTGAAGGGGTACATAGCCCACATAATTTGTGATTGGTACTTAAATGTAACAAATGGTTGTCCGGTGCACCTTGATCAGTTTATTCCATTACTACGTTTGTTTTTACCATAGCATTAATATTGTTGTAGTATTATAATGTTCCTACTACTGGGACACAGGCCTCCTCTCTGTGAGAGGGAGTGGGTCGTAATCCACCACGCGGGCCCAGTGCAGGTTGGCGAATGTCACTTCTTCGAATTTTTTATTCTAGAACTGTTTCCTCACAATGTTTTCCTTCACTGTTTTGAGAGCAGGGGTGATGAAATAACTTACACAAAATAAAGTGCCTGTCTGGTTACGAACCTACGACATACAACTTGTGAGTAACGACCTTTTCTACTGGGCTACCACTGCTCGTAGAGTTCATGCCAATACGAGAAAAGGAGATCATCTGTGAATAGTTGCATTAGTAGTCTGCCGGCCAACTGCGTCGATTATGGCAAAGATTTTTGAAGTGAAAACTTCTATAGGCGCGTTGGGCATTTTTGAGATGGTACTAAACCATTCGCGACACTGTGACGACACCGGCTTTTGACCATTAAAAAGACATCAACGCGTTGATTACCGCGGTGCCGATTTTTTTTCAAGTTTTCTCTTCTGTCGGCACTCCCGGAGTGCCACTGTTTTTTGAAGAACAAGAAAAGGATCCATTAAAATTTTGTTAAGAGGCCAACGGTTGTGAAGAGGGCAAATTTTGTTATGCTGTGACCCATTTCTGTGATAAACAAAATCAAACTGGTCGCTAATTTTTTTTATTTTTTTTTAATTATTGAGGGTAATTTATTATTTTACAGTTTTAACACAGCTAACTATTTACATTAGGTACTAAATTAAAAGACTAATTTAATTAAATTATTTTTATGACATCGATTTTACATTCTGTGATTACTTTCTCACACACTGACTTATTAACTGTATTTTTTTTTTTTTGGAAAGTCATCTACTTTTATAATGTTTGTAAATATGTGAGCACCATGTATCTATCACATAATTAATTTATCTGTCGTTGCTTCATTTTTAATTCTTTTTACCTATTGTGGTATAGTAATTTTATTCTAGGTGCATCGTCTTCACATAAAATAATCAAATATTTTATGTACCTAAGTATACAAAACATTTTAAAAGAGTAATGGTGGAGTTCCTTGTCCATTCTTCTCCATACAAAAACTACCTTTTGGAAGAAGCGAGTAGAATCAATTCTATTTTTTTGTACATTTTGACGTTCAAAAGTATTTATATGGGCCTATTTGACATACATTATTTGACTTTGACTTTGTGGTGTTACGAAACAATACGTCTTCTCCACTATTTATGTACAAATCTATAGTTGACAGATACCTAAGCATCTATTTATAATTATGTCCTACATTATCAGTAATTACTCCATATGACAGATGATCGTGGTTCATTGGCAGAACCTTGGACACTTCCTGCCTGATAATGATGATTATAGCGCATTTTCCTCCTTTGTCGACCGATGCGGAAACATTTTATATGTGTGATAATTGCCAACCAGGTAGGGACAGCGATTTGTTTACTTAATATGGTTATTAAGGGCGAAGGCTTGTTGAAGTGGAAACTTCTTTAGGCGCGTTGGGCATTTTTGAAATGGGAAAAAACAATTGAACTCGCGACACCGTTACCGACACCTCATTTCTGTAAACGCGATTGTGCTCTTTATTTTTATTACGTTACGGATCAATGATCTATGCAAATATTTTTACTTTAAAGGTTTTGGAAGTTTTTTTTTTGTAAACGTGATTATGCCTCTATTTATTTTGTATATGTATTTTAATTTTAATATAATTGAATGTTTGAGGATTATTTTATTGTGTGTGATTTTTATATCAATTTTATGTTTTAATTGTATGTACCATGTTTTTTATGGACTTTGTCTGAAAATAAATGAAATTAATTAATTAATTTAGATAAGGTTACGGACCAATGTTCTATACGAGTATTTTTCTTCCACCAAGGCGATCTTGTTCAAGTTTTCACTTCTGTCGGCACTCCCGGAGTGCAACTGTTTTTTTTTGTGTCTTTGGATAGAAAAGGGGGTCGTGGTTAAATAATAACAGCCGCACGGGTCGATCAAAGGATAAGCTACGCTTGCTGCGTTCGGTTGGTGGATGGGTGACCATCCATTACATATTCGAAAGTTCGTTAAGCCGTTGGTCCCGGCTGTCATTCGTAGATCTTTGACAGTCGTAACGTAGTAGTCAAAAGTCGAAAAGTCTGACAACCAGTCTTACCAAGGGGTATCGTATTACCCAGTAACTGGGTTGTGGAGGCCAGATAGGCAGTCGCTCCATGTAAAATACTGGTATTCAACTACATCCGATAAGACTGAAAGCCGACCCCAACATAGTTGGGAAAAGGCTAGGCAGATTGATTAGATAGAAAAGCGCTGCAACGTAATGCAGCATTTTGTATAATGCAGCATTTTCTACTGTACACGATAAGTAGTGTCAAATTCAGAGCCCATAAGCGTGTGTATTGTTGGATTCCATCATTAAAAAGATTATTTTTCTAAGTGACTTTTATGTCAACATTTAGTGAGATATTGGTGCCGATTCCCTTGTTCACAAACTAAACTAAATTTAAGTTCAGTGCATCTTTTTCTTTCTATTTCATTAAGAAAAGGACAGAAGATAAATTTTAGTTTAGGCCTGTCAAATTAATCTGCGCTTGACGTAAATTGGCGTAATTTTAGTAGGCAAGTTTTTAATCACGTCTAAACTTGTATGGAGTAGTGACAGGTGCTGATTAATTTGACAGGACTAAACTAAAATTTATCTTCTGTCCTTTTCATAATGAAATAGAAAGAAAAAGATGCACCGAACTTAAATTTAGTTTAGTTTGTGGACAAGGGAATCGGCACCATTCGCTTCTAACCGTTCAGCTAAACAGTGGAAAATTATGTAAAAATTAAATTTGGTAGAACTTAAAAACACTTTTAGTTTTTGAGTTATGGGATAATACATATTTCCAGTTAATGCTATGAAATAAGTACAAACTTATTTTTGCTGTCGATAAAATCGAAGTAGGTACACCTCTGCCAAACCCTTCGGGGTAATCAGGCGTGATGTTATGTTTATAGAATCAATACTGTGCATGCGTAAATATTCATCCCGGCTAGGGTTACCATTTCGATATTTGAAAAGTCCTGACAAAAAGCCTGACATTTACAAAAAAGTCCGGATATTTAACTTATTTACCATTTTTTCATACATGTTGATTTTCCACATAATTGTATAAAAAAATCGACAGTTTTAACCCAAGCAATAAATACAAGCATAAATTATGTAAAGTACACAGTATTTATGTTGCTGACCTTCCATAGGTTTAAAAATAAAAGATAAGAATCGCAAAAAGATATTGCCCCGGGTGAGGATCGAACTCACGACCTTAAGATTATGAGACTTACGCGCTGCCTACTGCGCTACCGAGGCTGGTGACGTGGCAGCTGAAATTTACCTTCACACAATGGTTTGACATTTTATTAATAGGTTGCTAGGTAACAAAAAAACTTGGATATTCTGCAATGTTAATTTCATTGTTAAGGTCAGACTCTTGTCCGACTATGACTCCGATATTTTATGTTAATTATACGTGAGAAAAAAAATATGCAGATGCGACGATGCATATATTAACAACAGCTTTTGGTACCTACTTGAAATCTAGTATAAGTGCCGATTCCCTTGTTCACAAACTAAACTAAATTTAAGTTCAGTGTTCAGATCAGCGCTTGACGTAAATTGACGTAATTTTAGTAGGCAAGTTTTTAATCACGTCTAAACTTGTAGGGAGTAGTGACAGGCGCTGATTAATTTGACAGGACAAAACTAAAATTTATCTTCTGTCCTTTTTTTTTTTTTTTTTTTTTTTTTTTTTTTTTTTTTTTTTTTTTTTATAATGAAATAGAAAGAAAAAGATGCACTGAACTTAAATTTAGTTTAGTTTGTCAACAAGGGAATCGGCACCAGTATCTTCAAAAAGGCACGTTAGTCTAGTTAGTTTAGCTATCAATAATTAATCACGTCGAATACGTAGTGCGTTGTTCGAGTAGGTTTTTTATATGCGCTGAAAATTTTCTTCCTGCTGAAAACAGTTTCGTGATCTTAATTTTTTGTATACTTAGACATACGAGTACGTCTAAGCTAATTGCACTGAAAGCAAGTGTGAAACTTTCTACAAAAAAACCTTTTACCTGAAATTATGTAATTTCAAAAACATACAAGATGATGACTGAAAGATACTTAAATGAAAGCTGTAACGGATACAGATACCAATCAAACATTACATAACTATTAAATGTATGTAAGTATGTAAGGATCGTAGCAGGTGGCGTTCTGTAGTTTCTGCCTACCACCACGGGAAGAAGGCGTGAGTTTATGTTTGTATGTATGTATAACTATTAAATAATTGCAATGCTTTTAATTTATAATATAAGTTTTGTCAACATGCAATGGGTCGCAACTTAGAAGGTAAGGAGGTGCCTATTTAGCAGTAAAGTCTCACCTGTACTGTACCTAATAAACATTCGTTTATTTTGCATTTGACAAAAAAAATTTTTTTTCATGTAAGTAAATGAAAAAAAAAATATTTTTTAAACGCGTGTGCGGTTCGAGCGCGTAGCGGGTCGGGAGCGGGAGCCGCGCACGCTTTTCGTGTGCTATCATCCATATATGTATAATACAAGGAATTACAATATAAACGAGCCCGCCGTACTCCCGTCCCGACCCGCGCCCGACACGCACCCGCTTTGTGTGTGTGTTGAGCTTTATTGGGTTTTTCTATCTGAAATTTCTCGCTGTAGCAGCCCGGAGTCTAGATTTGTTATTAGAACAAAATTACTTTTTCCTTCTTGCACCAAACGTATCATAGATTTAAACTCGAACTCAAGCATTTATTTATCAATTGAACCATTTCCAGGCTCTTTTGAATTATCAATGATGAAGCTAGGTGCCAATTCCAAAGCGTAGTAGGTTTCTATAGACTAGAACGAGCAAGAAACTCCATGGAAGTGTCCATTTAGATCTTTATAAAATATAATTACAAAATACTTTGTAGGTATAATTATTATTATGACCTTTAAAAAAAGCTTCAATATCAATTTCGAGATTTTCAGACGGAAACAAATCAACAGACTCTTTACTCTTAGCCACCACGACTTTTATCAATATCAACTTGATTAGTTTACAATTACCAACAGTCATTAATCATATCACTACAAGACAGATAGCTAGTTCCAGCATGAGTTATGATCTGTGCCTGATAACGTGATATCTATCAAAACAGCTGTTCCCTTGACATTAGTTATTACAAGCCAATTCGTGACCTATGCCTATGACCCAGACATTTTATACTTTTATATGCACGCCAGTGTACAGACAAAGTGTGACTTAGCAATATTTTGTATGGTTCTTCTTATGGTTCTCCAAAATATTTGAAAATACCATTAACGGTGAAGGAAAATGTTGTGAGACTTCAATCAAATACGCAGGTGGCTACAAGAGTTCACCCACACCCAAGCGGAGAACTGGTGGACCTCGACACCGGGCTGCAGGCAGTCCAAGGAAGCAATGACATCCTTGGATAGCAGGGTAACGAGGCGTTTATTAAGCCTTGACAGGAACAGCTTGCGCCTGATGACGTGGACCATCACGGGTCACTGCTCGCTAAACAAACAATTCTACACAATAGGCATAACGGACAGTCCTCTGTGCAGGGCGTGCATGGAGGCTGAGGAAACCGTCGCGCACGTGCTCTTCGAATGCACAGGCATTACCCAGATTAGAACAGAAACCCTCGGGTCACCCAGATCTTTCACTGATGTTCTGAGCAGACCAGGAGTTTTAATTAACTTCTGGAGGGAGGTGGGTTGGTAGGAATAACCACCAAACGGCCGCCATGAGCCACGTACAATGGTCCACCTGACGGACTAAGTGCGGAAACGAAACCCCATAACATAGATATAGACATAAATGTTGTGAGAAAATCGGCATGTTCTATAGAACCAAAAATTCTAAGACAGGTGACATTCACCAACACACACTGTGCTAACGTGGTGGATTATGGATCGTGCAGACCAGTGCGTTATCGCGGGCGTGACAGGCAGCGACCCATGTCGCGCCCGCGATATCGCGCTGATCTGTCGAGCCTTTACAGCCTACTCCCAATCACAGAGAATTTTATCAAATAATGTTGTCAAAATTAAAGGGATTTGGGCTGATGGTTTCCACGACTGCAAATCATTGCATTTAAAATCCTTTATTTTTTCCTAACCTAATCGGAAGGTTTTCCTGAAATCGCCCATTTAACCTTTCAAGTTTTGACTAATGAGACACAATTCATGATCTGTTGTTACGATAATAACCTTTGGATCACGCTTCAGTTAGTTAACAATCATAAAAATTAAAAAGTTCAATCTAAATTTTTTTTTTTTTTTTTTTTTTTTTGGGTGGGAAATCATCAAATAACTTCTCCCGCTCTGGGCGGAGCGGGAGGGCGTGTCAGACTCTTACTGACTAAAACCCACCCGTGTTCCTTCAGTTGCCGTGTTGCCAGGGGGCCACGATTTCCCTATCGGTTTTCTTCGAACCCCCGGCAGGCATTGGCCCTAGCGGACCCCGTCAATTCTGCTGACATCTCTTTGAGGCGCGCGTGGAACACAACGCGCCGTCGACCCGGGCTTGGTCCTTATCGGACGGCGAGCTACCCATTGCTCACCGTCCGCAAGCCCGCGCCTACGGTGGCCGGAAATCCTCTCGTGACTCCCGACGCCCAGGGCGTCTCCTGCTGCGGCGGTTAGGGGCGCGAGGGCGCGAAATTTGCCTCTCCCTCACGCGCTCCGTCTCCTCCTTCGCGAGCATTACTGCTTCGCAGAACGAGGTGACGGCCTGCCATTTCCTCTCGCTCCGTAGCATGGCCCGAATCAGGGCCGGACGCGAGAGATCACCGCCGCCGATCGCTTCCACGAGGACACGGCGATGCTCCGCCCAAGCCGGGCAGACCTCCACCGTATGCTCCACCGTGTCCTCCGGGCGATCCACACAGTGATGACACCCGGGCGTTTCCTCCCGCTTTATCCTGAACAGGTACCTCCCGAAACAGCCGTGTCCGGTGAGCACCTGTGTCAGGCGGAAGGTGAGGACGCCGTGGCGCCTCTCTAGCCACTCCTCAAAGAGGGGTCTTATCGCCGCAATTGCGGCGTGCCCAGCGCTGGGTTGCGACAATCGCACTCTCCATTCCGCCATGAGATCCCGCCGGAGCTCTGTCCGCTGTGCCGCAACTTCTTGCGGCATCGGAGTTAAGCCCCGGCGTTTCGCCTCCTCGCGCCACTCCCAAATGTGCGCGAGGACAGAAAGTTGAACCCTAAATAGTATAGTCGGACTTTTTAGCTGCAGTAAAATGACACTTTTTACTGTCATATCGATAAAAAATGTTCTAAGTTATTGACGAAATTACAGTATGAACTGTCATTTTGTGCAGCTAATTAAAAGTCGACTGTTAAGGTAGATCCAAAGGTTCTCTTTAAAAGGTCTCTTTTAGCGATAAGACTGCCCCCATTGTGTCACCCTATGTAAATGCCCTGGTGAAGGCCGCAGGAATTCGCTGGATGCGGGAAGCACAGAACAGGCAGTGCTTGGGGGAGGCGTATGTCCAGCACGGGACGTCTTTCGGCTTCTTCTTTTTCTTTTTCGTGTGGTCTTGACTAACCTGGTGTCAGAGTTTTGAAGTCACCCATGGGCCTCTGACGTGTGGCCTTCACATTTCGTCGAGAAATATCAACTTGTAATTTTTTGAAGTGAAAACTTCTTTACGCGCGTTGGGCATTTTTGAGATGGGAAAAAATATGCACAACCCTTCAGGGAAACAATGCGTGATGTTATGTTATGTTTATGAAAAAATATTTGAACTCGCAACACCGTTACCGACACCTCATTTTTGTAAACGCGATTATACTCTTTATTTATATTATTTTACGGATCAATGTTCTATGCAAGTATTTTTACTTTAAAGATTTTGGGAGTATTTTTTTTTTAAACGCGATTGTGCTCTTTTTAGATAAGGTTACGTACCAATATATTCTATATAAGTATTTTTCTTCCACCATGGCGATCTTGTTCAAGTTTTCACTTCTGACGGCACTCCCGGAGTGCCACAGCTTTTTCTGCTTTTTTTCTTTTATCTTTCGGCTGAAATGATGATGATGTAAAATTTCTACATTTATGTCTGTAATTCGCATGGTGTACAAAATAACGAGTAGTATTCAATTCTATAGAGACGAAGAACGGGTAAATCATGTCGATTACCCAGTAACACGTCATAAGAGTAACGTTATGTAAGAGCGAATAATATTAATTAACCATTGTCAGCACACAGTAATATTACGTGTAGGAGTAAAATTCGTAATCCTGTCTCGGGTTACCAGTAACCAGATAATCGCGTAACGTTCCGACGTAGAGAGATGCTGACGACGCGCGACGATCGATAGTAACCTTTTGGAGTCTTTGTCTTGATCTTTTTCTTTTCGTATGGTTAGTGACTAACCTGGTATCAGAGTTTTAAAGCCGCCCATGGGCCTCTGACTTGGCTTCATATGCCGTCTAGAAAAATCTCTCAGGCATGCCGATTTCCTCACGACGTTTTCCTTCACCGTTTTTGAAGCAAGTGATAATTATACATTATAGAGTCAGAGGGGCGTGCCTTGGGTTCGAACTCGAGACCTATGACTTGGCAGTCTGACGGTCACACCAGTAGGCTATCACTGCTATTATTATATACTGTTATATATACTGTCACACCAGTAGGCTATCACTGCTATTATTATATACTGTTATATTGACAGAATGGTAAGACTATATGGTAACACTTTCAGTTTTGCTTTGAACCAGGAAGCGCGTATCTACCCATCTTTACATCTATGGATATCAAGATGGGTAGATACGTCTAGATAACTGTAGGTATCCACAGGACATATAAGGAATGCTGTGTCAATCCTTCAAATTATATACATAACTTCTCATATCACCCACATGCGAAAAAGCTAATAATGAAGCTGAATAAAAGCTTTGAAATATTATAAAATCTTTCAAGTCTTTTTTTTTACATAACATATTATCATCCTGCCTTGTTTCCCCAAAGGGTCAGTTGGCAGAGGTGTATCTACACACCCACATTTCGCCAGTTATGTTTAAGTCCCATGTAATAGGGGGCGAGCCTATTGCCATCAACCGGGCACAAATCCAGACTCCGAGCTGCTAGAAATTCCTGATGGAAAAACCCAATATTACTTTGCCCGGGTAACTAGGATAATTAGCTGTATCTTCCAAATTTGTACATCTAGGTCACTTTTCTAAAGAAATGGTAGTCATTACACTTATTAGAAAAGGGAATTCAAAGCGAATTGTTTGCATAATAAACGCATGGAAAAAGTTTTCTTTGAAGAAGTCTGGTTGACTACGTTTACCGGTATTTCAATTTTCGTGACCTAAATAGTTATCAATCAATCAATCATTTATTTGCAACGAATGTAGGTTACATAAAAATACAGGTGGAGTAGATAGGAGTGAGCCATGTACATTCTGCATGGAAATAGGCACGCAAAAATTATGAAAAAACGTGTGGCACTCGGGGACTGCCGCGGTAAAGCTATTGCATAGCATTTGTAACGTCCATACTTCCTATTTGTCAACGCTACACTTGGGATGATGACGTACACACGAACACGTAACACGTAACATCACGTTGTCATGGGAACGTAATTTTTGTTTTATGTCATCATCCGTCATTACATGGTAGGCGGAGTGGGGGGTGTTAGGTTTTTTTCGTTACGGAATTTCTTGATTCGGTCGCCGCGCTCAAAGCCCGCGATAAAAGCTATGCAATAGCTTAAAAATTGTTAAGAAGCTATCTAGAAATAAAATTACAAATTAAAATTTCACAGTTACAATTAATATTTTTTCAATAATTAATATTGGAAAATGTCAAATTAAAATGTTACTTTAGAATAAAATTAAATGTATAATATGTCCATATGTTCAAGATAACATTAATTATATTTATTATACACATTGTTGATTAACATGTTTTGTCCATAAAAAAATGAAATGAAATGAAATTGTTTATTCTGTAAATAGGATATCGGAATCACTTTTACATGTCATATAAAAAAAATATTAAAAATAAGCTAGATGAGTTCGGCGTTTCCTATCTGACTACTCTGAGAAGAAAGGCCGAAACAAACTCAGAGGTCGCAGTCTCTTTTAAAGTCCAGACATAATCTTGGTCAGGCCATATGAGGACCATGTAGATTAGTGTCTGAAAAGGTCTTTTGAGGAAAGAACCACACAGATTTGAGTGGACCTGTCCAGTCAGTGCAAGCATTTGTCAGTAATCGTGGAGCTCAACTTAGAACTTAAGGAGCTCAACTCGACGAGCAATACCAAAGAAAGGACATTTGGGTAGGCCGCAAAAACTAATCAAACTGCCAGACCATCACTAAAACTAGAAGAGAAATAAAAATAATATCCACATAGTCCTCACATTCACAATAGTTAAAATAATATAATACTTTACAAAGTTATCATGTCATTTTGAATATAATTTTCAACAATGTCAACGTGTTTATAAAACTGGTATATGTTGATTTTACATAATAATTGAAATCATTAAACGAATAATTTTTTTTATCTATTATATTAGGAAAGTCACAAATTTCTTTTTAAAGTTCTTATTTGTATATTTTTTCATTACATCTGGCAATTTATTGTATATGGTAGAACCCATACAAATATCACTTTTTCTCAATAACGCGTGTTACAGGACTCGATTTGTAATAAATTTTTGTATTGGTTTCTGATAGGTCGTTTTCTAGTTTCTGACATCGTGGGAAATAGGTTTTTATTGGTCTTTACAAACATGACCATTTATTTCCAGAATAAAGAATGACAGAAATGGTTATAGAACGACATTACTGAAATCGTAGAACTTCTTCTATCATCATTTAATTTCACCATTAAAATAAAACAAAAACCAAGTCACAAGCACATTTCCATTACAATCTTCCTCATCACGTCCTTCACTGCATAGCAACAACTTCGACACCTCGGATTCGCAAAGAATCTTCCACGGAATTACCGGAACTGTTTTCCGTAAACACGGACTTGTCGTACATAATGCATGAGGAACGGAGTCGGTCTGAACGTGACCTAGACCTACAGAGTACGGGCCTGGGGGAGAGACGTGATCATATGTTTATATACAGGACGATTTTATTTAGTTTAATTGATTTATTTAGAGTGGTTACTTGTAGTGAGAAGCTCGGGGGGCTTGTGGTTAAGACTCAGATATATGACAGTGACCTTGAGTGGTTAGCTTGCGTCCAGCCAGTAATACGACTTGCCCATCAAGGAGCGCTGTCCCAAATTAGACGCATTATTAATTTATTACACGTAAAACAAAAGGTATTTTAATAAAACACGTATACTAAAAGATCAGTAATTAAATTATCTTTAAAATGGTGAAAGTTTCAGAAAATACGCTTAATCGATTTCGCGTCATTCTCAGTTTTTTATCTGCGTTAGACATAACTTTACAAATTAATTTCACTATGTAATATAAACATAATCTTAAATATGCCTATATTTAAATATTAAAAAAATGCTTTAATTTAACATATATTTTTTCCAAATCACTAACACTATTCGTTTAGACGTCATCTTCAGTATAAAATAATTAAAAGTCATCTATCGTCCCCTTAAATAATAACAGCCGTACAGGTCAATTGAAAGTTAAACTACGCTAGCCGCGGTCGGTTCGTGGATGAGTGACCGGTCACCATCCATTACATAAATAGACCCCGATATCGAGCCGTTGGTTCTAGCTGTCATTTGTAGATATTTGACAGTCGTTACGGGAAGTCAGAAACGCAAAAGTCTTACCAAGGTGTTACCCAGTAACTGGGTTGTGGAGGTCAGATAGGCTATCACTCCATGTAAAATACTGGTATTAAGCTGCATGCGGTTAGACTGGAAGCCGACCACAACATAGTTTGGAAAAGACTAGGCAGATGATGATGTAAGTTTGTATGTAGGGGATAATCTCCGGAACTACTAGTCGGATTTAAAAAAAAAAAATTGTATTCGATAGGCCAATTCTTGAGGATAGTTATAGGCTCACGGACTAATTCGCGGGCAGAAGCTAATTTTAACATGAAAAAACTCAGCAATACTGTAGCTACCCATTCGTGAAAGAATTTTCGCAATCGGATCAAAAGTTCCGAAGATTACACTCTAAAAGTCCCACATACAAACTCACAAATGTTACCTCTTTATTACATTAGTGTAGATTCCATGGACTGACACTGGAGGAAAAATTGTGGGAATAAATCTAATTCCAAATTGCCAATTTGTTGCAAGTTATCTCAGTGACTTTGATGGTCTCTTCGTTTCTTCTGAAAGGTACAAAAACTCGTTAAAAACAAAGATTAAATTAACCGTTCGGGGTTACGGAAAAGTCCAAAAGGGATACCGTGGCCCTTGGCAACATGGCAACTGAAGGAACACGAGTGGGTTTTAGTCAAAGAGTCTGACACGCTCCGCCCAGAGCGGGAGAAGTTATTTGATAATTTCCCACACAAAAAAAAGGTATTCATTCATTAAACTATTTACATTAAATTAAGTGTGCATTGATTAATAAATCAGATACGTAAATCATTGTCAATCAAACAACCACTAATTGTAATCATTTTATCAATCTATCAATCAAAGCAAGCCATTCTGAAAGTATGTACTTATGCTATAATATAATGATACTAATTAAATAAGTTGATATGCATAATAACATATACAGTTTCATAGTTAATCATTTAATAATGAATTATTGCATGCTGTTGTGTCAAAATCACTGTCTAATTTTCATTCAACATTAATTCAACCGCCTCTGTGTTCCAGTGGTTAGACCACCTGTCTCAAACCCAGAGGTCCCGGGTTCGATTCACAGTGGTGGCAAAATTTTCTGCTCGGTTTGGTTGGTGGTAGGGCTTGTTCTAAGTCCGCCTGGCTAGCTACCACCAACTTATCTAAGTCTGGCGCCATAACAACAATGTTAACAGCATTGTTGTGTTTCGGCAGTTAGAGGTAAGACAGCCAGTTGCTCTGTGGTTGAGGATTCCGGGTGAAGCTCACTTCCACCTTCGGCCTAATCATCACTTACCATCAGGTGAGATGTAGGCCAAGAGTTTTCCATTGTGCCACGGTAAAAAAAAAAACAGTGGTACTCCGGGAGGTCCGACAGAAGTTAAAACTTGAACAAAATCGCCTTGGTGGAAGAAAGATACTTGTATAGAACATTGGTCCGTAATCTTATCTAAATAAAGAGAAATATAAATAAAGAGCACAATCGCGTTTACAAAAATGAAGTGTCGGTAATGGTGTCGCGAGTTCAATTGTTTTTTCCCATCTCAAAAATGCCCAACGCGCCTAAAGAAGATTTTGGTTGATTATGAATTATAGTGAACAAGTCGTGTGTCCGATGGGATTTTCCATCGGTAAAAATTACTAGATTCTATACAAACTTTCTTCCCCATATTTAACCCCTTTCCTAAAAACTTTCCTTAGTGTTCACTTTCGTTATAAAAGGAAGGCAAAAATTTCACGCTTCTATATAGACGCAGCGGTTTAGGTTGTGCGTTGTCTGTCACTTCTGTCAGTGAATGAATTAATTAATATAAGATTGTTATTTAGTGAATGTAAGTAATACGAGTTACGTATACGAATTTTGTTTGAATGGATTTCATTGATTCATTGAAAAAGTAAGTACTTATGACACACTGACACACACCAGTCCAATTGCCTAACAATATGAACGCTATATTTAGGAGAAGCCCTTGCTATGTCTAAATGTATTTTTAATAGAGAAGAAGTTGTAACACCAACTGGTAAAGTGGGGTTCTTAGACCGAACGGTAGTACAGTGTGGATGTGGAGCTGTGTCGCAAACCATGCTGCACCTCCTATCCTGCCGTCTGTGTCCAAAAAAATGCAGTCAATGTGACCTCAGCACTACCGGAAAAGGAAAAGATAAAATAAAAATGGAGATATTCCCATTCTTAATGGAAAGGGAATTACGTAGGTACATACTAAGTTACTCCAAAAAAAAGTAAAATAAATAAAGTGTGGGTGTGGGTGTGTGTGTGTGTAGTGTGTGTGTAGTATAAGTTAAATAAATTGAGCAATTCTCATAATTGCTGAGTTCAATCTGGTGAGTAATCTAAAGATTATCGTACCTATAAGCCAACTAAAAATAAACTATTTCTAAATCCTAAACGATATTCAATCAAATACAATAATTATTCTTTGCCCATGGTATTCAGAACTAGATCAATAAATATATCTCACACAAGGCCGAGAATCAAACATGACACATGACCATACGCCCGTATCAGATTATAATTAATTCCTTATTGATCATTATTTTCGTAATAAAACGTTTTATATTAGTTACCGAATTAATTGACTTACAAACATCCTGTAAACACTATCGCTTAGCGGTAAGCGATATATCGACAGAATTTAATTCACAATTCCCAAACTCGTAATAATTGATAACCAACCTTAACACAACTGTTTAAAGTTAAATTTCGGTAAACTTTCATTTGGTATTTGAAAATGTATGTTGGTAATTCATGACAGTGCCATTTCTGACGGTCACAGGCCACAGCGGAAGGAAATAAGGTCACAGTGGTAGTATCGTCATGTTTTTGTGCGGCATGGTGTATGCCCGGGCAATGCCAGCATACGTTATCTTGTCATTGAAGAAGTGAGATCATGGGTAATGTAAGGAATACCTTTTTTGTTGAGTACCAGAGCGGGGAAAAAATAGCATTTCTTGCTCTAGGGGAAAAAGTAATTTCTTTTTAATTTTTGACTGTTCCAACGAGCCTTGAAAAACGAAAGTCTTTATTCTTATGTAGAATAATCATGATTATGGACTCGACTTATTACTGGTTCACAAAAAAAAGAAGAACATTTTATTTTTGAAATGGAACTAAATGCGGCTATCTCTTCGGTAGAATGCATGCATTGCGTTGCGGGCGTTGCGGCTACAGAAGAAATAAAAAAGGCATTGGCGCGAAATCTTTAGAATTTTTCTTTAATTATAACTCGGTTTCTATTTACTTCCTCGCTAAAGCTCGGGAGTGAAACTACGTCGTTACATTGGGTTATTTTAGCCCCTCGTATAACAATCTACTATTTAAAGAGTAATGGAAAATTAGTTCAAGAAAAATGGTTTGTTTTGTGTATTCAGTCGACCACGCCCCTACACACATGGTCTTTGTAAAAGGATGCCAAGAGTATAAGGCAGAAGCATCCTGTCTGCTAATGCTAATAACAAAGTGTACTGTGATCACCAATTACCAGTCAAACCAAAGGGTAGGGTAAACTTGCTTGGGGTCGCGGGAAAGACCGTGACCCCTGGCAACATACAGGCAACTGAAGGAACACGGGTAGGTTTTAGTCAGTAAGAGTCTGACACACCCTCCCTCTCCGCCCAGAACAGGAGAAGTTATTTGATAATTTCACACCCAAAAAAAAAGGTATCATGTTACCCAGTAACTGGGTTGCGTAGGACAGATAAGCAGTCGCTCTAAATAAAATACTGGTAATCGGCTGCAAAGGGTTAGACTGGGGAAGCCGACCCCAAATTTCGCTTTATTGAAAAGGCTAGACAGATGATGATAAATGTGACTTGATATCCAAACTAAGGCTCACTCTCACCAGAAATCACTAAATACCTTTAACGCTAAACATATTTAAGACGTCATTCTGTCTGTTATCTCCAAACGATTGACAGAAACAGAACGTAAACGGCTAATTAAATACTCTGACTCCTAAACTCAGTATATGTAATCCCTGTGACAAAGGAGTCAGTGATTCTCCTCATTATAATAGACTGGTGATTATACCGAAACCCCTCCGTGCCTCTGAAATCACGTTAAGCCGTTGGTCCCGCCCGGCTGTCATTTGCAGATCGTGTAGTCAGAAGCAGCCTGACAACTAGTCTTACCAAGAGGTATCGCGTTACCCAGTAACTGGGTTGTGAATGTGAAGGCTAGACAGATGATGACTTATAAGGTCGTTCACTTAAGTCGTAGATGCATCTAAAATTAAACGGTACGCGACTAGAATCAGAATGGTTTGTTTGCGGAAAAGTGATAAGGAAAGCCAGTAAAAAAAACTGTGACTGGTAACCGAATACATAACAGTCATCATCATCATCAGCCTATAAATGTTCCCACTGCTGGGACACAGGCCTCCTCTCTGCGAGAGGGAGTGGGCCGTAATCCATCACGCGGGACCAGTGCGGGTTGCAATACATAACAGTATTTGTTAACAATTTGAGCGTTATTAAAAAACGTCAAACTTTTTTTTTTGGTGGGAAATTATCAAATAACTTCTCCCGCTCTAGGCGGAGCGGGAGGGCCTGTCAGACTCTTCCACCCGTGTTCCTTCGGTTGCCCTGTTGCCGGGGGCCACGATTTCCCTTTCGGCCCATAACATAACATACGCCTGTAACCCCTGAAGGTGTTAGCAGAAGTGTACGTAATAGTACACCCACATTTAAACACACACACACACAAACATAACCTAGCTACAAAAGAATGATGTGGTCTCCTATAATTGGAAGCGCACACATTTGTTCCTGTTCTCATAAACTTGCATGGAATTGTGTAGCCTCTATTAGAGATCCATATAAATAAATAAAAAACGTGTGGCACTCGGGGACTGCCGCGGTAAAGCTATTGCATAGCATTTGTAACCTTCCCATGACAACATCACGTTGTCATGGGAAGCATCATTACATGGTAGGCGGAGTGGGGGGTGTTAGGTTTTATTTTCGTTACGTTACGGAAGTTCTTGATTCGGTCGCCGCGCTCAAAGCCCTCGATAAAAACTATGCAATAGCTTAAAAATCAATCTGCTAGGCAGATTGATTTTTAAGCTATTGCATAGTTTTTACCTTTTCCCAATTATGTTGGGGTCGGCTTCCAGTTTAATCAGATGCAGCTGAATACCAGTATTTTACATGGAGCGAATGCCTATCTGACCTCCACGATCCAATAACTGGGTAATATGATACCACTTGGTAAGACTGGTTGTCAGACTTTCGGGCTTCTAACGACCCGTGACGACTGTCAAAGAGCCACGAATTACAGAGGAATCTCGACTATAAAGATGGTCACCCATCCAACCCGTGTGGCTGTTGTTACTTAGCCACGAGCTCCTCTTTTATTTATTTATCTAAATAAATAACATTAAAACGTCTAATCTGAGTCCGATATTATGATTACATCCAAATTGGTATCATTCACAAAATTTTATTTTTCACTACCTTAAATACATCATAATCATAATCTTGATCATCACCAGCCTTTATCAGTCCACTGCTATACATAAGCCTCTCTAGACACACTTACTTGCACTTGCACTTTATTATGTCGTAGCAAGAGTCGCTTTTTATTTAAATGATTTTGCAGAGTGAACTATCTGAATTCATCTGTAGTATTATTTATTTCTCTAACGACGATACCTATGTGTTTCACTTCATGAGAAGACTAGTTGTCTGAAGACATTTTTTTACGCTTTTAATTGAGCTCGCTAACCTAACCACCCATGTTTGCCAAGCCTCTAACAACAAGTTAAAGTGCATCATTTTCTAAGTAATTGTTGGGTATTTCCTATTACTTATTACCTTCCTCGCCTTTAACTGCCTCGTTGGTCTCGTGATCTAGCGCGACTGATGATCCACTGACCTTGGAATGAAACCCAAGACCCTCGTCTTCAGTTCGATTCCCAGACCGGGCAAAATGTTATTGGCTTTTACATTAGGAACTTTTCAATAGAAGCTAGGAGTTTGGAAAGTAGTGGTATGATACCCTCGTGCCTCGGAATGCACGTAAAGCCGTTGGTCCTGCGCCTGATCTCTCCCCGGTCGTGTCGGATTACCGTCCCATCGGACTATGAAATTAAGACGCAGATCTAGTGACCTTGAGTGGTTAGCTTGCGTGTTCTGTACTAAGCTCACGCAACGCGTCGTACGTCCAGCCAGTAATACGACTCGCCCATCAAGGAGCGCTGTCCTAAATTAGACGATTTTTTTATTTATTATAATAAAACAAAAGGTATTTAAATAAAACACTTATACTAAAAGATTATTAAATTATCTTTAAAATGGTAAAGGTTTCAGAAAAATATGCTTGATAGATTTTGCGTGATACTCAGTTTTTTAGCCGCGTTAGACATAACTTTACAAATTAATTTCACTATGTAATATAAACACAATCTAAAATATTCATACATTTAGTTATTAAAAAATGGTCTAATTTAACATACATATATTTTTTCCAAATCATTACCACTACTCGTTTAGACGTGATCTTCTTCAGTATAAAATCATTAAAAGTCGGTTATTGTCGCCTTAAGTGAGCTTGCTGACCTAACAACCCATGTTTGTCAAGCCTTTTACAACTTAAGTTAGAGTACATCACTTTCTAAGTAGTCGTCGGGTATTTCCAAGTTCCCCTGCACCTGTACATTTGTTTTTACTAGGGGTCACTGAGTCAGGCGCGTACGTGACTTCTACAATGTTTACTTTTGGACTTCAAATCTGTTTGTTTAGTATTTGAAGTTTTTTTTTTAAATTTCGGTGCAAAAATCAATTCTGGGGAAGTACTGCTACCAATTAACCGTAGTTATTTATCAGTGCCGATTTGGAACGTAGAATTGGTAAACCTGTGGGGTTGTCGCAGTAAGATGGTTATATCCCCATGGAAATAGCTAAATATCTTAATATAATTATATGAAAACGGTTCAAAACTGTCTTACTAGGAATATAACTATGATACGAGCACGATCTAGTAATATAACTATAAAGGCACTCCGACCGAATATATAGGTTAGGTTAGAACTGTGACCAACTACGTCGCTAAATCGAAATTGGTCGCAGTAACAAAATTAGGGCTCTTCAACAGTTATGAACCGCTTTAATTATAACTATATTACGGTATATAGCTATATCCCTAGGAATATAACCATCTTACTGCGACCGGGAAAATGCGTAGCACTCATCAAATGACAATTGATCGCAATATCTTTCATTGGCAGTTCAGTGACGGTCATTGCATTATTTACGTTAACGCGTACGAATTTTGCAAACCTATAAAGCTATGGATTAGGAATTCCCTTCGAAACTTTTGGATTGTGATTGAAAGTGTGTGACGCAATTAGGGTGCTGATGGTTACAAGAGGTAACCACGATCCATCGTCAACCTGTTCAACCCTTTCAAATAAAAATCTTTTAGAAGAAGCCCATAGACAAGCAGGCTAGTGAAACTGGTAGGTTAGCGAAAGATCGTTACATCAATCCCCCACCCGTTGCAAAATTACCACCCACTCCTATGAAGAATTTGAATTTCAACGAGAGAGTCACATGTATATCGATCTGTTCAAAATCTATACATTTTAATAATAAAGCTGAAGAGTTTGTTTGTTTGAACGCGCTGGAACTAACAGTTGGATTTGAAAAAAGCTACGACCTTTAGGAGACGAGCAAAAAAAAACAGAAAGAACGCTAAATGGAAACGAAGTAGCAAAGGAGGACGATGCGATGCTTTAGTATATCGTGGTGTCTGACGACTTCCAAGCGAACGTAGTCGCGGGCAGTAGCTAGTCTAGAATATCTAGCAATCACCGCAACTTCGGCCTAACCCAAGCCAATCAGTCTATGTACAATCGCACACATAAATCAACGAACCCATTACAAGAAACAAGCAAACACAATACAAAATAATTGCCTCCTTCATCCACCATTCATCATCCTCTGAAAGGCCTAGAGCATACTTCATCACACTGTATGTCAGAGATGGCAAACCTCTGGCAGAGCCGCAGGGCCACTATACGCGTGGCACGTGACATAAAACTATGGGCTCTGGCCGTATCCCGCGCGTGATGCGGGACCTCGCACTGATAGTGTCAACTAACTTGTGTAAAGAGGTGGGAAAGTTGTGTGTCTTCCAAACTATTAAAACAATTGATTCGTGCAATAGCGAGCGCGTATCAGATTCACCTCAATGTAGCCAAAGCTTTATCATTATTCAGCCGAAAGACGTTCACTGCTGGACATACCCCTTCTCTTAAGCATCGTCACATTTACCGATCCTGTGCTTCTCGCATTCAGTGAATCCCCTCGCCCTTCACCTTCAACCCCCAACTAGAATGGGTCTCGCAGGTATTTTTTTTAAACAACGAACTCCACTGTCAGCTAAATGTAAGTGACAAACACTTAGCGCCATCTACGCGGAACTAATTTGACAGTTTTCTTCCCCATTCATTTTGAAAAGGTTTGACATCCCTGCCTATATGTCATCCATCAGGTGCAGGGATCACCGGCGGCGAGGGGGATCGAGGGGGACAGGGGGCGACCTGATGTGTCACTCACGATACTTTCAATGCCAAAATATAATAGGGTCAAGATCTCGTGTGTGTACTTATGTTGGTAATGTAAAGGATTTCGGTGTGGTTTAGGAAGTAAGAGGAAGCGGGAATAAGAATTTGTCACGGTCTTATACCGCGCTCGTATCATGATGAGCAGCACCCTTCTCGGACGCTAAACGCAATCGAATTTGACCCGAATTTCATTTCTTCAATATGAACCATGTTTTTAAGGTATAAGGCTATATACGTCATAACAGTTTTTTATTTTGTTACTCTTTTATTATTCCTAGTTCTTTAAGGATAAGTTCCATTGTTTGCTCAAATCCAGAAACTATAATAATAATAATATAAAACTTTATTTCGCGTGGCATAGGACTCATATAAACCTTAACCTAGTACATATTTTTATTTGCCATTACTCGTCACACCTACAAAGGGAAATAAAAGAAAGAGGTATATTTTAAATTTTGTTTATATTAAAATAACGTACGACATTACCAAGATTGTATCTCAGCGTAAATAGTACTTACTCCCGAGTAAAATACAAGAAAATAATTTTCACTGAATCCTTGTTTATTGTGGTAGCTCTAAATAAGGCTCCTTATTTTCGTACCTCACCACGAAAAACCCTCGAACGCTTTAAAATAGTAGGGCTAACTAACAAATATTATAAGACAATCACTGTTTATCAATCCTTAAATGTCATCAACAAGAATCTTACCGCTATCGCTCATGATTTAAAATCAACAAATTAATGAAAGGTTTAAAGTTTTCACTGACACTGGTCGCCGTAGGTGATCAAGTGTATGCGCCATAGGCTGCTCGTATGCTAGAGCTATATTATTTAATGGCTGCTAAAAGTCACCCGGTGAACTGAAGGATTTCAACAATTAATAAATTGCCAATTGACATTTGGAACATTTATGGTTATTTGCTTCATTGAATTGAGATAAGTTTTGAACATCAACTTGTATTTTAAAGATTATTAGCTTTGTGATAAACATGTTACGAGTACCTATTTATTAATTAGCCCGTCTACCTGACCACCTAATACTAAGTGGCAGGTACTACCGAAGAAACGCATATATGTACACTGTAAGGACTATTTTTGCCTGCAGTGCTCGGCCGCTATAGTATCGCTTACCTACGAAAAAAAAAGTGTCGTATGCACGGGATTTTGTTTTCAAAGTGGTTAGATAAGCGTCACCCCAACGGTACATCAGTAGTGCATGAACTGTATGACCTCTTGCTCTCTAGTATACGCGCCATGTTTTGCAACTTTTAAACAAAATTTGACATTAGTATTGCTAACTGTCAGCTGTCTGTGCTCTAGTAGGAAACCATTTTGTTTTCCCCAGGATCTTAGACCAAATAAAAAACCACTGCGAATAATACACACACTTACAACCATTTACAATCAAACTACACCTTACTAAGTGCACACATGTTTAAGAAACCGGCCTGATGTCACTCTTGACAGCGCTATATCATGGTTTTTTATTTGGTCTGAGCCCAGGATGCGGCGAAAGAATTCCGCGGATCGATTTTTGGATGTGCAAAAGCGTAACATACATCGAAGATGTTTTCCATTCCAAAATTGGATCAGCACCTCGTGGAAACTGACTTAGCCAAATGAAGGGTATCCATGACGATATTTCCACATGAACAAATGGGCTATTTCGTCATTGACTGCCTATGGTTCTAATGTCTAAGATACCTAGGAGAATTTTATACACAAAATAAAGCTTCAAGAAGGAATTGTTTTTGTCATTCTATTAGTTTACATGTGTACTGTCGCGGGCACGAATATCTGAACACCGTAAGGACTATTCCTGCTTGCAGCGCTCGACCGCTATAGTAACGCTTACCTACAAAAAAAAGGGGCGTTTGCTTCGATCAATAATAGTACTAGATTCCCGATGAGCGCTTCAAAAACGGCCCGAAAAATAAGACCACGAATACTTTTGTGGTCTTATTTGAAATTAGTATGATCCAATCATAGCCAACATTAAGACGTCAAAATGCTGCAGTGCGCGTTCAAAAACTCTGTAAATAACCACCGTAACACCAAGGTTTTGGAAGGAATATCTTTTTTCGGTAAGTTTAAATCATTAAGGCTCCTGGCTGTGAATTCACTCGACAGAGTTTAGGTAAATTCTTGCGATGCTATGTTTGTGTGCACCGTTCACGCACACACGCCTAAACATCGAGCGTAGTGATCGCTTAAACAGTTTTGATCCTATAGACGGTATTTTGTTAAGTTACGTAGGTACGCTTATGAAATAAGTCTGGAATGTTTGTGTATATTCGTTTAGTATATTTATAACAATTCTGTTTTATATAGAATTTTATACTTTTTGTATGGAAAACATGAAAAATTATTACCCACATGTTGAGTTTTATGGGTTTATGGGTTTCATAAAGGGGGTCGAAATTTTCATTATTTTTGCGATAAGACACAATTTTCGAGATATAAGCAAAAGAACAGAAAAAAGATAAAGTACAGTTTTTGCAACTGAATGAGTTATTAATTTAGTGAAAATGAAAAATTCGCTATTCTGAATTTGACTTTTTTCACCTAAAATTTTGATTGGTGCCGATTCTCTTATACACCGAACTAAACTAACTAAACTATCACTAAAATTTCTTACTTTTGACTATGAGAATCTCAAAGCTATTGGTGCCGATTCCCTTGTTCACAAACTAAACTAAATTTAAGTTCAGTGCATCTTTTTCTTACAATTTCATTAAGAAAAGAACAGAAGATAAATTTTAGTTTAGTCCTGTCAAATTAATCACCGCCTATCACTTTCCATACAAGTTTAGACGTGATTAAAAACTTGCCGACTAAAATTACGTCAATTAACGTCAAGCGCTGATTAATTTGACAGGACTAAACTAAAATTTATTTTCTGTCCTTTTTTAATGAAATAGAAAGAAAAAGATGCACTTAAATTTAGTTTAGTTTGTGAACAAGGGAATCGGCACAATTATGCAAAATAAATTCTCTAAATTTAAGAAAATTTGTGACACATCTAAATCAAATTTGACAATCGCGACTCCACACGTGATACCTAACCATGTGAATCTTTTTAGAGCCGGAGGCGCGCACGCTCGACGTGTTTTATATGGAACTTTTCACTTTTTGTATGGAAAATAAGAAAAAATGTTACCTACATGTAGAGTATAAGGGGTTTAAGGGTTTTATAAAGGGAGACGAAATTTTCATTATTTTTGCGATTGGACACACCGTTTTCGAGATATAAGCAAAAGAAAAAAAAGATTCAGTGCTGTTTTTGCATGTGAAATCGAGGTGTTGGTGTGAATTTAAAGTTCATGACAATCAATTTTATTCCACACGTTTTTAATCGCGAAAAATAGTCAGATTCGGTTAGAAAATCTAAATTTTAAGTGAAAAACGTCAAATTCAGAATAGTAAAATTGCTATTTTCACTAAATGAAAATCTCAGTTCCATCTTAGTGCTGTCAAACTAAAATCTAGTTAAGTTGTGTCACATTAGTCTATTTCAGAATGGGAAATCGTCGTTTGACAGGAATAAAACAAAATTTTGGTGATTTTTAGTCTAGTTTAGAGGCATTTGTGACAAGAGAATCGGCACCATGTCTAACTAAATCTGACTATTTTTAATCGCGATTAAAAAGGTGCGGAATAAAATTAGTTACTTGAACTAAAATTCACACCAACACCTCGCTTCAGGTGCAAAAAACAGTACTGTATCTTTTTTTTTCTTTTGCATATATCTCGCAAATGGTGCGTCCAATCGCAAAAATAATGAGAATTTCGATCCCCTTTATAAAACCCTTAAACCCCTGACACTCTACATGTAGATAATATTTTTTCTTATTTTCCTTACAAAAAGTAAAAATTCTATATAAAACGTCAAGGCTGCCCCCTGGGCGCCTCCAGCTCTAAAAAAAATTCACGGGGTAGGGCAAACAAGTACCACGTGGACTCGCGATTGTCAAATATAATTTTAGTGTGTCAAAATATATTTAAATTTAGAAATTTTTTATTGCAGAATAGCTTCAAGATTTTCATAGCCAAAAGTAAGGAATTTTAGTGATAGTTTAGTAAGTTTAGTTCGGTATACAAGAGAATCGGCACCATATTGCCATCTTAGTGCTGTCAAAATAAAATATATTCTATAATTATTTCACGATGGGAAATCATCGTTTGACAGGAATGAACGAAACTTTGGTGATTTTTAGTCTAGTTTTGAGGCATTAATTTGTGACAAGAGAATTGGCACCAGTATCCATAAAGGGATCTGAGACACTTGCGCGAAATACATTTTCGCGAAAGACACTTGCGCGAACCCACTTGCGCGAAAAAGTTGCGGAAATGAGACTTAAATTTGAATTTTAAATTTAAATGAGATTTAGAAAGTGTTGGGCCCTTTGAAATTGATAGCGTGATGTTATGAAGAAATGTGAAAATTTTCGCAGCCGCCATCTTATATTTACGTTTTGACATCAAAATCTGCTTTAGAATCTTCAAAAACTATGAAAAAGACACCCATGACGAAAAATCTGAATATTGTCACAGCCGCCATCTTGGATTTATATTTTGACCTCACTATCAGCTTTAGCATCCTCGAAAACTATGAAAACGATACCCATGACGAAATATTTTTTAATGTTCGCAGCCGCCATCTTGGATCTTTATTTTGACTTAAAGTAGTCTTCAGTAGCGTTAAAGAAACTTCGTTCCAAAAATACTTCACTTATTGCTACAACAGCATATAGGCGCGGGCATATCGGTGACGCGAACCCATAACTTTTTCCCCTACCAAAAATCACTCGAAACTATGAAATCTAAAGTCAAAATATAACTAGTGAACCCAGCAGGCAGATGTTGTCCTGCGACAACAGCGCCACGCGAGTCCAACTATAGTTATGAACCATCCAAGTTACACAAAAAGAATTAAAAAAAAAAAACATCTAAATCAGTCAAGCCATTTAGGATAAGAAGAATTACGAACACACGTACACCGGTATTTTATTTATTGCCAGGCATGCAAAATTTTAATGTTCTTCAAAAACAAGCAAAGTACTTTAAAATAAAATGCGGATCAAAATGTGGTAGTCGACGTACAATTTCTGGAATATGTTAACATCGGACACGTACGTGCGTGTGTGCGTGCTGCGACGCAAAGTGATACGTCCTCACGCTGGGAAGGCCCGTTCGCTACTGACGGAATAGATTTTCCGCGATCGTTTATATAGTTCACTTTGCCATTTATTTACGTAATGAAGTAATTGTTTATTTATAAAATAAAATTTAGATTCTATTAAACAATTAACTTAAAATTAATATAGAATTTTTTAAATTTCTTAAAAGTGTTTCTAAGTATTAGAAAAAAATATTTATTTGGCTTGAAGTTTTGAGAAAGTTACGTTATTTCAACATTTTTTTTCTGCTATATTTTGTATGAAAGTTGAAAAAAGTGGTTCCCCTATGTACAAGTAGACCATATAATGATGTTGATGATATTTTTTAATTTTCAACATCAAAAGCAGTTTCTTCTAACGAAACGATCAAACGTCAGTCTCGCGTCATTTTTTGGAAAACTTGTTGCGAATTTTAGTGATTTCCCACGAATCCTTAATTTATTTCAAAAATCCCTTTCCCCTATGTACAAGACGAAGAATTGGACTTTTCAAATCATTAATAATTTTGTTTAAATTCTCGACCCAGGTCTCACGACGAATAAACAAAATTGATCAAAATCAGTGATTTCGTGCGGTGCGGCGGCACGGAGCCTTAAGTGTTTTTCATAAAATAAAAACAGTATGAAATTGTAAATTTAATTCAATTAGCTAATATTATAATTGTTTGGCCAATGTTTGCTACAACGCACCAACTATTGTATCAAACATCGACTGTTCTCGAACAGGGAATGCATGGCGTAGTGTTGTTATTTTATAATGTTATTTTTGTTTGTAGATTTCCTAGTGACCCATTTCGCTGTGCAGATAGGTATCTATTGTCGCGAAAGAAAGAGGAGAAGAAATATACAACCCTTGTAAAAATTACAGAATATGTTCGATTCATTTTAACAGATTCGACATAACTGGAAACACGCAAAGGCGTAGATTACTAAAAACAGCGGTTCCCAAATTGCAGGTAAAATAGTATCTACTATTTTTTGAATCGGTCAAAAATATTTGCCACCATACAAAACGAACCTATAAAATATATATTCTGCAACTCTACGTCTTTCAATACTTACTGTGTTCTGAGCATTGAAATGTAATACCAAGAACTACGTCTAGTTCCACAATAGAACAAGCACGAAATTATAAACAAAATGTTTTTAACCTTATAAGTTTTAACTTAAGTTTCATTTTAGAATAAATATTTTTGTACTGATGACTTTTTATTTTCAAGCGACATTGCATAAAAACCCTTCTCCGACGAAAGGACTTAAATAAATATATTTTGCAATGGTAATTAAACTTTATGTTTAAGCATTAAGGTTTATAATAAACTGAAGTTGTTAATATTATTAAACTTTTTTCTAAGAAATGTAGATGTTTACGTGTGTGCAAACGTGGCCACATGAGCGACGTATTTTTGTTCCTGATCCTTAATCTAGTACTATTATTGATCGAAGGGCGTTTGTTAACAAAATCCCGTACACACGATATCCACATCTGTTTGATGTGGTCATCGCGTGCACGGGATTTTGTTTTCAAAGTGGTTAGATATTCGTGACCGCGATAGTACATACTCGTAAAACAATTAAAAATGTAAGCTCCTTCAGTAAACATAAAGTTGTCTCCACAAGGTCTTCTGCTAATATTTTGTTTATATTTTTTGCTCGTACAGATTTTTTATGGTTCTATTATGTAATTAATAGGAAACTTAACTATTAATAGCGGTATCTTGTTATGTATCAGCTGTTTTTCTACGCAAACTATTATAATCGTTATTTTTATAATATTACGATTAATTGTTTAGGCCTTGGAGTAATTAATTTAAAGTAGGTGGAATTTTTACAAATCGTAAACAATATCATCATCGTCTTCTGTTTCCAATGAAATGCCAATTACATAATTTTTATCAACATTTAACTTCGACATTACCTGCTGACATCGGAGAAAAAAAAACATCGTGAGGAAACCTGGACAAGAATACAATATGTAAAAATAAACCCAGTCCGATCCAAAAAGGGTACAATAGGTATTGCAATAACATGGCTCCTGCCCAATCTAGGGGAACAAACGCCTCCTGCCGGAGGCTCTATGCGGGGGTCGTGCGGTCCATGGCCCTTTATGGGGCACCGGTGTGGGAGCGTTCCGTGAGGCGGCGGCAGGGTCATGGCAATCCGGCTGGACCGAGGATACTGCACGGTCTTCTGTGAGGCGACGAGCTCCTTGCCAGATAACCGCCATGGGATCTCGAGGCAAGGGTCCTCGCACACATCTGGGAGTGACGCGGGGAGGCGAAACGCCGGGGTTCAACTCCGCTGCCACGAGAAATCACGGCACAGCGGATAGAGCCAATTAACCCAGCGCTGGGCACGCCACAATTGCGGCGATAAGACCCCTTTTTGAGGAGTGGCGAAAGAGGCGCCACAGTGTCCTCACCTTCCGCCTGACGCAGGTCCTCACCGGACACGGTTGTTTTGGGAGGTTCCTGTTCAGGATAAAGCGGGAGGAAACGCCCGGGCCTCGTCGTCGTGTTCGCCGTGTCCTCCGGGCGATCCACACAATGGTGACCATCATTGTGTGGATCGCCCGGAAGACACCGTGGAGCCTACGGTGGAGGTCTGCCCGGCTTAGGCGGAACATCGCCGTGTCCTCGTGGAGGCGATCGGCGGCGGTGATCTCTCGCGTCCGGCCCTGGTTCAGGCCATGGTACGGAGCAAAACGGCATGGGAGGCCGTCACCTCCTTCTGCGAAGCAGTAATGCTCGTGAAGGAGGAGGCGAAACGCGTGAGGGAGAGGCAAATTTCCCGCCCTCACGCCCCATCCGCCGCAGGAGACGCGCTGGGCGTCGGGAATTGCAGGTCAATTTCCGGCCACCATAGGCGCGGGCTTGCGGACGGTGAGCAATAGGTAGCTCACCGTCCGATAAGGGGCCCGGGTCGACGGCGCGCTGTGTTTCACGCGCGCCTGAAAGAGATGTTAGCAGAACTGACGGGATCCGCTAGGGATATCGTAGCCCCCGGCCCCCGACTGAAGGAACATGGGTGGGTTTTAGTCAGCAAGAGTCTGACACGCACTCCCGCCCACAGCGGGAGAAGTTATTTGATAATTTCCCAGCCACAAAAAAAAAAGTCAGATAAAGTGCTACTGGGGTTTTCATCTGAAATTTCTCAGTAGCAGCCCGGAGTCTAAATTTATGCCCGGTTGATGGCAATAGGCTCGCCCCCTATTAAATGCGACTTAAACATAAATGGCAAAATGTAAGTGTACTACCGGTACACCTCTGCCTAACCCTTCGGGCATTACAGGCGTGATGTTATGTTATATAGTCTGGACAATTTTTTAATGCAATTATTATCACCTATTACAATAATTAAAACGATCAAATTACTATCTTAGTTGCGGAAAAACCAGTTTATTTTTTTCTCGAAATCGATTGACATACATACAGTGTGGTCGTGTGACCTCCGCCTAAAAGTGAACTGCTTTATGTCATGTGTAACTCATTTCTCTGTAAACACTATGACCTCTGATTTATTCATGTGGGAATCGAGGAAAAAATATTATGACTGAAGGTTTAAGGCTAGCGCAAATTAGAAGGATTTATGCGGTGCGTTGCGTTTCGGCGCGGCCCGCCCAAATATGCTCAAGTCTCACTGCACTGGTTTCCAATTCAAATTTGTTTGAATTTGTCTGAAGAAGAAACACACTTCTTGAAAATGGCGAAAAACATACTTGAAGTCTTTAACCAATGTCCTTGATGATTACTGCCATGCTTTTCCTGAGAGGAGATATACAACGTGTAACATTAAATGCGCAAAACCTCAGACATCCCAACTGATTTTTAATTCAATTGACCTATTTCAGAGAGAAAAAAATCATTATAAAAATTGTAAAGGTTTTATGTGCTGTTTTAGTTCGTAAGATTCGTATTTGCATTGAAATAAAAGCTATTATTATCCCGCGTATGAGAAAATTTTAATTGGTTGACAACAATTTGTGTTTGTTTACCTATTTTGGCGGGTTTGCACATGTGATGGCTGGACCTATTAATAAATAGACACGGCAACGTTTTTAATGAAGATTTTTTTTTAAATGTGACCTATAGGTATTAAAAAGTGGTTCAATTGATTCTGCTCGTTATTATGATCAAACTATTTTCAAGTTTTGCGCATTTAACGTTACACGTTGTATTTATAAAACGTTTTCTAGATTATCATTTTATGGAATATTTTTATTTCTCCAAAAAATTCGAACGGACCCACTAACCGTTCGAGTTGGTACCTTTTATTGTCGCCTTAGTGTGAAAACCTCGTAAGTGTAAAAGAAGTAACTTTTCTTTGGTGGAAGAAAAAACTGCGTGCTGTAAAAATTTTGTACGGCGTCTTTTACGTTTTTTTATTAATTAATACGGAAATTTAACCCGCTTTTATATCCAGAACTGCGAACATAAAAGACGCCGTAGAAAATCTTACAGAATGCAGTTTTTTCTTCCTCCTGAAAAGTTACTTCTTTTACACTTACGAGGTTTTCACTCTAAGGCGTCGTTATGGACTTTTCTATTCCTTATATTATGGGTCAAACCCTCCACTTGCTACTAGGCCATTATTTCACTAAGTCCACTTCAGAAGTAATCTTAGACACTGTTTCATTACCAACTTTCGGGTTTTAGTTACAAAATAACGAAAACTTTCTCCCCCACTGTGCTCCTAATTAGCCCGTCCATTGTCACCTATTCCAAAAATACTCGTTCAATACAACAATAGCTCTGCGATGCGCGTACGCACGACACGCACTATTAATAGAAGCGCTATATTAGCACCGCGTGTCCTGACCTGCCACAATGCTACAAATATATCGTGTGTTTAATTGCTGTTCCGTATTCTTTCTGTAATTTAATTTAACTTCTTTTGCATGGTCATTGGTATATACCAATGACCATGCAAAAGAAGTTAAATTCAGTTAAGTTAATCTCTGAAACCGACTCTGCTGGGCGGCGTTCGGGAGGCTACGCAATATCTTTTCGTCCCACATACCACAGCGTCTCAAGACAAAAGTCTTTGACCAGTGCGTGTTGCCAGTGATGACCTATGGTACTGAAACGTGGTCGCTCACAATGGGCCTTATCAGAAGGCTAAAAGTCACTCAAAGGGCAATTGAGAGGGCTATGCTTGGAGTTTCCCTACGTGATCGAATCAGAAATGAAGAGTAACCGACACAGACCGAAGAATTGCCAAACTTAAGTGGCAATGGGCAGGGCACATTGCTCGCAGAACGGATGGCCGATGGGGTCGAAAGGTTCTGGAGTGGCGACCACGTACCGGAAGACGTAGCGTTGGAAGGCCTCCCACAAGATGGACCGATGACCTTGTGAAGGCCGCAGGAATCCGTTGGATGCGGAAAGCACAGAATCGGTCGAAGTGGCGGTGCTTGGGGGAGGCTTATGTCCAGCAGTGGACATAGGCCTCCCCAGCGGTGGAGTTTCGGCTGAAATGATGATGATGAATCTCTGAAAGGCGATACTTTTCTACTGAAGATACAATAATATTATTGTATCTTCAGTAGAAAAGTATCGCCTTTCAGAGATAAAAATGTGGGTGACTTAGAATGCAATGCATACCTTTGATATAAATATAATTCTCCATAAAAAATCAAACTCATTAAAAAAAACAACCGACTGCCAAAAACTAGGTACTAAGTGAAAAATAACTTCAATTTCAGAAGTCGTTGTCTTTGGATCTGTATTTTAGTTCTTTGTCACTACTTGGTATGTTAACAATAGTGAAAGGAAGTATTACACAAAGTGGATTAAATACGAGATAATATTGAAGCTAACTCAAAAACTACTCAAGCAAAGTTAATAATGAAATTATATACGACCACCGCGCAAGCTTCCTCTACCAAATGGAAAAAACTATTTTCAAAATCGGTCCGCATACCTATCGCTATAAATACAAAAAAAAAGAAAATTCAGACGAACATAATATATGTACCCAAACTGCAAGAATAAAGACTGTTTATCCAATTCGTGAGTTTATTTTCGCTTTTCTCAAAATCTAGAATCTTCGAGTTATGACCCTATTTTATCGAAGGTGCGATACCCTTCTCCTTTTTTAAAGTCATTGAAAAAAGAGTGTCAGCTATCATTAAATCTAGATCCCAGATGTCAACCACAAGCCCTTAGAGGATGATGTCTATCTAAGAATTACACTCGATATAACATTCGTCAGAGGAAATTCTGAGTCATAATTTAACTATAGGTAAAGATTTCCTCAAGAGCACTTAGTGAACGCACCTAAATGCAAAGTAATGTTAACAATTTATTGGTAGATCTATGTTTAGCAGGAGATAATTTTATATTGATATATTCATCCTATCTAACGTAGAACAAAGGATTTAAAGGAACTTGATAACTCCACCACTCCACTCAAGGGTCCTAATTCTAGAATTGCCCTTTAAAGGACTTAAGACCTTATTCCACGTAACCCGGTGAACAAGAAGCGTGTTAGAAGCAGGAAATGCAACACGGAAGCAAACATAACATTACAGACAAGGTCTGTAGGGATGACTGCAGTTGCATACGACTCGGCAATTATTTACATCAATATTCTTATAAAGTAACACAAACTATTATAAGTAGTAATAATTGAAGAATGAAGAGCTAGGAGTGCATAGATGTAACAATTATTTGAAGATCATCCAAAACACCTTTAAGTTGAAAAGCTTGATACAGGAGTGGACACTGAAGCGACGGTTGGGGGAAGCCTTTGTCCAGCAGTGGACGTTTTTCGGCTGATATGATGATGATCATCACACCTTGTTTCCCGAAGGATTGGGCAGAGATGGTCCTACAGCCTAGTACACCCACATTTTGCCAGGTATGTTTAAATCCTATGTAATAAGGGGCGAGTCTATTGCCATCAACCGTGCACAGATCCAGACTCCGAACTGCTACTGAGAAATTTTTGATAGAAAAACCTAATAACACTGCCTGTCTTGGGAACCAAACCGAGGACCTCATGCAGTAGCGCTTGTGACCACTAGATCAACGAGGCGGTCAGATGAAAAAACTTCAGGAGCGTTGATACGTCCGGTGAACCCTTTGCAGTCAGTCCAGCTTCCAATTTTGCAAACTGGCTGTTCATTAAGACATAACTTGAATCTTCTTATTCTTTCTTTCTGAGTCTCTCATGTAGTGGCTTCAGCTGACACGCAAATATTAAGAAGTAGCAGAACAGATTTTAGACTAAAATAGAAGCGTCAATTTTAGCAGCCATTTTGCAGAACTGTCAACCAATAAACGGCCAACTATTAACCGACATCGGCCAACTGTTAACCAACAACTGCCAACTGTTAACCAACAACTGCCAACTGTTAACCAACAACTGCCAACTGTCAACCAACAACTACCAACTGTTAACCAACAACTGCCAACTGTCAACCAACAACTGCCAACTGTTAACCAACAACTGCCAACTGTCAACCAACAACTGCCAACTGTCATATTGTCCTGTCGTTTCAGCTACTAACATAACTACCACAAAGTGCAAAGTTCGACGGCTCACCTTGCTTCATAGTCGACATCGGCTCAGTTGCCAAAGAAGAAAAAAAAAAACCAACAACTGCCAACTGTTAACCAACAACTGCTAACTGACATCTGTCAGATTAAGATACGGTCCTTACAAACGTGGGTGTATACTTAGAAAGACAATAGAAAGCTTGGATAATGACTCCTCAAAATCTGAGTGGTTTTAAATAAACAACATGCAAATGTGGTGCCCATTAGGAATGTAAGTCTTGTCGTAGATAAACATCAAGTAATCTAGTCGCGGTTTACTACTGGGCATAGGCTTTCTCGAAACTTACAATAGTTTCGTTGACAAATTCGTTTATTTTGGACATAGAAACTATTCTATCTACTTATTTAAACGTTTTAGCCAGCGACTGTCAAAATTTATGCTGTTTGGAATCCTACCAATCGTCCTGAGCTTCTTAAAGCTTTGAGTTGGGCTCTACGATAACTGATAAATGCGTGCACAAACTAGACAGGTCCACTCAAATCTGTATGTTCCTCAAAATACCGTCTCAGACACCAATCTGGATGGTCCTCCATTATAACCTGACCAATATTATGTCTGGACTTACAAAGATGTCCAAAACCAATTCACAGAATTAAATCATATTTATCATATTTTTCATCCATAACAGATTTAAATTTTTCTAGAACTTTTCTCGTCCTCTTTCTATTTCTTCCATACACATACCCTTGATATCACACAGTACATAGAAACACTTAATAAAACAAACACCAGCATCTGTAGCTAATAATACGCGACCCTGCGCGCGCAGGAAGTGCAGATAACAACAACATTGCGAAAGTCTAGAGGAAGTAAGTCTAGAATTATCTCTGGTAAGGATAAAACGGTGTTATTTATAGTATTGATGGCTTTAACGATGTTAACTGCGGGCTGTAGAGGTTTTATTGTAGGTGTTAATTGCTTATGGTTATATATGGCACCATGTCATTACCATTTAATGATTTTTCTTTCTTATAACGCTTTTCTTTTATCATGTAAGGTTTTATTCTTCTTTTCATATTGATGGTAGTCTTCTTCGTTGTTTTTGTCATGTTTTTTTGCATTGTTTCAAGTCGCCTAGACTGTGTTTTCGTGGGTTGCTGTTGTGCCATCTCACATGAGTTGTCACAGCGGTGATCCACTACTATTTGTGTCAGTTTTCTACACTTCTACACTAATATTATAAAGAGGAAAGATATGATTGTTTTTTTGTTTGTTTGTTTGCATTGAATAGGCTCCGAAACTACTTGACCGATTAGAAAAATTCTTTCACTGTTGGGAAGCTACACTATCTCCGGTGAACATAGGCTATATTAAATTTTCAAAAAAGTTAGGGATCCATACTAAAACTCCAATACTGTAACCCAAGGTGTGAAAAAATTACCAAAAAACTTTCCTACATCGCGTGCGCTGCGAAAACTATTGATTATAGAACAAAATAATGTACTACGTCTTTGCAGAACATATAATTATCTACAAAAAATATCGCGACAGCATATGTCTAACTATTATAGTTATGTCACAATAAGTGTTTTTTGTGACACCGCTATAAAAGCTCTTTTATTTATGCTTTGGAATTAATCCTTATCAAAATAAATGACTTCATATTTAAGTATGCTTCAAAACCATTGTATAACTTTTAGAATTATTGAATTTGGACATTTTAGTTATTTCCATAGCGTTATGTCCTATGGTATTCTGCTGTGGGGCAAAGCCGCTGACATTCAAAATATATTTGTTCTTCAAAAACGAGCTGTTCGAGCAATTTACAGTAGTACCCAACTGATATGGCTTACCGATGTACCTGCGCAGAAGATGAATTTTCAAAGCGCGGGAAATGCTATTGACCAATCGGCACGCTCCACGCACCGCGCTTCTTTTTCCTGTACTGCTATTGGTCGGCAGCTGCCGCCATGTTAGCGCGCGCCGCGTGGCATGTTAGTCAGCCGCCATACTTCTGATCGAGTGCACGCGCAGCAGGCAAAAGTACACGTAGTGGCAACAAAAGTGTTTTCTTTTTTATGATTTAAAATGAGTTCTATAAAAAGGGGACAACCACTTAAAAGTCAAGCTCGGGAAATAATTTTCAATGTGCACGAGTTTATGAAGAAAGAAGCTCAGGAGTCAAAGAACACAACATTTGTAAAAGATCGATTTTTGAAAATTATTGACCGAACGGCCGAAGCTACACAAATATCAAAACGAACAATAACGAGAATTCTTAAAGAAAAGGATCAACATACGAGTGGAAACACTGCAGGGCCTTCTTTTAGAACGCCGAAAAAGGGTAAATTGAAAAAAACTTATCGTAAGGAATTGGACGATTTTTCATACCAAGCCATACGAAGGAAAATTTATGACTTTCACCGCGAAGAAAAACAGATAGTCACAATGAGAGCGCTATTGGAGAAATTGAAAAAAGATATCGACTTCGAAGGGGGCAGAGAAACTCTACGCCGAATCGTAAAAGAGATAGGATTTAAGTTTAGGAAAACGCAAACGAACCGTAAGTTGCTGGCGGAAAAAGACGAAGTAAGGCTATTAAGAATACGATTTTTAAGAAAAATAAAAAAGTATCGGCATGAAGGGAGACCTATTGTGTATGGCGACGAGACTTATGTTCATTCGACCCACACCAAGGAACAAGCCTGGTCTGACGGTCAAGGCAAAGGCATAAAAAAACCAATTGCGAAGGGACCGAGGTTGATTATAGTGCATGCTGGTGGTGCTAATGGATTCATACCAAATGCTTTGCTCATGTACAAATCGGCTCAGACCACAGGAGACTATCACAGTGAAATGAACAAAGAAAATTACGAGAAATGGTTGCAAAAGAAATTAATTCCTAACCTCCAACCGAATTCTGTGTTTGTCATTGACAATGCGTCATACCATAGCACATTAGAGGACAGGGCACCGAATAGTAACTCTGCAAAAAAGATTATGCAGGATTGGTTAAAAGATAAAAACATACCTTTCAATATCAAAGCGTATAAACCGGAATTGTACGATATAATTAAACGCCATAAGCATCTCTATGTAAAGTACTCGCTTGACACCATAATGGAAGCTCACGGCCACACAGTGTTAAGGCTCCCTCCATATCACCCGGACTTCAATCCGATAGAAAACATTTGGTCGCAGGTGAAAGGTCATGTAAGCAAATTCAATGTTGCCATGAATTTGACCGAAGTGCAGCGTCTCTTGTCTGAAAAATTCGCATCCATCGGGCCAGACGAGTGGCAAAAAGTTATAGATCATGCCATCAAATGCGAAGACGAATTTATGACATTGGAAGAAGCTATCGATGATAGATTGGACCAATTTGTAATAAACACCAACGAAGATACATCATCCTCATCGGATAGTTCGAGTCATGATAGTGATGGTAATAGTAGCGACGCTCAGAGTGATATTGGGATAGCAGGAGTGCGGCCTTTAGATTAAGTTTTTTCTATTGTTTACTAGATAAATACCTATTTGTGTATTAAATAAATTGTACATCTTAAATAACCTGTATTTTTAATATATACATTTGATGAAAACTGGTGGCCCGATAAAATTGGCACAAAGTGTAATTACGCGGAGGGGCGTGACTTCCGAGTGAGACGGAACTAACAGCTGCAGTGTATTATGAACCTTATAGTAGTGACCTAAGGTTGATTGTAAGTTTTAAGCATTCTTTCGTTAATCTTCGGGGCCATACTTTCTTTTCTGTGCGAACGAAGATTCACGACGCGCCTTATCAGTTGGGTACCACTGTACCAGCTACGTGCCAGAGTTTCTCTAAGAGATTTTTTTAAAGATGTTGGTATTCTCACGGTGGCATCACAATTCATTTTCGCCAACATCTTATATATTAGGCAAAATATACACTTATACACTAAAAACAGTGATATTCACAATGTTAACACTAGAAATAAGGACAAACTACGAGCTCCCTTTCACCGGCTTCATAAGGTTCATAACTCATTTGTTGGGCTTGGTATAACCTTTTATAACAAGCTACCCTCTTCTATGCTAGATTTGCCTTTTAATGCGTTTAAAAATAAAGTAAAATCCAACCTTTGTTCAAAGGCATACTATTGTATCAACGACTACTTAAATGATATGAATAGTTGGTCGCTGTGATTAACTCAAGACAATGTTTATGTTCTTTCTCCAGATTTAACTTACCTACTGACAGTTTATATAAGTTTATATAATTTTTTTATTTTATTTGACTTTATGAGTCAATTTTTTTATTATTTTTTTACGAGTCTATTTATTTTTATTTTATTGTTGACATAATCTACTCATTACAATGTTTTTGTTATGAGTTTGTATTGCAATTTGTGGTTGGCTAGTGACCTCGACAATTGATTATATTATTTTTTACCTGAGCAACCGGCGGCAAGTTCGTCATGCTCCCTTAGATGTCAATGCTTGCGGTAGCGTCGGGAGTCGGGTTGCCTCCTTCCCTCAAATATGGCGAGGGGGGTAATGGCTGATCTTTGCGTTATGCTCGTGAACGGGTGCTGCTTGTGGTGACTGGTCGTCTTGCTGATCATGGTTTTGTTATTGTTACTAGTAATTAACTGTACATTTATTTTACCTCGATGGTCCTAGTTTATCATTTATAACTTCCAATTTACTGCTTTATGTAAGCGGGCACGCCCTTTATGCCTGGAGGCTTTTATTTAGATATTTAGTTCTTTTTACGTTTAGTTTTTATTTTTTAATTCTGCTTGAGTATAGTTCTCGATGTTTTTGGTTGGTGCTAGCTGACATATGGCCAATAATTTATACTCAATTAAAATGTTTTGTGTTGCATAATAATTTTGCATACTATTGTATAGAGTCATTTTTATTTTTTTCTAACTTGAACAGACAGCTGTGCTGCTGGGGAGTTTGTTGCGCCACTTCTTCTTCCCAGCTAAAGGCACTAGGAAGTGGTGAAGGGTGGGCGTTTTTGGGGGACTGTCTTATGTAATTTTGACGTTCGAAAAGTGCTGGTTCTCAGCCTAATTTGAATAAATGACTTTTGAATTTTGAATTTTGAATTCTATTTGAAAAATATTACAAATTTAAAAATGTAAGTTATTTGAAAAATGTCGCATGGTTGCCGCTCACGTCGCTCGGTTAGACGGCACCATAATAATAATAAGCGATGTAAGCGTCACTGGGGTACGGGAAAATTAAAAAAAAAAATTAAAAAAATATATAATTTCATATTCGAATTTTCTTCATTTTACTCTTTTTTAATGACCCCACTCAAAAACAAGAAAGTACGTATGTATGGGAGAGTGTGTGTGTGTAAAAAATTACAACTTTTGAAATGTTTGTTTAATACCCGTGCGAAGCCGGGGCGGGCGGGCTGCTAGTTACTAATAGTTGTAAGTGTTATTAATCATTTGTAAGTCATACACACTGAATAAATATAATTCTATTCTATATTGCTTGACCCCAGTAGGTGGCCATGTTGATTGGGGCACCAATGCCAACTTTGGCATTCTGATTGGTGATCGCAGTGGGACCGTTTATAGCTGAAGTAAAGATACTACCCATCTTCTTGGACATCCATACTCTTGATCAAACCTGTTCGAAAAGGGGACAGATTATTATTTCTTGAGAACCCTTGATATAAGTAAAGCCTTTCATTTTTCTTTTCACTCCCACATTACGGTTTTTTAAATTTCTGACTTTTGAAAACTCGAAGAAAACTTTAGGTTATTCTTTTGTGATTTTAAAGTTTATTTAAATCCTTTTTAATGATAATGAGATAACAAATGGAAATGTACTAGTGACCAATGTGACCATACAGTAATATAAATCAGCTCAAGCTTATCAACATTTACGCACAGATCACTTGTAGGCCGGAAGGAAAGGAACGAACCTTGACCGAAAGATAAACAAATTCACGGCCGCTCCGCCAAAACAAAACAAGATAATTAGCCGTCACATAATATAATATAATAATAAGATAATACAACAACATAATAATGTCACTATCTGAGATCAAATATAATTATAAATCCAGCATAATCTGTGATCATTACACGATTTACTTTTAGTACCTGGGCGACCGAGCTCTGCTCTGGTGAAAATGGAGAATGGTCATTTAATAGTATAGGATAGTTCATACTAATCTCATGTATAAATACATACTAATTCCATGCTGCCATGTCGTTATTCTCATGTCATTATTCATTATCTTGTTCTAAACTTTGGGCGACCGAGCTCTGCTCGGGTGACAATACGGGGAAAACGAATTTTCCCAGATATGAGACCTAGCTAGATCAATTTTTCGCCCCCGTAAACCCCTATATTGCAACTTTCATAGAAATCGTTAAAGCCGATTCCGAGAACGTAAGTAATAATAGTAATAGTAGTAATATATATAATAATATATTAACAAATACAAATATTTCTCGTTTATTAATATAGGATTGTAAACTAGCTGCGCCCTGTGGTTTCACCCGCATAAGTCTCGACCTCGAAAAAATTCTATGTCCTAATCCAGGTCATGGTCTAACCATGTGCCAAATTTAATCCAAATCTGTTCAGCTGTTTCAGCGTGAAAGCGTAACAAACAAACTCACTTTCGCATTTATAATAGTTAGGATAGGATAGGATTAGGATACTGTTAACATTTGTGAAGCGTAACGAATAGAAACTCGAAATCAATCATGAAGTGAATTTTGGAGACCCAAAGATCTCTGGACATAATTATGTTGTCCGCAAAAGGCCCTAAATCCAAAGGACTACAGCCGGTCTCGCTGCAAGCTGACGTAACCTTAGATTTCACAGTGATATTTTTACATAATAGTTCGGCAGGACTTCTGGCAAACCGAACTATAGCTTCACCTACGCATAATATTTTATTTTTTTAACAAAACAGAATCTAGCCAGAACGTATAGTCAAGTTATTTTGGAAAGCAGCCGTCCTTCCGTGGCTTACATCAACTTCCTTAAAACGAACCACCACAGGCCCTAATATACTTCCCATATCTATCATTCAGCCGAAACATGACAACTGCTGAACATAGGCCTTCCCCAAGCATCGCCACAACGAACGGTCCTGTGCTTCCCGCATCCAGCTGCATTCCCGCAATTTTTTTAAATAATATTTTAAAAATATAAAAAATAGTAGCCCACCGGTATCGAGAACAGGGTCCAAGCTACTACTAGTTTAGGACTCCAGAGAGAGGAACGTCCTAACAATGAGAACCGTATCCAGGAGTACCGCTTTCTGAATCAAGCCCTTAATCCAGATTCCCAACGAGAGCCTCCTTATGTGTTGGTCGAGACTCTTGGCAATTAAGCCATTGGCTGATACGATTATCGGCACAATGATTGCTGAGTTCACATTCCACATATCCACAACCTCGCGAGCCAAATCAAGATACTTGATTTGTTTATCTTTCTCGGCTTTCACGAGGTTCCCGTCATGAGGGACCGTTATGTCAATTTATTTATACTATTGTGGGTCTATTGGATCCCAATACCAATTGGATCCCAAAGGTCTTTTTTCTTCCCATTTTTCTGTGTTTTGTAATCCTTTAGGTAGGACCCCATTTCATCTCGCCATTTCCTTCTGGACAATTCCTGCTTCATCATCATTTCAGCCGAAAGACGTCCACTGCTGGACATAGGCCTCCCCCAAGCACCGCCACTTCGACCGATTCTGTGCTTTCCGCATCCAGCGGATTCCTGCAGCCTTCACAAGGTCATCGGTCCATCTTGTGGGAGGCCTTCCAACGCTACGTCTTCCGGTACGTGGTCGCCACTCCAGAACCTTTCGACCCCATCGGCCATCCGTTCTGCGAGCAATGTGCCTGCAATTCCTGCTTACTTGCCAATAATCCAGAAAGATATTTGCTAATGTCAATCTACCAGTTGGTAACAAGTTGGTAAAGTATCGAACTTCGCTTGGGACAGATAAGGGCGTCATTGACACAGTAAGTGCGCGGGCGCACGACGCGACCTCTGTTTACTACCGGTGAAAGATAACCGGTACAGACAGCAAGAGAAGTAGGCCTATAGTGTATGTTTCATTTATGTTTTGCATAAGCAGCGTGGACAGAACTACCAGTATGTGGGCGATCTAAAATATGGAATAGAGTAATTGTTGACTTCGTCATCACAGCTCTAAAAAGTCCACTGCTGGATGTATGGGCCTCTCCTAAGCACCGCCACAACTGCCGGCTGGGCCTGACCTTTGACTTCGATAGGTGATATTGCTGCAGAAGATGTTGTATTGTTACTACGTGATAATCTTGTCTCCTGTCACTTTTGAAAGAGGTGTGCCTAAAGTTTGCCGAAAACTGTAAACAAACAGTTGCAGTTGCAGTTTTCGGCAAACTTTTTATCGGTTTTTTTTTTAAACCAAGTGGTCTAGACGCTTCTGAAATTCTAACGCCTCAATAAATGCTGTCTGAATTTAAAAAAGAGGCGTTATATTATTCAGCATCAAAAACAGAATTGTTATTTTATTTGTGTTGGTTTTTCTGCCGACGATACTTCCCGCATTAGACCGACCTTCTGCAATGTCGCTCTAGTGACAATAGCGACATTGCACCTTTCACAATTACACTTCAACTTTATACACATTACTCACACCATATCTTTAACACATAAGATCTAATATCCCATGATTCAACTGCAAAATACATTTACCGAGACTCCCACGCAAGTTTTAGACTTTATTCCATTCGAGATATGGTTGGATTTTCATTGAATCAACTGTATAAACAGTAGTGCATATTTTCGAGTCTTATTAAGATCATTCATAATTACGACGTTGGTATAACAATAATTTAGTTAGCAAAACATGATAATCAGTTAAGGCAGTGTCACACACTTTGGGATTTATTTATAAACGCCGCTTAAAGTAATGATTAGGGACTGAACCATACATTATTGACGTTTGAACGTCACTTAACTTTAAGCAATGTTTATAAATAAACCCCTTTATGTAAACTTAAAAATAAATTAAAGGTTTACTCATAAAGGGATAACCAAGCAGTAATACTGATTTATATTAGGGAAATATTTATCTGATCGTCTAAATACTTTTTGCGCTTCTATTAATGCACATTTTTTAAAATAATTGAGCCTCTTTTTATCATTCTGGCCTTTCTCACAGTAATTAAGCTAGTGTACCCCAACCATCCGACCGGGTTAGGTTAGGTTGGAACTGTGATCAAACGCGCGCGAGCCGAGCGAGCGAAACGAGCGGTGCCACGACGCGCTTGTAATGTAACGAAATGATGCAACTTTTTGTAAAACCTTTTCTATGTGATTAATGTGATTATTGACGCAGATTTTTTTTCCGTATGTACCTACCTACCTACGTAGCTACTTCTAATGCTTCGGCCGCATCTACGTCTATCGTGACGAAGCAATGCGTGTCGAAGCTTCGTATGTTTTGCTCGCTAAAAAGTTATCGCGCTAATGCGGTGGTCACATTAGTGGCTTCATAATTTTAACGAGTTATTGTACAATATAGATGGCTCTCCACTATTTCGACAGACCGTCTACCAGACCGACCACGCGCCTTGCTAATTAGCGCGCTAAAATCCTTTGATATAATATACCCGAGCGATAAGTGCTACGCAGCCCGAACTATCGCGGCGATAGCCGATAATGATTGACACACATCAGATCTTGAGAAAAATGAATTTCTGAATGCAGCCCACCCCTTAACAATATCTCCGATCACCGAATTAAAAGCAAGTTTACAATCAGTACATATCAGTCGATACAATCGCAGTACAACAAGGCTCAGCCCTCAGTTTCAGTTACTCTGTGATGTTATCCCGAGACACGGGTATTCGTGTCGTAACACTCATTAAGATTGAGAGATATTATTAGTGTTTGTCACGACGTGAGATATGTCGTGTTTGTTTTGGGAGTTATTAGGCTGTGGCTGAGTGGGTTTGATAGATGTTTCGATTTAGTCAACTATTCGCACTTACATGTAACATTTGTATCATCAATCTTACAACCTGACCTCTAATTTGGTATCTGGTCAGATATAGATAGGTTTTTTTTTGCCGTGTTCAATCAAAATCAAAAATCAAAATATTTTATTTCACATAAACCTACAAGGGCACTTATGAAACATCAGAAGCTGAAGAAGAGCCGGCAAGAAACTCCACGGTTACTCTTTTAAAAAGAATTGGCTTTTACAATACTTTCAAATAACAGTGTTTCTAGGTATGGGAGGACAGTGTAGGTCTTTCAATAAGTACCAAGTACTTAACAAAGTAGAAAATGTTCAACAGGTCTACAGTCCACTAAGCCTACAGCATTCTCACATTCACAAAATATGTAGAAAAGAATCTATACAAAAGATAAATAAATTAATAAAAGTAAAAAACCTATTTTAATAAAACGCAAAATCGCAATCAAGAGATACCTGCCTATCATCAGCATCTATACCTATATTTTGGCTAATTTTTTGGGGTCGGCTTCCAGTCTAACCGAATGCAGCTGAATACCAGCACTTACATGGAGCGACTACTTATCTCTACAGCCCTACTGGTTTTGGTTTGTGGAGGTAAGATAGCCAGTGACTACTGGGTAACACGATAATTCTTGGTAAGACCGGTTGTCAAACTTTCGGGCTTCTGATTGTCGGTAACGACGCACAGAATTTTTGGATGACAGCCGGGAAGGATAGAGAAGAGATATGGCTAACAAACGATAGTATAGCGACTTGTTAGAGTTTCATAGCAACATATTCAAGCCTTTTTTTTGGGTGGGAAATTATCAAATAACTTCTCCCGCTCTGGGCGGAGCGGGAGGGCGTGTCAGACTCTTACTGACTAAAACCCACCAGTGTTCCTTCAGTTGCCATATTGCCGAGGGCCGCGATCTCCCTTTCGGACTTCTTCGCAACCCCGGCAGGCATCGGCCCTAGCGGTCAGTTCTGCTGACATCTTTTTGAGGCGCGCGTGGAACACAACGCGCCGTCGACCCGGGCTTGGTCCTTATCGGACGGCGAGCTACCTATTGCTCACCGTCTGCAAGCCCGCGCCTACGGTGGCCGGAAATCGGCCTGCGATTCCCAACGCCCAGGGCGTCTCCTGCGGCGGTTAGGGGCGTGAAGGCGCGAAATTTGCCTCTCCTTCACGAGTTCCGCCTCCAACATCTTCAAGCCTAAGGTTTGTAGCTTGACAATACCTAAATCAAAAGTCCATTACCAAACAAATCAGTCAAACAAACTCAAAATGCTCTCATCACGCATGAAACGAACCCACTCCTTTATTGCACAACATGTCTGACACACACACAACCACTCACCAACACAGCCACACACACACACATTCATACATACAGGTAAATTGCGACCACATGTCAATATGATTGTACGCACAGTGCACGACTGGTTTCATAGACTAGTGTTCGGCCGTGACTTGCGTCGTGTTTTTTATAAAGCTTAAGGCTTAATCTATGTAAGACCTATGACATTGATGCTAATGTATACAGTGTTACATAATAGATAGATTGGAGGCTTTTTTATTTAAGGAGTTGATTTTTTTTTGCATTGGGCGTTTGTCAGTGACTTGGACTTTATATACCTGTGTATGAAGACGAACAGTGTAGTCGCTGCGTTGACCTTCCGTACCCTGCTCGTAAATCCCTCGTAGACCAGTCTTAGATCATTTGTACAGCGTACAGCATAGTTGCTGTTGAGACCTCTCATAGACTCAACGTAGACCCATCTTGGAACCCTCGTAGACCCATCGTACTCCGCTCGTAGACCAATCGTTGACTCCTCGTAGACCACTCGTAGGCTCCTTAGCTCATACCCCGTTCGTAGACACATCACAGACTCTCCGTAGACAACTCTTAAAATTCGTAGACCCCTCGTAGACGCCACGAAGACCCTTCTGATAAGCCCCTTTACAATACAGCCTTACATACATAGGTACAAGCACTTTATCTAACAATACACAGCGATGATCTTGCGCACAAAATGCGTGACAGATGCACCTCAATTCAAAAGGGACGCTCACGTTCAGATGACACAAGCTTTTGTTCAAGGGCAGGCTGTGATCTTACTAAAGCCTTTATGTGTTTTATGGCACACCTTGTTTATGGTCACCACACATACATCAAAATGGAATTGGTACCATAAGAAGGTTTATTGAAAAAGATAACCTAGATTATTATAATCGTTAACTTAACCTGTAGGCGTGTCAATAAATAAAATTCAATTATAAACAAAACAGGCATATTCCATGTCATTAAAATTTACTTGATCGAAAATAACTCGTTCTTAATTTATTTTTCCCAAACTATGTGCAGCTTATTATGGTTACCGGATGATTATGGGTACAATGGAACGTAAAATCGGGAAGTGCTTAAAAGAGAGAAGCGCAAGCAATTATTATACTGTTTTTTCAGATATTTTAACCTGGGCTTTAGTCGGAATAATATAACCATGATAAATTAGATCTTTATTTTTTTTCTCTCTTTATTTATTAGGGACTTGTACCATTAACAGGTCATGTCAGCCCCATCATTTCCTTAAGTAAGTTACTTACAAAATTTTCTTAAGACTATTAAATATAAATTTATAAATAAGCTTAGCTTTACTGCTTGCAGGGTAAGCCAGAATACTTTGAAATTTACCCAAATCGAATGCACTTAATTTTAATTTTTTACATAAATGTTGCCTTTCAAAATCATTACGAATACAATCTATAAGGAGGTGTTGGACTTCTTCTGGTTTATCACAAATTATACAGTTAGGTGAAAGGGATTTATTCATTAAAAAGATTTTTTTTTTTGTGGTACATGTCCAGATCGTATTCTAAAAGCTACTTTAAGTAATTGCCTACCTAGTTTAACATCGGTAAACCACGGTATCCGAGGAGGCTCACATTGCATAGTTTTGTACCATATTCCTTTTTCTCGAGATCTGATGTCAAAATGTTCTTTCCACTTTTTTTGCCATATTGTCTTGTACCGTGAAAAATATTCTGAGTAATCAGGAATTATGAATACCTCGCTTCCGTCTGTACAAGATTGTTTAGCCTAAATGTCATCTTTATTTTTAAATCTTAGTGTAAAAACTGTAACCCTGCGCATGTTCCCGAATCCGAAGGCAGGAACTGGTCATGTCCTTTCCCCCTGCAGCACAGTAGCCTCTCCTCATAAATGAAGGAACTTGCTACCTTCCTATTAGCAAATTCAGTTCCGTACTTAAGGTTTTTTTACAAAACCTCCACCTTAGCCAGTGATGTGTTAAAACTATAATAATAATACTAATCAAGGTATAGTAACCTATTTCTTACCTCAATATTTTTTTAATTTGTAAATCTACTAATTAGGTATTTCTTTACTATATGTAGACGTATATGTACAGAATCATTTACAACCCAGAAAAAATTACAAACCAAAATGAAATAAAAATAACCATGGCCTGTACTAACACAATTAAAAGATAATTTTAGAATAGTGTAGTCGTAGATGTTGAATAGGAATTCCCCAAAAAACTAAGACAAGCAGTAATTACTATAAACTAATTAATGTTAGTAGATGAGGTTATGACTAATTCGAGACAGAACTAAATAAATAACGCTGTGAACACACTATTGTATGCTAATGTCTGGCGAACTGGTTTCTAGGGATGTGCTGATATGAAAATATTAAGATCTGTTTACGACAATCTAGATAAACTATTATTTCGTTAAAATAAAGATGGATGGATTGCATGGAAGTTGAAGAAGCTGCGCCAACCTCAGTCAATTGGGATAAGAGCAGAATAATCGTTGTAACAACCCAAACAATAGTATAGGCATCACGAGAAAGGATTCCGTTGAGCAAATGTGATTAATGATTGAACTGGTAGAAATGCTCTTACAGCGGCAGAACTGCATTCCACGCTCAAATGTAATATCTTTTATTAAAGATCAAAGGCTTGGAGTCTGGATTTGTGCCCTGTCGGCAATAGGCTCGCCCCCTATTACATGGGACTTAAAAATAACTGGTGAAATGTTTGACTAATCCTTCGTTTATGACAGGCGTGATGTTATATTATATTAACTACCACTATTTAGTTTTAGATAAAAACTATAGGCATCTAGGAATATCAAGGTAACTAGCAGGGCATTCCGCCCCCACTGTATTCCTGTTGTAGGTATCTACCATCGCAGCTGAAGGTTAATAACGAGAGGAGTGATGACAGGGCTACAAACGTAAGTACCCAGTGCAATGAGGCATTGAGAAGTGCTTTGGAGGGTGCGATTCAGGAATATTCGTCCATGCCGCCCGAACTTAGACCACGTTTACCTCGTTTGCCCATGCATAACAAAAATAGGGTTCTGGAGTCGCAGTTGTCAAACTATTTTGATGACTGCGAAGACCTCACTGATACTCATTCAATTCTGTACTGCGCGGCTGTAGCGGCATGTCTATAGAAATGTTATCGACCACTTCTAACTTATCCGACAAGTACAGCCCTATTTTAATGTGGTCTAAATACATTAAGCGCGGCACACACGTGCGGTTATGAGGGCACTACACTAGTTACGTAATACATGGCACTTAATCTCATACAACACTGCATGCTAGTACATTACTTGACAAAGGTGGTCAAACTTTTGCAAAAGCTGCACAGGTGCAAGTACACAAAGAGGGTTTTTTTTACAGAAAGAGACTTATCTAAGTGTCACTCAGGAACTGCCTTACTGCTTTCAAAAATAATTAAACTGAATCTGACCAAGAAGATTTTCTTCTTCGTCGTGTCGAAAGTGTCGATGATTCCATTAAGTTAAAAGAGAAAAAGAAGGATTCCAATAAGGATACATTAAATATCCCTTTGAAAGAGAAGATGAGGCTGCTTGTGAAGAAAAGATGATGCAGATAAAGATCAGAAAAGGGAAAAATTTAGAAGCTCAATTAATCTATTTACTTTGGGAACAAAAAACACCTCATTATGAGCTACGATTATGTCACAGATGAAGTCGGATCTGCTAGTAAAAGCTCCACCAACTTGAAGGTTGAGAATATTGAGAGCCACTGTCCCATACTATGATTACTAATATTTTAGTTCACAAGTCTGACTAGAACCGGTCTGACTCTTAGCAGGAGTTGTGAAATTATCTGTCACTCATACAGGTTCACACACAGTTCTAAGAAAGAAAGAAAGGTATTTGTCCTTCTCATTGCAAGGATTTCAGTAGGTAATAAAAAGCTACTAAGTAATGTTGCCAGCAAAACATGTTTTGTATTTCATGGTAGTTTTTTAGAAATGTATCTATGACGCCCAAAGTTAATAGTAGGAAAGCTCCATATGAACTATCTAGGTAATGCTAGAAAAAACTTATCATCTGCCTTTTCCCAACTATGTTGGGGTCAGCTTCCAGTCTAAACGGATGCAGCTGAACAACAGTATTTTACAAGGAGCAAATGCCTATATGACCTCCACAACCAGGTAATACGATACGCCTTAATAAAACTGGTTGTTAGACTTTAGAGGTTTCGACGACCCATAGCGACTGCCAAAGAACTAGAATGCTGAAAATTTCCTCGCTGAACTTTGCCCATCCAACTGCAACACCTCGTAATTTATATCCATCTTTCAAAGTTTCGTTACATTGCGTATCACACAGAGACAATTCAAAATCCCAAATGTTTATTTCACTGGTACTCTAACTGGAATAAAGCAGTCCTAATATTGGGACAAACCCATCACACTATTCCCATTCATAGCAACTCCCGTAAGCCAAAATCAAAAACAGCCACCAGAAAGAACTCGAGACACTGAAGCTCGACGAGTCCCGGAGAAAGGATTCAACTGTCTTGGAACTCGCAATGAAAGTTTAAGGTGTGGTAAAATAGATACCTTAAATAATGTGCTACCATCGGTCATTGATATTATCGTGATAGCACTAAAATTGGCGAGGCGAGCAGAGGAGGCGAGAAGACCTTATTTTTTTATATTACACTGTCCCACTGCTTTTGAGCAAAGGCCTCCCCCAAATCCTTCCACGCATCCCTTTCCTGGGCTACCTTCATCCAACCCTTGCGGTACGCGTCTAAGTCGACTCGCCACCTCTTCCTGGGCCGGCCTCGGCGCCGCCGTCCATCCTCAGGCACCCACCGTGTGGAGAAGACTAAACGACCTTACTAGTAGACTTCTAGAAGACCTTATAGAATGCAAATAAAGATATGAATATGACTTAGACGCTTACAGCAAGGGTTGGATCGAGGTGGCTGTGGAAAAGAATGCCAGGAAGGATTTGGAGAAGGCCTTTGCTCAGGAGTGAGACAGGGTAGGCTAACTTAAAAAAAAACAGTGGGACTCCGGGCGTGCCGACAGAAGTAAAAAATTTAAAAAAAATCGGCACCGCGGTAATCAACGCTTTCATGTATTTTACTCCACGGTGTCGGTAAACTCGGTAACAGTGTTGCGAAATCAATGGTTTAGTCCCATCTTAAAAATGCCCAACGCGCCTAAAGAAATTTCACTTCAAAAGTAGCTTTCAAATGGCTCTTCAGAAATAGCTAAGCGGAACAGGTTACTAAATATATCCACGTCTATTGTGTTTTTTTTTTTTAATCGCAGTAAAATAACTCCTATCATTAGTCCAGGAAAACGGAAGAAACAATAATATGAATAAACATTCACTCACAGTACTAATTCAAGTCTCAATTAAGGCGATATATTTTAACAACCCAGTGAGTCACTATTAACGTAAACAGCGGTTAAAGAGAAAGTATGTCGTTACTCTCAAGTTTAATTTCTAAACGATGACGATGTCTTTAATTTATAGTTCTTAACTTTATTATTAAAATCTTTATTGGCACCACGTGACGGTGCTTTTAATTTACCTGCGACTTTCGCACCCTAATGGGCAGTTAACTCCATTCCAAACAAGTAGAAGTGTACCTATAGGACACCCACGTATTGCCAGCTATGTTTAAGGGCATTTTGTAATAATGTTGATGATTTCATGAAATCATCACATTTGACAGTTATTCTAACTTAAGGAGTTGTATTGCTTATTGTAATGATTATAATTATGAAAAGCCATATTGGTTACGGTTGCGAATCATATTTTAATCAACATAAAACCTGACACTGACCTACAAAATGCAAAAACTAAAGAAAATTTTAATTTCGCGGGCTACCTTTGCGCATCCCCTTTAAGTCCCATATAATAGAGGACGAGCCTATTGCCATCAACCGGGTACAAATCCAGACTCCGAAAAACCCAATAACACTTCGCCCCATCTGGAGATCAAAACAAGGAATTAATGCTCAGCTGCGCGCTTGCGGCCACTAGACCTGCGAGACAGTATCTTATGTAACTAGCTTCTGCTCGTGACTTCATCCACGAAACATATAAAAGTATATATAGTGCATTTAATTACTTTGAGTTAACTATATTACCTAGTGCTACCTACTAGGAAGGTTTTCTTTTTGTAGTTGTGTAATCGATAATAATCTCACGAAAACTATCATTATCATATTTCTTCGCTTCCAGACTGAGAATTGAGCTGATTTTTGATATTCAAGGATAAGAAAATATGACTAATTTTTAGATCTTATCTCTACTTATTACATTTGGACCCAACATTTCCCATCTCCTTTCTTGATTTAACATTAAATATCCTATGACACTCGGCTAAGTATTGCCGAATGTCATACACTCGTCGTATATTCGTCGAGTGTCGAAGTTGCAGTAGCAACTTCCCATCAGTGAAAGAATTTTCGGAATAGGCCGACCCTACTCCGAAAATTCTAGTAGTTCCGTAGATTACCCCCTACATACAAACTCAATTGTTTTTACCTCTTTATAATATTAATTATAGATTAATTACTTGTAAACAAAATTATGCCCAAAATTAAGATAAAAATCTCCACATTAACACGTTACGGTAGTTCATCACAACATGATTTACAATGATGATATAAAGTCGGGAAACACGTGGGCTGATGCTAATGATATCCGCATCTACATTAATAAAAATAATACATTAATATTGGACGTTATAAACTTTAACGACTTTTGACAAACAAATACGACTGAGGAACTTATGTAATAGTAACATTACCAATGGGTAATCGATACCAAACGTCAATATTACCATCGGTTATTCAAGTAATACTTGTTATCGAGAGATTCTTTTCGAATGTAAAAGTTTTTATAATATGGCTGGCAAACAGACCGATATCCAATCTGGTGGAAACTGGCTAAATAGCATCAGCTACGGACTGACGAATATATTGCTGATCCTAAGTCCCATGTGCTTAAAACACTTCTGCCGCGCTAACGAAGAAAACTATAACTCGATTTTTTGTATTTTTGATTAGTGATTTTTTTATGAAGGTTTAGTGATTGTATTCTTGCTTACTGAAAAACCGAGTTCCTCAAGGATTCCTAAAAAGTTACTATGAGAGAGTTATTTTTCTCGATTCGCTGATTCCGAATAGGTATACAGGTTGGCAGGGACATCGACGCGAAAACTGTTACCATGGATTCAGCACATGATTCTGAACCCCCTGTGTTGAAATTTTTCGTTGGTTAATTATTTTTAAATCAGCTGTTGCATTGAAAAGTGCAATACCTACTCGGTCAAAATGTATGGAACAGCAGATTTTTTCCTGAGCTGATCCATGATAAAAGTTTTCGGGTCGATGTCCCTGCCACCCTGTGTACATATAACTCAAAATCGTCCAAAATCGAGTTATAGTTTTCTTCTTTGGCAATAGGCTTGCCCCCTATTACATGGGACTTAAACATAACTAGCGAAATGTGGGTGTATTATAGGTACAACCTCTGCCCAACCCTTCGGGGATTACAGGCGTGATGTTATGTGTTTGTTGTAAGTTTGTGTATTCTTCGTTAGCGCGGCAGACTGGCCTTCAGCATTACTGTGTTCCTATAGGTTTTCTAAGCGAATTATGTCACATTGAGATCGTCTACTTCTTATCTGCCAGTCCTAGGTCTAATTTTATTTATTTAGAAATTAACGACTTTCTTCCTCTCAACAATCAAATAAACTCCTTTTTTGGTAAAATATCGTGATACGAACACACATCATGAAAAACCTTTCCAGCAATAATATATATGTAGTATACAATTATGTTAACTAATGAAGAGCATTCCCGTTAACCCTCAATAGTTAGCGTCCATACATCCAAAAAAAAATACCACCCCGGGAGTGCCGACAGAAGTAAAAACTTGAACAATTTATAAAAAACTTCCAAAACCTTTAAAGTAAAAATACTTGCATAGAACATTGGTCCGTAACGTAATATAAATAAAGAGCACAATCGCGTTTACAAAAAGGAGGTGTCGGTGACGGTGTCGCGAGTTCAATTGTTTTTTCCCATCTCAGAAATGCCCAACGCGCCTAAGGAACTCGCCTAAAGAACTCGAAACGCCGTTTTCACTTCAAAAATATTACCATTGAAATAAAAAAGGACTTTTTTTCTTTTTTTGTAAAATATTTACAAAAAAAAATATTACACATATATACACCGTGTACATATGAGCTGGACTCCTTTAAGAAAGATTGGTCCTTGGAAGCTCTAGACAGAGAGAGGTGGAAAGAGAGTAGAGAGGCCTTTGCCCAGCAGTGGGACAATAACGGCTATGTAATGTAATGTAATACACCGTGTACAGAGTATTTTTTTAATAATATTTTACGATTAAAAATTAAAATTTGCATGTCTAGACGCCATACTGTTGCGGGCTAACGAGAACGCCCTTCATTTGTACTGTATTTGCAATGCTCTTAAAGACTTAGGCACTGCACCATAGCAAATTACCTAATAATCCTAGTCAAGGAAACAGCAACTAACTATGTAAACAAATCGAAACACTAATGATCATTACACTTTTTTAACTCGGTACATCTCTGGTATTACCAAATTAAGCTGCTCATACACAAAAAGACGGGGTTTTTATAATAATTTGCATCGTTACGCGTTCACATAATTTGAACGTTCTAGTTAGTTCCAGTCAGTTCTAGTCCAATGCACGCTGGATTATAGGCTAGGACATCATACTTATGAAATTGTGTAGTTTGACAGCTGTAAATATTGTTAGTTTTACAGTTCCCTAGTGTCAATAACTTTCAATGAGTGAGAATTTTTTGAGAAATTTTCCCAATTTTCAGAATCCATTCGGATTTGTAATCCGACTTTTAAGTGGATGCTCTTAACGGACAGTGAATTAACCAAACAATAAAATAAAATAAAAAATCGGTGAAAATATTCCAATCTTGGGAGATATTTGTTCGAGCCGTTTGGGTCCGTGTGCCCACTTGGTTTTTCGATCGTTGTTTCAAGACATCGCTAAGCGGTTGTTCGACTCTTCACGTGACCAGAGGGCTGGCCTATGTTTTGGCCAAAGAATCAGCATCGCCATACAACGTGGCAATCCTGCCAGCCTTTCGGGCACTTTTCCTGTTGACAACGATGTGGACAATTTTTTTTATGCTCTTTGATGATGATTCTTTCCCTTCCTTTTTTATATACATACATGTACACATTATTATTATAAATATTAAAAAAACATACAATGGTGCCGATTCTCTTGTACACCGAACTAAACTAACTAAACTATCACTAAAATTCCTTACTTTTGACTATGAAAATCTCAAAGCTATTCTGCAAAATAAATTCTCTAAATTTAAAAATAATTTTGACACATCTAAATTGAATTTGACAATCGCAACTCCACACGTGATACCTAACCACGTGATCTTTTTAGAGCCGGAGGCGCGCAGGGGGGGGCAGCCTCGACGTGTTTTATATGGATTTTTCACTTTTTGTATGGAAAATAAGAAAAAATATTACCTACATGTAGAGTGTTAGGGGTTTAAGGGTTTTATAAAGGGTTTCGAAATTTTCATTATTTTTGCGATTGGACACACCGTTTTGGAGATACAAACAAAAGAAAAAAAAAATTTAGTACTGTTTTTTCATCTGAAGTCGAGGTGTTGGTGTGAATTTTAGTTCATGACAACCAATTTTATTCCACATGTTTTTAGTCGCGATTAAAAATAGTCATATTTAGTTAGAAAATCTAAATTTTAGGTTAAAAACGTCAAATTCAGAATAGCAAAATTGCCATTTTCCACCAAACTAATATCTCAGTGCCATCTTAGTGCTGTCAAACTAAAATTTAGTTAAGTTGTGTCGCTTTAGTCTATTTCAGAATGGAAAATCGTCGTTTGACAGGAATAAACTAAATTTTAGTGATTTTTAGTTTAGTTTAGAGGCATTTGTGACAAGAGAATCGGCACCAATTACTAGGAACCTAGTTTAGCTTATCCTTCAAGTTCAAATCATAATTAGCCGCATTTTAATGGGATCAATTTTATTTCAAAACGAATACATGAATATTCATGTATTCACTACTTATCGTTTAAGTAATGTCAAAGGTAGGCCTCACAAGGTCAAAACTGGGCAAAAATAAAAAGCTGGCAACATTACAAGCACTTAAGGAACAGCTCGCACTTGACAGGTTGTATAAAAATCAGTTGGCGACCTTGACCGAGATGCAGTGCGTTGTCGTCAAACGACATGTGAGCACAGGGGTGGCACGCGAGAGTCACTCATAAAGAGTTGTGGATTAAAAGTTTTGAGTATGAATGTGGATGGCTTTAAGAGTAGTACCCATCGTTTCTTTGGTTTTCCCCAAAGAAGCGATGAATGGACTGTGTGAAAGAGATGACCAATAGATAAGTACGGGAGAAGAGAAAAATAAATTTTGCGCTGTCCCCAAACAAATTGCGGTAAGGGAAAAGAATGATGATGATGATATTGCAAATAAACATAACATAACATCACGAAAAGTCAAATAGAGCAATATATAGTCTCCGAGTAAAATGGATGGCTGTCAGAAATCTGGACTTGACGACATTCTGAAGTTTCTGTTTTTGCTATTTGGCTACGGAACTCTAAAAAGGCACGCATTCGCGTCGTCCGCGCATGGCATGTCAGCTTTGGGCCGCTGAGGAACCGAACTGGCGCGTTACAGAAGAAAATAAAACCGTGATAAATAAGTGGTGTCTTATATAGGTATTTGAGGCCGTGTGTAAGATCCAGTAGTTTGTTTATGTTTGTGTATAACTACCCACAACTGTCTATGTTCAGTAAGAGATATTGAGGGAGACCTTAAAAATTTCTGATAGACCAAAGAATTCTCTTGTTTTGTCATTCATATTCCCAATTATCAATCATCATTTATTTTGTGAACTTTTAGAAAGGTAATTGATAAATGACAGTAAACTTTGTGTCGGGACAACCCTAAGGCCGTTCACACATGTGCAGATAAAAACGGAGCTTATTAGCATTAAATATTGACAGTGCACAGATTGTTTGACTTGTGACAGCTTAGTACTGTACTGACACGTCTGACATGCTGGAAACAGAATTTGACTGTTTATCTTGTAGAGTTGTTTCAAATATTTGTTTGTTTATTTCAGTTGCAAAAATTCTGCCGCCAAATACAGACAGAATTTGGCGTCAGAATTTTTGCAACTGAAATAAACAACAACAATCTTTCAAAGATACAAAAAAAAAACTGTTTTTAATTAGGTGTTTTGAATTTTCTTAAAAATACAAAACGCTACAATCCTTACAATACTCCTTTTGATTCGGTTATGTTCATCCATCTGGTCATAAACGTACGCCGGTTGCGAGTACTGCGCACCTGACATTTCTGAAGAACATCACCAATAAGGTCACTCTGTGTCATTCTAGGGCGTCCCCTCCCGGCGTTTTCACTCACATCTGCCTCGTAAAAACCCTTGTGTTTGTCGCTTTTCATTCATCCTCTCAACGTAACCGAAAAACATACTCTTTTCAACATCTGTCACTACATCTTCTTTTAAACCGAAACGTGACACATTATTTCGCAAGGAACGCATTTCCACAGCAATTATTCTTCTTTCATGCCACACCCAACATTCACATCCAAAACAAATCAACCAAAAACAAAATACATAGATATGTACTTACAATTACATAGCAATAACTACAAAATAACTTAATTAATTCAATTTCAACTGACATTGATCTTTAGCAAGTTAATATTGCCCACGCCCAGAATTAGATTTATAAGTGTTACATACGTTTAAATTTATTTAACCAAGTATATACTTATGTAGATATGTTACTGTGGCAGTATGTAATTATGTACGCTCGTAAAATCACGCTTTTAATCAAGCTTGTCGAACAGTTACGTAGAGAAACACTTTAATTTCTTCTCTCATATTAATTGGTACAGTAGCAATAACAACTTGGTCCATGCTTGGCATAAGACTAATAGACCTAGTTCCAAACGTCGAGATTCGAAGACATACGAAGGTCTTCGATGTCGGAAAATGTATTAGGTATATAGGATGGCATGACATCGACGCGAAAACTGTTGCCATGGATTCAGTACAATTTTGAACCCCCTGCGTTGAAATTTTTTGTCGGTTATTTTAATAACTTTTTCCAAAAAAAACCAACGGACTGCCAAAAAAAACCCTACAAAGTAAAAGATAACGTTAATTTTGAAAGTCGGTGTCTTTAGTTTAGAATTTTCGTTATTTGCCACCGACTTCCGATATTAAAGTTATTTTTAACTTTGTAGTGTTTTTTATTGGAAGTTGGTTGTTTTTTATTTGTAAATAGTTTTTATTTCTCACTTTATAGATGTGTTACCTACCCCACACAAATTCGAATACCACTAGCTGCTATGTAAATAACAGTGACAGGAACTTATCATATCATCCACATACTAAGTGGGAAAAAATACGTATTATTGAAGCTAACTCAAAAACTGTTCAAGCAAAATTAATAAAATTTATATGGAACCACCTCGAGAGCATACCCTTTCAAACAATGAAATAATTTTCAAAATCAATCTCCAATTGACGGAGAAATCGACGTACATACATTTAAAAAAAATATACATACGCTACGAACATATAACCCGATGTCCCTGCCACCTTGTAGAACTCGAATGGTGTTGGAGAGGCAGGGCACCTGGAAAGGCGCAGTGATAACAGGTGGAGAAGAGCTGTAACCGAGTGACGTCCAAGGACTAGAAAACGAGGGATCGGTCATCCGGCGGCGAGATGCGCAGACGACATTATTAACATCACGGTTAGAACCCGGATGAGGCTGACACAGGAGCGTGGAGATTGACAGGAAAGAGAGGCATATGTCCAGTAATTGGTGAAGTCGAACTGTGGATGATGATGACAGTACCAGGCCGTAAATATGGCACATTGACTTTTAGTAATTGAATACAAGACTTGACTAATTTGTCATATACAAAGTAGTCAAAAGCCTCGTATTCAATTATGTGTATTTTTAACCCCCGACGACGCAAAAAGAGATGCAATGTAATAAGTTTGACCGCTATGTGTGTCTGTCAGTGGCACCGTAGCTCTTAAACGGATGAACCGTTTATGCTGGAATCCGTTTTCTAGCAATAGTTTTAGACATGTTTTAACAAAATTGGTTCAGCTGTTTGAAGATTATCAGCTCTTTTCTAGTTGATGAATGGATGTGAATATTCACAGGTCTGATCGATTTAAAATTTGGTATTCTGTTACTTCAATTATATAAAAAGAACATAGTAACCTTGAACTGATGCTGCAGCATCACCTGGAATTTGCAGGATACCCAACTCCCTTACCAACTAACAGCACAGGTATCGTGTTTGGGCTCATAGGTTATAGATAGATGGTGGACAGGATCTGGTGATGGAGTAGGAAAGAGAAATGAGGAAATGTTTGTGTCGGGGGTTTGTTAAAATTGTACTTGTATGTCATTTTGTTGTAATTTATTTATTTAATACAAGCACACAAATGTACAGAGGCGGACTTACTGCCAAAAGCATTTTCTACCAGTCAACCTATGGGTGATGCAGAGACAAACAGTAGTAGGTGCAATAGCGAGAATTGAGGAATAAATAATTATTTAAATATCAAGATATACATAAATATATACTCCCAATTATATATAAATATAAACTGAAATAAATACACATAAAAATACTAAGACAAATAAGACAAACAATGGGAAAACATTACTGTTGTGATGATACTGCCAGATTCTTGCGAATGTGCTCGCGAACTTTAACTTTAAAAGATAATTAAAAAGAGAGAGAGAAATGTAATGTGCGTTTTGTTTGTGCGGGACAACCAATTTTTCTTTCTTTTTAACCGACTTCCAAAAAGGAGGTTATATGTTCGTTGCGTATGTTTGTTTTCTTTTTTCTTTTTTTCTGTATGTCCACCGATTTCTCCGTCAATTGTGAACCGATTTTGAAAAAACTTTTTTTGTTTGAAAGGGTATGCTTTCGAGGTGGTCTCATATAAATTTTATCAATTTTGCTTCGATAGTTTTTGAGTTAGCTTCAATAATACGTACTTTTTCCCACTTATTATGTGGATGATAAGTTCCTGGCACTGTTATTTACATAGCAGGTAGTGGTTTTCGGATTTGTGTGGGGCAGGTACCACAACTAAAAAGTGAAAAATAACTTTAATTTCGGAAGTCGGTGTCAAAAAACGAAAATTCAAAACCAAAGACACCGACTTCCGAAATTAAATTTATTTCACTTTGTAGTGTTTTTTGGAAATCGTTTGTTTTTTTTTGTATAAAGTTTTTTCTTTCTTTCTTTAAAAGTTCGGCTTTGTAGAGCGTCGTCTTGTCTTTCACTCATATCTCTGTGACAGTCTGTTTCTATAACTCATCATCATCATCATCATTCTCCTTCCTGCCTTATTCCATTTTATTTGTGGTCGGCGCTACTTCTTCTTCTTCTTTCAACTTTTTCTTCCATACTTCTCTATTATAGTCATCATATCAGTAATAACCCCCTTTACTAGACATATCATTTTTCACACAATCCATCCATCGTTTTTTAGAGGTATGACGAACAGGGTGTTAAGTTAATTCATACTCCATAGAAAAGGGAGGATCCTCCAACTAGACGGGTGTTGTGTCTGGTGGATGACCCGACGATTGATATTGGGACGTTGTATATATACTCATCGCACTGTAAACTCTGCTTGCGCGACATCAGTGTGATGGGTTCACATGTGGCGTTGTAGATCATCATCATCAGCCTATAAATGTTCCCACTGCTGGGACACAGGCCTCCTCTCTGTGAGAGGGAGTGGGCCGTAATCCACCACGCGGGCCCAGTGCGGGTTGGTAGATGTCACATGTCTTCGAATTTTCGGTTCTAGGACATGCCGGTTTCCACACGATGTTTTCCTTCACCGTTTTGAGAGCAGTGGTGATGAAATAATTTACACAAAGTAAAGCGCCTGTCTGGGTACGAACCTACGACCTACAACTTGTAAGTCGCGGCCGTTACCACTGGGCCACCACTGCTCCTGAAGATCCTCCGTTGTAGATGCCGCCATAGTTTCTTTCTCCAATGCTCGATGTCATATAAACGCCCGGATAATTTGGAGGGACCATCAAATCAAAACCTTTATTTCGAGCCAAGACTCATATAGGGTTAGTAACAATATCCTTAAAACTACGTGTTAGTAAACAACACAGTACACTGACACATGTTACTGACAGCAGTGAATTATATAAGGACAGTCCACTCTGTCAGCTATCATTTTCAGAACCCTTTTTTTGGTGTGTAATTATCAAATAACTTCTCCCGCTCTGGCTGGAGCAGGAGGGCGTGTCAGACTCTTACTGACTAAAACCCACCCGTGTTCCTTCAGTTGCCATGTTGCCAGGAGCCACGGTAACCCTTTCGGACAAACCCGCAAACCCGCTTTTTTTTTTTCAGGACCCTGTTGAAACTATACGTGAATAGATAATGTCGTGGTGCGAGAGATTATCCGGTCAGCAAGGTTGGCGACGGTGCTGACTACTGCACATTGTGTACCGGAAGTATTTAAGTATCGTCAGTGTCGAGGCTCTATCTTCAGATATTGCAAACAGACTACATAAAATAACATCACGCCTTGTTTCCCCGTAGGGTTGGGCAGAGGTGTCCCTGTAGCAGGTACACCCACATTTCGCCAGTTATGTTTAAGTAGTATAGTGTTATATTTAAGTCCCATGTAATAGGGGGTGAGCCTATTGCCATCAACCGGACACAAATCCATACTCCGGGCTGCTACTGAGAAATTCCAGACAGAAAAACAGAATAACACTTTGACCGACCCAAGAATCGAACTCAGGACCTCATGCTCAGCAGTAGCATTTGCGACCACTAGACCAACGAGGCAGTCAAACAGACACACAACAAACAGACTAATAGTATGAACATTTTTGATGTACTTTTACAACTCCGAGAGCTGATATTTTTCGCTGAAATTCTGGAAGTCAATTCCTGTCAAACTATCGGTTTTCTTCATTATTCTCCACATTGAGCTTTTTGCTCTACTTCACACAGTTTCAGTCTTCGCCCTGAAACTCTTCTCTCACCCTCTATTATGGTTATATTGTTTACTTTCCCAGGTATTAATGCACTTGTCATTATAACAACAGGTTTATAAATATAAGCGTCACGTTTGAGCTAAACCTCGGCGCATGCACAACAAGATTAGAACATAACCGCACTGATGGTCACTAGGAAGAAACCTTACATTACAAGAGATTATATTGTACCTCGCTGCAACTGCGTTCTGCGTATAAACGGGTTAAAAGGATACCATACATCCTCATCAACTTACAGCGGTCTTCTGCTGCTACCAGCCACCCTACGAAGATCGTCGCTCCCTAGCCTGAGGGCGTCCTACCTTACGTTTCCCGACTCGCGGTTTCCACTCAAGAACACGTCTATCCCATCGGTCATCGGTTCTGCAACTAATATTTCCGGTCCATTGTCATACCATCCATGGGGGATCAATCAGAATAAAATAATCTGCACCAGCACCCCAATTTGATAACACACTTTTATCACAATCTAAAGGGAAATCTATGATTGAAATTTTCGTCTGTTCAACAACGTAAATAACGCAATTAATGATGTTGAATTGTTCGAATTACAGGCATTGCAATTGCATGTGTTTTACGCTACTACCCTGCTGATCGGTCAGACCGGATGCGTACACATAGATACACAAAATGGTCAGACTGTTTAAAATTCTCCAAATATTTCGCTGTCAAATTCATGTCTATTTATTCAGTAGCAATAATAAAACTTGCCTGTCTGTCATGTCACGATTAATTCATGAAACAGTTTCGCAAGAAAAATACCTACCATTTCAAACTACTTCTTGACTTGAAAACTATTTCACAACTTTTTTAAATTTATTTATTTATAAATATTTATTTTTATTTACATTTTTTTTTAAATTAAGTGTCCGCACTATTAATCCTTATTTGTAATTTTATTTATTCTGTTGCCACAGACAAACCGTGAAAACAGTTTTACGGGCCATTGTTCTTAAGTTAAGATTTTTTATAAACTTTGATAAATAAATAATAATAATAAATATTCAGGTAAATGGTAACTATTCCACGAGTTTAGCAATAATTTACTGGATATAAAAGAGGGTCCTACGATTTTTGTCCTTGCCAATAAGTAATAATTGCTAAATTAATTCTTAACACCTGACTTATAAAATTAAATCGACCATTACTGCAACACGTACAGTGCAAAAATAATAGTCCAATATGTATGTAAATCAATTAAGTTAATATATGCGCACGGTCAGCAAAACAAGCGGCTGTATCGGTCGGCGCTATCGGTGGCCGATCGGAGCCGAATTATCTTATATTTTGATATATTATTATTGTTGGTTTTGAGTAGCGTTGGCAAAACCAGTTTTCGGAGACAATTTATTATTTTAATTCCATAAATAAACATCGAAATCAAAAGCATTTCCCTCTGTATTTTCAGCCAATGTGAACCTGCCTACAAGAATGTATGGAGATCTCAAGTTTTCTGCCCGTGCATTTCAAGACCCAATTTTTTATTTTGACGTGACAACGTCTTATAAATTGGTTTGCCGGGTGACACTTCAAGAAACTGCGTTACGCTCCGCTCACGTTATGCGCTCACAATGAGAGCGAGTGAGAGGCACGCGTCCCTTCCACTCGGGCATGGTTAGCCCGCCTAAGAGCGAGAGAGACAGACATAAAAAGTGAAAGGCACGCGTCCCTTCCACTCGAGCACAGTTAGCCCGCCTAAGAGCGAGAGAGACAGAGCGAGAGAGAGAGAGTGAGAGAGATAGGCATACACACCGGTTCCGGTCACATTAAAATTATTTTACCACTCAAAGTCGTTGTCACGTAAAACTTTCGCCCGTATACCGACTTTACAGGCAACCAATTTTTTTTTTATTAAAGACCAATTCCAAAAGTTAAAGATCAAATAAAATGTATATATCGTGCTTAAAGCTCAACCGAACATGAGATAGGCACAAGCCGTGTGCCCGATGTAATTTCCCATTTGCAACTTCTGTTCTTAGAAGCCTTACGGAATGAATTGCCAAAAAGTAATGAGACAACTAACTTTGACTTATGAACAGAAGCGTACAGCCCAATTACTACGTTACTAGCTTTAAAAAATAACGAGCTTTCATACAAACTTTCACCCCCTACTTTACTGCAAAATCAGCCTTAAGTATGTGTAATTAATAAACATTCCAGTGATTTTTATCGATATCTTTCATTTAGTAACATCCTGTAAAACAAAAACATCCCAGCAGTAGGCTGTTGAGTAGTAGGTGCTCTTCGTGGACAAAAATGTAAAAATAAATTTTAACCCACGAAGAGCACCTGGGTGCTCTTCGTGGACTAGGCTAGGTGCTATTCGCGCAGGTGCTAATCGCGCAGGTACTATTCGCGCAGGTGCTATTCGCGCAGGTGCTATTCGGACGGGTGCTCTAAGTGGACTACTTCCTTATTTCTTTAGGGGATGATTTTTCCAAAATCCTACCTCAGTGCTCACTTTCGTTAGATAAGGAACTCTTGTCCAAAATTTCTAATTCTAGGTTTAGGCTGTGCATTGTCTCTCAGTGAACGAATGAATGAATTAAAGATTTTTATGAAGTATAAAGCTCTATTTAGTTGACGGTACATCATTTAGTTATTTATGTTGCTGTCGGTACCGGCGTGTTACTCGCACATATGCACAAGGCGAGCGACCGCGCCCTGCACATGAGCAGGTCGACAGTGTTGAGACTAACTGAATATCGATACTTTTTAAGATATGGTTGGTTGTTCTGAAACGTTACCCGGTTTGTCCTGTATTGTACGTTTATTTACAGATACTAACAACAAATGAGCAAAAATAAACCTGCCTGAACCAGTCTGTACTGGGGTCTGTCCAGCTGAAAACAGTAATCACGGGGTATCCTAGTATGGCCTCCACAAAGAATCATATTTTCTACATTTAGTTAAATTACTTATTCTTATCTCTGTATGTTTATACCTTTATGAAAAGAGAAATAAAAAGTTTTTGTTTTATTATAGTACGGAAAAAGTTGATATCTGGATTTTGGTCGAAAGTAAAACCTCAGGCAGAAATGCGCCACGCAAAGGCGCGACGCGACACCGGTATTTGTTCTACCGTGAAGTTTTCTTAGAAATTGTTTTGTTAGAGTCACGTCGCGCCAGACTGCACGAGGCTTAATTCATGCAAAAAAAAGTAAAATTAAAAATCATAAAATATTGTGTTTAGTTAAGTATTCTAATGAAAAAATATTATATGGCATAGCTGATGTCGACCATTCTGCCAATGTCTAAAGTGATTTGGAATAGAAAGTATGATTGTAGTAACGGAACGTTACTGAACTGACAGCTGTAGCTGTCATCGACATCACAGATTAGATCATTAGACTAAGACGGATTTTAGTTAAGAACATATTGTGTGTGAAAATGAAGTAATAGAATATAAACTACACTACTACGTTTCATTTTAATAAACTAAACAATACACCTATTATGTCGAGAGTATATCTGCAAATGAGATGTAGGCAAATACTATTTAAAAAAAAATGGTATATTTTTTGTGTCAGAAAGAAAAAACAACAATTAAATATCGATAAAGATATACTGAGTAACATCACTAGCCGCGTATGCTTCCAGGCGACACATACTCGAATAGTGGTCGTTGCAACACAAATGCTAGGTGACCGCCAGGTGGCGCAACAGCCAAGCCCACGCTGCTCATATCACCTCACCGGCTACATGTGGGACATAGGTAGACATTATAAGGTAACAGGAAAACATAACACAGTATTCGACATAGCCTTAATGCGAACTTAAAACTTTTGTTGAAAATTAAAAAACTTAAGAGTAACCTTACTAAAAACGGTGAAGGAAAAGATTATGAGTGAATTGACTGATAAGTTGTAGAAGGAAGCAGAAATAATGTGACATGGACCACCAATGGGCGCTGGTAGATAGGAGGCCTGAGATCCAGCAGTGAAATAGGCTGATTATGTAAAATACAGTTCCCCATCCTTCGTCACTTCCTAGTCTCCAGCAACACAATATGTGTTTTTTGAAGTGAAAACTTCTTCAGGCGCATTGGCCATTTTTGAGATGGGAAAAACAATTGAACTCGCTGCACCGTTACCTCCTCATTTTTGTAAACGGATTGTTCTATTTATTTATATTACGTTACGGATCAATTTTCTATGCAAGTATTTTTACTTTAAAGGTTTTGTGAACGCGATTGTGCTCTTTATTTAGATAACGTTACGGACCAATGTTCTATACAAGTATTTTTCTTCCACCAAGGTGATCTTGTTCAAGTTTTCACTTCTGTCGGCACTCCCGGAATGCCAGTTTTTTTTTTTCTGATCTGTTCTCCAAATCGTCTACCTATTGATGACTAAAACCCACCCGTGGTAGGTAAGTATTATAGAGGTATGAGGAACAGGGTGTGAAGTTCCTCATCCTCCATAGAAAAGGGAGGATCCTCCGACCAGACGGGTGTTGTGGTAGATATCCATATAGTTCAGTCATTTGATGCTCAAAAAGGGGATTACCTGGAAAGTATTTCGAGTTTTGAAAATTGGCGATTTTATTGATTTTAACGTGTTTTTTTTTTTTTTCTCCTTTGTTACCTCAACCGCAAAATGAGTTATTTGGCCAAAACGCGTTGGAGTAACGTTTGCGTCGGTTAAAAAAACTTTTTACAAGAAAAAACAACCGACTTCCAAAAAACACTACAAAGTGAAAAATAACTTTAATTTCGGAAGTCAGTGTCTTTGGTTTTGAATTTTCGTTTTTTGTCACCGACTTCCGAAATTAAAGTTATTTTTCACTTTGTAGTGTTTTTTGGAAGTCGGTTGTTTTTTTTTTTTGTAAAAAGTTTTTATTTTTCACTTTTTAGTTGTGGTACCTACTCCACACAAATTCGTAAAACACTACCTGCTATGTAAATAACAGTGACAGGAACTTATCATATCATCCACATACTAAGTGGGGAAAAGTACGTATTATTGAAGCTAACTCAAAAACTATAGAAGCAAAGTCAATAAAATTTATATGGGACCACCTCGAGAGCATACCCTTTCAAACAGAATTTTCAAAATCAGTCCACAATTGACGGAGAAATCGGTGGACATACATAAAAAAAAAAAACAAGCATACGCGACGAACATATCGCTGGCTGAATTCATTAGTGGCACAAGTCGAAATTGTGGCAATTTGAGTTAGTAATGAATTCTTGTTCTAAATTAGGTACTTTATTTTATGCATTAAAGACCCGACTCCTTAGTTCATAAACTACCCGATTGGAGGCATAAGTGTCATTAGTGAATAAACGATAACGTTGCGTCTCTTTCATGCAACACCGGCTCATCGTTAATCGGCAGTGACAGTTCAACAACATTCATTGCATTATTTACGTTGTTGAGCAGATTTTCTTTTCCAACTTATGAAGCAATGGATTAGCAATCTGTTTCAAATCGAAACATATTGTGATTGTGTTGTATTACGCAATTAGGGTACAAGTGTAAAAAAATTGTGGTGCTAGAAACACAATTAATAAAAACAAATGTTTCTCCGGACTTAATTATGATTAAATGAAGGCAAGAAGACAATTTTTGTGTCTCAAATGTAGCTCAGATTTTATGTGACTCACTATTGACTGCATCAGATTTTGAGTATTCGCAATATCAACCTAAAAGCTTGGACAAACAATCTAAAAGTGTAATTTCTTTACAAAACGATAGACCAACGTTCTTAACCGAGCCATAGAGAGACATATTGCGCTTACCCATCATACCAATAGAAACAAGAAGCTCTCTGATCCTACTATACAGCTCATGGAGGAGAGGCGCGAGATAATCCTGCAGTCTTCAGACGATGAACTCAAGTACTGGCAGCTCAATAGACGGATTTCTAAGTTCTTGAAAAGCGACCTTCACCGCTTTGGTGCAGACCGCATTAAGGACGCGATAGAGCGGAATAAATGCTATAAGATCTTTGTAAGAGATATGTCTATTGGGCAGAGCCAGCTTGCGAAACTGAAGACCAAACCTGAGCTAATTTGGTAAACGACCCAAGAGCTGGATTGACCCGACACTACACCGAAGACATCCTGGACGTCAGCTTGTAAAAGATTAGGATGGCTTAGAAGCACCTCAAAAACAATAAGACGCCGGGAGATGATGGAATTACAGCCAAACTCCTAAAGGTCGGCCGGAAAACCCGCTCTGAAACAAACTCCAGAAGCTGTTTGATTTTGTAATACTCAAGGGAAAAACGCCACGTGCATGGAACAGAGGTGATACTTTTCTTAAGAAGGGCGACAGTGCCTTCCTTAAAATTTATAGGCACATCTCACTTCTGAGCCATGTCTACAAGCTGTTTTCAAGAGTCATCACGAACCGTTTAGCGCGCAGGTTTAACGAATTCCAGCCTCCCGAACAAGCCGGATTCCGTAAGGCTTTAGTACCGTAGACCACATACATAAGCTGCCGCGGGTTATACAGAAGACCGAATAATATAACCTGCCGCTCTGCTTAGCGTTTGTGGACTGCGAGAAATCCTTCGATTCGATCAAGTCATGGGCTGTAATGCAGTCTCTTCAACGGTGCCAGTTCAACTACCGGTACATCGAGGTGCTGAAATGTCTGTAAGAAAACGCCACTATGTCAGTCCGACTCTAGGACCAGAGCTCGAAATCTATCCTTCTGCAGCGAGGTGTGAGACAGGGAGACGTTATCTCTCCGAAACTGTTCACCGCTGCACTGGAGGATGTCTTCAAGGTTCTGGATTGGAAAGGGCTAGGCAATCTAGGCATCAACATCAATGGCGAGTACATCACTAACTTTCGCTTTGCCGACAGCAAAGTTGTCATGGCTAAGACTGTGGGGGAGCTTAGTACAATGCTTGATGACTTCAGTAGAGCTTCCGAAAGAGTGGGTCTTAAAATAAACATGGACAAGACAAAGCTCATGTCAAATGCCCATGTAGGTAATACTGATTCTCATGAAGATCGGAGATACGTCTTCACTCGAAGTGGTGGACAAGTATGTTTACCTAGGACAAACTGTCCAGTTAGGAAGGTCCAACTTCGAGAAAGAGGTCAATCGTCGAATTCAACTCAGCTAGAAAATAGCGAGAAAATATTGCGTAGCTTCCCAAACGCTACCCGCGTTTGGGAAGCTACGCAATATTTTGTCATCACATACCGCAGTGTCTCAAGACGGAAAGTCTTTGACCAGTGCGTGTTGCCAGTGATGACCTATGGCACTAAAATGTAGTCGCTCACAATGGGCCTTATTAAAAGACTAAAAGTCACCCAAAGAGCAATGGAGAGGGCTGTGCTTGGAGTTTCTCTACGTGATCGAATCAGAAATGAAGAGATCCGCGGGAGAACCAAGGTAACTGACATAGCCCGAAGAATTGCCAAACTTAAATGGCATTGCTCGCAGAACAGATGGCTGATGGGGCCAAAAAGTTCTGGAGTGGCGACCGCGTACCGGAAGACGTAGCGTCGGAAGGCCTCGCACAAGGTGGACTGATGACCTGGTGAAGGCCGCAGGAATCCGCTGAGCGTGGGAAGCACAGAACCGACGAAGTGGCGGTGCTTGGGGGAGGCCTATGTCCAGCAGTGGACGTCTTTCGGCTGAAATGATGATGATGATTCTTAATACGTTTTATAGGAAATCACAGACTCAAAAGTATGCTAATAAATATTAAGTTACTTAACATTTATGGTAGTTTTATTATGATTTAACAATTCCATTGATGAGCACTTCCAGTTTTTTTTTAATACCTATTCTATTTAGCTAGTTTTACGTGAAAATGTATTGTTATTTTCTTACTTTTATATGATAATTTCTGGCATTAATCAAAAAAGTGAAAAAAAAACAATGCAGTACTGGCACAACTCGGAGTCGCCATCTTCTGAGCCTCATATTAATCAAAATAACAAAAACTAATTCAAAATTATTATTGCCGGCAACTGAAACTATAACGTAGATGTATAAAAACAAAACATGAACTATATATTCCATAAAGTACAGTCAGTAAGAGCTAATTTGTGCGCGCGCACTTGCCTTCGATTACTTATTTATGCGTTTTCTCAAATTGTTGAATTTTGTCTTGTGCCACTATTGAATTCAGTCAGCGATATAACCTCCTCCTTTTTGGAAGTCGGTTAAAAAAGGTTAATTATAAATTATAGTAAATTTCCGTTGGTAGTTTAATTTATTTCATAACGATTTTCATCGTAAAATGAGTTGCGAGAAACGAGATATTTTAAAAAACCGTTTCTGTGGTCTAGTGGAGGTAAAATTTATCTGCTTTTGGTTGGTGGTAGGGCTTGTTCTAAGTCCGCCTGGCTAGCTACCACCATCTTATCTAAGTCTGTCGCCATAACAACAATGTTAACAGTGTTGTTGTATTTCGGCAGTTAGAGGTAAGATAGCCAGTTCCTCTATGGTTGAGGATTCCGGGTGAACCTTCGGCCTGATCATCACTTAAATCTGCTGATCTCATGAAAACAGTCTCGTCTTATCAAAATCATTATTTAATTAATTCGACGGTTTTCCTATGTGATATGAACTGTTTAATCTTTTAGAAACTAAATTGAATTCACAAGAACAACAAAAACCTCGCCAAGTCGACTGTATTAGTCACTGTAATGTATATTTCTTACATCCTACAAAGTAATAAATTGCTACAAAGTCCTTTACCTTAAGGGTGATGTAGGTCACTGCAGGTCTGCCGGTAACGCAAGGGTCGACCCTGACCTCTTCCTCATGTCCATAGGAGCGAGTTTCCGGTCTATCTGTATATGGATGACATGATTGGTTTCGCCTGAATTGAAATGAGTAGTCTACCTACCGGTACATGCATACATACATAAACTCACGCCTTCTTCCCATGGGGGTAGGCAGAAACCTAAAAAAAAAATCTTATAATCAAACTTTCGTTTCGCCGCTTCTTCTTTCAACATTACAAAGCAGAGTCGTCTGACGGGTGTCACCATTGTGTGGATCGCCCGGAGGACACGGTGGAGCATACAGTGAAGTTTGCCCGGCTAGGGCGGAGCACCACAGATCTCTCGTGGAGGCGATCGGCGGCGGAGATCTCTCGCGTCCGGCCCTGGTCCAGGCCATGGTACGGAGCGAGAGGGCATGCGAAGCCGTCACCTCTTTCTGCGAAGCAGTAATGATCGCGAAGGAGGAAGCGGAACGCGTGAGGGAGAAGCAAATTTCGCGCCCTCACGCCCCTAGTCGCCACAGGAGACGCCCTGGGCGTCGGGAATCCCAGGCCGATTCCCGGCTACCGTAGGCGCGGGTTTGCGGACGGTGAACAATGTGTAGCTCGCAGTCCAATAAGGGCCAGACCCGGGTCGATAGCGTGTTGTGTTCTATGCGCGCCTCAAAGAGATGTCAGCACAACTGAAGGGGTTCGCTAGGGCTGATGCTTGCCGGGGTTGCGGGAAAGTCCGAAAGGGATGCCGTGGCCCCTGGCAACACACAGGCAACTGAAGGAACACGGGTGGGGTTTAGTCAGTAGGAGTCTGACACGCCCTCCCGTTCCGTCCAGAGCGGGAGAAGTTATTTGATCATTCCCCACCCAAAAAAAAAAGTAGTCTAACGGTTTCGGGAACTGTATTTACTTTAAAAAGTTACGGGAACCATGTCAGAAATTAAAATTTACCTTTTTGTGCATACAATTTTAATATTATTGTTTAAACACAATTATTGAATGAATAAATGAGGTGTGATGTAATGTTATGTGTTGTGTGTGAATAAATGAAAATCCATCCATCTCTTATTTATTTATTAAAACTTTATGCTCAAGTAAAAAGTCCGCCTTTGTACAGTATCAAAGGCGGACTTAATACCCGAGGCATTTTCTACCCATCCATACCGCCAGATCCATGTCCATACTACCATAAATGGTTCAGTAGGTTTTTCCAAGCCTTATCAATTTATCATACAGAATGTAATAAATTTGGCACAGCGGTAGCTCGTTGCTTGATTCTTGGAGAAGGACAAACGTTTCGGAGCAGACGACAGTTTGTCAATAAAATTTTACATAAACTATTAATGCTGCCTAGTGATATGACTGCCAAGTCATAGGTCTCGAGTTCGAACCCGAGGCACGTTCCTCTGACTTTTCGTATTCATGTGTGTATTGTATAATTATCACTTGCTGTCAGAGTTTTTATGCTACCCTTGGGCTTGGCTTCACATGCTGTCGAGAAATATCTCTCAGGCATGTCGGTTTCCTCACGATGTTTTCCTTCACCGTTTTTAAAGCAAGTGATAGTTATACATTACGCACATGAATCCGAAAAGTCAGAGGTGCGTGCCTTGGGTTCGAACTCGAGACCTATGACTTGGCAGTCTGACGGTCACACCACTAGGCTATGACTGCTATACTCGTGTAATATCATGTTAATAAATGTAATATTATGTAAAGCTGACATCAACTCGATTTTAAGTAGATAATAATTTATTTATAGTTAACATTAACATAACTAATCTAGATTAACGTTATGAAAATATATAATCATAGACCTTCTTTTAGTACCTAATATTATTAGATTTTTATGATTAGTTTCTTCGGCAAAAAAATCATGATTCGGCCATAAACCAGCCGAAGCTTCGATCAAGTCGAAAATCAGAAGTTCGTGAATTGTCGCGCGTCATTCGGTCTACTTCGTAAATCTCACTAATGTGACGTTCGGCTAACTTCGGGATGAATTGGGTCCGCTCCTCATTTCTTTTAAAGCCTATATTTGCTCTTTCTTTCCCTAGGTGTAAAAAAACATACACAAGATTTCAGTGTACAGCAGAAATATTTATATTTATCTATGTCTAAACAATTTTCGTTTTCTGCTTCCTTTTCGGCCGAAAATAAGAAAAAATCCGAAGCTTCTTTTTAGTTTTCCTTTTCGGCTGAAAATCCATTTTCGGTTGGACACTAATTATTACCTAAACTACCTAAAGAGTATGACTGATCTGACGGTAATCGAAAACCTAATGTGCCATTGGTTCTCGTTCTCATCCATCATAGAAAGGACGCCCGTCATCAAGAGACAAAGGTGAAATGCCTCATGCGCTTGTATTACAACCGAAGTCTATATCCAAAACCAAAATACAAATAATTTTATTGGACGGCAGAAAAAGGCGTAGTTCCATGAAAGAAAGAAAGAAAGAAAAATATTTTATTTGGAACACGCACAGGAAAATACAAACAACAAGTAATAAAAATAAAAAAGAGCATTTTAACCTAACAAACAAAAATAATAACGACCTGTGTGAGGCCAAAAAGGCTCCTATCTCAGCATAATGTTGCGATACAAAAAAAAAAACAAAATTAAAAATGGAATATAGTCACGGAATATAGCCATGGAATATAGTCCTTTAAAAGGGGTTCTACTATCATTACAAACTGCCCTCAGACTACGGGATGCTCTTGTTAAACCATTTGAATTCATAAAACCCTCCCTTACTCGCCTTTTATGACACCAGAACGCTTAGCATGACCACAGTAGAAACGGGTTTTCTACGGGTTTTGTCGACGGAAGAATAGACAAAATTACAGATTATGATTGTTTATCTGTCATTTTGTATATTCTTCCGTCGACAAAACCCGTTTCTTTTTGTGGTGATAAGCGTATTGCTGATCATTGTGCTTCTTCCTCTACTTTCAATAATGGGTTTATCAATAAATTATCTACACTTATTAATAATATTAATAATTAATAATATTAACAAAAAGAGAAAAGACATTAATACTAATATTCATTAATACAAACAAACAAAAATACAAATTTTTGTTTGTTTGTATTAATGAATAAGCTCAAAAACGACAGGACTGATTTTTTTAATTCTTTCACCAGTGGAATGCTCACTGAGTAATTGGGCTTTAATTTATAAAGATATCACGCGGACGAAGATGCTGGCGGAAACTACTTTGCAATAAAACATAACCTCGAATAGGGTCGCCCCCTGTTACACGGGATATGGGTGTACCTATTATAAGGTACCTCTAAGCTCTAGATGCTGATAATCCTTGTGAACTTATCGCTGTCCCCGGCGAATGAAATCGTAGTCGTAAAAACCAAATTTTACAGGAAAACTAAAAAACAGCTTTTTGTGAATATCTTAGCGGAATCGTTCGAATACCAAAAGAAAAGTGATTTTTACATTCATTACAATACACCTTAAAATCTTGTAACTTCTGAAATAACCGTAGGAAATGAATGAAAAAAATTTACTGAGTGTAATCGGACCTCTAAATATCGAATCTATACTAATAATAAATAATCTATACTAATATTATAAAGCGGAAAGATTTGTATGTTTGTTTTTTGTATGTAACGAATAAACTTAAAAACTACTGAACTGATTTGAAAAATTCTTTCAGCAATGGATAGCTTCATTATCAGCGAGTAACATAGGCTATATTTTATCCCCGTACTCCCACGGGAACGAGAACTACGCGGGTGAAACCGCGTGACGTCCGCTAGTGTGCAATAAAGTTAAAACTATTGTAATAATATTAGTATAAGTTAAAACTATTGTAATAATAATATTCCAACTGCAAGTATAAGTTAGTACGCACAATATTGAGAGATTTACCATGTTATTTTAAGACCATAGACTTCTCATAGGTTTTCCTGTAATCTATGGGTAAAGAACCACTCTCTGTTTTTTTTTTCAAATTTTTTGGCTCAGTAGTTTCGGAGATAAGGGTCAATTTTCATCGAATTTCTTAAATAACTTTAAAAGCGTTTATTTTAAAATTATAAAAAAATATATATATAAGATCCTCGAAAAAGCTCTTTCATTTGATATGTCACACGGTACTGTAAACAAAACTTTAAAAAAAATCTTGTTTGCCCCCAAAAGTGACCCTTATATTCAAAATTCATTTATTTACTTTACACGTTCATGTTTGGGTCACAGAAATACATATATGTGTACCAAATTTCAACTTAATCGGTCCATTAGATTCGGAGCAAATTGGCTGTGACAGACAGACACACGAGTGATCCTAGAAGAGTTCCGTTTTTTTACAGTTGAGGTACGGAACCCTTAAAAGCATTGGAATTCGTTTACTTTGCAGCGAAGCCAGACATTTAGCAACTTAAATAAAATATATTTTTCAACCACGTCAATCAACCGTTAAAATATAACATAACATAACATAACATCACGCCTTGTTTCCCCGAAGGGTTGGGCAGAGGTGACCCTGTAGCAGGTACACCCACATTTCGCCAGTTATGTTTTAAGTCCCATGTAATAGGGGGCGACGGTTTACAAAAACTTATACACGGAGACAGGCAGAATCACGCCAGAAGAAGAAAAAAAGGGAGCTTATGAAGAAGAAGAAATACCTTGTATACTAGAATCTGAGGTCACAAAGGCTATAAAATCACAAAAAAGTGGAAAAGCTCCTGGAGATGATAAAATATCTAACGAACTACTAAAACAGTCTCTGCCCGCGATATCCAAATATGTGACACAACTTTTTAATGAAATAACAGAAACTGAACAAATACCCATTCAATGGACGAAATCAATCATCATCCTACTACACAAAAAAGGTGACAAAAATGAAATAAATAATTATAGACCTATAAGCCTTATGTCCAATCTATATAAAGTTTTCTCAAAAATAATACTTGGACGAATATCGAAACACCTGGAAGAAAACCAACCGAGGGAGCAAGCTGGATTTCGCGCCGATTATTCTACCATCGACCATATTCATGTTGTGAAGCAAGTAATTGAAAAGCTCAATGAATACGGGCAACTGTATTATATGGCATTCGTCGATTACAATAAGGCTTTTGATTCGCTGAGTCATACCTATATCTGGAAAACGCTAGAAAACCAAGGGGTAGAAGGAAAATACATAAAAATCATAAAAGAAATTTACAAAAACACCACAGCAACAGTCCAACTTGAACAACAAGGCGAAGAATTTAGAGTTCAAAAAGGTGTTAGGCAAGGCGATCCACTTTCTCCAAAACTCTTCACAGCAGTTTTAGAAAATATATTCAGGAACTTAGACTGGGGACATTTTGGAATCAATATTAATGGATTGAACCTAAATCATTTAAGATTTGCCGACGACATAGTAATTTTCTCTGAGAAACCAAGCATACTACAAACTATGTTACAACAATTAGATGTTGAAAGCAGGAAAGCAGGTTTATCAATGAACCCAACGAAGACTAAAGTAATGACGAATACTGTAAAAGAAAATATAGTAATAGGACAAGAAATTATAGAATATGTAGATGAATATATATATTTAGGACAACTTATTTCAATAAAAGACCAGTATTCCAAAGAAATAGACAGAAGAATATGCAACACTTGGAAACGGTACTGGTCTCTAAAAGAAATAATTAAAAATGAAACTATTCCCATGGCAATGAAAAGCAAATTATATAACACATGTATTCTACCGTGTCTTACTTATGGATGTCAAACTTGGCCTGCGACGAGCAAAAACAACCAAAGACTAGTAGTTTGTCAACGCAGCATGGAAAGAAGCATGCTTAACATAAGACTACGGGATCGATGGACAACTTCAAAAATAAGGAAAAGAACAAAAGTCAGTGACGTGTTACAAAAAATAAGAAAACTTAAATGGAACTGGACTGGACATATAATGAGGACTAACAAAGAAAAATGGACTAAGGATGTAATAGAGTGGTATCCGAGGAACGGGAAAAGACAACGAGGAGGGCAAATCAAAAGATGGGAGGACGATTTACCAAAAGGATGGAGAAGGTCTGCCAAGGATAGAGAGACGTGGAAACAATTGGGGGAGGCCTATGTCGACAGACAACCTGATCAAAGTGGTTGCTAGTAAATTTATTATTTTGTGCTATGTATGTAAATTAGATTTAAGAATACTACTGTTTTATAAGAATAGCATGTAAGTTTAAAAAGGTCAGCGAATAAAGGCTTTTATTATTATTATTATTATTATTAATAGGGGGCGAGCCTATTGCCATCAACCGGGCACAAATCCAGACTCCGAGATCCGTTAAAATATAATAAATATAAATCTTAATTTAGATATTGGAACTGCAATTAACATATATTCACAGTTTGTATAAACAGACATATCCTTCGCTAATACTGACTACATTCATTCACTCGGTGACCGTGACTGTACGACTCATCCATTCATTGTATTTATCTTATTAATATACTAAAAAGTATTCATATAACATCTAGTATGTTGGTCTTTCAATACAATATTAAATATACAGGGTGTCAGGGACATCGACGCGAAAACTGAAACCATGGATTCAGTACATAGAAAGAAAGAAAAAAGAAAGAAAATTCGTTTATTTGCGGTAAACATGACGCAAAGAAAGATAAAAAACACGTAAATAACAAATTGGGGGAAAATATGCGTCACATCCACGCAAAACGGCCATCGCTCAGCATAAAGCTGCGACCCCATGCAAGACAGAGCCCCAGCGCTGGTTTTCAGCGATAGCCGGCGCTGACGTGATGACGTCAACCGGTGCAGCATATAGTGAAATAACAAATCAAAAATAAGATAAATACAATACTAGTCCTAAAAGTTTATACAAATATAATATTCAAAATGGCAACATTTCATGCCGTCGGCGACTCACGCGCCGCATACTTATTACAATCTGTGCAAAAAAAAATACACAACACACACAACACATGACACACAACACACACATAACATGATTCTGAACCCCTGTTGAAATGTTTCGTCGGTTATTTAAAAAATCTGATGTTTCATAGAAAAGTGCAATACCTACGCGGTCAAAATGTATGGAACAGCTGATTTTTTTTTAAATAACCGACGAAAAATTTCAACGCAGAGGGGTTCAGAATCATGTACTGAATCCATGGTTTCAGTTTTCGCGTCGATGTCCCTGACACCCCGTATAGGGTATTTTTTTTTAGCTGCATGAGAATTTTCGATGGTTGTTGTCTTTGGTTTCACAGTTGAGAATGTCAAACTGTGTTGACATTTCTGTTCAATTCATCATGAATCGTCTAATGCCAGAACAACGCTTCCAAATTGTGGAAATTTACTTTGAAAAAAAAAAGATCTGTTCGCGAAGTTCGAAATCAATTTAGTGACAACTTTATTTCCAAAAGTGGTCCTGTTAACTGGCCCCCTCGTTCCTGCGACTTAACACCTCTCGATTACTTTTTATGGGGCTATGTTAAGTTATTGGTTTATGCCGACAAACCAGCAACTCTTGAAGCATTGGAAGCCAATATTCAAGTCACCATTGACGCCATACGGCCAGATTTATTGGAAAAAGTAGTGAAAAATTGGACTGATCAGGCAATAACAATAACTGGATTGAGCAATAACTTTTTTATTTTCAATAATAAAAAGATTTTTATTACTTTTTGGTAATGTTTCCTGTACCTATGCCCTTTTCACATTGTATAGCCTGAATTCTAAAATAGCCAATTTAATTCCTTGCCTCTCGGTCTTCTACAGACTTTACTTCGGAGAGTGTGCGCAGGAGCTCCACGACCTGATCACACCATCTCCCTTTCACTATCGGACTACCAGACGTACTGCAGGGTACCATCTGCACTTGGTCGATTTACCGACTAGTCGTAGGTACTCAGCGCTTATCCTACACATTTATTATGTGCACGGCCAAAGTATAGAACTCTCTGCCAGCGTCTGTGACATTTATTTTTTAAATGTCGCAGCATATGCTGAGATAGGAGCCTTTTGGCCTCGTACAGGACTTTTTGCTTTTATTATAATTTTACTTTTTATTTATTTTTTAATTAATGTTTTAATGAGTGTGTTTTAGTTTAATTTATGATTTCCTGTGTGAGTCTCAATAAATATTTTTTCTTTCTTTCTTTCTTCCACGTATAACCCATCAGCCTTCAAAGCCAGAGTGAACAGGTATCTTTTAGGCTTGCTCGTTCTACACCTCATCCATTGCTTTCCGTCAGGCGAGATCGAGGTCAAGAGCCGGCCCAAATAACAATTTAAAAAAAATACATTTTCTGATAACCTACAGAGAAGGAACGCTTGCTAACTAAAGTCAGATTTCAGACCTTTACTTACGACTGTACTCAGTAAGTCACTGATTTCCAAGATTTAACAGCTTAAGCTGAGGACTTCATCATCAATGTTGCGCTCCAAAAATCAAAATCACCGAACAAAGTCGCAAGCAAGAACTATAGTCCAAAATAATTAAATTCGCTAAACAGATGCGCTCATAACTATCTCCTGTCCTAATATAATAAGCAAGGAGATGATAAACAAAGGGCGCACCCTGGCTCCTCGCCAACCGTGTCACGGCTCCTGCACTACTCGACTAGATACTCCGTTTTATTCGGAAAACATCCGGACTGGCTTAATGGCTTTATTGCCGGGAATTCTGCCAGGGTTATCAAAGATGACTAGCTTTTCCAATGTCAATATTAACTGATTGATAAATCGAGAGTTAATATTTACATACACTGAAAAGCGTCCCGACTTTGTCGGAATAGGTTTGATTATAAGGCTGTCCCCGGCGAATAAAATATTAATTAAAAAATAAATAAAAAGTAAAATTATAATAAAAGCAAAAAGTCCTGTACGAGGCCAAAAGGCTCCTATCTCAGCATATGCTACATTTAAAAAATAAATGTCACAGACGCTGGCAGAGAGTTCCATACTTTGGCCGTGCACATAATAAATGTGTAGGATAAGCGCTGAGTACCTACGACTAGTCGGTAAATCGACCAAGTGCAGATGGTACCCTGCAGTACGTCTGGTAGTTCGATAGTGAAAGGGAGATGGTGTGATCAGGTCGTGGAGCTCCTGCGCACACTCTCCGAAGTAAAGTCTGTAGAAGACCGACAGGCAAGAAATTAATTGGCTATTTTAGAATTCAGGCTTATACAATGTGAAAAGGGCATAGGTACAGGAAACATTACCAAAAAGTAATAAAAATCTTATTATTATTGAAAATAAAAAAGGTTATTGCTCAATCCAGTTATTGTTATTGCCCAGTTACTGATCAGTCCAATTTTTCACTACTTTTTCCAATAAATCTGGCCGTATGGCGTCAATGGTGACTTGAATATTGGCTTCCAATGCTTCAAGAGTTGCTGGTTTGTCGGCATAAACCAATAACTTAACATAGCCCCATAAAAAGTAATCGAGAAGCTTTAAGTCGCACGAACGAGGGGGCCAGTTAACAGAACCACTTCTGGAAATAAAATTGTCACTAAATTGATTTTGAGCTTCGCGAACAGATTTTTTTTTTTTTCAAAGTAAATTTCCACAATTTGGAAGCGTTGTTCTGGCGTTAGACGATTCATGATGAATTGCCAAACCTTACTGAACAGAAATTTCAACACAGTTTGACATTCTCAACTGTTAAACCACCCTACACCCTATATATTAATACTGTATTGAAAGACCAACAAACCAGATGTTATATGAATACTTTTTAGTATAATATTAAGATAAATACAATGAATGGATGAGTCGTACATTCACGGTCACCGAGTGAATGAATGTAGTCAGTATTAGCGAAGGATATGTCTGTTTACACAAACATATGTGAATGTATGTTAATTGCAGTTCTAATATCTAAATTAAGATTTATATTTATTATATTTTAACGGTTGATTGACGTGGTTGAAAAAGATATTTTATTTAAGTTGTTAAATGTCTGGCTTCGCTGCAGAGTAAACGAATCCCAATATTTTTTTTAACCGACGAAAAAAAGGAGGAGGTTCTCAAGTCGACATGTATATTATTTTTATTTATAACCCCGCATAACTTTTTACTGAGTAGTCCGATTCTTGTTTTATTGGGGAGCGTATACCCCAAATTGCTCCCATGTAGAATTTAAAAATGGGGTCGATTGATTTTTCATCTGCCGAATTTTCAAATGTGAACCGATTCTGTTGTAATTTCGCACACATAATTAATTACAGTTCTTGTATCTTAATTAATTATTATTTAAATTTTATTTATAATTAACGGTTGATTGACGTGGTTGAAAAAAAATATTATTTAAAAAACACAAAACCCGACTGCAAAAACACATAACTGAAAAGAAAAAAACAAGCATTAAAATCTATAGAATTTTGGTATTGCAGGAGGGACAAACAAAATTTACACCATTATTGCTTTGTCCTCCTTCTGGGGCAGTCGGGTAAAAAGATATTATATTTAATTTGTTTAAATGTCTGGCTTCACTGAGGAGTAAACCAATCCCAATGCTTTTTTGATACAGTCTTACTCAACAAGTCCTTTCAGCGAGAGATATAAACCACAGACTTATCACTCTCGAAAGTTCTCCTAGCTAACTACCGATCTTGCAAAGCTGATGTTGCCTGAACAAAACAGTGTGTGAGGATAATTTTACATCATGTGGTAAGTTCTACACAAGACAGTCCTCATCATGGCGACACATTATCATACAAGTATGGCGTCGAGTGCCGGCTGAGGACGACCGGTGTTCACTGTAGCCTGTGGCTATCTCATGTTAATGTGTATGTCACATTGGGTATGAGAATCTTTCCTTTGTAGATAAATAACGAGTGTAAAAAGACTCATACTACATTTTTTTCCAGACGGTCAATTAGCTTTTATGTAGATATATGGCATCCTGACTCTGAAAATAAAAATTGTTTTCATCTATCAGCTTTCGTTTTTGAGATATGGCATTATGTGTGATTTTTTTGAAAAATACAAAAAATGAACACCGTAAAAAATATTTAATTTGTGGAAGCCGCCAAAAATGTTTTTTTAAATGATTTTCTTGCATGTGATACTTGTGATAGGTCTCGTTTCAAACTCCAGCAACAATCTGCCATATGCTCATCCCATCTGCCCTTATATCGTTCCTCCATGGAACGAATTTCTTGATGGAATCTTTTTCCTTGTTCATCACTAAAGTGGCCAAGATTTTCAGGAAAGTGGTCCAGATGGGAGTGTAAATAATGAAGTTTTACGCTCATGTTGCAACCAAGATCCTTCAGACATAATAACATATGTTGAACCAAGTTTTTGGTAGTTTGGTGCGTATTATTATTATTACCAAAAAAGTTTTTAATTACTGACACAAATGATTTCCATGCCTTGGAGTCTTTTTCATTCATTGTTTAAACATAATTTTCATCATTAACCAGCAGACGAATTTGTGGTCCATCAAATATTCCAGCTTTTAATTGTATTTTAAAATAGTCGGTATACGCGATTTTTACAAAATCTGTCACCGATTTTACATAATTTTTAAAACATATTCACCACAAATAAAGCAAAAACACTCCGGATTGTTTAAACAACGTCTCCTTGATGTAGAAATCGCAATTTTTTTATCTTAACTGATATCAACACTGTGTTAAATTCGTAAATGAGCGCCTACCCTTACATAAAACACCAAAAAGCTGTGTACTAAAAATAAAAGCTGATGGATAAAAACGGCTGGTAGATTTAAATTTACTGTATCAAAAGATGAAGGAAAAGTGAAAAAAACTTCCGGAAAATTTTAATAAGTAAAATTGTAACTGTGTTATCTACGCATTCTGTACATCAAAATCAACAACGTTGAGCAAAAATTATTACTGAGAAACGACTTTTATTTTCGATGTGAAAATCGAAAGAAAAAAATTAAAGGAAAAGGCAAGGAATATTGATTGATTGTACTTTTATTTATAGTATTATCAATCTGCCTAGCCGTTTCCCAACTATGTTGGGGTCGGTTTTCAGTCTAACCAGATGCAGCTGAATATCAGTATTTTACATGGAGCGACTACCTATCTAACCTCCACGACCCAGTAACTGGGTAATACAATACCCCTTGGTTAGACTGGTTGTCAGACTTTCGGGCTTCTGCCAATCCATAACGACTGACAAAGATCCACGAATGACAGCCGGGACCAACGGCTTAACGTGCTTTCCGAGGCACTGAGGAGTCTCAGTATGTAAAGATTGTCACCCATCCACGGAACAACCCTGGCAAGCGTAGCTTAACCTGATGGATCGAACCGTCCGGCTGTTATTACTTAGCCACGAGCTCCTCTACTATTTTAATGTACTATCATAAAATTAATAAGAACACTATCTATATACTACTAAAATGTACCAGTTACAAAATATAACCGTCATTTTTTAAAGTCGGTCAAAACTGCATTTGTGTATTTCCTACATCTCGACCTGCTGCGTAGAACCTAACATATCGCACATACGAGTACGGTCTACAACGCACTAGTGTCCAGACACGATGTACTAGGGTAGGGTCAGCACACACGGATCTACACGCAACGCGCCGCGCCCAGACGTCGACACACATTCGTGAGGCGTACCGACAGCAGGGAAATGTTGCGTGTGTTATGTTCATTTGGGATTTGGCAGCGATTTGGGTACATACGAAGGCAAAAAAGGAATTTGGGTACATACGAAGATCTATATCTACGGAGCGCTGCCTACAAAAATTTCCTAGTGCGGGGAGACAGACAATCAGCACGCGTAGCATCAGTAGCATCACAACCAAAGAAACGGGTTTTCTACGGGTTTTGTCGACGGAAGAATAGACAAAAAATATATTTATACAAAAATCTATTACTAGAAGAATGGGTTCAGTAAATCTCCTTAAATACAAATTTAGTCTTATATAATGTGCACTTAGGTGTCAAAGGAGTGCTTTGGCACTCGTACTAGGATTACCCTGTATCACGAATACCATCATCTTCCTCCGGACAAACTAGGATAGTTCTTTATACTTACAATAAATATTTGAATACTAAGTTCTAAACAAAAATGCAATTAACTTATATAAACAAGGATATACACAAAAGAAGTATGTGTGTGTGTGTGTGGGGGGGGGTGTGTTAGTGTGTGTGATTGGTAGTGTGTGTCCAGAAGCTATGAGTGAGTATACATTGGTGAAAAAGTCAGTAAAAAAATAATGACAGATTGTGATTGTTTATCTGTCATTTTGTCTATTCTTCCGTCGACAAAACCCGTTTCTGTTGTGGTCATGCTAACCGTGCAGATGGTAGATTAACCAGGCAATTTGTCAAGCTTAATTTTGCAAACGTCACTTACATAGATATGGTGCTCTTGAAATAACTGAAACCGGAATCATTGTACTAATTATAAATAACTTTTCGTATGGGAAAAAACCTGAAATCGCGAAAAAAAAAACCTTCTGTTCCCTACATTTTGTCTTGATGATCGAACACAAATGTTTGGAGCAGTAGATCTAGATATCGATATTTTTTTTCAATTCTCCCTTCCTGACTTTTAGTCCCACATGGTAAGCTTTGTTAAGCTACGCTTGCCGGGGTTGGTCCGTGGATAGGTGACCATTTCAACATACCGAGACTCCTCCGTACCTCGGAAAGCACGTTAAGCTGTTGGTCTTGGCAGTCATTTGTGAATCTTTGACAGTCGTTACGGGTCGTCAAAAGCCTGAAAGTCTGACAACCAGCCTTACCAAGGGGTATCGTATTACCCAGTTACTAGATTGTGAAGGTCAGATAGGCAGTAGCTCTATGTAAAATACTGGTATTCAGCTGTACCCCGGTTAGACTGGAAGTCGACCCCCATAGTTGGGAAAAGGCTTGGCAGATTGATGGTAAGGAGGTCAATAAGCCTAACTTATATCCGCTCCTACTACCACACTAATATGTAGTCAGTACACTACACAGATTGCTAAATAACCAGCGTAGATTGATATCTGCGATAACATGGACATGCGAGTCGGTAGCTACCGACTACCTAGGTAGGCCGAGCTTTAAATATTCGCCCTGATACGGCCGTTTCAGGGACGTTGATAATTATACTCTAATAGAGTATGTATAGATACTATACAGCCCTTTAGTAACAACAGCATTGAATAGATTCGTCCTAACCGGATGGTAATCACGCAGGCGCCCTTCCGTAGGATAAACTGTTACCGCTGGCTTATATTTATTTATTAGCCAGCGGATATACACGAGGGGCTTGTGGCTAAGTAATAACAGCTGCACGGGTCGATTGATCAGGTTAAGCTACGCTTGCCGCGGTTGATCCGTGGATGGGTGACCATCTTTACATACCAAGTCCCCTCCGTGCCTCGGAAAGCACGTTAAGCCGTTGGTCCCGGCTGTCATTTGTAGATCTCTGACAGTCGTTACGGGTAGTTAGAAGCCCAAAAGTCTGACAACCAGTCTTACCAAGGGGTGGTTAGTGGGTGTTACCTAGTCACTAGGTTGTGGAGGTCAGATAGGCAGTCGCGCCATGTAAAATACTGGTATTCAGCTGCATCCGGTTAGACTGGAAGCCGACCCCAACATAGTTGGGAAAAAGCTAGGCAGATGATGGATATACACAAGACATGCCACATAACATCACGCCTGTAATAGCCAAAGGGTTAGGCAGAGGTGTACCTATAGTACACCCACATTTCGCCAGTTATGTTTAAGTCCCATGTAATAGGGGGCGAGCCTACCGGGAACAAATCCAGACTCCGGGCTGCTACTGAAAAATCCCTGACGCAAAACCCAGTAATACTTTGCTCGACCTGGGAATTGAACCCAGGGCCTCATGATCAGCAGTAGCGCTTGCGACCACTAGACCAAACGAGGTAGTTAAATAATAAGCAACTTTGGTATTAACTATCATGATCCTTTTCTTTCCGCCATACTTCCCGGTTCCGTTTGTCGCTCGACCAGGTGTTTCCCGCAACTGTCCTCAGCCTTATGCACTTTTGAACGTCTCTAGTTTCTTAGATCTGTCCTTGGTCACCAACACCTTACTTCATCGACCATCTCCGTGTCAAATGTGCTTTCCAACTTCACTTGAGGTATATCGCCTTGTCACCGACATCGTACACTTACGTCCGAGAGCCTTTTACGAATATTTTTTCATCAAACACTTTGCCATAGCCTTTAAGAACGATACAAAATTAAAACATACATTAAGTAATAAGTAACTAATACCTCTCAAAGAAAACAACTTCAAATTGCTCCAAAAAAGCTTAATCCGTTTACAAGTCGACCTCACGTGGTACCGATAAGGTCAGATGCGCCGATGTGTCGAACTTAGCCTAAACGGACAAGTCGTGAGGAGACTGTCACGAAGTCTCGACCAATGGGGAGCCTTGGACAGGTGCTCCGAGATGAACATATGGTGGCAGAGATTCAAGAAGATTTAATATATAGTTTGATGAATAATGTGTGTGTGTTTACTGATATGTTAAATCAAGGCGGATGCGCCAAGGTAACTCGAAAATACTTTAGTTTTTTGCTCTGTATTACAGTTTATTCGCAGATAGATGGGAGTCTCCAATACTGCGACATTGGATGAAACTCCACACTAATTAGAACTTGTTTGTCTACTAACACTAGTTTATAAGACCGTTATTACTAACACTATGGGCGTATCCTGAAATAAATGATATAATAATAATAATTACGTCGGGTTGTTATCAAAATGGGATTTCAGAGCATGGGGTCCTGACCTCTTGGGTTTTGATCCTCAGATTTTATCGGATTTTTCTATCAGGAATTTCTCATTAGCAGCCGGGTGTCTGGATTTACGCGGGATAGGCTCCTATTACATGAGACTTAAACATAACTGACAAATGTGTACACACGACTACACTTCAAGCTATACAAAACCAGTTTATGTTGATCTCGCATTGTATAGGATTTCCGTACAATGCGAGGTCAGGTTATACTGAAAATGTATAGCTTGATGTGTAGCCGTGTGTACTTCCACATTTGTCAGGTGTATACACCTGCCTAACCTCTCGGGACATATATAGTCGTGACGGTAAGTCTTGAGCTAAGACCTCGGGTCTTAAAGCAGTTTGACATCTAAAGTTACCTTAAAATCCCTGAAGGCCGGGCGAAGCCGCGGGCAATGACTAGTGTTATTTACACATACACATAATATATTAGTATCAATATCGTGCAGAAAGTGTAAGCTATCTGTGTCAAGTGCAACCTGTACATATGTGTTTAAAGCTGAGTACACAACATACCTTCAAAACTGACCTTTTGATCCTACCAACATTTTTTTCTTGTTCAGAATCCTTGCCATCCATTTAAAATATGATAACTCTATAATGTTCCCACGGGTCACAGTTCTCCTCTCCGTGAGAGGGAGTGAGTCGTAATCATCAAACAGATGAGCCCATTGCGGGTTGGTGGATGTCACAGTCATGTCTTCATGAGATTCATAATAGTTCCACAAGCAGAGATGCAAGCAATTTCCAATCTTAAATTTCCTAAAAGGTGCTTAAAGGGTTGAAGATGGGCAGCATTTCTTCTCTGTTTCTAACAAACAAAAGACAAGCAGCCAGGGAGACAAAATGAAAATCAAAAGTGTTCCGACACTATTAGGAACTATTTGGTAAGGGCAGAGATTAACTGTTAATAAAATTGAATTTCAAGATCTTATATAAGATCCGGGGATCCTTAGTTCTCGAATATGTCGTCATACAGGTTAGGAAAATTGGTAATTGGAAATATCATAGCTTTGTCTGTTGGGCCCAATATTCAAAAGATTATTTTAAGTTTTTGATTTGCGGCAGATATCCGACCAAACCCCAGTTAAACTTAGGTAGTAATTAATTAAGTAAGTGACTTCAGCTTTTGCTCGATGCGTTCTTACTGAGTTTCGTAACTACCTGGAAAATCTTGAGCTTGAAACTTTTCTGAAACTGTCATATATTTTCAAACGACATTTTTAACTTTATAAAATTAATTATGAACTTAAAGTAATGATTATGTACCAGGTTTATAGGAGCACAGCTTGACACGGCTGAGGTCATGCGCTTGAGGCGGCGTAGAGGCGAACCATTGACTCATTAGTTAAGGGCCAGATATCATAGCAAATATTATCTTATGCTTGTACTTTCTGAGTTTAAAACAAAATCCCCCTGCCGCGTCTGCCTGTCTGTCTGAACGCGATAAACTTAAGAACTACTGAACCGATTTTCATACGGTTTTCACCAATGGACGAAGTGAATCATTAGGACGTGTAGGTATTTTTAATAATTAATTAAAAGGTTTTGTATAAATTGCCTGAAATATGACGATGGTTGTTGAAGATGTCGGAAAAAATCGTGCCGACTGGGAGCTTTACAGGCGTGCGCCGCGAAAACTAATAGAGTTACTTACATGAAAACAATTTGGGGGGCGTTGCGATGCTGTCATGCGACGCAGTGGCTCGGGGGTAAATATCACGAGGACGAAGTCGCGCGCAGAAGCTAGTAGTTAATATAAGTCTGAAACCGTAGGCTACGCCGATGACATAACCATAATAATAAACGGGACCCACGAGAACACTCTATGCAATCTCATGCGTCAAGCCCTGAAAATAGTAGAAGAATGGTGCAACGAGCACCAACTCTCAGCGAACCCTACAAAAACCGAACTGATTCTCTTCACAAAAAAGAGAAAATTGATGACACTACAACTACCACGATTCTTTGGAACAACCCTAAGCCTCTCAACTGAAACCAAATACCTGGGTATCTTTTTGGACAAACAACTGAACTGGGCAAAACACACGAAACACACACAATGATCCACCTGACGGACTAAGTGCGGAAACCAAACCCCATAACATAGAACATAAGTCTGAAATCGCCAACGCGTCTTGAGCAAGCGTGGTGATCAATGCTCGTGCCTTCTCTGTATGAGAAGAGACCTTTGCCCTGCAGTGGTACACTCATGCTGGTATTTTTTCTTATGTTCTTGTAATAAAAATAATAATAATAATAATAAAATAATAAAAATGTTTATTTTTCTTCCACAAATAACACCAAAACTAAAACTTAAAAATTGAAAAAATTAAAATTATCATGCAGGACAATGTTCATTTGTGGGAGACTGGTGCCTAAACTAAGCCGTGACTTGTATTTCAGGACACCAGGGACTCCCCCCTACAGGTAAAAATACCAATTAAAAACATTAATGAAGCCATTATTACATTTTCATGTTATAACCAACTATTTGTTGGAGAAGAAAACAACAAAAAAAAATAAAAAATAAAAAAATGTTAAATGTGTATGAAGTGTAGTGGAATTCAAGGTGATGTGGGATGAAGGAGAGGGTGTGATGCATTTTGTGTTTGTCTGTATGTGTGTGTGTGTGTGCGTGTGTGTGTGTGTAGTGTTGAGAGGGTATGTATTGGGTTCATATCCAACTAGACGAATGGTTCCTATATTGTCTAATTAGTTTACAAGCCAGCCTTTAATGAACCACACATGGGAATTTTTAACCACCTCGATAGTCTAGTGGTCGCAAACGCATGGGAATGGGGAGCCCCGATTCCATTACCAGGTCGGGCTAAAATAAGTTTTTGCAACTTTTTGTTAAGGAATTCTTTGTATAGCCCGGAGTTTTGAAGTTGGCGGTGTGATAGCCCGTTCCTAGGAGAGCAGCAGTTTTATAAAATAAACATTTTTTAAACAGTGAATCCTTTTCAGTATCTACCAACTTGGCCTTAACACAGGTGTTTAAAAAAATCTCTCGGTCGTATATTAAATTGACATGTAGTAATAATTACAATATAAAAGATTTATAAAGTACTTATGCTACCATCAAAGAGTACCGTATAACTCTGAAAATTACCTTAATCATTTATTGCCCCTTATTAATCGTCGTGAGATCTCTGACTGTGTTTTATTATACTAACTAGCGACCCGCCCCGGCTTCGCACGGGTATAAACCGGGTTATTATACATATAAACCTTCCTCTTCAATCACTCTATCTATTAAAAAAACCGCATCAAAATCCGTTGCGTAGTTTTAAAGATTTAAACATACATAGGGATATAGGGACAGAGAAAGCGACTTTGTTTTATACTATGTAGTGAAGACCTTTAGTAATAAATATTAATAGCCCTGAAATTCTATCTAAATTTTACTTTAACATCCCCGGAAGGTCGAAGCGGTCCAATCCCCTGCTCCGTGTGCCGTTTGCTGCTAATAACTACAGGCAGAACTAATTCCTTGTGCGTGCAAGCAGAAACTTTAATAGGGTATGTGTACAGCATGACTTCGATCCGTTTACAACAGGTGTATCTGTGGCCAGAAAGAGCTTGAGCCTTAACTTTTTCACTTGATGCGTGATATTGCTCAGATTATGTTAGCGTCAGTAGCATAATTTTACCACATATATTGTATTAGTATTCTTATGTATAGTTTTGTATAGCTTTGGTGGTTTTTTGTTTTTGTTGGCAGTACCTACTGTGTTGTTCACAGATTTCTTTTATTATTATTCTGTTAATTATATGTGAAGACTTGTAATTGGCTGTCAGTCACATTTTCAAGTTCTTAGCCTGTTTTGTTTAGCTGTAAGTCTTCCAAAGGAAATAAATAAATAATATAAGTAAAGATGTTATTACCTACACTATGGGATCATCATCAGGCTACAGCAGTCCAGTGCTGGTCCAGCAGAGCCTGCAGAGTAAGCGAGCTGAAGTAGCAGTGGCCATGTTTGTCGAAGGACCGATGGCCGGTGGAGCACACGAGTCTTGGAGTGATGACCGCGTATCGGCAAGCGTAATGTGGGACACCCCCCAGCTAGATGAATCTGTAGCGGTTACACCGCCACATACGAACTACGCATCAAAGCCATAACGTCACACAAACCCTGCATCGCGCAATTAGAGTTTACCGAGCGATCGACATATACACAAGATTTCAACTTCAAACCGATGGGCAGTTGCCCGCCAGACACAACACCTGTCTGGCCGGAGGATCCTCCCTTTTCTATGGTGGATGAGTGAACTTTTCACCCTGTTCCTCATACCCTTAAAGACCGAGGACCTCAAAAAGGTGACTGGAACAGAATGGTTGCGGAAGGCGGAGGACAGGGTGTTGTGTCGCAGCCTGGAAGAGGCCTATGTCCAGCAGTGGTCTATGAAAGGCTGATTTGATTGATTGACGTTTATAGCGTTACGTACGGGGTTGCTAACTCCAAACTGCCACTTAGGTACGCTTCAGCTTGGGCGCCCCTTCAGGCCCGGCGCGCGCCCGGCATGAAGGGGCCCTGGCGGCCTGGGTGGTTGCCCAGTCGCGCCCTACTCTAACGCCAGTCCACTGCTGGACATAGGCCTCTCCAATTGCACGCCATTCAACTCGATTCTCGGCAACCCTCTCTTTCTCTATTATGAGTTCACCTCAACATAATGTTGGTCTGTGTTACCTACCTATTAACATATAGTGCAGCTATGATGACAAATCATGTTGTCCAAGCATTTGAACAATTTGTTCGAAGAGCGCAAAACGGTATGACATAGTGTAATACCTACCTATATTTAGATAACGCCAGAAGGATGATAATGACGTTCTTAGGGTCATACGTCATATTTGCTCTCGCACGCCAGATGCATCGGACCCGCATGCGCTTGCACCGCAGCGGTAGCCGCGCTAATCGCAATGCAACTCTTTCAATAGATGCGTACGCGTGCGAAAAGAAAAGGTGCATTCTGTATCTCGATTCGTAGATACTTGTCGATTTCGATACGGTACCTACCTACATAATTGCGGATGTTGGTAATGACGAAGACCACAACGAAGACTCTTCTAATTTGCCCTTTCAGAGATAACAAACGTTTTGTAATAACCGTGTTGTGGTAACCTATGTGGTTAAAACAAAAAATCACATAATATCCCAAAATAAGTAGTAGCCCTGTAATCGAAGAAAAACAAGTCCTGTGCGAAGGCACGAGGCCGCCCTTACCGCTATTATGCCGGTTACGTCACCGGCACGTTTTGACGGTCAACAACCGTATGTCGCGGTCACCGTGCCCGTTTTCATTGCGTTTCATTTCGTCTCACTTTCACTTTTTACCGAGAAACTCAACGACTTACAGCGCCATCTCTTATGCAGTAGGAGAACGTGAATAGAAGTTATTGCACATCATTTTGAAAAGTAAAGAATAAACTTGAATGTAAAGAATATTAGATAAGAGTATTTTGATAGTATTAAATGCAAATACAAACCACCTCTTCACCGACCACTGCTTCGAAATAAATAATACTTGAAAACTATCATGATGGTAAAACAACGCTATCTATGTCCATCACAGCTGCACTATCTGTAGTGTTGCCTTTAATTAGTACAGCTACTCGTCACTAGACGATTAACAGTAACTGAAGTAGTACAGCTACCGGAAAGATACTAAGATTTATCGAATCATATTATTGAATGTATTATTTTAGGCGTACATTAAAAAAAAACGAATACATATCCCATACCCTCCTGCGTTTGATAAAGTCGGTTTAAAAAAACAAGCACACCTATGTCTATGTGCGTTCCAGTTCAATATAGCATCAGTAAAGTCAGATATTGCATGCAACATCAGTATAAAATCCTTCAATGTAACATAAACAAATTACCTATTGCCAATGGAGAACACAGAGACAGTCGTCGAAACAATAGAGCTTAAAATGCAATAGGCTTGTGGACTTGCAACCAAAAGTTTAGGACTTCTAATGATGCTGTTGAACGTACAATTTAAATCTGGAACGAAGATAGTTAATCGATTATAGTGCAATCCATCCATGATATCTTGGCATACGGCACATTTAGAAACTAACTTAAAATGTACTGAACTGACATTTGCGTGTGATACCAGCGCCACTCCAAAATGCCAATTTAAACTGGTCAGTGTCATTGGCTTAAAAACTTCACAAGTTCAATAGATTGTACTGAACTGAAGTGCTGAGTGACATTTCAAAAATTCTAACCTCGCGGCTAGTTGTTAGAAACTTGTAAAAAAGCAAATAATTGAAAATGACTTCAATAATAGTGAGTAAAGAAGAAGAAATAATTACTAAATTATCTTCACACATAGAGAAGATAGCGAATGATGCTATCGAGAACCGTGGAAAGTTTTTCGTTGGATTTTCGGGTAAGCTTTTGAAGGTCATCTTCATATTATTTTATTTACAGTATAAATCAGTTAAAACGGTGTGAACGTCGTTTTGCGGCGGTCTAGATTGAATAAAAGTAACTTATTTGTAATAGGTACGAAATACATTTTAAAAAAAAGTGAAAATATAATCATTCATTTCGACCGCTAAAAGCCGGCCAGAGACAGACCGAACATTCAGCCAGACAGTATATTTACCGCCTGTCGTTACAGAATGTGGATTCTGGCTGGATCTGCAATGGCAATCACTTTGTTACTTTCGACAATGCCATTTCTAGGGAAAGAAACCTTAGTTATTTCATCCATGCCAATCCATGGGCGTTTCTGAATGTAATCAACCGGCGTCGACCTTGACTAGTATAATATTCATTACTTCAGGCTATACGCATCATGCAGTACTAGCAGAAGTATTAGTCATAAATGTATTAAATATAGGTAGGTACCTACCACATTTTTGTAGGTTATGTTTCACATACCTATAGATTACAATGCTATCTTATTAACTATAATGAATCATCAATTTTGCTTTCTGAAATGAATGTACCACCTCCACAACCAATATTAGGCTAGTTTTTGGTTGTTGATCTGAAATGTGATATTTTAACGAAGTGTATGACTGTATCGAGGTAGTCACACACTAGATAAAACAAAAACCGGCCAAGTGCGAGTCGTACTCGCCCATAAAGGGTTCCGTAGCAGCAAGTAACATTGAATGAAAGGTAAATTGCGGTTTACGATTTATGACGTATTAAAAAAAAACTAGTTGTTCGATCTCGTTCAAACCAATTTTCGGTGGAAGTTTACATGGTAATGTACATCATATATTTTTTTTAGTTTTATCATTCTCTTATTTTAGAAGTTACAGGGGGGGGGACACACATTTTACCACTTTGGAAGTGTCTCTCGCGCAAACTATTCAGTTTAGAAAAAAATGATATTAGAAACCTCAATATCATTTTTGAAGACCTATCCATAGATACCCCACACGTATGGGATTGATGAAAAAAATTTTTTTGAGTTTCAGTTCTAAGTATGGGGAACTCCAAAATTATTTGTTTTTTTTCTATTTTTATGTGAAAATCTTAATGCGGTTCACAGAATACATCTACTTACCAAGTTTCAACAGCGTAGCTCTTATAGTTTCGGAAAAAAGTGGCTGTGACATACGGACGGACAGACAGACAGACAGACAGACAGACAGACAGACAGACAGACAGACAGATAGACAGACAGACAGACAGACAGACAGACAGACAGACAGACAGACATGACGAATCTATAAGGGTTCCGTTTTTTGCCATTTGGCAACGGAACCCTAATAAATAGGTACTTACACATATTTACACATTGTGATGTTAAGTGTTTCACAAAATTCAAAACCAACCAGACTATGCACTTCTAAGCTCAGTGGTCAAGACTTGGTAGTGACCTATTTAGCCAACCATTTGCCAACATGACCTTTGCTTCCATTACTGAGGCCCATTTTCTAGATCAATGCTGAAGCATGACTATGTTTTCAGATACTGGAATACTGTGACAGATTTATTACTTAACTATTAAAATCATAATTCTCTTGGCTTTATTCCAATTTATTTGTGGTCGGCACTATGTCTTTTTCTTCCTTACTTTTCTATTAACCGTCATCTCACCCTTCCAGCCATATCATCTTTCATACAATCCATCCAATCCATGGTTTTGTTTGGTCTTCCTCTACTCTTATAGCCATCCAGATTCATATTCAAAACTTTCTCAAACATTTACCTCATTCCTCGACATTACATGCCCATACCATGACAAGTTTTCAGACTTAACAATCATAATCAATTAAATAAAACTAGAAATAACTTTATCAATGTTTACAGGAGGTTCTTGGTTGAACAACCTCTGCGAGAGTCTGCAGACAGTTGACACAGAATGGTCGAAGTGGGTGGTAGCATTCTGTGATGAGCGTGTGGTGCCCGAGAACAGCGAGGACTCAACGTTCGGAACATACAAGCGGGAACTCATACCGAAGACCAAGCTTGTGGAGAAACAGTTCATTAAGATAAAGCAGGGAGTGTCAGGTATGTTATTACTATGACATAACATGCAAATCTTCGGGTTATGAAACAGGAAAAATAATAAAAACCCTTTTGCAGTAGAGTAATTATTTGCAAAAGCAAAAAATATACATAGTGACAACGGGGTTATCACGTTTAATAGTACAGTGGTTAAAAAGTTGATATAAAAGTCTGTTAAATAATAAAATAAACCATTGTGTTAAAAATGAATCTATTTAAAAAAAAAAAAACCTTAGTTTATTGACCTGTAAAAGAGGCAATGGCACGCACGCGCCCTCGCCATATATGTACTTGCCCATATATACTCCTCCAGACGTAATTTCTGTCATGGTGGCCAGCCAATCTCAGCGGAAACAAGCCATAATTGCGGGACATGTCTTTAATAATAATCCACAAGTGTGTGCAGATAGGTGCACTCTCTGCCCTTACCCACACACAGTCCGATGGGATGGCAATCCGACACAACCAGAGAGAGATCAGGCACAGGACCATGCCATGTAGGATGTAGGCAGTCTATAACGGCGCTCGGCGATGAAATTAACTAACATAAGTCACAAACATTGTTATTCAAATAATCCCTCAACTTTAATAATCACCACTTACCAATTCAATTAGTAATTTTTATTTCATACTTTACAATTAGATAAACCAATGGTACGTAATAAATATGAAATGCTGTTTGTTGGTAATCGCATCACTTGAGAATGGCTGGACCGATTTGCAAAATTTTGTTTTAAAATATTCGTAGTAGTCCGAATCAGGTTCTTACGGAAAGAAACATTTGAAAAGTTGACAGGAAAACTGAAAGTGCATTTTCTATGGGAATTTTGTATGAATTCAAGACCTTATTGAAATCTTGACAGGACCTGTCCTGAAAATGATTCAAAATCCAATATCGTGTATTCAAATTAGGCTGAGAATCAGCACTTTTTGAACATAGAAATTACATGAGACAGACTCTCAAAACGCACTCTTCACTACTTAATAAGCAAGCAAGATTACAGTAGATCTCCTACTAATGACATTAAATTCTTTCTATAGCCGCTGAAGCTGCAAAAGACTACAAAGAGCAGCTGACCAAAGCGTTTGGCAGTGAAGACTTTGTGTTTGACCTGCTTCTTCTGGGCATGGGCCCCGACGGTCACACATGCTCCTTGTTCCCCGGGCATCCATTACTGAACGAGACTACCCAGAGTGTGGCATCACTCACCGACTCACCCAAGTTCCCACCAGAGAGGATCACACTGACTTTCCCTATTATCAATAAAGCAAGGAACTGTATGTTTGCCGTCTGTGGTTCAAGCAAGGCTGAGATGATTCAAGTAAGTGATAGCTATATTATTGTTCATACTTTAAAGCCTATTATTGTTCATACTTTAAAGCCTATTATTGTTCATACTTTAAAGCCTATTATTGTTCATACTTTAAAGCCTATTATTGTTATAATTTTTTTGGGCCACAAAATGGATCAATGAAAGGCAACTGCATGCAGCTGAGATGAGAATGTTAAGACGTATGTGTAGTACGCGATTGGATAGAATAAGAAATGAGTACATAAGAGGAAGTCTAAAAGTGGCACAGGTGACTGAAAAGTTGTGTAGAAATCGGCTGTCACGGTATGGGCATGTGATGCGGAGGAATGAGGAAAATGTTTTGAGGATGAATATGGCTGGCTGTAAGAGAAGGGGCAGACCAAAAAACGATGGATGGACAGGATGGAAAGTTGCGTCAACCTCAAGTAAATCGGGATATGGGAAGGAAAATTATAATGATAACTTTTAATGCTAATATAACTTTTAATAATGATACTGCAACGTTGTCCCGTGTCCCGCAACAGGCCGCGCAACATGTTGCATTATGCGCGCATTATTTTCCACGTAACGTGGATTCGTGGAACATGTTGCTAGCTCTCTCTCAGAGAGCGAGTGCACGTGTTGCTCGTCAGTGCCGCGCAGTCACTTTAAGTAATTCCGCATCCACCACCTTTTTTGATTACGTTTCGCTAAACTGCTCGAAATAAGTATATACGCACTTATCGTCACAACCTTCTCGATCACACTAGCGCCTAGTGTATTAAAGGCTAAAGCCTCGTATCCACTAGGCAACAATTGACGCGCAACACTACATAGAACAGCGCACGACGTTGCCACCTGGCGCGCAAATTGACGGGCGGCATGTTGTTTGTTTCCATGCAACATGCAGTTGAGAATCAAAAATCGTCGAGTGGAGACGTGAAGCTCAGAAATGTCTTTAATGTGGTGTAACGAATGAGTGCTCAAATTAAATGAACTGTACCGAAAGTAGTGATTTTTGTATGGGATACTAGTTTTAATGTGAAATCATATTTCTGAGAATGCTGGTTAACCTAGTTGGCGACTGTCCGAGGCTATTGTTACAGATCTTACAGTACTTAAGATTAGATATACAGAACATGAAGAAAATGTGAGGAAAGTTTTTTGAGTATGAATGTGGATGGCTATGAGAGTAGGGGAAAGATCAAAGAAACGATGGATGTACTGTGTGATAGATGATATGGCTAGAAAGGGGGCGACTACTGAGATCTGAAAGTATGGAAGATGTGTTGTAGTTGTCAAGTTTCGCTGACCCCAAATGATTAGGATAAGGGCAAGGGAATAAAACTATTGGTAAACCTTTATAAATATATAAACAAGGCATAATAAACATCATTTTTCATAATTGCAGCGTATCCTGAAAGATAACGATGAGAGTGTACCTGCACGCCGAGTGAAGCCCGTCAGTGGCGCCCTCTACTGGATCCTGGACGAACACTCCGCCAAGAACCTGTAATTCCACCTAGACGCGCCAACCACACCGAAGCACTAACAAAAACTAAATTCTACGGCGTGGCTGGCTTGGTGTGCATGTGCAATCTTTAATTTCTAACATTGCATTTAACTGACAAATAAAATGTATGAACTTATTTAGTTGGTAACGCACTAATCAGCTTTTTCTTAGTTTGTCCAGTGCGTGTTCCGTCTAAGTACAGCTAGCTTATGATTTTTTTAAGTAAAACATAATATTTTGGCTATTTTGCCTCTTAGTTTATATGTTACATTCCTGTATACTGCTTATAATAAAGGTTTGTCTTGGCAGATCATGTTTTATTTTACTTTACCTTGGGTAGATCCGTAAATGGGCGATTATATTTTAATTTATTCAGAATTTGATAATTATCAAGTTTGTAATAGCAAATTTAATGTCAACATAGGGTTGCCAACACTACTATACAGGGTGGCAGGGACATCGACGCGAAAACTTTTACCATGGATTCCAGCACATGATTCTGAAACACCCTGCGTTTAAATTTTTCGTCGCAAATTTCAACACAATGGGGGTTCGGAATCATGTACTGAATCCATGTTAAGTTTTCGCGTCGATTTCCCTGCCACCCTGTATAATATAGTATCCTGCTATATTAGATGCCTAAATACTATATTTCTAAAGAAATCATTTTTTCAATACAAAATAGCGAAATGATTGCAATAGAGCCAGAAATAATCTCACAAAAGCTGAATTAATGGTATTTCGTAACCTTAAGAGTAAAAATATAAAAAAAACCTGTTAATAAAGGTTCATAGTAACAAAAAATAATGCGTTTTAAGAATAAAAATGTTTACAACATACCTACTGTATATTTTTTATTATTATCGTTACTAGAATCTGGCCACGCTAAGTCTGCATAAGTAAAAAAACGGTGGAATTTGAAAATCTATAGACAGCAACACCATCCTGACCTACGAAAAAAGAATTTGATACTTTGTCTTTTAGGTTTTGATAGATTATTTTCTGATTTATTTCTGGTAAAGAATAGTCACTTTAGCACTATCCAGTGTGGATTTGATACAGTTTTGTAGAGCATAGGTACGACATAGACACTTATTCTATTATGCAAAAGGCAAAATATCAAAATCTTTAGATCTACAACACTACACAACCCCAAAACTGACTGATGTAAAAATAGAAATATATTTTAAACTTTTTGGGGTTGCCAATTTATTCTATTGCAGACTTAGCGTGGTCAGACTTCTATCTTTTTACAGGCAATGGCTTCGAAAATACTATATTGGATATAAAAAATGTTGGCAACCCTAGTCATACATGGCAAAGTTCAATCACCTTCGCTGCCAAAAAACAGGACTTGTTACAAATTATCATTAAAAAATGAATACAAAGTAAATACAGTGCGGTCGTTAAAACTTGACCTGTGACGAGATTGGTAGCACTGTTCTGTCACTCGCCATTTTCAACTCTATTGGTATTGAAACTAAGCTTGACAAGCAATGGTGCCAACATGACAGCAATGGACAAATAGTGAACGGTCTGTAGTTGAGTAAGCAGAATGCAAATATTATCTGAGATTATTAATTGAAGCATAGACGATAATTCCTGTGTGCAAGCTGGATCATTACACTGTACATCAAAAGAAAGGATTGGAAATAGGAGTTAAAGAGTTTCTTCAATAAAAATTTTGCAAGATTTTATTATGTTCCTAGATTTACATTACAGGATGTTAGACTTTAAATACTAATATCATACAAAATTAAAACAGTTTACCCCCATGCTATTGAAATCACCGAAACAATCAGCGAGCGAGTTACTGTTGACGTACTGTTTTACTACAAAAAAGTTTTTATTGGGAATGTTCAATACTCATTCGCGTCAAAGGTTTATCAAACAAGCTTTTCCGTAGTAAAGACGTGGTGAATAAAAATAAAAGTCTGTAATCAAGTTCCAATATGTGTAATCCGTCATACTTTCAAATGCCCGCGAGATCATCACAACTGCATTCTTCCACATATAAAAGACCTCGACTATTATTCGTTACAATTACGATTATCGTCCTATGACATCTCTTTAATCATTTTTAATAATAAGTGTTAATTACAAAAAGTATGTCAACTAAATAAAAAAATTCGGCACACATAGCGCACCAAATACTTACATACCATATACATACTTTACACATAGCACTAGAGGTAATTTTTTTTAAACAATTGAAACCTATGATAGCGGACTTAACGAATGAGATGAGACTTGCATCGACGTCGTCACGACGCTTATAAACAAATAAAATACATAATTATATTGCATCATTCAGCTATGACATCACGTTCAAAAAAATTGAAGAAAAAAAAGGGGAGTGACGGCGGCGATGCCTTTACACTATGAATTTATATAATAATGCGGTTTGTGTCGCGTGTTATTGAGCTAGGTACATCAGGGCACAGGTTACGGGACAACTGAAGTGCGCGCGCCCGGCGACTACCCGCACACCGACAACGGCCATGCCTGCTGGTGCAAACAAACGGTTAGTACTACAACAATCGGATACAAACGAGAGCCGCAAACAGCAGACTGAAAAGTATGGCAACTTTAGGGTTAATCCTTCGATCAACCATAGTACTACATTTCTGATGAGCACATCCAAAATAGGCCGGAAAAATAAGACCACAAATAATGTGCAACATGTATTATGTTTTTTTTTTCCATAAATATTTTTGTTCTTATTTTAAAGGTAGATTGCAAACGATAATAAACTTTACGTTTGAGTGTCAGGGTTTATAATCATGTTATATGCAATCGCGGCCACTTGAGCGATGTGTTTTTGTTCCTAATCCTATAATACTATTTGTTGATCGAAGGATTAATCAGCGGAGTCTTCTTAACACCTCAGTTCATAACTGAATAGTCAGTATATCCTTTAATTGGTCTATACAATCCTGCCTTCCCCTTTGAAGAAAACAGGAGTGGTAATAGATAGAAATTGATCTTTATGACATTTTTCTAAGTAGACGTACGGTCGTCGAATGAAAAGGTTAAGCACATTTCGCGCCATTTGCACAGGACATAAGACTAATTATTATTTATATTTAGTCAGAATATAAATCCATATAATGAATACAAATGACAGTACAACAGGATATGTATAATGTACTAGTAATGTGCCGTATATCCGCGGATCTCCGAGGGAGAAAAAAGATCTGTATCTGTATAAATTTCATTACGTATACGTAATGAAATGTATTAATATAAAAGATCCGTTCAAGAACCGCCAAAAAGTAACAGAAATAGATCTTTTTCTCCCTCGGATATCCGCGGATACGGATATCAGGCACATCACTATAATGTAGCCGCCGTCGCCGTCAAGTATATTAGGCCCAGGTACTATTTTCGAAAAATTGCTTTAAGTCCTAACAGTGGATTAGTAATACCATAGAGTGCAATGCTTACCAGTTTATCGGCTAATTAGGTGCCCAATAGGACTGCGAGTAACTAGGCTTGCTCGCTGCCGGCTTGCTGGATGACGCCCGACCGCCTCCCGCTCCACTCTCCTGCGATAAGGTAAGTACACGTTAGTGACGTCATCATAGATAATATAGATGGATTTTGGGACAGCCAGATGTCAACAGCAATATCAAAATGTTGTTGTGTTTTGATTCTGGATGTAGGCCATTTAGTTATGATTTTTTTTGCATTTTTACGATTATTAAGGTATTGGGGATATATTTTTAACCACCACCTCCAATATTTACTTATCTGAAGCCACTTTAAAATGTTAGTAAATAAAAATATATCAATTTATTATTAAAATTATTTATTTATAAAAAAATCCTATAACATTTTGTAAAAATCTACAAAAAAAATTAAATTGCAAAAAGTTTTTGTCAGAAGTGGGATTCGAACCCACGCCCACAGAAGTGGACTGCGACCTGAACGCAGCGCCTTAGACCGCTCGGCCATCCTGACATGTCTAAACTGAATGAAATTACGCTTCTGTTGTCAATACACACAATTTGTATTGAAAAATTGTTTGTTACGAGTTTGCAAATTTATTCGAAACGCTCGAAAATCGACTTCAGTCTTATTTATTCCCTTATTAACAAAACATTTTTTTTTTAGATTTAATCTGGCATAACTTCACTCTGCATTTATTAGTAAGTAAAGGGGTTAAATTTTTAGGATGGCATACCGCATAACGCTAGCTGATAATATTTTGGAATAGCAGTCAACATTTGGCCCACAAACAGAACGGTAAAAGAAAATGTATTTCGCATCAAATATTGAAGTGGTTAATTATTTTGCTGTTGAAAAATGGCGAAGAAAACATTGAGAGATTTTTTGCAAAGTTATAAACGAGCATAAACATTTAGCAGAATTACAATAAACCTATCAAACATGGATCTAAAGCTTTGGTAAATAAATTATTGACAAATATATAAGCGAACATTCGAAACAGATACATGCAATAATGTGTTAGGCGGGTAGTAGGTAAATAGTTAATAACTAAAAAGACAGTATAAATATATAGCGATACATTTTACATACAAGTTAACTTTTTCAATGACATTTTTGTTGTTGACAAAATGAAATGTTTTTTGCAAAATTGCGTTTTAGTTGATATGCAGCGTGTGTCAGAAAGGTTTGGTCAAATTTTAGAGTTTGGTACTGACCATCAAACTAAACAACTTTCACCATGGGACCAACATTGTAATCGCGAAAAAAATAATCAGCCGTCGTAATTTATCTATTTTCTTAAAGTCCCTCGGGTATCATCGGATTTCCGAATACAAACGAATGCTAATTTCCATGTCCATCAATTATTAGATTTATCGTGTATAATCAATATAATAATTTTGAATTCAGAACTAAGTTCTTTATTGTTGTTTTGTTTTGATTTTCGTGTGAACTATATAGAGCTGTAAAACTATTTTCCTATTTGTCGTGCCTGCGACTTTAGCGGCTTTCCTCCCATTTATTAAATAAATTACATTAAGAGATATTAACAACTCTATACAGGGTTATTGGTAAAACACCAACAACCTCTTAACGGGTCATTGTACTCATCATTATGAACAACTTTTACTATAGTCCCAAACCAGAAATCGTGAAAAAAAAATCTGGAGTTCCCTACATTTTGACGAGATAAGCAAACATAAATGTAGAGAACAACAGATATTTTTTCGCCATTTCAGGTTTGGTCCCATACTAAAAGTTGTTCATAATGATGAGTATATTGACCCCTTAAGAGGTTGTTTGTGTTTTACCAATAACCCTGTATACTTCCAAGTCGATTGAGAGCGTCCGGTCTGCACCAAGTGCAAAGGGCAACTGATAGAAATCTGACAACTGACGAAACACGAAGTTTGCCGAGGGACTTTAGGAACATTGAAAATCAAGTAGGCAGGAATTTTCTACGGGACAGTTGATAATTTTTTCGCGATTACGATATTGGTCCCTTGGAGAAACTTGTTCGGTTTGATAGTCTATACCACACCCCTAAATTTGAAAACACCTCTCAGATACACACGGCTACACATCAAGCTATACATTTAATGCGAGGTCAGCTTATACTGGAAATGTATAGCTTGCAGTTTACAGCGTGTATAAGGGCCGTTTGCCAAATATTTATAAGAACGGTCCCAGATTCTGTAACACACTTGCTATCAGAAATTCTTCGAAAATGATTTATTCGAGAATCAGTTTTCGTAAAGCCTTCTTCACAACTTGATCGGATATTGTTTTTTTTTTAGATAAGTATGAGCTTCCTTTGCAAGCAGGGATACACGCTTTTCATTCAATGATTTCAAATATCATGTTTACAATTTTAGTGGTAGCAGAAGCTATATATTGATAGATGGTGAAGGAGGTCGGTCAAAAAAAAACATGGATGAATCGTGTGAGGAATGATATGAAAGAGAAGGGAGTAAATGATAGTGTGACGGTTGACAGGGGAGAGTGGAAAGAGAAAACGTGTTGCGCCGACCCCAAGTAACATGGAAGAGGAAGATGATGAATAATAGCAGAAGCTAGGAAGAAGAATGACGACCTGGAAATTGTTTGAGAGAGAGAGAGAGAGATGTAGAAATCTATAGAGGAGACCTTTTCCTAGTAGGTCAGTCAGGTTGATAATTAATATAACAATAATTAACTCAAAGCAATTTCGATTGTTACGCATTTAAATTCATATATTTTAGATACATAAAAGTAAATAACAGTCACATTGAAAAGGTTAACACAGTAATAGGTGCATAAAATACATATAGTGAGTTAATAAATATGTATGTTTGTATATATTAACTTACCCGCCTATTATGACTACTGTTCACCCGTACATCCATCTACAAACGAAAGCAAACTCTAAGAAATATAATAAAAAACGTAATCAACTGAATGTATCGCATGCATAAACAAAAATATCTCGTTCTTTTAGGCTCTGTCTCACAATGCGTTCTGGGATGATTCTAAACTGTTCAAAGATTATTTCAAGTTTTTTGACTATAGATTTGTTTGCACTATAGTTTGTTTCAAAGTATCTGATGGAAATGTAAACAAACGGATCAAAAACGCACTATTGAAGAAACGCATATCTAAGCAGTTTGAAAACAAAATCCCGTGCACATGACCCTTTTTTTTCGTACTATATCGGCAGAGCGCTGCAAGCAGAAATAGTCCTTACGGTGTATAGATGTGCGTTTCTTCGTTAGTACCTGCTGATGAAAATTTGTAGTGACACTTACAATTGAGTGCTTTGAATACTTAAAACCAAAATTCTAATTAAAATTGCCTTCAATCAATCAATCTGCCTAGCCTTTTTCCAACTATGTTGGGGTCGGTTTCCAGTCTAACCGGTTGCAGCTGAATACCAGCCAGCAGCAGTGATTAGCAGCTGTTCTAATTAAAATTGCCTTCAAAATGTTTATTATTACAGGTTGATTTTATAACCTCAATATTCGTCGATGATTTTACAATTACAATTATTAAAGTTGTAAGATATAAACTTAAAACCTTTTAAATACATATAAATGTGCTACTAATTCCTTTTAGTGAGTGATTACGTAAGAATTTAACCTGAACAGCATTTGTTTACTCTTTCATAGAATACTTTCGAAACATACCATAGTCCAACACTGGTTTGAAATTAACTTTTGTAAAATTTCCGTTTGTAGCCATATTGTGACGCGATAGAGTCATCTTTTTTCGGCGTGAAAAGAGAAAATAGAGATGACGCCATTGGAATTGTATAGCTCTATCTTTCTTTTAGTCAGAGCGATGGAGCTATACAATTTTAATGACGTCATCTTTCTTGTCCGCAAAGAAACAACGGTAGTTTTCACACTTCAGAATACGACTTCTAATTAAAAATTGACTGGCAAGACAAGCAGACAGACAAACAACAAAGAAAGCTAAATATCAAGTGTCCCAGAACTCATTTCTAGTGAAACAGTCTTGGAGCATAAAGACGGTAGACGGATGCAAGCTTTGTACTGTCAGAAGATGTTTAAAGCCGTCATTTTAAATGACAAACATGACAATTTGTTGACGAATAAGTCGAAACAATATTTTAGTCCATATAGAATTTCAAAATTTTTAATACAGTACGGAACATTCAGACTTTTTATGCACAAAATTTGAAAAGACATTTCGCAAAAACAAACTGATTTATAAAAGCCATAAAAGGACAAACTGATTGCTATTGTTCAGCCTTCAGTCTTTATGCTCAAAGATACATGATACTATAAAACTCGTGTCGATCATGCTACACTCGTGTGGTGGTATTCGCAACGCAATCTATGCATGTTTCGATAACTTCTATTATCTATGATACTTATAGTAGGGTTCTATCAAATGATTCATGAATATTGTACAATTGTACAAGCTTATTTTTTTGTATTTTTTGGGATGATTTTGTATGTTGTATAACGATCGAGAGAGTACGCGCGTGGTGTTCATGTGTGTTGGTAACGGTTTGTGGGTGTGTAGTGTATGTAGGGTGTGTTGGTAGTTACCTGATGCTGCTGAGGCGCGTGGTGGTGCGGGTGGTGGTGCGGCGGCGCGGGGATGTACAGGTGCGACGCGCCGCCGAACGGAGGGGGCGTGCCGCTGTGGAACGACGCCTTCTCGTAACTCTGCGACAACCGACTAGCTTAGCTACACTCTCACACACACATGTACAGGTGCGACGCGCCGCCGAACGGAGGGGGCGTGCCGCTGTGGAACGACGCCTTCTCGTAACTCTGCGACAACCGACTAGCTTAGCTACACTCTCACACACACATGTACAGGTGCGACGCGCCGCCGAACGGAGGGGGCGTGCCGCTGTGGAACGACGCCTTCTCGTAACTCTGCGACAACCGACTAGCTTAGCTACACTCTCACACACACATGTACAGGTGCGACGCGCCGCCGAACGGAGGGGGCGTGCCGCTGTGGAACGACGCCTTCTCGTAACTCTGCGACAACCGACTAGCTTAGCTACACTCTCACACACACATGTACAGGTGCGACGCGCCGCCGAACGGAGGGGGCGTGCCGCTGTGGAACGACGCCTTCTCGTAACTCTGCGACAACCGACTAGCTTAGCTACACTCTCACACACACATGTACAGGTGCGACGCGCCGCCGAACGGAGGGGGCGTGCCGCTGTGGAACGACGCCTTCTCGTAACTCTGCGACAACCGACTAGCTTAGCTACACTCTCACACACACATGTACAGGTGCGACGCGCCGCCGAACGGAGGGGGCGTGCCGCTGTGGAACGACGCCTTCTCGTAACTCTGCGACAACCGACTAGCTTAGCTACACTCTCACACACACATGTACAGGTGCGACGCGCCGCCGAACGGAGGGGGCGTGCCGCTGTGGAACGACGCCTTCTCGTAACTCTGCGACAACCGACTAGCTTAGCTACACTCTCACACACACATGTACAGGTGCGACGCGCCGCCGAACGGAGGGGGCGTGCCGCTGTGGAACGACGCCTTCTCGTAACTCTGCGACAACCGACTAGCTTAGCTACACTCTCACACACACATGTACAGGTGCGACGCGCCGCCGAACGGAGGGGGCGTGCCGCTGTGGAACGACGCCTTCTCGTAACTCTGCGACAACCGACTAGCTTAGCTACACTCTCACACACACATGTACCATAGCAGTCACGCATATCTAATCACTTTGAAAATAAAATCCCGTGCACACGATGACCCCCTTTTTTTTAGGTAAACGATACTATGGCTGCCGAGCGCTGCAAGCAAGAATAGTCCTTACGGTGTTCAGATATAGGTGTCCGCGATGGTACAGACGGAGGCGTGTTGAACGACGCCTTCTCGTAACTCTGCGACAACCTTAGCTACACTCTCACACACATTCAAAGCTGCACCCTGTCACCGAGCCAATCTCATGCTTCTTCTACTCAAATAAAGGAAAAAACATTGCACTTTGTCAAAAATTCAAACCAAAACCCAAAAATAACAAAATAGCAATTTTTTATTCAGACGACAACCTACAAAGACATTGTACGCTTCTCGTCGACACCACACGATATCTACGCAAAACTTCATGACCGCTCTGAACATAAGGCGTATTATTGTACCATCGGTATGTAAATGACCAAATCGGCGTGATGTAAAGGGGGATGCGCTCAGGTAGCCCGGGAAATTCAAATTTTCTTACGTTTTTTTGTAATTTGCCGGTCAATGTCAGGTTGTATGTTGATTAAAATATGATTCGCGACCGTAAGAAATATGGCTTTACAGAATTATAATCATTAGAATCTGCAATACAACTTCTTAAGTTAGAATTGGCGTCAAATGTCATGATTTTATGAAGTTATTCAATAGGGTAATATGTACTTAGAGTTGTATTGATGATTATTTATAAATAATTATTTGTTACGGCCGCCAATCATATTTAGATCAACATACAACCTAATACTGACTACTACTGAATTACAAAAAAACATTAAAAAAAAACAGTGGCACTCCGGGAGTGCCGACAAAACTTGAACAATTTTACTATGCAGGAAATAATGTATCACGCGTTGATGTCTTTTTAATGGTCAAAAGCTGGTGACGGTAACAGTGTCGCGAGTTCAGTTATTTAGTCCCATCTCAAACATGCCCACCGCGCCTAAAGAAGTTTACACTTCAAAAATTAATTTCGCGGGCTACCCTGACGCTTTCGCCTTGAGTGCGAAACTATAGCTGTACAAAGATCTATTGGCACGCGGCCGAAATCGAAACTAACGCCGCCATCTTTCTTTTTCATTCAATACGTTTCACAAAACAATTGCCCAAATGTGTTTACCAACAGCTGCCCCTTGTCAACGTCATTCAAAAGATCCTTGTATCAGTTGTTTAGCTGTATAGGCCGATATCCCTGCCTGAACTTATTTATCGATACCACAGATGGTTCACTTCGTAAAAGCGACTCTTGAAACCACACAATAAAGTGCAATTCAGGTCGTACACCGCTAAATACGTACTCTTATATTCAACTAGAAGTTCCCTCTCTTTCTAACTCTTATATCTTCTTACTACGTTACACTTACTGAATACGGTAGTTGCTTAGGTAAAAAAAAAAAGAAATCCTATTTAGTCCGGCTTTCAGATAATAAAAAAATATTAGACAAGTATTTTTTGCTTTTTCATATTAATCCAAAATAACTTAGAAAACACGCATTAGAGTTGGGGAGTGGGGGCTCGCTACGTCACAACGCAATATTAAATCTAGCAAGGCGTGACGTCATGCCACATTTTAACTCAATGTATCGTCGTAATCTTTTGATAACTTCAAAAAGAAAAAAATACGTGTTCAATATTTTTTAATAATAATAATCTACAAGACGGACAAAAGATTTTTTTTGTAATTTTTCTGTACTGTTCCGTGTAATACCAAGTTTAGAGCGCCCATGAAGTTTTACATACACGGTAAGTTTTATGTTTTACATGCAGGTTCACATACGGTCGGCCAAGAAAGTGGTCTACCAATTTTGATAACTTTTCTCCTAACAAGTGAAAATACCGTTTTGTATTCCATATGGTTGTCTTGCCGTCATGTAAATTAAAACTAGGAACACAGTGAAGTACAAAATACATCAAGAAAGCAAAGAAAATAGATCTCATATATCGTCGCCCTCCCCGCTAACTGTCGTAACTAGCAAATGATATTTTTCTAGGGCAACAGTTTTTCGGTCGGGCGCTACAATCATGTCGATATAGTTGCGTTAGCTGTGGCTTTATTAATGAATTAATAACTTTTTATAAATAGCTCTTGACTTAATCTTTAACTCACTAACTGTAGATGTGCATATACGACAGGGTGAGAATATTTTTTCCCTTAAACAAAACTCACGCAAAACAAAATACGTGATTATCTTCTAAACGGTAAACGACACAGACACGACGATTAGAGAGAACTTTTTCGAAACAAAGTTCTGAACACGTAGGTAATGTCAGTGCAGATACGTCAGTTTGTAAGATACGAGTTAGCGGGGAGGGCGACGATATGACGTGCATACAAAGTTCAATCTTAAGAGTGGTACACCACTGTATTAGCTAACTGTACAAGTCACGGACGCGACCCCTATCAAGTTAGGATGGACGGACCAACGGTTCTGAAGGTGCGGTACTAAGCACAGAAATCTGCTCAGTGCCGTAGCTATTGGCGTTGTGTTGCGACATCGCATTGCCCGTGTTGAACTCACTGCGTCGAAATCACGAAGTAAGAATTACTTCGTGGTCGAAATCATAGCGGTACGATGACGCAACGCAACGGCAACACCCGTGTGGCCTTCACTTATACATGGTTCGTTCCAAAAGTATATGATGAAAATGTAAACATGGATCATACAACGATGCCAATTTGTAGTCAATCTGCCTAGCCTTCTCCCAAATATGTTGGGGTCGGCTTCCAGTCTAACCGGATGCAGCTGAATACCAGTATTTTACATGGAGCGACTGCCGATCTGACCTCCACAACCCACTAACTGGGTAATACGATACCCCTTGGTAAGACTGGTTGTCAGATTTTTGGGCTCCTGACGACCCGTAACGACTGTCAAAGATCCACGAATGACAGCCGGGACCAACGGCTTGACGTGTTTTCCGAGGTACGGAGAAGTCTTGGAATGTTAAGATGGTCACCCATCAACAGACCAACCCCGGCAAGCGTAGCTTAAATTGATTATCCTCCTATCGAGAATTTTATAAATATTCCAACTATTTTTATTTGGGAATAGTGATGCGATTTAAAGATGAAACCTAAATAAAGATGAATGTGATAACCTGAACGGAGTTTGTTTGTTTACACTTTCAACAAATACTTTCGAAACACACTATGGTTTGGACATGTAGCTCTATTGTTACCGAGAGTCGCGTCCACCACGTCTACATAGTACAGTGTGTGTGGTAATGTCTGAGTGTACTCACATTGACCTTGTTGAGAGCGACGTGCGTCTTGGCGTACATCGCGTTGGTGAGATCTGCGGTGGCGGCGCCGCCCGACTTGTTCGCGTTCCCCGTGTACGGTCCTCCTACATGACATACCATGATTTATTGCTGCCACTCATTATGGCCAAGGTAGCCTGCAAAATTCAAATTTTCTAAAGTTTTTTTTTTTAGATTTTTAGTTCTGTATCTGTTTTATGTTGATCAAAATATTATTTGCGACCGTAACAATTATGTATTGACAGATATTTAATCATCAACACTACTCTCGAAGTTCAAATTCTGTCCAAAAAGCATAAAAACATGATTTTTTGTGATATCCAAATTGGGAGTCGAAACTCTCTCCTAAATACAGATTAACTCAGTGATCTAGCCAGGAGAGCAGCGATTCACCAAACAATTAATGTATACTTTGTAAGTCCCTCATGTACTACAAAACCTTTATGTTCCTAAATAAATAATAATTATTATATTAAATTTTCGTATTGAATGACCATTTCATGAAATTATGAAATTCGAAGTCAATAATTTAGAGTGTTTGTACCGATGATCCTAATGACTATAATTATCTGAAAACATATTTGTTACGGTTGCGAATAATATTTTTATCAACATACAACTGTAAATTGCAAAAAAACGTAAGAAAATTTGGCGGGCTACCTGAGCGCATCCCCCTTAAAGGGTATTTTTTGTATCCAATGAAATAAATACATACATTATTTATAATCCAACAGTCTTAAAATAATAGTAATTATATGTACATATTTGAAAAAGGGGGAAAGATCTCATAGGGCATCATAAAACTCGTCCGCAAAGTGTTCAAAATGCTGGCAGCATTGCCGTGTTGAATAGCAATATTGATTTTAGACCAAACAATATATAGTACAAGAACAAGAGCATTATTTCCTTGATATTCTTGTTGTATGCATATACCAACAAAAGAATACTCAGTACCTGTTTACACAAAAATAATTTAGTAAAGTGTGGATTGAATTTGCATTCACTCGTTTGATCTAAACAGACTTGATTGGCGAGCCCCCTCGATTTGATTGTCCGCTTAGTCTTGTGATAGTAATCGCGACCACTGAGCATGATTTCAAGGGTTCAATACCCAGGTCAAGCAAAAGGGTAGGTCAACTAAAGGGGTTTTTCCATCAGGAATTCAAAAAAAGCATAGAAAAATGGAAATTCGTTTATTTGCGTCGACATGACGCACAAACATAAAAATAACAAAACACAAAAAATAAACTGTTATTAAAATTGTCACATCCGTAATTTCATAGTAGCAGTCAGGAGTTTGGACGACTGACGCTGCTTGGGAAAGGCCATGTCCAGCAGTGGACGACGATAGGCTTAGTTGATCGAGTCCGGAGTCTTGATTTGCGCCCGGGTTATGGTAATAAGCTTGCTAGCGGGCAAGCTGGTTTCACAGCTGTCCGGGAGACCCGTGCGGCTCCCGGAACGGAGACACGTGAGGCGCTAGAACATTGTTTCACAGCGACGCGGATTAGTCCGTACGCAACCCGCTCCGGGTAGAGCCCGTACAACGCTAGCAACCGTATCGTACTAACTCCCTCGTTTCAGAGCACTGCAGGCGCTACCCGTACGGGTCGTGGTATAGTAATTTTATTCTAGGTGCATCGTCTTCACGTATAATTATTTAAATAATGTACGTACCTATACAAACAATTGTAAAACATTTTAAAAGAGTAACGGTGAAGTTTCTTGCCCATTCTTGTCCATACAAAAAAAAAAAGGGGCGACTAGAATAAACTTTATTATTTTGTAAATTTTGACGTTCAAATGAGCCTATTACACATGAGCCTATTTGAAATAAATGATTTGACTTTTGACTTTTGGTCTCCCGGACAGCTGTGAAATCAGCCTAAATGGGTCTAAACATAACTGTTCAAGTGTTGGTGTACGGCTAACTTACAAAAACCTTAACCACACTTAGTGTGCGTTTCCACTAAAGCGGAGATGGTTGAAATCCTTATCGCGTCTCTCGTCTCGTCTGCGATTGGACGGTTCCTGCACGTCTTCAGAGGAAACGCACCCTTAGAACCTTGCTATACGATGCAAATTGCAACGTAAAAATTTGGCGTAAGTATAACAGGTCGTAACATCAATAGACAAGTAAAGTTTACTGTGACAAGGTCCAAAAGTGATCAACGTCCTCATATGGTGATTGTACTATACACTTTTTCCTAATACAAGTGCGACGAATTGTGAAATGTTGGTGTACAGTCAGCCCCAAAAAGATACTAAAGACGTGTCATTCGATATAAATCGTATGACGTATTCAATCTTGTTTACCTTGTTCTGGAATTAACACTATGTACAGACAAACTATGTTCTTAATGTCCCTCGGCAAATCTCGTGTTTCGTCAGTCGTCGGATTTATATCAGTTGCCCATTGCACTTGGTGCAGACCGGACTGTCTCTATTGACTTGGAAGTATATAGAGTTGTTAATACTCTTTTAATTTAATGTAATTTATTTAAAAAATGGGAGGAAAGCTGCTAAGTCGCATGCGCAACAGATAGGAAAATAGTTTTACAGCTCTATATAGTTCAAACAAAAATCAAAACAAAACAACAATAAAGTAATTAGCATTCGGAAATGCGATTATTCCCGAGGGACAATAAGAAAATTGAAATACAGTCCATTGTTTTGTTCATAGGGTGTATAGATGATTTGGGACAATTTTTTCCTTTTTTTTTAAATTGTATACTACGTTTTGTACCTGGACGGTGAACACAAAGTTATGGAACAATGATTGTAGACAATAAAATGGTTCCTTGTCCGTGTATACATATTTTTGGGGGCTTACTCTACTATCTACCTCAGCCTAATACAGGATTGATATTTTTATAAGCACGTGTTTAGAATAGAATTTAATAAGTACACCATACGAATTACAGATATTGTTATAAATGTAAAAAAAAAATTACATGGTCTGACACAATAGGCGTTCTTATTGCTAATAGCGATCTTTTAAAGACAACCTTTGGATAGATTTAAAGGGAGGAGACGTATAACAATTGTTTGCTTGTTCCTTGTTCGTGAGGTCACGAGTAGTACTGACCGGGTTTGTACGAGTCCTGCGCGTCGTAGGGCTGCTGCTGCGTGTAGGTGGACACCTTGCCCTGCCCCGACACGCCGCCCACGCCGCCCACGCCGCCCACGCCGCCCACACCGCCCACGTTAGAGCCGCCGCCATACTATAATAAAAACGTTTTGGTTATGATAAAATTCTACTTAAGTTTCTCTACAAATCAGCTATAAAAAGATCGATAAAAAAACTCTTCTTTAGATTTTTTTTGTCGTTGTATTTATTACTATAAAATAAAAACACTTTTCATGTGTTTCTCGATTGTAAGAATCCATCAGAATAAAATGTAATGGGCATTTTCATAATGGTAATACCAAAAGCAAAATGCTACCTTTGCACCTTATTTTTTTTTTAAACCGCGACACTCCGGGAGTGCCGACAGAAGTGAAAACTTGAAAAATTTTATTGTGCAGGAAATAATGTATCGCGCGTTGATATCTTTTTAATGGTTAAAAGCTGGTGTCATAACAGTGTTTCAAAATCAATTTTAGTTTTGTTCCATCTCAAATATGCCCAACGCGCCTAAAGAAGTTTTCAATTCATAAAGTTTAATAATGTAGATTGATTATAAGGAAATGTAAAGCAATGTTTTTGGCAAATATACAATATTGTTAATCTAATTATGTTTAACGGTGTTTACACAATCGTATTCGTCACAAACAAAATGGTCGATAATACTTTAGTGAAAAAAGTGACGAGGTGAATGACAAGTACACCGATCACACTATCGGTTCGCTACTAATGCGATTGAGTAAATGTAGTATGATCTAAAGTCATTTCTATGGGATAGTTAGAAACCACAGACCTTCACTTCATGTGTGCCAGTTGTAAGTGACATACAGACAAACTATGTTCTTAATGTCCCTCGGTAAACCTCGTGTTTCGTTAGTCGTCTGATTTCCATCAGTTGCCCTTTGCACTTGGTGCAGATCGGACGCTCTCAATCGACTTGGAAGTAAATAGAGTTGTTAGTACTCTTTTAACTTAATGTAATTTATTCTAAAAATTGTAGGGAAGCTGCTAACTTCGCAGGCACGACAGATAGGAAAATAGTTTTACAGCTCTATATAGTTCACACGGAAATCAAAGCAATACAACAATAAAGTACTTAGTTCTGAATTCAAATTATTATAAAAGATAAATCTAATAATTGACGGACATGGAAATTAGCATTCGTTTGTATTCGGAAATACGATGATTCCTGAGGAACATTTAGAAAATAGAAATATTGTATTTGATTGTTATTATGTTTGTCCTTTTAGGGCGTTTTCTGGCGATATTTTGAATATTCGACTTAAAAATTCTTTTGTTAATCGTCTTTTATTAAGTCTGATGGAATGTATTTCTTTTTCATGCGGGAATTTGTTGTGCAATCAGTCTGTGGTTTGTTGACTAGGGAAAGAGTATTTTTTTCTTATTATAAATATCAGTGAGGAGAATATGGAATAAAGTGTGTGTACTCACGGTGGGGTAGACTCCGTATTGGTAGGTGGTGGGTGGCGGCTGGTACGCGAAGTACGCGTAGCCGGGCGGGAGCGCCGCCGCCGGGACCTGAGGGCACGGGCTTTATGTTTACCACTGTTTCTATAATTTTGTCATCGTTATTTCAAAATTCAAATAAGTAAATTTGGATTCAAATATCATGGTATCTATTTTGATTAATTACAACATTTGGAAAAGATATTTTATAGGTTAACTTGACTTTTATACATGGAATGAAACTGTAGTCTAACAGACGATGGAAAAACTGTCAAATATCAAAAATTATTTCTCAGAAAAAGATATTCCATTTTTATTTTCCAGATTTATTCAACGTCAATTGGCTAACGGATATCTGTCATAGCAAACGTGGAAATAAAAGAGTTTGCAATGTTTCAAACACACTGTATGGTTATAATAATAATGGTCCTCGAGACCGAGTTCAGGCGATCAGGCTTCGGCGCGGCACATGTAGTGGCGCCGCCGGGCACGCGGCGCGGCGCCCTCGCGCGGGGCGCCGGCGCCGGCAAGCCGCCCCGCGCCTGGCGCCGCCCGCGATGTGTGGCTCCGGCTCACACTTATAATGAAAAGGCTACATCGTGCCGTGGTATCGGCCGCTTACCTGTTGCGGCGAGGCGGCGTCGGTCCTACCGAACCTCTCGCCCGCGCTCAGCCCGAACGTCGCGTCCCGCCCGCCGTAGCCCACCTCGTAGTAACCGCCCTGGAAACACATTACACTACTTTTAGAAAATAGGTACAATGAAAAAAAAAATTACAAAAAGTGATGGATTTTTAACAATGATTCTATTTATAATTATATAATATTTTTGTCACAAAATTCCAATATTCAAAAAAAAACAATATTAATATACTGTGAATTGAATGACAAAGATGAACCAATGATTTGGTAAGGTAGTTAGAATCCATCGAAAACAAAAAACACAGAACCAGTCGAACATCAATGCGAAAACTGTTACCATAAATAAATACATCAGTACATGATTCTAAAATCCCCTAGGTTAAAATTTATCATTAATTATAAAAAAATCTGCTGTTTCATAGAAAAATGCAATAACTACGCCATCAAAATGTATGAAACAACTGTTTTTTAAAGTGAAAACTTCTTTAGACACGTTAGACATTTTTGAGATAGGACTAAACCATTGATTTCACGACACTATAACGCAATTTACCTACACCATGAAATTAAAACATCAACTCGTTGATTACCGATTTTCACTTCTATCGACACTCCCGAAGTGCAACTGCTTTTTTTTTAAATAACCAACGAAAAATTTCAACGCTCAGAATCATACACTGAACCCATGGTAACAGTTTTCGCGTCGATGTCCCTGCCACCCTGTATGCAGCAGTACCGTCGTTCAACTGAATGATGATGATGTTTACATGTATTAGCCCACGTCCGCACGGTTTTTTTTTTTTTAAACACATAAATAAGTTGATAATCCAGTGCACGAAAAAAACCTCGCGTTAAAAAGGCACACATGCTAATCTAGGCTTATTATGACCAACAAGCTGCTTGTTCTTAGGAATTTCCCATCAACAAAAAAAACAACTTCCACACCCCAGCGGATCTGTTAGTGATTAAATTCACTAACAGATCCGCTGGGGCGTGGAAGTTGTTTTTAATTAAGTAGATATCTGGTCGTGGTACTCACCATATGATGCGGTAGTGTAGAGCGCATGATCTGCTCGTCGTAGGGCGCGTAGGCCGGCGTAGCGCCCGCGCCGTACAGCGCGCCGCCCGCGTAGCCCGAGTTGTGCCCCGCTACTACTGCGGGCAAGCCAGCACCTACATTATTATCTGTCACTCGTATATACTATGAGACGGGCTCGTAGCTAATAGTAGACTAGGGCGCGTAGGCCGGCGTAGCGCTCGCGTAGCCCGAGTTGTGCCCCGCTACTACTGCGGGCAAGCCAGCAACCTACATTATTATCTGTCACTTGTATATACTATGAGACGGGCTCGTAGCTAATAGTAGACTAGGGCACGTAGGCCGGCGTAGCGCTCGCGTAGCCCGAGTTGTGCCCCGCTACTACTGCGGGCAAACCAGCACCTAACACGGAGCCCGGACGCCCCAAGGTGCGTAGTGAATAAGGTGTGGATTACTGTGGCGTGTCGCGTTTTATTTCTTTATTTAACTGTGGCGTGTCGTACATACCTGTGGTGGTGGCTACTTTGGCTGTGGAGGTCTGCGTCTGTGTCGTGGTGTTCGTTAAGCTATTGCTCGACGCCACCGAATTGTCATATTGCTGAAATAAACGTTTACAGTTGAGTGTTACCTTCTTCAATTTGATGTCAACAAAATTAGGCGTTCCAACAAAAGCTTTGTTTGAAAAGTTTTGTACGAACTTGTCTCCTATTTGTTCCTTAAAAATATACTCGATAAGAGTGAGGCCTCATTAGTGCGTTGTCGCATCGTCAACACTGCGTGGTTTTTTTTTTGTGACATGCCACATTATGCGTTTCGTCGTCGCACGCAACAGATCGATGAACGAGAGACGAAGCGGGGAGAGGGTGATGCGTTGCGCTGTCGGAGCTCCGTGCGACACAGGACACTGTTCTACTGCTAGAGAGGCAAACGACGTCGTGCGTCGTCACAACCAAGGTGGGGCATACAATGTGTTCGGGCGTCTCCGACCACTCGGCGATCTTCGGCTGCTGTCGGGGACAGCGGAAGGCGGCGGGCGACGGCGAGAGGTGCGGCGTGCGGGACGCGGGACGCGGGTCATCGAACCACTTCGCTACCGATCACGGACGTCGGCACGCGCGCGCACTCCATACGTTTACCAACACCGATATATTTTGTACCTATTTTGTATTATACCATTTAACATACAGTCCGCTGCTTTTTAGTAAAATCCTTAGTTTAGGTTCCTAACACAATGCGTTGATCCGTTGCGATGACTAACACAACACATTAATGAGGTCTCACTCTTACGGTATAACATAACAACGAACAAAATTATTCGATTGTTTAAGTGAATACGGTAAGTAACGGTTGCAGCTAGACGTGGGGGGGTTATTGTTTCTCGTGTTTTTTTTTGTAATTGAAAATTTGCCGTTAATGTTTCCAATTGACCTTGTCTGGGATTTTGTTTCGATTGTATACAAAATATTGTAAAACATATTAAAAGAGTAACGGTAGAGTTTCTTGCCCATTCTTCTCCATACGAAAACTATCTTTTTGTGCCTAATTGAAATAAATTATTTGACTTTGCCGTACCGACCGTACGGGTCCGCCGACGACGACGTCTGCAAGCTGTCTTGTTAGCTCATACCTGTTGCTGCGTGTCCTTGGGCTGCTGCTGCTTGGCCTGCGCGGAGGGCTGGTAGGGCGTGTAGGGAGCCGCCGTGTACAGTGCGCTGCCGCCGTACGGACCAGCTGACGACGACGTCTGCAACGGAACATCATTACTTGAACAACTGGACGAAATTGTAAAACTTCTTTACTTGTTGTCGTTATAAGCAAGTACCTAAGTATCGCTAGAAACACAACTGAGGAGATCGAACCGCCAGCACATGACCATTGGGATGACACGGACATTGTTATTGTGCATTGTGAATAAAGCCGAGCGGGACAGTGACGACTACAAAATAGTTCCATCGCCGCGGTGCCGTGCCCGCGACGTTACTGCCCGGAGTTAGGACGAGTGGCCCGCGCCCGGCGCCACAACATGTGCCGCGCCGAAGCCTGCTCTCCGCTGAGATTAGTCACCATGCCCGAAATTCGGTCTCGAGGACTATTATAACATGGTTGTTATGAGATCAATAATTGTTGAATGATCTCATAAGCAGGGGAGCAAACTGAATATAAAGCGAGTGTATTATAAGATTGGAGACAAGGAAGTTTGGCAATGATTCCTTCTGCACATTCCTGGCACCTCATTAACGGCATAACAATGTAAATGTCTATTAACTGCTCCCAAATTACGATGATTATTTTATTTTACTTGTTTACATACTTGACTAAATAACAACAGCTGCACGGGTCGATCGATCAGGTTAAGCTACGCTTGCCGCGGTTGGTCTGTGGATGGGTGACCATCTTTACATACCAAGACCCCTCCGTGCCTCGGAAAGCACGTTAAGCCATTGGTCCCGGCTGTCATTTGTAAATCTTTGACAATCGTTACGGGTAGTTAGAAGCCCAAAAGTCTGACAACCAGTCTTACCAAGGGGTATCGTGTTACCTAGTAACTAGGTTGTGGAGGTCAGATAGACAGTCGCTCCATGTAAAATACTGGTATTCAGCTGCATCCGATTAGACTGGAAGCCGACCCCAACATAGTTGGGAAAAGGCTAGGCAGATGATGATGACTTTTTTACATACTTCCCTGACATAATCTTTTCATTATTTGACATTTTAAACCTATTTTTTTTATAACATAACATTAACAGATTTTGTGAATGTGAGAACGTTGTAGGCTGTAGACTTGTGGACCATTTTCTATTTTGCTAAGTAACTGGTACTTGTTGATAAGCCTACACTGTCCTCTCATACCTATTAACACTAATTTGAAAATATTGTAGAAACCATTTATTGAAAAAAAAGTAACCGTGGAGTTTCTTGCTGGCTCTTTTCCATAGGAAACGACCAATTGGAACCGTGTACCTAGCTTCTGACGTTTTAGAAGTGCCCTTGTAGGTTTATGTGAAAAATTTGGTTTTAGACGTACCTGGTAGGAGTTGATCATGGGCTGGTACTGCGTGAGCGTGACGCTTGAGGGATACGCCGTCGCCGCCATCGCCGACGCGCCTGTTAGCGACGCGTTCGTTGAGTTCACCTGTAAGACGCAGTCGTTCATTACATCAGTCTTCACTGTAATGACCAGCAGGACGAACTGATATCTCATCATCATTCTAATACCCTTATCCCAATATATTTGGGGTCGACACAACTGTCTTTTTCTTCCAACTTCTCTATTAGTAAAATACAATAGACGTGGATATATTTATTAGTAACCTGTTCCACTTAGCTATTTCTAAAGAGCCATAAAAAACTTTTGACTCTGCGTTCAGCGCTCGGTGTGACAACACGCAGTGTTCGGGTTCGCGACTAGTCAATTGTCATCCTGAGGATGCCTCGTTGAGAGGTGAAACACATGTCGATTTCTTTCTAGGAGTTTTTTATGGCTCTTTAGAAATAGCTAAGCGGAACAGGTTACTAAATATATCCACGTCTATTGTGTTTTATAATGGATTTCCGCAAGGTCACGCCTGAATCCATTAAATTTCTCTATTAGTCGTCATCTCGATATTCACCCCCTTTCTAGCCAACCATCTTCCACACAGTCCATCCATCTATTCTTTGGTCTTCCCCTACTCTTATAGCCATGCACATTCATACCCATGTGCACGTGTTTCTACATAAAAAATTGTCCATGGAGTTTCTTGTCCATGCTTCTCATGGAATGGACGACTTCATCTTTTTGATTGACCTCCCCTTGACAGTTCAAAAGTGCCTGTAATTGGTTTAATTGAAATAAATGCTTTGAGTTTGACCCAAAAACTTTCCTCATGTCTCCGCATCACATGCCCTAACCATGACAATTGATTTTCACAACTTTTTAGTCACCGGTTCAACTACATATGAATGGTGTACGTACCTGTGGCGCATACACGTTAGCTCCGTACACGGGCGGGTGATGCGACACTGCGTGGTGTGCGTATACGTTCTGTTGACCGACAGTCTGGAACACAACATAGTGGTTATTATAAGTTTTATTTTTAATAAAAACTAACTTCACTATAACATAATTATTCTAATCTATGGGTCAATTACACCAAAAGGTCGCTGGATGTCCTGCGCGTCCAGTACAACAATGGTTTCAGGATGTTATTGGGACTTCCTCGCTTACTGCAGCGCTTCGGATATGTTTGCGCAAGCCCGTACTGACTGACTGGTTTCCATGCGATTGTTCGCAAAAAAAACTGCTTCACTATTGCGAAGAATGAGAGACAGTCACAACAGCATCCTGAGAACTGTAGCGGAGAGCTTTAGCTCTCCAATTGTAAAGCAGTTTGTGCAGAGGGTGATTGGTACTAACACTAGATAGTAAGTTATTTTTATATTATGTTACTAACACACTATGGACTCTGTTCCGAAATAAAAATAAATATTATTATATATAACATTTTATTGACTGCCTCGTTGGTCTAGTGGTCGCAAGGGCTACTGCTGAGCATGAGGTCCTGGGTTCGATTCCCGGGTCGGGCAAAGTGTTATTGGGTTTTTCTATCTGAAATTTCTCAGTAGCAACTCGGAGTCTGGATTTGTGTCCGGTTGATGGCAATAGGCTCGCCCCCTATTACATGGGACTTAAACATAACTGGCGAAATGTGGGTGTACCTGCTACAGGGACACCTCTGCCCAACCCTTCGGGGAAACAAGGCGTTATGTTATATATAACATCGAGTACAATTATTGCATTTTGGTTCAGGAATAAGTGTTCCACAATCTCTCCCTGTATTTCTACATTGCAATATTGTTGAGACCAGGAGGGTCAACATGGTCGCGCGCTGGCGGCAGTGAAGGAGGGGTGCGGGGACAACGGCGAGTCAGACCAGTCAGCTGTTGCACGCCTACACGCACGCACGCGCTCAAGCGTTTTTTTTACGTCCGGTTATTCTCGGGCGCGGGCGCGCTGTCGCCGGCCGACACGCCCAGCTGCTTCACGCTGGCCGACAGCTGCGTGTTGTGTAGTGTGACCTACCTTGGGGCGGTGCATGGGCGCGGCGTGCGGCGGCGCGGCGGCGTGCTGCGCGGGCGCGGGCGCGGGCGCGCTGTCGCCGGCCGACACGCCCAGCTGCTTCACGCTGGCCGACAGCTGCGTGTTGTGTAGTGTGACCTACCTTGGGGCGGTGCATGGGCGCGGCGTGCGGCGGCGCGGCGGCGTGCTGCGCGGGCGCGGGCGCGGGCGCGCTGTCGCCGGCCGACACGCCCAGCTGCTTCACGCTGGCCGACAGCTGCGTGTTGTGTAGTGTGACCTACCTTGGGGCGGTGCATGGGCGCGGCGTGCGGCGGCGCGGCGGCGTGCTGCGCGGGCGCGGGCGCGGGCGCGCTGTCGCCGGCCGACACGCCCAGCTGCTTCACGCTGGCCGACAGCTGCGTGTTGTGTAGTGTGACCTACCTTGGGGCGGTGCATGGGCGCGGCGTGCGGCGGCGCGGCGGCGTGCTGCGCGGGCGCGGGCGCGGGCGCGCTGTCGCCGGCCGACACGCCCAGCTGCTTCACGCTGGCCGACAGCTGCGTGTTGTGTAGTGTGACCTACCTTGGGGCGGTGCATGGGCGCGGCGTGCGGCGGCGCGGCGGCGTGCTGCGCGGGCGCGGGCGCGGGCGCGCTGTCGCCGGCCGACACGCCCAGCTGCTTCACGCTGGCCGACAGCTGCGTGTTGTGTAGTGTGACCTACCTTGGGGCGGTGCATGGGCGCGGCGTGCGGCGGCGCGGCGGCGTGCTGCGCGGGCGCGGGCGCGGGCGCGCTGTCGCCGGCCGACACGCCCAGCTGCTTCACGCTGGCCGACAGCTGCGTGTTGTGTAGTGTGACCTACCTTGGGGCGGTGCATGGGCGCGGCGTGCGGCGGCGCGGCGGCGTGCTGCGCGGGCGCGGGCGCGGGCGCGCTGTCGCCGGCCGACACGCCCAGCTGCTTCACGCTGGCCGACAGCTGCGTGTTGTGTAGTGTGACCTACCTTGGGGCGGTGCATGGGCGCGGCGTGCGGCGGCGCGGCGGCGTGCTGCGCGGGCGCGGGCGCGGGCGCGCTGTCGCCGGCCGACACGCCCAGCTGCTTCACGCTGGCCGACAGCTGCGTGTTGTGTAGTGTGACCTACCTTGGGGCGGTGCATGGGCGCGGCGTGCGGCGGCGCGGCGGCGTGCTGCGCGGGCGCGGGCGCGGGCGCGCTGTCGCCGGCCGACACGCCCAGCTGCTTCACGCTGGCCGACAGCTGCGTGTTGTGTAGTGTGACCTACCTTGGGGCGGTGCATGGGCGCGGCGTGCGGCGGCGCGGCGGCGTGCTGCGCGGGCGCGGGCGCGGGCGCGCTGTCGCCGGCCGACACGCCCAGCTGCTTCACGCTGGCCGACAGCTGCGTGTTGTGTAGTGTGACCTACCTTGGGGCGGTGCATGGGCGCGGCGTGCGGCGGCGCGGCGGCGTGCTGCGCGGGCGCGGGCGCGGGCGCGCTGTCGCCGGCCGACACGCCCAGCTGCTTCATGCTGGCCGACAGCGCAGCGTCCAGGGACGCTGTGGGGGGAACTGTACATCAATACAAGGTCTAATTAAATAAACTACGCAGACATTTTGGGTTACTGATATTTAAACACCATAAAACAATAAAAACGTCCAAGTACATGTCAAATTACATACAATATTACGCACAGAATTATAGACCGCAAAAATAAGTTTATGTTTCATAATATTTTTGGGAAAAAAAAAAGGAGCAATCAACTATTTTTAAGGCGAAAGTGTTTCTTTGAATCCAGAGCAGAGCGAAACATTCTATAGTAGAATCCTGAGCGCATCGAGCTTAAAATAGTGTTGCTCCGGAGGTGAACGCTTTATCACCCCCATGAGAAAAAAAAACGTATGCGGTCCGACCCCCGTCAGAAACGAAGTTGCTTCTCACGTATGATTTAAAACAAATTTTTCGCAGCCGCCATCTTGGATTTACATTTTGACCGCTATCGACTTTAGCACCTTCGAAAACTATAACAGATACCCATGATGAAAATTTTGAAAATTTTCGAAGCTGCCATCTTAGATTTACATGTTGACTTCACTATCGGCTTTAGCACCCTTGAAAACTATGAAAACGACACCCATGACGAAAAATATATTATGTGAAATATCGCAGCCACCATCTTGGATTTTCATTTTGACCTCACTATCGGCTTTAGCATCCTTCAAAACCATGAAAACGATTCCCATGAAGATAATCAAGTTGGATTTAGAAAAGAGAAATCGGTTAAAATAGCAATGCATCAGTTTTTCCAAAAAAATATAACGGAACATTGACATGACCAAAGCTTTTGATTATGTTGACCATGGGCTACTACAACATAAACTAGAAATATACGGCGTTCGAGGTAAAGCACCAGAAATAATCAAATCCTATCTCAGTAATAGAATACAGTTCACTGAAATAAAACAATTATGTCCAGTCACAAAAACAGAAATTAAATATACATCGAGCCCAAGGTATATAACATATGGTGTAGCTCAAGGGTCGAGACTAGGACCACTACTATTTCTCATTTATATAAATGATCTACCTAATGCTATTCGGCACCCCATGGTTCTATTTGCAGATGATGGTACGTAGGGCTCTTTTCACAAATAACAAAAATAAAAATCATGAACTAGAAATAAATGATTCCCTATCTAAATTAATAAATTGGCTTACAATAAATAATCTTAAATAAATCTTACAAAAACACATTACATGAATTTCAAGAATAAAAACGCAAAATGAATTCCATTATCTATTGACTACAATAATGCAACTATATCTGAAGTTACAAGTACAAAATTTCTAGATATCCGACGCCGACACAGTCATCACTTCGTGTACAATAGTTATTTGTTATTATAATTTTAAAAAATATGTATGTTTAGGTTAAGGTATTTATTTATGGGCCTGCGTCGCCTGAATTAAATGGATTATTATTATTATTTTTGTTTTTAGATTTGTTTTCCTCGGCCTAGCCGGGTAGAGCTGATGGCACGGGCCTAAGCCAAGTGTTCATCAGTGGGGTTAATTGATGGCGGAGTAATGTTTGATACCACGTGGTTATCTGCAGTAGGCTGTATGTTAGCCGAAGTTAAATTCGAGTGGGAATAATGGTGTAAGCTGTCCGACTCACATTGGAGGAATTTTCGTACTAGCCTACATGTATTGAGAATCACTGCCTTCTGCAGCAGATGGTAGGTGTTAGGTGGCAGGTTGAGGGAACTAAGGGACTGATGAAGCTGTTTGGGTATCACTCCTGTTGCAGATAGTACTATGGGGACGATTGTGACTTTTTGAAGATGCCAAATTCGGGTCATTTCGTCTTTCAGTTCGGTGTATTTGGATAGTTTTTCGGCTATTGTAGTCTGTAAGTTATGTGTATTTGGTACGGCAATGTCTATTAGGAACCCAGTTTTATCTACTTTGTTAATTAATGTGATATCTGGTCTATTAAAGTGAATTGTACGGTCGGTGAGTATGGCTCGGTCGAAGTACAATTTTGTAGTTGAGTTCTCTAATACTGTTTCGGGGTTGTATTTATAATATGGTACTATAGTGTCCATAAATTTGTTTTTATGAGCTAGTTTTTGGTGTATTACGTTGGCTACTTGATCGTGTCGATGTTTGTAGTCTGTCTGGGCTATTGATTTGCAGGCGCTGGTGATATGTTGAATTGTCTCTGGTGAACTATTGCATTTTCTACATGTGTCGGTTGTTAAATTTTTTATAATGTATTTTCTGTAGTTTTTGGTCTCAATTACTTGGTCTTGTATTGCAAGCATAAATCCTTCAGTCTCCGGAAAGAGTTCACCTCGATTTAACCACGCGTTCGACGCATTTTTGTCGACATTTAATTGGCATAAATCTTGGCGATGTCTTCCGTGTAGAGACTTCTGGGTCCACTCTAGACATTTGGTTTTGTCATCAATCACTCTTTCGTTTTGCTGTTCAGTTGTGTCTTTAAGATTAAGAGGTGTTAAGTGTTTATCGTTTTGTGCTATTAGTTTGTGAAGTGTGGAAGATGCGGTTTTATCGAAGAAGTACTTTCTGAGGGTTGTGATCTGTCGGTTGTGTAAATTTAAAATATCAATAAGTCCCCTGCCTCCCTCCTTCCGCGGTAGTGTTAACCTTTGCAGGCATGATCTAGGATGGTGTTTACGGAATTTAGTCATAGTTGTATTAATTTTGCGCTGCAGGTTTTTCAGGTCTGTTTTGGTCCAGTTGATTATACCGAACGAATAGGTGAGGACAGGGATAGCAAAGGTGTTAATTGCTTTTATTGTGTTTCGAGAGTAGAGTTGTGTTTTAAGAATAGTATTTAATCTATGTTGGAATTGTTGTTTTAGTTTCTGTTTGGTCTCTTTATAATGTATCTGACTTGATTGTATGTATCCTAAGTATTTGTAAGTATCTTGCTCATCCAGTGGTTCTATCTGTTCGCCTGTTTCTAAGGTGTATTGGTGTTGGTAGTTCTGGCCTGCTCTAACTGAGTTTATTTTGCATATGTCTATACCAAATTCCATTTTTATGTCGTTTGTGAATTTCTCTGTCAGGTTAGCTAACTCGTTAAGTTGACCCTCAGTTTTTGCGTATAGTTTAATATCATCCATGTACAGTAAATGATTTAAACTGCCACCCTGGGTTTCATCCTGTCCATGAGTAGCAGGAGAATTTAAAAGAACTCCTAATGAAGTTGCGTTTAATATTTTAGATAGGGGGTTTAGAGCAAGGCAGAACCACAGTGGGCTAAGTGCATCTCCCTGGAAAATTCCTCTCTGTATTAGGTGTGTGAATATGACTCCGCCCCTTTTTGTCAAAATAAAACACATTTGTTCGCTTACAAAATTAAAAATCGCTTCAAACGCATTAGTTGTCGTCGGTAAACTTCTCCATTAATAGTTTCAGAGGGTTTGAGCATCTTCAAATTTTTTTGGTGGTTTTCCATGTTCTTTATCCTCAGTACTAAAATCGTTATTTTGAAATCGTCGAAACCATTCCTTGCAAGTTGTATTAGACGGAGCATGCTCACCATAAATCTCCACAAGCAAACGATAAGTTTCCGCTGCAGTTTTCTTCGCAATAAAATAATGTAATAACACTTCCCGCAAATGACGTTTATTTGGAATAAAAACCGACATTTTCGAAAAGGTGAAAACAATTGTTGCTTACACTTCAACCAAATATCATAAAATGCGTTAGATAGCTGACATTCAGTACTATCGAATACAAGTATGGTCATTTATTAGTACACGTAAACAATACTAAAAACGACATCTGTTGAGAAAGGGCGGAGTCATATTCACACACCTAATATTTTAATTGGGCTAGTGTCTATTGTTTCGGTTGGTGTAGTGAGTTTTAATACTGTAGTCCAAGTTTTCATCACAGTCTTTAGGAACGTTACTACTGTCGGGTGAATTTTGTAAATTTCTAATACTTGCACTAGCCATGAATGGGGAACAGAGTCATAAGCTTTTTTGTAATCAATGTACATTGTAAATAAATCCGATTTGGATTTGTGGACTTTTTTTAAAACAACGGAGTCTATGATTAATTGTTCCTTGCAGCCTTGGCTATATTTTCGACATCCTTTTATTATTATTATTATATAGATTCTAATATGTCACAGAAAACACATGTAGTCAGCAGTATATAGTCGGCAGTCGTCCAAACACAGCGCAGCAACCTTTATGATAACTTCTCCCGATGTAATATGTATAAAATAATTTTCTTTTTCTGTAGGGCATCTCATAGCTGGTTTCTGAGACCATGACTATTTAACCGGTCAATCCTGTGGCTGCCTTAAGCTGCTACACTCAAAGCCTCCAGCCAGGGCACACATAAAACTAAGCTAAAAAGCTAGGGTAAACGCTCGCTAAGGGCACCCCCTGTGGGTTACGAGCCTCGGCTTAGGGCTTTAACCGGAGGGAGGACATCAAAAGATGGGACGGGCTGGATCAAAAGGTTTTGATCATGATTATTAGTCGGGGAATTTAAAGCTACATGCACAGCTGCTGGCACCTCGTTTTCGAGCAAGGGTCGGGGGGTATATTATTTAGTCGGGGGCGCGGCGGTCGCGATCGCAAAGGACCTCGGCGGCGAGGTCGGAATGACGGGAGGCGTATGTGTTTGTAAAGTGTACTTGTTTCCCTATTGCTCTCCTGGAGAAGGGTTATGGGGTCATCAGGGTCTGTATAAAATAAACGTAAATAAATTGTTATATACTCACAGCTTGTGTTTGTGACTGTGGGTTCCGTGGTAGGAGCGGGCACGCTCGGCACCGGCGTCGGCTCCACTACTGATAAGCTTTCACTAAGCTGCAGAACAAAACATTATTGTTAGTGACGTCATATTTACACGAACCACAGTAAAACAGGAATAATAACTAGGAAAACCCTATTTTATCACGAAAAAAACATTGTTTTGCAGAAAACATTTCATAATAGATTTAAACCCCGTACACACCGGAAACAATGTTAACAACCTTTTTTTTATTTTCCTATTGCATTGTATGATGGATAACCTAAGACACCTACCATTAAAATTTCATCAGCATAGCAATAACAGTCTCCGAGATAAACTGCTGTGACAGATGGACATGAAGAAATTATAAGGGTTCCATTTTTGCTATTTAGCTACGGAATACTAAAAAGTATTTAATTATGTTTATGATTTACCTGGTTTTTATTTTCAGTAAATTTAAGATAGTTAATTGATTCAAGCGTGACCTTGCGGAAATCCATTATAAAATACAATAAATTATAAATTATATTATTAGTCTGCGTTCAGCGCTCGGTGTGGCATTACGCCGTGTTCGGGTTCGCGACAAGTCACTCGTCATCCTGAGGATGCCTCGGTGAGAGGTGAAATACGTGTCGATTTCTTTCAGGAGTTTTTTTTATGACTCTTTAGAAATAGCTAAGCGGAACAGGTTACTAAATATATCCATCCACGTCTATTGTAGTAAATTTAAGTTATGAAAAAAGAAATGACTTTCGCTTTGGAATGAAATAAAACAAATTATACACTACTTACTAATGACAGGTACTTTTAATTTGTTAGGAGTGATAAATACAAAAATAATAGTGAACCAAAAGTTGCTTAGGAGGCTAAAATGAACTTATTGTATAACTAGCTGACCGAACAGACGTTGTCCTGTTTCCTATAACTCGATCGCAGCGCCACCTACCGGATCCAATTGTGAATCTAAACCACCCAGGGACTCATTCAAACACACACCAAAAATTTCATCAAAATCGGTTCAGCCGTTTAGGAGGAGTTCAGTGACATACACACTCACAGAAGAATTATATATATAAAGATAAGTGCAAGTTTGGCTCGACGGTCTGCCTCTCTTCCTTTTTTGTCCGTGGGGAATGTTCTTGGATTCAACTGGAGGCACGGCGTACTTCAAGCGTATGGACAGGCCTATTATATGTTTACACATATACATTTGATAAAAGTTTGGACAAGTACACGTTCCTTGAGTCCATTCCTCTTTACGTTGCGGTAATATAACTTTCCATTTATTGAAAAACTGCTCTTTAAACTCATCAAAACTTTCAGGTGGGTTTTCAAATACTGTGCATTTCGTCAGGGTCAGGATGACTGGACCAAGAGCGATTTTTGAAGTTTGAGCAATACCAAGTTTTAGTACCTATTTGGTACCAGACATCAAATAATTGGTACCTCGTTAAAGAGGGAAAACTATAACGAGGAAAGTGGCCAGCCATTCTGACTTCAGAATGGCTGGACCAAGTCGACTTCACCTAGTTGTAGGTGCTATAACTAGTTCATCTTTTCGTTAAAATTTAGTACCTCATTGGTACCTCAACATATGTTTTTCTTAAATTTTTTCGATAAACCAAAAATAAGTTACACCTACAAGAAGTTTTGCATATATATTAATATTTATTTTTGTACTAAGAAAATTACCGAAAATAAATCATAACACATAAATATTACGTATATTTATTCATTGATTGACACATTAATATTTTTTTACATATAAGTAACAGTGTGCATACATTTTGTTTTTACTACCTAATTGTGATGTGAAGAGAACAGCTTGTGGGACAGCTCCCTCTATGGTCAAATATAATGAAAAGAACTTTTGATTCGGAAATATCAGTCCCTACTTCGTCAAATGTCGAAAGATAGTGATAAAGTTTACGTGAACTGTGAATGCAATGTTGCATATATATTTGAAAAAAATATTGTTAGAAAAATATACAGTGCAGAGATAAAAGAATCCTGTACAAATGTGGACTGTCCTTTAAACCAAGTTAGTAGGAAATGTGCCTTTTTGCCACTTGATTTTAACAAAAACACCTTAAGTGAGTCTGCAAATTCAATGCTAAACAGTGACAGAAATATGTCGAGTTGTAGACTTTCTGGTTGTCATGGCATAAGGTGCTTAGATTATAATTTGAAAGATATTGCTGCTTTTGATTTGAGCCCATGTCTGACGTCGAAATTTGCATTAATGATTTACCTAAAAATATAACATTAAAAGGAATAGAGTACCACCTTTTGTCTATTATAGAATTTGTACCACCTCCGACTCCGAAAGGCGTGGGACATTACAAATCACATTGCCGCAGAGGGTCCAAATGGCAATGTTACGACGACATGTCAAGTAGAATCACAATTAGTAAAAACAAAATGTATGCACACTGTTATTTATATCCAAAAAAATATGAATGTGTCAATCAATGAATAAATATGTTATACGTAATATTTATGTGTGTTATGATTTATTTTCGGTAATTTTCTTAGTACAACAATAAACATTATTATATTTGCAAAACTTCTTGTAGGTGTAACTTATTTTTAGCTTATCGAAAAAAATCTAAGAAAAACATATGTGGAGGTTCCAATGAGATACGAAATTTTAATGAAAAGATGCACTAATTATAACGCCTACAACTAGGTGAAATCAACGTGCTCCAGATTACATGCAAAGCTTCTTGTAGGTGTAACTTATTTTTGGTTTATCGAAAAAATTTAAGAAAAACATATGTTGAGGTACCAATGAGGTACTAAATTTTAACGAAATGATGAACTAGTTATAGCACCTACAACTAGGTGAAGTCGACTTGGTCCAGCCATTCTGAAGTCAGAATGGCTGGCCACTTTCCTCGTTATAGTTTTCCCTCTTTAACGAGGTACCAATTATTTGATGTCTGGTACCAAATAGGTACTAAAACTTGGTATTGCTCAAACTTCAAAAATCGCTCTTGGTCCAGTCATCCTGACCCTGACTGCATTTCTTAGCTTCTGCAGCTGGTACTAGATAGTGCGTCACATTATCATTATTATCATTAGATATAATAATCTTTTTTTGCAGTTTGGCCCAATTATACGAATCTATCCAGTCTTTTAAACTTATTTCCGGCGATTTCGCAAAATAATTTTCAACTTTATTCTGTGTATACTTTAGGGACCACCCGTTCACCATTTCTTTAGCAAGGACCAAGAATCGAGAAAGCTGTAAACGTTCTCGAAGAGTGTTGCTGTCTTTAATAACCTCATTGAAAGCTTCGAGAGCATTATTCGTCGAAGGCAAAGATGGCGCTGCACCAAGATACCAATTTCGGTTTTATAAGAGCCACTGATCTTTGAAGTACTCAATAAAACTTGTTTCATGTTCATATTTCTGTAAAAAGTATTCAGTAGCTTTGTCGAAAGCATCGTGGTTGGTTAAGGAATGTACAGTATCAATATCTGCCAAAAGTTGTCTCTGAACAGCTTTCTTTACAAGGCATTCAACTTTAGACTGCATATTTTTTTTGGCGTGTGTCCAGCACATGCGTACCTTGGTATCTTCAAATTCTTCATTGAAGGCGTTTTGAATACTTTTTGCAGCGCCAGCAACCAAAATACTCGGCTTGAAAGCCCTTCCGAACAATAGCTGTATATTATCTTTCATGCTTTTGAAAATTAGTTTAAAATCATCCTTTTGCTCTGTGGTAGAAACAGCCAAGCACAAAGCATGGAACTTTCTTTGCTTATCTGTAGTTCCTACAATAAGGACAGGATATCCTTGCCAAATTAGTTTATAGGTAGCGTCTGCATGTAAGATATCTACCTCTTGTGCTAACTCCAGCAGGTATTTACTTGATAAAACAAAACGAAAAGTTGCCTCTTCTGAAATCTCATATGCTGTCACAAATGCTTCATGGGAATTTTCTGGTAATGATGAATTTTCTTGAAGCCACCGCTCTAATTCTCCTAAACTAATCGTATATTGTGGTTGCGATAAAGCACGGCGACGATCGCTGAGGTAATTTCTTAATTGAGACATCTTTGGCAATTGGAGACCTTTAACTTTAGAAAGGGCAGTCATTATAGCTTTAGGCTTCAAATGAAGATCAGACAGTTCATTTATTTCAGGGATGTAACAGATATCCGTATCTATATCCGCAACTGCGGAGCATCCGCATAAATTTTGATATCCGCAAAACATCCGCATCCTCAACTTTGGATTTTAAAAGCTCCGCATCCTCATCCGCATCCTCATAATTTCTATGGGGATGTGACCCTACGTTGTTCGCACAAATAGTGATTTTTTAAAAACTTGCACCGAGCTAAATGGGCGGGCCGATAAGTGAGTTACGCGTTCCTATTGGCTGAATTCGCAGTGTCGCACGTGGCAGTGGTGACACGACTGTGGTTCCACATGTCACAATTCGAGTTACTGGGTGCCGGGTTGTGTGTTATTGTTTACTTTTTGTTTGCTCGTAGAAGTGAAGTTTTTTGCAGGCGAATAACGCTACGGTTATATTTGTATTATAGGTTGCAGGTAGGTAATCATTTACCAAATTCAAATCATTTATAACCTATAATACAAATATAAATACTATAAAAACAAGGGCTATTTTTGTACGACATCCGCACCCTCATCCGCATCCTCAATAAGGAATTATCCAATATCCGTATCCTCATCCGCATCCTCAAACCCGATTATCTCGATATCCTCATCCGCATCCTCATCCGTTATATGACATCCGTTACAACCCTGATTTATTTCTCCTTTTACTGTCTCAGGTAATCCACGTTCAGTGGACTCTTTACTGTCGTGGTCATGATCATCTTCAGTTTGGTACAAAAATACGGCATCTGACAAAGAATCGTATAGGAATCTTTTAGCTGAGCATTGAGGGCCACGTTTTTCAACTTTATTACATCTGTAATATATTTTCTTGCCTTCTTCCGATACATTCGAATAATGAACAGACCAATTTTTTTCTTTATCTAACTCTGTTTCAGCTAGGCTATTACAATCAAATTTCTTCACGAATATCCAAGATTGATACACACGCTTCTTTTTCATCGGCACCACAGATTTATTTATTTTCGATGAGCCTGATGTATTGTGGTCAATGACGACGTTTTCCTCCATAATAGTGACAAACGAGACCAATTATGGCTTAAATAATTAACAATATGCACTCGCACTCGTAATAATATAGCAAATGAATGACTTCGAGACGTCGTCACGCGGCCAAATCATTTGATTGGTGGCTTCCGCGTCGCGCGCTGTTAGCTCCGCCTCTTCTAACGAAAATCTACCTCTCTTTTCAATCGGTTAGGGTTCGGGTGTCTCCGCTCCCTGTGAACTGCCGAACTATTGATCTAGCTGCCCATTCCATCATTTTTATTAGCCATTTATTTATTAGTCTGCTTACGTATTTTTAGTACCGACATTGTAAGACGAAATAACCGGCCAATTGTTTTTTTATTACTGTCTGTTTTAATTTACCAACCGCCGATAAAAAAATTAAGTGCCCATTATTTTTTTCAACTGATCATAATAAATAACAGTTTAAAAAATTAGTTCCCTTATGAATACGGAACATTCTTTGTGGCCAGCAACATTGTTTCCCGCAACACATAAAAATGTTGCTGAAATGTTATCGAATTTTTTTATACGCGGTAATACGGTTATACGCTTTATTTATTTTACAAAGTTTTAGTGCTTATATTATTAAGACTCAAATTCGCTTGTAAACTTTTAGGCCACGCGCACTTTGGATGCGTTTAAGTATGAATTTCACTTTTCACTTTACGTACAAACACGCACGAACGATGCCGACCTTCCAAGTACAAAGAGAGACTGGGTGCGACTTACGTATACGTACGTATAGTTCCGACGTCTGAAAACATTCCGAACTTGTTGGGATTTGGCACCGGAGCCTGTTGCTGTACAGCTACAGTGGTACGTACCATACTGTTGGTGGTGGGGTAGGTCTGTGTGGTGACGGGCGTGTCCACGACGGGCTCCAGGGGCGCCGCCGGCACCGCCACCGGAGCCTGTTGCTGTACAGCTACAGTGGTACGTACCATACTGTTGGTGGTGGGGTAGGTCTGTGTGGTGACGGGCGTGTCCACGACGGGCTCCAGGGGCGCCGCCGGCACCGCCACCGGAGCCTGTTGCTGTACAGCTACAGTGGTACGTACCATACTGTTGGTGGTGGGGTAGGTCTGTGTGGTGACGGGCGTGTCCACGACGGGCTCCAGGGGCGCCGCCGGCACCGCCACCGGAGCCTGTTGCTGTACAGCTACAGTGGTACGTACCATACTGTTGGTGGTGGGGTAGGTCTGTGTGGTGACGGGCGTGTCCACGACGGGCTCCAGGGGCGCCGCCGGCACCGCCACCGGAGCCTGTTGCTGTACAGCTACAGTGGTACGTACCATACTGTTGGTGGTGGGGTAGGTCTGTGTGGTGACGGGCGTGTCCACGACGGGCTCCAGGGGCGCCGCCGGCACCGCCACCGGAGCCTGTTGCTGTACAGCTACAGTGGTACGTACCATACTGTTGGTGGTGGGGTAGGTCTGTGTGGTGACGGGCGTGTCCACGACGGGCTCCAGGGGCGCCGCCGGCACCGCCACCGGAGCCTGTTGCTGTACAGCTACAGTGGTACGTACCATACTGTTGGTGGTGGGGTAGGTCTGTGTGGTGACGGGCGTGTCCACGACGGGCTCCAGGGGCGCCGCCGGCACCGCCACCGGAGCCTGTTGCTGTACAGCTACAGTGGTACGTACCATACTGTTGGTGGTGGGGTAGGTCTGTGTGGTGACGGGCGTGTCCACGACGGGCTCCAGGGGCGCCGCCGGCACCGCCACCGGCTCCAGCACTGGTGCGGGAGCCTGTTGCTATACAAGCGAGAGAGACAATGTTAGTAACGCACTGCTACAAGGTAAAAGAATACTGCTACAAGACTACGACGAATTTGTTCAAAATTGCTGTTATAATGAAATTTTTAGGTATATTTTATATTGAGTTGTGATTTAATTTTATGAAGTCTCTTGATATTGTACTATAGGCACTGTACTATGGTAATTTGTAGATATTTTTTATGAAAATAGTACAATTTAATGAACAATGGGTGTTAGGAACATTCTCTAATGATGACGTTGGCGGAGGCGGCGCCGGCGACGGTGTAGGCGGGAGGAGTGGGACGCGGCCGGACAGGGGCTCGCTGGACATCTGTGATAGGAGGTGGACCGCGCCGGGGAGACACACACGGCCATTTTTTGTATGCGTAGAGTCATTTTATTGTAAGTCTTCAACAATAAATCATTGGAACCAGTAATCAATTATCGTCATTGAATGTAATTCTTACAAACTTTTTAACAATAGGCAAATATGTTTTGTGGGAAAGTATGTGGTTGAGCCAGACTCCATATTTTCCCATGAATTTTTCTTTAACTGTAATTTAAAATCATGTTAAGTTTAAATGATTTTTTCGTTTTACATTTTAAAGAAAAATTTCATGCAAGCGTCCGCGTTCTTTGCCATTGCTGGGCCGATTTCGTTACCACTTCTTTCTCATTTTAGTGAAGGATTTTTCCGTGTGACAGAAAGGAATAGCGAGGTCTGGTTCAATTCTAAAGATCAACGCACATCGGCAGATGGCGGAGTAGAATATTTTAAATTGACCAACGTAAATTCGTACGTATCTAATGGTAACACGATACAGATTCCAAAGCTCAGAGAGCGACCGCGGAGTGTCAAAGGGGATGTCTCTCTGCGGTACTGTAGAGCGCGCTGGAGGCTACCTCGGCGCGCTGCCTCCTCGCCGCCGTGCTCCGCCGGCTACACGACTATGTGAGAGTTACCGGCTTGGGCGTGCTGTTGTCCCGCAGCGCGTCGGGCTCCAGCGCGCCGAACTGCACGTCCAGGAACATGGCCGCGCCCTCCGCGCCGCCCGGCATCTCCACCGCCGACGACGGGATCTGCAGGCCAAACCGTACAGTTACGTATACAGAAGGATATCTAAACTACAGTCCGCCCGTCGAAAGAATACGTTCTTGACACTTGTCAGTTTCATACTAACGAACATGCGCTTTGCGAATTTGATCCTTATTACTACTAAAAATTGTCCAACTGACAAGTATCAAGAACGCTTTCTCTCAACGACCAAACTATAGTTGTTGTAACTATCGAAGTAAGTTTGAATGTACAAGGTAATCTCCAAAACTACTCAGCCAACTTCAAAAATTCTTCCACTGCTAGAAAGCTATACTATTGCAAAGTACCATAGGATATGTTTTATAATATAGTTGACTTCGGCGCGAACGAAATCGCGAGCAGAAGCTAGTGAATAAAAAAGTATTATAATGCCCCATCTACATTAAACTTTACCAATGCCTAAAGTCATATCTTACTCTCCAAGATGCAGATAGCCTTAAAAATCCGTTGTAACAACCTTAAACGACTACCTTAATGCTGTCAAATACATTTAATATTCACATAGTTTATTATTTGAAGTCTGGCCACACTAAATCTACAATGGAATAAATGGGCAACCCCATAAAGTTTTATATATGGTATACTTTTATATCAGTCAGTTTCGAGGTTGTAAGTCTAATGATTTTGATATTTCACCTTTTGATTTTTGCTGGTTTTTTTTGTGTAATAGACTATGTCGTACCTATGCTCTACCTCCATACCATGACAAAAATGTATCAAATCCACACTGCATCGTGCTAAAGTAAATATTCTTTACCAGGAATAAATCAGAATATTAACAAAATCACCTCTCAAAAACAAAAAGACAAACAACAAGTATCAAATTATTTTTTCGTAGGGCAAGATGTACGTGTTTTTACTAGCGTGACCAGACTCTAGACATAGATGAATAACATGTCTAAATGAAGCCGACCAAAAGGCAAGTGATGATGTACTAACCTTGGAAGGCGGCGGTACTCGTGCCCGCTGCGGTTTCCTCTGACTCGTGATGTCTGACGAGCTGTACACGCCGTAGTTTGACGTGTACACGCCTGAAAACATTACCCACAACGTTAACAACCAGAAATATAGTAGGCACCTATAATACAGGGTGGCAAGGACATCGACGCGAGAACTGTTACCATACTTTTCTATGAAAAAGCAGATATTTTTTTTTTAATAACTGATGAAAAATTTTAACGCAGGGGGGTTTAGAATCATGTACTGAATCCATGGTTTCAGTTTTCACGTCGATATCCCTGACAACCTGTATTAATCGGAAAAAAAAAGTATTATTACAGGTTTTTTTTATTTTTATTATGCCTACCCCGCCTATCTACTCCAATATGCCAAATTGCCAACCCCGTTTTCCACTTTTTTTTCCAAACTCAGCGCCGGCAGCCAATTTCTTAAATATTTGTGTATTAATTACACACATAAACCTTCCGGAATAAGTTCCCTATATGAAAGTGAGAACCACATCAAAATCCGTTGCGTAGTTTAGAAGAATAGGTCACACAGACACACAAAAAGCGACTTCAATTTATAATATGTACAGATTTAGCGTGAATACTCACTGTTGTCGTGCCTCTGCGACTGCTGCGTGAGTTGCGACAGGTACTGAGACTGCGCAGCCGTCAGACTACCCGACATACCCATTGGCTGGAAATAACAACACGTTTTTAAGATAACTGGTTTTTTTTTTTGTTTTCTTTCTTTCAAGTGAAATGCTGGCCCTACACTTGGCGTATTTTTGACAAATATTTCCATTATTATGAAATGAACATTATTTTAATGTAAAGTGTATATTTTATATTACTCAAGTAACACTAGTATTTTCAAGACCGCTCCTAAAGTAAACTACCCTTGTATTTAGTCGCGTTTATTTTCTAATTACTCCTCCATTTTGCTCAGATATTCAAAGAAAGTTTGTGAGGTGACGGTCCCGCGAGCTAGTGGCACAAACACGACCCCGCGGACTGTGCACCCACAGCCACTGTGTGACGCCTGCATTGAGCTAGTACTGTATGTGTCCCCCCGTACCTGGTGGTGCACCTGGTGGTGGTAGGTGTCGGCGGCGGGCGGCGGCTCGGCTGCCGACACCGGCGACTGCCGACTGCCCGAGCTTATTGTGTAACGCCTGCACTGACTTAGTACTGTATGTATGTGTGTCCCCGTACCTGGTGGTGCACCTGGTGGTGGTAGGTGTCGGCGGCGGGCGGCGGCTCGGCTGCCGACACCGGCGACTGCCGACTGCCCGAGCTTATTGTGTAACGCCTGCACTGACTTAGTACTGTATGTATGTGTGTCCCCGTACCTGGTGGTGCACCTGGTGGTGGTAGGTGTCGGCGGCGGGCGGCGGCTCGGCTGCCGACACCGGCGACTGCCGACTGCCCGAGCTTATTGTGTAACGCCTGCACTGACTTAGTACTGTATGTATGTGTGTCCCCGTACCTGGTGGTGCACCTGGTGGTGGTAGGTGTCGGCGGCGGGCGGCGGCTCGGCTGCCGACACCGGCGACTGCCGACTGCCCGAGCTTATTGTGTAACGCCTGCACTGACTTAGTACTGTATGTATGTGTGTCCCCGTACCTGGTGGTGCACCTGGTGGTGGTAGGTGTCGGCGGCGGGCGGCGGCTCGGCTGCCGACACCGGCGACTGCCGACTGCCCGAGCTTATTGTGTAACGCCTGCACTGACTTAGTACTGTATGTATGTGTGTCCCCGTACCTGGTGGTGCACCTGGTGGTGGTAGGTGTCGGCGGCGGGCGGCGGCTCGGCTGCCGACACCGGCGACTGCCGACTGCCCGAGCTTATTGTGTAACGCCTGCACTGACTTAGTACTGTATGTATGTGTGTCCCCGTACCTGGTGGTGCACCTGGTGGTGGTAGGTGTCGGCGGCGGGCGGCGGCTCGGCTGCCGACACCGGCGACTGCCGACTGCCCGAGCTTATTGTGTAACGCCTGCACTGACTTAGTACTGTATGTATGTGTGTCCCCGTACCTGGTGGTGCACCTGGTGGTGGTAGGTGTCGGCGGCGGGCGGCGGCTCGGCTGCCGACACCGGCGACTGCCGACTGCCCGAGCTTATTGTGTAACGCCTGCACTGACTTAGTACTGTATGTATGTGTGTCCCCGTACCTGGTGGTGCACCTGGTGGTGGTAGGTGTCGGCGGCGGGCGGCGGCTCGGCTGCCGACACCGGCGACTGCCGACTGCCCGAGCTTATTGTGTAACGCCTGCACTGACTTAGTACTGTATGTATGTGTGTCCCCGTACCTGGTGGTGCACCTGGTGGTGGTAGGTGTCGGCGGCGGGCGGCGGCTCGGCTGCCGACACCGGCGACTGCCGACTGCCCGAGCTTATTGTGTAACGCCTGCACTGACTTAGTACTGTATGTATGTGTGTCCCCGTACCTGGTGGTGCACCTGGTGGTGGTAGGTGTCGGCGGCGGGCGGCGGCTCGGCTGCCGACACCGGCGACTGCCGACTGCCCGAGCTTATTGTGTAACGCCTGCACTGACTTAGTACTGTATGTATGTGTGTCCCCGTACCTGGTGGTGCACCTGGTGGTGGTAGGTGTCGGCGGCGGGCGGCGGCTCGGCTGCCGACACCGGCGACTGCCGACTGCCCGAGCTTATTGTGTAACGCCTGCACTGACTTAGTACTGTATGTATGTGTGTCCCCGTACCTGGTGGTGCACCTGGTGGTGGTAGGTGTCGGCGGCGGGCGGCGGCTCGGCTGCCGACACCGGCGACTGCCGACTGCCCGAGCTTATTGTGTAACGCCTGCACTGACTTAGTACTGTATGTATGTGTCCCCCCGTACCTGGTGGTGCACCTGGTGGTGGTAGGTGTCGGCGGCGGGCGGCGGCTCGGCTGCCGACACCGGCGACTGCCGACTGCCCGAGCTTATTGTGTAACGCCTGCACTGACTTAGTACTGTATGTATGTGTGTCCCCGTACCTGGTGGTGCACCTGGTGGTGGTAGGTGTCGGCGGCGGGCGGCGGCTCGGCTGCCGACACCGGCGACTGCCGACTGCCCGAGCTTATTGTGTAACGCCTGCACTGACTTAGTACTGTATGTATGTGTGTCCCCGTACCTGGTGGTGCACCTGGTGGTGGTAGGTGTCGGCGGCGGGCGGCGGCTCGGCTGCCGACACCGGCGACTGCCGACTGCCCGAGCTTATTGTGTAACGCCTGCACTGACTTAGTACTGTATGTATGTGTGTCCCCGTACCTGGTGGTGCACCTGGTGGTGGTAGGTGTCGGCGGCGGGCGGCGGCTCGGCTGCCGACACCGGCGACTGCCGACTGCCCGAGCTTATTGTGTAACGCCTGCACTGACTTAGTACTGTATGTATGTGTGTCCCCGTACCTGGTGGTGCACCTGGTGGTGGTAGGTGTCGGCGGCGGGCGGCGGCTCGGCTGCCGACACCGGCGACTGCCGACTGCCCGAGCTTATTGTGTAACGCCTGCACTGACTTAGTACTGTATGTATGTGTGTCCCCGTACCTGGTGGTGCACCTGGTGGTGGTAGGTGTCGGCGGCGGGCGGCGGCTCGGCTGCCGACACCGGCGACTGCCGACTGCCCGAGCTTATTGTGTAACGCCTGCACTGACTTAGTACTGTATGTATGTGTGTCCCCGTACCTGGTGGTGCACCTGGTGGTGGTAGGTGTCGGCGGCGGGCGGCGGCTCGGCTGCCGACACCGGCGACTGCCGACTGCCCGAGCTTATTGTGTAACGCCTGCACTGACTTAGTACTGTATGTATGTGTGTCCCCGTACCTGGTGGTGCACCTGGTGGTGGTAGGTGTCGGCGGCGGGCGGCGGCTCGGCTGCCGACACCGGCGACTGCCGACTGCCCGAGCTTATTGTGTAACGCCTGCACTGACTTAGTACTGTATGTATGTGTGTCCCCGTACCTGGTGGTGCACCTGGTGGTGGTAGGTGTCGGCGGCGGGCGGCGGCTCGGCTGCCGACACCGGCGACTGCCGACTGCCCGAGCTTATTTGCTGCGCACACAAATATACACAAATTATTATAAAAGAATACTAGCGACTTAGCGGTTTTTAAAACTTGACAAAATATCGAGGTATCTTTATTATATGCAATTTTAATATGAATGTATTTTACACATGAATCTTCCGGAATAGTAATGAATGTTCTTTGTGCTACTCACATCTCTGAGCGGGTGGTGCGGGTGCGCGGGTATGTGTGCGGAGTTGTGGTACGTGTACGTGGGGATGTGCGCCTCCAGCGGACCGTTCGCGTCCGCGCCGTCCCACTCCTGCCACAACACATACTCTTAGGAAACAATTCATTCATGGAGGAACAATGTGTACTTTAGTCAATTAAAGTTTCAGACGGACTAAATTGGGCCGTATCCACACAATAAATACAAATGGTTCACTCCGCATTTTAGTTATGAAGCTACAAGTACGCGGCGGGCTCGTCTTCTCGGGCCAATTCAGTGAGTGTAACGTAGTCAGAAGATATAAGAGTTACGCGACAGAGAGGCAACTTCTAGGTGAATATAACTGTAGATAACTAGCGCTGTGCGACCTGAATTGCACTTTATTGTGTGGTAGCAAGAATCGCTTTTTATTTAAATGTTTTTGCGGAGTGAATATCTGTATTTATCTGTGCCGTATCGCAATGTAAAAATCCACCTACTATACATTATACAACGAGCCACTACAATGGCGACATTAATTTAACACACGGGTAGGGCTAAATCTAATGGCCAGTATTCATAAAATTTATAAGATAAAATAATTCGTAAATGGAATATTAAAATTTTCTTTCCTTCAATTCGCATACTCTTTGCACGTTATTCGTTTTAATTTCATTGATGCGATGTTATGACACTTATGACCCATGACCTCTGCGTTATAGTTCTTTAAGAATAGAATAGAATTATCTTTATTCGCGTATCGTATGACTCACAAATGATTAATAAGACAACTATATTAGTAAAAACTGACACAAATAGTAGTGGATCACCGCTGTGACAACTCATGTGAGATGGCACAACAGCAACCCACGAAAACACAGTCTAGGCGACTTGAAATCGTGCTTAGGATACTGTTGAGCTGCTCCACACTCTGCGTAACAGGAACAATCTACAAGCGCATCCGCGAACATCCCCGACGCACTACAGGAGCGGGGCAGCCCCACCAGCATCCTAAACGCGTTATTATACTGAGCGCGGAGAGCGTTATTCGATCTTCTTCTTAAATATAGGTTGCTCCAAGATGCTATTTTAGAAATTTGAAAATAAAGAATGGTGCCGATTCCCTTGTTTACAAACTAAACTAAACTTAAATTCAGTGCATCTTTTTCTTTCTATTTCGTTAAGAAAAGGACAGAAGATAAATTTTTGTTTAGTCCTGTCAAATTAATCAGCGCTTGACGTAAATTGACGTAATTTTAGTAGGCAAGTTTTTAATTACGTCTAATCTTGTATGGAGTAGTAACAGACGCTGATTAATTTGACAGGACTAAACTAAAATTTATCTTCTGTCCTTTTCTTAATGAACTAGAAAGAAAAAGATACACTTAACTTAAATTTAGTTTAGTTTGTGAACAAGGGAATCGGCACCAATAACATTTATCGACATTAAAATATCTTCATAAAACGAAAACACGAAACCGTATGCGTGTGTTAAATTAATATCGCCATTAAAGCGACACGCTGCCGCGCTGTATAGAAACTGGGGTTAACTTTATGTGCTGTACTTACTTTGGCTTCCGTATTCTGAGGCATGACAGAAAAATTACTGAGTTAGCACAAGAAGAGTCTATAATGTGAAGGTCGTAAATCGTGTTATTGTGACGATAGTTTCAAGTAGAGTTTTTAATTTTGTCTTGTTCACTATCTTAACAGTTGTGTAGTAAACAACTCTTCATGTTGTATTACGATTCGAGAGAAGAAGCCCAACAGTGGAAAAATACACGTTAGATAAAATAGATCCTATTACAGTCTGGCCGTTGAAAAAAAGCTTTCCTGACACCTGTCAGTTGGACAATTTCTAGTAGTAATAAGGATCAAATTCGCAAAAAACATATTCGTTAGTATGAAACTGACAAGTGTCAAAAACGCATTCTCTCGACAGCCGGACTGTAGGGTTTCACAATTGGATATAAAAGTGCACTGTTGGATTTTCAACGCTAGGCTCAGCATTGAGAGTTGAAAATTCATTAGTGCACTTTTATTTTGGAATTCATTTATGTGTCACTTAGTTGTCGGTGAAAACGGACATAAGTCCTTTATTCTTCCAAATCTCTTTTGAGCAATTAAATGTTTTTCTTAAAATCTCACACATTCCTCTTAGAATTTTAAAAGAGTTGTGTGGTGTTAAACAAATGGATAGAATAAAAAACAAATTAAAAAAGGGGAAGTTGGAAAGGCACCGGTGACTGAAAACTCGTGTGGAAATGGGTTGTGATCGTATGGAAATATTGTGAGAAAAGTTTTGAGTATGAATGTAGACGGCTATAAGAGTAGGGGAAGACCAAAGAAACGATGGATGGACTGTGTGGAAGATGATATGGCTGGTGACCACCCAGATGACGACTAATAGAGAAAACCACAGATAAATTCGGATAAGGGCAAGAGTGTGTAAAATGTAGTGTTGTGCACTCACGGCAGAGTTCTGCGGCGCGTCGCCGTCGGCCGGCGCCTGCGCGGCGGCGCTGGGCGTGAACACCTGCAACACATCAGCCTTTGTCATTATGTGACAACACTGAACCAGCACGACTAGCTTCCCTACACTATACACTGTGGCCAGGGGCGAACACAGTACGGAGAACCCACGATACTGTGTATTTGTACGAGGATCTCTTGGCGCGCGAAAAAAACCGGAACTAACACCGCCATATTATTTTTAACCGACTTCAAAAAAGGAGGAAGTTCTCAGTTGGTTGGAATTTTGTTTTTTACGTTTGTTCCTCGATTACTCGAAGACGGCTGGACCGATTTCAAAAAATCTTTTTTTGTTTGAAAGGGTATACTTTCAAGTTAGTCCCATTGTCATGATGGGATCTTGGAGAAATCGAGGGAACTCTTCAAATATTAAAGGCACATCTATAGCGATTTGGGTATTTTTAATGAGCAGTTGACATTAGGCTATTGTTACTTAGATAAGTTACAAACCAACTAAAAAGTGAAAAAAAAATCACTTTTTTACAAAAAATACAACCAACTTCCAAGCTACAAAGTGAAAAATTACTTTAATTTCGAAGTCGGTGTCAAAAAAACTAAAATACTGATCCAAAGACACCGACTTCCGAAATTAAAATTATTTCTCACTTTGTAGTTTGGGAGCTGGTTGTATTTTTTTGTAAAAAAGTTCTTTTCATTTCTGTGATAATTTCACAAAATATTTACCCTGTCAATGTCATTCAAACGTCAAAAGATCCTCGTAGCACTATAAAATAGTTTACTGTATAATATTGGGACCACATGGCTATTTTATACAGCAGTTGTTTTTAACCGTATGACAACTGCACATGACAACACTGCACATGCTGGATAAGGCTCTGTCAAATTGCCTCTCGTATGTCCTAGGCTATATATTTTGTAAACTTTGTCACAGTATAGAGTGTGGGATGAAAGTATATCTTAGTGTCTAAATAGTGTGTGTCGCTGCATAGTGTGTGGTGTTTAAATTAAGATGTCCATTTAGACAAATAGAAGAAAGCATCGCTGAAACACTGTAATATAGTTAAAGATGATACAGCAGTGTGAATTAGGGATGCAAGAAATGCCCTGATAAAGTGGTAAGCACTTTATTTGCTTATTGTTGCTGGTTATTTTAAAATAGAATTTTAAAATAAAATATAGTTAGTTAGAATGACATTTTAGCAATATTTTTAACTCATAATTGTTGTGATTGAATGTACATAAAATTGTCAACATCACTATGTAAAACTAAATTCTTACAAATAAGTAAATTCTGATTCTGTGCTCAGAAATTTATAGTTTTAATTTTTCCCAGGACAAATGCAATCTCAAACTCAAAGCATTTATTTCAATTAAACAATTTACAGGCACTTTTGAATTGTCAAAGGGGTCAGGCAGAAAGATGAAGCTAGTTGCCCATTCTAAAGCCTAGTAGGTTCCTATGGAGAAGAACAGGTAAGAAACTTCATGGACACTTTTTTATGCATGTCCATCTGTTGGTAAACTACCTCTATTTGAAAACAATTTGCTAAAGATTCGTTCACAGATGAGATAGTAAAATGATGATATCATTCTGTATAATGGTTTTTCCTAATTATCTACCGAGTAGAAACATCGAAACAAAACTCAAAGCATTTATTTCACTTTTGAATTGTCAAGGGGTCGGTCAGTCAGAAAGATGAAGCTAGTTGCCCATTCCAAAGCGTAGTAGATACCTATGGAGAAGAACGGGCAAGAAACTCCATGGACACTCTTTAAAATCATAATATTGTTACAAAATATAAAATAGTCTCAAACTCAGAGGGAACAGTCTCTTCTAGGGCCATATCACACTGGCGATTTGCGAGCGTGTTTCCAGCGAGGCGATTGTTTAACGAGCTCGCTAAGTGTGCGAAGCGAGCTCGCCACGGGTGCGTCACGAGCTCGCCGCGTTTGAGGAACGAGAGCGATTGACCTGAGTGCTCAATAGATAACGAGACAAGCGAGTGTACTGTAGTTATATTTTCTTAATGTCCCTCGCCAAACTTCGCGTTTCGTCAGTTGTCGGATTTCTATCAGTTGCCCTTTGTACTTGGGACCAACCGGACGCTGTCAATCGACTTGGAAGTATACAGAGTTGTTAATACTCTTTTAACTTAATGTAATTTATAAAAAAAATGGGAGGAAAGCTGCTAAAGTCGCAGGCACGACAGATAGGAAAATAGTTTTACAGCTCTATATAGTTCACACGGAAATCAAAACAAAACAACAATAAAGTACTTAGTTCTGAATTCAAATTATCATACACGATAAATCTAATAATTGATGAACATGGAAATTAACTTTCGTTTGTATTCGGAAATCCGATGATACCAGAGGGACATTAATAGAAATACAATACAATATTGTGATTGTATTTTACACGTCGCGTGGTCGCAGCAAGTTCGCTTCTCACCCGCAGAGAGCACATTTACAAATCGTTTCTATGGAAACACGCTGGCAAATCGTCAATGTGATATGTCCCTAAAAGACTGTTACCTCTGAGTTTGTTTCGATTTTTCTTCTCAGTTGTCAACTAGGATATACCAAACTCAATCTAGGTTTAAAACATAATTTATTTTTGAGTTAGGCCATATGAGGAACATGCAGATGAGTGTCTGAGTTAGGTCTGTGTATTGTTACGTGATATTCACCTTGGTGTCTGATAGAGATCCGGACCACTCCTCGTTGTCCCAGTCTTCTGTTGTGGGGAATGTGTCGACGATGTTGCTGCCGCCTGCGCAACACATACAAGATAATGTTAGGAGGTAACAAGGGCCATTTATCACAGTAAAAGCTGTGCTGGTTCATACAATTTTTCAATTAGATTCTTCAATTTTGTACACATGTTCACAAAAGTGGAAACTTGTTATTGGTAATCTTCTGCATACGAATGTACTAGCTGCAAGTTTTCTTTAAACCAAAAAGTTATATTTTATAAAACAAACTCATTGTTGTTTTCATTCTCAAATTATTGTGATCTCTGTAGATAGTAATGACTCAAGATTAAATTATGCTCGATTTTATAAAGCTAAGTATAATTTTAAGTACTAACATGAAAAGTAAAAGTTGATTTCATTTAAGTTTTCTTTTTTAAAACAAACTATTTATTACACTTACTCGATTAACAGTTCATTTTGGAACGAAAATCGAAAATTATCCTGATTTTATCAATCCGGTCGGATCCGGCCAGATCAATGAAAATCCAGCCGGATCGAAAATGACGCCGGATTGCAATCCCTACACACGTGTAGTCTGTTCCAAAAGTATCAGATGAAAATGTAAACAAATGGATCAAAAAACGTAACTGTGGATGTCAACTTGTAGTGCCACTTACAAATTAAGTAATACTTATACCCGAAATAATAAGATTGATGATGTTTTGTACTTCAAAATAGAGATTAATTTTGTAACTTCGATTTTCATCAATGATTTTTCAATTACAATTAATAATTGTATCCAAACAATAATTATAGAAAAACTGGAGGGATATTGACATCAAGTTATTTACTCAAATCCCAAAACGCCCGCCCTTCACCACTTCCTAGTATACTCCCCAGCAACTGTATTTTGTAATTTTCTAAATACAGATAGATGAATGTGGCCCTTTAGTGAGTGATTCCCTAAGATTTGATTCTCGATGGTTGGTTTACATTTTCATCAGAGAGTTTTGGAACAGAGCATAGCTGCAAAGTGGGAGGGTGGTACATACTGGCAGGCTGCTGATGGTCGGTCCAGCAGGTGGCGGACAGGTCCCGGTCGGGGCGCGGGCGGCGCGAGCCGGCCCCCCCGCGCGTGGGGACAGAGCATAGCTGCAGAGTGGGAGGGTGGTACATACTGGCAGGCTGCTGATGGTCGGTCCAGCAGGTGGCGGACAGGTCCCGGTCGGGGCGCGGGCGGCGCGAGCCGGCCCCCCCGCGCGTGGGGACAGAGCATAGCTGCAGAGTGGGAGGGTGGTACATACTGGCAGGCTGCTGATGGTCGGTCCAGCAGGTGGCGGACAGGTCCCGGTCGGGGCGCGGGCGGCGCGAGCCGGCCCCCCCGCGCGTGGGGACAGAGCATAGCTGCAGAGTGGGAGGGTGGTACATACTGGCAGGCTGCTGATGGTCGGTCCAGCAGGTGGCGGACAGGTCCCGGTCGGGGCGCGGGCGGCGCGAGCCGGCCCCCCCGCGCGTGGGGACAGAGCATAGCTGCAGAGTGGGAGGGTGGTACATACTGGCAGGCTGCTGATGGTCGGTCCAGCAGGTGGCGGACAGGTCCCGGTCGGGGCGCGGGCGGCGCGAGCCGGCCCCCCCGCGCGTGGGGACAGAGCATAGCTGCAGAGTGGGAGGGTGGTACATACTGGCAGGCTGCTGATGGTCGGTCCAGCAGGTGGCGGACAGGTCCCGGTCGGGGCGCGGGCGGCGCGAGCCGGCCCCCCCGCGCGTGGGGACAGAGCATAGCTGCAGAGTGGGAGGGTGGTACATACTGGCAGGCTGCTGATGGTCGGTCCAGCAGGTGGCGGACAGGTCCCGGTCGGGGCGCGGGCGGCGCGAGCCGGCCCCCCCGCGCGTGGGGACAGAGCATAGCTGCAGAGTGGGAGGGTGGTACATACTGGCAGGCTGCTGATGGTCGGTCCAGCAGGTGGCGGACAGGTCCCGGTCGGGGCGCGGGCGGCGCGAGCCGGCCCCCCCGCGCGTGGGGACAGAGCATAGCTGCAGAGTGGGAGGGTGGTACATACTGGCAGGCTGCTGATGGTCGGTCCAGCAGGTGGCGGACAGGTCCCGGTCGGGGCGCGGGCGGCGCGAGCCGGCCCCCCCGCGCGTGGGGACAGAGCATAGCTGCAGAGTGGGAGGGTGGTACATACTGGCAGGCTGCTGATGGTCGGTCCAGCAGGTGGCGGACAGGTCCCGGTCGGGGCGCGGGCGGCGCGAGCCGGCCCCCCCGCGCGTGGGGACAGAGCATAGCTGCAGAGTGGGAGGGTGGTACATACTGGCAGGCTGCTGATGGTCGGTCCAGCAGGTGGCGGACAGGTCCCGGTCGGGGCGCGGGCGGCGCGAGCCGGCCCCCCCGCGCGTGGGGACAGAGCATAGCTGCAGAGTGGGAGGGTGGTACATACTGGCAGGCTGCTGATGGTCGGTCCAGCAGGTGGCGGACAGGTCCCGGTCGGGGCGCGGGCGGCGCGAGCCGGCCCCGCGGGCCCCGCGGGCCCCGCCGCGGCCGCGCGTGGAGCCCCGGCCCCGCCAGCCGCCCTCGCCGCGCTCGCCCCGCTCCCCGCGCTCTCCACGCTCGCCGCGGTCGCCCCTCTCACCAGACCCGCGACCTGGAAACGGACACAAATCTGTTCTAGCGAAAATGATAAACTTCAAAGGGATAGACTTATTACAAACTGCAAGTCGCTAGTTTGCAATAAAAACCGTGCTTCGCAAGGGTGCAATTGCGACATTAATGCGCGTTTTCACCGACAACTAAGTGACACTTAAACGAATCCCTAAATTTTCAACTCTCTGCGCTGAGCCTAGCGTTGAAAATCCAACAGTGCACTATTATTTAAGGATTCATTATTTTATGTGTCACTTAGTGAAGGTGAAAACGGGCATGAGAGTTCTATATCTAAGTTAAATATGGTTCATATTTAATTCCGGAATATATGCTCTAAATGATGGAGAAAACCACATCAACATCTCATCATCTACCTAGCCCCAACATAGTTTCCCAACTATGTTGGGGTCGGCTTCCAATCTAACCGGATGCAGCTGAATACCAGTATTTTACATGGAGCGACTGCCTATCTGACCTCCACAACCTAGTTACTAGGTAACACGATACCCCTTGGTAAGACTGGTTGTCAGACTTTTTGGGCTTCTAACTACCCGTAACAACTGTTAAAGATCTACAAATGACAGCCGGGACCAACGGCTTAACGTGCTTTCCGAGGCACGGAGGGGTCTTGGTATGTAAAGATGGTCACCCATCCACGGACCAACCGCGGCAAGCGTAGCTTAACCTGATCGATCGACCCGTGCGGCTATTATTATTTAGCAACAAAACCACATCATGTCTAAATTATATTATTAGGAGAAAAGATTTGATTTTTTATGTTTGTTTGTAAAAAAATCTTTCACCTATAGAAAGCTACATTTTCAGCGAGTAACATGGGCTGTATTTTTTTTGTAGTCTAAAAGATCTAAGCTGTCACAAGCGGAAGTTTAGAATAAGGTTTTGAGATAAAAGAGCATTTAACTCTCAGTATTAATTGAGAAAGCCAAACGGGAGGCGACTAGTCATTATTATCATTCATTATCAGTCTATAAATGTTCCCACTGCTGGGACACAGGCCTCCTCTCTGTGAGAGGGAGGGGGCCGTAGTCCACCACGCGGGCCCAGTGCGGGTTGGTAGATGTCGCATGTCTTCGAATTTTCGGTTCTAGGACATGCCGGTTTCCTCACGATGTTTTCCTTCACCGTTTTGAGAGCAGACTTTTGCCTGACTTTTGTTTTGAGAGAGGCGACTAGTAATTCAAGTCAATGTGGCAAGCAAATGGACACAACATTTTAAGACTAAATTCGATAGATTCTTTTTCAAACTAGATATAAAGCCTAAAACTTATGGGGAAACGGGATCACGTGGTCGTTAGCGTCTAACATTTGGTACACTATATCATTAACCATTTAGGGTTCCCCAAAGGGTAAAACGGGATTACTAAGATTCCGCTGTCCGTCCGTCTGTCTGTCTGTCCGTCTGTCACCAGGCTGTATCTCATGAACCGTGATAGACAGTTGAAATTTTCACAGATGATGTATTTCTGTTGCCGCTATAACAACAAATAAAACAATAAAATAAATATTTAAGGGGGCTCCCATACAACAAACGTGATTTTTCTTGCCGTTTTTGTAGATAATGGTACGGAACCCTTCGTGCGCGAGTCCGACTCGCACTTGGTCGGTTTTTTTTTTAGCTAGGAAAGTTTGGGGAAGTCCGAATGCATAAGAGATACGGGGAAACTGTCTAGAGAATCATTCGCTCTTTTTTCATAAAAACAATTTTGGCGTTCATAATTCTTTTTTTGTGCGACGTGTACATTTAAAATGAGTAGAGTTGACCGATACTCTGTAAGAATCATTTCATTGTGTCGGTAGAAAAAATCTGTACACCAGAAGTGGGTTATTAAAGATTTTTAATTCAATTTCTATTGGAGTAAATTGTCAATTTTTTTTATGCGCTTCCACTGTCTACTTACGTGGTCTGGGTCCGGAGCGGCTGCGCGGGTCGCGTGGCGGGTCCAGCTCGCCATTGCCGGCGGGGGCTGGTGGCTTCTTTTTCTTTTTCTCGCTGGTCCGCCACTCGCCCTGGAAGAGAAGCAATATCAGTAAATTAAATGGGAGCAAATCGTAAGCAGAAACTAAGACTTAAAAATTAAATTTAAAACATTGAACGGCCATCACTCGAAAAAATTAATGTTATTAACGAAGGGAGGATGGTATCTAGATTGGTCTGAGAACATATTGATGTGTAAATACTATTAAAAGCACCTGAAACACTTAGGCCCAGTTGCACTGCTAATCACTAAACATGTTTAGTGCTAAACGAGTTTAAAATATAATTCTGTTTCTGTCAAATGTTTGCAGAGGACAGACCACTCTATGGGTATACTCTCTTTTGGGTGGTAAACATGGACTCACTCCATGTTTACCACCCATACACAAGTTGTAATACTTGTTTTCAACAAGTCGTGTAAAACACTTTTCAAAAACATGTCGTGTATAGAACATGTATAGGCGTTGTTTTAGACGTATTGTTCACATTTTCGACAAGTTTTGTATGTATACAACTAGTCTTTACGACTTGTTTTAGGTATAAACGATAAACGAAAATAATAGACACAACATGTAGAATACATGTTTTATATGCGTTTACACCAAGGTTGGTTTATGTAGACACATTTGATAGTCACTTACAGATATATTTACCTCTTAAAGACTATATTTGAAATGTTAACAGTAGTTTTGCACATAAATGAGTAGAAAATAGCGTTATCTATCAATACATCTACATATATACAGCCAAGACTCTGTTGTGAGTAATTTCCCACAAGGGTTCTTCAGGGTACAGTTCTAGGACCACATATACCCTAAACATATAAAAAACGCAAAGTGAATGAATAGTACAGAATGTTGTAGTATATTTGTGTACCTGTATCCGCTGGCTTTCCTCGAGAAGCAGGTTGCAGGCGGCGACCATGTCGTTGTCAGAGTCGTGGAGCGCCGAGCACACCTCCTCCTCGGTGCGACACGTCATCTCCATCAGCTCTTGCACCTGACACATACAATTATTGTTATTATTTGAACTTTTCATCCAATCAGAACAGTTGATAAAGTACAGTAAATAAAAAAATATTTATCGTCATATTTGACTTTCAAAATAATAGCACGAACTTATTAGAAAACATGCCCATCGTCGTTCAGTATTTGATCTATATTTTTCTTCTTTTTCTTTTTTATTGATAAAATTGCCAGTTGTGTCCACATAACGTATTTTTCTAATTCAATATTAATGTATTATCAGCATTACTTTCGTTATGTTATACAGGGTGGCAGGGACATCGACGCGAAAATTGTTATCAGAACATGATTCTGAAACCCTCTTTTTTTTTTTTTTTTTGGGTGGGAAATCATCAAATAACTTCTCCCGCTCTGGGCGGAGCGGGAGGGCGTGTCAGACTCTTACTGACTAAAACCCACCCGTGTTTCTTCAGTTGCCGTGTTGCCAGGGGGCCACGATTTCCCTATCGGTTTTCTTCGAACCCCCGGCAGGCATTGGCCCTAGCGGACCCCGTCAATTCTGCTGACATCTCTTTGAGGCGCGCGTGGAACACAACGCGCCGTCGACCCGGGCTTGGTCCTTATCGGACGGCGAGCTACCCATTGCTCACCGTCCGCAAGCCCGCGCCTACGGTGGCCGGAAATCCTCTCGTGACTCCCGACGCCCAGGGCGTCTCCTGCTGCGGCGGTTAGGGGCGCGAGGGCGCGAGATTTGCCTTTCCCTCACGCGCTCCGTCTCCTCCTTCGCGAGCATTACTGCCTCGCAGAACGAGGTGACGGCTTCCCATTTCCTCTCGCTCCGTAGCATGGCCCGAATCAGGGCCGGACGCGAGAGATCACCGCCGCCGATCGCTTCCACGAGGACACGGCGATGCTCTGCCCAAGCCGGGCAGACCTCCACCGTATGCTCCACCGTGTCCTCCGGGCGATCCACACAGTGATGACACCCGGGCGTTTCCTCCCGCTTTATCCTGAACAGGTACCTCCCGAAACAGCCATGTCCGGTGAGCACCTGTGTCAGGCGGAAGGTGAGGACGCCGTGGCGCCTCTCTAGCCACTCCTCAAAGAGGGGTCTTATCGCTGCAATTGTGGCGTGCCCAATTCTGAAACCCCCTGCGTTGATATTTTTGGTCAGTTTTTTTTAAAAAAATTGTTGTTCTATACATTTTTACCGCATAAGTATTGCACTTTTCTATTATATGAAACAGCTGATTTTAAAAAAGGGTTCAGAATCATGTACTGAATTTATGGTAACAGTTTTCGCGTCGATGTCCCTTTATTTTTTTAGGTCTTGTAGTTGACCTCTGAGATCATGACTACTTAATCGGGTTTTCCTGTGGGTGCCTTAAGCTACTACACTTAAAACCTCCAGCCAGGGGTTATTCAACTATGCTAATTAAAACTAGGTGAACGCTCGCTAAGGGCACCCCCTGTGGGGTACGAACCTCGGCTTAGGGTGTCAACCGGAGGGAGGACATCAAGGATGGGACGGGCTGGATCAAAGTTTTGATCATGATTATTAGTCGGGGAATTTAATGCCACGTGCTCAGCTGCAACAACTGCTGGCACCTCGTTATCGAGCTAGGTCGATGTCCCTGCCACCCTATATTATTATAACACTTATAACCATGTGTTGCTAAAATGACTCGTATATAATGATTTGTGTATAGGAATAAAGGGTTTAAGCTGAAAACCAGCGCTTAGCAACAACCTTCTAGGGGACCTAAACATAATTCTGCCGCTTGAACTTTTTTTTCTGGTATTATAATTTTGTGTATGTACCTACTACTATTGCTGCAATACTGGAGACAATAGACGTTCACTCTATTCTGTACCCTAATTGCGTAATACACGATCAATAACAATTTGTTACGATTTTGAAACAGATTGCTAATCCATTGCTCCATAAGTTGGAAAAAAATCTGTTCAGCAACGTAAATAACGCAATGAATGTTGTTGAACTGTCAAAATGAAACAAATTAGGCAAAATTGTTTACGATAGTGGTGCCGATTCCCTTGTTCACAAACTAAACTAAATTTAAGTTCAGTGCATCTTTTTCTTTCTATTTCATTAAGAAAAGGACAGAAGATAAATTTTAGTTTAGTCCTGTCAAATTAATCAGCGCCTGTCACTGTCCATACAAGTTTAGAAGTGATTAAAAACTTGCCTACTAAAACTACATCAATTTACGTCAAGCACTGATTAATTTGACAGGACTAAACTAAAATTTATCTTCTGTCCTGTTCTTAATGAAATAGAAAGAAAAAGATACACTGAACTTAAATTTAGTTTAGTTTGTGAACAAGGGAATCGGCACCAATAAGTTACGAAATTAGGGTACCGGTCTACATAGTCGGAAAAAGGTTAGACAGATGAAATATATACCCGTTAGGGACGGTCATTTCATTAGCCTACCTACTAACAACATTGTAACATCCCTGCATCTTGCACTAACAGCTGACTAGTACTTTGTATTTATTGTCTTTGTTTCTGAGTGCGCCGGGAGTGAGCAGCACACGCGACTACTTGAAATTTTCCGGTGACTGTTACCTCACACAATGTGACTTCTCAATGGGCGAGATTATTATCTGATAGGAAGATAAAGAAATAATTATGACTGCTTTTTAACGTCTTGCAGGAACACACCCATTTAAAATAATAATTATAATGAGGTAAAATTTGTTTGTTTGTATCTTTGTTTGTAAATTTGTATGTAGGACATAATCTCTGGAACTACCAGTCGGATTTGAAAAATTATTTTTGCATTGGATAGCCCAATTCTTAAGGAAGGTTATAGACCCGCGGACGAAGTCGCGGGCAGAAGCTAACAATAAATAAATCTCTATGTTTTGCCAAAGCGTAAAAGACGTGCGAAGCGGGGGCGGGTCACTAGTTATTTTATGTTTTGCCCGCATAAGTGTCGATCCCGTAAGAATATCGGGATAAAAAGTATCCTATGAACTAACACAGGTCATGATCTACCCATGTGCCAAATTTCATCCAAATCCGTTCAGCCGTTTTAGCGTGAAAGCGTAACAAACAAACATTCAACATACAAAAATCTAACTTTTGTCTTTATAATATTAGTTTAGAAGTTTAGATATGTATAGATGGAAATTCTATAATATGAATTTATTTGTGTATTTTTTTGCAATATTATTGCTTACTACATTTTTTTTTGCTTTTGCTTTTTTTTTGGTTCCGTCGTTATTTTTGGATCTAGTTGTAACATACAATTAGAAATAGTTACTTACTACACATGAAAAGAACCAATAGAAAAAAAAAATGCAAAGACCTATTCCATGCTCAAGTTTATACCCCAAAACATTTACCTACGGGTGGCTAATCAGTATGCACAAAATCCTTCCCTATTTTCAACATCATATCAAAACGCCAATCAAGGGCTCAGCTAACTCGCCATAATGAAATCACTGCACTGTTGCTACCAACACTACTTCTACCTACAAACAGTTAACTGTCGACAACTGACAGCGCCGTTACATACACTTTCCCACGCTTGGAAAACGCATATCAAATTTATAATTATTGTATGTGAAACTACTATATTCTTGTATGGAGTACTGATTACAATCATGTTTTACTTTATTCAAGGAATCTTTTTGTAAAGGTATGGAAACTTTCTAAGTTAGAAGACACTTGTGTGCACGATGATGTATTAGTTTGAAACTTGTAACTGATTAGATTCCAGTAGTTCTGGTGCATATGGGCGCCCGCCCGCGCCGGCCATGTTTATTTTCAGGGGGTACATCTACCAGCTCCACGAAGCGAGCTCGATAATTTTAACAGTTCACCTCGGATATATTAGGTTATCGTTTGTCCATTCATACAAGGAGTAACTTTGTCGACTTCTGCAGAAAAGCTTAACAAATAAGAGATTGTAGAATTCAAGAGCGAGCGAAGCGAGCTCGATAATTTTTAAATCTCGCCTTGAATGGGATAGGTTTTATATATGTATTTTTTTAAATTATTCAATAAATACATATTTGATTCTGCCGCGAATTATATTTAGATCAACATAAAACCTGATAATGACCGGCAAATTACAAAAACGTAAGAAAATTTGAATTAGAACTTTTATAAGGTGTCGTAAGAAGCACCTGAGTTGTTTAGGGAATTTGTGAAGAAACTCTTGCAACGTGACGGATAAGAGCGTCTTAAATTACGGTAGAACAGGATATTTTTGTAACATTTTGAACAAACTTTTAGGAACAGGATTAAAATAGACTTTTTAATTTGATTGACTTCAAAAAGTTCTATTTTAACCCTTGGAAAAGGGGAGTTATTTAATAATGCTATTTAAGATTCATGTCATAATTGCTCAATGCCACATTACACATATCGAATAAATATTTTAGTCAGGGTTGTCAAAATGCCAAGGGTAGATGCTAGACGCTTAGGCTGAACCGACACATTCTGAATTCCTCTCTGAATTCAAAGTCGGAATTGACATTATTAATTAAGAAAGCCCGGAATTGCATGCAATTTAATTATGCTCCACACACTTTCAAATTTTTTCAGATTATGATTTTCTCTAAATTGTATGCAATTCCGGGCTTTTTAGTTAATAACTAGCGACCCGCCCCGGCTTCGCACGGGTATAAACCGGGTTATTATACATATAAACCTTCCTCTTCAATCACTCTATCTATAAAAAAAAACCGCATCAAAATCCGTTGCGTAGTTTTAAAGATTTAAGCATACATAGGGATATAGGGACAGAGAAAGCGACTTTGTTTTATACTATGTAGTGATACAGGGTGGCAAGGACATCGACGCGAAAACAATTACCATGGATTCAGTACATGATTATTTAAAAAAAGTACACGGTTATTTAAAAAAAAATCAGCTGTGCCATACATTTTGACCGCGTAGGAATTGCACTTTTCTATGAAACAGCATTTTTTTTTGAATAACCGACGAAAAATTTCAACGCAGGGCCGTTCAGAATCATGTACTGAATCCATGGTTGCAGTTTTCGCGTCGATGTCCCTGCCACCCTGGATAGATTTTATTTTCAGTCTGAATTCAGAGAGGAATTCCCTTAGAATCTGACCAGAATCCGATTCCTGCCATTCTAATTATTCTAAACTAGCTTCCGCCAGCGGCTTCGCCCGCGTGACATCTTTATAAATTATTATAGCCTATGTTAGTGGTAAAACGGCATAATACTGGTGAAAGAATTGTTTAAATCAGTCCACTATCAGGTGAAGCTTGCCGCGAATGGTCCGTGGATGGGTCTTTACATACCAAGACCCCTCCGTGCCTCGAAAAGCACGTTGAGCCATTGGTACTGGCAGACATTTGTAGATCTTTGACAGTCGTTACGGGTAGTTAGAAGCCCAAAAAAAGTCATACCAAGGGGTATCGTGTTACCTAGTAACTAGGTTGTGGAGGTCAGATAGGCAGTCGCTCCATGTAAAATACTGGTATTCAGCTGCATCCGGTTAGACTGGAAGCCGACCCCAACATAGTTGGGAAAAGGCTAGGCAGATGATGATGAGTAGTTTTGAGTTTATTAATTACAAACAAAAACACAAATAATTTCTCTTTATAATATTAGTGTAGACTTAGACTAGCTTCAGCCCGCGACTTCTGTCCGCGCCGCGTGGAAGTCAACTATACCATAGTATATGGAAAGGTAGTAAGCTATCTTCATAGAAACGCACCGCGCGCGGCTTGTATGTGTGGGGCCATAGTATCTATGCGTCGCCGCACGCACACTTAACAAAATCTCGACCCGTTTCTCGTGAGAAACCGGTGCGTTTCTATGAAGATAGCTTACTACCTCTCCTTATACTATGATTATACCATAAAATACATAATTATAGTGACCTATGTCACCCGGAAAGTGTAGCTTTCTACCAATGAAATAATTTTTGAAGAGCAAACTTCTTTAGGCGCGTTGGGCTTTTTTGAGATGGGAAAAAACAATTGGTGTACATAATAAAGAATATTCTATCTATCTATCTATTTATTTAGTTAGATAAGGTTAAGGACCAATATTCTATATAAGTATTTGTCTTCCACCAAGGCGATCTTGTTTCACTTCTGTCGGCACTCCCGGAGTGCCACTGTTTTTTTTTTAATCGTATGAGTACTTCCAGAGATTTTGAACGTACCGCTTGAAAATAGAATTTTCAAAAATGGTCCACAACTGACAAAAATATCAATGAAAATTAAAAGACGTTTTTTTTTGTACCGGCGAGCCTAACAGTAATCGCATACTTATAATGAATAACATCTGACATCTTGTTGACAATACCAACCTCTCGGAAAATGGGTTGGTACCATCTTACGGCCAACTCTAGCATCGCGCGCGCTCATTGGTCAAATCAAATAGCGCGTGCTTCCACGGCTTCCTGTTACACACTTCCGTCCCTTTTCACGAAATCACTCCCACAGATCTGATTATTTCGATTTTTTTAGATTTTGATTGCAGAAAAGCGAGAGAAAAGAAAAATCAAATCAAAAAACCTATACAGACGAATTGAGAACCTCCTCCTTTTTTTCAAGAAGTCATCTTTTAAACATTTAATAAGTATGGCAAACTCACCATTCTTCGAACGTCTGACGCGTCTTCGCTTTTACGATCGATCATGTGTGCCATCCGAAGCTGTTCTGTAGTAGCCTGCCAACAAACATATAGGTTACATTACATAATACAACAGTTATATGGAAATAATATTGAAGTTTGCATCACAAGGAATAAAGATGCGTTTCCCGTGAAGCAGAGCCGAGCGGAGCGCGGCGGAGATGTGCAGGAATCGACTCAGTGGAATCGCACTCTAATCCACCCCTAGTCTAGAACCAAGTTCCTGTGTGTAGTGTAATATTGAGATTGAGTAGCAACTACCAACTAATCACCAACCAGTAGGAAATGGAATGCTATAAGAGCCAGTGGAAACGCACCCTAAGCCACCCATAGTCTCGAGAACCAAATTCCTGTGTGATGTGTAATAGGCATAGAGATTGAGTAATTACAAGCCAACCCTAGCCTCCAGAATCAAATTTCTGTGTGTAGTGTAATATTGAGATTGAGTAGCAACTTTCAACTAATCACCAACCAGTAGGAAATGGAATACTATAAGACCCAGTGGAAAAGCACCCTAAGCCACCCTAGTCTAGAACCAAATTCCTGTGTGTAGTGTAATATTGAGATTGAGTAGCAACTACCAACTAAACACCAACCAGTAGGAAATGGAATGCTATAAGACCCAGCGGAAGCACATTCTAAGCCACCCCTAGTCTCGAGAACCAAATTCCTGTGTGTAATGTAATAGGCATAGAGGTTGAATAGCAACTACCAATTAAACACCAACCAGTAGGAAATGGAGTGCTGGGTGTGCAGGAATCGACCCAGTTGAAACTAGAGATGCAGCGAATAGTTGTTGTAGCGAATAGTCGAATACCGATTAATCGCTATTCCCTATGGCAAATAGTTGAATACTCGCCATTATAACTCGACGAATTAATTATTTTCAAATAATAATATAGTTTATTTTATTTTCTGAGGCAGGTTTGATTTATAAAGTAAAAGCGCAACCGACTTGATCCCAATCGTGCAGACAAACTAGTTTTTCTGCACGATTGTTGAAGTTTTGAAGTTGAAACACGCCCTAAACCAACCGTAGTCTCCAGAACCAAATTCCTGTGTGTAGTGTAATAGGAATTGAGATTGAGTATACTACCAACTAATCACCAACCAATAAGAAATGGAATGCTAGGTGTAGCTATTCCAAGATTCCTGTTAAATCTTGACAGTGAGGTAACATTGCTATATTAACCTCACTGCCAAGATTTACTGCAAAAAACCTTTAACTGTTTATATTATCTACTATGTAAATTACAAATAAACACTGCACTACTAATCTACATTATTAAAAGTTAGAACAACGTAGTTATATCAAACTTTGCAATACAAGTGCTCACCCACGCTCTTCCGACTAACTAGGGTTGGTTGCCACACATAATTGTAAAAATTTAAATAGTGGAAATGCGGGTGTACTACAGGTACACCTCTGCCTAACCCTCGGGGATTACAGGCTTGATGTTATTTTGTGTGAATGTTATTATTTGTCTGCACGACTTGTAACACTGTGAAAATGAGTTCTAAAGTGATTTTTTGGTTAATTTTTACTATACATATATCTTTGTGTTTTTGGTTTCCTATGCTAGGGTGTTTTTTGAAGTGAAAACTTCTTTAGGCGCGTTGGGCATTTTTGAGATGGGAAAAAACAATTGAACTCGCGACACTGTTACCGACACCAGCTTTTAACCATTAAAAAGACATCAACGCGCGATACATTTTTTTTTTAGTTTTCACTTATGACGGCACTCCCGGAGTGCCGCTGTTTTTTTCTTTTTCATCCAGAGCTTTCGTTTTCAACATAATGGCAGAATTGTCTGTGTTTGACAGCCCTAGCCGCACCCCTATTTTACCGGCACCGGTCGGTAGCAACCCGTATCAAGTTCTCATTATTTCGCAAATCAAATAATACCCAAGCAATTACAGAAATCATAAACAAACAGCAAGGATATGGTTCTGTTATGGATTGTGCCGGTTTTCTTGTTTTATTTCTTTCTTTCTGATTCCATGATGCAAAGAAATGTGATTATTTAACTGAATGAAACACCAAACCTTGTATTATTGACAGAAAATAAAACAATACTCAATACTTTTATTTCCGTGTTGTAATTTTCATGAAATCGAGTTAAATTATTTGGTTCGTTACGAATGAGCTTACAAATGAAAGCGATTTATTACTACACACAAGCTGTGTGCCCGATCAGATTTCTCATCAGTAAAAATGACGAACTTCTATACAAACTTAACCCCATTTTTGACCCCTCTAGGGGATGAATTTTCAAAAATTCATCCTAAGTGCTCATCTTCGTTAGGAAAATAAAATTTGAAGTAAATTTTGCAATTCAACTATGCTTGGGTGGGATACCAACCGGATGCAGCTGAATACCAGTATTTTACATGGAACGATTGCCTATCTGACCTCCACAACCTAGTATCTGGGTAATACGATACATCTTGGTAAGACTGGTTGTTAGACTTTCGGGCTTCTGACTACCCGTAACGACTGTCAAAGATCGACGAATGACAGCCGGGACCAACGGCTTAACGTGCTTTCCGAGGTACAGACGAGTCTCGGTATTTAAAGATCACTCATCCACGGAACAAGCCCGACAAGCGCAGCTTAACCTGTTAGATTGATCCGTGCGGCCGTTATTACTTAGCCACGAGCTCCTCGATTTTTATTAGATCGTGTCAAAAGTAAGTGGTTTGATACAAACATGAGCTATGAGTGCAAGTAGGTACAAGTTATTTTGTATTTTTTCTTAAAGTCAAGTAAAACCTTATAAACTGTCATGAGTACTGGCAGCTTGCCAGCTTACCCCCAGTTTCAGCATGTATCTACTATCATATCCAATGTAAGCTATTCTTAGGGAAAATCACAAATAAGTTACCTTTGAACAAAACTTTTTACAAAAAATCAACAGACTTCCAAAAAAAAACACTACAAAGCGAAAAATAACTTTAATTTCGGAAGTCGGTGTCTTTGGTTTTGAATTTTCGTTTTTTTCGCCACCGACTTCCGAAATGTTATTTTTCGCTTTGTAGTGTTTTTTTGGTAGTAGGTTGATTTTTTTTGTAAAGTTTTTATTTTTCAGTTTTTAGTTATGGTACTTATCTCACACAAATTTGAATACCACTATCGCTAACAGTGACAGGAACTTAACATATCATCCATATACTAAGTGGGAGAAAATACGTATTATTGAACCCAATTCAAAAACTATCCAAGCAAAGTTAATTAAATTTTAATGGGACCACTTTGAGAGTATACCCTTTCAAACAAAAAATAATTTTCAAAATCGGTCCATAATAATTGACGGACAAATCGTCGGACATACATAAAAAAGAACAAACATACGCTACGAACATATAACCTTTTTGGAAGTCGGTTAGAACTGGGTGTACCTAGCTATCTATTATTTACAAACAATATTTAAACCTATTTACTGTATAATTTTTTTGTGTGCTAATCATTGACGAGGCCTCGCCTATCTCCACATTTTTTTACTCAAGATTCGCTACTACCTAACAAATATTCGTTAGAAAGAGCCACGCGGAGCTCCATCGTAAAATTCGTCACGTCACCCGAACAATGTCAATGACACGTCGGAGGTCACGCGTGAAGGTCGACCGGTGTTATTGTCATATCTATAACTTCTGTCTGCGATATCAATGCGTTCGTAAGAGATATGTAAAGTATTGAAGAATTTTTCTTTGTTTATGCTTTTTTTACCGGTAAGAAGCCCGAAAGTCTGTTACCCAGTAACTGGGTTGTGGAGATCAGACAGGTAAGAAGTCGTTACGGGTCTAAAGCCCGAAAGTCTGACAACCCAGTCTTACCAAGGGGTATCGCATTACCCAGTAACTGGGTTGTGGAGATCAGATAGGCAAGCGCTCCATGTAAAATACTGGTATTCAGCTGCATCCGGTTTGACTGGAAGCCGACCCCAACATAGTTAGGAAAAGGCTAGGCAGATTGCTGAATTCACTGACAGACAACGCACAGCTCTAAAACTCCTACATCAAGCGTGAAATTTAATTTACCTTACCTAACGAAGGTGAGCACTAAGGCAGGATTTTTGGAAATTCATCCCCTAAAGGGGCCACATAGGGGTTGAAACTTTGTATTGAAGTTCGTCATTTTTGCTTATGAGAAATCTGATCGGGCACACAGCTTGTGTGTAGTAGAAGCGAAAGGAACATAAGGATGAATCGCACGTGGCGTAATGTTGTTTCTGCCTACCCCCGTGCAGTCTGTGAGTCTTGAGAATATAGGATGTGGATTACTCCTGTGCGCTCCTAATAACATACCAGGAAACTGTACCCCAATGCCATGCCACCAGAAGTGATGATGGTTACCGCCGCTTATTGACTTTTATTGCTTATTGCATCCAGAGGTATCGTCACCTCCTGCGAAGCAGTAATGCTCGCGGAGGAGGAGGCGGAACGCGTGAGGGAGTGGCAAATTACGCGCCCTCATGCCCCTAACCGCCGCGGGAGACGCCCCCGGCCACCGTAGGCGCAGGCTTGCGGACGATGAGCAATGGGTAGCTCGCCGTCCGATAAGAACCAGACCCGAGTCGACGGCGCGTTATGTTCCACGCGCGCCGCAAAGAAATGTCAGCAGAACTGACGAGGTCCACTGGGGCCGATGCCTACCGGGGTCGCGGGAAAGTCCGAAAGGCAACTGAAGTAACACGGGTGGGTTTTAGTCAGTAAGAGTCTGGCCCTCCCATTCCGCCCAGAGCGGGAGAAGTTATTTGATCATTTCCAACCCAAAAAAGAAAGTTATCGCAGTGACACTGCTGAAATGCTGTCACTGGAATAGCCAGGCATCTGAAATGTATATGTGCCTGTAATTTGTCGCTTTGTAAAGGATGGACGTTAATACACAACGCACTTGCGGTGCCTTGAGTATTGTAGTCTATAGGTGGCGACGAGGACTTACCATCAGGCGGAACGCCCAATGTTTGCCACTTGACGGCATAAAGAACACACAGGGTAATCGAACCAGGAAAAAGGAATACTGCTTAGCGACAGACATGGTATGGTGCAGTATTTTTATCTCACGAAGCGACGCGCGCTTTACTTATGTTTACCAAGTGTACAAACACGCTGTGAATGTGTGTGTAAGCGCAGCTCTCGGTACCGTTCGAGACATAGGTGAAGTCGGAAGTATGTGTATTTGAGTGTGTTGTGCTGACGCTACTCGGTCTTCACGCACACATTCACAGCGTGTTTGTACACTTGGTTACCACAAGTAAAGCGCGCGTCGCCTCGTGAGATAAAAATAATGTAGTCTGCCCCGGATCTAGAATTTTTTTGAAGCGGGGCAAAAACTGCCATCTGCCGCCAATCTTTTATGGAGATGCGCTAAGTTAGCCCCCGCGAAATGAAAATTTTCTCAAAATGAAAATTTTTATAGCAACATATTAATCAAATTGTATCGATCGATAATGCGCCAATTCAACAGGGGCTCCAAAACTGATGGAAAAAAGAAAAAAATTGAAAGATTATAAATGTGTTGCGCGTCTCATTTATTGCAAAGTTGCTGTGTGCTGGGTGGTGCACTTGTCTGCTACGCTTGAATTTGTCGCCCCCTGAAGTTGGCTCCCGGGGCACGGGCCCCGGCTTGCCCCTAGATCCGGGGCTGACTGTAGTAGTAGTTCGCCGAACAAGCTAGTTTACATAGAGCTCTACTAACTATTATTATAACTTGTAAATGCTCACCTGTGGTTTAACCTTCTCCTTACTCTGGGTTTTGTCTGTGGTCTTCCGGGTGTCCTGTGCATGCTTGCCGTCCTTGGCGCCTCCCTTCGCACCACCTTTGGTGGCGCGCGCACCCAAACTCATCTTTAAACTATATACGTTATATTTACAGCCTCTATTTACAAGCAGCTGGAACAAAATAAATATGAGATTAGTCAAAACACACCAACAGTGCAAAAACTTAAAATAAAACCGCAAAGGTTAAAATTTTGGAAAGAAAGATATGTCTTTAATGGGTCTTTCTTGCCATCATGCAGAACCACCTGCTCTTTACAGGATATAAATAAACCTAATGATAGAGCGGTTCAGGTGGCTACATTCTGGTCGTACTAAAATTCGAGTCAAAGAAGAATGGATCTATAGTTTGGCATAATCTGTTATGATTTCGTGGACAAGTTTAACCAAAACTAGAAAAGAAAAATTTGTAAATTAATTGTAGTTTGCATTGACGCGAGACAACCCAAGCAAAGCGTCCTAAAACTTAGAAGATAAATGTGTCTGTGTTTTCAGTTATTTCGTCAACAGGAATGCATAACAATTAACTAGAGTAATTTCGTCGGTTTATTTTACGCAAAGAAAATAAATTCAACAAATAAAATTTTATAGTTTCCAGCGGAGCACTAAGTTCTAAGTATGATAAGCCCTTTTTCTTCACAGATCGGAATCTATGTGTCTTCACATTGTTTCCGATCTGTGAAGAAAAAGGGTCCAGTCAAATCGAGATTGAACTGACGACTTTGGGCCACAATATTGAGTAAACTAGAAATTAATTAAATAATTCCACAGATTCAGTACACATAAATAACAATGTCAGTCAAAAAAATAATCGTAAAGATATTATATCAATTTTATTTTGAATAAACACTGCGAAAGCGACCAAATATCTCCAGAGATGTCGTCGAAATGAGGGTAATTAAGAAAAAATTTATGTTCATTGGTTATGCAATACCCTCGAAGCCCTACAAGGATTCCTCGATTCTTTCTAAATAGCATGGAACCGTTAGTCATAAAGAGGTAGGCAGGAGTACTGAACCAACTAGACAATCAACTTTCTAACTAGCTCGACCGACACCTTGACAATCCAAAAGGCTAAAAGTCCTAAAACCAAATAAATGAATACTCTCGAGTTTGATGATATTTCATCGATGATGGATTAAAAGACGAAACTAGGTTCATAGTGAGAACAATTTTTGAACCCATTGACAACCATGAGAAATTCAAGAAGCAGTAAACAACTAAATAAACACTACCCGCTTCTAATTTATATGTATGGGCCATGCAAAATCATGGTGGGCATACAGTAGGAACGGGGTCAAAAGGTACCTAAAAATATATCAAGGACAAAAGTAAGCCTTCCGAACATTATTACAGGCATATATTTAGAAGACGGTCTTTCGCGAATCGAGAGAATTTCCCGGACTGCCTACATATTCATAAGTAGCTTTGCACACACGGACAGTTGGTTTACCTCTAAAAATGTTCACGGTTCGAATTTGCAAGGTAGCTCAGACCTCAGTACTATCAAGATTATAAGGTGAAGAGTATCCACTCTGGTTCAGAAAGCCACATGGTAAGACCAAAAAGTACGAAAACAAATATAATCGTAAGTAGCAGAGTAAATGGTGAGGATCTATTGTAACCACGTAAAACATAGGTTTGTTTACGTGTTGTAAAAATTATTGTACAATAGACAGAGATGACTTTCTAGAGTGGGAGCAAGGTAATCTTACAGTTTACATACTATGCAAATATGAGATAGAATATTGAAGATTCAAGTGACCTTTTCGATGCATTGTGATGTTTTACCAAATTTGAAAGAGGAGCCAGTGACAGAAAAGTTTAAAGGAAATCGTTTGGCTCGGTATAGGCATGTGATGAGGAGGAAACGCATGTGACTAAAAGATGGAGGCATATAAATATTGATGGATGGAGAGGGAGAGGAAGGCCAAAGAAAAGATGGATGGATTGTGTGAGAAATTATATGAAAGAGAAGGGAGTGAATGATAGTGTGACGGTTGATAGGGGAGAATGGAAGAAGGAAGATGATAATGATGATGTGATGTTATACCAGCCAATAACTGTTTCACGGCCTCGGGGCAAAGGCCTCTTCTCTTACAGAGAAAACATAAGCATTGATGTTGATCACCACACTTGCTCAAGGCGGCTTGGTGATTTCAGAATAATATTAATTCATTTTAAGTCCTGGTTTCCTCACAATGTTTTCCTTCCCGATGTCAGTGATGTCCAAGATAAACGTATAAAGTACCACCTACATATGAATTGAAAAATACTTGACCTCGGCCATGAGATGCGCTTTAACCACCGGGCCATCACGCGGTTTTTTTTGTTTTACACATGGACCAAAACCAAGTGAAAAGGTGGTGAGCCTGCCATGTCCTTAGCCCAATTAGGCATATCAAAATCGATGGCGCTCTGTAGTGGTCTCGTCTCAGCACGAGAATAGTTCCTGCTGCGTCGAAGCGTCCTACTGCGAGAATAGTCGAGGGCCGAGGGAGTTTCATAAAAATATTGCTGTTATTTTAGTATATTGTGTAAGATACACAATATACTAAAAACGACTTCCAAGCGAACGAAGTCACGGGCAGAAGCCAGTTATTAATGAACCTACAGCATTAGATCATCTATGACAACATCCTATTACGATAACAGGATCCCAGAAACACGGACACAAGCCAGACCCAAGCCATGACCAAGACCACTACAAAATAAGGTAAAAACCACATAGGTAACATACAACTCTTATGACTCACAGTAAAACCGCATTCTGCTAACCTCTTCATTATCGACTAAAGACAACTTACATTTCTATCTATCAAAACATGCACAAGGCACAAAGTTGTTCAGCCTATAATGTCAATAAACACTGCTTGGTAGGTAACCTGTTATTAGTGTCAATGTGTTGTGTAGCGTAGGTTCTGGGTTCCTTTATTGTAACGAAGGCAGCTGGTATATTATTGTGGGAATTATACAAATACTATCGCCATATGTGATTCTGTGGTAGAAAAGACGGTTGGAACATGAGTGTTTTGTTATTTCACTTAGAAGGGAAGTTGAGAGATCTTTTCTTTTTTTTAAACGGGTTTTTCGAGTTTCAAAATGGCTGTACAGTAAAATACGCGGGAAAGAACTCGAGATGTCAAGGTCTATTTACAAATACTAAGAAACAAAGTTTGAGACATGTTGAGAGGATGAATGAAAGACGACTAACAAAAGATATTTACAAAGCAGATGTGAATGGAAACGCCGGGAAGGGACGCCCTAGGACATAATATAATGATCTTTTTGGTGATATTCTTCAGAAAGGTCAGATGCGTAGTACTCGCAACCTGCGTGCGTGTATGACCAGATGTATGAACGTAAACTAAGCAAAAGGAGTATGTAAGGATCGTAGCAGGTGGCGTTCTATAGTTTCTGCTTTGTATGTTTTAAATTGCCTTATGGTGAAAGCCATAGCATACTGTTTGCAAATAACACAAGATGCATGATAACGATAATTTATAAGTAATAAGTATGAAGTCTTGAGTTCAATTCCCAGGTCGGGCCAAGTGATATTGGGTTTTTCCATCCGCTATTTCTCAGTAGCAGCCCAGAATCAGGATTTGTGCCCGGTTGATGGCAATAGGCTCGCCCCCTGTTACATGGGACTTAAACATAACTGGCGAAATGTGGTTGTACTAATAGGTACACCTCTGCCTAACCCTTCGGGGATTATAAGCGTAATATTATTATAAGTAAATAAATATTGAACTGCAAAGGGTCAAACTGTCAATCTGTTCTCGAGAAAACACAAGTATGACCAGCATTATGTTTACAAAAAGTTTTGTTTACAATTTGTTATCAAAGATAAGAGAAATTAACACAATGTTGCTTCAATATTTTCTTCTGTTATTGTCGGGGGGACAGTTTGTCCTTATGATATAAATTCAATAAATGTAATTGGATTTCATAGAGTTCCCACCAAAGAAAATGCTTGAGAGGATGATAATGATGGTGATAACATCACATCACGCCGTATTCCCCAAAGGTTTAGGCAGAGGTGTACCTATTAGTACACCCACATTTCGCCAGTTATGTTTAAGTCCCATGTAATAGGGGGAGCAGCCCGGAGTTTGACATTGCCCGACCCGGGAATCGAACCAAGGACCTCATACTCAGCAGTAGTGCTTGCGACCACTAGTCCAATGAGGCGATGGTGATGAGGAGCAATAAACCGAGATTTATCACTGAAGACATTCTGCATGAACCCCGAATAAATATGGGGACAGGACAATGATGATACTAAACAATACATAACACAGTAATAATAGGCTATTAAATGATGATTCAGGGATAAAAAACTAACAAAATGTCGGAACTTATATCAAAGAAGGAAGCAGATAAAGGTTTGTTGCCAAGTTTGGCTGCAAACAGTTTGTTAATTAATTTGAAGTAGTGCCAATGTCAGAGAGCAGTGGTAGGCCAGTGGTAACGGCCGCGACTTACGAGTTTTAGGTCGTAGGTTCGAACCCAGACAGGCGCTTTACTTTGTGTAAATTATTTCATCACCACTGCTCTCAGAACGGTGAAGGAAAACATCGTGAGGAAACCGGCATGTCCTAGAACCGAAAATTCGAAGACATGTGACATCCACCAACCCGCACTGGGCCCGCGTGGTGGATTACGGCCCACTCCCTCTCACAGAGAGGAGGCCTGTGTCCCAGCAGTGGGAACATTTAAAGGCTGATGATGATGATGATGAGTGCCAATGTGTCTCCTATAAATGATGCTTGAATAACTGTTCAATTGTTGTTATTTGTGGCTTCATAGCAACTCATAAAGACTTTCATCACTTAGATTACTTGCTGATAGTAGATATTGCATTCACAAATGCCTGTGAATCATTCAAATTTATATCTTATAACAAGGGCATAAATAAGGGTCACAACACGCGCGCTTGTGAATTACAAAGTTTTCATAGAATGAGTAGTACTCGCAACCGGCGCGCTGAAGATGCATGGTTGTGGATAAAAAGCAAAAGGCATCAGGCTTGTAAGGGATGTCGTATAACGGATGAGGATGCGGATGAGGATACGGATATTGAAAAATTCCTTATTGAGGATGCGGATAAGGGTGCGGATGCAGATATCGTATGAAATATGGCGAGGGGGGCAATGGCTGATCATTGCGTTATGCTCGTGAACGGGTGCCGCTTGTGGTGACTGGTCGTCTTGCTGATCATGGTTTTGTTATTAGTAATTAATTGTTCATTTATTTTGCCTCGATGGTCCTAGTTTATCATTTATAACTTCCAATTACAGCTCTATATAGCTTTATGTAAGCGGGCACGCCCTTTATGCCTGGAGGCTTTTATTTAGATACTTAGTTCTGTTTACGTTTAGTTTTTTTTTTATTCTGCTTGAGTATAGTTCTCGATGTTTTTGGTTGGTATATTGGCGTGTGCTAGCTGACATATGGCGAATAATTTATCATTTAAATTACGTTTTGTGTTGCATAATGTAAATTATTTTGAATATTATTGTATAGAATCATTTTTTTCTAACTTGAACAGCTGTGCTGCTGGGGAGTTTGTTGCGCCACTTCTTCTTCCCAGCTAAAGGCACTAGGAATTGGTGAAGGGTGGGCGTTTTTGGGGGACTGTTTTATTTAATTTTGACGTTCGAAAAGTGCTGATTCTCAGCCTAGATTGAATGACTTTAGTTTTTTTTTTTTTAATTTTTTAGTGAAAAATAGCCCTTGTTTTTGACACCTCTTTTTTTTGGGTTTGAAATTATCAAATAACTTCTCCCGCTCTGGGTGGAGCGGGAGGGCGTGTCAGACTCTTACTGACTAAAACCCACCCGTGTTCCTTCGGTTGCCCTGTGGCCGGGGGCCACGATGTCCCTATCGGTTTTCTTCGAACCCCCGGCAGTGTTTTTGACACCTAACACCACAATCATGCCACGTGCGGCCAATCGTCTGTCATAGGACAGGGACACTGCGAATTCAGCCAATAGGAACGCGTCACACACTCCGGTCCGCATATTTGGCTCGGAGCGAGTTTAACAAAATTTACTATTTGAGCGAACAACGTGGGGTCACATCTCCATAGAAATTATGTGGATGCGGAGCTTTTAAAATCAAAAGTTGAGGAAGCGGATGTTTTTCGGATATCAAAATTTATGCGGATACGGATATCCGTTACATCCCTGAAAGGAATATTAAGGGCGAATTTCACCAAACTGAACGTGATCAGCACATCTAAACCGTGTTCAGAATTGTCAGTGTTATCATTGTTGGGGAATAATACTGACAGTGACAGATCTTGAACGCAGTTTTGATGCGCTAATCGCGTTCAGTATCATTGGTGAAGAGTTAAGCCATAGCTTGTTAGACCGTTTCGTAGATTCTGATTATCCTCATGGGAAAAAGGTGTAAGTTACTGTACTGTACAAATAGATTCTTGGTGCTCAAAAACTATTACCTGTAAAGTTTATCAAAATTAATATTTTAAAGAAAAAAGATTCGATTTTTTTGTGTTCGTATATTTTGGCATTGTGTACAGTTAGTTACATGTCTCAAAAAAAAGCAACTGACAAAATTATTTAGTGTTATTTTATGATTTTAATTAATTTAAAGATGATAATGAATTTTTATTTTAAAATGTATTTAATGATTTTAAACATTTTAATAATTTAGAGATGAAGGTGATTTTGTTTATATGAGTAATGTAGTCTGATATTTTAATCTTAGTAATAATAGTTTGATTGTGGTTTGTATTTTGAATACTAACATTTCTTAAGTATACTAACAAAAATATGGATCATTGTGTCTGAATTAAATAAATAAATAAAATTTAAAATTATTTGTGTTTGTTTTGTTGATAAACTAAAAAAAAGCGGCCAAGTGCGAGTCGTACTCGCCCATGAAGGGTTCCGTAGCAGCAAGTAACATTGAATGAAAGGTAAATTGCGGTTTACGATTTATGACGTATTAAAAAAAAACTACTTGCTAGATCTCGTTCAAACCAATTTTCGGTGGAAGTTTACATAGTAATGTACATTATATATTTTTTTTAGTTTTATCATTCTCTTATTTTAGAAGTTACAGGGGGGGGGACACACATTTTACCACTTTGGAAGTGTCTCTCGCGCAAACTATTCAGTTTAGAAAAAAATGATATTAGAAACCTCAATATCATTTTTGAAGACCTATCCATAGACACCCCACACGTATGGGATTGATGAAAATTTTTTTTTTTAGTTTCAGTTCTAAGTACGGGGAACTCCAAAATTATTTGTTTTTTTTTCTATTTTTGTGTGAAAATCTTAATGCGGTTCACAGAATACATCTACTTACCAAGTTTCAACAGCATAGCTCTTATAGTTTCGGAAAAAAGTGGCTGTGACATACGGACGGACAGACAGACAGACAGACAGACAGACAGACAGACAGACAGACAGACAGACAGACAGACAGACAGACAGACAGACATGACGAATCTATAAGGGTTCCGTTTTTTGCCTTTGGCAACGGAACCCTAAAAATACATAACCGATTTGAAAAATTCTTTCACCTATAGAAACCTACATTATCAGCGAGTAACATGGGCATACATTATTATTCAAAAATATTGAGATCCCTGCGAAAATTGCAATCATAAATAACCCAAGATTTCAAAGATTTGCGTATAAAAGTGATTAATTGGCGTGCGCTGCGAAAACTATTGATGATACATCAAATAATTGTACTACATATTTACAGTACTCATCATTACCTACAAAAAAGTCGGCGAGGCTATATGTCCAACTATTATACTTAAGTCACAATAACCGTTTGTTGTTCAAATTAGTCAATCAAAACACGAGTAGAATCGAAAATGATGATGATATTCGTATCATGATAATAATCGTTATCCAACTAAATAGTTTCATAATCAAGGATGATTATCATCACACTATGATCTTTAGGAGCAGAGAAACGCAAAAAGTTAGAAAGAACGCTAAGTATAAACGAAGTAACAGTGCAGGCGGGCGATGCTAAGGAACAAGAAATTTCACGCGGACAAAGTCATGGGCAGAAGCTATACTCCGTTTGAAATAAGATTAGACATTTAAACAAAGCTTTTCTACAGTCCGTTCAACCGATTTTGACTTCTAGTGCGTAGGCATAAGGATGGCATTAAAAGCAAAAAAAATGGTTACAAACCAACTGTTTACTGCAGCTGCCATTTGTCATGCTACCAACGCAATAAAAGTCAAAATCGGTTGAACGAACTGTAAAAAGGGTTTAGTTAAATGTCTAATCTTATTTCAAACGGAGTATAGTTAATCATAATCACCAATTTTTTAAATCAAATTAGATTTGTTACAGCTGTAGTGGCAATCATGTCATTTGGTTTAAATAGGTCCTTATTTTTATTATTTTGTTTATCTTTTATATAGATTCTTTTCTTTTAGATTTTGTGAATGTGAGAATGCTGTTGGCTGTAGACTTGTGGACCATTTTCTATTTTACTAAGTACCTGGTACTTCTTGATAGGCCTGGTCTACACTGTCCTCCCATACCTATTAACACTGTAATTTGAAAACATTGTAGAAACCACTTATTTTGAAAAGAGTAACCGTGGAGTTTCTTGCCGGCTCTTCTCCATAGTAAGCGACGAATTGGAACCGTGCACCTAGCTTCTGACGTTTCATAAGTGCCCTTGTGGGTTTATGTGAAATAAAATATTTTGCATTTGAATTTGAATGCCTTACTTCATGAAAAACAACCCTGTCTTTGCAGTCGCGCAGTAGTAGTCAAGTACATAATAATGGTTTGAATACTTAACTGGTATTCAAGCCTTGCATGCAGCACAAACCCCAAATAAATTGGTATAAAAGCAAGAGAATGACAATTGTAATGCATCCAGATAGTACTGAGCACCAGCATTCTGTACCGAGCATCTGCCATCTGAAGCCTAATTCGATTAACAGGACCCAGCAAATAGACTTTGCCCAACTGCCTCTCAGTAATTCATACTGGTTACCCAACACACTGAGTTAACGGACAAGACGTCACACAAAGTAGTTGGTAATAGATTGATGGACGTAATTTGTGCAGGGATGCAGGCCAATGCAGAATCAATGTAATGACTAGTGTACATTGTTGAGACTGTTAGCCAATTTAGTCAAGGAGGTCTTGTTAAGGAAATGTCTATGGAACTTTCAACAAATGTAAACAAGGTATGTTTATGTTTTTTTTTTTTTTCATACATGTGGTATACTGGGATTAGTCTTTACACAACAGTGGAAAATATACTAATAAATGGCATTTAATAGCAAACTATAGATACTTAAGATATGTTTGTTTACACAAGTGTGTAATTTTTACAGTAATTTCTTCAGTCAATTCGCTTTCAATTGACTGAATAGCTAGGTCAAGGCAAAGCAGTCTGTAATGCATAACATTGCATATTTGCATATTATGAATTCCTTCACTAAGAGGTCTAATTTGTAATCTTAAAGAAGACTGGATAATATATATATTTATTAACAGTTATGGCCCTAATAAGGAGCTCTGTCAAGTATGCTTTATGATTATAACCCTAGGGTAACTTGTGTTTTGTTGTTACAATTTTTATTAAAGAACCCTATAAAGGCAAGAAATTGATCATTATAATAATGAGGTAGAAATTGTGAAAAACTACTGTAAAGTTTAATTTATGAGCTAAAATAGTAGGAAGGAGTTTGAAGTGATATTTTCTGAAAAAATAAATCATATGATATGAACCTAACTAGCATGAAATGTTAATCAATTATTTATGATATTAAAATAAAAGCATATTCATGAATATGCAAGTCATGGGCAAGAGATTCAGCAAAAACTTCTTGTTTTTACAAAAGATTTGGGGGTCAATGAACTTGACTGTGACAACATTTTTGTGAAGATGAGACTAACAAAATATGCTATGGAGATTGCATGAAGCTTTAAATAATAGGTAAATGATATGACCTTAACACTGTTCAATATAAAATAAAGGAAATCACTGAACTTGAATAATTGATCACATAAATATAGGTGAATCCATTCAATGTTATGCAAGTTTCCTTAATACACTGTGTAGTTTAGGCATTACAATAGTAAATGAAATGTTTAGCGACCGGATTCCCCAACAAACAAGTAATTCACGGCTGTTTCGATAATGTTGTAGGTGTGAGAAATCAAATCACTGATCACGACACGATAACGACTTGATACATAACAACTCGTCGAACTCATTACACTAAACACCTACAAAGAAAACAATGCTATCAAAGATAATAAGAAAGTTAGCATACCCCGGCTGTCGTGTAAGCGGTCAAATGGTAAACAAAACAAATGGGCGGATCGCGGAAAATTCACTAATTTACCACACAAAACGCACGAAAATACTAATTGAAACACACAGTTTAGCTTCCATGATGTCTAAAACAATGATTTGTAGCGAATTTTTATGTAATTTTTCGCAAAAATCGGAACAATGAATCATTGAACCATTGCAGCGCAAGGGCACCGAACGAACTACGAAATTTTCGACATAATTCTACCGGAACATCGACGGAAACCTGAGGCAGTTGGTTTTTCACGCCATTTCAACAGCTCACGTCATCAGATTCAAGCACCGCCAAGACGAAACTCAATAGGCCAGCGGCACATGTGGGGGACGCCATTCTTGAAGCACCTTTCTTGGTATCAAAATGACAGTCTTTGTTGACGAAATAACCGTGCACAGCACAATTTATCACCTCGTTTGCACGCACATGATCACTCGATTTTAGCGCAACATTAATATTTACCTTATTTCTACAATAATATCCAAAATATAACTAAATTTCTAATAAAATTTACTAATTTCCATACCTGTTAGTGCGCTCAAACGCAAGCTGGTCACGTGACTTTCGAGGGATGGGACATGTATGTAAAATTTAGGAACCGTTTAAAAAGCGGCCAGTTTTAATGCCAAAATTATTTTTGTATGATACAGCCACGAGTAATGGGCCAAATATTGTATAATTGATTTCAAATGAAATATTTTTACATATATTTTGCACATATTAGAACAATGTATGAAATGAAAACCGGTAATTTGTAAATGTGTACATCAGCAAAATTAGGCTATGATATCCGATCCACACACATGTATACCAACTTAACAAGTTTGCATACACCAAAGCTTGCTCAAGCAAAAAGTGTGGACGTCAAGTTTCATGTTCGCTGACTAAAGTCTGCTCAAATATGAGTGCGCTGTGCTGCGGACTGGCTTAAAAAGAAAATTTAACAGAAATGAATAACGTGCGAAAACAAACGTAACGAAATAGCGACCCCAATATTATTAAATATCTAGGTTACTAATAAAAGCACAAGTTATTGATATCGTACCCTGTTGTTTATCCGGTCTTTTTTAATAGTCTTTTCTCATGAACAGCAATCTTAACATGATAAACGTAGTAAGAAACAGTCGCGCGCAACGGTGCCACATTTTTATAATAAACGTGTTTATTGTGGGAAAATATACTGCCAAACTTCACGACTAGTAGCGCTGATATCACAAACAGTACAACAAATACACAATAATTTCTCATAGTAGGTCGAATAAATCGACTATAAGAAGGTACTTATTTTCTATATTTTCTAAATGATTTATGTAAACCTAAGTATTATTGCATGAGTGCTACATGCATGTAGATGTACAGACGCCAGCACATCAAGCTACCCGAAACTGTCAAATTTTCCCAATCAACTTTGAACCTTAAACATCAGCGATAAAGTTGAAAATCTATTAAATAAATTTGATAGATTGTAGTAGCTTGATGTGCTGGCGTCTGTACAGTAAACAGCTTAGGTACAGACGCCAGCACTTCAAGCTACTACAATCTGTCAAATTTTCATTTTTTCATTTTCAATTCAATACATATTAATAAAAATTTCAAATTTTTATTAATATGTATTATCACAATGGTTGCAGTGATACAGCTGTCAGGCACAAAATGCCAAACAAAAATAATATTGAAAAGGAGAATTTAACAACTAAGTTTACCGTAAAAATTGAATTTACCGTCCGCAATCGACAAACGGAAGCTCCGCATCATTTTAGGGCGTTCCACAGGTAAAAATTTTCGTTCATAAATGCTAGTATTCTTTTACTTAAAATAATAAATCCTATTTTAACTCCATTTCAAACAGTTCATCATACATATAAGCGAAATATTCTTTTTATTTCAAACGTATTATTTACAAAGTCTTGTTTTTAATACAGAAAAAATTAAAATCTTCAAAATATGCCGTAATTTTGCCAATGACACAGCCAATGATTTCGAACGAAACCAAAAGAATAACAAAACTTTCCCGCTAAATTATACGTCAAAGTGTTTTTACAAAAATATTTTGTTTGTTTGATTGCTTTTAGTGTTCTTGTTGTTATTCATACAAATAAATGTCTCTCCTTGAAGACATATTCTTACAAAATGAGGCGGACGAGGCGCAGGAGTTGGAGAGAGTGATTGAAGGCGATGAGTTTGATGAAAGACCTCGTTCTCGATCCGGGTCTCCCGATAATAGTGACGAAAATGAACCTAAAGATGATGAAGCAGGTACAAAATCCATAAGTTTCAAAGATTTGTGTGAAACATAAAACATATTTACTATAAAACCATGTGTTGGATGTTTTTTTTGTGTTCTAACCTCTTTGATACCCTATTATTTTGCCGGTTCCATAACGTATAGGAAAGCACACATTAAAAGCACAATATTATGCTGTGATCTAAGGTTGTTACTACACAACTCAGAACAACGAATCCACCTAAATTAAGAAAATCCATTCCATTCCATACATGTTTGACTATATGTTCAAGAAAATTATCGATTTCAATGTTGTTGTTTACAGAAGAAGACAAGAGACGGGTGGACCCATCATCCACCAAAACTAAGAAGGTCACAAAGAATCCACGGTTCATATTGAACCCAGCTCGTCTCACAGGACCAAGAGGCATACAAATCTTACCGGATCACTTCAAGGATTTTAAGTTTAAGGGTAAATTATATCATACAATATTTCATAGATCATTGCCAGGTTTATCAAACTAAGGCACAGTTTTAAGCCAGGTTAGAAGGGTTAGTCATAGTTGTCCTTTCGGTGGACCATAAAATTAATAAACATAACTTAATCTTACGCCTTCTTTCCATGGGGGTACCCAGAAACTACAGACCGCCATCTGCTGCGATCCTTTCATACTCCTTTTGCTTAATTTTCGTTCATACATCTACACACTTAGCATGACCACAAGAAATGGGTTTTGTCGATGGAAGAATAGACAAAATGACATAAACAATCACAATCTGTAATTTTGTTTATTCTTCCATCGACAAAACCCGTAGAAAACCTATTTTTATGATCAACCTACTACACATGCTGGTTAATCATAAAAACTCACCTTGCCTTTCTTTATTCACGTCTCATAATTTTATTGTGCTTATTACCGCCTTACATGGTTATTCAAAACTACTATCATTTCAAATAAAAACCAAATCAAACTCTTTACTGAAGCTGACTAGCTACAATGAATGTTGGGGTCGGCTTCCAGACTAACCGGATGCAGCTGAATACCAGTATTTAACATGGAGCGACTGCCTATCTGATCTCCACAATCCAGCAACTGGGTAATACAATACCCCTTGGTAAGACTGATTGTCAGACTTTTGGGCTACAATGAATATTTACGAGTATATTTTGCGTGGTTGAATCTGACCAATAAGGTTAATCTTTTATAGAACCCCTTTGATATCTCATTGGCAATAAGTGTATTGTATTTAGCTGAAATAAATGAATTTATTTTATTTATTTATTGCACATAAACCTATTGTGGTTGTTAATTCATATTGGTTCACCACCCAACATTGCATTTTTCTTATCTGCAGTTTTGTTTCAAATTTTCCGACTTGGAAGATACTCGTATAATAGGTAATACGGGCTAGTATCCGCAACTCTTCGTCAAAGAGCGTATTTTGCGTACGGGTGGGAAAATCGGTTATTCGATCCACCCCAGCTCCTCAAAGAAGGCCAGCAACGCCTTGGTGTCACTGACAATCTCATGTAGGGTACCTGGGTTACCGAAGTACTTGGCCCTGTATGTGGCGACCACCGGGCAGTTTAACAGCACATGAGCTGCTGTCTCATTGTCCTCCATGCAGTCTCTGCACAGCGGACTGTATGTGACTCCTATGACAAAGAGATGTTTATTAAATGACCCATGGCCAATTATAGCTGCTGTAACTGTATGCAGCTGCTGTTTCGTTAGTCAAGAGAACCTGTTTCGTGAGGCGGCTATCGTTTATAGGGAGTGCCTCCTTGGCCTGCCTGCAACTGGGAAGTTATTGTAAATAAACCTATTTATTTGTGGTCGGCGCGACATGCATTTTTCTTCCACACTTCTCTATTAGTCGTGATCTCGATAGTCACCCCTTTCTATCCATATCATCTTACACACAGTCCATCCATCGTTTCTTTGGTCTTCCCCTACACTTATAGCCATCCACAAAACTATTAGGTTATTGTAAAACTAAATTATTTAATAATAAAACTGCTAGCAACCTGTAAAGCCTTGCAACTTGCAATTACTTCCAAAAAGGTCTCAAGATGTGTATTATTATTTTCAAAATTGATTGTTGCAGGTAAAGGGCATGAGAAGGAAGACTTGGACATGCTCCTGAAGAAGCTAGAACATTGGGCATACAGGCTGTACCCTAAGTTCCAGTTTGAGGACTGTTTAAAGAAGATTGAGAGTCTTGGCAAGAAGAGACCTGTTATGGTAAGTATAAGCACAGTATAAAGAGAGGTAGTAAGCTATCTTCATAGAAACGCACCGCGTGCGGCTTGTATGCGTGGGGCCATAGTATCTATGCGTCGCCGCACGCACACTTAACAAAATCTCGACCGGTTTCTCACGAGAAACGGGTCGAGATTTTGTTCGATTGACATACAAGCCGCGCGCGGTGCGGTTTCTATGAAGATAGCTTACTACCTCTCTTTATCCTTTCAACTGTCATTAACGAGACACAATAGAATTTTAATTGTTATCCACCTCAATGAGGCGTCGTAACAAATGATGAGTTAAACTATGGTTTAAGTTATTCTAATTATGTACTTTTTAAAGCAAGTACCTAGGTTTGTACTCAGTATTTGCAGAGTAGATATTTGTCAAAATTCGTAGAATTAGAGAGGTTTAGAAGGAGAAAAGAGAATTCTATAACCAACTGTGGAAAATAAACTAAGCCAACAAAAAGTACTTTGTGACATATGAGAATGAAGTGAATTAACATTAACCTTCCCGAAGAAATCCCTAAAATTAAAGTGAAAATCACATCAAAATCCATTGTGTAATTTAAGATTTAACTAAGGGAACACAGATGAAAAGCGACTTTGTTTTATACAATTTATAGATAAATACTTTATTTAACCATTTTAGGTGCACCTCCAAAAAATCCGCTCAGACCAGTTCATATCAGAAGAGACGGTTGTCCAGAAAGACTCCAGCGATGAAGAAACTCAGCCTCCTCAGGAGCAGGATGAGTTTGACAAGCTACTGCAGCAGCAGATTGACCTGGCCAGGGCTACGCCAGCACCTGGGTCTGTGAAGAAAGTCATGGGTACTCCGAAAAAAGATAGGTAGCTAACATTATGCAAAAATAGGTGGGCCAGTCAGCCGTACTACCAATATTCTTTTTCTTGCTGAAGTTTTGAGCAAGAAATATTATAGTTATGTGGCAGCATCTACAACGCCACATGCGAACTACGCATAATACTGATGCCACGCAAAATCCTGCATCGCGTAAGCAGAGTTTACTGCGCGACAAGCATAATGTATTATTATGTATGTACAATGTTCCGACATCAATCGTCGGACAGTAGCCCACCAGACACAACACTTGTCTGGTTGGAGGATCCTCCCTTTTTCTGTGCCTCACGCCTCTATACTTTACATTACTGCTATCAATCTAATGTCTTTCCTTTGAAATGGTTTGTACTGCATGGTTATCATTTGAAGAAATAGGCCATTATCACTACCTATGGGTACAGTTAACCGCACATCAGTGGTAACAATTTGACATTGACAGCCCCTTTATGGCGTAGCAGTAAGGGCGACTTTCGTATTGCATGTGTTATCAGTTATCACTGATGGACGGTTGATTGTATCGTACCGTTTCTTCTTTTTCTTTCTTTTTAGGAAATATTTATTCAATTAGACGCAATATCCTCTCTGTCCATTTATTGGAGAACATATTCAGTAACTTACCAAAATCCTTCATTTATCTATTTCCAGATCACCATTCACAATGCCGAAAGCAACTTCCTCTCCATCCATCAGTGACGATCAAAAGGAAAGAATGATTAGAAACAGGAAACTGGCTGAAGAAAGACGCTTAGCAAGACTCAAACAAAATTCTATGGACACCAGTGATAAACAAGATAGTGTTATAATAGAAGTCGATGAAGAGGTAGAAACGAATGTCATAGCTAAGAAACAACATAAATCGTTTGTAATCGATAGCTCAGATGATGACTGTGATGTTACTTCAGTTAACCAGTCTGTGTCTGTTGATATTCATAATGGTACAAAAAAGACAGAAGAAAGTAATGATAAAGTTGTGTTAGAGACTGCAGAGAATCTTCATGATATAGAAATGGCCGAAAATGTTGATAAAAATGATGTTCAAGAAGTTAATCAAGACATTGTTGAGATAATAGATGATACTGATAAGGACATGGGTAGAAATATAAGAGTAATAGATAATACTGATAAAGCTGTTGAAATTATTGAGATCAATGATCAGACTGATAAAATTATCGAAAGAAATAATCAAAAAAATAATGTAGTCAGTGGTATTATTGAAATAGATGATGAGAGTAATCAGGGTGCTACTGAAATTGTAGATAAAGTCGTTGATGATATTATTGAAATAATTGATCCTGTTACTACAGACATTGTCAAAGATACTAGAATAAATGATGCTACAGAAGTTTTAAAAGAAAAGGATAATACGACAGTTGATGTAAATGTTAGTAATGACAGTAATAGTATTGAAAACAGAAGCAAATCACCATCAGATAATGATTCCATTCAAAATGAAAATATTGAACCAGCTAATATAGGAGAAATTCAAGATGGCACAAAAGATTCTAACTCAAAAGGCGTTGCTTATTTGGAAAAGTATGCTAATCTAGCGGAAGAAGTAACTGAAGATATCATGGATGTTGATTTCAGTGATGATTTCTGATATTAAATTTGGTTTTTTGTTAATTAAACTGGTATTTATTTGAATACAATGTTGTTTTGTTGAAGCTGTTCTTTAGGAAACGTATCGTATTACCCGGTAACTGGGTTCTGGAGGTCAGATTGGCAGTCGCTCTATGTATAAATACCGGTATTTAGCTGCATCCGGTTAGACTGGAAGCCGACCCCAACATAGCTGGGAAAAGGCTAGGCAGATTATAATACTTTTTAGGAAACTATTGAAAGTGTTCCAAGAGCTAGATCGAAGTGTTTACAAAAAATCTTCGATGTAGCTCTTGGACTTAAAAATTGAACTCATCTTCTAAACTAAGACCCGACTAAATCTGTGACTTGGCGAAAAATTACGACAAATTAGCGTCGAAATTTAGGGGAAAACAGATCCTTGCTAGGTGCCAAAGTTTTTGAGATTCAATTGGGCCAAGCTGGGGAGATGCTCCCCAGATCAGCCACCTATAAACCCTTACAACTTTTGAACCAGTGACCGACAAATTCTGATATTTGGCGACAAATTTCGACTAATTAGACACATTTTTTTTTGTGTCTTTGATGGTGGCCATGCCAGTGTCAGTCACACGTTAGATATAGGTTCATTGAAACCAGAAATTTCTAAAAGGGACTTAACTCTTAAAACTCTTAAAATTTATAAAAGGTTTGGAAAATAATGTAAAACACCAAGATTTAGTACAATTATTTATTTTAAAATCACAGATATAAGCTTCAAAATTAACCGTCTACATTTTATTGAAATTCACGCGATTATAATACATTGAAACGAAACAAATAGTTAACCGATTCATGTCAATATCGAAACCTTATCTTAGTCTACTCCGACTATAAAACATTCCAATGTTATGAAACATTTCATTGAAAGCACACTCCCATTTAAAAAATTGCTTGCATGCAAGAATACCAGACTTGCATAGCCGTTAGGTTGCATGCAAGCACGCGTCTTACACAGTGGAAAACTGATATTGCAGTTGCAAATACAGACTCATGGTATGCAACAAAGCAGGTAGATGATTTGAATGGAATTTTTCAAAAACAATCAATGTTAATTTAGATACTTTGACGATTGAAATGTACTCTTTCCAGAATAAAATAAAAATTCTTACAAACTTCATAATGAATGCACACGTCGTCCTTTCCTATAGCTAAACTTATGATAGGGTGAATCTCTAAACAGAGAATAATAATGAAATGCAGGTAAATCACAAAGCTTTAGATTCGAAACGACCAACATATTGTATTTGTATTGTGACTTCCATCCCCACCCCATCCTTAAGAGATGCTTGAATTGTTCAGCTTTCATACTCTGGTACAATTATATTGATATTTTTAATAATTGTATCGATACTATCGAATAATCGGAGTTACATCATTTAATTTTACTTTTAAATAAAAGTTAGATGGTCATTTTATCCAAAACAATATATTTTTGTTAACTACTTTCTGAGAAACTTATAAAATTATGAGTTCATGCTATAGATAGTGCAATCCACAAAGACGCGCCCCACTCCGCGATTACTGTACTGTAAGCTGAACTCTAGTACGGCGCGAAGCGGAGTGGGGCGCGTCTTCGTGGATTGCACTATCTATACAGAATATAATATTTTCTAATATAGGTATATCTACAGAATGGTACGTTTAAAACTGTTCGTAGTTATTTCTAGAAATAATTTACATGGATAAAATAAGAAAGCATTACATTCTCCCAAAAAATGATTAAGTAAATTTTGTGACAGGACATAGCCCCAAGGAGAATATCTTTTCAAATATATTAATCCCCCGGTTTCTGAAAAAATTGTTATTTTCAAATCTCAATTCAAGTGATTTGATTGGCTTTTGTTATGCCATTGAGAAACCGCGGTAAATCTTCGTCTGATAGAGACAAGTTTACAATAACATGCGATTATATAAAGCCACGGTTTCTTAGAAGCGCGGTGGCCGGTAAATTGTAGACGTTGCAATTTACCGGCGAATGACGTCACTGAATCTTACTTATGAAAGTAAGTTGGTGTGTTTTCTTTAAGAGCGTTTTTAGACACCAAACCCCACTGCCATAATTTTCATTACGGCCACCGCTCACCTAGGAAACCGTTGCTGTACAGTGTTTTTACGGACAAACTTTAATTTGATACACAGCTTAAATCAATATAGTTCCCGTCATGGCGTCATTACAACAGCATATTACAGGGGCCATGATCTGTCACATAAATGACTTTTTAATGATGATTTTGTACATTCACGCCTATAAAGTTGACTCACTTAATAATTGCCACTTCAGCACGCTTAGCATGTCAATAGAAACGGGTTTTGTCGACGGAAGAATAGACAAAATGACAGATAAACAATCACAATCTGTCATTTTGTCTATTCTTCCGTCGCCAAAACCCGTTTCTATGGTTACGCGTGCTGATTGACAATTTATTTTTCAAAGATTTGTAGAACAATCAATTAAAAAAATTGAATTGGACTTGCGATTAGCGCTTTTATTGTGGTCTTCGCCAAAAAGCGTAAACTTGTTACAACTATTTTATATGAATTTTAAATCTATGTTACAATACACTAAAATTACCAAGAGTATATACAAAATTATATTTGGTTTCACATCAGTACACCGAATTTTATTTTAAAACTACATGCTATTCCTTGGAATTACTGTACACATTTTTTACAAGGAAACATCTCCTATTCGATATCTATATTATAAAAATGAAATGCTGTTCATTGGTAGGCGCATCACTTGAGAACGGCTGGACATAATTGGGTATTATTTTTAAATAAATTCAGGTCATCTATACTCCGTTTAAAATAAGATTAGACATTTAAACAAACCTTTTTTACAGTCCGTTCAACCGATTTTGACTTCTATACCGTAGGCATAAGGATGGCATTAAAAGCAAAAAAAGTGGTTACAAACCAACTGTTTACTGCAGCTGCCATTTGTCATGCTACCAACGTAATAGAAGTCAAAATCGGTTGAACGGACTGTAAAAAAGGTTTAGTTAAATGTCTAATCTTATTTCAAACGGGGTATAGTGTAGGATATTTTTTATCAGTTCAATCGTGTATCCGTCTAATTAAATTATACAGGATGTTTAAATTAAATCACACAGAGTGACTCAATTATACAGGTTTTAATTATACACGCTGGCATACATTAGATTTTGGTGTCTCATCAATTTTTCTGACAAATTAATCTTGGCTCCCCGTCCTCCCTCACCAATTTACAAGGGACCTATGCATAACAGACGAAATGTAGGTGTACTAAACCATTATAGGTATCTATACCACTGCTTGATCCTTCGGGATATACAGGCGTTACCTATGTCTTGCGATCTTCCAACGTCGACATGAGTTATTGTCTATAACTCTTGTCGACACCACAGATGAAAATAAATGCCACAAATTATTGATGTTCTTTACAAACCAGATGTTGATAGTTTTAAATCTTGGCAGCTATTCACATTTTTCTCATCAAGGGACGATCGTTTGTGTTCTATTTTTATTATTTAGTATAGCAGTGCTGAGCCCTTTTCACATTATAGTACAAATTAATGGACTGATTTATTTCTTACTAACAGGACACCGCGGTTTCACACGCATAAATCTCGATCCCGTGGGAATATCGGAATAAAAAGGGTATCATGTGTGTTAATCCAGGTTATAATCTATGTATGCCAAATTTCATCCTAATCCGTCCAGCCATTTTTGTGTGATTGCGTAATAAACATCCAAAAATATAAACTTTTACATTTATAATATTAGTAGGGTTTTTTTAACGCACTTGCTCCTAAAGTGGCTCTTATTGCACCGCTATTAAGTTCATAATGCAGTGTGTTCAACACTCGTGCATTTTACTTCGTATTCCCGCACTAGTTCGGCAAAGTACCTCAGTAAATAAAAATAATAATAAAAATAAAATTAAAGGTACCTCATTAACGGCATAAATAAGTAAGAGTATTAACTGCTCCCAAATTACCATGTTTATTTAAATCTTTATTTCTTTTTTGTTTTTACATTCGTCCTTGACATATTTATTATTCTATTATTTGACATTATATACCTACGATTTAATTTCAACTTTTTTTTAGTGACTTTTGTGGACATGATAATTACTCAGATTGATTACAGTTGTAACAGCAATCATATAATTGCGTTTTATTAAAATAGGTTTTTTTACTTATATTAATTTATTTATTTTTTGTATAGATTCTTTTCTACATATTTTGTGAATGTGAGAACGCTGTAGGCTTAGTGGATTGTAGACCTGTTGACCATTTTCTATTTTGTTAAGTACTTGGTACTTATTGAAAGACCTACACTGTCCTCCCATACCTAGAAACTTGTTATATGAAAGTATTGTAAAAGCCAATTATTTTTAAAAGAGTAACCGTGGAGTTTCTTGCCGGCTCTTCTCCATAGGAAACAACCAATTGGAACCGTGCACCTAGCTTCTGACGTTTCATAAGTGCCCATGTAGGTTTATGTGAAATAAAATATTTTGATTTTGATTAAAGTAAACTATGCCATGCCAAATTTTGCTCACTGGCAATATCGCGTTCATATAATTTGCGTGGTCTCGTTCACACATTCTACAGATTATTCTAATATTCTAATGCTCCTTAACTTTAAAATAAGACCCGCTGAAATCTTTCATGTCGCTACAAAACACTTGACAAAAACAAAGATAGCATACGATTTTCAACTTTCGGTGCTAAGTCCAAGGTTGAAAATTCAACAGCGTGCTATCATTTAGCCTGTTAGTAATAACGGGCATTAACGATTTAAAATTGAGTTGCATTTGCCGTTTGCGTATTCGGCGTTTCGTGTAAAATGTGTACAGTAATCCATGACAATCGTTACACCAAACTCGCTATAAAATAAAATTTAAATATCTCACTAATAATAATTATTATAAATACGGTTACGAGTTACTTTATCGTTAACGGCTCATTTACAAGGGAGTGTCTCGACCGTCTAGCTAGAACTGTATTCCATACACAAATTATTGGATGTTATAAATAAATATCAACTTTATACTGGTGTAAAGTTGATTTCAGAATGGCTAGTACTATTGAAAATAAAAAATAAAATTGAAATTGTAGCGCAAACTGAACTTCATGTGTTTATGTTAAAGTTATTTTTTCAAAAACTCATAAGACTTCAAATTTTTGGAAACGCAGAGAGAGAATTTTAATGCGAGAACCAACAGGCGATTCCATCGACCTGATTTGACAACTCGAAATTCGATTTTTTTGTTTAGTTGGTACACTGACGCTGTCAATTTTATTGTTTAGTATCGTGAACCACCAGTTCATCGTAAAAAATAGACAAGGACAGCACCTTATTACGCTGTCGTAAGGGCGGTTTTCGTTATTTCAAATGTACCGTATGTAGTTATTTTTTTAAGTGAAAACTTTAAGCGCGTTGAGCGATTTTTGGTAGAAGATAAACTTATCGATTCGCGTCACCAACATGTTCGCATCGTAGTGCCGTTTTATAGACGCTAGATGGCGTTAATACCCGTTTTAAGTTTTCACTTCTGTCCCCATGACTGCTTGTTTTTTATCTCTCTTCGATAATTGTCTATTCCGAGGCGAGAAACTCTCCCGTGTACCCATCAAAGCACTTTATTATTTACAAAAATGGTCGTTCTTTGCTGGAATTCCTTTGCGGTTTACTCAGTTGTGGATAAATATTTTTATTTTGGTATACTACTACTGCCTCGGTTGCAAGCGGCCTCGGTTGGTCTAATGGTTGCAAGCGCTACTGCTGAGCATGAGGTCTTGGGTTCAATTCCCAGGTCGGGCAAAGTGTTATTGGGTTTTTTCCATCAGGAATTTCTTAGAAACAGCCCAGACTCTGGATTTGTGCTCAGTTGATGGCAATAGCTCGCAACAATTACATGGAGCTGAAACATAACTGGTACTGCTTAGTAATAAATTTTCCCGACTATATTTTTACCTATCATGTTTGGTAAACAAACACGGTACAAATCACGAGTTTTCGCATAAATATCAATATAATGAAATACATATGGTACCTATTAATTAGGTACATGCACAGATTTATATCGTTAGATTCGCTCTACCGCGTCAAAAGATAGTCGCGTTTCTGTTTCATTTTGACACACACTGACGCAGTGACTTGACTGGCATAGAAACTCCATATACGGAATGTGTGAGCTCAGTCTTCTCAGTATGGACACTTGACGTAACATAAATACGGTGAGAGTAAGTCTAACGATTTAAATCTTTGTATACATCATTAAAAACTTATTTGAATGAACCTAAATGATTCATTTCATTTGATTTCCTCTAAATTCAAATGCCATACTATATCTGTTTACAAGACTAGTAAAGGAAAATTTAATATATTACACTGGTTTAAATTTTATTGTTAAAACTACCCTAAATTACGGTTCGTATATTAACATGGAGACGACGTTATTTTTTTATTAAAATTAATCTTTCTTGTTTGTTTTACTAAATTAAGCCATAGTAAAAGCCCCATTTGTATTTATTCGTATTAAAAAACAAATAGCACTTTGATATACGCCACCGTTCGTAGCATTCGCGGCCATAATACGTGGGAGCGAGATGACACGATACTTAGTATAGAGTGTTAAGAAGTACTCAATTTCGCCGTCCTACTCGCACACTTTTTGACCACGACTACTGCGAGTCTAAGCGTTTAGTATAACTCTTTAAATGTTATAAACAATTTCTTTTTATAGTGCCTATCTATTTAAAAATAAAGATGACACCTTTTCGCTTAATGTAAAGCATTTTTTTTTTTAATTTGATGAAGAAATAAAAACCTTTTTTAACGATTCAGTTACTGTCGCGAAATAATATGAGGTAATGTAAACACCGCGACCGAACTGACGCTATCGGCCAATCAGAAGCGAGCTTTATGACGCAATACCAGCAATCGTCCAATCGCAGACGTTTGTTCTCTCTGCTTACTTCATACTTGCTATGCCTTGTTCAGATTTGTTAATTTAGAAAACTTTCAACCATCGCTCAAAGTACCAAAATTCTTCAAACTCTTAACTAAAAAGTGCGTAAGAGGAATGACTTATCAATTTACCACGCAAAACTCTGCCCTTTTCCAAAAGACCCAAAGCCCGTAATCCGTTAACCGTAACCGCCCTATTTTTAGCTTTCAGCGTTTCTATACAAATTATTTTTACGTCTTCAAGACTGAGTAACTCCGTCTAAACCTAAAATTTTATATTAATTCGTGTCCGGGATGAGGGAGGCGAAGAAAGAAGTAAAGATCATCCATGTAACGGCTAGTAGGGACTGTTGAGTGTTGTTGGTCGCAGCTTGGGCCGGTTGGTCGGCTGTCTGGTTGGCCTGGTTGGGTTGGTTGGCCTGGTTTGGTTGGTTGGCCTGATTCGGTTGGTTGGCCTGATTCGGTTGGTTGGGCCCGTTGGGTTGCTGGTTGTCAGCTACGTTGACGTGGAGGTCACGGAAGAAACCGATTTGGTGGCTGAAATTGAATAAAATAAATATTGAAATGTCGTATGGTTAATGACATAATGTCCCATTAATGTAATCACTGACTGATTGACATGCTAATAATCAATTTGACATTTTTATTTTTGATTACTGCAACCTTGTTGACATTTGACATTTTTGTATTAATTTGAAATTTACTGAAATTCGAACGATTTGACATTAATTTATATTATTTATTGTTATAATTCCTTAATTGTTATTTAAAATTATAATATCTTCAAAATTGTGTTAATTAAATATGTTTTGCATGCCCATGTGACGGTAAAACATGGAGGACTTTCTTAATAAAACATCAATGTAATGATTACCCATGTTTACAAAGTAATAAATGATTTGATTTGTAAAAATCTAGTTTTTTTTTAGAAATCATAGTGGCATATAGCTTAGAACGGCGTCAACTGCCACTGGTAGTGTAGAACTTGAAATGTTACGAATTTGGAAAAACTTTTTTGTCATCCTTAGATATTTTTAGGTGGGGACACAAGTCCAAAATAAATGCCCGGCTTGGGCAGGGCATCGCCGTGTCCTCGTGGAAGCGATCGGCGGCGGTGACCTCTCGCGTCCGGCCCTGATTCGGGCCATGCTATGGAGCGAGAGGAAATGGGAGGCCGTCACCTCCTTCTGCGAAGCAGTAATGCTTGCGAAGGAGGAGACGGAGCGCGTGAGGGAGAGGCAAATTTCGCGCCCTCGCGCCCCTAACCGCCGCAGGAGGAGACGCCCTGGACGTCGGGAATCACAGGAAGATTTCCGGCCACCGTAGGCGCGGGCTTGCGGACGGTGAGCAATGGGCAGCTCGCCGTCCGATAAGGACCAAGCCCGGGTCGACGGCGCGTTGTGTTCCACGCGCGCCTCAAAGAGATGTCAGCAGAATTGACGGGGTCCACTAGGGCCAATGCCTGCCGGGGTTTCGAAGAAAACCGATAGGGAAATCGTGGCCCCCATGGCAACACGGCAACTGAAGGAACACGGGTGGGTTTTAGTCAGTAAGAGTCTGACACGCCCTCCCGCTCCGCCCAGAGCGGGAGAAGTTATTTGATGATTTCCCACCCAAAAAAAAAAGTCCAAAATAAAATAATACTCACAGGTACCCTGCAGCAGCCAGCAGCAGGACCAGCAACAGTCTCGCAGGACTTCCATACAAATAGACCAGCGAGAACAGTATGGCGAGTCTGGAGGCTGCATACAGATGGTCGAGCCAGTCTCGGGCGGCTAGAGCTTCGTCGGGCTCCTCCACGGGCGCGGGGGCTTCAGCAGCGGGTGCGGGCGCTTCAGCGGGCGCCGGAGCTGCGGGTGTCGCGCCTGCTGCTTGCCACCTTCAATTGTTGGGAGATAGGAGTCAGTCATGAAAGCATAAACGATGATAAATGATGTTTATTTGCAAATTCCATTGTTAGTATGGATGATGTCTGGGTAGAAAAAAAATTCTATGTACATAGTTCGTAGGTCAGATAATAAAAAAAATATTAGACACGTATTTTTTTGCTTTATCATATTAATAAAAAAATATTTCGATAAAACGCATTAAAGTTGGGGAGTGGGGATCGCTACGTCACAAGTAAGTATAAAATCCACATACTCGTGACGTCATGACTCATGGCACATATTAACTCAATCTTTAGATTACGTAAAAAAAGAAAATACGTGTCCATTTTTGAATAATCTTCATGATGGATAAAAAATAAAAATTGTCATTATCCCTATTATTTTATAGTAAACATTTTTTTTTTAATTTATTATTTATTTAAACTTACAGTAGTGGTACATAGCTAACTTAATACCACAAGGCATCTTCTACCAGACAACCTTTGGATTAAAACGACAACATTGTGATAAGTGTACAAAAAAATTATAACCATTTTCGTTTTCTGCATTGAAAGGGCGATAACACACGCTGACTTCCCTCGACAAACTTCGTGTTTCGTCAGTCGTCGGATTTCTATCAGTTGCCCTTTGCACTTGGTGCAGACCGGACGCTCTCAATCGACTTTGAAGTATATAGAGTTGTTAATACTCATTTAATTTAATGTAATTTATTTAATGGTAGGAAAGCTGCTAAAGTCGCAGGCACGACAGATAGAAAAATAAATTTTACAGCTGTATATAGTTCACACGGAAATCAAAACAATAATAAAGTACTTAGTTCTGAATTCAAATTATTATACAAGATAAATCTAATAATTGATGGTCATGGAAATTAGCATTCGTTTGTATTCGGAAATGCGATGATACCCGAGGGACATTAAGAAAATATAAATACTATAATGGTAGTTAGTAACCACCATTACTTTGCTTGCCGCAAATCTAAACTACCGATGCAGCAGCGCGTTTCACAATTTATTTCTCAATAAAAAACAGTGGCGCTCCGGGAGTGCCGACTGAAGTAAAAACTTGAACAAGATCGCCTTGGTGGAAGAAAAATACTTGTATAGAACATTGGTCCGTAACCTTATCTAAATAAAGAGCACAATCGCGTTTACAAAAAAAAATTACTTCCAAAACCTTTAAAGTAAAAATACTTGCATAGAACATTGATCCGTAACGTAATATAAATAAAGAGCACAATCGCGTTTACAAAAATGAGGAGTCGGTAACGGTGTCGCGAGTTCAAATGTTTTTTCCCATCTCAAATATGCCCAACGCGCCTAATTTGTGAAATAAACCAGTAGTGTCGCGACGACATGTCGCCTGCTGCTGCTACCTGCAGTTGGCTACGGACTTGTACCTTTATGGTGACAGAAGTATTAACCATTCCACGAGTTTCCTAATAGCAATTTGTGACATCAGTCCAAAAATACGCGTAGTAGGCATCATGCCAAATGATATTAGCGTTTGTTTACTATTCCGGGCTGATATGTTTGAAGACTACCTCGTTGGTCTAGTGGTCGCAAGCGCTACTGCTGAGCATGAGGGGTTAGATTCCCGAATCGGGCAGTGTTATTGAATTTTCCACCAGAAATTTCGCAGTAGCAGCCCGGAGTCTAGATTTGTGCCCGGTTGATGGCAATAGGCTCGCCCCCTATTACATGGGACTTAAACATAACTGGCGAAATGTGGGTGTACTATAGGTATCCTGTCTAACCCTTCGGGGATTACTGGCGCGATGTTATGTAATGTTTAATTATCTTTTGTATAGATTCTTTTCTATTTTGTGAATGTGAGAACGTTTAGGCTTAGTGGATTGTAGACCTGTAGACCATTTTCTATTTTGTTAAGTACTTGGTACTTATTGAAAGACCTACACTGTCCTCCCATACCTAGTAACACTGTTATTTGAAAGTATTGTAAAAGCCAATTATTTTTAAAAGAGTAACCGTGGAGTTTCTTGCCGGCTCTTCTCCATAGGAAACGACCAATTGGAACCGTGCACCTAGCTTCTGACGTTTCATAAGTGCCCATGTAGGTTTATGTGAAATAAAATATTTTGAATTGAATTGAAGTAGGCTGACTGAGGTCTCACAGAGGAAACGGTCGCGACAAGTCATAGGGTCATAGGGTCGAACTATTTTACACAAAAGTACCTACATTACTTAGTGTAAATTATTTTTATCACCACTGCTCTCAAAAAAGTGAAGGAGAACATCGTGAGGAAACCGGCATGTCCTAGAACCGAAAATTCGAACACATGTGACATCTACCAACCCGCGTTGGGCCTGCGTGGTGGATAGCGGCCGAGTCTCTCTCACAGAGGGGAGACCTGTGTCCTAGTAAATTGATACGTAAAAGAAACACTGTACACGCGCACTTGTCGCACTTCTTTCCACGTTGAAAGATAAGTACGCATGTACAGACAGTGTTTTTTTTACGTATAATTTTGTTTTTAGTTTTGACGTGATAACGTCTTATAAATCGATGAACGCCGGCTGCACGCACGAAAAAGTGTCACGTTCCGCCTGAGCCGAGCGTGCAAGCGAGAGCGCGGAACAAGCGATAGAGAGGCACGATCGGCTTAAGCGTTCGGCTTGTGACGTTATCACGTAAAATTATCGTCCGTAAACCGACTTTACAGACAACAAATTTTTTATTTTTTCGTTTTTACAACTTTTTTTTTGCTTGTATGAGCGCTATACTATTGCGTGTTACCGGGAACGCCCTCTATTAGTTAACATACTGTATAATTATTTTGTTAAATAATGAAGATGAAATTGTTAACCATACCTACTACGTCACGACTAGATAATTTTAGTGAGATGACACAACTTATACAATCTCCAACATTGTCTAAAAGAAGTAAGCAGGAAGTAACAATAAATTTAATAGCTTGGCGACTAAATTCAAAGATGTCAAGGTTAGGTAGGCACCACAACAAGTGTTCGCAGAAAAATCACTCCGAACAAGACTCATCATCTGCCTAGGCTTTTCCCAACTATGTTGGGGTTGGCTTCCAGTCTAACCGGATGTAACTGAATACCAGTATTTTACATGGAGCGACTGCATAATTGACCTCCCCAACCCAGTTACTGAGTATCACGATAAGTACCCCTAGACAAGACTGGATGTCAAACTTTCGGGCTTCTGACCCGTAACGACTGTCATTTAATCTACGCACGAATGACGGCCGGGACCAACTACTTAACGTGCTTTCCGAGGCACGGAGGGGTTTCGGTACTTATGTAATTGATGGTCAACCACCCACACACTGACCTCGGCAGGCATTAGTTAACCTTAAGATCGACCCGTGCGGTTGTTATTAGGATTATTTTCGACTCCTAACAAGCCGTTAGTTTTTATTCTAATCTACATAGTAGCTACGCTTGCATTCCCCGGAAAGATAGGTATATCCGCCAGTTATAAATCCCATGTAATGGGGTCGAGCCTATCGCCATCAAACGGGCACAAATCCAGACTCCGAGCTGCTACTGAGAAATTCCAGATGGAAAAACCCAATAACACTTTGCCCGTCCTGGGAATCGAACTCAGGACCTCATGCTCAGCAGTAGCGCTTGCGACCACTAGACCAACGAAACAGTTGACAGCAAGAATGACTCTAATGCGATTAACCGCGCATAAATCTGGATTCAGGGCTTCTACTGCGGATTTGGGAACATCCAATACTTATGCGTGACACACTAAAGGATGATTTCCACCAAACGGCTGGCATCGCATCGGATCGGAAAGGATACGAACGGATGCGGCGCCAGCCGATCGTGTCCGGCAGGATGTCGACGCATACGATCGGCTCCGTACCGTCGCTTGCGAACGTATCAGTTTCTGCGCCTAGTCAAATAGTTTCATTCCTACCGTGTTTGATTTTTGAAAATGGTTGAAGTTTCCGTAATTGTTGGCTATATTGCATTAGAAGAAGAAGAAAATAATCATAAAACAGCCGAACGGAGCCGATTGCGCGTCGCAGCATACTTTCGGCAACGATCGCGTATCGCGGAAGACGCCCGCGGTCAAGCTGCAGTGCGCGGCTTGGAAATATAGACTTTAAATACTATGTACACGATTTAATATCGTTTAAAGATTGTAAAATCCGTTCCGATCCGATGCGATGTGAGCCGTTTAGTGGAAATCATTCTTAATTTATTGCTTCATTTGTTTGAAAAAATCGTCTGCTCGACAACGAAAATAACGCAATGAACGTTGTTGAATTGTCGAAATGAAAGGCATTGAAATGGTTACGCAATTACCCCGCTCGGGATGGTCAGGGGGACCCCAGGACCTCATGCTCGGTACTCTGGTATTCGCACTTGCGAGCACTAACATTGCCATTATTGTGAGATTTGACCACTAATAACCGCATTATAAATATGCCTTGATATTGAACTTCTGGCCTCATATTTTAGTGGCAGTCAGTCGCAAAATGACATCATGTTTATAATGTTACATTCGTTCAAAATCCATTGGTCTACGTGTGTTTACCCAACTGTTAACAACGAAATAATGTTTACATACTTTCACTATTTACAGTTTATTGATACTCGTGTACTTTATGACTTTATTATCTATTTCTTTTAAGTAACACGCTGACAGGGGATTCAACGCCATTTGCATAAAAAAGGTGAAAAAATGCTAAAATAAAAAAACTTACATGTTAGCATATTGCTGCATATACTGCAGATAAGCCTGCTGCATCATCATCATATGATTGGCCAACTGCGCGGGATCATTCGGGACCGGCAAGTATCCCTCCCCAAAATTATAATTAGGATACGGGGGGACCCTCCCATAGTTATTCACGAAGGAGGTCAAATAGTTCTGCATTTCCACGTTATGGTTCTGATCGTTCTGCCTTGTCTCTGGTCTGGGAGGTTCCGTGACTCTTTCGGTTTGGGTCGTGGGCTCGGTGACGACCCTTCGGCGAATTCCATCGGTGTTCGGGTCGGGAGTGGGCTGTGTCTCTATCCTCCGGGTTGGCGTGCAAACCAGGTGCATCGTGTGAGCTATCTGGCTCTCATATGTCCGGAGAACGTCTTTCAATATTGTGTTGTCGTCTAAGAGCTGGCCAGAGTAAATTATTTTCTGTTCGTCTGTTCCCTGTAAAATAAATTATTGTGTATAAAAATTTCAGACCAAAAATAAATTAGCTGTTTTATTACCGAAACTAGTTAACTGATTCAGGCGTGACCTTGCGGAAATCCATTATAAAATACAATAGACGTGGATATATTTAGTAACCTGTTCCGCTTAGCTATTTCTGAAGAGCCATAAAAAACCCTGAAAAAAATCGACACGTGTTTCACATCTCAAGGAGGCATCCTCAGGATGACGATCGACTTGTCTGCGCTCAGCGCTCGGAATCGTCGATTTCTTTCAGGGTTTTTTTTGCTCTTCAGAAATAGCTAAGCGGAAGAGGAAATATATCCACGTCTATTGTATTTTACCGAAACTATAAAGTTAAAATACAGCCTAGATCGCGAACCATAATAAATTCAATGCTGGAACGGGAACCAAGCGAAACCGCAAGGAAAAAACCAGTGTAAAACTGCTGTAGTAACTTAATATAATAGTCTTGGATAAACACGTGTACATGATAAGACCTCTACACTATGTTATCTTTTATTCTTATCAACAAAAAATACCGTTAAATACATGCATAAATAATACTAAATTCTTGAAGTATTGGTATGAAGGTAAAACTTTTAAAGAGAATATAATAAAAAAATAACTGTCTCGTTAGTCTAGTGGTCGCAAGCGCTACAACTGCTGAGCATCAGGTCCTAGGTTCGATTCCCGGGTCGGGCAAGGTATTATTGAGTTTCTATCTGGAATTTCTCAATAGCAGCCCGGAGCCTGGATATGTGCCCGGTTGATGGCAATAGGCTCGCCCCCTATTACATGGGACTTAAACATAGCTGGTGAAATGTTGGTGTACTATATAGGTACTCCTCTGCACAACCTTTTTGGGAAATAAGGCGTGATGTTATGTTATGTATAAAAAATAATTTTGAAGACAACAAAATGACAAATTATTTTTTGTCGTCAGTAAAGCAACCTCTCGTTTCGTGGGCTTCCTAATTCCATGACCAAGGTTATTATTAATCAGTCTAATCTACAGCTGATGACGTCTTTTGTATATCAACTATTTTACAAATCTAGACATTTTTTCGCGAGATTTTGGTATTTACCAAATTATTTCAGTATTTTTGAGGTATGAGGAAAATGTCGTGGGGAAAGTTTTGAGTATGAATGTGAATGGCTATAAGAGTAGGGGAAGACCAAAGAAACGATGGATGGGTTGTGTGGAAGATGTTAGGGGTGAGAAAGGGCCCCCCCTTTGCCTAGAGTGCTAAAAAAACGGTGGAATTTGAAAATCTATAGACGGCAACACCATCCTGTCCTACGAAAAAAGAATTTGATACTTTGTTTGTCTTTTTGTTTTTGATAGATTTATATTCTGATTTATTCCTGGTAAAGAATAGTCACTTTAGCACGATGCAGTGTGGATTTGATACAGTTTTGATTTGATTCAGTATCGGTACGACAAAGTCTATTACACATAATCTATAATGCAAAAATCAAAAGGCAAAATATAAAAATTGTTAGATCTACTTACAACCCCGAAACTGACATAACTGACTGATGTAAAAGTATACCATTTATACAGACTTAGCGTGGTGACGATTAATAGAGAAGTATGGAAGATGATATGTTGGCGCCAACCCCAAATAAATTGGATTAAAAAAATTAAAACAGCATAAATTGGAAATAATGTCAGACTTTGTATTACCTATCCCCACGAACTATATGAGCGAATAACTAATGTCGAGGTACTGCTATCTAACATTTTCGTAGATGATGAGGACTAATCCATTTCATTTTGACAGTTCAACAACATTCATTGCGTTATTTACGTTGTTGAACAGTTTTGTTTTCGTACATATGAAGCAATGGATTAGCAATCTGTTTCAAAACGATTCAGATTGTGATTGATCGTATATCACGCAATAAGGGGAACTGTACCCTAATTGCGTAATACAACACAATCTGTTTCGATTTGAAACAGATTGCTAATCCATTGCTTCATAAGTTGGAAAAAAATATCTGCTCAGTAACGTAAATAACGCAATGAATGTTGTTGAACTGTCAAAATGAAACAAATTAGGCATAATTGCTTACGAAAATAAGTTACGCTATTAGGGTACCGGTCTGGCAAAGTGTTATTGAGTTTTTCTGTCTTACTGTTACCTTTTCAAACCTTAAAGACTGAACGGATTTCGATGAAATTGGCACACAGGTAGACCATAACCTATGTTATATGATGATACTTTTATCCCGGTAGTGCGTTCTCGTGGGATAATTTCCAACATCCACGCGGGCAACGAAGCCATGGGTGTATTGATGATACTACACCATCAATTTAGAACAGTCGCGGGAAGTAAAGGGGCGGTGTTTAGAATATGCTATAACAATGTCGGCACGAGTTAGTTTTCGATGGAATTTCGCTGTTATGCTTCACCAAGCTAAATGTTTGCTTGTTATTCTAAACGTACCCGGTTTTAAGGGGGATGCCCTAAGGTAGCCCGCGAAATTCAAATGTAACGTTATTTGCAATTTGCAGGCTAGTGTCCGGGTGCATTTTGATCAAAATATTATCCGCGACCAAATATATTTACAGAATTATTATGATTAGAATCACCAATACAACTCTCTGGTTTATATTACCTCGGACAACCGCGTGATAATAATTGGGCTGCGTTTCCACCATGTTGACTCCTGCAACACAGTTATTACTAGCGCAGGAGTCAGATAATTCTTATATTTGGCTTTAAAAATTGTTTTATGTCAATAAATATTTTTATTTTTTTCTTTTTTCACTAGTTCGTGACGATTAATTTTTTAACCGACTTCCAAAAAGGAGGAGGTTATATGTTCGTCGCGTATGTTTGTTTTTTTTTTTTTTTTATGTATGTCCACCGATTTCTCCGTCAATTGTGGACCGATTTTGAAAATTCTTTTTTTGTTTGAAAGGGTGTGCTCTCGAATTGGTCCCATATAAATTTTATTAACTTTGCTTGGATAGTTTTTCAGTTAGCTACAAAATACGTATTTTTTTCCCACTTAGTATGTAGATGATATGATAAGTTTCTGTCACTGGTAGCAGGTAGTGATATTCGAATGTGTGTGGGGTAGGTACCACAACTAAAAAGTGAAAAATAAAAACTTTTTACAAAAAAAAACAACCGACCTCCAAAAAAAAACACTACAAAGTGAAAAATAACTTTAATTTCGGAAGTCGGTGGCAAAAAACGAAAATACAAAACCAAGACACCGACTTCCGAAATTAAAGTTATTTTTCACTTTGTAGTGTTTTTTTTTGGAGGTCGGTTGTTTTTTTTTGTAAAAAGTTTTTTTTAATATCGCATAGTGAATAGCGTGAAAATGAGGGGTCATATCACGGAGCCCTGAGGGACTCCTGCACGTATAGGACGGGGGGAGGATATGGCTCCATCGATGCGATAGCGGAAGGTGCGATTCGACAGGAAGTCTCGTATGATGAGCACGAGACGATCTGGCACACCGAGTTTGTAAAGCTTAAATAATAAGCCGTTGTGCCAGACTTTGTCAAAAGCCTTCGCTATGTCGAAGAAGACCGCGCCTGTCAACAAACCGCGGGTGAAACCACCACTGATCTGTTCAAAGATACGGTGGACCTGATGCACGCTAGAGTGCTGAGTTCGGAAGCCGAACTGCTCGTTGGGTATGAAGCCCTTGGTCTCGGCATAGTCTCTGAGACGCTTATAAATAAGCCTCTCGTAGATTTTAGCGAGAACCTTGAGCAGACTGATGGGGCGGTAACTAGAGGGTCGTCACATCATAGGAACGGGGCCTTTTATATGGAGGACGGAGGGGCAGCTTTCTTGGGATAGGAATAAATCTATGCAGAGGAACACGCCACAGAAAAATACGCGAATTTTGCACATTTTTCTATGCATGCTTGCGTTGCATTTTCTTCACAAATAATAACATCAGAATAAAAAAATCTGTGAACTACTACACCTGTTTAGTTAACTATACCTACCTACTATAGGGTTGCCACGGTATTCTTAGTCAAAATCCGGGAGATTTTTTTTTTTTTTTTTTTAATTAATATTTTCCATTTGAACGTACAGACTTCAAAATATCTGGCCTTGAATTAACTTTGAAAAACTCTTTGGACAGCAAAGATTTTTTTTAAATTAAAAAAAATTGGAGTTCTGCCTTGACATGTTCGTCATTTCAGCGGGTACTTTCTTTTGTCCATAATATTGAATACTAATAAAAACACGCTCGCAGGCGACGTTTGATACAGGTATGGACAAGGCATTGATTGGCCAGTAGTGTGCTAACGTGCGCAGTCGTACGATTTATTTGCGGTAAACATGACGCAAAGAAAGAACACAAAACAAAAAAGAACAAGTTGGGGGAAAATATGCGTCACATCCACGCAAAACGGCTATCGCTCAGTATAATGCTGCGATCCTATGCGAGATAGAGCCCAACGCTGGTTTTCAACGACAGCCGGCGTTGACGTTATGACGTCGACCGGTGCAGCATACCATGAGATATAAATAAGATGTAGAATTCTTGTCTGTCAACTATTCCACCAGCGCGCGTGAATTTTAAATTCCGGGAGAATTTTGTTTATTTGAAATCCCTTCCGGGAGCCGGGAGATTTAAATTTTCATATCTGAATTACGGGAGAAGTGGGAACCCTTTTTTTTTTTTTTTTGGGTGGGAAATTATCAAATAACTTCTCCCGCTCTGGGCGGAGCGGGAGGGCGTGTCAGACTCTTACTGACTAAAACACACCCGTGTTCCTTCGGTTGCCCTGTTGCCGGGGGCCACGATTTCCCTATCGGTTTTCTTCGAACCCCCGGCAGGCACTGGCCCTAGTGGACCCCGTCAATTCTGCTGACATCTCTTTGAGGCGCGCGTGGAACACAACGCGCCGTCGACCCGGGCTTGGTCCTTATCGGACGGCGAGCTACCCATTGCTCACCGTCCGCAAGCCCGCGCCTACGGTGGCCGGAAATCGGCTCGCGATTCCCGCCCCGGGCGTCTCCTCCTGCGGCGGTTAGGGGCGTGAGGGCGCGAAATTTGCCTCTCCCTCACGCGTTCCGCCTCCTCCTATGCGAGATAGAGCCCAACGCTGGTTTTCAACGACAGCCGGCGTTGACGTTATGACGTCGACCGGTGCAGCATACCATGAGATATAAATAAGATGTAGAATTCTTGTCTGTCAACTATTCCACCAGCGCGCGTGAATTTTAAATTCCGGGAGAATTTTGTTTATTTGAAATCCCTTCCGGGAGCCGGGAGATTTAAATTTTCATATCTGAATTACGGGAGAAGTGGGAACCCTAACCTTACTATCTTATATATAACTTATTTCATTTATTATACGATCTAATAGGTGTACTAATGCCTGAGTGACCTGGTTGTAGGATGAATGTCAATGTAGCACCTGTACATGCCACAGTAAAAATAAACAAAAACAGATTTGTGGTTACTTGTGACGTTGATATTTTACGCCAACATATGCAAATTAACGTAGGTAGTTTTTAATAATATGGTAAACTAATTAAATGCAGGTGAGTTGTTTATGAAAATGTGACCAGTCGTATAAAATTATAACATTAATTTTTTGTCCATGTTACATTTCCTACGTTTCCGACGTTCGCACGGACGTAATAAAATCGCGGCGATTTTTTTTTCGTACACTGGATTTTCAACGCTCTGCTTAACGCTGAGAGTTAAGAATCCAACAGTGTGTTTTTTCAACACGCTGGGACGAGAGTGCGTCCCACCGCGTTGGATTCTCAACGCTCGGCTTAACACCGAGAGTTGAAAATCCAGTGCGTGCAAACGTCGGCTAAGCTAGCATCGTATGAACAAACATACCATTTAAAGATACAGTGATTAAAATAACTCTCGAACTTTTTTTTTACAGGCGTTTGTACAAGTTGGTTGAAAGAGGGATGATTAATATTTGGCACTTTAGTTTCTGTTCTGATGCAAGCTTTTTATCATAATTATGTGCATATAACTACAGAACTTTCCATTCCACACACCTACTCCTTCCTTTTACAGAACCTTTGGTCAGGTGCGTAGTACTCGCAACCGGCGTGCGTGTATGACCAGATGTATGAACGTAAATGAAGCAAAAGGAGTATGTAAGGATCGTAGCAGGTGGCGTTCTGTAGTATTTACCTAACCCCATCGGAAGAAGGCGTGAGTTTATGTGTGTAACTTCGGAACCTTTCTATAAAAGTAAGATATGTGGTGTAACACACAATCATCATCATCTGCCTAGCCTTTTCCAAACTATGTTAGGGTCGGCTTCCAGTCTAACCGAATGCAGCCGAATAACAGTATTTTACATGGAGCGACTGTCTATCTGACCTGCACAACCCAGTTACTAGGTAACACGATACCCCTTGGTAAGACTGGTTGTCAGACTTTTGGGCTTCCTACTACCCGTAATGACTGTCAAAGATCTACAAATGACATCCGGGACCATAGCATAACGTGCTTTCAGAGGCACGGAGGGGTCTTGGTATGTAAAGATGGTCAAACAACTGCTGCAAGCATAGCTTAACCTGATCGATCGACCCGTGCAACTGTTATTACTTAGCCAAAAGGCCCTTACAACAACACAGTACACTTGCAATTAATTTTTACCATAAAATCGGTGTTTATTACTTAGTTACGTACACGTTCAGATTGCATGTGCAATTAATACTATCGCTCGATATAATTGCATTGAACAAGCTCAATCTATCTAGCCTTTTCACAACGATATTGGGTTCGGCTTCCAGTCTAACTGGATGCAGTTGAATACCAGAATTTTTTATTGAACAAGCTATATACTTATCAAAATGTAAAGGTGCTGCACATAGGCCTTCCCAAATTTGTTTGGATTTATCACAGTACAAGTTTTTGTTCATTGACTTGAATAACAATCAATATTTACGATAGCAAATTCATACATCAAATTATTAATGATGCACTCATTGATAATATATATATAATTTTATCATAATCAAAATTACCGTTTGATTTTAAGTGAAAGATATGAACAAACAAGGATATTATGCTAAAATAAGGCTAGAATGTTCCAATAGCTTATCAACTGTCATATTATTACTATTTAAGTTAATTTTGATAAGTGAAAAAAAAAAGTTATTTTCAATTACTTTGTAAATTTAAACAGAAACCATATTTCAATTAAACCAATTACAGGCACATGAATTGTCAAGGGGTCGGTCAATCAGAAAGGTGGAGTTATTTACCCATTCAAAAGCATAGTAGGTTCCTATGGAGAAGAACGGACCAAGAAACTCCATGGACATTCTTTTAACCTTTTGTAAGCTGTAATTACAGAAACAATTAAAAAGCCCTTGTGTCGCACGTGGATCTTCGTTATAGGGTTAAATTAGGTACCTACATAATTATATTGTTACAAAACTAGTCTGATGTTATACTGAAAGTTATATGTTATTCTACTTAGAAAGGTATTATTAGTTTTGAGCCTAGTCTACTGTGAAAACAATGATAATTTGTATCAATATTATAAGCATGCTGCATTACACAGTTTACAATTGGAATATAGGTAATACCAGTCTGTGTATGTATGGCTTAATTTATTTAAAAGGTTTTCATTTTCAATTAGACTTTTGGGCACTTTTCCCACTGACAGTGATGCAGACAAATTTTTTGATAGCCAATGAGCTCTCCCGTTTCTATTTTTCTACTTAAACATAATATATATATTTTAGTGTTAGGTTGTATATTATATATTTAAGATTTGTCATAGTATATAAATAAATACAATGAACACATTAGACTTGGAATATTTTTTAAAGGATAAAGAAATTATCAAGCAATCATAATTATAGTCTACAGACTTATATTGTGACGATGACCTGCCTAATATAACATGCCAGGTTTCTGCAATATTCTTCGCCACAGTTATTAATTTATTTTTATACTGCTGTTTCATAGAAAAGTGTAATACCCAAGTCATCAAAATGTATGGGAACAGCAGTTTTTTTTAAATAACTGATGATACATTTTAAGCACATGTGTGTCCAGAATCATGTGCTGAATTCATGGTAACAGGTTGTGTTGGTGTCCGTTACACTGTGCATATTCAATGTATTGGTTCATTTTCTTGACATGATAAAGTTCCTAAATACTTAGTGAAGGGGGAACTTCACATAAATAGAGTTCGGAGGACCCCAGAAACTGTGCATTGGTAATTCAATTTATTATAGCTATATTAAGACCGCTAAGTGGTTTTTACCAATATTAGCTCAATTTGCGACTTGTTGTATGAGAAATTCAGATGAAAACAGTCTGTCAGCTATGAATATTTTTAAGCTTTATTATTTTAGCGGCTATGTAATATTCTAAACAAAACATTGTAATCACAATACTCACAGGTTTACTCGGGTAAACTTCGGATAGGTGTCCCTTTAACTGCCGAACCGTCCACGACGACTCGCATTCGATATTTTGATCCTCAATCTGTTGATTCGGCGCCTTAACAATCAAAGTCACGTTATTCGGTATCATCTTCAATCATCCAATTCCACTCTAATATTAGATAACACTTTAAAATCCCGTGATTTTTAACACACGCAGCCAATTTTAGGAAATTGCTTTTCAAAGGACTACAGATAGAAATACAAGAATTTTACACTGACGCAATAAAACCACAAAAGTTCTTTTATTTAACAAGTCTGTCTTCCGAATACGTAATGACCAAATAAAACGGTTCTGATGTAAATAAATACTTAGTTAAATGGGGCTCGGCACTTGTCAATTTGCCCAAGAAATTATCTGTCGTTACTCCATTGGTCCAGTGTTCGACTGTGACGTCAAAATATTGTTTTCAATTACTGTTTCGTGTGTGTTATTAATCTCGTTGATAAGAAATGTCACACAGCGTATTATTATTGGTCATACAGCTATTTCGACCAATTAAAAATAGCCAACCAACGTTGAGTAGATCAGATTTTACAAACGTTTCTTTACACGGGTGCTTTGGATCTAGTGATGTTGTCAAGTCATACCTTTAATCTGTGGTTATACGGTCGTCTCCGGTACGGAGCAAAAATCTTAAAAAAAGTACGGAACATGCCAAAAAAAGAATCTTACCCTGGTATGTGGGGTGTCTAATCTCATTGAGAAGAGTTCAATTCAAATATATTTTTCATTTTTTTTATCTTCAAAAATAAAGAAATAGGAGCCGTAAAAATGGACAGTCTTTGATCATTTTTGTACGAGCTCTATCACAACAACTGTGTAAACAAGTTAGGAATTTGAAACTTCTAAAACACGAAGGGTTGAGTACCATGTCGAACAAGATTTAACACTATGTAATTTCGTAAAATAAACAAGAGAGACGCTATTACAATGGTGCCGATTCTCTTGTCACAAATGCCTCTAAACTAGACTAAAAATCACCAAAATTTAGTTTATTTCTGTCAAACGACGATTTCTCATTCTGAAATAGACTAAAGTAACACAAATTAACTATATTTTAGTTTAACAGCACTAAGATGCTACTGAGATAATTTAGTGAAAATGGCACTTTTGCTATTCTGAATTTGACGTTTTTCATGTAAAATTTAGATTTTCTAACTAAATCTGACTATTTTTAATCGCGACTAAAAACGTGTGGAATAAAATTGGTTGTCATGAACTTTAAATTCACAACAGCACCTCGACTTCAGATGCAAAAACCATACTTTACTCTTTGGCAAAAACAGTACGGATTTTTTTTTTCTTCCTTTCAACTGTCAAGGTGCCGAGACACAATAGATTTTTAATTGTTATCCACCTCAATGAGGCATCGTAACAGATAATGAGTTAAATCTCGAAAACGGTGTGTTCAATCGCAAAAAGAATGAAAATTTTGACCCCCTTTGTAAAACGCTTACATGTAATCATTTTTCTTATTTTCCAAACATAATGTGAAAAATTTCAAATACGTACGTCGAGTCTGCCCCCCCTGCGCGAGTCCGACTCTAAAAAGATTCACGTGGTTAAGTATCCCGTGTGGAGTCGCGATTGTCACATTCGATTTAGATGTGCCAAAATTATTTTAAAATTTAGATAATTTATTTTGCAGAATAGCGTTGAGATTCTCATAGTCAAAGTAAGGAATTTTAGTGATAGTTTAGTTCGGTGTACAAGAGAATCGGCACCAATTTGTAATGCTTGCACTGACTAGACAGGTCCACTCTCAAATCTGTGTGGTTCTTTCCTCAAAAGACCATTTCAGACACTATTATCACTATTCCTCATATGGCCACCAAGATTATGTCTGGACTTTAAAAGAGACTGCGACCTTTGAGTTTGTTTCGGCCTTTCTTCTCAGAGTAGTCAGATAGGCAACGCCGAACTCATCTAGCTTATTTTTAATATGACGCGTAAAAGTGATTCCGATATACTATTTACAGAATAAAAATTTCATTTCATTAGAGATTTGTAAAGTAATTGTCTAATTTAACAAGTTAAATCTTGTACGTTAGGGTGCGGAAGTACGGAACCCTTCGTTTACGAATCCGGCTCGCACATGGTTGGTATTTTTTTAATTTTGACTATTCTTGACCAACCTGTAGCAACAATAGAAAAAAATATTTTCTACTAAGAAGAAGTGTAGACTAGTAACCCCAGCCATACACCGAAAAAATCTATTTGTCAAAGTTTGACATGACAATATAGACTAGGGCCGCATTCCGAGTTACGCTAAAAGTGATTATATCGCGTATCCGACTTAATTTAATAGTCACAAAATATAAGGGTTATTGAGTAATAATTGTGACTTTGGACTTTAGTCGGATTCGCGATATTATCACTTTTGGCGTAAGTTGAATGCGGCCTTTGAGTATACATATATGGCCGCATTCCGTGTTACATTAAAAGTGATAATATTGCGAACCCGACCAAAGTCCAAAGTCACAATTATTACTCAATAACCCTTATATTTTGTGACTTTTTTAGTCGGATACGCGATATAATCACTTTTAACGTAACTCGGAATGCGGCCTAAGTATAGACAGATTTTTTCGGTGACTGTCAGTCAAAGTGTCACTGTCAAAGTTGAAAAATAAAAATACGAAATCGAATCAAATTCATATTTTAAATAACCGTAAAATCTTTAATATAAATATATTTAATTCAGAGAAAACGAAATCAATTCTTTGTTGTAAATATTACTAATTAATCAAATAGTTATTTTTTGCGATTCGAAGTGTAAAAATGTATTGAAACTTTTGTAACCTCTACCTTTAGCAAGTTTGATTACAAACAAATCGCTATCATGGGAGTTACCGTGTAAGTTTTGTTTTATATATTATTTAGTCACTAATTCTAATCATAAAAATAGGGATTTTTCCATTGTCTCGTATTACAAGCGAGAAATATATTATTGATATGGCCAATCTTAATTTATCACAGCTTAGAATCATTTGCCAAAGTGTGGATATTATGTTAATGTTGCAAGTTCTTAAAAAGTATGGTAAATAACATACACATACATAAACTCACGCCTTCCCATGGAGGTAGGCAGAAACTACAGAACACCACCTGCTATGATCTTTACATACTCCTGCATATCCTTACATGCATTTGCTGGTTGAATGATAGATTGCATTGTTGAGTGGGGGAGGTACATAAGCTGCCTGAATTGGTAAAAAAATACTGTTACAGAAAAATAACATCACACCCTGCCGGCCCTTCCCGAACGTCTAGGTAAAGGTGCACTTATCACCCACATTTCGCCAGTTATGTTTAAGTCACATGTAATAGACGGCGAGCCTATAACCTTCAACTGGGTACAAATCCAGGTTCCTGGCTGCTACTGAGAAATGACTAATATAGTAACTAATATGTATAAACTTTTTTTATCCTCATATGAAACAGGATCGATAGGAATCAACATTCTTTTTGGTCAAAACTGTAAAATCTGTGAATGCAGATCAAAATCTCTCAAAAAGTTAAAAACAGTCTTTTAAGGCCGTTTTCCTGTAGCTACAATGATTAAGGTAGATGCCCTTACTGCCCCATCTCAAAAATCCACCCTGCATAGGCAAGAAAAAAAAAACACAAAATATTAGTAAACCACTTCATCTCAAAGTATTTTTTTTGTATATATTTTCAGATTGCAACAGTACCCAGTTCCTGACAATAAAACAGGGACATATGTGATAGAGCTGCTGACTAAACGAATACTTGCGTTAGGAGCATCACAACAGGGGCAGTTCCTGGTCGACTGTGAGAGCTACTTGTCACATCCACAGATGGGTTAGTAGGTGCTTCATTGCTTAATATTTTTAATGTGACAAGGCAATTCGGTGCCACATCATATTATTTATATATTATGATGTGGTACCGAGTTGCGGTGTCTAACATATTGCTGTTAAACCCGCAATGGTTTGTGTTAGTATGTTTTTGTTAAACCAAGTGTAATCTAAGTACCTACTTTTTAGGGTTCTATTCCGTTAGGGTGTCAAACGGAACCCTATTATTAAGCCTCCACTGTCCGTCTGTCCATCAGCAAGCTGTAACATGAACCGTAATAGATAGTTGAAAATTTCAAAGAAGTATGTGTTACAGATGACTGCTTCACAAATACTAAGTGCACCTTCACTGGCTGTCAGGCTGTACAAAAAAAGAAAAAAACAGTATTTGTGTTCCCTTTATGTATCTTCTCTAAACTCTGGTTTGAATAAACAGCATGAATTAAAAAAACATCTAAAATTTCAGGCACAACGAAGACAGTTCACATATTCCATAACTCTGAGCAGCCTGCGTCTGTATTCTCAATACTGGATACCGGTACCAAAAACATCCACGTTATAGCAGACGGTCTGTTTGACTTGCTGATGATGAAGCTCTCCCAGCACTATACTTCTAAGAAACAGACCAAGATCGAGAGTAAGGGACCGAGGTTTGAGCTCGGTGACTTTTGCGTTAAGCTCGGTTCCGTAACCATGAATCAGAGTTTTAAAGGGATACTTGTGGAGGTTAGTATTTTTTAGCATGAATATGCTTTTTCGATCGCTTCAGTAGGGTACCCTAGGATGGATATCCGATACGGCTCGCAAAACCATTCATTACCTGAGGGCACTTCTTCCCTACCATTACCACGGCCCCCGGTCTACTCCTTGACATGCAATAGCATATGTAGCCCCATGAGGCTCCAGGGACTAGTGCAAATCTTGGGCTTCATTCGATTTATGGAGTCTTATTTCATTCATTAATTTATTACTTCATTGAAAATGCTTTTTTGATTAATACACATGGCTACACATCAAGCTATACATTTCCAGTTTATGTTGATTTTGCATTGTATAGGATTTCCGTACAGTGCGAGGTCAGCTTATACTGGAAATGTATAGCTTGATGTGTAGCCGTGTGTATCCGTTTCCAAGAGAAATGCGACCGGGATCTAGCATTCTCAAATATTAAGATAGAGAAATGAAAATAGTATCAAAGGATGCGTTACTGAAAGGGCTACAATAATGCAAAAAAAACTCCAATTTTTGACTTTTTCTTTTGTGATTCTTTGAAACAAGAATCACAAAAAAAAGAGATATCGAAAAAATATAAATAAATATCCTGGAGAATTTAAAGGGCTTCAAAATGATAACATTCTGAGGATTATAATTAAGGCTAGATATTTATCCCTTTCGGAGACACCTCTGATGTTTAAGTGCCTCAGTGCCTTACTGAAATAAAGTAATTTTCAGTGCGCCGGTCATGAGTTCTGTTTTTTTTGAAGTGAAAACTTCTTTAGGCGCGTTGGGCATTTTTGAGATGGGACTAAACCATTGATTTCGCGACACCATGACGACACCTCATTTTTGTAAACGCGATTGTGCTCTTTATTTATATTACGTTACGTATCAATGTTCTATGCAAGTATTTTTACTTTAAAGATTTCGGAAGTGTTATTTTTTGTAAACGCGATTGTGCTCTTTATTTAGATAAAGTCACGGACCAATGTTCTATACAAGTATTTTTTTCCACCAAGGCGATCTTGTTCAAGTTTACGAGCCGCGTGCCCGATAGGAATTACAAACTTTCGTCATTTAAAGATATTTTTATTTATTTTTTATTGTAGAGGATGAATTTCCGAAAATCCCTCCTTGGTTACAAAAATCCTTACCTTCGTTATAAAAGGAATTCTTGTACAAAAATTCAGGCTTCGATCTAGACCCAGTGGTTCAGGCTGTGCGTTGTTTGTCAGTGAATTTAAGATTGTTATGAAGTAAAAGATCACAGTCAGCTCTGCTGCTGGGGAGTTTGTTGCGCCACTTCGTCTAGTTAAAGCAATGGCACGTAAAATTTAATCGGAGAGGCAACCGGATGGCGAATGGTATTCTGGGTCTTGAAGTGATACCGAACCCCCCCGTACCGTCCGAATGGACCCCAAATGGACGGGGGCGGAGATATGGGGGATTGGGGCAATTTTTTTTTGACATGGCGTTCAATGTTTAACCTCTAATAAGTGGATGTAATTTGTGTAATCAATACCATCCGGTTGCCACCCCCAACATCGTTATAATTGTAATTGTAAGAGCTCAACTGTCAGTATTGAGACACAATAGAATTTTAATTGTTATCGATCTCCAGGAGAGCTCGTGACAGTCAAGGGGATAAACAATTCTTGAAACTCCTTACCGATGATTTATCACCAAAAATTAATTTTATCAAAACCAGATGGCATTGATACACACAAATTCCTTGCACTTAGAGCGTAAATTTGCAAAGCCACGTCAAAAAAAAAAAATTGCCCCCATCCCCTATATCTCCGCCCCCGTCCATTTGTGGCCCATTCGGACGGTACGGGGGGGTTCGGTATCATTTCAAGACCCAGATTACCACTCGCCATCCGGTTGCCTCTATTACGTGCCATTGCTTTAACTACTAGGAAGTAGTGAAGGGCGGGCGTTTTGGGAACTATCTTATATAATTTTGACGTTCAAAAAGTTCTGATTCCCAGCCTAATTGAAATAAGTAGATTTTGATTTTCACCAAATGCAGAGCAAAAACAGTGCAAGACTGGTTCCACAGGGGCTTACCTCTAAATTGATATGTAGCTCTATCATAATTCTGCAGTTAAATATCAAATCCCGGAGTGTCCACTCGTAAGTGAAAAGTGGGAAATGAAAGAAATATGTTTTTAGCTTTAAATTATTTGCATTCTGAAAGTGGGCAACGTCTCAAATAGATGTCAAATATTTCGCTGTTTTGATTAATTTGGCAATATTACTGTATGGAAATATGAAATATGGCTAACTACATAACATCACGCCTTGTGTCCCCGAAGGGTTGGGCAGAGGTGTGCCTGTAGCAGGTACACCCACATTTCGCCAGTTATGTTTAAGTCCCATGTAATAGGGGGCGAGCCTATTGCCATCTATGGCTAACTAGTGAACTAAAATATTGATTATGAATTAATGCAATAATTAAATATCGTAACACCGAATATTTACTTTTAGATGTAAAAAAAGTATTTGGAAACTTTCCAAATGCCTTTTTTACACCTAAAAGGCTACAACATCAAATTCAGTGTTACATTTGCAATTCATTATTAAGATTGCGGCGACGCATGAATTGTCCATACAAACGTAGTACATAAATCATTTGCAATTTAAGCATATTTCCACCATATTATGTTGATATTCGGATTGAGACAGTATTTATCTAGGCTCCTACGTCTTTTATTTCCAAAAACTTACCTTTAAGTGAAGTGTAAGCGAATTGCATTTCGTACATTTTTACAGCGTAAATGACATGTTTTCATATTGTTTTTTCTGTATTATAAACAACAATATTTGTAATATTGTTTCCGCAGAAGCGGTGTAATCAAGTTACAAATTATCGAAAAAAAAATAATAGAAATACATTAAGTTTTCATTCATAATTTTTTGTATTACGGAACACATCTAAAGGAGATGTTTCATTTTCGGCCATAAAGTGTACGTTAATGAAAAAAAAGGAAAAAATTCCACGAATTGAGGAAAAATATTCTTTCTTGATTATTCCCCTGATTACTTCGGCACAAAAAATAATAGTTTAACAAATTATTGCCACATTCTATTCATCATGGCGTCGTCTTACTTGCATACTGCTTTCGTCCAGAAATCATGTTACATTTTAACATAATAATATCACGTAGATGTTATTTAAATAAATATGAAAGGCATGTATTTCTGTACTATAATAAGATAGCTAACTGATACAACTTTTTTGATTAATTAGAAAGTGTGATTCATTATTTAAAAAAAAAACTGCTTTTGTGTATTGTAGATTTGTAGGTACTTCTAGACGAAAATGGCTAGCTGTCGATGGTCGTATTACTCCTGACAAACGTCAAACATTTTCGGTTTTTATTTTGTGCCCAAAAAGTAGTAGATATTATGGAAAAAAACAGTCTTTGTTGTATTCAGGGGTTCGTTGCCCAGGTTTTCTAAAGTGTACATGTTATGGCCGGAGTCCCATACAAAAATGAAACGTCTCCTTTATCATAAATTTTCGAAAGCTAGTAGTACTATCGTGTCAAGCAATAATTGACAATGTGTGCGTGGTAGTATTGCTCACTGTAGGTGTATATCGCTCCGACAGGCACTCACATTAGCGCAACGTGCTTGGAATTGAATTTTGCAAATATCTCGATTTGTAATTGCGAGCCGTGTCGCCGGCCTCTTAATATTTTCAAATTACCATACAGTAATATTACCAAATGAATCAAAACAGGTGTAAAAAAGTTTTAAAATGAACGGTTTTAAGTTATGGGGTTTTTTATTAAACGATTACTCGTGTGAGAGATTGTGTTTAATAAAGAGCAGATTTATTTTTATTTTAAAACCATTTCTTTTTAAAGGTGGAATATCGTCCATGTGTAACACCAAGCGCGGTGTGGGGTCTACTACGGGAGTTTATACAAGGTTTGCTGGGACCCTCAGTTCCTGTGCATCCAACACAGCATCTCCACAGCAGGATGAACGAGATCTATACGCCGATAGACACCATCTACCAGTACCTAGAACATTTCAGTGCGTACAGGAAGGTAACGGGCATGAGAAGTACGTAGCTCATAGAAATATCAAGGTGAATGTTTGTGCAAGTGAATTAGTTGTAAGTTATGTTTTAATAAATATAATATTTTCAAATAAAATACATTTTTTGTTTTAAAACCGACTTCTAAAAAGGAGGAGGTTATGCATTCGACGGGATAGTTAATCCCCCACTCCCCACGGGGGACACATGGTTTTTTTAAGAGCGTTTATACTGAAAGTGAGCAACGTCGCAAAGAGATGTCAAATATTTCGCTGTTTTGATTAATTTGCCAATATTACTGTATGGAAATAAGAAATATGGCTCTAGTGAACTAAAATATTGATTATGAAATGCAATAATTAATATCGTAACACCGAATATTTAGTTTTATATGTAAAAAAGTATTTGGAAACTCTCCTAATGCCTTTTTAGGGTTCCGTACCAAAATGGTAAAATGGTACTGAGTCGCACCATAAGGGTTCCTCCCTTATGGTGCGACTCAGTCTGTCTGTCCGTCTGTCTGTCACAGCTGGATATCTCAAGAACTATTAATGCCATCAACTTGGAATAGTTGTAGATTACGATTTATCTCCATAGAGATCTACGTTTTGGAATGGGCAACTAGCTTCAACTTTCTGACTAACTGACCGATTCTTTGACAATTCAAAAGTGCATGTAAATGGTTTAATTGAAATAAATGCTTTGAGTTTGAGTTTACGTTTGCCCAACTATTTTGCAAATAAGAAAGTTTTTTTTTGCAACAGGGACTGAACGGGGTTCTTAAAAATTCGAAGTGGGACTACTAGGACTTGTGGGGTATTATAAGAAAGACCGCTATTTGCACATTCTTAAACATTTTTCTTTTTTTAGGCCGCATTGTTTTCGCCTTTTGACGAAAAATGTAAGAAAAAATACTGCTTTACTCCGAAGTTTGCACAGAGAAAAATCTGAAATTATTAAATGTGGTAGAAGTTTATGTAAAGATTACAGGGAAAATAAAACGATGTCTCTAAATAGCACACTTTTTCAGAAATCATCAACAAAAATAACATTAGTTCCACTATCGGTAAAGAGATGGCGCTGACCTAAAACTGCGATATTCTACTCCGCAGTGTGCCGTGTTAAAATTCTCTGACGAATATAGGCCTCGCCGATGAAAATTTAATATGGTACGGAACCCTCGGTCCGCGAGTTCGACTAGCACTTGACCGGTTTTTAGGGTTCCGTTGCCAAATGGCAAAAAACGGAACCCTTATAGATTCGTCATGTCTGTCTGTCTGTCTGTCTGTCTGTCTGTCTGTCTATCTGTCTGTCTGTCTGTCTGTCTGTCTGTCTGTCTGTCCGTCCGTATGTCACAGCCACTTTTTTCCGAAACTATAAGAGCTACGCTGTTGAAACTTGGTAAGTAGATGTATTCTGTGAACCGCATTAAGATTTTCACATAAAAATAGAAAAAAAACAAATAATTTTGGAGTTCCCCATACTTAGAACTGAAACTCAAAAATTTTTTTTTCATCAATCTCATACGTGTGGGGTATCTATAGATAGGTCTTCAAAAATAATATTGAGGTTTCTAATATCATTTTTTTCTAAACTGAATAGTTTGCGCGAGAGACACTTCCAAAGTGGTAAAATGTGTGTCCCCCCCCCTGTAACTTCTAAAATAAGAGAATGATAAAACTAAAAAAAATGTATGATGTACATTACCATGTAAACTTCCACCGAAAATTGGTTTGAACGAGATCTAACAAGTAGTTTTTTTTTAATACGTCATAAATCGTAAGCCGCAATTTACCTTTCATTCAATGTTACTTGCTGCTACGGAACCCTTCATGGGCGAGTACGACTCGCACTTGGCCGGTTTTTACACCTAAAATGGTTACAATTCCAACATCAAATTCAGTGTTACAATTCATCACTACATAGTATAAAACAAAGTCGCTTTCTCTGTCCCTATATCCCTATGTATCCTTAAATCTTTAAAACTACGCAACGGATTTTGATGCAGTTTTTTTTAATAGATAAGAGTGATTGAAGAGGAAGGTTTATATGTATAATAACCCGGTTTATACCCGTGCGAAGCCGGGGCGGGTCGCTAGTTACTAATATTCTAGAGCAGTGGTGGCCCAGTGGTAACGGCCGCGACTTACGAGTTGTAGGTCGTAGGTTCGAACCCAGGATCTTTACTTTATGTAAATTATTTCATCACCACTGCTCTCAAAACGGTGAAGGAAAACATCGTTAGGAAACCGGCATGTCCTAGAACCGAAAATTCGAAGACATGTGACATCTACCAACCCACACTGGACCCGCGTGGTGGATTATAATAATAATAATAACCCCACCGTCGTATCTCCACGTTGACGTCGTGGTGGGGCTTGTGTGCTCCAAACTTTAGGCCTGTGCCGGTAGAGTATACTTTGTCGAGATAGATCTAGGGTGAGGAGCCAGACCAAGAGAGATACAATCCAAGCCAAGGTCGCACATGCCGAGGGCTTCATGGCTAGGGGAGAGCACTAGTCGTTAGTGTGCCAACTCTGGATAATAGGGGACCTCCAGTTTTATTTACCCTTACTACAGTGAACGCAGGGCTCTGCTGTAGTCGACTTTTTAAGTCCCTAGCTACTCGTGGGAACAACATGAATACTCGATCTAAAACAAAAAAACTTCTTCAGGCGAATCTGCCTCAGATGAATGACGAAACTTCACAATCCTCTTCATCATCTCCCTCAACTCTTTTTCAATCAATTCCATCATCATCACAATCTTTCCGCGTCACTCCGACGCCATCAACATCATCTATCAGTAAACAGTCAGCGGATGTTGTACAGGAGACAAATTTTGTCGATGATACTGTACCCACCGCAAGAACTGCAACAACTCGTAGGAAATGGAGCATTGAAATGAATAAATTCATCCTACGCACTTATCTTCATCTTACTAGTATGGATACAGACAAAAATGCCTACCTTCCATCTCTCCACACAAAGTTTCTAGAAAAATACCCGGCTATGCAAGTAAGCCGACAAAGAATAGGCGATCAGCGTCGAGCCATAGTTCAAAAGAAATTACTAGGTACCACAGGACACAATAGATCAGATTTATGAGGAAGTAAGAACTGAATTACAAATAGTACACACTCAAATACAGCAACACTCTACACACTCTCATACACAAACCGGCCAGCGCATGAAATGGACGAACGAATATAATGAAACAATAATGAAAATATATTACACTGCCACAAAACTAGAAACAGATAAAACAGCTTATAGAAAATATTTACATGAGGAATTCATAAATATTTATCCGGAATTAACACATATAACAGAGCAAAGATTATCCGATCAAGTTAGAGCGATTTTAAATAACAATTATATAAACCCCAACAGATTAGAAGAAATTAAAAACCAGATAGCTGCTGAATTAAGGCAAAACAACACTAATACACAAAATATTGAATACATAAGTATCGATCACTTGAATACACAAACACACAAAGACTACAGAGAACAACCGGATACAAATACTTACATCACTGACACACCTACAAATACGTTCACAACTCATATATCTCTAAACAATAGCACAGATACAGACATCTTATCTCAGACATTCGTAAATACAGATGATGGCAATTTCTTGAACGACATACATATTGGTCAATTTGGACCTACGATAACTAACTCTGATGCTGCCCCAGAAATCAACACAGAAATTGAAGCCACATTTCAACAAGCTCAACAAAATTTTATTGACACATCCCCCACTAACAGGCCATATATCCCCAAGCAGAAGACATCTAGAAAGTTTTCAGCCATAGTTACATACATAAATACTGTCATTCTCCCGAAACACGTAAATGCCGACACCGAATTCATCAAATTGCAGGCTATCATTTACTGTGCAGCATGGACGGCAGCTACATGCAACGGTGCAAAAACATTATCAGACTCTACACAAAATGAACGTCGGACATATACACAGCGAAAGCCAAAATGGCAAATCAGATTAGAAAAGAAAATTGAAAATCTAAGAGCAAACATAGGTAGGCTGACACATTTCATTAACGGTAATAGAAGTCAAAAGTTAATAGCAGCAGTAGAAGAAATAAAGAAAAAATACCAACTACACGCACAACACGAAAACTCAAATACACAAATAGAACACTTTCTGGACACTTTAAAACAAAAATTAAGCGCAGCATCCAGTAGACTTAAAAGATACATAACATGCACGAACCGCAAAGTACAGAACATGAAATTTAATAACAATGAAAAATTATTTTATAGGAACCTGGCAACTAATAACAGAGACACCACTAACCAAACAATAGAGACACCTTCATACGAAACACTAAGGGAATTCTGGGCCAACATTTGGGAAAATCCAGTATACCATAATAATCGCGCTGACTGGGAAAATGAAAAAGCACGAGAAATTCCAGAAATGGAATTTGAGTTTATACCTATAGATACATTTATAGACACCATCAAACGTACACACAACTGGAAATCACCTGGCACAGACCACATCCACAACTACTGGTATAAGAAATTCTCTTACATACATCCATTCTTATATAACCATTTAAATACATTCATCCAATCACCAAATTTACTTCCAACATACCTAACACACGGAGTAACTTACATGATACCTAAAGACATGAATGACACTATAAACCCAGCTAAATACCGGCCAATTACTTGTTTACAAACCTTGTACAAAATTTTAACAGCCTGCGTAAGTGAAGTGATATACGGACATTTAACTAAAAATAACATTCTAGCAGAACAACAAAAGGGATGTCGTAAGAATAGCCAGGGATGTAAAGAGCAACTTACTATTGACGCGATTACTATGAACAGCGCTGTTAAAAACAGGAAGGATATTCACACAATGTTTATTGATTACCAAAAGGCTTTCGATTCAGTTCCGCACAGCTGGTTATTAAACGTCCTAAACCAGTATAAAATTCACCCAACACTAAAACAATTCTTAGAAACTTCTATGCAGAATTGGCAAACCGTTCTTAAAATTAATTCATCCTCCTCGACTGTGGCTACTGAGCCAATCTGTATAAAACGTGGAATTTTTCAAGGAGACGCTCTAAGTCCTCTGTGGTTTTGCATGGCACTCAATCTACTCTCACACTTGCTTGATAAAACAGACGTAGGATTCACCCTGGCAAACAATGACACACAATACACCCTTACACACCTCATGTAAATGGATGACATAAAGTTATACGCAGCTGACAAAAAAGCGCTTTCCCAACTAGCTGACACAACACAACAATTTTCTGACTATATTTGCATGTCGTTCGGAGTAGATAAGTGCAAAATTTTATCAATTTTAAAAGGCAAAATCCAAAATAACAGTTACACACTCGCATCGGGTGAATCGATCGAGCCAATGGATGAACAGAGTACATACAAATACCTAGGTTTTAAACAGTCCAGGCAGATACAACAAAAGATGTCCAAACAAGAACTGCAAAAAAAATTCTCACACCGCCTCAACCTTATCTTAAAAAGCAACCTTAACTCTAGAAACACAGTTAAAGCCATCAACACATTTGCAATACCTATTCTCACATACTCTTTCGGAATTATACGATAGTCAAAAACTGATATCAAAAAACTACAGCGCACTGTCAATACACTCCTAACCAAACATAGAAAACACCATCCAAAATCATGCATACAACGACTTACACTGCCACGCCAAGAAGGAGGAAGAGGATTAATAGACATACACAATCTACACAACAAACAGATACTTTCACTCAGAGCGTACTTCCATAACAAATCAGAACATTCATCACTACACAAACAGGTAACGGAAACAGATAAAAAACTTACACCACTAAATCTACAAAACAGGAACACGTAAATAAATGAACACATTGTAAGTACACAACAAGAAATTGCAGCATGGTCTGCAAAAGCCCTACACGGAAGACACCGAGCCTACCTGAGCCAGCCACACGTCGACAAAGTTAAGTCGAACGAATGGCTCAAACGAGGCGAACTGTTTCCCGAGACCGAGGGTTTTATGCTGGCCATACAGGATCAAATAGTAGCCACTCGTAATTACAGAAAGTACATCATAAAGGACCAACATCAGCCGACTGACTTGTGTCGACATTGCAACACTGCCTCTGAAACCATACAACATATAACAGGAGCTTGTAAATCGCTTGCACAAACTGATTATAAACACCGCCATGATCAAGTCGCTGCAATAATACACCAACAGTTAGCATATAAAAATAAACTCGTTACCGAAATGATACCATATAAATATAAACCAGAAATAATATTAGAAAGTAAGGATCACAAAATTTACTGGGACCGAACAATAATAACAGATAAAACTATTCATTACAATAGACCTGACATAACCGTTCACGACAAAATCAATAAAACAGTTTATCTGATAGATATAGCAATACCGAACTCGCATAATATTCAAACCACCATATCCGAAAAGCTCAGTAAGTATCAAGATCTCGCCATAGAAATTAAAACCCAATGGAAAGCACAAACCGTTCATATTGTCCCCGTTGTTCTTTCATCTACTGGTGTAATACCAAAATCTCTCACACAAAGCCTTAACACCCTACAGATGCCTACTCACACACTTTACATGCTCCAAAAAGCCACCATCCTTAACACCTGTCGCATCACCCGAAAGTTCCTGACTTCTTCAACATTGTCATCCACCTTTTCAATCTAAATTTCGCCTTACATACTTGGTCCCGACCCGTGTGTAAGGTTCCTTGACCTCTCTTAAATGAGAAGAAACGAAAAGAACCGAAAATAATAATAATAACCCCACCGCCGTATCTTTACGTTGACGTTGTGGTGGGGCTTGCGCGCTCCGAACTCTAGGCCTGTGCCGGTAGAGTTTACTTTGCCGGAACAGGTCTGGGATGAGGAGCCAGACCAAAAGAGATACAAAAACCCGCAGGGCAGCAGTAGCGACCCCACGGACCCTATCTCCCGGGAGAAGTCTTGTTCCTCATCTCTGGCTTGCCTTTATTGGCCGGCTGGAGTGAACACTGACGAGGAACGGCGCTCCCGCCTCATTCTTGCCTTAATTGGCCGGCTTGGGTGGAGATTCGCAAGAGCAAACGTGCTCGGAGGAAGGAAGTATTCCAGTAAGATGCTGGTAGGGATCTTGACCGTACTTCCGGGATTGTCCTGATAGCCGTGGAACACCTCTCCACTCCTCATAAGCACCTCAGGACGTGTTGCCCCCTTGTCGCTACGACACTATGTGCTAGCGACCGTATTCGGGGGCCCATTATTGAGTGTGCAAGTCACCCCCTGCCATTTTATCCGTGTGCATATAAAACATAGATCAGGCAGGGGCCATAGTCCTTCCATAGTTCCAGGTGGCCAGTCCACTTTAGCAACCCAAACCCTAGTCCGATATCTTTGTTTCCATATCTTACAATAGTCCTACACCAACCGGGGGTTGTCCTTGGCTCCACTTGCATAGTGCGAACAGGGATAATCGTCGGTTGGTACCTCATTTCATTAAAAACGTCTAAGGGGCCTCTGCGAGTTGGCTTCGGCCTCTCGTACGCCTTCCAAAGGTCCGGGACCCCAGGGTCTCGAGATATGTCAAAGACATTTAAATAATAATAAAAATGTTTATTTTTCTTCAACAAATAACACCTAAACTAAAACTTAAAAATGGAAAAAATTAAAATTATCATGCAGGACAATGTTCATTTGTGGGAGACTGGTGCCTAAACTAAGCCGTGACTTGTATTTCAGGACACCAGGGACTCCCCCCTACAGGTAAAAATACCAATTAAAAACATTAATGAAGCCATTATTACATTTTCATTTTATTTATTGGAGAATTACTATTTGTTGGAGAAGAAAACAAAAAAAAAAAAAAAAAAATAAATTTGTATAAAGTGTAGTGGAGTTCAAGGTGATGTGGGATGAAGGAGAGAGTGTGATGTATTTTGTGTTTGTCTGTATGTGTGTGTGTGCGTGTGTGTGTGTGTAGTGTTGAGAGGGTAGGTATGTATTGGGTTCATATCCAACTAGACGAATGGTTCCTATTATGTTTTTATGACTAGTAGCTCCTCTGTTTTTGTGTAGTTCAATTTTTGTAGCCAGTTAGTCAATATAATTTTACATTTAGATTTATTGTAATTAAAAATACCCAACTCTTTATTTAACTTATTGTACAGTTCAGGCCCTCGGAAAGTATAAAATTTTTGGGCAAATCCTGTTTTAGATTTGAAGGTGCTACATATTGAACACACAATGGTGCTACATATTATGGCCCACTCTCTCTTACAAAGAGGAGGCCTGTGTCCCAGCAGTGGGAACATTTATAGGCTGATGATGATGATGACTAATATTCCAGTTCGCTAGTTAGCCACATTTCTTATTTCCATACAGTAATATTGCTAAATTAGGTAATCAAAACAGCGAAATATTTGACATCTATTTGCGACGTTGCCAACTTTCAGAATAAACGCTCTTAAACTGCCGTCTCTAATCGCTACCGTTGCGGCGATGCACGAGATGCTCTGCGGAGAGGCCTATGCATAAAGCAATAGGCCCGGACTTCACCAAAGCGGAGACGGGGCGAGAAGCGAGATGTGTTTTAAACCAACAGAATTTAGTTGTTCACACATCTGGGTCATTCCTTTTTGTTTTTAATTTTTTCTCAGTTAGTTCTAATCATGGTCTGACAGTTTGAGTAATTTATGTGGCACACAAATGTCCTTTTTTATTGGTATTGTTCGTCGAATCGTTGAGCTCCTTAAATTCTGAGTTGAGCTGCACGATAACTGACAAATGCGTGCACTGACTGGACAGGCCCTCACAATCTGTGTGGTGCTTTCCTCTAAAGACCACTTCAGACACTAATCCACATGGCCTTCACATGATCTGACCAAGATTATGTCTGGACTTTAAAAGAGACTGCGACCTCTGAGTTTGTTTCGGCCGTTCTTCTCAGAGTAGTCAGTTAGGAAACGCCGACCTCATCTAGTTTTAAAATATGATTGACGTGTAAAAGTGTTTGTACAAACCTACTTAAGAAATAAAATCATTTATCTCATCTTCACTCAGCTTCAGTGGAAACCACAGCGGAGATGTATCATATTTGTATGACGCGATCGAAACGGAGATGTGAGCTGGGTGGCGGTAGAAAATGTAGATGTGAGCTGAGCTGTGCCTCGCAAGCTGGCGACGACAGGTAGGGCGAGTTGAGAGTGAGCAGCGTGCAGTGAGTGGTCAACATTCCAACGCTCGCCGCACGTAGCTCAGTTCCGCTCTAACCAGCACACATCTTCGCTCTAGCCAGCACACATCTCCACTCCAGTCTAGCTAGTACGCATCTCCGTACAGCTTCGGTTGATATACCCTAGCTGAAAAACATATCTTCTCGTCTCCGCTTCGGACATCTCCGCACATCTTCGCTTTGGTCAAGTCCGGGTCGTAGACATAAAGACTGATGATGAATTGATTTTCATGGCAATTGCTACTAACCTACCTTTCAGCCGGTCCGAGTGTGTCTGTCTAACTACGAAACATTTCGTCTCTGTTTACTATTTACCACGGATTATTTATTGTTGTTACTTCAACATAGGGCAGGCACGTCAGACACTGAAATATCTTAAAACTAGTCTAGGATGTCATTCTTATTCGTCCGCTGGAATAGTTAAAATAATAAACAAATAACGGACTTCGTTGCTAATAACAACAACATACAGCACTATAAAATGTGATGTGGTGAGTAACAGTGAACATTCGTATAGAGTGAGTGACTGTGAGAGGTTACAGTGAAAATGTTGGCAACCTTAATTATTTTGCTGCAAGGTATGTACTCTTATTTTCTTAATTTATGAAATAGCTTATAACTAACTGTTTCGTTAGTCTAGTGGGCGCTAGCGTTAAGCTGCTGACCATGAACTCCTGGGATCAATTCCAGGGTCGGGTAATGTTATTGGTTTTTTGGAATTCCCAGCAGCCCGGAGTCGGGATTTGTGCCCAGTTGATGGCAATAGGCTTGCCCCTATTAAAAAAACTTAGTTTATCTTTGTGGGAGTCGTATAATTTTAATTATTTGTACTCTACAGTCACTTGTAGAAAAATTATGTAGGTTCAGTCCGGCTGTCAAGAAAATGCGTTCCTGACACCTAACAAATATCAACATCTCGTGCCTAAAAAAATAAACTCGAGAATAAATAACCTGAGACGCGCCACTCGAGCTAACGAAAGTTTATTTAATTTCATAACAACACGTACAACGTCGATATTTGTTTGAAAGTGACGAATGCGCTGCGTCTCGCCAGGTGTTCGCCGGCCCTTATAAGCCGGCTCTTTAGCAGTATGAGGGGCGTCACCGGGGCGCGCGGAAAGAGCGCGGGAGGCGCGGTCAAGTCTCATCTTTCGTGGCGAGTATTTTAGGTACGAGGCACAGATAATACATATAATACTACGTAACGAGGTTTTTTAGGGTTCCGTAGTAAACAAGGAACCCTTATAGTTTCGTCATGTCCGTCTGTCTGTCTGTCTGTCTGTCCGCGGTCTAGCTCCGAGACCCTTAGTACTAGAAAGTTGTAATTTGGCATAGATATACACATTAATTACGACGACAAAGTGGTAAAACAAAATTATGAAAAACATTTTTTTTTAGGGTACCTCTCATACACGTAAAGTGGTAATGTTTATTTTTTTACCCCATAGTGAGTGGTATCATTGGAAAGGTCCTTCAAAAATATTGTGAGTTTGTGAAAACCATTTTTGGATTCAGGGATTCGTTTGCGAAATATTAAGCTTTAAAGTGCTAATTTTTGTTAGAGTCAAGTGTCCCCCCCCCCCTGCCGGCTAAATGGTTGGTTTTGGGTGTGTGAAAAAAATCACAACAGTAGCTGATATAACGAAATTAAAAGGAAAACTATCACAGCTAAGTAGGCTCTACAGGTTAACGAGTAATAATCGACCAACTTAACTTTGCAGTTGCAAAAACATGTTTTCCCATACATTCCGTATGGGAGAACATATTTTTCAACTACAAAGTTAAGTTTGTTTTTGGGATAAATTCATCCCAACTACGGAACCCTTCATTGTGCGTGGTCCGACACGCACTTGGCCGGTTTTTTTTAGGTTGGGCATCTCGTAGTTGACCTCTGAGATAGATGACTACTTACCCGGGCTTTCTTGTGTGCCTTAAGCTACTACACTTAAAACCTCCAGCCAGGGGTTATTCAACTATGCTAATTAAAACTAGGTGAACGCTCGCTAAGGGCACTCCCTGTGGGGTACGAACTTCGGCTTAGGGCGTCAACTGGAGGGAAGACATCAAGGATCGGACGGGCTGGATCAAAGTTTTGATCATGATTATTAGTCGGGGAATTTAAAGCTACGTGCTCAGCTGCAACAACTGCTGGCACTCCGTTATCGAGCAAGGGTCGGGGGGAGTATCATTTACTCGGGGACGCGGTCGCGATCGCAAAGGACCTCGGCGGCGAGGTCGGAATGATGGGAGGCATCTGTTTTTGTACACTGTGTTGGTTTCCTTACTGCGCTCCTGGAGGAGGGTAATGGGGTCGTCTGGGTCGATAAGGATTCGCTTAGGGCGGCGAGTTCGATTGATACTAGAGGGGGTGTAACTAGCGGCCTCGACGACTAGAGGGTTGCGATTTTTGGCGGCAGTATCGAAGTAACGCTTGGAAGAGCGTTTGAGAAATTGGTGGATGGTGGGGATTTTTAGATCGATATGGAGGATCCAGTCCTGGATCTAAGGGGGGGCAAGCCGGGGCCCGTGCCCCGGGCGCCAACTTCAGGGGGCGACAAATTTAAGAGCGTAGCTAGGGTTATCATTTTGAAATTTGAAAAGTCCTGACAAAAAACCTGACATTTGCAAAAAAGTCCGGACATTTAACTTTTAATCTTATTGTCACAGTAATCATTTATATTTTTCAAAGAAAATCCCCTTAAATTGAAAAGTCCGGACAAATGAGAAGGCCGGATATAGTCCGGACGGGGGTCCAAAAAGACGGACATGTCCGGACAAATCCGGACGGATGGTAACCCTAAGCGTAGCAGACAAGTGCACCACCCAGCGCACAGTAACTTTGCAATACATGAGACGCGCAGCACATTTATAATCTTTAATTTTTTTCTTTTTTATAACAGTTTTGGCGCCCCTGTTGAATTGGCGCATTATCGATCGATACAATTTGATTAATATGTTGCTGCCAAAATTTTCATTTTGAGAAAATTTGTATTTTGCGGGCTAAATTAGCGCATCCCCATAAAAGATTGGCGGGGGGCGGCAGACGGCAGTTTTTGCCCTGCCTCAAAAAAAATCTAGATCTGGGGCTGGGAGGATCTCATTCCTAACAAACTAAGGGGCACCCGAAGCCTTCCGAAGGCAACGGTTCTGTAAGGTCTTCATCTTATAGATGCGTCTGGTTCTTGCTTGTGCAAAGACAGTACCCGCATAGGTCATGATTGGGCGAATGCACGTTGTGTAAATATGCAATTTGCACGTAGTGACAATTTGCTACGTGCATTTAGGATAGAGTGAAGCCTTCCAAGAGCCCAAGCGGCTCGCGCTGCGTTTGGGATTTAGTTTCTAAAATATGTGTTTTTGGAAAAAATACTTTAGAAACCACTCATAAAGGTCAGTTTGCGCTATAACTTCAATCGTTTTTATACTTTTTACAACGGCTACTAATCATTCTGATGGGATTTGTGGCAGCCCGAAAATTGACAACCAGCCTTATCAAGGAATATCGTGTTGCCCAGTAACTGGGTTGTGGAGGTCAGATAGGCAGTCGCTCCATGTAAAATACTGGTATTCAGCTGCATCTCGTTAACCTGGAAGCTGACCCCAATATGGTTGGGAAAAGGCTAAGCAGATGATGAAATCAACTTAATCACACGGGCATAAAGTTGATATTCGTTTAATTAAATAGACTGTAGAGACGCTTGTCTCCTGCGGGTAGCCTAACCTTTCGGTCGCTGCTTTGTTCCAGCATGCAAAACATTATCAGTACAAATGGACGTCATCGATTGCGGAATAGACCACGCATTAGACGTGGCTGATGGAGACGTCGCCCTGTCGCAGTATCCCTGGGTCGGCGTACTCTTCTACACTTACTGTGAGTTACCACTCCATGCCTTCGAAACTGCCTGTTAGGAAAAAGGGATGGTGCTGTTCACCCCACATGGCTTCATCTCTACTGGGTCAAAAAAAATTTGCTTGCAAAACTACGCAAATATCTTGGATATCGATATAAGTAAACACGAAAAACAAGGGGCAAGGGGTAATGTACAGTCAAACCTGGGTAAGTGAGAACTGGGTAAGCGAGAAAACTATAAATGAGAGTAATTGCCAGGTCCCGTAATTTTAACCTTCTATAAGTGAGAAACAGATACCTCTAAGGGGAAGAGAAAGTTTTTCACTCGTGGACCACTATAACTGAGACAGATTCTGCCTGTACCTCTATAAGTGACAACGTAATTTAACATTGGCTATTTATGACTCATTCTTAAATGCCGTGGAACTAACATTGTTTTTGTTCCTCTCAATCGTTACCAACCAGCCTCAATCGAGCAATCCCATCATCTGTTACGACGCCTCATTAAGGTGGATAACAATTAAAATTCTATTGTGTCTCGTTAATGACAGTTGAAAGGATAAGTGAGAAAGGCCACTCCAAATTCAAATTTAAAATTCAAAAGTCATTTATTCAAACTAGGCTGAGAATCAGCACTTTTTGAACGTCAAAATTACATAAGACAGTCCCCCAAAACGCCCACCCTTCACCACTTCCCTTTAGCTGGGAAGAAGAAGTGGCGCAACAAACTCCCCAGCAGCACAGCTGTTTGTTCAAGTTAGAAAAATGATTCTATACAATAGTATGCAAAATAACTTACATTATGCAACACAAAACATAATTCAAATGATAAATTATAGGCCATATGTCAGCTAGCACACGCCAATATACATAAATGAACAGATAATTACTAGTAACAATAACAAAACCATGATCAGCAAGACAATCAGTCATCACAAGCAGCACCCGTTCACGAGCATAACGCAAAGATCAGCTATTACCCCCCTTGCCATATTTGAGGGAAGGAGGCAACCCGATCCCCGACGCTACCGCAAGCAATGACATCTAAGGGAGCATGACGAACTTGCTGCCGGTTACTCAGGCAAAAAAATAATATGATCAATTTGTCGAGGTTGCTAGCTAACCACAATTTGCAATACAACTCATAACAAAAATATTGTAATGAGTGGATTATGTCAACAATTAAATTAAATTAAATTGACTCTTAAAAAATTAATTGACTTATAAATTCCCCTTAAAGAGGTACTCTTGTACCTCTATAAACCAGAAACTAGAGTTAGTGAGAAACTTATATAATTGAAAAAGAGATCGCGGTCCCTTGAACTCTCGCTTATCCAGTTTCGACTGTAGTTACTAAATACGAGTTATTTACAGAATAGAATAGGTATTTATATTTCAGAGTCCTAGGGTTAGTAACAATTTTACTTAACATCTAGTGTTAGTAGGTACATATACAAAATTAACATAAAATTATAATTCAGCGTGGAGCTGCATCCACCTCCGCAACATCGGGGAATCCCACCGATCTGTGAACACACTAAGACTGTTGGTGCTGCCGCGAACACATGACATCAGGGATGCACAATCTTTTTCTGATAATGGCGGCAAAACTATCAATGTTATTATCCGTGAACATTGTTGTCGCGACAACGTCACAACGCGATGGCAGCCGCAGCAGCACTCTCAGTGCATTACGCGTGTATTTTGCGTGCTCTCTATGCGACGTAACAAAATTCCGTTTCGGGCTTAAATAAAAAAAACTTTTTTTTTGTCGCTTTTCCGATAGGTTGGTCGGTTAGTTGGTTGAGGTGGGTTTTGTTTTTAGGGTGAAGTCATTTACTGTATTTTTTCAGATGGCTTGGAAGGAGACAGCCGTTCTGTAACGACGGTAGTTTTGATACAGAAGGAGTTCGTTATCGCCGCCGCAGCAGACATAGGACCCATGCCTAAGACTAACTTCCGGTAAATATCTGTGCAACGTTGCGAACAAAAATTAAAAAAAATCGCCGAAGTGCAACTCAGGCTCATGCACTAAAACCGTGGCCTCGAGCTACATGCTCATTATGCTCTAGCGATTGCGGAGAAAACGAATGAAGCGACACGCGGCGCGTCACCAGTCTCCGTCCGTCTTCCGTAAGTCGCGTCGCGGTGACATGTGCGGATGTGCGCGTGTCGCTTGATGCAAGTCGCGTCGCTCGAGGTCGAGGCCGTGAATAGAAGAGTCTAAGACCTCTGCCTCGAATCTTGCGGGCGCGGTGTCGGCGGCGGCAACGGCGCGTTCAAATGCATAGATTTATATGTAACTGGCCTCGAAAGCAGCGGCGCGGGGAGCGAGCGGTTCCATATAAAACTATGCGTTGCCACGCCGCCGCCGGCGCCGTCGCCGCCCCGCTGCCCGCAAGATTCGAGGCAGAGGCCTAAGGGTTCCTTACCACTAAAGCTGCAACCGAAAATTTCAAGCAGGCTAATAGTTGTGGTGGTACGGAACACTTGCCGCGCGAGTCCGAATCGCACACAGCTTCTTTTTTAAATTTTTCTTTTTTAGGGTTCTGTAGTAAACAAGGAACCCTTATAGTTTCGTCATGTCCGTCTGTCTGTCTGTCTGTCCGCGGTCTAGCTCCGAGACCCTTAGTACTAGAAAGCTGTAATTTGGCATTGGTATACATATTAATTACGCCGACAAAGTGGTAAAACAAAATTATGAAAAACATTTTTTTTCAGGGTACCTCTCATACACGTAAAGTGGTGATGTTTATTTTTTTATTTTTTTACCCCATGGTGAGGGATATCATTGGAAAGGTCCTTCAAAAACATTGTGAGTTAGTTAAAACCATTTTTGGATTCAGGGATTCGTTTGCGAAATATTAAGCTTTAAAGTGCTAATTTTTGTTAGAGTCAAGTGTCCCCCCCCCCTGCCGGCTAAATGGTTGATTTTGGATGTGGGAAAAAAATCACAACAGTAGTTTATATAACGAAATTAAAAGGAAAACTATCACAGCTAAGTAGGCTTTACAGGTTAACGAGTAATAATCGACCAACTTAACTTTGCAGTTGCAAAAACATGTTTTCCCATACATTCTACATTAAACATGTTTTCCCATACATTCTACATTTTACTATTGTATCAACGACTACTTAAATGATAAGAATAGTTGGTCGCTGTGATTAACTCAAGACAATGTTTATGTTCTTTCTCCAGATTTAACTTACCTACTGACAGTTTATATAAGTTTATATAATTTTTTTTATTTTATTTGACTTTATGAGTCAATTTTTTAATTATTTTTTTACGAGTCTATTTATTTTTATTTTATTGTTGACATAATCTACTCATTACAATGTTTTTGTTATGGAGTTTGTATTGCAATTTGTGGTTGGCTAGTGACCTCGACAATTGATTATATTATTTTTTACCTGAGCAACCGGCAGCAAGTTCGTCATGCTCCCTTAGATGTCAATGCTTGCGGTAGCGTCGGGAGTCGGGTTGCCTCCTTCCCTCAAATATGGCGAGGGGGGTAATGGCTGATCTTTGCGTTATGCTCGTGAACGGGTGCTGCTTGTGGTTACTGGTCGTCTTGCTGATCATGGTTTTGTTATTGTTACTAGTAATTAACTGTACATTTATTTTACCTCGATGGTCCTAGTTTATCATTTATAACTTCCAATTTACAGCTTTATGTAAGCGGGCACGCCCTTTATGCCTGGAGGCTTTTATTTAGATATTTAGTTCTTTTTACGTTTAGTTTTTATTTTTTTAATTCTGCTTGAGTATAGTTCTCGATGTTTTTTGGTTGGTATATCGGCGTGTGCTAGCTAACATATGGCCAATAATTTATACTTAATTAAAATAATGTTTTGTGTTGCATAATAATTTTGCATACTATTGTATGGAGTCATTTTTATTTTTTTCTAACTTGAACAGACAGCTGTGCTGCTGGGGAGTTTGTTGCGCCACTTCTTCTTCCCAGCTAAAGGCACTAGGAAGTGGTGAAGGGTGTGCGTTTTTGGGGGACTGTCTTATGTAATTTTGACGTTCGAAAAGTGCTGGTTCTCAGCCTAATTTGAATAAATGACTTTTGATTTTGATTTTGATTTTGATTCCGTATGAGAGAACATATTTTTCAACTACAAAGTTAAGTTTGTTTTTGGGATAAATTCATCCCATCTACGGAACCCTTCATTGTGCGTGGTCCGACACGCACTTGGCCGGTTTTTTGTTAGTCCTGTTGGAGTCCCAAAGAGGTTGGTATTTGGTATAACAGTACATTACTGTCGCAGCCTGCAACAGAGGCTTAGATTGACGATCGTGAAAATGTGGACCAAGGCGAAGCCGAGGCACACATACGTGAGCCCACCAGTGCTTGGTTGCGACCAAAGTTCGTATAGTACTTTTCTTATATAACGCGCGGAAATTCAAACTAAGTAGTACATTTCTGTCGCGGCCTACAACAAGGGCATTGATGGACGATCGTGAAAATGTGGACTGAGTCGAAGCCGAGGCGTTCCATTTTTAAATAACACGAGAAATATGAGTTTCCATAGTAATTTATTCGGCCGCTAAACACGACAGATATGGATTTTCTTACAAACATTGCCAGCCGGGCGCTCGCATGTATTCGACCAGTACCGCAATTTCGATTTATCTCGTTGTCAAAATAATGCTCGAATTTCCAAGCATGTTTGAGAAAAAAATATTATAAATTCCAGAATCAATGACGAACAACGATAATTTTTCACACGCCAATATTATGTTGTTGTGTATGTTGTTGTTGTTGTTGTTGTGTTGTTGTCTGTCCATTGGAGCAGAGCGAGGCAGCGGAACGGAGAAATGTACCAATAGAATCTAAACTCCGCTTCAGAGCTCCGCTCCTATTGGTTAATATTGGCATATTTCTCCGCTCCGTTGCCTCGTTCTGCTCCAGTGGACAGGCAGCCTAACAGCTCTATTTGCAAGCCGAATCGAAAGGAGATGTTTCATTTTCGGCCATAAAGTGTACGTTAATGAAAAAAAAGGAAAAAATTCCACGAATTGAGGAAAAATATTCTTTCCTGTTTATTCCCCTGATTACTTCGGCACAAAAAATAATAGTTTTACAAATTATTGCCATATTTTATTCATCATGGCATCGTCTTACTTGCATACTGCTTTCGTCCAGAAATCATGTTACATTTTAACATAATAATATCACGTAGATGTTATTTAAATAAATATGAAAGGCATGTATTTCTGTACTATAATAAGATAGCTAACTGATACAACTTTTTTGATTAATTAGAAAGTGTGATTAACATTTTTTTTTTAAACTGCTTTTGTGGATTGTAGATTTGTAAGTACTTCTGGACGAAAATAGCTAGCTGTCGATGGTCGTATTTCTCCTGACAAACGTCAAGCATTTTCGGTTTTTATTTTGTGCCCAAAAACTAATAGATATTATGGAAAAAAACAGTCTTTATTGTATTCAGGGGTTCGTTGCCCGGGTTTTCTAAAGTGTACATGTTATGGCCGGAGTCCCATACAAAAATGAAACGTCTCCTTTAAATAAAATTTGATAAATTACCTCCTTGGTTGCTATGTGTTGAAGTAAAAAGTTAGTTCCATTTTTGAGAAAAATATTTACTTGTCTTTCTTGTTTTATTTGTAGAAGGAACTCTCGCGTTCTACTCGGCGAGGGATGGAATCGTCCAGGGCGCCGCGTGCGCAACTATGTGATACACCCGGAGTACGGCGAGACGTACAACACGGTCGCCTTAGTGCAACTCAGCTCCCCCGTCAGAGATAGTGAGTAGCTGCTTCTTCATCCCGTCAACGATTCAGGTAAAGATCTCCAAGGAAAAAGTGTACGCTTCGGAAATCATCGTCTACCTTCGGAAATACGAACGCGTGGAAGTACACCATGGAAGTACAACGATATAAGGATCTTTTGACGCGTGGTCACAATCGGAAGTAACACCGCCATCTTATTTTTTCAATACAATTGCACAAAAGTTTACCAATAACGCCAATGCCATTTGTACCGTCAATGCCATTCAAGCGCCAAAAGATCCTTAAAGCCATAGATATTTTAAACAATACATCTATGTTATAGCACTGTATTTGCCTCGAATATTTTTTTCACATTTTTAAGTAATATGACGATCTGCGACTTGAGTAGGTGACCTGACAGAGGGAAAACTTCATACAAACTTCCAATGATAGGTGCACAGCTACAAAGTGCGGCAGTACAAAAGTTAGAAGCTTTGACTCTGTGGGGGGTTACTTACTCTGTGACCCGACGTTCCTGCTGATTCGGAAACACGAAGTTTACCGAACCGCATATCTGTGTAAATTCAGGGTCAAATTTAGTCGACCCCAATATGTCAGGTCAAATAAAATTATATGACTTCTTAGACGTGATAGGTGGTCGCAAGCGCTACTTACTGCTGAGCATGAGGTCCAATTCCCAGATCAGGCAAAGTTATGAGGTTTTTCCATTAGGAATTCCTTAATAGCAAGCCTGACTCTGGATTTGTACCCAGTTGATGACAATAGGCTCGCCCCCATTACATGGGACTTAAACATAACTGGTGAAATGCTGTACTACAGGCTAAATGACACAGTACACCTCTGTCTTTTGAGGATAGCAGGCGTGATTTTACGTTAGATCTAGCTTAGCAAAGCTCACCTAAGCAAATTTTGGACAACGTTCACAAAATTTGCTCCCTTGATTTATCAATTTGAATCTTTGACATTACATTAATTTGGTAGACATAACTTGATTGCCTTCTCCGACCAATCTCCCGTAAACGCCTCTAGGTCGTCATGCCAGCGTTTCCTAGGCTTCCCTCGGCGACCGCGCCGCACGTCTTCTGGCACCCACTGCGTGACGACTCTGGTCTACCTATCCCGATGCGTCATGTATACATGACCCGCCCCATCCCACTTCAGTCTAGCAGACTTAGCCGACGTACGCACGGACGTAATAAAATCGCGGCGATTCTTTTTCGTGCACTTGATTTTCATCGCTCTGCTTAGCGCCGAGAGCTGAAATCCAACAGAGTGTTTTTTCAACGCACTGGGACGAGAGTGCGCCCAGCGCGTTGAATTCTCAACGCTCGGCTTAACATTGAGAGTTGAAAATCCAGTGCGCGATAAAATCCCGCCGCGATTTTATTACGTCCGTACGTACGTCGTCTTATTGCCCGCATCAGCGATTCCTGTTTTGGAACGTATCGTGGTATTACATATTCGGGCGCCAATACCTTTCATCGCCCTTTGGCAAACCTTGAGTTTGGACTTTTGAGACTCAGTCTGGGACCAAGTTTGAGGTTAGGTTAGGATCTGCTTACGAGGCAACCACCATCATTCTGACCCACAGCATTTTATTAAAATAATTTTTTAAGTTTTTTTGTGTTAAGCATGATTTTGTCATAATTTCCAGTAAAAATCAAGCCTGTATGTCCCCCTCCGGACGTTTTAAGAAATCCAGTATTCTACGTCATCAAAATGAAAGAAGGTAAACAATTTAAGTATATTTTGTTTGTTTCTTACTTTGTCCTCGCCAGAATGCCACCCATTATTTAATTTAAAAATATTAAATAATAATAATATCATATTATTATTTAATATATTTGATGTTTATATCTATCTACACTTATATAATCTAAACTAATATATTAAAGCTGAAAAGATTGTTTGTTTGTTTGTTTGAACGCGCTAATCTCTGGAACTAACGGTCGGGTTCGAAAAAGTGTTTTTGCATTTGATAGCTCAATTTTTGAGGAAGGTTACACGCAATAAACGCTACGACCCTTGCCTGCTGTCTGTCCACTGAAACGGAACGAGGCAGCGGAGCGGAGAAATGTGCCAATATTAACCAATAGGAGCGGAGCTCTGAAGCGGAGTTTAGATTCTATTGGTTAATATTGGCACATTTCTCCGCTCCGCTGCCTCGTTCAGCTCCAGTGGACAGGCACTCTTAGGATTCTTTTTGAATTAAACGGCGGGGGAAATTAACTCGTGGGGCACGGCTTGTACCTATTTTTGATATACCTAATGATAAGTAATTGTTGATAGGAGGAGCTCTTTATTCCTGTGCTCGTAGCTAAGTAATAACAGCCACATGGGTCGATCCATCAGGTTAAGCTACGCTTGCCGGGGTTAGCACGTGGATGGGTGACCATCTTTACATACCGAGACTCCTCCGTGCCTCGGAAAGCACGGTCATTCGTGGCTCTGACAGTCGTTACAACCAGTGTTACCAAGGGGTATTGTATTACCCAGTTACTGGGTTGAGGTCAGATAGGCAGTCGCTCCATGTAAAATACTGATATCAAGCTGCATTCGGTTAGACTGGTAGCCGACCCCAACACAGTTGGGAAAAAACTAGGCAGAATGAAGTAATATGGTTGATAGTCACACTGGTACCGCTTCTGTTGTACACCGAACTAAACTAACTAAACTATAAAATATAATAGACGTGGATATATTTAGTAACCTGTTCCGCTTATCTATTTCTAAAGAGCCATAAAAAACTCCTGAAATAAATCGACACGTGTTTCACCTCTCAACGAGGCATCCTCAGGATGACGATGGACTTGTTGCGAACTCGAACACGGCGTGTTGCCACACCGAGCGCTGAGTGCAGACTAAACTAAACTATCACTAAAATTCCTTACTTTTGACTATGAGAATCTCAAAGCTATTCTGCAAAATAAATTCTTTAAATTTAAAAATAATTTTGACACATCTAAATCGAATTTGACAATCGCGACTTCACACGTGATACCTAACCACGTGAATATTTTTAGAGCCTGAGGCGCGCAGGGGGGCAGCCTCGACGTTTTTTATATGGAACTTTTCACTTTTTGTATGGAAAATAAGAAAAAAAATAACCTACATGTAGAGTGTTAGGGGTTAGAGTGTTTTATAAAGGGAGTCGAAATTTTCATTATTTTTGCGATTGGACACACCATTTTCGAGATATAAGCAAAAGAAAAAAAAAAGATTCAGTACTGTTTTTCCATCTAAAGTCGAGGTGTTGGTGTGAATTTAAAGTTCATGACAACCAATTTTATTCCACACGTTTTTAGTCGCGATTGAAAATGGTCATATTTAGTTAGAAAATCTAAATTTTAGGTGAAAAACGTCAAATTCAGAATAGCAAAATTGCCATTTTCACTCAATTAATTTCTCAGTACCATCTTAGTGCTGTCAAACTAAAATATAGTTAAGTTGTTTAACTTTAGTCTATTTCAGAATGAGAAATCGTCGTTTGACAGGAATAAACTAAATTTTGGTGATTTTTAGTCTAGTTTAGAGGCATTTGTGACAAGAGAATCGGCACAACTATCGAACTATCTAGGTCTAACATACGAGTAACTACGTAACGATAGTTGCGAGAGAAAAATCTAAACAAATAAATAAAATTGAAATGTCTGTTTATAATGTCAAAATAACAGCTTTTACTAAATGCATATGAAAGTATATACGGTATATACAAAGAAAACACAATTAAAAAAAAAACTGTCTGTCTGTTTGTTCCGGCTAATCTCCGAAACGGCTGGCCCGATTTTGACGGGACTTTCACTGGAAGATAGCTAATGTTATAAAGAGTAACTTAGGCTACTTTTATTTTTAGCAGCTAGTGATAAATAATGAATTAAATAAAATACTTTCAGATGTGGATCTCTTGGAAAAAGAAGTGATCAATGTAATGCATGTCCCTGGAAAAATGTGCAAGGACTTCTATGTGGCTGCCAATGTGAGTTCACCTTTACTTTCTTGTACCAGCGCTGTTATACGAAAACCATGTCGTGTTGTGGTGTTTGCCACTTAGGGGTCACAAGGGGGGTTATGTTAAGGCGACGATAACCGACTTTTAATGATTTTATACTATAGATCATGTCTAAACGAGTAGTCTCAATGATTTGGAAAAAATATATGTTAAATAGAGCATTTTCTTAACAACTTAATATAAAAATATTTTTTAATAGTAGGTACTACTAGTGCCAAAGAAATAGAGATACCTTCGCGGAAGCCCATAACTTGCCACTTTGAAAACAAAATCCTGTGCACATGATGACCACATCTGTTACCACCCCGGTTGTACAGCAGCCGAATGCTGCAAGCAAGAATAGTCCTTACAGTGGTTAGTTATGGCTTTCCGCGATGGTACATAAGTATATACATACACTCTCGAAAAACTTTTCCCTTCTTCTTCTTCTTCGGGTAAAAAAATCAGGTTATTAAACTATGTTCATGCCATGTTTGCCGAAGTGCGTACGGACGACTTTTACGCAATAAGACGTAAGCGTGTGGCGTCACTGTTGAGCAGAGTACGCGGCAGCAGCAACGACATTCTGAAGGTAGTTTCGAGTAAATTTCAGTGTCCGATGCACTCGCTCTGGGTAAGCATCGTGGTTGGGACGGTAAAATAAAATGTTTTAATTGTTATTTATATTCTTACCTACTAACATAGTTTATAAGCTCTTGTTGTTACTAACCATAATGGATCATGTTGTCTGACATAAATAAATAAATTAAATTAAATTAAAATTAAAATTAAATTAAATTATATCTAAATTGGAGCTTTAGAGTTAGACTCAGTTTGGTCGAAGCCCAGGGGAGGTACGGTTGCAGTTCCCCATATCCGTAAGCCGACGTTCACACGGACGTAATAAAATCGCGGCGGGATTTTATCATGCACTGGATTTTCAACTCTCGGTGTTAGGCCGAGCGTTAAGAATCCAACACGCTGGGACGCACTCTCGTTCCAGCGACACACGCTCAAGCGACACGCGTCTTGCGACAGCAACTGCGTAGAAAAAAAAAACAAATGAAAGAAGTTGTTTAGAGCATGCCACGAGCCACCGCGACGCGATTTGTGGAGCGACAAATGGTAACAGGTGCGCGCATGTTGGTTGACGCAAGTCGCTCGCGCGTTGACGCCATATACGGGCCTTACAATTATTAAAAATAAGTCTGTGTCTGTCTGTATACTACCTACAAATCAATGTCGTTTTTTTTCCAGTTATACAGCCGTAAGATGCGTCCGCCGTTCGTAGCGTGCGCTGTTGCGACGCAATCTGAAAGCGTGTGCGTGTGGGGCGCGGGCTCCGCGCTGGTGTCGCGCGACGTATGGGGACGCTGGCAACTGGTACGTATGACGTCGCCGACGTCTAGTGATCAACCATCCACCAATTTCTCAAACGCTCTTCCAAGCGTTACTTCGATACTGCCGCCAAACATCGCAACCCTCTGGTTGTCGAGGCCGCTAGTTACACTCGACCTCTAGTGTCAATCGAACTCGCCGCCCTAAGCGAATCCTTACCGACCCTGACGACCCCATTACCGTCCTCTAGGAGAGCAGTAGGGAAACCAGCACAGTGTACAAAAACAGACGCCTCCCGTCATTCCGACCTCGCCGCCGAGGTCCTTTGCGATCGCGACCGCGTCCCCGAGTAAATGATACTCCCCACCGACCCTTGCTCGATAACGAGGTGCCAGCAGTTGTTGCAGCTGAGCACGTAGCTTTAAATTCCCCGACTAATAATCATGATCAAAACTTTGATCCAGCCCGTCCCATCCTTGTTGTCCTCCCTCCGGTTGACGCCCTAAGCCGAGGTTCGTACTCCACAGGGGGTGCCCTTAGCGAGCGTTCACCTAGTTTTAATTAGCATAGTTGAATATTTAAGTGTAGTAGCTTAAGGCACCCACAGGAAAGCCCGGTTAAGTAGTCATGATCTCAGAAGTCAACTACGAGATGAAATACATTTAAAAAAACACTCGAACCCTTCGTGCGCGAGTCCGACTCGCACTTGGCCGGTTTTTTTAAATTTTTATTTATGAAGTAAAAATATAATATGTACCTAATAACCCAAAACAAATGATATACAGGGGTTATAACCATTTTGAACTAATTTAACATTTTATATTTTTAAAATGTATGAAATAAAACGTAAAATGTAACCAATGACCCTGATATACAGGGTTAACGGTTATACGTTATACGTCGGAAGTACATTAGGGGATGTAGAAGTGGTCATTTACAACCAAATCACGCCTTTTGACTCCTATGCAAATGTCAACAATTTTCGAGTACATTTTATACTTTCATTTCATACATTTTAAAATATAAAATGTCACTTACTCGAAAAAAAAAAGATTCCGACGAACTGAGAACCTCCTCCTTTTTTGAAGTCAGTTAAAAATGGTTGACATTGGCATAGTGGTCATCAGGGGTAATTTGGTTGCAAATGACCTCTCCTACATCACCTTAACGGATTACCGAAGTATAACCAATAACCCTGTATACCTTCATTGTTATTTTCGAAGCTATTTTGGCCGGTATTATATTAATCCTTATCCAATAAACTATGTTACTTAAATTTATTGAGTATTTAATTTAGATTAAAATATGCCTTGACATCATTTCATTTAAATGAATGGTTTAAAAGATATCACAGATTCAAAATCACGCGTAACAAAATAATAATGGTTGACGCCAACGAACGCGGGCGCGTAGGAGTCCTTTTCCTCGGATATTAGGTATGTAATCCCGGTATGGGTAGTATGTTCCCGTGGGATATTTTCCAACATCCACGCGGGCGAAGCCGAGGGCAAAAGCTAGTAACAAAAATAAAAGTGAAAACAATGAGAGCTGTGACCTTGTCCCTCCTGCAGCTGGGACTGGGTGTGCGCGGCCCCGGTTGCAGCGCGCCCTCTCGCTTCCTGGACATGATGAGCTACTACCCCTGGGTGGAGAACAGCCTGGCCCAGTTCAACAGGATCACCATCTCCAAGATATCCAAACAGAAATACGTACTGCGCTGTGAGTATTGACCAACACTGGGCGAGATTCACGGACATAACTTTCTTATGCCCCGTTCACAGCCTAAAGGTCCAACTTTGCTTAGCAAAGTCAAAAAGGACTAGATTCACAGACCGCACGTCTGTGAATCGCGATGGCAGTAGTGGCCCAGTCAGCCCCGAATCTAGATTTTTTTTTGAGCCGGGGCAAAAACTGCTGTCTGCCGCCCCCCGCCAATCTTTTAAGGGGATGCGCTAAGTTAGCCCCCGCGAAATTAAAATTTTCTCAAAATTAAAATTTTGGCAGCTACATATTACCTAATCAAATTGTATCGATCGATAATGCGCCAAAACAACAGGGGCGCCAAAACTGTTGTAAAAAGAAAAAAAAAATAGAAAGATTATAAATGTGCTGCGCGTCTCATTTATTGCAAAGTTGCGGTGTGCTGGGTGGTGCACTTGACTGCTACGCTTGAATTTGTCGCCCCCTGAAGTTGGCGCCCGGGGCACGGGCCCCGGCTTGCCCCCCTTAGATCCGGGGCTGGGCCCAGTAACGGGCGCCGGCCGGCTTACAAGTTGTAAATAGGGACCGGTTACTTAGTGTATTTCATCACCACTGCTCTCAAAACGTTGAAGTAAAACATTTTTTTTAGAGATGTGCCGACTATGACTTTGGCCGACTAGCTGTTTGGAAAGAGGCCGAGCCGATTACGGCTTTGGGGTATTCGGTAATTTCCGTGACACTTCGTTTACAGCTGATTCGCGCGCAAGAATCTGTGGCGCAAGTCGCAACCCCGCGCCGTCTGCGAGCGTGTCGGAACATGTTTTGTTTACTTCGCATTGTTTCTTGATTTTTGCTATTACACGGGTCAGAACGCTGTCAAGAGCTCAATTAAAATTTAATCATGTCTTGAATTTTGTTTGATAAATGTCATAGATATTTTTTCTTAACAAGTAATTTTAGAGACTGATTAGTTGATTACCAAAGGAAGGGTTGCTTTAAATTTCAAAATGTGTAAAACTGATTCTAAAATAAAAATATTAATTAGCAATCAAGACACATTTTATTGAGAAATACATATACAAAGTAAGAAGCCGGATAGTTGGCGCTCTTTGCCGAATAGTCGCCGACTAGGTAGTCGGAACCTCTCTATTTTTTTTAAAGTTCTTTTCCACAACTCTACCCAAATGTTTCGTTTCGGTTTTGTGTTCAGGGACGCACTGTATCTCGCTATTGCTATTATGCGCTAATTGATCAATTTTGCTGCAATTTAGTCTCCAATTCCTTCACTTGAGCGCTCATTGAGGCGTTATTCTTGAGGAGTTCGGCAATACACTTATCATTTCTAGCATTTCTTTCGACTTGATCATTAATATAAGCGTCAGAAAAAAAGTAACAGTCTACAAGTTTTCGTACATTGACGAAAAACTCAAGAATAGGTCATGTATCAAGCCAATCTAAGTTGGTAGCCAATTTGCTAAACAAAAAACAAAACCGTTATGCCTGTCTATTGAAATATGACTCGTGGCTAGGGTTGCCAGGTGTCCGGTTTTTTGTAATGGTGTCCGGCCAAATATACACAAGTCCAGGCTGTCCGGCTTTTTTTAGGCTTTTGGTCAACCCCATCAAAAGATGCCTGTACCCTAATTGCGTAACTTATTTTCGTAAACAATTATGCCTTTTTCATTTTGACAGTTCAACAACATTCATTGCGTTATTTACGCTGTTGAGCAGATTATTTTCCAACTTATGAAGCAATGGATTAGCAATCTGTTTCAAATCGAAATAGATTGTGTTGTATTACGCAATTAAGGTACCTACTGATTATGGATTGTTTTAATTAAGTACTTTCAATTTAACGAAGACGGCTGATTATTGATTGTTTCAGTTACGTTAGTTGTCAATGTGAATAAGTTACAAATTACTTTAGTAAGAACAAAATGGGATTCATATTGAGAGTAGAGTAATAAATACACAAATCAAATTAGGTACCTACAGTAATATTTTTTTTCTTTTAAAAACCCGTGTCAGGCTTTCAGGGAAAAATATCCGGCCAAATATGAATTTGTATCCGGCTTTTCTAATTTTGGGCCTGGCAACCCTACTTGTGGCGGGCATTTGAATGTACTCCTCAAATGTAATGTATATTTCAGCTAGCGTTACCTACCAGAAATTCGGCGGGTGCGATCCTGAAGAAAAATTCAACTTGATATTCAGAGAAGCAATCGTACTGCGAACCGACAACACTCGGTATCAGTTCCTGACCTACAATGTAAGTACTTAAGACAAGTATAGTAATTTTTTTTTGGGGTCCATACTAGCGATGTAAAACGGTAAAATTACCCTGGTATAATACGGTAAAAATGTTATTTTACATAATTTATAGTATTTTACGGTAAAATATGGTAATTTTCGGTAAAAAACACACAGTCATATCATATCCACTAAAACACTACAAATACGGAAGTGAGTAGGTATGTTTGTGTGTATCATGTGTATGTCACTACTTCACTATTAACGGATAAATGGATTTGAATGAAATTTGCCAGAGATATAAGCAGTATTGAAATTAAAAAAAAACAGAAACTGGGCTCGTGCGCCTCATGCGTACTAAAAATCTCTAAAACTTAATTCTCATGTCAAGAATTCAAGATATGAATCAAACCATGTCATGGATTATGATAATATCATCTATGTGCAGAGGCAGAGCAGAGGACAGCATAAATTAAAATTTAAAACTTCATAAGTCGCCGGTAAATTTACCGTAATTTACATAAATTACCGTAAAATACTCGTATTTTACCAGTGTTTTCCGTAAAATTACGTAATTTTGCAACTCTACAATGTCGTAACCCAATACCCTAATTGCGTAATACACGATCAATCACAATCTGTTTCGATTTGAAACAGATTGCTAATCCATTGCTTCATAAGCTGGAAAAAAAAATCTGCTCAACAACGTAAATAACGCAATGAATGTTGTTGAACTGTCAAAATGAAACAAATTAGTCACAATCGTTTACGAAAATAAGTTACGCAATTATGGTACACACGGCTACAGATCAAGCTATACATTTCCAGTATAAGCTGACCTCGCATTGTACGGAAATCCTATACGATGTGAGATCAGCATAAACTGGAAATCTATTATAGCTTGATGTGTAGCCGTGTGTACAGGGGGCCTACCACCAGCTTAATATTACTTTAGTGGGAGAAAGAGATGGAGCTATACGTCCTGTAGAGCTTCATCTCTTTCCCACACTAACCTACACCAGTAGGTGTTAGCATGAACAGGGGGCCTACCACCAGGTAGGCCCCCTGTTCATGCTCGGGGGCGCGCGAAATGCACGGGAGGGGGTGTACCGACTATTCAATGTCCAAAAGCATTTAGCGGCTATCTATTTTGTGGTAACTTAACACTAACTTTGCACCAAAGAGTAAAAAATTGCCTACAAAGCTAATAAATACATACAAACTTCCAACTCTTATGTCTCATTTCGGACTGAGTTTAGAGAGCATAGTATCAAATAAGTTTCGTTTGTTACACTTCGATTTTTTAAAATAAAAAATAGCCATTTTAACATGGTTAATTAAAAAACGGGATATTAAAACCCACATATCTTGTGTATTTTTTTATTGCGAACAACTTTTGTCAATTGAGATTTTGGCCTAAAACCCTCACATTCCAAGTAATTCGTGCAAACGTAAAAAAAATACGCATTTTTCATATAAAAATCATATTTTGTTGATTTGAACAATGAAGCGGGTAGGTTCGACGGGGCGCAACCCACGGATCTATATTCTCTATCGTATAAAGAATCCGAAAAATTATTTTTTAGCGTTACGTCACCTGCATCCACTCTGAAACAGCACCCAACTGGTCTAAACAAGATTTGGTTGATGGCCGCGAGAAAAAACAAAGACGCCACCTTCCATACTAAAATCGGCATTGTCCTTTCATCTAAATCCGTTCAGCCGTTTTAGCGTAAAATCGTAACAAACAAACATGCAAAACATCAATTTTTTTTTTATAATATTAGTTTAGATTAGTACTTAAGCATTTTCGAAAAACTTACCTACAGCTATGGCCAATTACATAAGATTTCCAAAAAAAAAAGAAATGGTAAGTACAATACGGCCGATGAATCATAGCCGGTCCGAACTTTGCGCGGAAGGCTGCGTAATATTTTTTTTTAGGAATCAAATGGTGACGTTAGGCGAGTGTGTGTGAGAGAACGTGCGCAAAAGTTCGGAAAGCATAGGTATGTTCAGAGAGACCGGCCATGATACATCGGCCGTATTGTACCATTTCTTTTTTGCATCACAGTTTTGCTAGAACAAACGTTTTTTAGACCATGGTCTACTACCATTCTACAGAATAAAAAAAAAAAAACATAATTGGTTTTTGAAAAACACAAAAAAAAAACAAAATTTAAAATGTCAAGATTATCGTTACTCTCTACAACACAGACACCACGCACGGGACACAGCATTGTCTACAGGGAAATGTACCTCCATAGACGAAATTTAGTAAGCAGTAGATAATCTTGACATTTTAAACTTTGTCTTTTTCTGTTTTTTCAAAAATCAATTATGGTTTTTTTTATTAGATGCTGTAGAATGGTAGTAGACCATGGTCTGAATAACGTTTGTTCTAGCAAAACTGTGATTCAAATTTCACGGTGTATAATTGACCATAGCTGTGAGTAAGTATTGAATGTTTTTTAAAGTTTCTATTAAATTATGTTATGACTAGGGCTTGCAATATCCGTTAATGTTTACTATCCGGATAATAAGGTTATTAATATTGTACTATCCGGAATATCCGGATAATGCGGACAATACGGATATTTTTTAGTTTTTATTCTAAACAAGCTTTTGCCCGCGTCTTCGCCCGCGTGGATGTCGGAAAATGTCCGCCGGGAACATACTACCGATACCGGGATTACTATTAAGTAACAATGACATTTTCCTCGTCTATTAAGACGAGGAAAATGTCATTGACTCCTACCACTGCGCCTGCGTTCTCGTCAACCATAATTATTTTGTTACGCGTAATTTTGAATCTGATATCTTTTAAACCATTCATTTAAATACACTTCACTTCTATATCCTCGTGTAGTAATAATATGTTTTAGTTAGGTATCTGTATTATTTGTGCACGTAGAGTGATGCCTGCGGATAGTTTTATTTTTTATTTTTATGTTTCTTATAATTTATTGTATAGTTGTCTTACATTCTGAGCACTATTTATTTTGTTTTGTTACAAAATCACTGAACCTGACTTGATTTCCGTACATCTTTTCTTTTTTCGGGTGACCACTGAAAATCAGCGCTGTGCTGTGGGTCCCCCATAGCACTGCATCATGCTGAGTGGAAGCCTTTTTGTCACAGTCATGTCGTGCAGCTGCCGCCTAAGTAATTTCTGTTCTATGCTCGTGATTTGTTATGTACTTTGTGTTGTTCTCCGATTACTCTTGTCTTTTATGTATGCACGTATTTCTGTGACAAATAAACCTATTTTTCTTTCTTTTTCTTTCTTTCTTCTTTCAAATGATGTCAGGAATATTTTAATTTAAATTAAATGCTCACTTTAAGTAAGATAGTTTATTAGATAAGGATTAATACAATACCGCTAAAAATAGCTTCGGAAATAACAATTAAATTTTTATCAAATTCTGAAAGATAAAAATGGTTATTGTGGATTATCCTTAGAAGATAGACATACGCCATCGCGGACTTTTTTGTTGAACTTTTTAAGATAAACAATACTGTAGAACATAAATTTCATGTATCTTTTGCGGGTTACGCGGCGCACGCCAATAAAGTTCCCAGTCTGCATGATATTTTCCGCCATCTTCAGCAATAATCGTCAAATTTCAGCCAATTTACACAAAACCGTAATGAATTATACACTAAAACCTTTCGCATGAATCACTCCGTTCATTGGTGAAAACCGTTTGAAAATCCGTTCTGTAGTTTTTGAGTTTATCGCGTTCAGATAGATAGACAGACGCGGCGGGGGACTTTGTTTTATAATATGTAAGGATAAAACTAATAAGCTTTTGTAACACGTTTTAATCAGTCTCTCAAGCAAAATGAAAAAGAAATAATAAACTATACCAATATTTCAAGTAACAATCACATAAAAGACTAGTTCACTCTCTAAAATTATTACAATAAAACACCGATACCGCACAAATAATTTGTATCTATTCTTCTAATACTAAAAACAAATCTAATTAAAAATGAGATTTCCGTGTGCATAACACAATTGGTGGTACACTGGTGTTTCTTTTTCCTAGAGCACACATCACCGAAGCGCCCTCGGTTCATCAGTTATGTACTTTACAGATGACAGCTTTTTATTTAATATTAAAAGAGAAATAAAACTATCTGTAACATCCGAAAAATCCGGATGGTGATGCAATTAGAATCCGGTTTTGAAAACCGGCGTATATCCGGATAATACGAATATCCGGATATCCGGATTGCAAGCCCTAGTTATGACCCTGCTCTAATATAATATAAATATTTTGTTACCAGTTATCAATAGTAGAAGTAGTGGAGTACACTTGTTTGACTTTGGAGCTCAGAAACGCGTCAGCTATGTCGGAGTTGAGGATCAAGCATTACTGTCCAAGGGTCAATTTCCAAGCACCGTGTCATTTCTACAGAGGTTCGTCTTTCCTTTCTTGTAGTTAAAGCAATGGCACGTAAAATTTTATCGGAGAGGCAACTGGATGGGGAGTGGTAATCTGGGTATTGTAGTGACACCGAACCCCCCCGTACCGTCCGAATGGACCCCAAATGGACGGGGACATATGGGGGATGGGGGTGTAACATTTTTTTTTGACATGGCATTCAAAATGTAAGCTCTATTATGTGCAAGGAATTTTTGTGTATCAATGTCATCCGGTTGCCACCCCGAATATCGTTAAAGCGTCGCAGGCGCGACAGGCAGCGCAACCCGTATCGCGCCCGCGATATCGCGCTGGTCTGCACGACCCTTTATATTCGTCATAATTGAAAAAATGTTATAATTCTTGAAATTCCTTAGGTACCGATGATTTATCACCAACAATGAGGGTTAATTTTATCAAAACCAGAGGGCATTGATACACACAAATTTCTTGCACATAATAGAGCTTAAAATTTTTAACGCCATGTAAAAAAAAAAAAAAACGTTTGGACCCATCCCCCATATCTCCACCTCCGTCCATTTGGGGTCCATTCGGACGGTACGGGGGGTTCGGTTACCACTCGCCTTTCGGTTGCCTCTCCGATAAAATTTTACCTGCCATTGCCTTGAATATTGTAAAGCGATAAAAATATATTTCGACGATTGGATTACATTGACAGGGCGCGTGGCCACAGATAAAATTAAATATAAATGGTTCACTCCGCAAAATAATTTATATAATAAGCGACTCTTGCGATGACACAATAAAGTGCAATTCAGGTTACACAGCGCTAATTACCGACAGTTATATTCACCTGGAAGTTGCCTCTCTTTCTATCGCGTAACTCTTATATCTTCTGACTACGTTACGCTCAGCGCTCATTAAATAGGCCCGACAAGACGAGCCCGCCGCGTACTTATAGCTTCATACCTAAAATATGGAGTGAACCATCTGTGATATGTATTCAACAGAGGCGTGGCTAAAATCGGTACTTACGCCGCCCGCCGCCATCTTGTTTTGTTAATACAATTTCTGTGATAATTTAAAAAATGTTTACCAACAACGCGGCAACGCCCTCCTGTCGATGACATCAATGATCCCTGTAGCATGGCAAAAGATTAGATCTATCTTATCGTACCTAAGGGGGGTACGATAAGATAGATCTAATCTTTTAAAGACCCCTTTATGGGTAATGATTACGATTTGTACGTAATCATTACCCATAAAGGGGTCTTTCCATTGTTCGGCCCCTCTATGGCCGGAGCCCCATACAAAAATGAAATAAAGACTCCTCAGGTTTCCTGAGACGTACACGTTATCGTTTACGTTTCAGGAAATCTGGGGAATGAACCATTTAATAGATTTTCGTGTTTTTTTCATACAGGGTGGCATCGACGCGAAAACGGTTACCATGGATTCATTACATGATCCTGAACCTTTTTGTTTTCCAAAAATTTCAACGCAGAGAAACATTTCGTCCGTTATTAAAAAAAAAATCTGCTGTTACATTACAATTTGACCGCGTAGGTATTGCACTTTTCTATGAAACAGCTGATTTTTTTTTTAAACCGACGAAAAATTTCAACGCCGGGGTGTTCAGAATCATGTAGGTACTGAATCCATGTTAACAGTTTTCGCGTCGTTGTCCCTGCCACCCTGTATTATCGACCTACCTACTTTTTGGACTCTAAATTAAAATAATTAAACGGAATGATGATGAATGAAAGGTACCCGAGAGCCGGAAGAGTATCTCATCTTACTTTATAACTTTATGATACAGGTTCAGTGTTGGAAATTTCCGTATTCATTATGTTCTCCGACAAATGCTTCTTCGAGATGTACGCGTGGGGGTTCAGGAAGAACATGACTCTCCTAGACATCCACGAGTGGAAGTGGGAAGAGGGCACATACTACGAAGACTTCTCTATGAAAAGTGTAGAATATAGGGGCCCGGCCTATCAGACGGAATTTGGGTACGAGCCGCTCGATATTGGGATCTGGGTGCCGGAGTATGACATTTGGACGACCACAGAACCACAAAACATTTCGACAACCACGCAGGTCCCCATTGGAGGTAAAATTATTTTTAAACTTATTATCAGAGTTACTTATTAACAGCCGCTCGGGTCGATCTGTCAGGTTAAGCTACGCTTGCCGGGGTTGGTCCATGGATGGGTGACCATTTCTACATACCGAGACTCCTCCGTGCCTCGGAAAGCACGTTAAGCCGTTGGTCCCGGCTGTCATTCGTGGATCTTTGACAGTTGTTACGGATCGTCAGAAGCTCGAAAGTCTGACAACCAGTCTTACCAAGGGGTATCGTATTATCCAGTTACTGGGTTGTGGAGGTCAGATAGGCAGTCGCTCCATGTAAAATACTGGTATTCAGCTGTATCCGGTTAGACTGGAAGCCGACCCCAATATAGTTGGAAAAAGGCTAGGCAGATTGATTTTTTATCAGAGTTGCGACTTATTTGAAATACTTGTATTTAAAATGCAAATACAAAATGCGTATTTTATATTTAAATACCTTTTTCTCAATTCTTTATTGTATTCCATAACGTTGGTAAGCTTAAAATTATTGAAACAATTATGGACCCTGTCGGGCACAGCATAGTAGGAGAGAGGAGGAAGAGCGCTTATTTGAAGTGTTTATATTATTTACTAGCGACCCGCCCCGGCTTCGCACGGGTATAAACCGGGTTATTATACATATAAACCTTCCTCTTCAATCACTCTATCTATTAAAAAAAACCGCATCAAAATCCGTTTTAAGCATACATAGGGATATAGGGACAGAGAAAGCGACTTTGTTTTATACTATGTAGTGAAGTGTCTTCTGGTAATACTTTTTCTTAAATATTTTCGCTTTATTTCTATACGTTATAAATAATACCTGCATGAGTGAGTAGGTTTAAAAAAAAGCATTCTGCATTTCATTTGAAATACTTTTCGAAATGTTTTTTATATTTGTAAAATGCAAAATATTTTACTGCTAAGTTTCGCCAACATTACCTATCACTAAAATTTTCATTTTCACCTATTTTCTTAAATTACACACATACATACATACATAAACTCACGCTTTCTTCCCATGGGGGTAGGCAGAAACTACAGAACGCCACCTGCTACGATCCTTACATAGTCCTTTTGCCTCGTTTACGTTCATACATCTAGTCATACACGCACGCCGGTTGCGAGTACTACGCACCTGGCCTTTCTGAAGAACATCACCAATAAGGTCAGTATATGTCCTCCTAGGGCGTCCCCGCCCGGCCTTTCCCTTTACATCAGCCTTGTAAATACATTTCATTTTTTTCTTAAATTACTTTATTTTAAAATCATGGAAAAAATATATTTGAAATCCTCGCAACAAGTCCTTTCATTTGATATACGAGTATCACACGGTATAGTTTGCAAAACTTTTTAAAAAAAAAATTATCTTCTGTCCTTTTCTTAATGAAATAGAAAGAAAAAGATGCACTGAACTTAAATTTGGTTTAGTTTGTGAACAAGGGAATCGGCACCAATATGTAGGTGAAGTTCACAGTGATTTTACTATATAAGATTATGGTCATTTATTTGTCCAAGACATGTGCACGTAGGTATTCACACGTCGGGCCGGGGCTGCCTTGAAGCGGCTCCTGCCCAATCTGGGAGGTCCAAACGCCTCCTGCCGGAGGCTCTACGCGGGGGTCGTGCGGTCCATGGCCCTTTACGGGGCGCCGGTGTGGGCGCCTTCATTGAGGCGGCAGCCAGCCCGCCGGCTTAACGCGTCCCAAAGGGTCATGGCCATCCGGCTGGCCCGAGGATACCGCACGGTCTCCTGCGAGGCGGCGAGCCTCCTTGCCGGAGTACCGCCATGGGATCTGGAGGCAAAGGTCCTCGCGCACATTTGGGAGTGGCGCGAGGAGGCGAAACGCCGGGGCTTAACTCCGATGCCGCAAGAAGTTGCGGCACAGCGGACAGAGCTCCGGCGGGATCTCATGGCGGAATGGAGAGTGCGATTGTCGCAACCCAGCGCTGGGCACGCCGCAATTGCGGCGATAAGACCCCTCTTTGAGGAGTGGTTAGAGAGGCGCCACGGCGTCCTCACCTTCCGCCTGACACAGGTGCTCACCGGACACGGCTGTTTCGGGAGGTACCTGTTCAGGATAAAGCGGGAGGAAACGCCCGGGTGTCATCACTGTGTGGATCGCCCGGAGGACACGGTGGAGCATACGGTGGAGGTCTGCTCGGCTTGGGCAGAGCATCGCCGTGTCCTCGTGGAAGCGATCGGCGGCGGTGATCTCTCGCGTCCGGCCCTGATTCGGGCCATGCTACGGAGCGAGAGGAAATGGCAGGCCGTCACCTCGTTCTGCGAAGCAGTAATGCTCGCGAAGGAGGAGACGGAGCGCGTGAGGGAAAGGCAAATTTCGCGCCCTCGCGCCCCTAACCGCCGCAGCAGGAGACGCCCTGGGCGTCGGGAGTCACGAGAGGATTTCCGGCCACCGTAGGCGCGGGCTTGCGGACGGTGAGCAATGGGTAGCTCGCCGTCCGATAAGGACCAAGCCCGGGTCGACGGCGCGTTGTGTTCCACGCGCGCCTCAAAGAGATGTCAGCAGAATTGACGGGGTCCGCTAGGGCCAATGCCTGCCGGGGGTTCGAAGAAAACCGATAGGGAAATCGTGGCCCCCTGGCAACACGGCAACTGAAGGAACACGGGTGGGTTTTAGTCAGTAAGAGTCTGACACGCCCTCCCGCTCCGCCCAGAGCGGGAGAAGTTATTTGATAATTTCCCACCCAAAAAAAAAAAAAAAAAAAAAAAAAAAAAAAAAAAAAAAAAAAAAAAAAAAAAAAAAAAAAAAAAAAAAAGGTATTCACACGTATAACATGCAAGATGTTACTTACATTAAACCTGTTTTGTCCTACCTACCTATTCTGTTCTGTTTATTATATCTGTCTACTTTGTTTCAGAGTATAAACCGCGGCCGTCCAGACCGACGTCTACGAGACCAACGAAAACGACGAAAAGAACGAAAAAGAAACTAAAGCGAAGGACTAAGACAACAACTAAGACAACAACTACGGCACCACGTGGAAGACGAGCAGCAGATACACGAGCAGCAGATACACGAGCAGCAGATACACGAGCAGCTGAACACGAGCAGCTGAACACGAGCAGCTGATACACGACCAGCTGAACACGAGCAGCTGATACACCAGCAGCGGATACGAATCCAATTGTAGCCAAGGGAGTTGAAAATGTATCGGAACCCAGTGTCTCCACTTGATCCCTACCACCTCGCCACAACTGCACATGCAGTTCAGTAAAACCAATAGATACAATGTCACGCATACACTCACAATTCATAAATCGTACTATACAATCAATTATAAACCTTATTTTAACACAGCGTGCATTTACCATGCACCGTAAAACTTACTGACACGAAAACATCGGTCAATGGTGCCGATTCTCTTGTCACAAATGCCTCTAAACTAAACTAAAAATCACCAAAATTTAGTTTATTCCTGTCAAACGACGATTTCCTATTCTGAAATAGACTAAAGTGACACAACTTAACTATATTTTAGTTTGACAGCACTAAGATGGCACTGAGATATTAGTTTAGTGAAAATGGCAATTTTGCTATTCTGAATTTGACGTTTTTAACCTAAAATTTAGATTTTCTAACTAAATATGACTATTTTTAATCGCGACTAAAAACATGTGGAATAAAATTGGTTGTCATGAACTAAAATTCACACCAACACCTCGACTTCAGATGAAAAAACAGTACTGATTTCTTTTGCTTATATCTCGAAAACGGTGTGTCCAATCGCAAAAATAATTAAAATTTCGACATCCTTTATAAAATCCTTAAACCCCTAACACTCTACATGTAGGTAATATTTTTTCTTATTTTCCACACAAAAAGTGAAAAATCCATATAAAACACGTCGAGGCTGCCCCCCCTGCGCGCCTCCGTCTCTAAAAAGATTCACGTGGTTAGGTATCACGTGTGGAGTCGCGGTTGTCAAATTCGATTTAGATGTGTCAAAATTATTTTTAAATTTAGAGAATTTATTTTGCAGAATAGCTTTGAGATTCTCATAGACAAAAGTAAGGAATTTTAGTGATAGTTTAGTTAGTTTAGTGCGGTGTACAAGAGAATCGGCACCACATCGTTGTGCTGTGCAAAAGCCATTTATTATACACTGGTGCCGATTCCCTTGTTCACAAACTAAACTAAATTTAAGTTCAGTGCATCTTTTTCTTTGTATTTCATTAAGAAAAGGACAGAGGATAAATTTTAGTTTAGTCCTGTCAAATTAATCAGCGCCTGTCACTCTCCATACAAGTTTAGACGTGATTAAAAACTTGCCGACTTCAATTACGTCAATTTACGTCAAGCGCTGATTAATTTGACAGGACTAAACTAAAATTTATCTTCTGTCCTTTTCTTAATGGAATAGAAAGAAAAAGATGCACTGAACTTAAATTTAGTTTAGTTTGTGAACAAGGGAATCGGCACCATTGACTAAATCGGAAAGTTATCGTTTCTCCAGCGACCAATTTTCTATTTCATGAAATACAACATTTCATGAAATGATCAATTCTAAGATCTGGCCACGACATAATAACGAAATTAAAAAGAAACCTATCACAGCAAAGTAGGCTCTACAAGTTTTTACACAAAAACATCGCAACAAAGACGCCATTTGTGTATGCAAACACGATATTTTGTATGAAAGCAAATATTTATGTGTAAGGTGTTTTGTGTAATGTTTCGAAAAAACACGCGCAGGAGACCCGTACCCTAATTGCGTAACTCATTTTCGTAAACAATTTCGCGAAATTTTTACATTCATTGCGTTATTTACGTTGTTGAACAGATTTTTTTTTCAACTCATCAAGCAATGGATTAGAAATCTGTTTCAAATCGAAACAAATTGTGATTGTGTTGTATTACGCAATTAGGGTGCTGGCTTATAATAACAATCCTTAGGGGAGAACATGTTTTTCAACTACAACGTTAAGTTTGTTCTTGGGATAAATTCATCCCAACTACGGAATCCTTCATTGCGTGTGGTCCGACATGCACTTGTTATGGTTTTGAATTTAAGGGGGAAGCGTCAGGGTAACCCGCGAAATAAAAAATTTCTTACGTTTTTTGCATTTTGCAGGTCAGTGTCAGGTTTTATGTTGATTAAAATATGATTCGCGGTCGTGACAAATGGCTTTACTCAATTATAATCATTACAATCGGCAATAGTGTTAAGAAGAAGATAAAGGTGTCAAATGTCATGATTTCATGAAATCATGACATTTCACACCTTTGCTAACTTATGGAGTTGTATTGCTGATTGTAATTATTAAATTGACGTAAGAAAATTTGAATTTCGCGGGCTACCCTGACGCTTCCCCTTTAAAGGTCTGTCTGTAGGCTATACCTATAGTTTGGCCGCTCTACCAACATAATATCTCCAAACAAGAACGAGGTATACCGAACCACGCGGCTAGTGGCTCGACACGCCGCCGCCGCCTCCTCCCCGTACTCTTGATCCGCCCCTCCCTCGGTCGCGCTCGGCAGTCCGCGCTAAACAATATCAAACAGGCAGGGACTATTGACGCGCTCGCGCCGCGGATTAGTGTTCAACTTTTTATTGTTTTGTATATATTAAGAAATAAACTTAATTATTATCGTTAGAGCTGTGTTTATTCTGAAGAGTTCCCTAAACGTCCAAATACACAACAGACTCTCCAGTAGTTCACACATACTCTACAGGCCCAATACACATATTTACATAAAGTCGCGGCTTTTTTCCCATGAGGGTAAGCAAAAACTACAGAATAAGTATTGCATAGCTATTCACAACCAAGTGGTAAATAAATTACTTCTTTTATTTTATTTCATTTTCAATACATATTGGTGCCGATTCCCTTGTTCACAAACTAAACTAAATTTAAGTTCAGTTCATCTTTTTCTTTCTATTTCATTAAGAAAAGGACAGAAGATAAATTTTAGTTTAGTCCTGTCAAATAAATCAGCGCCTGTCACTACTCCATACAAGTTTAGACGTGATTAAAAACTTGCCTACTAAGGCTGCATTCCGAGTTACGGTAAAAGTGATAATGTCACGAATCCGACCAAAGTCTAATGTTACAATTTTATTATTACTCAATAACCCTTATATTTTGTGACTATTAAATTTGGTCGGATTCGCGATATAATCTTACTAATCCTAATTTACTGCTTACTAATCCTTCACCATTCTTGTCAGCTAACAACGTTAATAACTTCTTTGTCAATATTGGGAAAACTCTTGCTGAACAGATTCCGAAACATTATTGTGCGCAATCACCTTTCCAAAAATCAAGCAATAGCTGTAACCTGAAATCTTTTGCTATGCTGGACACTGACGAAGACGAAATAAACCGAATCATTTCTGGACTAAAAGACGACTGTGCAGTTGGATGGGATAATATAAGCAATAAGGTCCTTAAACTTTTCAAGCATATTTTGGTGCCGCCCTTAACGCATATACTTCGAATCTGTCTATACAAAAGAATTTTCCCTAGCTGTCTTAAAAAAGCAGTTGTAGTCCCTGTCTTTAAATCTGGTAATAAAGACTTAGTAAATAATTATAGGCCAATATCGTTACTTCCCTCAATATCAAAAATATTAGAGAAAATTATAAACTGTAGATTAGTTAAATATCTAGAAAAAAATAATATCTTATCGCCTGCGCAATTTGGTTTTAGAGCCAAATTATCCACAGCCGATGCGGTACACAGTCTGACCAATTATATTACAGAAGAACTCGACAAAGGTAATCAGACCCTGGGAGTCTTCCTTGATTTAGCCAAGGCCTTCGACACAGTGTCTGTTTCTGTTCTTCTGAACAAATTAGAGGCAATAGGAATAAGGGGAACGCCGCTGAAACTATTTGCGGACTACTTAGATGACCGATACCAATGTGTCAGAATAGATAATATCACGAGCGATGAGCAGAAAAGTACTGGTTTTGGTGTTCCCCAGGGAAGTATTCTGGGCCCTACGCTATTCTTGATTTATATTAACGACTTGTGTAATCTGAATATTAAAGACGGAAAAATTATATCATATGCCGACGACACGGCGTTAATATTTACCGCTAAAACCAGTAGCGAACTGTTCGGAATTGCTCAACTAGGTTTTAATACTGTGACTAATTGGCTTCAAAGCAATTTACTAACATTAAATGCTGACAAGACAAAATATATTCACTTCTCCATGCGCAAACCACAATTTAACATTACTAACCCTCAGCTATATGCCCATCAATGTGGAAACCGTTCAGTCAACATGTGTAATTGTCCTCTTATCCTCAAAACGAGCAGCATAAAATACCTCGGGGTAATAATGGACGAGACACTGTCTTTCAGAAAACATATTGAAAGTCTAACTAAAAGAGTGCGCAAATTAATATATGTTTTTAAAAAATTGCGAACATTTGCAGATTCAAAATTAATCACACAAGTTTATTTAGCCCTATGTCAATCTATAGTTCAATACTGCATCACTTCATGGGGTGGTGCACCAAAAACCTATCTACTTTCTCTTGAAAGAGCTCAGAGAGCAATTTTAAAGGTAGCAAACTTCCATCCCTTTTTCTTTCCCACAAATCTGCTTTATAAATCCTGCAACGTGCTGACTGTTCGCCAACTTTTCATTATGCACTTAACAGCACACCATGCTTACCTACACTGCTGACAATACTAACAAGAGACGGAATGATATAGTATGCACATCTAATGCAACCTCAAAACATGTCTTTGTAGAAAGATTTTTTACATTTTTGGGCCCATTTATGTACAATAGATTAAATAGAAAACTTAGTATTTATAAATTAAATTACTTTAGCTGTAAAAAAATTATAATTGAATATTTACTAACCATAGATTATGCACAGACAGAAGATCTACTTGTTGTCTGCAAATAGAACCGCTAACATGCTATTTTACTTATATTTACCTAATTTTAATTTAGTTTGTACTTTATACTCATAGTTAATTTATTACATTAAGAATTTTTGCACTTCCTAGCCTGAAACACAGGTTCAACCTAGTTCAGGCAAATAAGCAACTGTGCTCTATTTTAATTTTTAAGTTACTTATTGTAAATGTGCCCCTTTTATAAATAAACGATTTTATTTTTTTTATTTTTTTTAATCACTTTTAGCGTAACTCGGAATGCGACCTAAAATTACGTCAATTTACGTCAAGCGTTGATTAATTTGACAGGACTAAATTAAAATTTATCTTCTGTCCTTTTCTTAATGAAATAGAAAGAAAAAGATGCACTGAACTTAAATTTAGTTTGTGAACAAGGGAATCGGCACCATTACTTACATTTTTAAATCATAAAAAAAACAAAACAAAATATTTAAAAATATAAAAATAGTAGCCCATAGGCATCAGGAACAGGGTCCAAGCTGCCGGTGGTAAGGACTCTAGAGAGAGGAACCTCCGCACTATGCGTGCCTTGTCCAGACTCCAGGAGTAATTTCTTCTGAATCAAGCCCTTGACCCAGCCGCGCAATGAGAGCCTCCTGAGGTGTTAGTCGAGGCCATTAACCATAACTATTATCGATACAATGAATGCAGAGTCCACGTCCCACATTTCGATAACCTCGTGTGTTAAGTCAAGATATTTGTTTTTTTATCTTTCTCAGCTTTCACGACATTCTCGTCATGAGGGACAGCGATATCAATAATCATTGCATGGAGCTCTCGTCGATCTATCACCACAATATCAGGCTTATTGGCTACAACTACAATAGTCCTGTTTTTTTATATTTTCTGTACCTAGGGCATTTCATAGCTGACTTCTGAGGTCATTAACTGGTCAATCCTGTGGCGTGCCATGATGCAGAGACAAACCATGGTAGGTGCAATAGCGAGAATTGAGGAATAAACATTTATTTAAATATAAAGATATACAAAAATCTGCTGTTCCATAGAAAAGTGCAATACCTATGCGGTCAAAATGTATGGAACAGCTGAATATTTTTTTAACAACCAATTTAATAACCGACGAAAAATTTCAACACCCCTGGTGTACTGAATCCATGGTAACAGTTTTCGCGTTGATGTCCCTGCCACCCTGTATATAAATTAAAGCACACAAAAATACACTAAAACAAATAAGACAAACAAAGTGATGAATGTGATGTTATGTGATGATAGATCGATCGATCCCACCCAGTAGAATGTGGCGTGACCATTCTCTAGCTGGGTCGGGCATATACCTTTAGTATGGTACAGACGCCAGCACTTCAAGCTACTACAATCTGTCAAAGGACATGTCCGGAAATGGTTTTTTATTATTCAATAATTCTAACCAGGATAAGTTAAATATATTTGGATAGACATCCGAAAAACTAGTGGTTCTAGCTTTAACAATTTTTTTTTAAATACCTCCAATTTTGAAAAAAAACGTTTTTTATTTTAGTGTTAATTTACTCCTAAAACGAACGAACCTTTCCAATTATCCAAGTTATTAAAGTGAACACACCCCAAAAAATAGTAAACTTGTCAAAATTGACACATATTACTGTCAACTGATTGACAGTACCTTGCGTCATTTGTCATATTTGACAAATGGATAGAATCATCAATGTAAACAAAACATTAATATAATCATATTATTTACAGTACCATTAGGAAATAAGATGAAATGGTATATTGTCAGTGTAGTATAAAATTATTCCTTCAAAACTGAAAGCACACTCTATAAGATTATGGCTACTTCGAAAGTTCATGTGCAAGTTGCAATATTTTACCAACACCCCGTTTATCAAGAATGGCATGTTTCAGCATAGTCCACAGGGGTTGCTTAGCAGGAGTAAATGATAATAGTATCTACTGATCGAGAACATTTTTTAATTACGTAGGAGAATTCCTTATTGTGACTTAGAATCGAGATTGGAAGCGAATGAAAAGCCATTCGACAATTAGGTATGCTAGGTATTTAAAAACTGAATTAATATGCTATAATTGGACGCAAGTGTTACAGTTTTGTTATGAAATAAAAGTTTTTTTAATTTTAAATATTCATTTATTAATTTTCTTCATTTTCAATGTCTTCTCTTATTAAAATACTGTCGAGAAACTGAGCAGGTGGAGATATATCATTTTGATGCCGAGCCCATCCAAGATACCAGACAATTGTCATTACATGAGCACAGCTTCCAACAGTCCTTTTCCCAATTATGCAACTGCAATAATACTCAGAAATGCAACTTTGCCAACTAGCCTCTGCCACTTTCAATAAAATGTATGTATAATACACTCTATTACTGATGTGGCGTGACTTTATTCGTCCTCTGATCAAAGCTGTCTCATGTGATAACGAAATGCCTGGAATGTTTATCAATTCTACATCTTCACTTACTTCTACAGTAAAAGTACCATTCGGGCGAATATGTTCCCCATAATAAGAGCGAGCCTGTTTAATTTGATAAATTCCTAAGCTAAATAAAACTAAATCTGACATGTCCATAGTGGGGAACATATTCAACTGTGGTATTTGACCATTTATCTGGACGAAACTGGCTCGGCGTCTATTAAGCTGATGCCCAATCACATGTTCAGCTAAAGCATTTGGCATGTTCATTCTCTGACTAGCTCTTTCCAGTATATTTTGGGCATCAGTACGGTCAGTCAAAACGGGATGGAAATGGTTTAAAATGGCTCCTGCTATTTTAAAATCATCCATAAGATTTCTAGACCCTATATTAAAATATTTATTTCGAAAGATTTTAAAATCCCGTTTAAACCGACCGTTTACAACTTCAATAACCCATCTGCACAGTGGCACTAGTCGTGATTTGTTGGCTTTCTCGGTCGATAATTGAGTTTCCCCTACACTTAGGGTCTCTGGTTTACACACAGTATATCCCAAAGATGTGAGCAATGGGATAGAATCTCTAAAACCGCGATCAAGAATAAATACATCATTCTGTCTAAAATATTGCCTTAAATTGGAATTTTCATTCTGGAACAGCAGTCGCATAATTGTAGCATCAGATGTTGTGGCTGCGTATGGACCAAATATGTCTATAATGTGGCCATCGGTGGCCACCAGCAAAAAAGGCTTAACAAGATTTGCAAACTTATGTAAGCTATATGATTTTTTTTGGAACAGATAATTTGACGATTTCTGTAAGTATATATAGGTTCCATCGCATATAAGTATAGGGTTATTTTCTGCTGTTCCAAAAAGACCCTGTGGGATTAAAAGATTCCTACTGGACAGATTTGCTCGAGAAATATGAATGACACCTAAATGTATTGGTACATAAAATTCTTTCATGCAGTTACGTGCCTTTTTCATATAGGTGCATGCTACAGATTTATTTATGCAGATTAATGATGCAATTCGTCTAATTGGCTCCCCAGTTCTTATTTTCATGAGGTATAATCCTAAAGCTGTTTTTGGTTTTCGACACACGGCTGATAATTGATTACTAATACAGCTTAGTATTGTTAAAAAATTCAATACAGTCAAGCCTGTCCAGTAACGACAAATCTGGTTGTTCATATTTTCCACATTTTCAAAATTAATAATGTTAGTTTTGTTTTTTCTTAATAAATCTAACATTTCTACAATATGACTCAGGGTAAATTGTGTTGTGAACTGAAATTCATTCAACAGTTCCCAATTATAAACACTTGCATGTTCTTCACATACTCGGGCATTCGGTGAGACATATAATTTATAGTCCATTAATATTTGTTTTTTAAGATAAATAGGTACTCTTAAACGTTCCACATTTGTACACTCAGGAACAAAACAATGATTTGCTGAATCCGGGGTTCGGCTGTAACCATCTAACTCAATATACCTGTTCTCATTTCGAACTACATTGTCAATATCAATTTCTGAACTGAGTGCACTTACAGGTTCAGCCACAGAGCTAGACCCACTTTCAACATTTTCAACAATCACTTGTGCCTGTCTTGGTGGTTCCATCACTTCGTGAATATTGTGATGAGCCCTTTGCCAGCAGGCATTACATGCTCGAGCATTAGAAGGGATCTGAAATTAAGTTTTCATTTATTGTGTGTTCCAGTAATCAGAGATATAATTATCAAGTGTAAATGAGTAAATATTTAATTGACTGCCTTGTTTGTATAGTGGTTGCAAGCGCTACTGCTGAGCATGAGGTCCTGGGTTTGATTCCCGGGTCGGACAGTGTTATTAAGTTTTTCTATCTAGAATTTATCAGTAGCAGCCCGGAGTCTGGATTTGTGCCCTGTTGATGGCAATAGGCTTGCCCTCTATTATACGGGACTAAACATAACTGGCAAAATGTGGGTGTACCTGCTACAGGTACATCTCTGCCCAACCCTTCGGGGAAACAAGGCATGATGTGTTATGTTATGTGTTAATTTTCATTTACCTGACGGGGGTTGATGATGCTAGCTATATAAGCCTGCTCAGGATGACCATCAAGTAAGGGACGAGAGCGCCTGCCTGTTCTTCTTGAGATAGAAATGCCACAACAAACACATACTGATTGATGACCCAGCTGTCGGTCACCAATGTTGTGCTCGTTTCTGTTATTTATTTCTGTCAGTAAAAGGTTGATGCATTCTTGGCAAATGCGATCTCCATCAGTTACCTAAAAACAAAATAATTTGTTGAAAACACAATATCGTTTTTCTATATATTCTTAAGCAGTAGTACTGTTTAATCTTTTTATCAAAACCCCAGCTAGAAATTATTAAAAAAACCTAACAATGTAAGTTAAAGAATACCTTACCTCTTGGGCAGTCCATTCTTCAATTATTGAGACTATCTCAGGGCTCATGCTTAAAGCGTCATATTCATACTGCTGAGTAGCGTGTATTGCTATGTTGCAATTCATGCAGTGAGCCATTACTGTAACAATAATCTGAAATGAAAATAGAAAAGGAAGTTAATGGTTGCAGACTGTGGACTTAAGTGGCAAAGATTGTGCAAATAAAACCCGTATGGAGCTAAATAGAAATACAGAACAGTACTTACATTCGGGGTTTTAAATTAGAATGCCGAAGTCCTAATCGCGTGCAATATCAAATTACCGTTATGAAAAAGCAAAGTCGTCAGGGTTAAAGGTTCATAAGCTACCAGTATCCTAATCATGTGCAAAATAGAAGAATCCGTTGTGTAAAAGCCAAGTCCGTAAAATTAAAATACCGTAAAATTAAAGCACAAATTAAAATACGATAACACTGGATAACACAAAGGCAAGAGCGAAAGTGTGACGGATCAGACGGATGAATAAGGTTGAGGTCTGTCAATCAACACTTTATGTCATATTTGACAGATAATTCTATTCATCTGTCAAATATGACAGAGTGTTAAATGTCATAATTGACAGATAAATTGAATTATCTGTCAAATAAGACATTGTCAAAGTGTGTATTTGGGTTGCCATCAACAAATAAAATATATGTAGTAACATTAAATAGTTTATTATTTTTCTCTTAAATGGAGGGGTCTAAAAATATTATTTCAGTGGTTCCTAGTTCCATATTTTTGTCGCTTTCATTTATGTGTAGTTTGATGCTGGTTAGATTTTTCTCGGAATAAAAAACCAACCTCCATACAAAAAGCGGACATCTCCTTTATTTAATAGATTTTCAACTTTATCGCTGATGTGTAAGGTTCAAAGTTGATTGGGAAAATTTGACAGTTTCGGGTAGCTTGATGTGCTGGCGTCTGTACTTTGGACTCCACAAGGTTGTACTGCACGGCAAGTTGCTGGTGGATAATCCTAGCCACTAAATTGTGTCTGAGCAAGTACTCGCCGTTAGCAAGACGAGAACAACCGGAAACAATAAATATATCGGATTGATTCACCGGGATACCTGTCACCGTTGACATCTGTCGGGGTTGCCACCGGGCATTCCCGACAGATGTCAACCGCACCGTCCATGAGTTCCATGACAATGTATTTCGGATAATTATTCATCATGATATGTAACGTTAATCGCACAGACAAAACCTTCGGTTTCCCCGAAGACGTCGCTGAAACGCAGGCAAGATACAGACGCCAAAAAGTCTACATCAAGTCCGTGGAGGGCCTGGAAAATGCGTCTGTGAAGCTCTATGCCTTGCCATACTTCCTAATGATCGTTAGTAGCAAGTACTGCAGGTTTGCGCCAGTTCTCCTTCGCCAAAGAGAGCTGGGTTAAGCCCTTGTCCAATGCGACCACATCTCGGGATACCCACGTCAGTTTGAGGGAAATATTCCCTGAGACTGCAAATCTCGCGGTTGTGGAGGGTTTTAGTATTTAAGAAACCTCGACCCCCACACTTCTGCGGGATGTCCAGTATCATCACTGATGACCGTGGGTGATACATCCTGTTGTAACTCCAAATTATTAGTAGTACCAATTTTTTGTTTTGTGTTAATATTTTGCTGTCATTGATACGTTCGTTGTTTCATTGTTTTGACGCTACGTAGTTAGGTGTTCGTTGTAAAGTGCATTCGTTGCACAGACATCGGGTGATTTTTTTACCGTCTCAACATTTTTATAGGGTGTTCTACCCATGAATATAAACAACTTTCACTATGGGAGCAACTTTGAAATCACGAAAAAAAAATCTGCTGTTTCATACATTTTGGCCAAGTAGGTATTGAACTTTTGTATAAACAGCAGATTTTTTTTTTCGTGATTTCAGAGTTGCTCCCATAGTGAAAGTTGTTTATATTCATGGGTAGAACAGCCTGTAAAAACATCCGGTATAAAGAGCTTTATACGTCTTAAAAGTGGTATTTATTTTACTTTGTTGGCTGGCTACTAATAAAGAAAGAAAGAAAGAAAGAAAAAACATTTAGAAGGATGTACTTGCTTTTCTGAGCATAGCCTCTCAAAACGAGGCTTTAGTTTAGAAATCGCCACTCTCATCTCTTTCTCTACATTGAGAAACTGAGCTCCAAAATTCAAGCAGTCTGTCTTTGTCATATTGGAGGTCCGCTCAGGCGCGGTGGGTGGTCTGCGCCGTGACAGATTTACGACCGCACTTGAATAAACAAAAGCATCGGGTTTCATAATAACGTCTATAGTGTTTTGTTTATGTTTTTTGCTACTCGAATAGATTAGAGATACATTGTAAATGGTTACAGTCTTTGTTATCAACGTTTACTAATCTTTATTACCCGTTTTTTTTTTGTTTTCCATGTTCTAATGTTTTTACGATTTCTAATAAAACTACCGTACCAATTCACACGAAATTTTTCAGGGTACATTATGGATAGATAAGTTATCTAATAAAAGCGTTTTCAGAGACCTAATTTTTTTCAAAAAATTTCAAAAAATCTAGGTTTCTAGGTGATCTAGAATTTCTAGTGCTTTCATAACTTTCTCCGTACCAAAAAAATATTTTTTATTTATATTTTGGTCTAATTTTTTTCTAAAACGTTGGAAAATGAAATATAGAAAAGAAATAAAACACTTACCGATCAGATCCATACAGAAAACTCACAAAATATCACTACTTTCACTTTCACGAGAACTTTCTCCTTCACGTTTGTTTACACTTTTTTTGGTTGGGTCAAAATAGGTATAATCTAATGTTATTTAGTGCGAATATTATCTAAAACGATGTAATATTTACTTCAAAATGAAAATATCACCACTTTCCGACGATTTACACACTAAAACCATTAAAAAACGAATTATTACTGCGAACGCGCGCATCCCGGGAGTGACTTTTTACTGTCATTTTGACCGCGCGGGAATGTCATTTTCAACATTTTTTTATAGTGTTGCCCATTTATATTTTTGCTTTTAGTCGATTTATTTGACAAGAATATCTATCTGACCATAGACTGCAAAAAATTTCAAACAAAAATATTGATTACAGCGAATACAAATGGAGTTGTAAGTCGTGTGGTGACTTTGTAGCGTATTGGATACGATGGTCCCCGAACGGTTAAGGCTGGAGTCACAGGACAATTCTATTAGGTAAATGTTCTTCTTCCTCTGTCAAAAGTGTTGATAATAGTAAGGTCGACTGGAAAGGGTTTCTAATCTATGCGGATCGCCTCGCGACGCCCGGGCCCCTGGGATAGTGCCGTGACGGCCCAGGGCGTCGCGACGCGACGCACAGTTAGGGAAACCCTGGGCTTTTGAGTAATAATTGTGACTATTTTGGTCGGATTCGCGATATTATCACGTTTAACATAAATCGGTATGGCAAACCTTTTCAGAACTTGGCAGCACTGTTTCTGGCTTGTCATGCCGCTGTCATTGTCAACATCAATGTCAGATTTTCAGATGTCACAACAAAACACGTCGTCGGACTTGACGCAATGTTTTATCTAATCAAATAAAAACAGTCTTATTTCGTATTGCTGTTTATCTTTATGCACCCGCACGACGAATTGCGCTTAGCTTTATACGAGTGCGTTTTATCTCAGTCTTTTCACATTATCAAATTATTAAGAACGAGTCATACGCGCGCTTTTGGTGAAACTTTGAACTTTTGAAGTTTGAAGAGTAAAGCAGATTAAAGAAAAACAGAATTGTATGCAGTTTCGTACAGAATATCCACAATCAATCGGTAAGTGTTATTTATTATTATTTTACCTATAAGCTTTGTAATGTCCCTGGATAGTACTTAAACTTAATTTATGAAAACTCAGGCTCCGCAATACGGAATTCGCATGTAACAAAATAGGGTCTATAAATCATGTATAATACGTGGCAGTATTATAAATCTGATAGTAGTTGTGCTACTTAACAATACTCGGTGGGTCTAGGTATTTTCAGAATGTTTAATTTCTTGCTTTCACAATATTTCTCAGAAAGTGACTAGGTTTGCATTCCCTTTATTCTAGGAAGATGCTTCATTGAAAATTTAATAAGAAGCCGTCACTTTCATTCAATCATTTAAATTAAGGGCCTAATATTTACCACATAAGTAGTAAAATATTTTAAACATGTTGACATCTTCATTAAATATTGTTATGTGTGTAGGTTTAAAAAACTATTAAAAGTTAAGTCAACCATGTCCCTTTTGTTAGATATTTTATTTATATAATTAATGGCCTACTCTTGACCTCAAATTATTTTATAATGTAAATTATATTGTACAGTGGGCTGCATCAAGTAAGTGGTATCATGGTTGTTATTGTCGAAAGTTATGTTGACAAGACAATATTCTAATAATAATTATAGGATTAGTCCGAGGTGTAGTAGTGCTATCTATAATCACTATAAAAATAGATAATCTATATTGTTTTTCACATTGTCGTAAAGCCTTGTAACTTGTTTTTATCAAATAAAATAAAAAAAATAAAATATTTTCGCGCATACAAATTTAATCTTAAATTCTGATCCATTGAAATGTAAAATTTCTTACTTCATAGGTAAAAATATTTTATTTATTAAAATTATAAAAAAAAAAAAATTATAAATAGGGAAACTGACAAATAAACCAAGACGGATCCTTTACTAGTCCTTCTCTAAAAACCATAATACTTTCACAAAAGCAAAAGAGTTTTGTAACAGAAATGAAAGTATAAGAAGTAAAAATGTTATATAAACATTTTATATAATATTTTAAAAATAACATTTCACTGTCATGGATTTCTGCAAAGTAATTTACTGAATCCGTCTATGAATAAATTATAAGCTTATTAAATAAATATTATGGACTATGTAATTTACTGATGATGTAGGTAGCTAAAACTTTCTATTTTTAATATTGTTTCTGTTACCAATGTTCTTCAGTTAAAGCTTAGTTGGTAATAGCACAACAAAGTCATCAGACTTGTTGTTGGAATGTTGCCTGTGTGATCGATCACAGTAACAGGTGCACACATTTTAAAATTAATTTGCATAGGAATTGAAGTATTGTGTGCATCTTGTTTTTAGGGTTCCGTAGTCAACAAGTTATAGTTTCGCCATGTCCGTCTGACTGTCTGTCCGTCTGTCCGCGGCTTAGAGACTGTTAGTACTAGAAAGTTGTAATTTGGCATGAGTATACATAATTAATCACGCCGACAAAGTGGTAACATAAAATCAAGAATAATTTTTTTTTTGGGTTCCTCTCCTACACGTATTTTTTTCTTGTCTATCCCATGGTGTTGGGTATCGTTAAAAAGGTCGTTCAAAAATATTGTGAGTTTGTGAAAACCATTTTTGAATTCAGGCAGGTTTGCGAAATATTAAGCTTTAAAGTGCTAATTTCAGTTAAGAGTCAAGTGTCCCCCCTGCCAGTTAAATGGTTGGTTCTGGATATGTAGAAAAGTTCACAGAAGTAGTATATCGTCGCTGCGCTTTCCATAATCGCTATGTGTTTTTTACACACTTTACAGGAGACGCAAAAAACTGATTTTCTCAAAAAATACCCAGAGTATTTAAAAAATTTACTTTTACTTTAATACATATAACAAATTGACGTATTTTTAGATTACTTTTGAATAGATAACATTATTAACATAACATCACGTCTTGTTTCCCCGAAGGGTTGGGCAGAGGTGTCCCTGTAGCATTAACATTAATAATGCCAAAATTAAATATGATAGGCAAATTTGAATTTTTTGCTGTTTTTACAGTATGTGTGTATTGAGATAACGATTCAAATTGCACAAAAAACCGAAAATCACGAAATAACACATAGTGACTTTTGCACGCGCAACGACGATATATTACGAAATTAAAAGGAAGACTACCACAGCTAAATTGGCTCTACAAGTTAACGAGTAATAACCGACTAACTCAAATTTGCAGTTAAAAAAACATGTTCTCCCATATATTCCTAAGAAAATGTTTTTCAATTACACTGTTAAGTTTGTTATAAATTCATCCCATCTATGGAACCCTTCATTGTGCATGGTCCGACACGCACTTGGCCGGTTTATTCTTATTTATGTTTATTTTATAATGTGCGTCTTATTTGTGCAGGTTATCCAATTTTTCTTTCTTTCTTTCTTTGTATCCAGATTGAATGATGGATGTAATCACAGAGAATATTATAATTTTCAGAATTAACGCACCATGCCGGACGATTTCAGTACATTGACACATGTGTCGCCCGCGCTGACCAATGATAAGTTGAGCGAGGCACTCACGCACTGGTTCAAAGAACCATACACGTTCACACACTGGGAGGTGAGTCTTGTTCCTAAGGGTCTATGCACAGGGCAATTTTATTACCCGCCATCGACGCGCGCTTTTTTATTTTAGCCTACACTGTCCCACTGCTGAGCAAAGGCCTCCCCCAAATCCTTCCAAGCATCCTTTTCCAGGGCCACCTCCATCCAACCCTTGCGGTACGCGTCTAGGTCGACTCGCCACCTCTTCCTGGGCCGGCCTCGGTGCCGCCGTCTGTCCTCAGGCACCCACCGTGTGGAGACTGTTGCCTAACACGATGCATGTGGCTGATATGACCCGCCCAATCCCATTTTAGCTTGGCAGCCTTTTTGCCTACGTCTAAGATCTCGTTTTGGAGCGTAGCGTGGTATTCGTATTCTGTCATTTCGTTTTACACACAGAATGCTGCGCTCCATTACTCTTTGGCAAACGCCAAGGCGGAACTTTTGCGACTCTGTGAGCGACCAAGTCTGAGCACCGTAGGTTAGGACGGGCAGAATACACATATCGATGAGTTTTCGCTTCAGGGAGATCGGTAGATCGCCCTTCATTAGCGTCTGCATGGACCAGTAGCTTTTCGGGGCATTTTCGATGCGTCGATCAATTTCCTTTTCTTGCCTGTTTTCGAAAGAAACTAACTGGCCCAACGACGCGCGCTTATTCGCTTCAAATCGTGCTTCAAAAATGTGCCGTCGCCGTCGACGCGCAGACAACGCGCGTTACATCGGACGCGCATATAAAAAACGCCATTTACATACCCCTCAAGCGCCACACTGGAAACGAAGCTAAGGTTATTTAGCTTCGCTCATGCAGCCACCGCGTTTTTAGGGTTCCGTTGCCAAATGGCAAAAAACGGAACCCTTATAGATTCGTCATGTCTGTCTGTCTGTCTGTCTGTCTGTCTGTCTGTCCGTCCGTATGTCACAGCCACTTTTTTCCGAAACTATAAGAGCTACGCTGTTGAAACTTGGTAAGTAGATGTATTCTGTGAACCGCATTAAGATTTTTACATAAAAATAGAAAAAAAACAAATAATTTTGGAGTTCCCCATACTTAGAACTGAAACTCAAAAAATTTTTTTTCATCAATCCCATACGTGTGGGGTATCTATGGATAGGTCTTCAAAAATGATATTGAGGTTTCTAACATCATTTTTTTCTAAACTGAATAGTTTGCGTGAGAGACACTTCCAAAGTGGTAAAATGTGTGTCCCCCCCCCTGTAACTTCTAATATAAGAGAATGATAAAACTAAAAAAAATATATGATGTACATTACCATGTAAACTTCCACCGAAAATTGGTTTGAACGAGATCTAACAAGTAGTTTTTTTTTAATACGTCATAAATCGTAAACCGCAATTTACCTTTCATTCAATGTTACTTGCTGCTACGGAACCCTTCATGGGCGAGTACGACTCGCGCTTGGCCGGTTTTTTCATAGTTCGGTTCATAGTTCGCGCGGTGTGAACCGAAGTATGCAAACACGCGGCATTCATTTATATTTATATTCATCACACTTTTAGTCACATGCGGTTCCTCTCTCCTCATCACATGCCCATACCAAGCCAAATGATTTCCTTTCAACTGTTCTGTCACTGGCGCCACTTTCAAAGTTCCCCTTATATACTCATTTCTTACTTTATTCATTCTCGTTACTCCACACATCCATCTCAGCTTTGTCATCTCCGCTGCATGCAATCTTTTTTCATTCGTCTTCTTCACTGCCCAGCATTCCGATCCATACAGTACGACAGACTTTATCACGGACTTGTAGATTCCCCTTGAACTTGAGGACATGACTACGATAATGTTACAATATTTTTTGTATTTATCTATGTTCGGGAATTATGGAAACTCTTTGTTTCCCGCACATAAAGCCGAACTTCCAGTGTAATTCAAACTTTGTTGATGTTTTGCTTTCATGAAATAGTCGTAAACGTAATTGTAAATTATGTTATAGAGGAAAGCTAAATAAATGTCAAATTATTGGTTTCAGTTTGTGAGCGAAACAGGCAAAGGTGACTCCTACCTAAGCGAACTGATCCGCATCAGGATCTACGGCGTCAATCAAAACAATGTTGCCAATCACATCCAAGTTATACTCAAGAACATTCCCAAAAGCGTTTCTCGAAGGCTAACGTTTAGAAGCCATGAGTTCTTTAAAAACGAGATCAATTTCTACGAGAAAGTTCTACCAGCTCTACTGGCATTCCAGTCTACGAAAGATTTGAAGGACCCTTTTGATAAGTACGCCAAGCTGTTTTTGACGTACTCCGACGGGATCAACGATGTGTTATGTCTGGAGGACGCGAACGTAGAAAATTTTGGGAGCGCCGTGCGGCAGGAAGGCATCGACTTTGAACACTGCAAGCTGACTTTCAAAGTGCTGGCACAGTTCCACGCTCTGTCCTTCGCCATGAAAGACCAGAAACCCGAAGAGTTCGACGAGATAAGGAGCCAAGTGACAGAGCTGTACTACCACGATCGGCTATGGAGTTGGTATTCAAGATTTTGGAAAAGGATTTCAGGAATAGCGATAGATGCTGTAGAAAAAGAGTATCCAGATTCTATATACCTTGAGAAGATTAAAAAGTTCGCCGTCCCCGAGAGGTATCAGGACATGGTGGCCGCCGCTACTAACACTACAGATAGGGGTGTGATCTCACACGGAGACTCCTGGACGAATAATTTTCTCTACAAATACGTGGAAGGTCGTCCAGTTGACGCGAAAATAATAGATTTCCAACTGTGTAGATGTGCCTCGCCCGTGCTTGACTTGTCGTTCGTGATATATGCGTGTACCTATCAGGACTTGAGAGACGAACATTATGGCGAGTTGTTGAATTACTACTATGAGGTGCTGTCCACTCAGATCAGTGCTCTGGGCACTGACCCCGACAAGGTGTACTCTTGGGAGGTGTTTATGAGTGAAATAAAGAAATACTCCTACTTCGGTTTGGCGTTCAGTTTCGAATCGACGCCGTTCATTATTCTGGCCCCGGAAGACGCTGTGAATATGGAAATGAAGGTAATGATTTGTTTTTTAACCGACTTCCAAAAAGGAGGAGGTTATATGTTCGTCGCGTATGTTTCTTTTTTTTTTCTTTTTTTTAAGCATGTCCACCGATTTGTCCGTCAATTGTCGACCGATTTTGAAAATTCTTTTTTTGTTTGAAAGGGTATGCTCTCGAGGTGGTCCCATATAAATTTTATTAACTTTGCTTCGATAGTTTTTGAGTTAGCTTCAATAATACGTACTTTTTCCCACTTAGTATGTGGATGATATGATAAGTTCCTGTCACTGTTATTTACATAGCAGGTAGTGGTATTCGAATTTGTGTGGGGTAGGTATCACAACTAAAAAGTGAAAAATAAAAACTTTTTACAAAAAAAAAATCAACCAACTTCCACAAAACACTACAAAGTGAAAAATAACTTTAATTTCGGAAGTCGGTGTCTTTGGTTTTGAATGTTCGTTTTTTGTCACAGACTTCCGAAAGGAAGTCGGTTGATTTTTTTTGCAAAAAGTTTTTTTTTGTCTATTAACAAGACATGTGCTAGAAAGGAATTTCAAAGTTTAATCCTCTATCAAAATCCTTCTTTATATAAGGAACTCTCGTGCAAAATTGCAAGCTTCTAGATCTGTCAGTCAATGAATGAATGCGCCTTCTAAGAGCTTTTTGGCCTCATGGACCATCCGTTCTGCGAGCAATGTGCCAACTGCCACATATGAATGCGAGAAGCACAGGTCTGACGTGGCGATGCTTGGGGAGGCCTATGTCCAGCAGTGGACGTCTTTTGGCTGAAATGATGATGATGATGCCAATCCATCAAATCGCCATAAAAGTATGGCCTATTTAGAAGCTCCATATATAGAAATATAAAAAAAGAACCTTATTTGCACAACATAAGGTCGTGTTTGTGTAAAATGCTTCCATATTTCGTTACAGGGTAACCAAAAGATGAACATTGATGACGTGTGGCAGATCGGACCTTTCAAAACTAAGGAAGGTAGACTACGGGAAGCGAACAATGTGAAACATTGCGTCGATATGGGATACATATAAAATTATTGCGGGGTAGTTGTGAACAGGGTTGTAACGGATGTCATATAACGGATGAGGATGCGGATGAGGATATCGAGATAATCGGGTTTGCGGATGCGGATGAGGATACGGATATTGGAAAATTCCTTATTGAGGATGCGGATGAGGGTGCGGATGTCGTACAAAAAATTGCCGTTGTTTTTAAAGTATTTATATTTGCATTTTAGGTTGTATGTAATCATTTGGTAGGTTACCGTAGCGTAATTTGCCTGTTAAAAACTTCACTTCTACGAGCAAACAAAAAGTAAACAATAACACGTCACCCGCCACCCAGTAACTCAAATTGTGACATGTGACACCACAGTCGTGCCACCTCTGCCACGTGCGGCCGATCGACTGTCAAAGGACAAGGACATTGTGAATTCAGCCAATAGGAAGGCATAACTCACTTATCGGCCCGCCCATTCAGCTCGGCGCGAGTTTTTAAATTCACTATTTGTGCGAACAACGTAGGGTCACATCCTCATAGAAGTTATGAGGATGCGGATGAGGATGCGGAGCTTTTAAAATCAAAAGTTGAGGATGCGGATGTATTGCGGATATCAAAATTTATGCGGATGCTCTGCAGTTGCGGATGCGGATACGGATATCCGTTACATCCCTGGTTGTGAAACACACATGAAATGACAATACGGCAGTTGCCTAGGTAAAAAAAAGAAAAATTCTATTTAGTCCATCTTTCAGATAATAAAAAAATATTAGACACGTATTTTTTGCTTTATATCATATTAATCAAAAATAACTTAGAAAACACGCATTAAAGTTGGGGAGTGGGGGCTCGCTACGTCACAACGCAGTATTAAATCTAGCAAGGCGTGACGTCATGCCACATTTTAACTCAATGTATCGTCGTAATCTTTTGATTACGTCAAAAAAGAAAAAATACGTCTCCAATATTTTTTAATAATTGTCAAGACGGACAAAAAAAAAATTGGACGCAGGCCTATAGATCGCAATTCCATTCATTTTGACAATCCAGCCACGTAGATTGCGTTATTTACTTTGCTGAGCAGATGATTTTTTCAAATCCAAGTTGATTGTGATTGAAAGTGTGTTACGCAGTTAGGGTGCTGGTTTGTATATGTAACCGTATAGTTATGAACTTCGTTAGTTTATAATCTATCGGTATTATTTCCGTTAAATTATAAACTCGAAAAATTGTGAACTGTGACAAATCATTTACAATTTAACGCATAATTTTTCGATAGTTTATAATGTATCCATGAAAAACTGACAAATTGTGAACTGGTATCAAACTTGCTTGCGACGTAACACACCTTGCGCTAATATTAAATAGCCTGCCTGGCTGCGAGCAACTTGGAAGTAGCGCTCGCCGGCCGCTATCCGCGGCACCGCTCGCTTCGCTCGCTCGGCTCGCGCGCGGCCATTTCACCCAGTTCACAATTTTTAACGGAAATAATTCCGACAGATTATAAACTAACGGTTTTTATAATGTTACGGTGACATATACATAAGATAGGGATTCGAACATTTTTCTGAAGCGGGTATAGTCGCGGGGTTATTGTACTCATCATTATGAATAACGTTTACTACGGGACCAAGGTTGAAATCGCGAAAAGAATTATCAGCTGCTCCAATAATTTATTATTTACAAATGACAATATTTAGGGAACAGCTGATTTTTATTTTGCTTTTTCTATATACCTATATAACTTTTCCAGATTCGGCCTTTTACGCGCGTAACTATGAATAAGAAGCTAATACATTCCGTCCAGATGCGCGTAAGTTACGCGCGTAAAACGCCTTATTACATCATTAGGATATTGACAGCTTTCTCCGGTTTAACAATACACTACAGTCATTCATAGTTATTTTACCTCTAACAGTAGCAAGCTAATAGCAACCTTATTTTAACGAGTATAAAAAGATCATTCTGATTTTAACAGACTTGACTTCAACCGAATAGCAACCTTCTATGTTCTATGTTATGGGGTTTGGTTTCCGCACTTAGTCCGTCAGGTGGACCATTGTGCGTCGAAAAAGAATAGCAACCTTATTACCACGACCGTAAAGGTCACTTTGATTTTGACTGAATATAACTGTAAAGGGACTGTACTGTACTTGGATTTAAATTCGGAATTTCAGATAATCATCAAGTTTTGAGAACTCAAACTCAATATCCTACATGTTAAAGTTCAAATTTCATTGCAGCAAAATTTTGTTAGGACCTCTTTATCATCAATCAAAAATCAACTTAGACTACATAAAGGCTTGTGCAGACCAGCGCGACACGCGACGCGACACAAAGGCACCGCTCGTCGCGCGACGAGCGGTGCCTTTGTGTCGCGTCGCGTGTCGCGCCTGTTTGAATGAGCCTTAACGCTAAAGTAAATAATTGGTTAGTGGCAATACCTGTAAATTATTTATGATTGAATATTCAATTATAGTTACTATACAAACTACGAAAAAAATAGTTTTTAAAAATAATAAAAAAAAGTCTATTAATAAAAATATAAAAAAAAAATATTTTTAATATTTGTAATAATTATTTATTATATACATAATTATTCCAAATTGTAGTCTTTTTTTTAGGTCCGTCTGTGTGTCCGCGTTGTTGTAATGCGGTTTTGGCCATCATTTAGAGAATTTATTCCGGAAGATTTTGATAATACATTAAAATTAAACTATATAATAATAAAGAAATCTCGTTGTTTTATCAAGTTTTGAAAAACCGCATCGAATCAGGGGTGGGTCTCAAGTATTTTATAAATGCAATATTAGGTATATCACCCAAGATTGGATATTCATGTATAGTTAACTATACTTGACATGTATTGTATGACATTGAGTTTTAAGTATATTGTACTTGAATATCCAATCTTAGATAAATTACATTATTGTACTGCCATTTAATCAAATATCTACTCAACGTTATCAGTTCGGTAACTTATACTGGTCTGACTCGAGAGGGTAGGAATGTTCTTCCTATCTGTTAAATTCTGTAACTATTCATAATCTCATAAGCCACTTACAAATTACATACATATACAGGGTGTTTAGCAGAACGTTGAACATACGAAAATGGTGGATAGGTGGGGTCATCTGCTACTTACTCAGTCCAAATTTATTTGGCCTTTGTTTTTTAATGCAAGTTGAAATTAAGATTTAAGTATTTTTTACATCTTTCTGTAAGTTTGAGGACTCATAACTTTTTTTTCTAGCTAACATCTGAATAAAGCAATAATTTTATAATAATCTGCCAACATTAAAGATTAAAAAACAAAACTATTGCCTGTTTTACCCATTTTTAATAAAAAATTCTCTTTAAAGTTAAGAAAGTGGTGAAACTAGAAGAAAGCAAAAAAATAAAAATTTTAATTATCCAGTGGGCCAGGGCCAAATAAATTAGGGCTGAGTAAGTAGCAGATGACCCCACCTATCCACCATTTTCGTATGTTCAACGTTCTGCCAAACACCCTGTATAATCTCTCGCCTTTCAACTGTCATTAACGAGACATAATAGAATTTTAATTGTTATCCACCTCAATGAGGCATCGTGACAGATAATGAGCTATGGGGGCAGGTAGAAACTACAGGACGTCACCTGCTACGACTCTGACTGTATACTCATTTACAATATTTCTATTTTCTTAATGCCCCTCGGGTATCATCGCATTTCCGAATACAAACGAATGCTAATTTCCATGTCCACCAATTATTAGATTTATCGTGTATAATAATTTGAATTCAGAACTAAGTAGTTTATTGTTGTTTTGATTTTCGTCTGAACTATATAGAGCAGTAAAACTATTTTCCTATCTGTCGTGCCTGCGACTTAAATAAAATTACATTAAGTTAAAAGAGTATTAACAACTCTGTATACGTCCAAGCCGATTGAGAGCGTCCGGTCTGCACCAAGTGCAAAGGGCAACTGATAGAAATCCGACGACTGACGAAACACGAGGTTTGCCGAGGGACATTAAGAACATGCCGCCGGTTGCGAGTACTACGCACCTGACCTTTCTGAAGAACATCACCAATAAGGTCACTATATGTCCTTCTAGGGGGTCCCCTCACTGACATTCAATTCAATTACTAACAAATTACAGTATTAAAATAGTTTTAATAGCTTTTCACCTTCCTATGATAATCTTGCCATGAGCGCTAACGCACAAAGTATGAAAAGGTAGTATTAATTTATAATACCTACGTTGTATTATTAAAACGTCACTTTAACTTTTAAATGAGGAACACAATGAGGAGTGACACTACTAATTTATCCCGTTAGGTGTCGTATTGTCTCTGGTCTTGTTTACCTGTCAAATACCATAGATTTGTAATGTTTTATTTAAATAATCATTTATGGCTTTGGTCTCCTATTTTATGCTATACGACGTCTGACGTCAGTGTCAACGTTTCGATCGACGTCTGAACGCAACGCACAGGCACAGCGTCACGCCGTACGCCGCGTCACGACGCTTACTATAGAAATGTACTATTGTGGTCTCCTACACACGTCGACGTCGTACGCGGTATTAAAACGGTTTGCGTCGCGTCTCTAGTTATTTCGAACAATTGCAGCGTCAGGTAGCGTCAAGTGCCACACGACCACTCGCGAGCAATCACTGAAGCGTCGTCGTCCACTGCGGACGTATGTGCCGATGCTGTGCGTAGCGTACAGACGTCGATCGGAATGTTGACGCTAAAGTCTGACGTCGCATATGGCATAAAATAGGAGGCCAAAGCCTTATGTTTTAGATAAAAGACTCTTCGAAACTTCATATTTCATGAATTTTTGTACCTGGTCAAAGTATTGGATCAAATTGACGTCAAATTTATGATATAACCTCCGTCTCAAACTTATAGATTTAGTTTTACTCTTGTATTATTATTATTATACACCCCTATTTAGTACTAAGACAGTAAGAATCCAGAATATACTAGGAATACTGGTGAAGAAAAACATTGTGAGGAAACCTAAAACAAACAATTCGTTGACATGCAAAGTCCGCAAACCCAAACTTGGCCAGCATGGCGGATTACGGCCCCTTTCCTCCTACAGAGAGGAGGCCTGAGTTCCAGCAGTTGAAACATTAGACTATAATTAATTAGGCTGAATTCCGCTGAATAAATAAATCTAAACTATGAGTTCCTTTTCAAAGATATGACAATTATTAATATTAAGTAGTAAAAATATTTTATCAAAATTACAAATTTTGATTAGAGAATTATATAATTATTATCACTATAGTGTTTTATTTTATACATATTTAAGTTTAATGTAATCACTTTATACAATTTCCAATAAATACTTAGTAAATTAAATTGTATTGTTTCTATTCAAATTGGGTACCTATTCCTTTAGTCCAAGTGAAATGTAGCAGTCACTAAGCTCTTTAGAACCTACGTTGCCTAAACTCGACTGCTGCACGGTTTGCTCGGGTTTCAGATGTCAGAAAAAAGCCCTAGCATAAATATTTTGAGTGTAATATGTAGTGTAACATTCACCAACACGCACCACAGATGAATATCGACGGTTCATTCTGCATTTTAGGTATCAAGCTACGAGTAGGTTCGCGGCGGGCTCGACTTGTTGAATTCTGTGGGCGTAACGTAGTCAGAAGATATAAAAGTTACGCGATAGAACGGCAACTTCTTAGTGAATATAATTGTAGGTAATTAGCGCTGTGCGACCTTAATTGCACTTTATTGTGTCGTAGCAAGAGTCGCTTTTTATTTAAGGGGACGATAACCGACTTTTAATGATTTTATACTAAAGATGACGTCTAAACGAGTAGTGTTAATGATTTGGAAAAAATATATGTTAAATTAGAACATTTTCCTAATATTTTAATATAGGCATATTTTTGATTATGTTTATATTACATAGTGAAATTAATTTGTAAAGTTATGTCCAACGCGGATAAAAAAATGAGAATGACGCAAAATCTATCGAGCGTATTTTTCTGAAAACTTCACCATTTTAAAGATAATTAAATTATTGATCTTTTAGTAGGTATACCTACGTGTTTTAATAAAATACCTTTTATTTTACGTGTAATTAATAATTAATGTGTCTAATTTGGGACAGCGTTCCTGGATGGGCGAGTCCTATTACTGGCTGGACGTACGACGCGTTGCTTGAGCTCAGTACAGAACACGCAAGCTAACCATTCAAGGTCACTGTCATATATCTGCGTCTTAAATGATTTTGCGGAGTGGACCATCTGTGCTCGCATTGGGCAGCGTAGTGGATTATATTCCACTCCCTCTCACGGAGAGGCCTGCGTGACCTGCATCCTAGCAACGGGATCGTTATAGAAAAATATTATAGTTCCGCCCCTGACACATCTGCAATCTAGCCCTCGCCACCGGTATATTCCCTAAGGTTCTTAAGAAATCTGTAGTTATTCCTGTCTGTAAGGGTGGGGATAGAACTAATTATAGACCCATTGCTATTCTGCCTGCGTTATCCAAGATCCTCGAGCGCATTATGAACAAGCAGTTGGTGACTTATCTGGAAAGCAAAAGCTTGTATACGTATATCGCACCCTTAGTAATATAAGGGCACAACTCGAAATATTGATATTTTGAGTTTTTGTGTTAGATGGGCTCAATGGTGCCGATTCCCTTGTTCACAAACTAAACTAAATTTAAGTTCAGTGCATCTTTTTCTTTCTATTTCATTAAGAAAAGGACAGAAGACAAATTTTAGTTTAGTCCTGTCAAATTAATCAGCGCCTGTCACTCTCCATACAAGTTTAGACGTGATTAAAAACATGCCGACTAAAATTACGTCAATTTACGTCAAGCGCTGATTAATTTGACAGGACTAAACTAAAATTTATCTTCTGTCCTTTTCTTAATGAAATAGAAAGAAAAAGATACACTGAACTTAAATTTAGTTTAGTTTGTGAACAAGGGAATCGGCACCATTATAAACTGTTCTACCACGGAGAGGGTGGTGTGAAAGAGACAAAATTATAGTATTCGCTTTAATATTGTCTTTTTTCTCTTTCTGTGAAAGCCAAGTGGTAGAACAGTTGATATTGAGCTCATCTAACACAAAACCTCAATATTTCTGAATTATAGTATATAGGTATGGGAGGACCGTGCAGGTCTCGAATTGAATAACCCGACTCGAACATGTGTGGAACTGTGGAGCATTCTTATTAAATTGTATACCTACTGTTGCACAATGCAATTCTAGTTTGTCATTGTGACAGACCATAGATTAGAATGGTTTATGGATGTAATGAACTCTATGCATTTAACGCGATAACCTTGTGTTCAACACTTATAGGTACTTAAGTACGTCCATTGTTCTCGGTGCAATGCTTATTAAGATAATATGTATCGGCGCAGATAGTCTATATCAGAAGTGGTCATCGTATTAGTGGTTCTCAGTAGCTTGAATATCCTCAGGATTGTGCCAAAATATAGCAGTTCGTCGTGGACGTGGTTATGACACTCCCGGGACCAGGGCCGTCTTTACCCGGGGGTGCAAGGGGTGCGTGGCACCCGGGCGCAGGGTCTTAGGAGGCGCAAGCCGATCGCCTTATACCTACATATACCATGCGAAATCAGTAATCACAATTTTTTTAAATAACATCTTTCATAACATCAAACTAATAATCATCATACTAAAATAATAAGCACCTATATTGTTTACAAAAAAAACGCCTCTGAAGGTTTCGGCACACTCGCCTTGCGACTTGCGTTATGCAAGCCAATTTAGATCTTATAACTACAACAATTAAATGTATATTCCAACAAACACACACGGCGAATTCAAAGAGAGCTTATGGCTACAAGTGCGGGCGCACGCCCTTTGACACGCGACGCCCGCTTTTTGATCTAATGCCGCCCGCTTATCTAGTATCTAGTCACCAACACAAATTGTGTCAGCAAAAATGTAATGTAGTAGTGATTCTATTTGTATTGTGTTAGAATTACCATTAAATTTCCGATGGCCATAGTAAGTGACCGTACGTAACGTTTGGCATAAGTTTCTACTTATTTTGTACCTATTTATTTGTATTGAAAAAAAGTTATTTAATTCGTGTAGTGAAATGCAAATTTTGTGCAAGGAGTGTATAAAATTGTTTTGTGGAAATTAATATAACGTTGTCAAGGTAAGTCGGTGGCAAAAAACTAAAATACTGATCCAAAGACACCGCCTTCCGAAATTAAAGTAATTTTTCACTTTGTAGTTTGGAAGTCGGTTGTATATTTTGTAAAAAGTTTTTTTAGAAATTAAAATTAATAAAAACTACTTACGATCAACCATGACCCAAGATAGATTGTCAAATTTGGCCATAATAAGTATCGAATCGAAAGTAGATTTCAAAACAGATGAAATCATAAAAAGTTTGCCAACTTAAAAGCCAGAAAAATTTAATTGGATGTTTAAAAATGTACTTACCTAATTTTACTAAATAATAAAATGAAACATAAAATAATTCATCATAATTATTAATAATAATATAATAATTAAATTGTTATAACTATTTCATTATTCAAAATATGTTTTTTTTTTCGTTGGCTAGGGGGGCGCAGGCTGATTTTCGCACCCCGGCGCCCAATATGATTAAGACGGCCCTGTGTATAACGACCGAAAAAAGTTGATACAGTTGAATCTAATCCTATCAAGCGACTTAGGTACGTTATAGTATTGTAATGGTAATGATGGAGCATGTCCGGGATTACAGGACATACTTTCATACTACATACATACTTTCCTACAGACTCCGGCTCAAAGTGCACAACAAACTTCAAAAGCCGTGTTCGCCGATTGCGTGTTACTTATACATATTATGTGTTGTCTTTATGATATCGTTTACTCAATGGCAATGGTAACTGTACCCTAATTGCGTATAACTTATTTTTCGTAAACAATTTTGACAGTTCAACAACATTCATTGCGCTATTAACGTTGTTGAGCAACATATTTTTCACTCCCAAGTATTTCCGTAAAATACTTGGGAGTGCTGATGGATAGTGGACTGAGGTGGGACAGGCAGGTTGATTCGATTATTCGCAGAACTAGGCGGCTAATAGTTGTGTTTAAGGCCCTAAGAGATTCGGCAACTCTGGAAAAACTAAAATTAGTCTACTTAGCCCTATGTCAGTCCATTATCCAATACTGCATAACCGTGTGGGGAGGTACAACCAAGACCTGTCTACTCGGGTTGGAGCGGGCACAGAGAGCTGTGCTCAAGGTCATGACCAAGAAACCATATAGATTCCCCACCTCACAACTATACTCTGAATGTAAGGTCCTCACAGTACGTCAGCTTTATGTGCTCAAATCCATCCTGAGGAAACAACGGTATGTTCCCTTACCCGACCCAAATAAACGCAGCAAATCCTCTATATGCCCTACTACACCCTGCCGGACCTCCTTTGCCAAACACCAGTTTAATAGCCTAAGCAGCAAACTTTACAATCACGCTAACAAAAAGCTTAACATAGCTAAAATGTGCCGGCAGGAAATGAAAAAGAAAGTAGCAGACTGGCTCCAAAAGATGGATTATCAGGAGACTGAAACTTTACTCACATTCATATCTTGATCCAAAATTATTACATGCTGTGATCCATACTTAAGTCTTCTTCTAACACAAATTCAAAGGTGCGAACATAAACAGACACTCATACACACCCTTACCCCCTCTCTCTCTCTCTCTCACACACACAAACACACACACCCCCACACACACTCACACACACACAGCGACACACATTCACACGCACAGATATACACATAACTCTGTTGTATTTTCACCGTTTTTTTGTAGTTAATAAGTTTTATCTATGTTTTAACTGATAAATTTAACCAAATATGTTTTATCACATGACACTTGACTGTCAACTATGTAGCGACACTTCTCCACAATGTTGTAAGAGCAATAATAGAGCCCATGGCTGAACGCTGGCCCCCAAAATACAGGTCCAGGCCTAGTTTGGGGGTTAGGATCAGATTCTTGGCTATACATTTGTGTGCTATATTATTACGACCTACTTGTTTCTAACTTGTATTTTAAGTGTCAAATAAATGTTTTTATTTTATTTATTATTTTACTCCTCTTGCTCAAAAAGGCCGTCATTGTAGAGTACCAGAGCGGGGAAAAAATAGCATTTCTTGCTCTAGGGCAGCGGTCGGCAACCTTTTGGCAGGCAAGGGCTACAAGGTGGCAAAATAAACTAAAGGCCGCACTTGTGATATTAATCCTAGAAGCCCAATATACCTACGTATAATTGGTCATATCCCATAGAAAAAATTAAAATGCTATTAAAAATTGTTAAATCATACGGAATTTAATTCGCACACGTTATACGTACATTATGTTTATAGTTTGGGCTTTATAGCTAGAAAAATAACCACCGTAAATCATTCAGAAATGAAAACTACAAAGTACCTAACTAGGTAACCGATTTTATACAAATTTCACTGTGATGTCTGACGTTGCATTTGGGAGGCTATTTCTTGTATGTTAGCTGTCAAATTTGTAGTTGCAATTCGTAGAATGGCTCTCAAATGCTCATCTGTGAGACGAGAAGCATATTATTCTTTCCTAAAATTTATAATTGAAAAGTTGCGCGTTATTTATAACTTATTTACAAAACATTCACGGGCCGCAAGTAAGACGTTCGCGGACCGCATGCGGCCCGCGGGCCGCGTGTTGCCGACCGCTGCTCTAGGGGAAAAAGAAATTTCTTTTTAATTTTTGTCTGTTCCAACGAGCCTTGAAAAATGAAAAAGTCTTTATTCTTATGTAGAATAATCATGATTATGGAGTTGACTTATTACTGGTTCACAAAAAAAAAGAACATTTTATTTTTGAAAATGGAACTAAATGCGGCTATGTCTTCGGTAGAATGCGTGCATTGCGTTGCGGCTACAGAAGAAATAAAAACCGGCCAAGTGCGTGTCGGACCACGCACAATGAAGGGTTCCGTAGTTGGGATGAATTTATCCCAAAAACAAACTTAACTTTGTAGTTGAAAAATATGTTCTCCCATACGGAATGTATGGGAAAACATGTTTTTGCAACTGCAAAGTTAAGTCAGTCGATTATTACTCGTTAACCTGTAAAGCCTACTTAGCTGTGATAGTTTTCCTTTTAATTTCGTTATATCAACTACTGTTGTGATTTTTTTCACACACCCAAAACCAACCATTTAGCCGGCAGGGGGGGGGGACACTTGACTCTAACAAAAATTAGCTCTTTAAAGCTTAATATTTCGCAAACGAATCCCTGAATCCAAAAATGGTTTTCACAAACTCACAATATTTTTGAAGGACCTTTCCAATGATAGCCCTCACCATGGGGTAAAAAAATAAAAAAATAAACATTACCACTTTACGTGTATGAGAGGTACCCTAAAAAAAAATGTTTTTCATAATTTTGTTTTACCACTTTGTCAGCGTAATTAATATGTATACCTATGCCAAATTACAATTTTCTAGTACTAAGGGTCTCGGAGCTAGACCGCGGACAGACAGACAGACAGACAGACAGACAGACCGACAGACAGACAGACCGACAGACAGACAGACAGACGGACATGACGAAACTATAAGGGTTCCTTGTTTACTACGGAACCCTAAAAAAGGCATTGGCGCGAAATCTTTAGAATTTTTCTCTAAGTAATTACGAATTGAATTGGTGACCGTAATATAATTTACAACAGAGAAAATGTCATCATCTAGTGCGAATAGATATTCGCACTAGATGATGACATTTTCACTGTTATTCACAGAAGACTGAAATTAAGTTACCGGAAAAAAACATCTCGTTATATATCCGAAATTGTACAAATTGTACATTTAAATAAAATAAACTATTTAATATTGTATTGGATTATTTCATTTTCTCGCAATCGTAGTGAAAAGTAGAGTGTAACACACGGCGCTAAAACCCATTATAACTCGGTTTCTATTTACTCCCTCGCTAATGCTCGGGAGTAAAACTACTTCGTTACAATGGGTTATTTTAGCCCCTCGTATAACAATCTATTATTTTTACCAACATATGAAGCAATGGATAAGCAATCTGTTTCAAATCGAAATAGATTTTGATTACTCGATACTGCAGCGCATCAGGGAAGCACGCGTTGACTGCTTCTACACTGTGATGCGGAAGCGGTGCGCATCCCTGGTTAGTAGGGTGCGGGGCAGCACCAACAGCATCCTGTCTATAGTAGCAAGCAGGCTAGATTGTGCGTTTGTGAACCACTGCTGCAAGGTATCGGCTGGGCCTGTCACCTTGCAGCAGTGATGTCACAAATTGTTTCTGTGTTTTAATTGTTTCTGTCTTAATGTTTTGTCACAAATTGTTTCTGTGTTAATGATTTACTAACGTATTTTGTAAGTTACTAACACTTCTTGTTACATAATTTATTGAATAAATAAAAAAAAAAAATTACGCAATTATGGTACTGGTCAGTTTAACATATTATTAGGTAAGTATAATGATTATAGTTGTTATTCGGAGGTATTTTTATAGGAATAACTTGATAAAGACTATGGATAAAACTTCGTTAATTTTTTGAAGTCGACGGTTTTTTTATTTGTTAATAATTCCTAATTTCCTACCCCACATAAATTCGGCTACCTACCACTACTTGCGATGCAAACAGTAGTGACAGTTCGTTTTATAACATCTCAACATACATCAAGTGGATTCAATACGTAGGTAGCTACTCGTATTCTGCCGTCATATGGTGAAAGGCCGTAACTAGGTACTTCAAAGATTTTGAGTAAATGACAGTTTTGTCTGAAGAGAAGTTTCAAGCTCAATCAGGGCCGGCCCGTTCATATAGGCGAACTAGGTGACGGCCTAGGGCGCTCGTATTAGGGGGGCGGCAATCGGCGGCATCGAAATTAAAAAAATAAACTGAAAATACTCCCAATCTTTTACCAATTATTTTACCAAAATGCGCTCATGGACATTTATGAAACCATCGGTAGGTACGGAAATCAAAAGTGAGTTTAGTTGATAGCCTCAACTCGCTCCATTGCTAAAAAAAAGAAAATCGCGATGTTATCGAATGTTATATTCGAAATTGATTTGACTATTATAGTTTGACCGCGATCGTTGTACCGATCGCGCCTGAGAGATATTTCTCGACGGCATGTGAAGCCAAGTCAGAGGCCCTTGGGCGGCTTTAAAACTCTGACACCAGGTTAATCACTAACCACACGAAAAAGTGAGAACATAATTTTATTTTATCACGAATTTTCTTAAAAGGGCGCCGCGCCGTTCCAACCTTTCGCCTAGGGCGCCAGGAATTCTCGGGCCGGCGCTGAGCTCAATCGATAGTCTTAACTTTAACAGTATGTATCTGCGGCTAAGAATTAAAAGCAGTTTGAAGTATCACCGTATAGACAGAAATATAGAGAGCTTATTGCTGTATCCAGCCCTATACTTGTTTAACAATTTTTTGACAAGAATGTTAGTTACGGTCTTTCACCGTATGATAGCAGTATTATTGAAGCTAACTCAAAAACTACCCAAGCAAAGTTAATAAAATCTGTATGGGAAGAATCACGTATTTCGGCCCAGCATTCACGGAGAAAACACTTACCAAAATGAAAAAAAAAAGTTGCCGAATGCATACCTAACCTCTTCCTTTTTACGGTTCCGTAGTACACAAGGAACCCTTATAATTTCGTCATATCCGTCTGTCTGTCCGCGGTCTAGCTCCGAGACCCTTAGTACTAGAAAGTTGTAATTTGGCATAGGTATACATATTAATTACGCCGACAAAGTGGTAAAACAAAATTATTTTTTTAGGGTAGGTACCTCCCCTACACTTACAGTGGTGATATTTTTTTTTTCCTTTCTTTCCCATGTTGTGGGGTATCATTGGAAAGGTCCTTCAAAAAGATTGGGAGTATGTGAAACCCATTTTTGGATTCAGGGATCCATTTGCGAAATAGTAAGCTTTAAAGTACTAATTTTTGTTAGAGTCAAGTGTCCCCTCCCTGCCAGCTAAATGGTTAGTTTTGGATGAGTGAAAAAAATCAGAGCAGTAGTTTATATAACGAAATTAAAAGGAAAACTATCACAGCTAAGTAGGCTCTACAAGTTAACGAGTAATAATCGACCAACTTATATTTGCAGATGCAAAAACATGTTTTCCCATAAACTCCGTATGGGAGAACATGTTTTTCAACTACAAAGTTAAGTTTGTTTTTGGGATAAATTCATCCCAACTATGGAATCCTTCATTGTGCGTGGTCTGACACACACTTTTCCGGTTTTGAATACGGTTAAAAACTACATCTTATTATCATGACGACCGTAACGATTCCCATCCACTATCTTTATTTAATAGAAGCCAAACAATAGAGATTGTTGCCATCATTTACGTAATAAGGACTGCAAGCTCTTCACAAGTTTCCCGCCAATTGGCAGAGCCACTGCGGCCGCATCAAGTGTCTTTCCATCTAAACTGACAGGGGGTTAATTAAAGAGGGGGACGGAGATACAACGCCATCGTGTGAGGAAAAGGGACGGCTACATATTCGAATTTCAATTCCCTGTTCGATACTGTTGGTTCTTTAGTGTTTTATTAGTGCGTAGGGCATACCTACTGCGAAATTTCGTAGGGAAACATGTTATTGTTTAAAAGTTTTAAGGGGTATTAAGTATAAGTAAATAAAGTTTCAGATAATTATTTCCAAGTACTTGATAGAGTGAGCTTATAAGTGATTTTAAAATGTTACCTCGTCGTGGAATTCGGATTCAGTACGTATCGTATAGAAGTTACATTGGTAGTGGCGAAGTATAATTGTATTTGCAGAAAATATTAACTTAACACAGGGTTACACGAGGCAAAACGGGCACCCTGCTCACTTTGCCTCACCCGAAATGCGCCGGAGGTCAATTAAAATAACACAACTCGAACTACTTCGCTAATTTTACTCTATTATTGATGCCATTCGACAGCACTCACATAATTAACTTGGCACTCTTATTTTTGTGAAAAGCGACTATGAAGTTTGAAAATGAAAACTACTTATTCGCTTATTTCACTCTTCTTCAAAAACTCTTCGAAATAAAATAAAATAACGTTATTTTTAGTCATACTTGCCAAACCAACCTGTGTTAGAAATTTTTTATTTCACATTTTTTATTCAACAGGTTATAAATAAAGTGATAGAAATAAGTGATTTGCCCAGATTACACACATTCGGTCCTTCGAGCCGGATTAATTTTAATACGCCGCCACAGAAGGGACTCCTCACGAGTTCAAAGGCGCGGCGGGGACAGAGGGACTTGCTCCAGCGCCAATAAATGGAAGCCATTAGTATGGAGGCCGAAGGGAGTTTGCTTTACGCTGGGAGTAGCAATACACAGCAAGAATCCTTACTGCACGACCGCGCCCAAGTTCTAAGAGGCAAATCTATTCGCGCAACATCAGAAGCTCAGACATATGGGATACAGGGATGTGGCTCTGTGGCTTGTGTTGCTCCTGTCTCTTTAGTTGAAGAGTGCTGTGACAGCACTAGGGTGCGGAGTGCTGGCAGGCAGTGCATAGAATTTTGTTTAATTTTATTTTCGGTGTACTTATGTGCGTTTACAGTGCTGCAAGGATCCTTTTTCTTCTTCTTTTCGAGTCTATGGCAAAAGTAAAAATATTTTTTTTTAATTTACGAGAATATGAGTTGGGTTTGGACCTACCATTATTTAGGTCCTCAGAGGTGCGGTGCACTTTGAACACTCCAACATAAGGGACATGGTCTGGTCAGGAGCACCGCATTCGCACTGGGTGTCCGTTGGGTCCTGAAAATGATTGCTGGCAGACCTGACTGCCCCATCCAAAGGCACTGGGTAAAAATAGAAATAGGTTTGTGCTAAATTAAACTAATCAATTACTAATAACACTAATATAGCATGTAAGCACAATTTGTTACTAACCACTAACAACTTATGGACTAATTTAGGTTTGAAAAATTACTGTCGCCATTGTAGCGGCACGTTGTATATATATTTTTTATTTTTATTCCCACCCATTTCGCAAGATTCCGCTTACAGCGGCCTTCCTTTGGCGCTTGAGTGACATTGACAGGATAAACTATTTTGTTAAATTGTATTGAAAAGACAAGATGGCGGTGCGGTGTTAGTCCTGATTTAAGCCGCGCGTCAAAAGATCCTTGTACAACGTGTTCTTGAATGGTGACTAAAATTAGCTAACGGTAAGGTAGTAGGACAGGCAAGGTAAAGCGATGATCTTCGCAGGGTGGTTCGAAACTGGGCACGCCACAATTGCGGCGATAAGACCCTCTTTGAGGAGTGGCTTGAGAGGCGCCACGGCGTCCTCACCTTCCGCGTAGAGCATACGGTGGAGGTCTGCCCGGCTTGGCCGGGGCATCGCCGTGTCCTCGTGGAGGCGATCGGTGGCGGTGATCTCTCGCGTCCGGGCCTGGTTCAGGCCATGGTATGGAGCGAGAGGAAATGGCAGTCCGTCACCTCCTTCTGCGAAGCGGTAATGCTCGCGAAGGAGGAGGCGGAACGCGTGAGGGAGAGGCAAATTTCGCGCCCTCACGCCCCTAACTGCCGCAGGAGAAGACGCCTTGTGCGGGAATCGCGAGCCGATTTCCGGCCACCGTAGGCGCGGGCTTGCGGACGGTGAGCAATAGGTAGCTCGCCGTCCGATAAGGATCAGGCTCGGGTCGACGGCGCGTTGTGTTTCAGAATTGACGGGGTCCGCTAGGGCCAATGCCTGCCGGGGCTGCGAATAAAGGCCGAAAGGGAAATCGTGGCCCCCGGCTCGAAACAACTAGGAGTGGCTAAAGGTCGAATAAAATGGTATACGATTTGAGAGGCCTATTTATTTATTTAAACTTTTCACACACAAAAAGGTACAAAGGCGGACTTATGTAATGCCTTAAGCATTCTCTACCAGTCAACCAAGGGCGGTGAAGAGATTAGATGGCAGGTGCTCTGTTTGAGAGGAACAAAGAATTTTTTTTTATAAATATATCATTAGAAATAAAAAAACAGTACATAAATATAATATAATCTAATAGCGGACCTGACAGACGTTGTCCTGACCGAATACCGCCACCTATCGGGTCCGATTGTGAATCTAAACCATTCCCAGATCCCCTTGAACACACACAAAAAATTTCATCAAAATCGGTCCAGTCGTTTGAGAGAAGTTCAGTGACATACACACTCACAGAAGAATTATATATATAAAGATTTCCATTATTGGACTTCTTTAGTGTGATGCTGATGATATTGTCTTCTTCTTTTCTTGTGGTTCGTGACTAACTTGGTGTCAGTTTTAAAGCCACCCATGGGTCTCTTGGCTTGGCTTCCCATGCCGTCGAGAAATATCTCTCAGGCATGTCGGTTTGCTCACGATGTTTTCCTTCATCATTTATGAAGCAAGTGATAATTATACAATACGCACATGTATCCGAAAAGTCAGAGGTGCGTGCCTTGGGTTCGAACTCGAGACCTATGACTTGGCAGTCTGACGGTCACACCACCAGGTACTGCTCGATGATATTGTGCCTTTTTGTGATTCCTCGCGATACCTACTAATAATCACAGGCGCGTATACAAGTTATAAAAATTGTTCCTCCAAGATACAGAAAGTCCCGTAAACGTCAAAAAAGTGAGTCTCGCCGCAAAATGAAGCAAATGAAATGATTCAATATTTATTTGATAAATATAAGAACTCGGCAATCAGCCATCTCAGGGCGTCGGCTAACACCGAGATAGAATTAAATTGTATTTGGATGAGGTACAAAATTAAGGAGCTCGTGGCTAAGTACTAACAGCCACACTGGCCGATCCAACAGGAATCCAAGGGATCCAACTGCGGAAAGCTACGCTTTCCGGAGTTGGTCCGTGGATGGGTGACCATTTCTACATACCGAAACTCCTCTGTGCCTCGGAAAGATCGCTAAGCCGTTGGTCCTGGCTGTCATTCGTGAATCTTTGACAGTCGTTACGGGTCGTCAGAAGCCTGACAACCAGTCTTACCAAGGGGTATCGTATTACCTAGTTATTGGGTTGTGGAGGTCAGATAGGTAGTCGCGCCATGTAAAATACTGGTATTCAGCTGCATCCGGTTGGACTTGAAGCCGACCCCAACATAGTTGGGAAAAGGTTAGGCAGATTGATTGGATGAGGTACAAAATTGTCACATTTTTGACCACCTTGTGCCTCTGCCTCATTGGTCTAGAGGCCGCAAATCCTGGGTTGGGGCAAAGTGTTCTTGGGTTCTTCCATCACGAATTTCTCAGTGGCAGCCCGGATTCTGGATAAATTCGCTCCTACAAGATGAGACCTAAACATAACTGGCGTACTTTGGATATACCTTTCTCTTTTTTCTGCTTACCTCGTCAGGGAGTATAAGAGTGCGTGATATAATGATCGCCTTGTTTGGGGAGCAGTGAAAAGTGATATCGCCCCGATTCTCGAGACTCCGGCGTGCAATTACACACACACATCGTCGCCCTCCCCGCTAACTGTCGTAACTAGCAATTGATATTTTTCCAGGGCAACAGTTTTTCGGTCGGGCGCTACAATCATGTTAATATAGTTGCGTTAGCTGTGGCTTTATTAATGAATTAATAACTTTTTATAAATAGCTCTTGACTTAATCTTTAACTCAATAACTGTAGATGTGCATATACGACAGGTGGTGAGAATATTTTTTCCCTTAAACAAAACTCACGCAAAACAAAATACGTGATTATCTTCTAAACGGTAAACGACACAGACACGACGATTAGAGAGAACTTTTTCGAAACAAAGTTCTGAACACGTAGGTAATGTCAGTGCAGATACGTCAGTTTGTGAGATACGAGTTAGCGGGAAGGGCGACGACATAACATAACATTACGCCTTGATTCCCGTCAGAAGCCTGAAATTCTGACAACCAGTCTTACTAAGAGGTCTCGTATTGCCCAGTTACTGGGTTGTGGAGGTCAGATAGGTAGTCGCTCCATATAAAATACTGGTATTCAGCTGTATCCGGTAAGGCTGGAAGCCGACCCCAGCATAGTTGGGAAAACGCTAGGCAGAGATTATAGCTCACTTCACCAAAGTTTTCATTTTTACAGAATAGATCAGCTGATATAATTTATGTATGTAGATACGCAAAAAAAAAAGTGAATGTTAGGTTAATTTCTGTTGTCACATCCAAAAACATATATTGTACATCTTTGTCCCAAGAAGCGGGACGTAGTCAAATTAGCCTAACGCGGAATGTCTTGCTAAATCAAGTGTACACTGTATTCCTTAGCTTTGACACATCTAGCGCTTTGCGTCGCACCCCGTGCCTCGCGCGCGCCTCGCGGCTCGCGTCTTGCCTCGCAAATTTTATTACAAATTTATTTTATTTTTCACACTCGACGGAACATGGGTAATTTTTATGCTAACTTTTATGCTAACTCTGCCTAATTTTTGTGATAACTCTCGCAAATTTTTCTTAGATTTTTTGTTGTGTTGAGAAAGAGTCGTGTTTATTGATTCTAGACTTTGTAGGTTACCTAGGACTAAAGAATATTGTGGGTGATGGTAAAACAACGATGTTTTTGAATCTATACTTCTATACTAATATTATAAAGAGGTTAAATTTGTTTGTTTGTTTGTATGTAGGGGTAATCTCTGGAACAACCAGTCGGATTTGAAAAATTGTTTTCACTCCTCTTGCTCAAAAAGGCCGTCATTGTAGAGTACCAGAGCGGGGAAAAAATTGCATTTCTTGCTCTAGGGGAAAAGTATTTTTTTTTTTCATTTTTGTCTGTTCCAACGAGCCTTGAAAAACGAAAAAGTCTTTGTTCTTATGTAGAATAATCATGATTATGGATTCGACTTATTACTGGTTCACAAAAAAAAGACGAACATTTATTTTTGAAAATGGAACTAAATGCGGCCATCTCTTCGATAGAATGCGTACATTGCGTTGCGGCTACAAAAGAAATAAAAAAGGCATTGGCGAAATCTTTAGAATTTTTCTCTAATTACGAATTGAATTGGTAACCGTAATATAATTTACATCAGTGAAAATGTCATCATCTGGTGAGAACATCTTCACAGAGGACTGAAATTAAGTTGCCGGAAAAAAACATTTCGTTAAATATCAAGAATTGTACAAATTGTATTAAATAAAATAAACTATTTAATATTGTATTGGATTATTTTATTTTCTCGCAATCGTAGTGAAAAGTAGAGTGTAACACACTGTAACGGCTAGGGCTGCGCAGGGTAGGCTGCGCAGGCCGTTAACGGTTTAGGTAGTAGTTAGTAAAACAGCTAGACAAGTTAATACATATATTTTTAACACTAGTATGTAGAAGGTACACGGCTAGGTCGCGGTAAGGTCACACTGATTTGTTCTGAGCACTAACACAGTAAAAGGGGAAGGGTACCGTCCTTGGTAGCACGTGGTAGATTCGGGGGGCCTGCTCAGCACAGGCTCCGTAGCAGGCTGGACGGCCCTGGCACGTGGTAGTACGTAGTTAGTAGCCGTGGAGGTCGCCTGACAGCTCAGGCTCCCAGCGGTAGGCTGCAGGCAGGCAGGCCGGACGTCGGACCTCAGTAGCGTGCAGTTAGCCACGCATGCGAGCAACGTGCAGAATTGGGTAAGAGGTGTCTTCAACCCGTACAAAGAGCCCTGGAAGCGCCATAGGGAGCGCATGTTAGATGCGGTGCAAATATCAGCAAGCCGCATGCGATGTGCTAGCTTCTTCCCCTTTCTAAGCCAAGGAACGGTGTGGGAAGCATGGTAGGTGAAGCTCAATACATCGCAGCGGCTTACAGGCATAGAGTTTGCAAACATAGCATGGCACATGTACAGATGTGAAATGAGGTTAAGTATGGCGAACACGCGAGTATAAAACAATGCAATAATGATATTAGCAGATGGCTCGCTGATCGCTTGTAACACACAGTGAGGCCCTACACAGCCTTGATGCAGTAGCAATACATACATATTACCATCTCCTGTGCACCGGATAACCCCAGCCGCGTGTCCGAGATTGACACACGAGAAATCAGAAACTACATAGGTGATGAAATCAATATAGGTTATCCGGTGCAGAGGGTCTAGTATAAATACCAAAGTAATGTGGAACTCACCCTAGGTCGGGGCACAAGTAATCCTGATAATCAAGGAATACCTTCCTTTATGTAAGCCAGCGGAAGTCGAAATGGCAGAGCGTCCTTAGGAAATTAGTGTTGTGCCACGTTTCTAGTGATGTGTGGTTAGTAACTTACTAATTGTGATTAATTACGGTTGAGACCTCACACAACGCTACAACACGGCGCTAAAACTCATTATAACTCGGTTTCTATTTACTCCCTCGCTAAAGCTCGGGAGTAAAACTACCTCGTTACAGTGGGTTATTTTCGCCCCTCGTATAACAATCTACTATTTTGCATTGGATAGCCCAATTAATGAGGGAGGTTATAGGACGAAGTCGCGGGCAGAAGCTAGTTGCCTATATTATTGCTTATTTTAGCCACAAATAACATAATGATCACTTCGCTGTACTAATTATGTATAGAGTGCTCTTGATTATATTCTAATCTAGCTTGATAGCTAAAGTGTCACGAGAAGCAGACAAGCAGGACTATAGACCGTTCGTTCACTGCAACTTGTCCCTTGCCGTCATGTTGGCACCTTTGTTTGTCAAGCTTAGTTTCAATACGAATAGAGTTCAAAATGGCGACTGATAGAACAGTACAGTACAAATATTTTCTTAAGGTCCCTCGGAAAACCTCGTGTTTCGTCAGTCGTTGGATTTCAATCAGTTGCCCTTTGCACTTGGTGTGTAGATCGGACGCTTTCAATCGACTTGGAAGTATATAGAGTTGTTAATACTCTTTTAACTTAATGTAATTTATTTAAAAAATGAGAGGTTTCCGCTAAAGTCGCAGGCACGATAGACAGGAAAATAGTTTTACAGCTCTATATTGTTCACACGGAAAACAAAACAAAACGACAATAAAGTACTTAGTTCTGAATTCAAATTATTATACAAGATAAATCTAATAATTGATGGACATGGAAATTAGCATTCGGTTGTATTCGGAAATGCGATGATTCCCGAGGAAATACTGTACTACCAATAGCGTCACGGTCACGGGTCAAGTTATAATGAACGTACTGTACTTGATGGACTTTCTTGTAATAACACCCTGATACAAAATACCACAGATAGGCACAAAACTCGATTAATGATTATTTCTAAAAGAAAACACATTGCAGCTCGCCAAAACCAGCAAGACATTAAAACGTTCTTTAAACATCTGAATATTCAGGCGAAGTTGTAATATTTATAACTAACGAAGTGTGACACTCAGGAGAGGTACATGTGCGAGAATTTTTATCAATTTGTTACGGGAGCTTTCGGCAACTTAGTTTTAGGAGCGCGCTCGCGTAATCACCTACAATCAAATGTTTTCGAAAATGTTGTATTTTTGTGAATGTAGCTGAAGATGTTTTTACTATTGTTATTTATAATGGATAAAGCCGTCTTTCCTGCGCGTGTTTTTTTGAAACATTATACAAAAACCTTACACATAAACATTTGTTTTCATACACAAGCTGTCTCCTGCAATAACACATTTTGTGTAAATGTCGTAATGAGTTCCTACAAGGAAGACGTGCTTAAAAAGTGAAGAACAGTATCTCTATTCCAATCCATAGTCAATTTATGTTGAATGGCAGTGACAGAGGTCCGCGTTGCGCGCAGCGGTTGAAAATGAAACCCTTCCCCTCTTCACCCGCGCGGGGAATCTTTTCCTGCGGCTCAGAAAACAAAAAAAATCTTGTTTGCATACACAAATGTGTATGGCCACGCCGCTTTGTTTCGATGTTTTTGTGTAATGTTTCGAAATAATTAATAGTTTGAAAAACACTAGAAAAAGACGCTTTTATCATCATCAGCCTATAAATGTTCCCACTGCTGGGACACAGGCCTCCTCTCTGTGAGAGGGAGCGGGCCGTAATCTACCACGCGGGCCCAGTGCGGGTTGGTAGATGTCACATGTCTTCGAATTTTCGGTTCTAGGACATGCCGGTTTCCTCACGATGTTTTCCTTCACCGTTTTGAGAGCAGTGGTGATGAAATAATTTACACAAAGTAAAGCGCCTGTCTGGGTTCGAACCTACGACCTACAACTCGTAAGTCGCGGCCGTTACCACTGGGCCACCACTGCTCTCAATTACACTTTTATAAATGCACGTAAAAACAAAAAATCAGACCTTGAAACCTAAACGTGGTCAAAGTTCATTACAAGACTTTTTAAGAAATCCAAAACAGCTATGATACGATTTTCCATCATGAAGTTCCAGTTCATATCTTCCGGCTCCATCATCAGATCAGTTCGACAGTACCATATTATTGTATTGTCATCAGAACTACATACAGCTGCCAATTTTCATTACGCTACGACCCTTGGAAGATGATTAAATTAGTTACCTTAGATTCCATTACATGTTTACATACAGGTCGACCTAATAAAAGCGTGTTAAAAACACGCGCAGGAGACACGGCATTAGGTACATACTTTCGTACATTTTGACGTTCAAAAGCGCCTTTTATATGTCCAATTAAAATAAATTATTTGACTTTGATAAAGTAAAAAGTATAGTTTATTTATTTGCATAGATTGTAGGTACATAACATAAGGTATTAAAAAAATAAAGTGATCCATGTACAATCTACCTTAGATTAGGCATGCGAACATTAATGAATGAAGTAACGAGAAGGTAATAAAAAAAAAATTAAATTGTGTCGAAAATGTCAAACAAAATTACGAATTACAGTTCAAAACGGGTACAATTAAATAAGTTGGAATGTCTTTAAAATGCATAAGAATATTATAATTATTTTAGATTAGAAATTTTAGGATAAAATATCTAAGTCATTGTCATTTAGAAAATCGTTAACCGAGTAGTAGCATTTTTCAATCAATAATGCTGTTAACTTCTTTTTAAAATTACATATTGTGTCATCTTTTATTATGTCAGGTATTTTGTTATAAATTGTAGGTCCCATACTAATAACATTTTTTTTATGTAATGCAGTATTGCAACTGTCCATTAGTAAAAGATTTTTGTACTGACTTCTGATTGGTCTCTTACTACTTTGTGATACTGTAGTAAAAAGATGCATGTTACGTTTAACAAAAAATGCCATTTCCAAAATATACATTGCCGGAAATGTTAACAGCTTTAGGGACTTAAACACTGGAAAACAACTATCAGTCGATTTCATATTTAACATCAACCTCAAACAACGTTTTTGGGCTTTGAATACCTGTTCCCGCAAGCAAGAATTTCCTCAGAAAATTATACCGTATCTTAGAATGGAAGCTACGAGACGATGGTATGCAATCAAACTTGTGGTGATGTTAACTTTCTTAGCTAAATTGAATAAGACATAAGCAGTTATGCTCAATTTTTTACATACCTCTTCTACTTGAGGTTTCCACGTCATTTGACTGTCAATTACTATGCCTAGAAATTTTGCTTTTTGTACTTTTGATACATTCTAGATTAGAAAAAAGCTTACTGAGGACTTTTTTGAGTCTGTTCTTTCAATCACAAACACTCGATCGGAAGTGGTGAAGGCGTTTTGGGGCTGCCTTTTGTAAATTTTTGCGTTCAAAAAGTGTTGATTTTTTTGCCTAATTTGAGTAAGTACCTTCCTCATATTTATTATTTGGTTAATTTAGAAAGTCATTTTAATAACTCAAGATTACTTCACCAACTAACCTGAAACGTTTTATGCATCAAGATGGTACTAATTGGTGTTTGATTTTTATAATGTGTAGCTGGTGGCTAAGAATAACAGCTATACGCAAGGATCGATCGAAGGTTAAGCTAACGAAATCAGTACGATGATGGGTAACTATCCATTACATACCGAGACCCCTCAGTGGCTCGGAAAGCACCATATGCAGTTGGTCCCGGCTGTCATTCGTAAATTTTTGCATGTCTGTGGAGGTAAGATAGCAAGTTAGTCGTCTGAAATACTGGTATTTAGTTGCATCCGGTTAAACTGGAAGCCGACCCTAACATAGTCAGGAAAAAGTCAGGCAGACGATGAGAAAGGCGTGCAATTTTAGAAGAAGATCTCTACCTAGGTATACCTTTTCGGAAAACGCAACGACAATGATATTTTTTAAAGTAGCATGTCTCCTAAACTATTTTCTTCGAGTGTTCCCGTGAGGCAAGCTTATAGCAATCCGGCGATGTTGTTGACAAATGTTCGGCCCGACGGGCTTTACGACCAAAACGAGCATAACTCAGCCAGAACTCAGGCACATTTGCTTACAAACTTTTTCATATATTTCATCTTTTTTCTCGTCGTGGTGTCGCAAACGTCTTTATTGATGACATTGTGTCTGCTTAGTTTGTTGGGAATATGATGATCGTGTATACTTCTATTGTTATGCTACGTTTTGTTAAAAACAATGGCTGTTTTATTGCGCTCCAGACGGGACTTGAATTGTTTGGCAGCCATTGCATGCACTTCAAACGGTACCTACACAGTAATGCTGTGTAAAAACAAAAGTATTAGTTATATAATGGTGCCGATTCCCTTGTTCACAAACTAAACTAAATTTAAGTTCAGTGCATCTTTTTCTTTCTATTTCATTAAGAAAAGGACAGAAGATAAATTTTAGTTTAGTCCTGTCAAATTAATCAGCGCTTGACGTAAATTGACATAATTTTAGTCGGCAAGTTTTTAAATCACGTCTAAACTTGTATGGTGAGTGACAGGCGCTGATTAATTTGACAGGACTAAACTAAAATGTATCCTCTGTCCTTTTCTTAATGAAATAGAAAGAAAAAGATGCATTGAACTTAAATTTAGTTTAGTTTGTGAACAAGGGAATCGGCACCAATATATAATTATTGTAATAGGAATAGTGGTGAAAAAAAAATGCTATTTTATTGATATACTAGCGGACCCGACAGACGTTGTCCTGTCAAAACATTGTCCAGCGGACAAAATTGTGAATCTAAACCATTCCCAGATCCCCTTGAACACACACAAAAAATTTCATCAAAATCGGTCCAGTCGTTTGAGAGAAGTTCAGTGACATACACACTCACAGAAGAATTATATATATAAAGATTTGATATTTTTAGGCGCATTGGGCATTTTTGAGATGGGAAAAAACAATTGAACTCGCGACACCGTTACCAACACCTCATTTTCGTAAACGCGATTGTGCTCTTATTTGTATTACGTTATAGATCAATGTTCTCTGCAAGTATTTTTACTTTAAAGTAACGTTTTGGAAGTATTTTTTCAATTGTTCAAGTTTTCACTTCTATCGGTATTTTATTTTTACAAGAGTTCGTCGCTTTTATCAAATTGTGGTAATATTTTATAGTTAAACTTTTATTACATCGTCTCAAACTTTTTCGTCTATGTGTTGCATGTCGCGTGACGGTCGGCCGCGGAGTAGGGATAAAGTGAAAGACTCTCGTCAGAGCAGCCAAGGCCAATATGGCGGCGCCTATAGAAGTTTCACTTTTACCGTGGTTTCATAAAACCACACAATCCTTTTTTTTGTCTGCATAATTTATCATTGCAGTGGTCCGTTTGGCTCAAAAGGTGATGAGACATCCACGAAGTGCTTTTTCTTCTCAATGTAAATCTGCAAACATGCTGATAAGGCCAGAAAAACTTTTCTAAATCTGAAATCGATATTTATCGAATTCAGATAGGTAGGTACTTAAATCATTAGTATTATCCTTTAAACTATAGTCTAACATAATCCGGCATAATTGGCCGGGTATTAGAACTGGAAGTGGTCACGTTACCCGGGCATAAAGTTTGACCGGTCCCGGGTGGCCGTGTTTTGCATAAACTACAACTGGAATATTGATGGTCGCGGCGAGGTTAATATTGCGAGGAACGATTTTATAAGTATTTTAGAGCTTCTAGTTTTTTTTTATTTTGTCTGTCATCGGTTGAATATTAAATTAATGATGAAAAAAGAAAGACAAATTGTTTATTCTGCACAAATTAAACGCACAATACAAAAAAAAAACTTCTAAGTTTTAGAAGTTTACAAGTTAGCCAAAAGCCTCGTATTTAAGATTCATAACTAATAAAAGTAGACAGATACAGACGTAGAAGTAGATAAATGACAGTAGATAATATTGCAGTCAGATATACAATGTAGTATGATAATTGATAATATATTGACAACTAGCTGCGCCCCGCGGTTTCACCCGCACAAGTCTCGATCCCGTGGGAAAAAAAAAAGTATCCTATGTTCTTTTCCAGGGCATCATCTATATATGTGCCAAATTTCATCCAAATCCGTTTAGCCGTTTTAGCGTGAAGGCGTAACAAACAAACTTACTTTCGCATTTATAATATTAAGGATTACATACTTAAAGTTCGTTTTTTAATCCTAGAGACTAATATGACATTTCAAGTGATTGTTGTTTGTTTTTTCAATTTGGAGTTTGACATTTGCACCTGTCAAATTAGTCTCTGGGATTAAAAAACGAACTATAGTATAATATGGCTTCGCTTGGCTATGGTATAAGCAGTGGTGGCCCAGTGACCAACGGCCGCGACTTACGAGTTGTAAATTCGAACCCTGACAGGCGCTTTACTTGGTATAAATTATTCCATCACCGCTGCTCTCAAAACGGTGAAGGAAAACATCGTGAGGAAACCGGCATGACCTAGAACAAAAAATTTGAGCACTAGGAAGAAGTGAAGGGCGGTCGTTCTGTGGGAATTTCTTAAGTAATTTTGGCGTTAAAAAAGTGCTGATTCTCAGCCTAATTTGAATAAATAACTTTTGATTTTGATTACGTATCGTTCCTCAGAATACTGGTGGTTATGTTTGCGCAGATTTGGCGGTGTGCTATTGAATGTTAACTGTATTCTGCAACTATACTTTGTTATGCGGGTCCTAACGCCTAGTAATTGTTGGCACAGACGGCGCGGGATACGATGTTTGGACGATTCGCTTTTTGAGAGATTATTCTTGACATCGAAATGTAATCGGAATCAGAATTTATTTATTTGTACCTAAGAATGTTATTTATTTACATAGTACCATCGGGGTAACGCATATTATCTAAGCAATTTGAAACAAAATTCCGTGCACACGACCCTGTTTTTTCGTAGGTAAGCGATACTGTAGCGGCCGAGTACTGCAAGCAAGAATAGTCCTTACAGTGTACAGACATGTGTTCCTTCAATATCTATGATGTTAATATTTTATAAGTTCTGTACATTCTACCACAACATACTTATGGTGTACTGATAAATATTCTTAATAACTATACTCCATTTGAAATAAGATTAGACATTTAAACAAACCTTTTTTACAGTTCGTTCAACCGATTCTGACTTCTATATCGTAGGCATAAGGATGGCATTAAAAGCTAAAAAGTGGTTACAATACCAACTGTTAACTGCAGCTGCCATTTGTCATGCCACCAACGCAATAGAAGTCAAAATCGGTTGAACGGACTGTAGAAAAGGTTTAGTTAAATGTCTAATCTTATTTCAAATGGAGTATAAGTACAGTTAATTTTATGATTTGTCGTTTACAATAAGTCCAATGTCAATTAATATATTATCATAATTAGGTTTTCGTTACTTTAAAATCATTGTCAAAATTAATTAAATGTCATCTTGGATTTTTACAATATTCCATAAATTCGCCAATGTCATAAAAGCTATTATCCAATAACCAAATCGTCAGCTTTTTCTTGAACACGGGGATAAGAAGTTCTTTAAATGAGTTAGGTGCCGCCGAATACCCTGGCTGATGTAATGACGACGGTTTTTGGTGAAGATGCTGACTGAGATTTTTTTTTAGGGGTATGATGAACAGGGTGTAAAGTTCACTCATCCACCATAGGAAAGGGAGGATCCTCCGACCAGACGAGTGTTGTGTCTGGCGGGCAACTGCCCATCGGTTTGAAGTTGAAATCTTGTATGTATGTCGATCGCTCGGTAAACTCTAACTGCGCGATGCAGGATTTGATAAAATTAAATCAAAATAAATAACGTTTAAACAATAAAATTACCTAATTTGAAGATATTAGGTAATTTTATTGTTTATAATGTGTTTGTTTATTGAAGACACTGGAACAGCAGCATGTCTGCTGTAACAATACTGGATGAAGGGGCAGTCCAGCCGTCCCGCAATCATCGTCAGTACGATGTCGGGGCTAAGCCGTACCCTGGGCACCAAGGACGCGCCGCGCTTGCGCTTGGACGCTTGAAAGCAGTCGGTGCGCGTCTCTGGGAACATACCCGAGGCGCTGCAGTATCGGGGTACCGCCCTGAATGTGTTAAAAAAATGCGAATAAAAGTGAAATAGGTTTACTTCAAATTACAAAAAAAAACTAAATAAAAATCTAAGAATAAATTTTTAGACAACATAACAAACAAAACGAGAAAGAAAATCTATACATATAATAAAATCGTAGCGAAGTCAAAACTGTACATTGAATATTTTTGAAAAAAAGTAATTGCTACGAGGTGTAGGATCGATTCTAATGCCGAAAATATTTTTTTTGAATTTTTGTCTGTTTGTCTGTATGTATGTTCCAGCATGGCGCAAATTCTACCGGACAGATTCTGTTAAAATTTTGCATAGATATTCCCTGTGTGTCTGGTCAAGTTATAGGGTATAAATTATCACGCTATTTGCTATGGGGGATGAGCAATATTACATTATGTCGTATTTTTATGTTCTAGCATGACGCAAATTCTACCGGATATATTCTGTTCAAATTTTGCATAGGTGTTCTCTATAAGTCTGGTCAAACTGTAGGGTATAAACTATCACGCTATTTACTATGGGGGACGAGCAATATTATATTATGTTCGTATTTTTTGGAAAAAAACGCGCCAAAATTTTAGGATATTGTGATGGTTATCGATTTAACTTTTAGAATGATTATCATCACGCTATACCTTTATGGAACTGAGCAGTCAATCATGAAATATATAGGAACGGCTATTTAAGATAAACTTCAACGAAGCAAGTAACTCAGCGGTTGGAAGATTGCTTTGCAAACATGGGGTTGAAAGTTCGATTCCCAACTACGGTTTTTGTTTTTTTCACATTTTGTTACACGTTTTTTTTTGGTTATGTCCCTATAAATATTATAATAAAATCGTAGCGAAGTTAAATTTTTTGAAAGAAAGTTATTGCTACGAGGTCTGGGATCGATTCTTATGCGGAAAATATAGTTTTAGAATGTTTGTCTGTTCCAATTGTAGGGTATAGACCATCACGCTATTCGCTATGGGGGATGAGCAATATTACATTATTTTCTTATTTTACTCTGCAAATTGTAAAAGGACGCGCCAAAAGGTTGGGATATTGTAGATAGTTACCGATTTAACTTTTTAAATGATTATCATCAAGCTATACATTTATGGAACTATGCAGTCAATCATGACATCATTATAGGAACGGCTATTTCAGCTAACTTTCAACAAAGCGAATAAGTAATAAGCGGTTGGACGAATAATTTGAAGTCCTGGGGTAGTAAGGTCGATTTCCATCTGTTTTTTTTAAACTCTTTTTTTACATTTTGTAAAACGATTTTTTTTATTAATGTATTAATTCACAAAAAAAGAAAAACTTCGTAAGCTATGGGAACCTACTACGTCACAAGTACTTTACAGTCATAAAACATTCAAGGTTGTATTCTGATCATTTTAGAGTTAAAGACCGTAGGAATAAAATGATTTTTTACAGATTTTAACAGCAGATTTGTCCCAGCGATTTTAAAATATGTATGTGTGTGGATCTTCTGGAATCGCTGCCACACTGCTTCCTGGTGACAAAACAGCGCACGCCATGTTTAAGATTCCAATCGATTTAGAGAGCAACGAAACGCCTGTTTGTGGGGTGTCACGCAACAGAACAAGAGATGTGTGCATAGGGATTGCGCTTCATCATATAGTATGAATGCATTATGGCAAATAGAAAAGTAGTGGAAGCTGTAAACAGAACTCTGGAGGACATCCGTAGCGCGTAGGAACCAAGATATGATGGGTGGTGTCACAGTTCTGACAAACAAAGTGAATACTTCGTTGAAAAGGTCGACTCTATGGTCGAGAGTTCATAAACTGCGCTTGACCATCATCATACGAGCTCGGTTTGGCGTGAATTCAAATGCTCAAGAATTCTCCGATGTTCTTCTAAAAGTTGGTGAAGGCACTATACCAGAGACTCTTGGTAGAGTAGATCCCACTTTAGAAGATATACGAAGACATCAGTCAAATACCGTACCAAGAGAATTCTTGGGTGTGTTTCCATTTTAACTCCGAAAATGATCAAGCTGCAGCGATCAACCACAGTATTCTCTCACAAATTGAAGAGAGCGAAGTGATATACACCTCCATTAATGCCACATATTACCCCGTAGAATGTCTCAATTCGCAAATGGCAAGTATCTTTTCCGGTTGTATATCTGTGTAACGGAAACCGGCTCATGTCTTTACAGAGAAACGTCATCGAGACGGAAATTCTAACAGGTTGTGGCGATGGCGAGACAGTGTTTAAAGCGCGTATACCACTAATTCCCCACCATTACCAGTTTAAGCGCGTGCAGTTCCCTGTGAGCGTATGCTTTGCGATCAACAAGTCACAGGGGCCGACACCGATGGCTGAATGCTGCGGGTGTCGACCTCAGGACAAGCTGCTTCTCACACGGACAACTGTTACGTTGCTTGCTTCCGAGTCACAATTCCTGACTCTCTGTATATTTTGGCTGCTGAGAATAAAACTACAAACGTAGTATACAGGGAAGTTTTATAAAAATGTGGCTATTATTGTAGTATATTGTGATGTCTTACGACTTCCACGCGAACGTAGTCGTGGGCAGAAGCTAGTTATAATAATAAAACTAGAAAAAAACGGTAATAAATGAATGAGTGTGAGTGTAAGTGTGTGATCATGTGTTTGTGAATGAGTGTGAGTGTGTGATCATTTGTTATGAAAGAGTGTAAGTGTGTGATCATGTGTTGTGAATGAGTATGAGTGTGTGATCATGTGATGGTGAACAAAAGGGATATAAAGTTCTGTTTATGCTCTTATTTATCGGGTCAGGGGGTATTTTAGGGAGATATCCGGGATCGGTGTTATTATCTGGTATGTCTGGACCGAGAAATTGGAACTGGTAGATCTTTATGAAGGAGAATCTGTCCGTTTCAGATCCAACAAAACTAAAATCCTTTTGCCTGCGCTTTTGTTCTCGCTTCACAAAAAAGGTGATTTTGCTTCATTAGATGCTCGTTGATGAACTCTTCCTGGCGGACCTACTGAGACAATATCCCTACAATTTAAATTCTGTCTAGTTTTTGCGGCCTTAATAACATCATCTATTAAAAAAAAAAAAAAAATCGGATGAGTAATATCCGGGTAGTAAACAAAAATTTTACTTTTATCTATGTTAGTAAACTTATTATCTATTAGCGGACGTCACGCGGTTTCACCTGCGTAGTTCTCGTTCCCGTGGGGGAAAAATAATATACAGTGTGAGTCTTCATAATGTGCACATATCGAAATGAGGAAATCTATGCTTAATTTTAACGACAGAAAAAATATTTAAAAAATCTAAATATTGTTTTTTATACTTTTTATGAAATTAAAAAAAAAATTGTAACAAAACTGTGTAACTTTTAAACTGAATCAGCTATCGCGATGAAACAAACTCCATAATGATTGAAAGTAAGTAGCCGTCCACATAAAATTAAAATTGAGAAAAAAACTACCCTCAATTGAAAATAAACATGTTTTTTTAGTAAAAATCTGTATTTTTTTCTTCAATTTTTAATTGTAAAATTTATAAATAAGATAATAATAAAAAGAGAGCAAAAAAAAATTTTTTTAAAAAAAATTTTTTTGTAAATTTTTTTTTTTTTTTTTAAACTAAAAAAAAAAATTACCATTTTTTCCGTCGATAAAATTAAGCATAGACTCCCTCATTTCGATATGTGCACATTATGAAGACTCACACTGTATGTTACTCGCTGATAATGTAGCTATCCATTGCTGAAATAATTTTTCAAATCGGTCCAGTAGTTTTTAAGTTTATTCGTTACATACAAAAATACAAAATACAAATCTTTGCTCTTTATAATATTAGTATAGATGTAAAAACAAAGGCTGTTGTTCCAAATGCATCTTCGAACAACCGTAGAAGGAACGAACCGGAGAATCGTACCTCCCCGCTATGGTCTTCAGGATGGAGTTGGAGCTTTACCGCAATCTGCAGAGTAAAGAGGAAGATTTCTATCTGACGATGGCTTGGAAGCCATCGACGTGTACTTGTGCAAACATACCTGATGCACTGCAGTAACGAGCCAGCCCCATCAACATCCTGAACCCGTTATTACATATATTGGACTCGTAGGGAGCTGATAGCCCGCTGAATATACACTATCGAACAATATAAAAAAGCCAGATAACTTCCTGAAGTAAAAAGTAACAGTTTTAAAACACCTATAAAACTTTTTTCAAGTTTTTTTTTACTTTATTTCTGTGGACATAATGTTTAGTTTTTTTTGGCATATTTGCAGGTGGTTTTTTTATATTTCTCGTTAGTGTAGTTGGTCCAAAAAACGTTATTTTGACTGCTTTGCTACAGCGTGCAAACCTGCGACCCATCATTTTTTTAGATCGTCACATAAGTCGTACAATGATTGGCCGTGGAATTTTCGCGTCGGAATTACCTGAAGCACGTTTCTGAGCGATTCTGGTTCAAGTCACCCAGTCAACATCATCTTCTTTTCTTTTAAGTTCACCTCTATTTTAGACGCGGTCAGTAGGACCGTGTTTGAGAGTCATTTATTCAAATTAAGCTGAGAATCAGCACTTTTCGAACATCAAAATTACATAAAACAGTCCCCCGAAACGCCCACCCTTCACCACTTCCTAGTGCTTTAGCTGGGAAGAAGAAGTGGCGCAACAAACTCCCCAACAGCACAGCTGTCTGTTAAAAAAAATACTTGATTCTATACAATAGTATGCAATTTACATTACACAACACAAAACATTAAATTAAATTATTTAACATAGATCAACTAGCACATGCCATTATACCACAAAACACATCGAAATCTATACTCAAGCGAAAATAAAAACTAAAAACGTGAACTGAACTTATTACCCAAATATAAACCTTCAGACATAAAGCTGCTACTCGAAATCACAAATTAATGATAAACTAGGACCATCGAAGTAAAATAAATCAACAGTTAATTACTAATATCAATGAAAAAAACATGCAAGCAAGATGATCAGTCACTCAGTCACCCCAACTATCACAGGATCGTAACGCAGAGCTCAACCATTACCTCCTTCACCAAATTTTTCAAGGCAAGGAGGAAATCCAACCACAGACTTTTCTTAACTTTCTTCACCTCGATTTTTGAACTGAGCTTTCTGACCCACTGGTTTTGGAGCTGAGAGATGGTATCGTTAAATTCTATTATATTCTTATTGGTTTGAGTCTCCACAGAAATTTTGTGTTCAAACTGGGTGATTCTGTCGTCAAAGTTATCAAGCCTATTATTATATGTTTTAATTATGCTTATAGTTAACTTATTCAGCTGAGATTTCATTCGTGACATATCCTGTCTCATCATGCGTATCTCACAGTTCAGTGAGTGAGCTTTTGTATCACTATCAGGAGTATGAATGGGTGATTCGAAATTCGCATCTCGAGAATGCGGCTGCGTGTTGACATTCATAGTGTTGATGTCGTCAAGCATATTATTTGTCGGTCGCTCGGATGTATTTGTGTTGTCACCTTTGGGAGTTATTGCTCTGCAAGTGGGGCATGTCCATTTATGAACAATCTGCTGGTAATCATTTTGCAGTACACTCACACATTGCGGATGGAATTCGCCACAGCAGCCAGTACACTTAATTGTTTGAGATTCAGATAGTGTTTCGTAACATCCACAGCAGTTGTGATCCATTTTTTAGGTTTTAATATGAACCAAACAATAATACTTAAGATGTTTTAAAGGTAAAACTAGAGAGAGCTCTCATATGCTTAGCGCAGTGTTTGGAATGAAACGCGTCGATATTCGATTTGAAAATTAACTTTAACGATTACTTTTTATTTTTTAGCATTGTCTTTTACATTTGTTTGCACTGTCTATTTTAGTTTAAACTTCATAATAGTCTTACTTGTTTAAAGAAATGAGTTTTAAACGGAGTTTGAGTCACTTTATTGTTTTAACACAGTTTTATAAAAAATCACTGAGTCACTTGTCAAGTTTTTTAAGTATCACTGAGTTAGCATTTCGCTTTGTAAATGATAACACTGGACTGTCAAATGTTAATCACTCCGAATTTATATTTATTTACAGTATATTTGCAAGAACTGGCAAGAAGTGGCACTGTTTACTTTGCGACCGCAGCGTAGTTAGAACCTGTCTTTGAAGTAATAATATCCCTAGTATAGTGAGTGCAACCAAGTGCTACATTTAGTACTGGTCACCTGTCTACGTTGCACTAATCACCAAATATCACCAGTACCAAAGCCTAGTAAATTTTATAGCACTGTCAAGAAAAATTAGGCCTCTACGTTTCAAAACCGTAGCTTGTCAGTACAATACATCAGCTAAACCAGTCGCCAGCTATCAGTCAGTCACCCGATCGTCACTCTGTCGTCTAAATCACCCGTCATTCTGGCCCGGACCGGCTATCCGACGCTATTCGCTGCTATACGGCGCTCTCCGGTACCGCAGAGTATGAATAAGACGAGGTTTGAGAGAAGCCGGTCTTTTTCTAAAAATCTTACCGTGAAGACTTAGGTGCAGTGAGCTTGAAGTGAGCTGTCAATAGTGTCAATCCGTATTGCAGCTCATTTCACCTAAGCGACCGTAACTAAAAAAACCTTCAAAACTTACTCGCAATCTCATCTCAGTGACATTCAATGTCAAAATTTAAGAAAATTAGAGCGAGCGAACGTTCTTAAAAATTAGGGAATTGCCCCTCAGTTATCTAGCCAAGTGGATCAACAGATCATACAAGTAGAATTTCGACATACCTTTGCAACTTGTAACAAGTGACCGACGTATCAAAGGACGGGAATCAGCGTTTGTCAGAATTTCTAACAGCTGTGATAGTAATCGTAGTGTGTTTTCATTCAAGTAGTAAGCGTTTAAGGGTTAATTTAAACATCCTGCAATCATGTTAAAAGTGTTATCAGTAAACGAGCAGTCAAGTCATTTGTTAGCTGATGTGCTTTTGCATAACAAAACACAATCATAATAAGAAGCTGAAATGATTTTAAAATCTGTCTAAAAATCGACAAAGCAGGGATTTTTCTTTTATCGTCGAAAACCGCGGACAAGATTTACTTTTTGTTATTTATTTCATAGAAAGTTTAAAATCTTGACACGTATTTACATTATTTAAAAACTAACAGACTTAAAATAATAATAATAATATGTACAAGTACATAAAAAAGGGGGGGGGGAATAATCATAGGGCATCAAAAAATTCGTCCGTGTTGCTATCAATAGGAAAAGTGCCCGAAAGGCTGGCAGTATTGCCACGTTGTATGGCGATGCTGATTCTTTGGCCAAAGAATAGGCCAGCTCTCTGGTCACGTGAAAAGTCTACCAGAAATTAGTAAATTATCTTATGTCTGATAACATGGATTTTTTACAGATCATGGTCGCAATACATTGTACCTTACGGTATGCAACATTTTTAGATATTTAAATTTATTATTATTATAACATATTACAAGTAGGTACGCTAATCTCATATTAATTAAATTGCTTTACATAAACAGAAATACGATATCAAATAGCAACATTTAGAATTACAACTATGTAAATAACAATTACAATTTACCTACAAGCTTGCAATATCTAAGTGAGAGCGTTGTCATTTAAAAAAAAAAATGTGTAGAAACATTTATCCAATAGCAGCTTTGTCAATCGAGTTTTGAATATAGACCAAAACCTGCCCCAGCGCTCTGTATCTATATTGACACTCAGTGGGGTAGTAACTGAGCGTTAGTAACACGAACTAAACTGATGATCGCCCCACGCCCATGTCCGGAATAATCTAGACAGATCTGTGTTTGGTACTATTGTCAACACAAACCAATACAGGCTATATTTAGCTGAGCTAGGTGGTCATTTGTCGTTCAAATCTGATACATAGAGTGTGTCAGATATGTGTGGTCATAATAATGGGTGTGGTACAGACCATAAAACTGAACAACTTTCTCCAAGGCACCAACATTGTAATCGCGAAAAAGTAATCAGCTGTCATTTGTTTCGAGACGTATTGCAGTTTTGTATGGGACAGCTAATAAGTTTTTCGCGAATTGCAAGCTAGGGGTGAATTTGAAGCAGGAGGAGACGCCCTGGGCGTCGGGAATCGCAGGCCGATTTCCGGCAACCGTAGGCGCGGGCTTGCGGACGGTGAGCAAAATTCGTTTCTACGGTGGTCATGCTACGCGAGCAGGGGGCCTACCACCAGCTCATAGAGCAGTATTATTTTAATATTACTTCAGTGTGGGAAAGAGATGAAGCTCTACAGGACGTAAAGCTCCATCTATTTATGATATGTTAAGTTCCCGACACTGTTATTTACATAGCAGGTAGTGGTATTCGAATTTGCGTGGGGTAGGTACACGCCAATTCGAATACCACTACCTGCTATGTAAATAACAGTGACACGAACTTAACATATCATCAACTCAAAAACTGTTCATGCAAAATTAATAAAATTTATATGGGACCACTTTGAAAGCATACCCATTCAAATAAAAAAATAATTATCAAAATCGGTCCATAATTGACGGAGAAATCGGCGGACATACATAAAAATAAAAAAACAAACATACGCTACGAACTGTTGATCTAGCTGCCATTCCATCATTTTTACTAGCCATTTATTTATTAGTCTGCTTACGTATTTTTAGTACCGACATTGTAAGACGAAATAACCGGCCAATTGTTTTTTTATTACTGTCTACGTTTTACTGTCGCACAAATTTACCAACCGCCTATAGAAAAAAACTTTTTACAAAAAAAAAACAACCGACCTCCAAAAAAACACTACAAAGTGAAAAATAACTTTAATTTCGGAAGTCGGTGTCTTGGGTTTTGTATTTTCACTTTTTCGTTGTGGTACCTACCCCATACACATTCGAATACCACTACCTGCTACCAGTGACAGAAACTTATCATATCATCTACATACTAAGTGGGAAAAAAATACGTATTTTGTAGCTAACTCAAAAACTATCCAAGCAAAGATAATAAAATTTATTTGGGACCACTTTCAAACAAAAAAAGAATTTATAAAATCGGTCCACAATTGACGGAGAAATCGGTGGACATACATAAAAAAAAAAAACAAACATACGCGACGAACATATAACCTCCTCCTTTTTGGAAGTCGGTTAAAAAATTACTGCCCATTATTTTTTTCAACTGATCATAATAACCTCTCGAATATTTAAATAACAGTTAAAAAAATTGTTCCCTGCAGAAAATTTAGCGAGGTGGGAAAAAGGCAGATGATGTAATCTTCCTGCTCGAAACAAAACAACAGTATCTAATCTATTATTATACAACAACTTAACATTTCACTGCGTCAGAAAAAATCACGGAACATAATAATTTGTTAGGAAAACTCTAGTTCATTTTACGCGGGCGACAGTATACGAGCACAATGCAGTAGTGCAATTCCGTACAGTTCACTTCGAATCTCGCTTTACCGCACATGATTCGAAAGTTAATCAGCGGCCATTTGGTCACCGAACTTCTATGAACATCTGCCATACCAACATCGTTAGTGAAAGAAACAGCTGTATCTCATGTGCTTTAATTAACTCCAGAGGTGGGTCTCTCTGTTACCGACCCTTAAGTTAGATTATATTGTGTTGAAAAGGTTAGCTAGGCAGCAAAGTTGATGGTGTGGAATGATCACGCTCTAAACTCAAAGCTACAATGGCCGTCCTGCAGAAGATGTTAAATGAGGACTCTCATTTAACATCTCTTGTAAGAATGCTAAGTTCATCAGCATATGCTGTCAGAAAAAAATCGACAATTTACTGATGTAGATACCGCGAGGCTATTCTATTTTAGTTAGTTTCATATTATCATGCCTGCCGAGGTTGCGAAGAAGTCCGAATGGGAGATCGTGGCCCCTGGCAACATGGCAACTGAAGGAACACGGGTGGGTTTTAGTCGGTAAGAGTCTGACACGCCCCACACAATGAAACACAATGCCATGCCGCCAGCAGAAACTTTTCGCTCAGCGTTATCTAGGTATTAGAATTCGAATTAGAATGTTCTGTAGTAAGTATACGCAAAATAATCAGATGAAACGACTCTATTCAATTTACCTAAGTATGATCGCTGTGTACAAGTAGGTATATTATTCAAAATTATCTCTGATTGTTCAGAAACACAGAGATTTTAGCATTCGTTTGTTTTCGGAAATCCTATTATACCCGAGGCACATTAAGAAAATATAAATACTGTACATGGTCCTTCTGTCCTTATTCACTTCATGTATTTCACGTAGTGTTCCCTGAGGCGTGGCGCCGACACTTTTTACCTAAGTTTTATTATTCTATTTTACGGGAAATTGCTTTTTCAGTGTTTCTCATCTTGGATTATTGATTAGCGCACTGAGTGGTGAGCTTTCTTGAGAAATATAGGAAACTATAATAATTTGATTTTGTGGCTTGTTTAGTTTCAAATGATTTTGTTTATGCTTTAAAAAAAGAAGTTTATATAACCTGTGCAAACTCAAACTCAAAGCATTTATTTCGAATAAACCAATTACAGGCACTTTTGAATTGTCAAGGGGTCGGTCAGTCAGAAAGATGGAGTTAGTTGCCCATTCCAAAGCGTAGTAGGTTCCTATGGAGTACAACGGGCAAGAAACTCCACGGTCACTCTTTTCAATCAAAATATGGTTACAAAATTTTGGTTACATCATTCATGTTGAAGTTACACATGTGAGAACGATGCAGAACGTTAAAAGCGTCCGTAATAAAAAATAAAACAATTCAAAAATTACATTAAAATAAGCCGTGGCAGCTAAGAGATCACCAGTAGGCCTACTGACAGCGCCCATTCATAAACATAACGCATGGATTAGCAGCATTCAGCTCAACCATTTTGAAAGGAGCTAAATGATCCAACACACGCGTCACCATCAGCGAAACATTTGAGTGAGCATGACATACTCACAGCCGCCAGGGCACATTCAAGTCAATGCAAGACATATTACCCGGTAAATGGTAACTCTTCATTATTAATCGTTATGACAGTATTATATTTTTAGAAGTCAGAAGGAAGCTGCTCATTTTCTTAACAAAAACCTTATGTCTAGCGATTGAACTGCCTAAATAACGCCATTGAAACTCGGCAGCTGAATTTACTTTTGGTGAGTCTCAAATAATTCCTATTTTGGGGTCTTAAAATACTAATTAGCCAAGTAACTGCGACCGATTTTATCGGAACGGTTTGTCACAGTTTCAATCTAACATGACCCGTTTGGTAATAAAAATAAAATAAAATTGTTTATTTGCACCTTCAAGTAATATAAAAACATGGTTTACAGTGAATATAGGCCTTAAGGTAAGTAAGGTTGTAAGTTCGAGTTGCAGCCAATACCTAAGCTAAGATAACTTAATATATTGTAAATATAGGTATCTGGTCGGGGTACTCTAGCTTAGTTGCTGCGATAGTTAATTGATTCAGGCGTGACCTTGCGGAAATCCATTATAAAATACAATAGACGTAGATATATTTAGTAACCTGTTCCGCTTAGCTATTTCTAAAGAGCCAAAAAAAACTCCTGGAAGAAATCGACACGTGTTTCACCTCTTAACGAGGCATCCTCAGGATGACGATTGACTTTTCGCGAACCCGAACGCGGCGTGTTGCCACACCGAGCGCTAAACGCAAACTGACAACGCAGTCAGTCTGTGTTTAGCGCTAAGTCAATCGTCGTCCTGAGGGTGCCTCGTTAAGACGTGTCGATTTCATCCAGGAGCTTTTATGGCTCTTTAGAAATAGGTAAGCGGAACAGGTTACTAAATATATCCACGTCTATTGTATTTTTTAGTTACTGCGACCAACTGTGAGAAAAGACTACAAAGTATAAAAGGCGTTCAATTATTTAAAAAAAAAGTGTGTATCATTAGGAACGCAAAAAGTTTTGATGTTCACTTATTTAAAAAAGTGTGCATCGTTAGGAGCGCAAGAATGTTTTTAGAGGTTCAATAATTTAAAAAAGTGTGCATCATTAGAAACGAAAAAAGTTTTTAGAGGTTCATTTATTTAAAAAACTCAACAGAAGTGAAAACTTGAACAATTTATTGTGCAGAAAATACTTTTCTTTTTTGAAGTCGGTAAAAAAAGGGAAATGTCAATCATGTCGTTGTCATGTCTCAATGTTTAGAATGTCATTAATCCCAAAGAAAATGTATCGCGCGTTGATGTCTTTTTAATGGTCAAAAGCTGGTGTCGGTAACAGTGTCGCGAGTTCAATTGTTTTATTAATTAATTAATTCATTTATTTTTTCAGACTAAGTCCATAAAAAACATTACATACATTAAATTAAAATTAAAAACATAAAATTGATATAAGAATCACATACAATAAATAATCCTCAAACATTCAATTATAATAAAATTAAAATAAATACACATGTTATTTTCAAATAAATTTAAAATACATACAAATGTCAACTGAAACTTAATAATATTAAATTGAAATAAAATTGAAATTGAAATAAAATTGAAATTGAAATAAAACTGAAATTGAAATAAAATTGAAATTGAAATGAAATTGAAATAAATACAAACAAATATCGTAAACAACATAAATTACATAATACGAGGGGACGCGCTACTATGAAGCTGCATCCACCTCTGTAACAGGGGGAGATCCCACCGCTCGGATAATACCTTCAAGATGCTGTTCGAGCTGTTTCGTAGTCGACTTAGTAGCGAAGCGCTCCGTTTCCTTATGATCGCGAAAAAATCATCTGTCCGCGCCTCAGCAAACATAGTCGAGGCACTACAACACCGCGGAAACCCTAACAACATCCTGAAAGCATTGTTATACTGTACGCGCAGTGCGCTGTACGCCCGCTGCGTAAAGTTGGTCCACAGGCTGCACGTGTAAAACGACTGACAATATGCTTTAAATAAAGTCACCTTTACTGGTCTAGTACATCGTGCGAACCTGCGAGCCAACATATTACACCGGACAGACAGCGCCCTGCGCTCCCTCTCAATGTCCTGATTGTCACACAGGTCATCGGAGACCCAGTGGCCCAAATACTTGAATTGCTTCACCCTGTTTAAAGGAATGCCGCAAAGAGTGACAGGAGGTACAGATGAGTAGCATTTGGTACCGGCTTTAAAAATCATAAATTCACTCTTCTTAGCATTGTACTTGAGCCCATGGGCCTCCGCATATGACTCACATAAGCTCAAAAGTTTACGTAATGCACCGATCGATGGGCTCAGCAACACCATATCATCCGCGTAGCTGATGTTGTTTATACATACCCCATCTATAGAACACCCAATATTAGTGCTGCTGAGCTCACCGATCAGCCGGTTCATATACAAGTTAAAGAGGCGAGGCGAGGATAAACCCCCTTGCCTGACTCCGCAATCCAACCTGTACATGTCCGACCGCGCACCCGCCCATCTGACACTATTCAGCTGTTTATTGTACCAGTACCTGAATAAAGATACAATCTCATGTGGCAGATCCGTTTCACATTGCAGCTTCTGCCACAGCTTGTCATAACACACCAGATCAAAAGCTTTTGACAGGTCTAAATAGCATGCATATACTGGTGTGGTTCTGTCTGTGTAGTACTGAACAGTTTGCTTGAGACAGAGGATAGCACTCTCAGTTGACAAACCGGGTGTAAAACCAAACTGAGCGTCATTCAATTGGAGGTGCTTCTCCAACTGTTGGTCAAGCAAACTGTCCAGCACCTTAGCTATGACAGTCGCAAGCGAGATCGGTCTATAATTCGCAAGATCTGAGGAGTCACCTGTCTTATCCTTAACGATTGGCACTACAACCGTGTGCATTAAGTCATCGGGCAAATAACTATGACTAACACATAAGTTAAAAAATAATGCTAGGACTCTTGGCAGGTGTACGCCAGCGTTCTTCAAATGCTCGATGCTAAGACTGTCGTGACCCGGGGACTTGCCTCTCACCATCTTCTTTATAACGCTAGCCACATCCTTGGCGAAGAATCTGACGTTAATATCCCCAGGGCGATCCTCAGCAGCGAGCATCCGAGACGCAGACCCGAGCGGTGACATCACATTAAAATGACGCTGAAAGGCGCATGCTATGTCCCGCGGCTCATGCGCGCCACCTACACTCACCGGAGAGCCCGACCTTGGATTCAGTTTATGTGTGTTTTTCCAAAAGTCACCAAAATTTTTATTCGCATGATGTTCCGCAATAATATCCATCTTTATCTGAGTTTCATTGTCTTGACAGTACTTTAATTTAGCTTTAAATATTTTCCTAGACTCACACATTTGAAAGTAAACATGACCAGATCTAGGTCGTCCATAAGACACCCAAGTCTGAAAACATAGTTTCGCCCTCCGGTGAGCATCACTAACATGCTTGTTCCACCCTGTTACATATTTAAAATTGTTCCGTTTAGGTACAGTGCAGCTACTCTTAGCTGCTTCGGTCAAAATATTTACAATTTTGTCATACATTGAATTTATTGTCATTTTGTGGCTCTGATCACTACACATTCTATCTGCGCAATAACTACACTCAGATGGAAAGTCAATCTGTTTTAATCTTGAGTTACAATAACTGGTATAATCTTGTGTTTGATTATGGTCTCTAATTCCCCATTTGACATCACTGACAGGGTTAGCATTGGTTGTAATTTTTGGTAAAATAATATTCATATTACATTCAATCAATAACGGATAGTGATCAGACCAGTATGTATCGTACAGTACGCACACGTCCACAACCGTACGCCGCGCCGCACTTGTCACTAAAAAGTGATCAAGCCAACGCCGGCACCCGTGTGCCTCACTCACAAATGTATAAGTATCGCGAGGCAGCCGCTCAATGTCTAGACACGACCACGATTGTTCCGTACAAAAAGTTAACAACTCGTTAGAAAACAGCTCACCTGGGTGCGCGTTGAAGTCCCCGAGAATGAATACCGATTCCACATCATTACTTTCAATTATCGCGTTTAACTCACTGAGGCACTCTGTAAACTCGGTTAAATTTTCGTTCGAATCGGTAGGCATGTACACCGATATCACTAGCATCGACCGGTCGTGAAGCACTAACTTAATCGCTGCGAGACGCACACTAGTACACGCGATCACAGACACCGTTGGAAACACCGCTTTTCTCCACAGCAAGGCGACACCCCCGTACGGCCTTCCTCTAAGGACTCCAGCAGATGTATCAACAGCAGACTTCCCAGTAAAGGAGAATGCGTCATCAATGCTACCCAGGAACTGAATATCGTGAGGCAGAAGCCAAGTCTCCTGTAGTGCCACAATGTCCGCCGCACGACAGAGTCCTCTTACACACTCGACTGACCTGGTGACACTTTTGCAATTGAAAGTAATAAGTTTAGTTGTACTATCCATTGACTGACGATATTACTTCATTCATCTCCCGGTAGGTACGTTTGTCCGCGTTTCGCCTAAAGTCAACAAAACGGCGATATATTATACCGTCGGGCCAAACGTCATCTTTCAAAAATATTTCAAGCTTATGTTTAGGAACAAAAACTATGTATCCATCGTAATCTTTATTTAATTTCATATTCATTTTATCCAATTTTATGTCTAGGTTAGTTTTCTTCAATAAATAAGTTTGTATGTCATTTGCAGACGTTTCCTTGGACACGTTATAAATATAAATCGGAACTTTAGTATTCGCCGCCTTGAACTTAGTGTCAGAATCAATAATAGCTTTTCCTGTATTTGCAACAAAACGGTTCCGTAGCCTCTTTTTCTGAACCAGGGTCCATTCCTCGTTAGATATTTGGGGTTTGGACTGCGGTTTCGGCACACTATCCTGAACAACATCAGAGAAACTTTTCCTGTTTTCGATGCACAATTGTGGGCTTGGCGGTTGGTCACAGTTTTGCGCGCATTTAGCGGCAGAGGCCGGTAACGTCGGCTGACTCATCACCGCCTTAGACAGAGCGCGAGCAGCTGTTATTTTGTCGCTTGCGGGCGCCGCCGGTACGTTCCCAACTGCGCACGGTGTTTTTATCGCGCTACCCACATCCGACAAAATGTTACGCTGCTTCTTTAAGGGAGTCATTGCAGGCTGTTTTTCTGCAGACTTATACGTGCCACATATTGGGGATAGTCCCATAGGCCCACTTTCGTGCTCAAAACTGGACAGCGCACAGGCGCCCCGTTTCACGTTTATGTTTCGTGAGAAATTATTCACGATTGACGCGTTCTTAAGTGCTTCTACTTCTGCACGTAGCTCTTTTAACTGATTAACTGTGGTGTACTCTTCAGAAATACGGTCTATTTCACTTCGCATTCGCACCAGATCTTTGAGAAGTCGAGTCACATCTACATGGTCGAACAAGACTGGGGGTAGTTTTTGTAAATCCCGAGCGACAAAGATGGGGATTTCTTCGGGATCCGTTTCCTTTAACAGGCAGACGATATCGTCTATGTCACGAAGTGTTTTTCCCTGTCTTTTCCTTAACTTTTTGCGCTTTGTTGTCGAAATAGAATCAAACAACAAGTTTTTGGCATTCAAAATTTTATCCCATCTCAAAAATGCCCAACGCGCCTGAAGAAGTTTTCACTTCAAAAAGTGTGCATCATTAGGAGCGCAAAAAGTTTAGGTTCATTTAATAAATAAAAAATTTAGTTTAATAAAAACTGTACGTGAAAATAAAATTTATCTGAAAAGTATGAAACAAGAACATATATTTCAGACAGAAATAAAGACAGGTACAAAAATGGTCAAGGTAAAGCCTGCGCATGCCTGTATACCATGTGGGTGCCAGGAACACCTTCAAAATTAGTTTAATGGCATGCGACATGCATGCGATATGTGGCATGCGAGCACAGAATCGGTCGACGTGGCGGTGCTTGAGGGAGGCCTATGTCCAGCAGTGGACGTCTTTCGGCTGAAATGATGATGATGATGACAAGGACCATTATTACGAATCTATTGATACCATTCATCAAAATCGGTTCAGTAGTTTAGGCGCTACGGTGGCACACACGTAAAAGCAAACATACATGCATACATACAATAGTAGATTGTTATACGAGGGGCTAAAATAACCCATTGTAACGAGGTAGTTTTACTCCCGAGCTTCAGCGAGGGAGTAAATAGAAACCGAGTTATAATGGGTTTTAGCGCCGTGTGTTACACTCTACTTTTCACTACGATTGCGAGAAAATAAAATAATCCAATACAATATTAAATAGCTAGTTTATTTTATTTAAATGTACAATTTGTACAATTCTGGATATATTTAACGAGATGTTTTTTCCGGCAACTTAATTTCAGTACTCTGTGAAGATATTCTCACTAGATGACGACATTTTCACTGTTGTAAATTATATTACGATCACCAATTTAATTCGTAATTAGAGAAAAATTCTAAAGATTTCGCGCCAATGCCTTTTTTATTTCTTCTGTAGCCGCAACGCAATGCACGCATTCTACCGAAGAGATAGCCGCATTTAGTTCCACTTTCAAAAATAAATGCTGTTCTTTTTTTAAATCGAGTCCATAATCATGATTATTCTACAAAAGAATAAAGACTTCTTCGTTTTTAAGACTCGTTGGAACAGACAAAAATTAAAAAGAAATTACTTTTTCCCCTAGAGCAAGACATGCAATTTTTTCACCGCTCTGGTACTCTACAATGCATGCAATTTTAAGCAAGAGGAGTGAAAACATACATACATACATAAACTGCTAAAATCATAACCCTTCCTTTTGGCTTTCCCGTAGTCGGGTAAAAAACTTTGCATCATAAGAAGGTTAATAAGTTTTTAGAAGATCACTTTAATATTTCCCAATATTAATTCACGTCAATGTTGCATATAACAAAAACTTCTTTTTTCCGCTTTGCAGTATTTCTTTTGTGTCTAACGTGTATAACGTGCTCTTGACCTGAATGTGCGGTGGAATAATGAGGCGTGTGACGTCACGACCTACTGCAGTCTTAGCGCGTTATGTGCCGACATGCATCGCGGGCGCCTAATGAAGATTACTTTCTTACCAAGACAATCTTTAAAAGAAAACCGGCCAAGTGCGTGTCGTACCACGCACAATGAAGGGTTCCGTAGTTGGGATGAATTTATCCCAAAAACAAACTTAACTTTGTAGTTGAAAAATATGTTCTCCCATACGGAATGTATGGGAAAACATGTTTTTGCAACTGCAAAGTTAAGTTGGTTGATTATTACTCGTTAACCTGTAGAGCCTACTTAGCTGTGATAGTTTTCCTTTTAATTTCGTTATATAAACTACTGTTGGGATTTTTTTCACACACCCAAAACCAACCATTTAGCCGGCAGGGGGGGGACACTTGACTCTAACAAAAATTAGCACTTTAAAGCTTAATATTTCGCAAACGAATCCCTGAATTCAAAAATGGTTTTCACAAACTCACAATATTTTTGAAGGACCTTTCCAATGATACCCCTCACCATGGGGTAAAAAAATAAACATCACCACTTTACGTGTATGAGAGATACCCTAAAAAAAAATGTTTTTCATAATTTTGTTTTACCACTTTGTCGGCGTAATTAATATGTATATCTATGCCAAATTACAGCTTTCTAGTGTACTAAGGGTCTCGGAGCTAGACCGCGGACAGACAGACAGACAGACGGACATGACGAAACTATAAGGGTTCCTTGTTTACTACGGAACCCTAAAAAGTGACACTCCGGGAGTACCGAAAGAAGTGAAAACTTGAAAAAAATTATTGTGCAGGAAATTCTTTTCTTTTTTGAAGTCGGTAAAAAAAGGGAAATGTCAATCATGTCGTTGTCATGTCTCAATGTTTGGAATGTCATTAATCCCAAAGAAAATGTATCGCGCGTTGATGTCTTTTTAATGGTCAAAAGCTGGTGTCGGTAACAGTGTCGCGAGTTCAATTGTTTTACCACCATCTCAAAAATGCCCAACGCGCCTAAAGAAGTTTTCACTTCAAAAATCGAACGTTCTCTGATCAGATCTTTTTAACCGACTTCCAAAAAGGAGGAGGTTATATGTTCGTCGCGTATGTTTGTTTTTTTTTTTATGTATGTCCACCGATTTCTCCGTCAATTGTGGACCGATTTTGAAAATTCTTTTTTTGTTTGAAAGGTGTGCTCTCGAATTGGTCCCATATAAATTTTATTAACTTTGCTTGGATAGTTTTTGAGTTAGTTACAAAATACGTATTTTTTGCCCACTTAGTATGTAGATGATCTGATAAGTTTCTGTCACTGGTAGCAGGTAACGGTATTCGAATGTGTGTGGGGTAGGTACCACAACTAAAAAGTGAAAAATAAAAACTTTTTACAAAAAAAACAACCGACCTCCAAAAAAAACATTAAAAAGTGAAAAATAACTTTAATTTCGGATGTCGGTGGCAAAAAACGAAAGTACAAAACCCAAGACATCGCTTCCGAAATTAAAGTTATTTTTCACTTTTTAATGTTTTTTTTGGAGGTCGGTTGTTTTTTTTTGTAAAAAGTTTTTTCTTTCCATTTACAAGACAGTTACGTAGTTATAACATTTTCGCCTTGTCTTTTTTTAAAGATTACTTAAATATATTCAAGATTACTTGGCTTTTATGTCTAAAATAAGTATTCACAATACGAAAATATACTTTATTATCCAGCCACAAGATATTTTTTCTCTAGATCAATTATTACTTTAGTTATAAATGAAATAAGAATTGAGAGTTACGCCATTTTGTTTCGTGTTCCAACACGATCAAAGAGCGCACGCGATATTCAACTTTATTACTGATGTGTTAGCGTTTAGTACATAGTGGAGTGGCGGGGTGCATGGGGGCGGGGCTTGTGTGGAAACTGGCTTTAGAGTGCCTGGTCTTAGAAATGTTAGTTAATAAGGCGTAAAAAAAGAAGTATTAAAACACATATAACATAAAGTCACGGCACAGATTACTAAATAGTTACTACGTAACAGATAGTTCACTCAGTAGAAAATTTCCAATACCTACTGCTATAATAGCCTACTCCGTCGCGTCAGCAACCGCTGCATGCTAAAATGTGCCTAAATGCTCAAGCGTACAGTTGTGATTGTTTCGCACCGCGCGATCCCACAGCAATCGCAGGGCTGCCTCTTCCGGGGTTTTGTCCCCACGTGTGTGCGGATGCGGGGCGAATCAGTGGTGGACATTTCGTTCACCAGCCCTGCTCTGTCACCGCGTGTAATCGACTGGCGCGTCATAGAGGAGGTGGAGACCTATTCCGATCACCGGTACATCCGGTTTGACGTCTCCGCCCAGACCTCGAGCGCGCCGGTCCGACAGGCCCCGAGTGGTCCGCGGTGGGCGCTGAAGCAGATGGACCGGGAGCTTCTCCTGGAAGCCTCGATCGTGCAGGCCTGGGTGTCATCACCGGACAGGCCTGCCGACATCAACGACGAGGCGGAGTGGTTCCGGGAGGCCATGTCCAATATATGCGACGTGGCAATGCCACGGGTCCATCCTGGACGTGCTTCGCGCCAGCTGTACTGGTGGTCGCAAGAGCTGGAAGCTCTGCGCAGGGCGTGCGTAGCTGCGCGACGCCGGTACGCCAGGCACCGCAGGCTCCGTATCCGCCCTCCGGATACGGAAGCCATTGAGGCGGAGCTGTACGAGGGGTACAGAGCGGCGAAGACCGTCCTCCAAGCGGAGATCCTGCGGGCCAGGACACTGGCCCGCGAGGAGTTGCTGGAGTCTCTGAACAGAGACCCGTGGGGACGCCCATATAAGATGGTGCGGGAGAAGCTCCGCCCATGGGCTCCCCCGCTGACGCAGAGTCTCCGGCCCCAGCTTTTGGAGGACGTGGTGAGCGCTCTGTTCCCTTCAAGAGGGGAACATACGCCCCCGCTCATGGCTCCGCCTATTGCGGTGCCCGATGCGGACCACACCGCCGACGACGACGACGATGCTCCGGAGGTGACCGAGGTGGAGATGAGAGTGGCGGTACGCAAGATGAGTGCGAAGAATACCGCCCCAGGACCCGACGGCATTCCCGGAAAAGCCTGGGTCCTGGCCATGGGGACTCTCGGGCCTCGACTAAGGAGGCTCCTATGCGCATGCATGGAGAGGGGCCAGTTCCCACTTTGTTGGAAGACTGGGAAACTGGTCCTCATTAGGAAGCCGGGGCGCCCGGCGGACTCTCCGTCCGCCTATCGGCCCATTGTGCTGCTCGACGAGGTGGGCAAGCTCTTTGAAAGAGTCATTGCAGACCGCCTCGTCGGGCAGCTGGTGCGAGTGGGGCCGGATCTGGCGGAGAGCCAATTCGGTTTCCGCAGGGGGCGCTCTACGGTGGACGCCATCATGCGCGTGCGAGCCCTCACGACGGGGGATGCTGTGGCCCGGGGTGGGGTCGTCTTGGCGGTGTCTCTAGACATCGCCAATGCCTTTAACACCCTGCCCTGGAGTTGCATCAGGGAGGCACTTCGGTATCACCGGATGCCGACCTACCTCTGTCGTGTGGTCGAGGCCTATTTGACGGACAGGGCTGTCATCTACCCCGGTCACCAAGGAGAGTGGAACCGGCGAGAGATGTCGTGCGGTGTCCCACAGGGATCGGTCCTGGGGCCGCATCTGTGGGACATCGGATACGACTGGGTGCTGCGCGCCGATCTCCCTACTGGCGTCAGCGTCGTCTGTTACGCTGACGACACGCTGGTCCTGGCGCAGGGGAGGTCGTACCAGGCGGCGGCCGACTTAGCGACACGCGGGGTTGCGACAATCGTCGACAGAATCCGGCAGCTGGGACTCGAGGTGGCCCTGCACAAGTCCGAGGCCATGGGTTTCTATGGTCCTCGTAGTGCGCCACCGCCGGGTTCCCAGGTAATGGCGGGAGGGGTTCACATCGGCGTCGAGTCGACGATGAAGTATCTGGGACTCGTCCTCGACAGCCGGTGGAACTTCGTGGAGCATTTCCGACGTTTGGCTCCCAGACTGGACCGGGCCGGGGCTGCCTTGAAGCGGCTCCTGCCCAATCTGGGAGGTCCAAACGCCTCCTGCCGGAGGCTCTACGCGGGGGTCGTGCGGTCCATGGCCCTTTACGGGGCGCCGGTGTGGGCGCCTTCATTGAGGCGGCAGCCAGCCCGCTGGCTTAACGCGTCCCAAAGGGTCATGGCCATCCGGCTGGCCCGAGGATACCGCACGGTCTCCTGCGAGGCGGCGAGCCTCCTTGCCGGAGTACCGCCATGGGATCTGGAGGCAAAGGTCCTCGCGCACATTTGGGAGTGGCGCGAGGAGGCGAAACGCCGGGGCTTAACTCCGATGCCGCAAGAAGTTGCGGCACAGCGGACAGAGCTCCGGCGGGATCTCATGGCGGAATGGAGAGTGCGATTGTCGCAACCCAGCGCTGGGCACGCCGCAATTGCGGCGATAAGACCCCTCTTTGAGGAGTGGCTAGAGAGGCGCCACGGCGTCCTTACCTTCCGCCTGACACAGGTGCTCACCGGACACGGCTGTTTCGGGAGGTACCTGTTCAGGATAAAGCGGGAGGAAACGCCCGGGTGTCATCACTGTGTGGATCGCCCGGAGGACACGGTGGAGCATACGGTGGAGGTCTGCCCGGCTTGGGCAGAGCATCGCCGTGTCCTCGTGGAAGCGATCGGCGGCGGTGATCTCTCGCGTCCGGCCCTGATTCGGGCCATGCTACGGAGCGAGAGGAAATGGCAGGCCGTCACCTCGTTCTGCGAAGCAGTAATGCTCGCGAAGGAGGAGACGGAGCGCGTGAGGGAGAGGCAAATTTCGCGCCCTCGCGCCCCTAACCGCCGCAGCAGGAGACGCCCTGGGCGTCGGGAGTCACGAGAGGATTTCCGGCCACCGTAGGCGCGGGCTTGCGGACGGTGAGCAATGGGTAGCTCGCCGTCCGATAAGGACCAAGCCCGGGTCGACGGCGCGTTGTGTTCCACGCGCGCCTCAAAGAGATGTCAGCAGAATTGACGGGGTCCGCTAGGGCCAATGCCTGCCGGGGGTTCGAAGAAAACCGATAGGGAAATCGTGGCCCCCTGGCAACACGGCAACTGAAGGAACACGGGTGGGTTTTAGTCAGTAAGAGTCTGACACGCCCTCCCGCTCCGCCCAGAGCGGGAGAAGTTATTTGATGATTTCCCACCCAAAAAAAAAAAGGGCTGCCTCTTCGATAAAATTAAATTAACAGAACTATTTGTGTCTATTTTATTGAGAACTGTGAATATGTTCGGCAGTTTAAAATTGTATCGTATAAAGGTAAAATATGTTTTTAATAAATTGGTGCTGACTGTGCAAATACATCTAAAATATAATTATAGAGGTCAGTGTGAAGGTAAAATAAAAAAAATCTTTAAAGCTACATGTGTTTTATTTTTATATAATTTTTATAAATTTCTTACACTTTCTAAATTCTCGGTTATTAAATTTTAATGTAGAAAAAATCCTGAATCTAATAAAAAGTTTTATTAAATATTGTTTTGGGAAACAAGGGCAGGGAGAATCAAAATGTGTGTCATGTAAAATTTCATAAAGTACCCGGCCTTTGTATCATATTTTTTTCAAAATTATTAATAAATATAGTCTCGAGTTCTCTTACATAATTATGGAACGCATCTGTTGGCACTTTTAACTTTCCGTAAAAAGACGATGTTTTATTAAATGCTTTAAAATGGATTAACAGTCTATTCGTAGATTAGATTCGTAGATAGTTTAACGATTAAAATTGAACAACGTGCGTGCGCTTTGCTTGCGAAAACCGCACTGAATAAGGTCCGCAAACGGCCCGAGACCGCTCGGCCGGGCGGTAGGTAATTATAGCGCGCAAGTACATGGAGTGACGGAGGCCTGGTCACGGTCACGCCTGTATGCCCCGAAGGGTTAGGCAGAGGTGGACCTACTGTACACCCACATTACGCCAGTTATGTTTAAGTCCCACGTAATAGGGGGCGAGCCTATTGCCATCAACCGAGCACAAATCCAGACTCCGGGCTGCTACTGAGAAATTCCATATTATGGAAATAATCAATAGAGGATGGTTTCGCATCGGATCGAAACGGATTTTACAATCTTTAAACTATATTAAATCGTGTACACAGTATTTAAAGTCTATATTACCAAGCCGCGCACAGAAGCTTGACCGCGGGCGTATTCCGCGACACGTGATCATAGCCGAAAGTATGCTACGACGCGCGATCGGCTCCGTTCGCCTGTTGTCGTATCCGAACGGATACTTTCGGCTGTTTTATGATTATTTACTTCTTCTTCTAATGCAATATTTACGTCAAAATCAACCATTAAAAAAAATTAGAACACGTCAACACGGTAGGAATGAAACTATTTGACTAGGCGCAGAAACGTTCGCAAGCGACGGTACGGAGCCGATCGTATGCGTCGACATCCTCCCGGACACGATCGGCTGTCGCCGAATCCGTTCATATCCTTTCCGATCCGATGCGATGCGATGCGAGCCGTTTGGTGAAAATCATGCTTTATACTTTGCCAGACCTGGGAATCTAATCCCTCATGTTCAGCAGTAGCGCTTGCCACCACTAGACCTCCCCAGAACCTGTTACTTTTCAAACGGGTCCAAAACCGTTCCAATATTTATATTAAAGACACAATATTGTTGAGAGCTGTAAAAGCAATAAGAAACGAAATTGTTTTTCGCAATATTTCGAGAAAAATTTCACCTCATATTTTGTTATAAAAACGTGAATTCAGTATCAACAAAGAAAGTATTCGCGATAAGAAATAACTCGAATCATTATGTTATTTTTCTCTCTTCGCTTCAAATTTATTAAGAAATATTTCTTTTTACTGTTTACGAAGCGGAATTCGAAACATTGCTTGTTCTTATTTTTTCATGAATTTGTTGTTAAAAATGTGAACAGTCTTTCATTCAAACCATCTCACTTGAAGTTCCTTTTTGCGAAAATTCCGGCCACGTAAAAAGATATAAGAAATAAAATAATTATCCAACTACCCGACTTACGTACAGTTAGTATGTGTTATTAATAAACTTTCTAGTGATTTTATCGATATCTTTCATTTAATAACGTCCTGTAAAACAAATACATCCCAGCAGTAGGCTTCTGAGTCGTAGGTGGTCTTCGTGGACAAAAATGTAAAAATAAATTTAAAGCTAGGTTCTATTGGCGCAGGTGCTATTCGGACGAGTGCTCTAAGTGGACTACTTCATTTAAAATAATAATAATTACATCCACCACGCAGCTCTGACTTTTCGGATTCATGTGCGTATTGTATAATTATCACTTGCTTCAAGAACGGTGAAGGAAAACATCGTGAGGAAACCGGCATGCCTGAGAGATATTTCTCGACGGCATGTGAAGTCAAGTTAGAGGCCCATGGGCGGCTTTAAAACTCTGACACCAGGTTTGTCACTAATCACACGAGAAGAAGAAGAAAGAAGATGATAATTACTGGCAAATTATGGAAACTTCGATTGAAATCCGACATTGCAATAATTCGAATCAGAAATGAAGAGATCCGCAGAAGAACCAAGGTAACCGACATAGCCCGAAGAATTGCCAAACTTAAGTGGCAATGGGCAGGGCACATTGCTCGCAGAACGGATGGCCGATGGGGCCGAAAGGTTCTGGAGTGGCGACCGCGTACCGGAAGACGTAGCGGTGGAAGGCCTCCCACAAGATGGACCGATGACCTTGTGAGGGCCGCAAGAGTCCGCTGGATGCGGAAAGCACAGAATCGGTCGAAGTGGCGGTGCTTGGGGGAGGCCTATGTCCAGCAGTGGACGTCTTTCCGCTGAAATGATGATGATCATCATCATTTGATGATTGCAATTAGTAGGTTTATTTTTCTTTAATATAATAAAATATCTCTACCTCCTCCCACACTCCTGTGTTCCAGGAAGGGGTAGGCAGAAGTATTATAATTTAATCATTAATATTAATAACTAGCTTCTGCCCGCGACTTCGTTCGCGTGGAAGTCGTAAGATATCACAATATACCACAATAATAGCCACATTTTTATAAAACTTCCCTGTATACTACGTTTGCAGTTTTATTCTCAGCAGCCAAAATATACAGAGTCAGGAATGGTGACTCGGGAGCAAGCGACGTAATTGTTGTCCGTGTGAGAAGCAGCTTGTCCTGAGGTGGACACCCGCAGTCTTCAGCCTTCGATGTCGGCCCCTGTGACTTGTTGATCGCAAAGCATACGCTCACAGGGAACTGCACGCGCTTAAACTGGTAATGGTGGGGAATTAGTGGTATACGCGCTATAAAAACTGTCTCGCCATCGCCACAACCTGTTAGAATTTCCGTCTCGATGACGTCTCTCTGTAAAGACATGACTTTGAGCCGGTTTCCGTTACACAGATATACAACCGGAAAAGATACTTGCCATTTGCGAATTGAGAAATTCTACGGGGTAATATGTGGCATTAATGGAGGTATATATCACTTCACTCCCTTCAATTTGTGAGAGAATACTGTGGTTGATCGCTGCAGCTTGATAATTTTCGGAGTTAAAATGGAAACACATCCAAGAATTCTCTTGGTACGGTATTTGACTGATGTCCCCGTATACCAGACGAATAAGATCTTCTAAAGTGGGCAGTGGCGGTACCTCCATAGAAGCCGAAAAGCCCGGCTTGCATTCAAAGATGAGCCCACAAAAAAAAAAAAACTACACCCGTAAACTTGTAAAGCAACCAAGTAATTCATTCATGTCGCAAGAATTGATAAGAATAATAACATTAAACTCCGCGCTGCACCGTAACAGCCGCGCGCTTTAGAAGCTACGATGCCAGGTTTATGTACTCAAAGAATAATATTTAAATTCCGCGCCGTTTTCATCACGCACGTTGCCAAACTATATCGGATGCCGCAGTTGCGATCTCACTCTAACACTACAGCGTTAAGCAGGACGCGAGATCGCATCGATGAATGAAAACGTCAATTCTGTGGTACATTGCATTGCTTTCTCGCTCACACAAGGGGGCTTCTTATGAGGCTTCATACCTCTCATCTTTCGCATGGAAAATTGTTAACGTTGTTGGTACCATTAGTATGTACTCATTTCGCAAAATGTTCTAATTTTTAAGCCCGGCTTTTGATTTTTTATGAATGGAACGAATCGTGCATTTGATTATGAATAGTAGGAGTGAAGCAACTACCTATGTCGTTGCAAGACGCAGCGTCTTGCAACGACATAGGTGCAATGCGTGATTTTCTATAGAATGATACAATTTTCAAGTTAGTTCAAATTTGTTTTGAGCGGCTATTGGCGCTTTTTTTTGCTTTGATATTTTTTTCATTTTCTGTGAATTTAAGTGTTGTGAATTGTGATTAGTTTTTGCTGTGATTATTATCTTTGTTTTGAAGTGATTCAAAAGTTTCCTATCATTAAAATTAATTCGGAAACGCATGCAATTGTTCCTTGTGAAGGACTAAAGTGTGTGAAATTGTTACTCGGAAAGGTAATTTTATCATCAAAATGGGAATTCGGAAACTGTGTTCGTAAAGGTATTTATATTGATTTTTCTGACAATAAGTAACTCTTTACTTCACCGTAACCAACCTCAAATTATTGTAAGTACCTATTTCTCGGAAAAAAAACATGTATTTTTGTCAGTCGAAGAATAGATTGAAATAGGCATTCGAATGTCTATTATACAAACTTATGTAAGTAGCTGGTGCCATGAAAGCATATGACTAGTGTTGTTTTTATGGCAATGTACCAATGTAACAACAAATCGATACTATGGGAGCCATCTAGTGACTTTTGATCGAAAAATTTTGCATGAGACAAGCCAATATGAATTATGGTAAAAAGGTTCGACTAAGCGGTGTAATTACGCGCATCCGTGGCGATAGATGGCGCTTATGACAATTACGTGCCTGACATGTCATGACCTTTTCGCATTTGAAAGGTTTTCTAACCAAAATTATAATAATGTTATACCATGAACAACATAAATGAAAATAAGTCAATCCCTCACTTGGCAGATTTTATTTTTCGTAAAAATCTGGCGGCTTGCCCTAATTTTGACCCCTAGGCACGCCACTGAAAGTGGGATCTACTCTACCAAGAGTCTCTGGTAGAGTGCCTTCACCAACTTTTAAAAAAACATCGGAGAATTCTTGAGCATTTGAATTCCCGCCAAACCGAGCTTGTATGATGATGGTCAAGCGCAGGTTATGAACTCTCGACCATAGAGTCGACCTTTTCAACGAAGTATTCACTTTGTTTGTCAGAATTGTGACACCACCCATCATATCTTGGTTCCTGCGGATGTCCTCCAGGGTTCTGTTTACAACTTCCACTGCTTTTCTATTTGCCATAATGCATTCATACTATACGATGAAGCACAATCCCTATGCACACATCTCTTGTTCTGTTGCGTGACACCCCACAAACAGGCGTTTCGTTGCTCTTTAAATCGATGGGAATCTTAAACATGGCGTGCGCTGTTTTGTTAACAGGAAGCAGTGTGGCAGCGATTCCAGAAGATCCACACACATACATATTTTAAAATCGCTGGGACAAATCTGCTGTCAAAATCTGTAAAAAAACATTTTATTCCTACAGTCTTTAGCTCTAAAATGATCAGAATACAACCTTGAATGTTTTATGACTGTAAAGTATTTGTAACTTAGTAAGTTCCCAAAGCTTACGAAGTTTTCCTTTTTTTGTGAATTAATACATTCTATGAACTATTAGGTACATACATAATCAAAAAAAAAATCGTTTTACAAAATGTAAAAAAAGAGTTTAAAAAAAAACAGATGGAAATCGAACTTACTACCCCAGGACTTCAAATCATTCGTCCAACCGCTTACTTATTCGCTTTGTTGAAAGTTAGCTAAAATAGCCGTTCCTATATAATTATGTCATGATTGACTGCATAGTTCCATAAATGTATAGCGTGATGATAATCATTTAAAAGTTAAATCGATAACCATCACAATATCCTAAAATTCTGGCGCGTTTTTTTCCAAAAAATACGAACATAATATAATATTGCTCGTCCCCCATAGTAAATAGCGTGATAGTTTATACCCTAAAGTTTGACCAGACTTATAAGGAACACGTATGCAAAATTTGAACAGAATCTATGCGGTAGAATTTGCGTCATGCTAGAACATAAAAATACGACATAATGTAATATTGCTCATCCCCCATAGCAAATAGCGTGATAATTTATACCCTATAACTTGACCAGACACACAGGGAATATCTATGCAAAATTTTAACAGAATCTGTCCGGTAGAATTTGCGCCATGCTGGAACATACATACAGACAAACAGACAAAAATTCTAAAAAATATATTTTCGGCATTAGAATCGATCCTAGACCTCGTAGCAATTACTTTTTTTCAAAAATATTCAATGTACAGTTTTGACTTCGCTACGATTTTATTATATGTATAGATGTAATAAAAATATTATTCGGAGGAGCTCGTGGCTAAGTAATAACAGCCGCACGATTCCATCCATCAGGTTAAGCTACGCTTGCTGAGGTTGGTCTGTGGATGGGTGACCATCTTTACATAAGGAGACTCCTCCGTGCCTCGGAAAGCACGTTAAGCCGTTGGTCCTGGCTGTCATTCGTGGTTCTTTGACAGTCGTTACGGGTCGTCAGAAGCCCGAAAGTCTGACAACCAGTCTTACCAAGGGGCATCGTATTTTCTAGTTACTGGATTGTGGAGGTCAGATAGGCAGTCGCTCCATATAAAATACTGGTATTCAGCTGCGTCCGGTTAGACTGGAACTCGACCCCAACATAGTTGGGAAAAGGCTAGGTAGATTGGAATAAAAATATTATTAATGCGAAAGATTGTGAGGATGGATGTATGTTTGTTACTTTTTCACGGAAAAACGACTGAACGGATTTGGATGAAATTTGGCACACAGATAGTTTATAACCTGGATTAACACATATTATACTTGTCGGAGACGGGTATGTGACTTTCGTTATTATCAGCGATATTTTAACTACTGTGGGCGTAGTGTGGGTAGTGTTGGTTAATGCGCAATAGAAAAACAGTTTGCAGTTCAGATCACATTATAATTTACTATCAAATGAATCACACTAGCTAAATTACACATACACTGGGTGCGACGGCGTTTATTAAAATCACCAATTAACAAAATGATCACAAATTACAACTAACACAATAACTGAGCACCACGAATCGAGAACAGTTCCGCGATGTCTTGACTCCAATGCGACCAGAGGCTGAATGTCCTCCTCGCCTTGGCCTTAAAACATCACGACTCTGTAGAAGCGCGCCTTTTTTGGTGTCCATAGATCTCTCTTGATGTCGCCAGTGGCGCGCTTGCGATTCGTTTCGTGTCCGTACTAATGACCGGATCCGACATACTTTTTATCCCGATATTCCCACGGAATCGAGACTTATGCAGGTGAAACCGCGGGGTGCTGTTAGTATTGCCATAAACCGGACTATATTAAGGCCCGCTTGAATCACACATAGCCGATTACTATAATTTAGGGACCGATATTGGTTCAAATTAAGACTCTTTTATCTTTACCAATAATGAAGCAAAGACCGAAGCTTTGCATAGTAGACCCTCTCATATGGAAGTAGATATCACTGGTAAAATTAGCTTACGAATCAATTTGTTTGGCCAGTTTGCCAATAAAAAAGCTACCATTGGTAAGGAAAACGACTCGTTTTCGTTTATAGGAATCGAACATAAATGAGTTTAGTGCAATAGATTTGAGTTTCAAGCAGGCACAAATATGAATACAGAGTTTAAGTCAAAGTCAAATCATTTATTTGAAAAAAAAGCACATATAAAAACCTTTTTATTGAAAAAAAGCACATATTAAAGTAATCGAATCGCAACCCGTGGAATACTTAGTATTGACTATTGAGAAGTTCCGGTGGCCATCTGTGGTCTTCACCATCAGTTCCACTTCACCAAATGATGCTTTTCAAGAGCAACTGTACGAGTTGCTATAAAAAATACCCAAATTGCTATGGGTGTGCTTATAATATTTGAAGAGTTCCCTCGATTTCTCTGGGATCCCATCATCAGATCCTAGTTTCCTTATCATGGTATCACTCTTGGAATATCTCCTTTCCAACAAAAAAAGAATCGTCAAAATCGGTTCATAAACGACGAAGTTATTCGCGAACACACATAAATATATATATATACGGTCGAATTGAGTAACCTCCTTTTTTTGAAGTCAGTTAAAAAGGCACTTTGGAAAGTCAAAATACCTAAAATACCATTGGGAGAGGAAACGCCAGGAAGCCCCTACGACCTAGAACAGAGGTTCCCAACCTTTTAACATACGCGCCCCTTAACTTTTTTCTAACAATCACTACGCCTCTGAGTTACTTTGTCGACATAAGCAGAAAAGCATATAAGAATATAAAGCGAGTGAAAGTGAGGTCGAAAAAGTTTGCACCCTCTTGAATAGGTTAGTATTTTTCATAATTCAAACAGAAATAGAAGTGACTTTGTAGAGGTTTGTAGAAAAACTTAAGAATTATGAGAATGCATAATGTAAGCGCGAGCAAAGTGAGCTCGAAAAATGTTGTACAATCTCGAATTCGTTACATTTTTCTTTGGATCATTCATACAGAAAAAGGAGTTTACTTTGTTGACTTATGCAGAAAAGTTGAAGAATCAAAAGAATGTAGTATGCAAGAGCGAGCTAACTGAGCTCGAAAATTGTAGCACCTGATAGGTTCGGTTTTCTTTAGTCCATTCATGCAGAATTAAGAAAACTTATTTTGTCGACTTTGCAGAAAAGCTGAACCTCTTTTTACAGTACCTACCTAAAATATTATGAAACGTTCCAAGAACATAAAATTTTATAAATCTATAGTTTATTATAGCCGCCGCCCATTGGTCACTCAACGCCCCGCGAGAGGGGCGTGCCCCACCGGTTGGGAATCCCTGCCCTAGAAGGATAAATATGACAGTGACTTTATTGCTTATATTCTTTAGAAAATTGTGAATATCCTAGAACCAAAAATCGAAGACATGTGACATTCACCAATCCTTACTCCGCGTGGTGGCTTACGGCCCACTTCCTCTCACAAAGAGGAGGCCTGACTCCCAGCAGCGGGAACATTATAGGCTGATTATGCCCAAGTTTATGCATGAAATATGTTTAGTAAAACCACAACGCAAAGCCAGCAGTTTCCCTGATTGCATCAAAATATGTGTAAACACGCTCGAACGAGTGAATTTGTCAAATAATCACATTGAACCGCTGATTTCAGCCGCGTCGATTATGCGGTCACCTCTAATTGAAATAGTACACTGTGCCGCTAATGTACCAGAACGAAATACACAAATTAATGTGCGAATTTAGTGAAAACACATAAACAAAACGAAGCAAAAGGAGTTTAAAAAAACGAAGAACGAAAATTCAAAACCAAAGACACCGACTTCCGAAATTAAAGTTATTTTTCACTTTGTAGTGTTTTTTTTGAAGTCGGTTGTTTTTTTTTTGTAAAATTTTTTTTTTTACTTTTTAGTTGTGGTACCTACCCCACACACATTCGAATACCACTACCTGCCACCAGTGACAGAAACTTATCATATCATCTACATACTAAGTGGGAAAAAATACGTATTTTGTAGCTAACTCAAAAACTATCAAAGCAAAGTTAATAAAATTTATATGGGACCAATTCGAGAGCACACCCTTTCAAACAAAAAAAAAGAATTTTCAAAATCGGTCCACAATTGACGGAGAAATCGGTGGACATACATAAAAAAAACAAACATACGCGACGAACATATAACCTCCTCCTTTTTGGAAGTCGGTTAAAAATAGTTGTCTATCCATTTGCAAAAATATTGCAAGCGGTTAGCAGCTGCTATAGTACGTTGCTAACTGGCTGATTTCACAGTGTTTTCTTTAACCATCAGTCAGATAAAATTGAAAAATTCATATTACTTAGGTACTTTAATAGTCTGTTCAAAAAGTACCTAATTCAAATGTATCGGTGGATGTCAATTTGTAGTGCCACTTCCAAATAAAATTTAGTGCTTTAAGGCGATTATTTGAATACTTACGAGTAAATTCGAAATTCTAATTTTCAAATGACATTAAAGATGTTTTCATTTGACAAATGACGTTAATTTTATAACCTCCATTTTTGTCGATGGTTATTATCCACAATTTTATTATATTATTAGCCTGTGGGATAGATATACATACGCAAAGGTCGTACAACGCTCTTTGCGTTCAGTATAATAACGCGTTTAGGATGCTGGTGGGACTGCTCCGCTTCTGTAGTGCATCGGGGATGTTCGCGGATGAGCATGTAAATTGTTTCTACACAACTATGCGCAAAAGGTGCTTTCGGTTGGTTCCTTGGTGCGCAGGGTGAGGAGCAGCTCCAACAGCATCCTAAGCACGATTTCAAGTCGCCTAGACTGTGTTTTCGTGGGTCGCTATTGTGCCATCTCACATGGGTTGTCACAGCGGTGACCCACTACTATCTGTGTCAGTTTTTTGTAATTTAATGTAAGTCTTATTAATCATTTGTGAGTCATACGATACTTGAATAAATATAATTCTATTCACGCAATAATTTTGGAAAAATTGGTGTGATATAAAGTTGAAACCTTTTAAATACAGATGAATGTGTTACTTCCTTTAATGAGTGATTACGTAAGAATTTAACATGAACAGCACCTTAATTGCGTAACAGACGATCACTAACAATCTGTTTCATTTTGACAGTTTCATAATTCATTGCGTTATTTACGTTATTAAAAGCAGACAAATTTTTCGAATATATGAAAGAAAGAAAATACGTTTATTTGCGGTAAACATGACGCAAATAAAGATAAGAAAACACGTAAATAACAAATTGGGGGAAAACGCGTCACATCCACGCAAAACGGCCATCGCTCAGCATAATGCTACGACCCCATGCGAGACAGAGCCCCAGCGCTGGTTTTCAGCGACAGCCGGCGCTGACGTGATGACGTCAACCGGAGCAGCATATAATGAAATAACAAATCTTCTATACATATTATAAAATTGTAGCAAAGCCAAAACTGTACATCGAATATTTTTGAAAATAGTAATTGCTACGAGGTCTGGGATCGATTCTAATGCCGATAATATGGTTTTTAGCGTTGGCGAGACAGTGTTTATACCGCGTATACCACTAATGCCCCACAGTTATCCCTTCCAGTTTAAGCACGTACAGTTCCCTGTGAGCTTTGCTTTGCGATGGTTATCAACAAGTCTCAGGGGCAGACACTAAAGGCCGAAGCCTGCGGGTGTTGACCTCAGGACAAGCTGCTTCGCACACGGACAACTGTACGTCACTTGCTCCCGCATCACCAGTCCTGACTCTCTGTATATTTTGGCTGTTGAGAACAAAATTATAAACGTACGTAGGTAGTACCTATACAGGGAAGTTTTATAAAAATGTGGCTGTTATTTTAGTATATTGTGGTGTCTTACAACTTCCACGTGAACGAAGTCGCGGGCAGAAGCTAGTGTTTATATAAATATAATATTTAAAATGGCAACATTACGTTCTTTCGGCGACTCACGCGCCGCAGACCTATTGCAATCTCTGCGCGTAGCTGTCATAAAACTATTTGCTTGACGTTTTGACATATTGGTGCATATGAAGCTATGGATTAGCAATATCCTTCAAAAAGATTCAGATTATGATTGATCGCGTGTTATGCAATTAGGGTGTAGGCTTTGTTTACACTTTTATCGGAACCATTTACATTTTCATGGAATTTGGAACTGACATTCGGTAATAATTGATTGAAAATCATATAGTCCAAGTACTCAAGCCCTGCGAGTCTACAGAGCAATACTATCTACTAGGTACATAGCTAGTTATATTCTCCACACAGTATGGAGTCTTTTGTGAGGCGACACGGACGTGACAAGGGAGGGCACAAAGCCCTTTCAAAGATGTGCATCGCCCTGAAATGCGGCCAATACTCTCCGTGTAGTTGAATTACGAACCTACAACAACTACCTACCTACCTTACATAAACAGGATCAAATTAAATTGAAGGGAATCGAAAGACAAATACGAAAAAAAAATGAATTTTTTTGGGGTCAGTGACCGCTGGCAGTGTTACTTGAAGTGCGAGTTGATAAAATCAGTTTTTTCATTGAGGTTGAAGAGCTGTTGTTTGAGAGGATGCGATGTTTACACACAAAAACTGATTATTTAACCGACTTCAAAAAAAGGAGGAGGTTCTCAATTCGTCTGAATTTTTTTTAAATGTTTGTTACCTCAGAACTTTCGACTGGGTGAACCGATTTTAATGATTTTTTTACTACCGCCTACATACAAACAAACAAACAAATTTTATCTCTTTACAATATTATTATAGTATATATTAAAACTCTGTGCACATTATAAAAAATAATCTTTATTTCTTACCCTACGACCCTATTTGAAGAATTACCCTTTCCACACGTCCCGAGGAAAGGAAAGTATCTAAATCAAGTTGATTGAACCAAATTATGTTCAAGGAAATTGCAATAACGTTGATTGAAGTAAATCAAGCGAGCGTCGGAACGAAGAAGCTGATTTATATGGCTCCTCACATATTTTTAGGTAGAATATATAAATGAAAGTCATTGCTGATTTTAAAAGGTCGCGGAGACTTTTTTATTGCTTGTAATATTTTGACTCATTCACATCCTCTCCTTTGTTTTTAGGGTTCCGTAGAAAACAAGGAACCCTTATAGTTTCGTCATGTCCGTCTGTCTGTCTGTCCGCGATCTAGTTCCGAGCCTCTTAGTACTAGAAACCCGTAATTTGGCATGAGTATACATATTAATTACGCCGACAAATTGGTAAAACAAAATTGTTTATTTTCTATCCCATGGTGTCCCCACACCATGGGATAGAAAATTCATTGGAAAGGTCCTTCAAAAACATATTTGGATTCAGGGATCCGTTTGCGAAATATTAAGCTTTAAAGTGCTAATTTTTGTTAGAGTCAAGTGTCCCCGGGGAAGGGGCCCCCTGCCAGCTAAATGGTTGGTTTTAGATATGTGAAAAAAATCACAGCAGTAGTTTATATAACGAAATTAAAAGGAAAACTATCACAGCTAAGTAGGCTCTACAAGTTAACGAGTAATAATCGACCAACTTATATTTGCAGTTGCAAAACATGTTTTCCCATACATTCCGTATGGGAGAACATGTTTTTCAACTACAAAGTTAAGTTTGCGTGTACGTGGTCCGACATGCAATTGGCCGCTTTTTTCCTGCCTGCCGTTGATGTATGATTACTGACAAATGCGTGCACTAACTGGACAGGTCCACTCAAATCCGTGTGGTTCTTTCCTCAGACACTAATTTGCATGATACACATATGGCCAGACCAAGATTATAAATTACAGATCGCTATTATTTATTTAAACTTTTCACACACAAAAAGGTACAAAGGCGGACTTAATGCCTTAGGCATTCTCTGCCAGTCAACCAAGGGTGGTGAAGAGATTGGATGGCAGGTGCTCTGTTTGAGAGGAACAAAGAAAATATTATAAAAATATATCATTAGAAATAAAATAACAGTACATAAATAGGTTATAACTTATAATACACATACATACATATTTTATATAATATACATATATTTATTATATACATACAAATATACAAATTCAAGGGAGTATTGAGATGACTACTCTTTTTATTTTCAGTATAATTCTATCTGTCATTGAATGTCGTCCCACAAATCCGTAAGGTCCTTATTCTATGACAGATTATTGGGACGTTAAAACCATAGATAGATAGGTTTTTCTGTCTCCAGTATGCCAAAACTGGTGATAGATAGGTTATTGGGTTCGGCCGTTTTAGTCGGTTTGGCAATCGAACTGATCTTGTTTTAAAACATAATTTATTTTACGTGTAAAAGTGTCTTTTGAATCAATTTACAGAAATCAATATCATTTGTGTTTTACCAAAAGCATTTAATAATATAAACAAATCCTGATCATGTAAAATTCTTAGGAAATCTATATCTATACTAATATTATAAAGAGGAGAGTATAGTATTTTTGTAAGTAACGAATAAACTTAAAAACTACTGGACCGATTTGAAAAATTATTTCAGCAATGGATAGCTACATTGTCAGCGAGTAACTTAGGCTCACCAAAGGGCAATGGAGAGGGCTATGCTTGGAGTTTCCCTACGTGATCGAATCAGAAATGAAGAGATCCGCAGGAGAACCAAGGTAATCGATATAGCCCGAAGAATTGCCAAACTTAAGTGGCAATGGGCAGGACACATTGTTCGCGGAACGGATGGCCAATGGGATCGAAAGGTTCTGGAGTGATGACCACATACCGGAAGACGTAGCGTTGGAAGGCCTCCCACAAGATGGACCGATGACCTTGTGAAGGCCGCAGGAATCCGCTGGATGCGAAAAGCACAGAATCGGTCGAAGTGGCGGTGCTTGGGGGAGGCCTAAGTCCAGCAGTGGACGTCTTTCGGCTGAAATGATGATGATGAACATAGGCTATATTTTATCCCCGTATTCCACGGGAACGGGAACTACGTGGCTGAAACCGCGTGACGTCCGCTAGTCATTCATAAAGGGAATTAGTAAGGAAGGTTTCAACTTTATCTCAACAATTTTTCAATTTTTTTTTGTTAAATTGTAGTTGAAAAATCATCGACGAAAATTGAGTTTATAAAATTAACCTCATTTGTCACATGAAAACGTCTTTAAGGTTTTTAAAAATGATGAGTATTTAAATTAACAAATCAAAGCACTCAGTTTATAAGTGACACTACAAATTGTTATCGACAGGTACGTTTATATCCATTTGTTTACATTTTCAGCATATTTTTTTGAAACAAGCCATACCTCCGCATCTAGCATATCTTGCATCACAGTCCCAACGGAACATATGCACAGATCATAGCGATAATGTCAAAGACCAACAGGCCATGTGTGCAGGATGTACAAAAGCGGGCAGGTCGTGAGGTGGACATGTGGACATCGACGGAGGACGTAAAGAGATCTCATTCACGATGCGCAGGACTTGCTGACGGTAGCGACAGCAGAACAGTGCTCGGTGTTAGGACTTTATGGTAAGCTTACAGAATTCCTGGTTCAAACAATGGCTTGAAACAGAATTTAAAAAAAGACATTTGCGACGTCATGATGTCAACGTCGGCTGTCGCTGAAAACCAGGGCTGTGGCTTTGAGCGATGGCCGTTTTGCGTGGATGTGACGCATATTAATTTTTCAACTTGTTTTTTTGGTGTTTGTGTTTTTCTTTGAGATATGTTAAAAAAATACATTATGAATATTTAACAACGGATCATTCTTGTCATTGTTTTCAGAGATCTTCGCATTATTTAATGAAAATCTTGCAGACCTGTACCCTAATTGCGTAATACAAAACAATCAAAATTTTTTTCGATTTGAAACAGATTGCTAATCCATTGCTTCATAAGTTGGAAAAAAATCTGCTCAACAACGTAAATAACGCAATGAATGATGTTGAACTGTCAAAATGAAACAAATTAGGCAAAATTGTTGACGAAAATAAGTTACGCAATTAGGGTACTGAGTATTCTAATGACTATTAATATCCATTGTTTTGAAAAGATAATGATATCAAAAAAAAGATGACAAAAGTTGTATGAACCATTCGACTTTTGCCATTCTTGTGTAAAAAAATAACAGGCTCTGTGAAATAAATTAACAACGTTTGAGAGTAACTTAATGAAAAAAACAGTGGCACAACGGGAGTGCCGACAGAAATGAAAACTTGAATAAGATCGCCTTGGTGGAAGAAAAATACTTATATGGAACATTGGTCCGTAACTTTATCTAAATAAAGAGCACAATCGCGTTTACAAAATAAAATACTTCCAAAACCTTTAAAGTTAAAATACTTGCATAGAACATTGATCCGTAACCTAATATAAATAAAGAGCACAATCGCGTTTACAAAATAAAATACTTCCAAAACCTTTAAAGTTAAAATACTTGCATAGAATATTGATCCGTAACGTAATATAAATAAAGAGCACAATCGCGTTTACAAAATAAAATACTTCCAAAACCTTTAAAGTTAAAATACTTGTATAGAACATTGATCCGTAACGTAATATAAATAAAAAGCACAATCGCGTTTACAATACCTTTAAAGTAAAAATACTTGCATAGATCATTGACCCGTAACGTAATATATGATTTAAAAAAAGGTGTCGGTAACGGTGTCGTGAGTTCAATTATTTTGTCCCATCTCAAAAATGTCCAACGCACCTAAAGAAGTTTTCACAAAAAAATAAACATACTATAGTGTTTTGTAACATAGTGTCATGATATTCAAAATGTTACACTATTGGAATGAAGTTCCTTAGCGCGGCTGGCGGTTGGAGTTGACTGGTAGAAATCGTCACGTAAGTAAAAAGCGTTATGCTCCATGCGACTTCCTCTCTTTCTCTCTCTTTGTTATGGAACTTCGTTCCCGAGCCCATCGCACACATTTTTTTCGTTCTATATCTCATTCGCCAAGTGTGCCGAGCATTACGTGCGATGAGGGACTGCGTTCTAACAACGCTTTTCAACCGACTCCCAAAAAAGGACCGTTCTCAAGTTGTAACTCCAAAAACCCAACTCGAGAAAACTTAAAACTCTTTTAAGAACTTAAAAAAAAAACAGTGGCACTCAAATTTACTGTGCAGGAAATAATGTATCGCGCGTTGATGTCTTTTTAATGGTCAAAAGCTGGTGTCGTCACAGTGTCGCGAAATCAATTGTTTAGACCCATCTCAAAAATGCCCAACGCGCCTAAAGAAGTTTTTACTTTAAAAATCTCCTTAACTTAGCAAGCAGTCTGCATAGTATTTAAAATTCAGTTTTAATCTAAAGCGAGTGTATTTTGCTGACGGTAGAAGACAACGAATCCGCAGTAGAGATAGTGCTCTCAATAAGCGCAGTCGAGTAAAATCATAATACGGGGCGAGCGGTGCCCGCCGCTGGCGCAAGTTACTGGCGGAGGCGGGGTGGTATTTATATATGTGAAAAAAACTGGTACTGCAATAAAATTACCAAAAAGTATCTTTTAAAATTATTATTATTGAAAATAAAATTGAAATTGCTATTCAAAATTTACATTTTTAGTACCAAAATTACCCCAAATCCATTAAAAATAAGAAAATTTTCAACAGGGGTCATAAGTTATGACTTGTAGACACCCTCTAAACGACGACCGCCCGCGCCCCATGTAATAACCCGGTAAAATTCCCCACTGAAATAAAATGTGGCGCTTTTTTTTTCTTTTGTTCTTCAAATTTCCACATAAATAGTTTCAGTGCGACACCTAACAATACCCTCACGGTTTGGACAGAGTTTCTTTTACATGTTGTTTGACAGAATAACTTCTGCCCGCGGCTTCATCCGCGTGAAATAACTTGTTTCAAAATAAAATATATCCTTTAACATACATAACATAACATCACGCCTTGTTTCCCCGAAGGGTTGGGCAGAGGTGTCCCTGTAGCAGGTACACCCACATTTCGCTAGTTATGTTTAAGTCCCATGTAATAGGGGGCGAGCCTATTGCCATCAACCGGGCACAAATCCAGACTCCGGGCTGCTACTGAGAAATTCCAGATAGAAAAACTCAATAACACTTTGCCCGGCCCGGGAATCGAACCCAGGACCTCATGCTCAGCAGTAGCGCTTGCGACCACTAGACCAACGAGGCAGTTATCCTATCAGTATATCCTTTAACACTCGGCAAATACTGTAGCTTCCCACTAGCGAATGAATTTTCGAAATCGAATTCGCAGTTCCGCAGATTGTTCATACAAACTCAGAAATTTTACCTCTTCTTAATATGTATTGGTCTATACACCGTGACATTTTAGTCGTCTACAATCAACAAGGGGCCACTCAATGTATCCGAAATAAAATACCTCTAGGAGCAATTAAAAAATTGTTACTATATATAAATTTCTTTTCAATTAATTCTTATTAGTCATTGGATACATGAAGTGGGCTGCTTTTGTAAGACGATTAAAATATCACGGTGTATATACCACCTGTGCGAAAATCGGATGTCATGATCTGGGCATGTGATGCGGAGCAAAACGTCGGGAGGAAAGTTTTGGGTATGAATGTGGATAGCTATAAGAGTAGGGGAAGACCAAAGAAACGATGGATGGACTGTGTGGAAGATGATATGGGTCGAAAGGACGGACTACCGAGATGTCGACTGATAGAGAAGTATGGAAGAAAAAGCCATGTTGCGCCGACCACTAATGTGGTCGCCTGTAATAAGAAGCCTGTTGATTTGATCCAGTTTTTGTAAATATCATTGGAGACATTGGAGATCCAATACCTACATAAAAAAACCATATTTGTAAAAATAATCCAAGTTATACACGTGTTGTTGTAATTTAAAATGTACGTGAGCTTCCCTTCGCCTACTTAGATTATTTATCAATACGGCCCTCATACTCCTCAGAATATTAATCTCAGAAAACGCGATAAAAAACGCTACCTCCCCTCACTTACCGCCTACCTAAAATATGAGCGGTCCCGAAGTGGACGCCGCTCTCGAAACGGAGCGAGTTCGTCGATCTATTCGATTATTTATACCTACCCTCTCGATTGTGGTCCCGTCATCCTAGCCGGCATTCAAATACAAGCTGCGTGAGGGTACTCTGGCGGATGAAAGGAATCGACTGAAAGGGAAGGATTCCTTTGCCTATTCATGATTTCGTTTTGTGTATAAAATCGTCAACGGTTATCAACTGTGATTTTTTCAAAGCACCACTTATATATTAGTTTATGCACCGCTCCACAGCAGCCAGTGACGGATTAAGACTACTTGATACCCTAAGCAATCCACGCCTGTGGGCCCCCCTATCCGTATGTCAACTAGAATCGGTCTTTAAACCATTACCACCTAAAAACATTAGTTTTTTGTAAAAATAAGATGATGATACCTTAGAAGTGGAGTAGGTATAAAAATAAAAACCAAAGCATAATTTATTTATTTATTGAAATGCGTCTTGCAGCTTTTCCGAGCATTGAATTCACGCAAGATAGTATTAAGGTCTAACGTTTTTAACATATCGGACTCTATGTATAATATCGATAAATTATCGAGTCCTTCTTTCATATTTTTAATTTTTAAACATGCTTGGAAGACCTACTGGGCCCTTAAAGAAAACATGAAAGGAAATCTCCCTATAACATTGAAAAGAAAACTCATCGACATGTGCATTCTGCCTGTCCTAACTTATGGTGCACAAAGTTGGTCACTTACTGAACAACAGAAGTCCAAACTCAAGATTTGCCAGCGGGCAATGGAGCGCAGCATAATAGGTGTCAAATGAACGGACCACGTTAGAAACGCCATCCTGCGCTCTATAACTCAAGTGGCGGATGTGGACTCAGATGCGGAGAAAACACAGCCAGGCTGAAGTGGGAGTGGGCCGGCCACGTCGCACGAATGCACCCGGAGAGATGGGCAAAGATCGTCACTCACTGGACGCCTGAAGGAGGACAACGCCGTCGAGGTAGACCGCGGCGACCGTGGTGTGACGATCTAGTTATGTTTGCGGGGCCAACATGGCCTGAAATCGCACAAAGCAGAGAGGTTTGGAAGGAAATAGGGGAGGCTTTTGCCCAGCAGTGGGCCACAATATAGGCTAAAAAAAAAAAGAACGTTCCGGTGAGCAATTTGTAATCATAAGCGATAAAAATATACGCAGGGCTGTTTCAACATTAGGGAAAGCTGATTCAATTTTATCATCATGTATTATTTTATAGAATTGTGCGTGAGTTTGATGTAAATTTGTGTGAGCTGAATCACTGGGTCTGGGTTCTTTTAGTGCCCCCAGACGTGATGCCCTAGGCAATTGCTTAATTTGATTAAGGGTTACTCCGTCAATGACAGCAGCCCACGGCGTAGCTACGCACGTGTACTCAGTTTCGCATTGTATGAAAATATAGGCGAATCCCGCCTACATTTCTGTCTACTGCGACCCATGGCCACTCTATGCACCGATGAGTGGCCGGCAAACAAATGAACTGCGCAGTTAACTTGACAAACCACTCCGTGGACATCCTACGTAGTAGTAGACAGTCTACTACGTCATGAGTGCATTGTTGCAAGCCATTGCAATTAAACGTATTTAAGGTTCCGCTAGTCGTCGGTTTGAAGTCGTTGGTGGCGTGGCTAATATGCATGCTATTTAGTACAGTTATTTATTTATTTAGTATTTATCTATTTAGCTTTTGTTTATTTATTTAGTGAAGTAGATGATGATTTATAACGAAAACGAGTGCGTAAAATTTCATGAACAGACCTTTGGGCGTATAGATATTATGGAAAAACTACTGGATTATCTACTAAAAATAAAATGATTTTAACTTTTAAATAACTTATCTATACAGTTTATATTTAGCCATTTTCATAATACATAAGTTATTTATTTACGTCCAAAGATGAGTTAAACAGAGTGTGAAATATGGAAGTTTCGACGCTCATAACTTCCAAACCATTTATTTTTTTCCAATTCTGCTTCCATACAGGGTTAGATAATGACAAGACAAATTGATATAATTAGTTTAGTTTTGAACGCACACGTCAAATATACGAGTAATCACCATACTACGTTTGTATGGAAGAATTGAAGAGTGACTAGCGTAACCTTAACAACCGCAACTACAAATCGAGATGTTTGCAAAATTCAATTCCAAGCACATTGCGCTAGTGTGAGTGCCTGTCGGAGCAATATACACCTACAGTGAGCAATACTACCACGCACACATTGACAATTATTGCTTGACGCGATAGCTTTCGAAAATTTATGATAAATTTGGATGTGTTCCGTAATGAAAAAAATTATGAATGAAAACTTAATGTATTTCTATTTTTTTTAAATTTGTAACTGATAACATAAACTATGCTTCTGCGGAAACAATATTACAAATATTGTTGTTAATAATACAGAAAAAACAATATGAAAACATGTCATTTACGCTGTAAAAATGTACGAAATGCAATTCGCTTACACTTCATTTAAAGGTAAGTTTTTGGAAATAAAAAGACGTAGGAGCCTAGATAAATACTGTCTCAATCCGAATATCAACATAATATGGTGGAAATATGCTCAAATTGCAAATGATTTATGTACTACGTTTGTATGGACAATTCATGCGTCGCCGCATTCTTAACAGTGAAATCAATTGTATAGCACATTCGTAGAGGGTGCTACGAAAGTGCTACGCGGTCTACGAGCGGCTACGAAGTGCTACGCGGTCTACGAGCGGCTACGAAGTGCTACGCGGATCAACGAAACAGAATAATTTTGTCCTGATTAAAATATTTGTAGAAGAAAGTACTAAAAAATGACTGCACACAATTCGAAATGTAAACAAATGAGTTTTGAAGTACATAATAAACTTTTATTTCCCTATAAATGCATTTGAAAATAAGGCTTTTACTGGTTCAGAGTAAAAACCGTGACTTCTAATGTAGGTTTATGTATCTGTTATCTTAGAAGCCAGTGTTCCTTCGGAATGATGAGTACAGTATAAACCTCTTGGGAATCCCAAGCCGAATCCCGGCCACCGTAGGCGCGGGCTTGCGGACGGTGAGCAATGGACCAGGCCCGGGTCAACGGCGCATTTTGTTCCACGCGCGCCTCAAAGAGATGTCAGCACAACTGATGGGGTTCGCTAGGGCCGATGTCTGCCAAGGTCGCGGGAAAGTCCGAAAGAGTTACCGTGGTCCCTGGTAACACACAGGCAATTGAAGGAACACGGGTGGGTTTTAGTCAGTAAGAGTCTGACACGCCCTACCGCTCCACCCAGAGCGAGAGAAGTTATTTAATAACTTTCAACCCAAAAAAAAGGGGTCATTGTACTCATCATTATGAACAACTTTTTAAATGGAACCAAAGCTAAAATCGCGAAAAAAAAACCCGGTGTTCTCTTATTTTGACGAGTTATGAGAACATTAATGTAGGAAACAGCTGTTTTTTTACGATTTTAGGTTTGGTCCCATTTTCAAAGTTGTCTAAGATTTTTATTAGGAAGATTTAAGCACACAGTAGTAGTGCTACTAGTGTAGTCGGTACTCTTACGAAAGTTACTAAGCCAGTACTGTATTTCTATGTTTTTAATGTCCCTCGGCAAACTTCGTGTTTCGTCAGTTTGCGGATTTCTATCAGTTGTCCTTTGCGGACGCTCTCAATCGACTTGGAAGTATATAGAGTTGTTAATACTCTTTTATTTTAATATAATTTATTTAAAAAATTGGAGGAAAGCCGCTAAAGTCGCAGGAACTACAGATAGGAAAATTGTTTTACAGCTCTATATAGTTCACACGAAAAACAAAACAACAATAAAGTGCTTAGTTCTGAATTCAAATTATTATACACGATAAATCTAATAATTGATGGACATAGAAATTAGCATTCGTTTGTATTCGGAAATTAGAAATACTGTACGTAAATAAATTAAAAACTTTCTACAATATTCCACCGCTTCGCAACGTGACAAAACACAGCTGGGAGCAGCAGAATTTACTAGAAAATCCGTAGAAAGTATTAATTTATTCAGACCTGCATACCTGCAACCGCCACTACTGCAGCCCCCCACCACTTCAGACTTAGAATACTAATTTGTGTAACGTCAGCTGTAGGTTTATTTTGAAATTCAGGCAATGACGTGACTTGGTGGACAATTTATGAGGGACGAGTTTGCTTGGAAACGAAAACTAAGAAAAAGGTTGTGATTTGTTTGAATGCCAATTGTACATAGGTACAAAGAAAAAGCATTCATAGTTATAGAAATTTTTCGTGTAAATATGTAAAAATAACACAATGATTTCAATAAAAAATCTGCAACAAGTGAGTTGGAAAAAAAACCGGCCAAGTGCTTGTCGGACCACGCACATGAAGGGTTCCGTAGTTGGGATGAATTTATCCCAAGAACAAACTTAGCTCAGTAGTTGAGAAACATGTTCACTCATACATCAATATACGTCACGGTCAATTCTCCAAATGCAAATGTAAGTTGATAATCGCAAAAAAAATTATGTGAAAAAACTTTTTACAAAAAAAACAACCGACCTCCAAAAAAAAACACTACAAAGTGATGTTTTTTTTTGGAGGTCGGTTGTTTTTTTTTGTAAAAAGTTTTTATTTTTCACTTTTTAGTTGTGGTACCTACCCCACACACATTCGAATACCACTACCTGCTACCAGTGACAGAAACTTATCATATCATCTACATACTAAGTGGAAAAAAAATACGTATTTTGTAGCTAACTCAAAAACTATCCAAGCAAAGTTAATAAAATTTATATGGGACCAATTCGAGAGCACTCCCTTTCAAACAAAAAAAGAATTTTCAAAATCGGTCCACAATTGACTGAGAAATCGGTGGACATACATAAAAAAAAAAAAACAAACATACGTGACGAATATATAACCTCCTCCTTTTTGGAAGTCGGTTAATAAAACTACTAACTATAAATTTTCGAATATTTTCCTTTACGCGTGCTATGAGACCTTGCTTCCTGCTAAATTTCATGATTTTAGGTTAACAGGTTTTGATTTATTTGCGAGTTTCAAAACATGTATCATAAATAGCCGTATTTTTTATTGCTTTGATTTAGTAGCTTGATTTTTTTTGAGCTTCAAGGGACCATAGATCTACGTATTTTAAATAAATTTCAACTTGATACACGTACCTCCACGCGTTCCTGAGAAAAAGAGCCTTGGCAGACTGACAGACGGACAACGAAGTGATCCTATAAGGGTTCCGTTTTTTTCTTTTGAGGTACGAAACCCTAAAAAGAACTGAAAACTGATTATGATATATAATTATGATGATGAGATGGCTGCCTGCCTAGCCTTTTCCCAACTATGTTGGGGTTGACTTCCAGTCTAATCGGATGCAGCTGAATATCAGTATATTACATGGAGCGACTGCCTATCTGACCTCCACAACCCAGTAACTGGGTAATACGATATACCCCTTGGTAAGACAGGTTGTCAGACTTTCGGGCTTCTGACGACCCGTAACGACTGTCAAAGATCTACTAATTACAGCCGGGACCAACGGCTTAACGTGCTCATGACGATTAGATGATAATTATTTTATAACTATTTGCATCGTATTTAAAATAAAATAACTTTACACAACATAACATCACGCTTTGTTTCTCCGAGGGATTGGGCAGAGGTGTACCTACCACATTTCGCCATTTATGTTTAAGTCCCATGTAATAGGGGGCGAGTCTCTTGCCATCAACCGGGCACATACCAGACTCCAGGCTGCTACTGAGAAATTCCAGATGGAAAAACCCAGTAACACTGCCCAACCTGGGAATCGAACCAAAGACTAACTTTATCTGAAAGAATTAAGTATCAAGTATCACTAGGGGCTTCTGGCATAGTAACAACAGCCGCACGAGTCAATCGATCTCAGTAAGAGTCTGACATGCCCTCCCGCTCCACCCAGAGTGGGAGAAGTTATTTGATAATTCACCATCCAAAAAAAAAAGGTTAAGCAACACTTGCCGCGGTTGGTCCATGGATGGGTGACCATCTTTACATACCAAGACCCCTCCGTGCCTCGGAAAGCACGTTAAGCCTTTGGTCCTGGCTGTCATTTGTAGATCTTTGACAGTCGTTACGGGTAGTCAGAAGCCTGAAAGTCTGACCACCAGTCTTATCAAACGGTATCGTATTACTAAGTAACTAGGTTGTGGAGGTCAGATAGGTAGTCGCTCCATGTAAAATACTGGTAATCAGCTGCATCCGGTTAGACTGGAAGCCGACCCCAACATAGTTGGGAAAAGGCTAGGCAGATGATGGTTCTACTCACTACCAAATCATAACCACGATTCTATCTACTCATAATCATAATGATTCAACTCAACTACGGACATTTTCTATCACAAAACACATACATTTTTCCTCATCTTGGAATATTGTAGCAAAAGTTTAAAGCTGTCCAACGGAATCTTAAAACTCAGTTCGTCTTTCTTTTCTTACACCGAAAAGAACGATAAAATTAATATTGGCATGTCAAGTTATAACACCATATTGTTTACCATAATTTATGAGTTCTATGACTTACTTTTATGACGATTCGGATACTATATTACGCAGCGTAGTGCGGGGTGCCAGATTTAGGCGATTCGCACATTTTACCGCATTAGGCAGCTTTTTTTTTGTTTTACGTAGGGCATCTCGTAGTTGAGCTCTGAGATTATGAATACATAACCGGGCTTTCCTGTGGGTGCCTTAAGCTACTACACTTAAAACCTCCAGCCAGGGGTTATTTAACTATGCTAATTAAAGCTAGGTGAACGCTCGCTAAGGGCACCCCCTGTGGGATACGAACCTCGGCTTAGGGCGTCAACCAGAGCTTGCAGAGGGAGGATGTCAAGGACGGGACGGGCTGGATCAAAGTTTTGATCATGATTATTAGTCGGGGATTTTAAAGCTACGTGCTCAGCTGCAACAACTGCTGGCACCTCGTTGTCGAGCAAGGGTCGGGGGGAGTATCATTTACTCGGGGACGCGGTCGCGATCGCAAACGACCTCGGCGGCGAGGTTGGAATGACGGGAGGCGTCTGTTTTTGTACACTGTGCTGGTTTTCCTACTGCTCTTCTGGAGGAGGGTAATGGGGTCGTCAGGGTCGGTGAGGGCATTAGGCAGCGTGGTGCGGGGAGGCCATAGCAAACAATCTGCGCACGGGAGCGCGTCGCGTGCGTAGATTATGTTTTCTATACAAACTGGTACAATTTTAAATCTGCTGCCCCGCGCTACGCTGCATGTTGCGGTGCAGTGTGCGAATCACCTTAACTTTGTATCAGTTTGTATAAAAAATAAAATCTCAGATTGTTTGTTATGGCCGCACCGCACGCAACGGAGCGCGGTGCAGTGTGATAATCGCTTAAAAACCTTCTTTCTAGCAATTATGATCTGTTTAAGAATAAAATATTTTTATTTTCATTCAAACATTGCCCTTACACTGGGGGGAGATCAAGGTCTTCAACATAGAAGATTAAAGAGACATAGTGTCACAACCCGATATGATAGATTCATCAGGTTGGAATGAGACACCAAAAAGCTTAAACAGATACAAGTATCAGACAGAGAAGTGGCTTATTGTTGTGTCCAACATAGATTGCCGCGCTTCAGAAAAAGAGAAAAAAATCATGGAAAAATAAATGGTCTTATTAATAGGATTATGATCTACATGTCTCGCCATGGACTGGCATAAAATATTTTAAAGAAAACAAGTTATAATATGGATGCATCAATAATCACATGTAGTCAAACAGTAATTGGGTGTACCTAATATTACAATATGCCACTTCTTCTTCCCAGCTAAAGCACTATGAAGTGGTGAAGGGGGACTGTCTCATGTAATATTGACGTTAAAAAACGTCTGAATCTGAATAGAATAAATAAATGACTTTTTTAAATTGTTTTTAACACTATTTCAAAATTTAAATTCCATAATTTTTTACTATGTCTTTATCTAGTTTTATATCTAAGCAGTATCTAATTCAGTAAAAAAGTGCTGTCTACAGTAGCACTTTCAAAATAAAACTAAAGAATTAACCTATTGAATAATTGTCTATATGCTGTAGAAGAACTGTAATTTTATCGAATTGTATTTTTATTGAGATATTAAATTTTGTTGGATTTCCAGATTAACATTTTTTTTTTCATTGATTTTTTATTAATCTATGCTAATTTGTTTTTAATCAGTTATTTTATTGTTATTATTTTAAATTTTAAGGTGTTGGCCAGATTGTTTAATTTATATGTCGAATACTATTAATGAAATGTCTTTAAATATTGTAGATGTGATTTATGAAATTCAAATGTAATTTTTTTTTGTGTATATTCTGTAATTGTATTTTGTGTATAAATTCAGATACAAGTTACTTGTTTATGAATAAATGACTATGACTATTCAATGTCAGTAAAACTATTTTGTTCTTCCTATGTCCTGATTACACTCCGGTGTGACAGTCAGCCGTACTTAGAGAACTGTACGGACGAACACAACTTGTTTGCATATCTCGGGACACTGGGTCTAGTTCCTACTCTGTGACATACGTAACTCAAGTTACCTACGTTATGTGCGCATAAGTTTTATTGATTGGAACTGTTTTCTAGTTGGTTTACTGAATGATCTTATGCTGTGGGAATTTATGATAAATTTCAGAATTATACTCTTACTGCGCCCGATGGGTTCCCATCCGCATTTAATGACGAATTTCCAAAAAAAACTTTCTTACCCTATTTAATCCTTTTTTTTGGGTGGGAAATTATCAAATTACTTCTCCCGCTCCGGGTGGAGCGGGAGGGCGTGTGAAACTCTTACTGACTAAAACTCACCCGTGTTCCTTCGGTTGCCCTGTTGCCGGGGGCCATGATTTCCCTATCGGTTTTCTTCGCATCCCCGGCAGGTATCGGCCCTAGCGGACCCCGTCAATTCTGCTGACATCTCTTTGAGGCGCGCGTGGAACACAACGCGCCGTCGACCCGGGCCTGGTCCTTAACGGACGGCAAGCTACCCATTGTTCACCGTCCGCAAGCCCGCGCCTACGATGGCCGGGAATCGGCCTGCGACTCCCGTTGCCCAGGGCGTCTCCTGCGGCGGTTAGGGGCGTCAGGGCTCGAAATTTGCCTCACGCGTTCCGCCTCCTCCTTCGCGAGCATTACTGCTTCGCAGAAAGAGGTGACGGCCTCCCATTTCCTATCGCTCCGTACCATGGACATTATTTAACACTAGCATAAATTTTAAAAATCCTTCGTTAGTGCTTACTTCTGTTATATTATAAGGAACTCTTGTACAAAATTTAATGGCTGTGCGTAATCTGTCAGTGATTGAATGAATTAATGTAAGATTTTTATTAAGGCTTCGTGCACGAAAAAATCCCTCTTTTTCACAACCTAGTTACTAGGTAACACGATACCCCTTGGTGAGACTGGCTGTCAGACTTTTGGGCTTCTAACTACCCGTAACGTACCAAGAGTCCTAATGTGCTTTCCGAGGCATGGAGGAGTCTAGGTATTTAAAGATGGTCACCCATCCACGGACCAACCGCGGCAAGCGTAGCTTAACCTGATCGATCGACCCGTGCAGCTGTTATTACTTAGCCAAAAGCCCCTCCGTATACAGTCGGTTTCGTTTCGTTTCAAAAAGCTTGGAATTTTTTTAACATTTTGCACTTTCAAAAATATAATTCATTTCGCCATTGATTTACTCAATGAAGATATTGTATAATCATAAAAAAAAAAGATTTTATTTCAAGGATAGCTGAAGACTAATGTGTGATTTTTTAATTTCTTGAAATGGCTTTCTATATAATAGGAAAAAATACATTACCGATTGCGTATTTTTTTTAAAAAACTTTTCGAAAAATGTTATATTTTGTATAGAAGTTGAAAAAAGTGGTCCAATCACGTGCGAATAGACCATATAATGATGTTGATGATATTTTAAATATTCAAAATTAAAAGTAGTTTCTTGTAAAAAGATGATCAAACGTCAATATCTCGCGTCATTTTTTGGAAAACGTGTTGCGAATTTCAGTGATTTTCCACGAATACTTAATTTATTCGAAAAATCCCTTTCAGCCACATGCAAAACAAAGAACTCGACTTTTCAAGTCACAAATAATTTTGTTTAGATTCTTTTTCTCTTTCTCACAAACAATGAACAAAATTGATCCAAATCAGTTGATTTCGTTCACGTTGCGTGCATTAAGAGTATCACTAATAGTTTTATTTTCCTAATTACAAACTTTACCTATTTGATTTTGAGAAAATACTTACCTTTTGGAGTCCTTTGCTTAAATTAGAAAAACATACCTATTCTGGAATCACTTTGGTGTTTGTCCGGTAACAAAACAAAAATGATATCACACACTTGTGCAAAAACTGGGCAAGTCAAGTTAACACAAAAATAACCAAATAAAAGATGCTTCAAAGAACTCGAAATAAACCATTTGTTCACAGCCTTTCGACGGGAGTATTACCACGCCGATGCCGCACCGATGTCGTCTCGGTGCCGCGTCGCTAAAGAGAAAACGTAAACTATCGACGGGAAGCTTTCAAGTCGCTAATGATTTGGATATAGGGCTGTCTCGAAAGTGTTTGAAATTATACGAAACTCTCTTGTCTTGCAGAACTGGTAAAATTATTTTAAATCCTATATTTCCTACAACCAAGGAGCCAGGAATATAGTTGATGATCGTATTATGTCAGTGATTTCCGCCCAGGTTTCCTTGCATTGCGTGCATTAAAAATGCATAAAACTATTCTGTTACGAATGAGACGGATTTTTAGAATGTCATGTTTATTGGTTTACGCACGGTTTCTTTACGGTGCGGCGTATAAACCGCGCCGTAGAAAAACGTGTCCGTCAACAAGCTTCCAAAGTGATCCATACAACATTGACGACCGTGCCTACACACGGCGACTAACCGTAGTTTTTCACGGCAAGAAAAAACGTGTGTGTAAAAAGGGCTTTAGTCTTTTTCAAATTCAAATGTCATTTATTTAAACTAGGCTAAGAATCAGCACTTTACGAACGTCAAAATTACATAAGACAGTCCCCCGAAAACGCCCACCCTTCACCACTTCCTAGTGCCTTTAGCTGGGAAGAAGAAGTGGCGCAACAAACTCCCCAGCAGCACAGCTGTCTGTTCAAGTTAGAAAAAAAAAGATAAAATAAAATTATTACGCAACACAAAACATTATTTTAATTAAGTATAAATTGTTGGCCATATGTCAGCTGGCAGCAGAATGAAAAAAATAAAATAAAAAATAAACGTAAACAGAACTAAATATCTAAATAAAAGCCTCGAAAAACTCGAGCCTCTTAAAGTCGTCAAGATATTGTAGGAGCGTTGAACGTTCCTGATCGTTATTTTAAAACTTTTTCTCTGAAAACCGATGAAACTTGAACGTGAAGTAGTAGGGAAGTTACAAGTTTGATTCCCATTTGCATAATTTGAAGCGTCGAGAAGTGCGGTCAGAATCGGAAGAGATGGTTTATAAAATGTTGTAGTGTGATGAATGAAAGGCAAATAAGAATGTTAACAGGGATGTGTGGTGTTACGCGGATTAATAAAATGTTCTTCCCCCCTATCCCTTTATCCCGTCGGTCCCAGAGGAAGGGTAACCTCGATTCCAAAAAAGCCCATCCCTACACCATGAACGTGCAGAGAGATAAAGAATCTACCCAAGTGGGTCCCAGCCAAGCCGGGGAATCCCACACCGTTCCGGCGGTTAGCCCCCATCGTATTATGGGGGGACATCAACCTGCAATATGGATAATTTAATACCCCGCTTTTCAGCGCAGTAGGCTGCTGATTTAGCGCCTACTACACAGGCTGCGATTATCACGCCCATGAACCCGACCCCAGCTACGACTAACGCGCCTCCAAACACGCCCCGGCTGCGGCCACGGAGTGTGCTTCCCACGAGCATCTGGCAACAGAGCATCGTGCGAAATAGCACCAAGTGGTGCTATTTCGCACGATTTCTCTTGTTCATTGTCTGGGTAAGTACCCAGACAATGAACAAGAGCAGCATAGACAGACAGACATGCGGAAGGATGACAGACCTAGCATCTCTACCACTCTCCCGGTTGAAGTTGATGGAGTTCGCCCACTGAGAAAGCGCGGAAAAATCTTGGCCCGGGAGAGGAAGAAAGTAGGCGACCGAAAGCGCAATACCCGCGAAGGCACTAGCCAGCGCGAAGCGTGATCGGACGCTGAAGAGTTGGTACGCGACCAGCCACGATTACGCGTAGGGGAAACCCAGCGCGCAAAGTGGCTGGATGCGGAGCCACGCGACCAGTCGCAAGTACTCGAAGGAGTAACCCAGCCCGAAAAGCAGCCGGATGCGGAAACAAGCGGGCGGGGGCAGGTACGTGAAAGAGCAACCCAGAGCGAAGCGCTTCCACACGCAACAGAGTCTGCCGGGACCGCCAGCCGACCCCAAGACACTGACAGAACCCACGACCGACCTCGACCCAGACATACCAAGGGTAAGCGTTCCGGAGCCTCACACAAGGCGTTGCCGGCAATCAACACCCTGCCAGGCACCTCCAAGCCGCAGCCTTGACCGAGCGGTACAAGGCCGGCGAAGAGGGAGCACCCTGACGACAAGCGTGTGAGGGTCCACTCCGCTCAGGGAGAACAGAGATCCTATGCGCGCGGCATAAAGGATATCCCTGCGCGGCTGGCCGTAGCAATCTGCTTTCCCCATTCCAGTAAAGAACTGACCAAGGAAGAGGCTGAGCACGTTAAGACTGATTTAGAAAACCTAGTGATGGACACAGACTTGTGGACACCACTCCCGGCCTTCCACGGATACCCACGGGTAGCGGAAGGCACAGTGCAGATGTGATGTGAAGATGACAACGCCCTGACCTGGCTGACCCAGAATGTGCCCAAGATTAGACTCTCAGACACTGACCAGAAACTAACAGTGATGAAACCCATGGAAATCGGGGACACGCCGCCGAAACTAATTATGATCAAGGTGCAATGAGTACCATCGTCTACGATGACCACGTTCATCTCAGAGCAAAGAGACCTTTTTAATACCGTTCTCCAAAGCTTTGGTCTCAGTCAGGGGTAAAATGTTTGTCTTGGATGCTTCTGGTGGAACAGGAAAATCATTTACTACCACTGGCATCCTTGCAGAGGTCAGGAGGCAAGGCAAAATTGCAATGGCGGTAGCGTCTTCCAGAATCGCTGCCACACCGCTTTCTGGTGGCAAAACAGCCCAACACCATGTTTAAAATTCATATCGATTTAGAGTGCGACGAAACGCCTGTTTCTGGGGTGTCACGCAACTGTGACAAGAGGTGCGTGCTTAGGGATTGCAAATAGGAAAGCAGTGGAAGCTGGTAACAGAACCATGCAGGACATCCACAGGAACCAAGACATGATGGGTGGTATCACAGTTCAGTTTAGTGGCAATTTCCGGCAAACACTACCTGTGGTGAGGCGAGGTTAGAATATTGCAGAAAGTAACTTTTTAAAGTAAATGATTATCATCACGCTATATTTTTATGGAGCTTAGCAGTCAATCATGAAATATTATAAGAACGGCTATTTTAGCTGACTTTCAACAACAAATTACTAAGCGGTTGGACAATTGCTTTGTAAACCTGTTTTTGTAAGTTCGATTCCCAACTACTTATTATTTACTTACTTGGTATTTTTAAACATTTTGTAATACTAATATTATAATAGTTAGTAGAACGTATTAATTCAATAAAAAAGGAAAACTTCGTAAGCAATGGGAAATTGCTACGTCACGTCACAAGCACTTTACAGCAATGTTAATAAACATTTAATCGTTTTTTAAATTATATAATTTCCTTTTCCCCATTTTTATCCTCCAATAACCTTTATGTTGGTGGTACATACATACATAAACTCACACCTTCTTCCCATGGGGGTAGGCAGAAACTACATAACGCCACCTGCTACGATCCTTACATAGTCCTTTTGCCTCGTTTACGTTCATACATCTGGTCATACACGCACGCCGGTTGCGAGTACTACGCACCTGGCCTTTCTGAAGAACATCACCAATAAGGTCAGTATATGTCCTCCTAGGGCGTCCCCGCCCGGCCTTTCTCTTTACTTGTAAATACATTTTTTTAATCGCCTTTCATTCATCCTCTCAACATGCCCAAACCATCTCAGCATACCCTTTTCAATTTTTGTCACTACATCTTCTTTTAAATCACACCGCTGTCTTATCACATCATTCCTCAGCCTATCATTCATAGTCAGACCACACATGCTTCGCAAGGAACGCATTTCCACAGCATTGATTCTACTTTCATGTCGTTTTTGCCACACCCAACATTCACTTCCATACATAAGCGTGGGCACCAGCACACCATTGTGTACAGCCAGTCGAGCCTTTTTAGACATCGACTGGTTGGTCACAACCGCATGTATGATTCATTTATTTGCCTGAAATATTACTAATAGTATACTATTAATAGTATTTCACAGATTTTATAACAAATACACAATAGTTCTTCATATTCCGCCATCTAAATTCGGCATGCAAATTTTGTGACAATACTAATGATTCTAATTTAACAAAATAATTAAATACCATTATCAGAAAAATAAGTACTAAATCAAGAATTGTCTAAATTGTCAAATTACAAAAATACTTGCATAGAACATTGATCCGTAACGTGATATAAATAAAGAGCACAATCGCCTTTACAAAACCTTTAAAGTAACTATATTTGCATAGAACATTGATCCGTGAAGTAATATAAATAAAGAGCACAATCGCGTTTACAAAAATGAGGTGTCGTCATGGTGTCGTGAAATTAATGGATTAGTCCCATCTCAAAAATGTCCAACGCGCCTAAAGAAGTTTTCACTTCAACAATATTTGGTTTATCAAGTTATGGCCTCGTTCTCACTGAGACTTCATGTTGTCAAAATATTGACAAACTTCAGTGCTTCAATCAAACTTATTAACTTAACTAATTTTAAACTTATAGATAAAAGTTAACTCTTTGTGCCTATGCACATTGCATTTTTATACGCTCGTTCGAGAGTCGTATGCATACGCTTTTAAAACACAGGGTCATTCGCTAATTCAGCATTATCATAATTAATTTCCGCTCCATACGCGGCCACTTTGAAGGAACACATATGCCTGAACTTGATTTTTATGAAGTAGTCAATCTCCCCCGTGGTAGACTGGTCACAGGTTTGTGAGGCGTCGCACCAGCGGCGAATCTCGATGGTCGGCGTCACAGCGGTGCCCAGCTCGTTCCAGACCTGCAGGACTAAGCACTGGTAGTCCACGAAATTCAATAATGTTATCTGAAATTATACCTATATATTAACCATCAAAACGTACATGCTGTATTTCTATTTTCTTAGTGTCCCTCGGGTATAATCGGATTCCCGAATGCAAACGAATGCTAATTTCCATGTCTATCAATTATTAGATTTATCGTGTACAATAATTTGTATTCAGAACTTAGTACTTTATGGTTGTTTTGATTTGATTTCCGTGTGAACTATATAGAGCTGTAAAACTATTTTCCTATCTGTCGTGCCTGCGACTTTAGCGGATTTCCTCGCATTTTTTAAATAAATTACATTAAGGTAAAAGAGTATTAACAACTCTATATACTTCCAAGTCGATTGAGAGCGTCCGGTCTGCACCAAGTGCAAAGGGCAATTGATAGAAATCGGACGACTGACGAAACAAGAGGTTTTCCGAGGGACATTAAGAACATACTTTGTCTGTACATACAGTGCTAGATGGATTTTATGGCGCTTGAGTGACATTGAATGGGGGGTGTTGTTGGTAAATTGTTTTGTGAAAAAAAAAAGATGGCGGCGTCAGTTCTGTTAGTTTTCACCACGGGCCAACAGATCCATGTAGAACTATAATTATCATTTTGGCAAATTAATGTATCGGGGCGTTAATACAGTGTGTGTCTTCATAATATGCACATATCGAAATGAGGGAATCTATGCTTAATTTTATCGATGGAAAAAATGGTAAAAATTCTTTGTTTTTTTTTTGTAATTTTTTTTTAATTCTCTTGGGCATCTTATTTATAAATTTTACAATTATTGTAAAATTTGATGAAAAAAATACAGATTTTTGCTAAAAAAACATGTTTATTTTCAATTGGGGGTAGTTTTTTTCTCACTTTTAATTTTATGTGGACGCCTACTTACTTCCAATTATTATGGAGTTTGTTTTATCGCGATAGCTGATTCAGTTTAAAAGTTACACGGTTTTGTTACAATTTTTTTTTAATTCCATAAAAAGTATTAAAAAAATATTTAGATTTTTTTAAATATTTTTTCTGTCGTTAAAATTAAGCATAGATTCCCTCATTTCGATATGTGCACATTATGAAGACTCACATTGTATAGCACATCGGCGGGTTTAAGAAAAAGCCGTCACATACATCCTGTGTATAGGGGTAGTTAGGAAGTTAGGATACACATTATTACTAACATTAAAATAAGTAGTCTCCATTTCGTCGAGTTCAACGTCATATCCACTTGATGGCACTACAGTGGTTTTGTCAGAATATATCTCCATTTTTGACTCCTCTGGGTCACATTTGCCATATCTTGGTATGTTATATAATACTAAAAACAGAATATTCGTAAAGATATTTAAAGACACTTAAAAAATTATTTGCCAAATAGTGGTATTCTGTAAAATATTAATCGCCCTCCAGACAGAATTTCATCGATCTCAGCGGAGACTAGCTATTCCACCTGATGCTGTGGATTATCAATATTGACAGCTATGCTAATATTGACAGCTATGTCAAGCTCAATTCACCTATGTTTTCACGGTGAGATTTTTACAGACAAGACCGACGGGTGCATACAGAGTTATTGGTTATACGTCGGTTGCAAATGACCTCTCCTACATAGGAGAGGTCATTTGCAACCGAATTACCCCTGATGACCCCTATGCCAATGTCAACCATTTTCGAGTAATTTTACATTTTATATGTAATAATATTATTAATATTAAATATTGCTGACATTTGCATAGGAGTCAATCGGCGTCAATTGATTGTAAATGACCTCTTCTACATCCTCTTAATGTATTGCCGGCGTATAACCATTAACCCTGTGTATCAGGGTTATTGGTTAGATTTTTATTTCATACATTTTAAAATATAAAGTGTTAAATTACTTGAAAATGATTACGTATAACCATTAGCCCTGTATATCAGGGTTATTGGGTACATTTTATATTTTTACTAAATACAAAAAAAATGCTTGAAAATGGTTGACATTGGCATAGGGGTCATAACGGGTCCTGAAATACAGGTACTCTAACTTAGCTCTGGAGCCAGGGTCTCAAATTTTTCTGTAATATTTGTATGGCAATAAAGAATTTATTTATTTATTTATTTATTATTAACGGGTAATTTGGTTGCAAATGACCTCTCCTACATCTCCTTAACGGATTGCTGATGTATAACCAGTAACCCTGTATACTTAACTTGGCAAATCTAGGTAAAATGCTGCTCACTCCGCCGCAGTATAAGAACGTTGGGTGCAATCCTGGAGATGGTGGGCTGCCCAATACCGGCGATGACGCGCTGCACCCACGGGTGGTACATGCCATAGTCCAGGAATCTGGATGGCGACTGGCAACCTGGGCCGGAGATGCCTACACCCAGCTAAATCAAGAAAATACAACATTTGTTTAAATGAATAAGCTCTAAACGTATTTGAAATATCGTTATTTTTCTGTCAATTGTTTTAATGATGTTTTAAATTGGCTGTCTAAGGTGCTATTGCAAAAGGGCAGAATTCACAGCTGGATAAACTTATTTCAGCAATCAACTGCTCGTTGTTTTCAAAAAAGATGTATTCAAAGAAACTATGAAATTATCCGTAGGAAATGGGAAGATGTTTTAGTATCAGGCTGCAGAAAGAGAAAAATAATTCGCAATTAATTTGTATATATAGTTACCTAATTTAAAATAATAAATGATAAAAAAAATACATTGTTGTTTATACTTTATTTTTATAATTTTATCACTGTCTGAGTAACAGGTAAATCGTCTTGAATCTAAAAAATAAAAACCGCACAATGTTTATTATAGAGTACCATGAATACTTGTACCCATCAAAAACCAAACATTTAAAAAATGCAAGACTCGCAACGCAGTTCGTCCACCGCAAAAATTTGTGAAAGTTAATTCATTCGTATCTATCTATGGAAGCATCTATCCAACATCTTTATCATATATTATTACCTAGTTAGTCAAATAAAAACATTTTATCTACTCTCATAGCGTAATATTCGAATTATGAACTTCAAAACGAGTTTATATTGACATACTTTATAAACAGAATACCGAAATTTAAAAATAGAATCATATTATAACACTTTTTCTCTAACAAAATAATACTATAAAACTATTTTTTTTTTCTGTTACGATACAGCGCTAATCCAAGAAGTTAATATCACCAAAGAGTTTCCATCAACTTTTGGCGGGGGACAGCAGCACCCGCTGTAGCGCATGTGCGGTGATGTGCTGGTGCAGGCGACATTCATTTGTTTTGTAGTACTTACTGAATTTCATGGGATTTTTAAATTTATTCTTGATCTTTAACTTTGATCTTTTAATATTTGTTTCAATCCCAATGTTTGAGAGTAGATAAAGTAGTGTATGAAACTGCACATAACTAGGTATTAAAACATTCGTGTGATACTATTAATAACCTCGCCTACGGCTCGGTTTTTAAACACACACTCATGTTTTAATACCCCTTATTATGCAACAGTTTCATAAACTACTATTATAGTGACCGTATCAATATTAGACATCTTTATACGTGCCCCCTTGGTCACTGAAAATCAGGCTTCTAGTTTTTTCCACAACGAAGTTAGAGGGGGTCGAAGTCCTGAATGGCTTCGAGAAATGGATGGAACGGCTGTGCTTTTGTTTGTTTCGGGATGCAATGTCCCCACTAAAATTCAAATTTTATTTAACTTTACTTCTAACATGTGCACTAAGTATGAAACGTAATTATAACATACATAACATCACGCCTGTAAACCCCGAAGGGTTATGCAGAGGTGTACCTATAGTACTCCCACTTTTCGCCAGTTATGTTTAAGTCCCATGTAATCGGGGGCATCAACCGGGCACAAATTCAGACTCCGGGCTGCTACTGAGAAATTCCGGATGGAAAAACCCAATTTCACTTTGCCCGACCCGGGAAGCGAACCCAGGACCTCATACTCAGCAGTAGCGCTTACTACCACTAGACCAACGATAATATTGAAATAAAGAATTTTTGAGGTATGAGGAACAGGGTGTAAAGTTCACTCATTCTCTATAGAAAAGGGAGGATCCTGTGACCAGACGGGTGTCGTGTCTGGCGGGCAACTGCACAACGATTGATGTCGGGGAAATTATATTATATGGTGTTCGCGCGGTAAACTTTAATGGCGTGATGCAGGATTTGTGTGACGTCAGCATTTTGTGTGACGTCAGGTCTTTAGTGTGTAGTTTGCATTTGGCGATGTAGAAATTATGTGTCTTACTTACTACAAAATCTAAAACTACATATACAATGTGATTCTTCATAATGTGCACATATCGAAATGAGGGAATTTATGCTTAATTTTAACGACAGAAAAAATATTTAAAAAATCTAAATATTTTTTTATACTTTTTATGGAATTAAAAAAAAATTGTAACAAAACTGTGTAACTTTTAAACTGAATCAGCTACCGCGATGAAACAAACTCCATAATGATTGGAAGTAAGTAGGCGTCCACATAAAATTAAAATTGAGAAAAAAACACTACCCTCAATTGAAAATAAACATGTATTTTTAGCAAAAATCTGTATTTTTGTCATCAATTTTTACAATAATTGTAAAATTTATGAATAAGATGCCCAAGAGAATAAAAAAATATTTTTTTATTTAAAAAAAAAAAAAAATTGACCATTTTTTCCGTCGATAAAATTAAGCATAGATTCCCTCATTTCGATATGTGCACATTATGAAGACTTACACTGTATAACGCGTGTCTAGGCAATAAAATTTCAAAGAGTATGACATAAATAAATAAATGGCGAAATAGAGTGCAAAAGATCACCAAAAGATACTTGTAGCTTGTAGCTACAAGTATCTTTTGGTGCTCGAATGACGTTGATATGGGGGCGCTGCTCGTGAGCATTTATGAAATTGTTTTGTGAAATGTATTAAAAAAAAACTTTTTACAAAACAAAAACAACCGACTTCAAAAAAAAAACACTACAAAGTGAAAAATAACTTTTTAATTTTCAAATAAAGTTATTTTTCACATTGTAGTGTTTTTTTTTTTAAGTCAGTTGTTTTTTTTTTGTAATAAGTTTTAATTTTTCACTTTTTAGTTGTGGTACCTACCCCACACACATTCGAATACCACTATCTGCTACCAGTGACAGGAACTTATCATATCATCTACATACTAAGTGGGGAAAAAAATACGTATTTTGTAGCTAACTCAAAAACTACTCAAGCAAAGTTAATAAAATTTATATGGGACCAATTTGAGAGCATACCCTTTCAAACAAAAAAAGAATTTTCAAAATCGGTCCACAACTGACGGAGAAATCGGTGGACATACATAAAAAAAAACAAACATACGCGACGAACATATAACTTTTTGGAGTCGGTTAAAATACAAGATGGCGGCGTTAGTTCCAATTTTGGTCACCCGCCAAAAGATCCTTTACAGCTAAATAACGTTTTTTTTTGTTTTTTTTTGCCCTTATTGTCCCACTGTTGGGCATAGGCCTCTCTACTCTCTTTCCACCTCTCTCTGTCCAGAGCTGCCAAGGACCAATCTTTCTTAAAGGAGTCCAGCTCATCCCGCCATCTCCGTCTGGGCCTGCCGCGATGACGTCTGCCACTAAGCGGGACCCATTGGGTCATAAGTTTGGCCCATTGATCGTTTGACATGCGGCAGAAGTGTCCAGCCCAATTTCATTTAAGCGTGGCATCTTTCCGAGTGACACCAGAAATAATAATAATACCAGCCCATTATTGTTCCACTGCAGAGCAAAGGCCTCTTCTCAAACAGAGAAGGCGCGAGCATTGATCACCACGCTTGTTAAAGACCGGGTTGGCGATTTCAGACTTATATTAATTATAAAGTTCAGGTTTCCTCACGATGTTTTCCTTCACCGATGTCAGTTATGTCCAAGATAAACTCAGAAAGTACATCATCATCTGCCTAGCCTTTTCCCAACTATGTTGGGGTCGGCTTCCAGTCTAACCGGATGCAGCTGGATACCAGTATTTTACATGGAGCGACTGCCTATCTGACCTCCACAACCTAATTACTAGGTAACACGATACCCCTTGGTAAGACTGGTTGTCAGACTTTTTTGGGCTTCTAACTACCCGTAACGGCTGTCAAAGATCTACAAATGACAGCCGGGACCAACGGCTTAACGTGCTTTTCGAGGCACGGAGGGGTCTTGGTATGTAAAGATGGTCACCCATCCACAGACCAACCGCGGCAAGCGTAGCTTAACCTGATCGATCGACCCGTGCAGCTGTTGTTACTTAGCCACAAGCCCCTCAGAAAGTACATATGAATTGAAAAGTCATATTGGTACTTGCCCGGATTTGAACCCACAAGTACAACCTCGTGCATGAGAGGCGAGCTTTACAGCTATATGATTTTAATTTGTCAAAGCCCAAATGTGTTCATCGTTTTCGTCACATATTGCCTTCTATCATGGTTCACTCACCAGTTTCCATTGACCTTCGTGGCGTATGACGAGAGCGGTCCCACTTCGCCAAATACAATGATGATCTATAAGACCCTGCGCGCACACCCAGTAAGATGGCCACATGGTCTCGATGTCCAACTGTGGGCAAAACAAGTCGATTTATAAAAAAATCGTCTTTTCTTTTACTGGGACAGTAGGAAGAAATTGGAATCCATAAGAGATACAATTTTCTATGAAATTTTACGATTTTTAGTTTCTTAGTTTTTTGTTAGTCTTTAGTTCTTATAGTTTCGTCATGTACGTCTGTCTGTCCGCGGTCTAGCTCCGAGACCCTTAGCGTGTGGCATAGGTATACATATTAATTACGTTAACAAAGTGGTAAAACAAAATTATGAAAATCATTTTTTTTTAGAGTACCTACACACGTACACGTAAAGTGGTGATGTTTATTTTTTTATCCCATGGTGTGGGATATCATTGGAAAGGTCCTTTAAAAACATTGTGAGTTTGCAAAACCATTTTTGGATTCAGGGATCCGTTTGCGAATTAATATTAAGCTTTAAAGTGCAAATTTTTGTTAGAGTCAAGTGTCCCCCCGCCTGCCAGCTAAATGGCTGGTTTTGGGTGTGTGAAAAAAATCACCACAGTAGTTTATATAACGAAATTAAAAGGAAAACTATCACAGCTAAGTAGGCTTTACAAGTTAACGACTAATTTTCGACCAACTTAACTTTGCAGTTGCAAAAACATGTTTTCCCATACACTCCGTATGGGAGAACATATTTTTCAACTACAAAGTTAAGTTTGTTTTTGGGATAAATTCATCCCAACTACGGAACCCTTCATTGTGCGTGGTCCGACAGGCACTTGGCCGGTTTTTTTAAACTATCCAAGCATATTTTTGAAGTTGATCGACTATTACTCGTTAACTTGTAGAGCCTATTCTACGGTGATATTTTTCCTTTTAATTTCGTTATTTATGTATAATAGATAGGTGCTACTGTCGTGAATATTTAGCACATACTCAAAACAACGTGGTACACGTGATTCTAACAAAAATTTGCTCTTTAGAATCGAAAAATATTGATCACCAAATATTTTTGAAAGACCTTTTCAATGACATCCCACACAATGGAATAGACGAGTCAAAAATATCATCCTCACTTTACCAGTAAGGGACGTACCATCGAAGAAACCCATACCTATACACCGTAAGGACTATTTCTGCTTGCAGCGCTCGGCCGATGTAGTAACGGTTACCTACGAAAAAAAAAGGGTCGTGTGCACGGGATTTTGTTTTCGATTTGCTTAGGTATGGGTTTCTTCGATGGTACGTCAAAATAAAACATTTTTCAAGATTTTATTTCACAACGTTGTAGGCGTGGATAACCTTGCCAAATTTCAGCATTTTAGTAAGGGTCTCTCTGACTTAAGGCTCCTGGCTGTGACTTCACTCGACAGAGTTTAGGTAAATTCTTGCGATGCTATGTTTGTGTGCACCGTTCACGCACACACGCCTAAACATCGAGCGTAGTGATCGCTTAAACAGTTTTGATCCTATAGACGGTATTTTGTTAAGTTACGTAGGTACGCTTATGAAATAAGTCTGGAATGTTTGTGCATATTCGTTTAGTATATTTATAACAATTCTGTTTTATATGGAATTTTATACTTTTTGTATGGAAAACATGAAAAATTATTACCTACATGTTGAGTTTTATGGGTTTCATAAAGGGGGTCGAAATTTTCATTATTTTTGCGATAAGACACAATTTTCGAGATATAAGCAAAAGAACAGAAAAAAGATAAAGTACAGTTTTTGCAACTGAATGAGTTATTAATTTAGTGAAACTGAAAAATTCGCTATTGGTGCCGATTCTCTTGTATACCGAACTAAACTTACTAAACTATCACTAAAATTCCTTAATTTTGACTATGAGAATCTCAAAGCTATTCTGCAAAATAATATCTCTAAATTTAAAAATAATTTTGACACATCTAAATCGAATTTGACAACCGCGACTCCACACGTGATACCTAACCACGTGAATCTTTTTAGAGCCGGAGGCGCGCAGGGGGGGCAGCCTCGACGTGTTTTATATGGATTTTTCACTTTTTGTGTGGAAAATAAGAAAAAATATTACCTACATGTAGAGTGTTAGAGGTTTAAGGGTTTTATAAAGGGTGTCGAAATTTTCATTATTTTTGCGATTGGACACACCGTTTTCGAGATATAAGCAAAAGAAAAAAAAAATATTCGGTACTGTTTTTTCATCTGAAGTCGAGGTGTTGGTGTGAATTTTAGTTCATGACAACCAATTTTATTCCACATGTTTTTAGTCGCGATTAAAAATAGTCATATTTAGTTAGAAAATCTAAATTTTAGGTTAAAAACGTCAAATTCAGAATAGCAAAATTGCCATTTTCACTAAACTAATATCTCAGTGCCATCTTAGTGCTGTCAAACTAAAATATAGTTAAGTTGTGTCACTTTAGTCTATTTCAGAATGGGAAATCGTCGTTTGACAGGAATAAACTAAATTTTGGTGATTTTTAGTTTAGTTTAGAGGCATTTGTGACAAGAGAATCTCTTGTCACAAATGCCTCTAAACTAGACTAAAAATCACCAAAATTTTGTTTTATTAATAAGAGAATCTCTTGTCACAAATGCCTCTAAACTAGACTAAAAATCACCAAAATTTTGTTTTATTCCTGTCAAACGACGATTGCCCATTCTGAAATAGATTAAAGTGACACAACTTAACTATATTTTAGTTTGACAGCACTAAGATGGCACTGAGATATTAGTTTAGTGAAAATGGCAATTTTGCTATTCTAAATTTGACGTTTTTAACCTAAAATTTAGATTTTCTAACTAAATATGACTATTTTTAATCGCGACTAAAAACATGTGGAATAAAATTGGTTGTCATGAACTAAAATTCACACCAACACCTCGACTTCAGATGAAAAAACAGTACTGATTTTTTTTTTTCTTTTGCTTATATCTCGAAAACGGTGTGTCCAATCGCAAAAATAATTAAAATTTTCACACCCTTTATAAAACCCTTAAACCCCTAACACTCTACATGTAGGTAATATTTTTTCTTATTTTCCACACAAAAAGTGAAAAATCCATATAAAACACGTCGAGGCTGCCCCCCCTGCGCGCCTCCGTCTCTAAAAAGATTCACGTGGTTAGGTATCACGTGTGGAGTCGCGGTTGTCAAATTCGATTTAGATGTGTCAAAATTATTTTTAAATTTAGAGAATTTATTTTGCAGAATAGCTTTGAGATTCTCATAGTCAAAAATAAGGAATTTTAGTGATAGTTTAGTTAGTTTAGTTCGGTGTACAAGAGAATCGGCACCCATGTCTAACTAAATCTGACTATTTTTAATCGCGATTAAAAAGGTGCGGAATAAAATTAGTTATCTTGAACTAAAATTCACACCAACACCTCGCTTCAGGTGCAAAAAACAGTACTGTATCTTTTTTTTTTCTTTTGCATATATCTCGAAAATGGTGCGTCCAATCGCAAAAATAATGAGAATTTCGATCCCCTTTATAAAACCCTTAAACCCCTGACACTCTACATGTAGGTAATATTTTTTCTTATTTTCCTTACAAAAAGTAAAAATTCTATATAAAACGTCAAGGCTGCCCCCTGTGCGCCTCCAGCTCTAAAAAAAATTCACAGGGTAGGGCAAACAAGTACCACGTGCACTCGCGATTGTCAAATATAATTTTAGTGTGTCAAAATATATTTAAATTTAATTTAGAAAATTTTTGTTGCAGAATAGCTTCAAGATTTTCATAGCCAAAAGTAAGGAATTTTAGTGATAGTTTAGTAAGTTTAGTTCGGTATACAAGAGAATCGGCACCATATTGCCATCTTAGTGCTGTCAAAATAAAATATATTCTATAATTATTTCACGATGGGAAATCATCGTTTGACAAGAATTAACGAAACTTTGGTGATTTTTTGTCTAGTTTTGAGGCATTAATTTGTGACAAGAGAATTGGTACCAGTATCCATAAAGGGATCTGAGACACTTGCGCGAAAGACATTTTCGCGAAAGACACTTGCGCGAACCCACTTGCGCGAAAAAGTTGCGGAAATGAGATTTCTTCATAACATCACGCCATCAATTTCAAAGGGCCCAACACTTTGAAATTGATGGCGTGATGTTATGAAGAAATGTGAAAATTTTCGCAGCCGCCATCTTAGATTTACGTTTTGACATCAAAATCTGCTTTAGAATCCTCAAAAACTATGAAAAAGACACCTATGACGAAAAATCTGAATATTGTCACAGCCGCCATCTCGGATTTATATTTTGACCTCACTATCAGCTTTAGCATCCTCGAAAACTATGAAAACGATACCCATGACGAAATATTTTTAAATGTTCGCAGCCGTCATCTTGGATCTTTATTTTGACTTAAAGTAGTCTTCAGTAGCGTTAAAGAACTTCGTTCCAAAAATACTTCACTTATTGCTACAACAGCATATCGGCGCGGGCATATCGGTGACGCGAACCCATAACTTTTTCCCCTACCAAAAATCATTCAAAACTATGAAATCTAAAGTCAAAATATAACTAGTGAACCCAGCAGGCAGATGTTGTCCTGCGACAACAGCGCCACGCGAGTCCAACTATAGTTATGAACCATCCAAGTTACACAAAAAGAATTAAAAAAAAAAAACATCTAAATCAGTCAAGCCGTTTAGGATAAGAAGAATTACGAACACACGTACACCGGTATTTTATTTATTGCCAGGCATGCAAAATTTTAATGTTCTTCAAAAACAAGCAAAGTACTTTAAAATAAAATGCGGATCAAAATGTGGTAGTCGACGTACAATTTCTGGAATATGTTAACATCGGACATGTACGTGCGTGTGTGCGTGCTGCGACGCAAAGTGATACGTCCTCACGCTGGGAAGGCCCGTTCGCTACTGACGGAATAGATTTTCCGCGATCGTTTATATAGTTCACTTTGCCATTTATTTACGTAATGAAGTAATTGTTTATTTATAAAATAAAATTTAGATTCTATTAAACAATTAACTTAAAATTAATATATAATTTTTAAAATGTCTTAAAAGTGTTTCTAAGTATTAGAAAAAAATATTTATTTGGCTTGAAGTTTTGAGAAAGTTACGTTATTTCAACATTTTTTTTCTGCTATATTTTGTATGAAAGTTGAAAAAAGTGGTTCCCCTATGTACAAGTAGACCATATAATGATGTTGATGATATTTTTTAATTTTCAACATCAAAAGCAGTTTCTTCTAACGAAACGATCAAACGTCAGTCTCGCGTAATTTTTTGGAAAACTTGTTGCGAATTTTAGTGATTTCCCACGAATCCTTAATTTATTTCAAAAATGCCTTTCCCCTATGTACAAGACGAAGAATTGGACTTTTCAAATCACAAATCATTTTGTTTAAATTCTCGTCCCCTTTCTCACAACGAATAAACAAAATTGATCAAAATCAGTGATTTCGTGCGGTGCGGCGGCACGGAGCCTTAATACGCGGACAAACAGACAGATAGATGAACTTGGCGAAACTATAAGGGATCCTTGTACACACGGCTACACATCAACCTATATATTTCCAGTTTCTGCTGATCTCGTATTATATAGGATTTCCGTACAATGCGAGGTCAGCTTATAATGGAAATGTATAGGTTGATGTGTAGCCGTGTGTACTACGGAACCCTAAAATACTCTGTATAAAGTGTATTAAGTTAAACGAAGGATATACTTTAAGAGAGTGTAGTACTCATGAAAATGAACAACTTTTCGAATAGGACCAATTCTGAAATATGAAAAAAAACGTGAGGCACTCGGGGACTGCCGCGGTAAAGCTATTGCATAGCATTTGTAACCTCCATACTTCCTATTTGTCAACGCTACACTTGGGATGATAACGTGATGACATAAAACAAAAATCACGTTGTCATGGGAACCGTCATTACATGGTAGGCGGAGTGGGGGGTGTTAGGTTTTTTCGTTACGGAATTTCTTGATTCGGTCGCCGCGCTCAAAGCCCGCGATAAAAGCTATGCAATAGCTTAAAATAAATCAGTACAATTCTGTGTTACATGCCTCCATACTTGTATAGAAGTCACGACAAGTCGGTGAGTCCACATGCTCCATCTTGAACACCACCACCATTGAACTGTTGTAGCAATCTAAGAGATTATTATGATTAACGGAGTCATCAACACACACACATCGGACACATCTTTTGACTGCTGACTTCAAAGATGATGAGGATATAGAAAGAGAAAGGAGGGCGCTGTCGGTGAGAGCTAATATTATCGCTCGCAGGTTTGCACGTTGTTCTAGAGTTGTGAAAAAACCTTATTTCGTGCATATTGCATTTCATTTTACACGAGCAGCCTGCGCGTTCCAGGTATTGATGGGGCTGTTCCGCTTCTGTAGCGCATCAGGGAAGTCTGCTGATGCTCGTGTCAATTGTTTCTACGCTACGATGCAAAAAAAATGCGCTTCCCTGGTGCGCCTGGTGCGGGCCAGCCCCAACAATATACTGCTGTGTATCGGTCGTAGACTAGACTGTTTGTGTATGAATCGCTGCTGCAAGCTTTTCACATCTGAGTTGAGCGTGTAGCAGGGATTCGTTAAATGTATAGGTTAAGTTTACTAACATAGTTGTTAAGAAATATTGTTACTAACATATTGTCTTGTTGCTTGTTAATTTAAATATAAATTAAAAAAAACGTGTGGCACTCGGGGACTGCCGCGGTAAAGCTATTGCATAGCATTTGTAACCTCCATACTTCCTATTTGTCAACGCTACACTTGGGATGATGACGTGATGACATAGAACAAAAATAACGTTGACAACGTGATGTTGTCATGGGAACCGTCATTACATGGTAGGCGGAGTGGGGGGTGTTAGGTTTTATTTTCGTTACGTTACGGAATTACTTGATTCGGTCGCCGCGCTCAAAGCCCGCGATAAAAGCTATGCAATAGCTTAATAATCGTCTAAACTGAATTATCAGTTTGTTCCTAAAGTATCTGAAATCATCGATGAAAATTGAGGTTATCAAATTAAATTAGTTTGAGTAATTTATGCGGCTTACTCAAAAATCCTTTCTTTGGTATTGTTCGTCGTACACTGACTGGACAAGTTCGCTCAAATCTGAGTGATTATTTCCTCAAAACACCATTTCAAGTACCAATTTACATGGGCTTCACATGATCTAATCAAGATTACGTCTGGGATTTAAAAAGACTGTGACCTCTGTGTTTGTTTCGAACTTTTTTCTCAGAGTAGTCAGGTAGGAAACACCGCCCTCATCTAGTTTTTAAAATATAATTGACGTGTAAAAGTGTTTGTACAAATTACTTACAGAAATAATATCATTTTTCATTTAACCTTAATTGTCACATAAAAAGCAATTTAAGATGATTTAAAATAAGATTTTCGGGTTTAAGTGTTCACGCTTTAGCCCAGAAGTAAGACATGATTACATAATGGTGCCGATTCCCTTGTTCACAAACTAAACTAAATTTAAGTTTAGGGCCTCTTTTTCTTTTTATTTCATTAAGAAAAGGACAGAAGATAAATTTTAGTTTAGTCCTGTCAAATTAATCAGCGGCTGACGTAAATTTATGTAATTTTAGTAGGCAAGTTTTTAATCACGTCTAAACTTGTATGGAGTAGCGCTGATTAATTTGACAGGACTAAACTAAAATCCATCTTCTGTCCTTTTCTAAATGAAATAGAAAGAAAAAGATGCACTGAACTTAAATTTAGTTTAGTTTGTGAACAAGGGAATCGGCACCATTGGCTAACGATAATCGTAACTATCCTAACTAATATTATAAATGCGAAAGTTAAATCAAAGCATTAGTGCTTTGATTTAAGCCTAAGGGCTGGCTTCACAGCTGTCTGGGAGACCCGTACGGGTTCCCGGAACGGAGACCCACGTGAGGCGCTAGAACATTGTTTCATAGCGACGCGGATTGGTCCGTACGCGACCCGCTCCGGGTAGAGCCCGTACAAGGCCACTCATAGACGTTCTTATAGACGTTCTTCTACTCCCTCGTTTCAGAGTACTGCGGGCGCTACCCGTACGGGTCTTCCGTCTACCGACGGCCCGTACGGGTCTCCCAGACAGCTGTAAAACCAGCCTAAATTGGTAAGAGGCACTTCAAATTTGCGGTACGTTTTCTGTTGCATTTGTTAAAAAAAATATCTGATACTTATAGCGCAGAATCCTTAGGAATTAATTATATTTTGTAGATACATACCGTTTACCATTGTCAAAGCGTAAATCTCGTCGTCGTTAGAAAAATGTTTAGGCGGTGCACAAATTGGAATTAAATCTGCAAAGAACAAAAAAAAAATCTTGTATTATATTTTAGTAGGTACAGGGGAAACTGTTACTGATAGAAGACCGCGTCCTTATCAAAAGCGAGAAAAACGGAAGGCGCCCTCTGTTGGCGCGTTCACCGAACAAAAACTGATATAAGAACGCGACGATTCGTGTACGCATGTTCGCGCGACAGTTCAGCCATATGCATTGCGTTATTTACGTTGTTGAGCAGACGAATTTTTCAAACAGCAATGAATTAGGTAGGAATTTCAGAATTAGGAATTTCCTTCACTGACCGCTAATGTTATATGTATAGTGAAATATGATATACAGCATGACTATCAGAAAGGTAAAATTATCAACAATTAATTACATTACATTAATTTTCTGAAAAATTTCACGCATACATTCAAAATAGAACTTTAGCATATGATTTATTGGATCTTTTTCTTTCAATATATAAGACAGTTACGTAATTGGAACATTTTTGCTCGATTAATTTTTTATTCGAAAATCATGTCTTTTTTAAAGGTTATTTGAAACAAAAACAAGATTATTCGGCTTTTATGTCTAAAATAATTATTGACAGTAAGAAAATATAGTTTTATTATCCAGATATAAGAAAAAAATTCTCTAAGTCAATTGTTACTTTAGTTATAAACGAAATAAGAATTGAGACTTGCGACAATTAGTTCCGTACTCGAACACGACCAAAGAGCGTACGCGATATTCAACTTTATTACTGATGTGTTAGCGTTTAGTATATAGTGGAGTGGTGGGATGCAAGGGGGCGGAGTTTGCGTGGAAATTGTCTTTGGAGTGCCTGGTCTTAATACCTTCTCGACCCAAATGAATGAGCCGGCTGATAATTTTTTCGCGATAACGATGTAAGTGTCATGTCGAAAGTTGTTTTGTTTGATGGTCTGTACCACAACCTTAAATATGACCACAACTTTCTGATAAATGCTGTATAGTCAAGAAAAACAGCCTTTTAGTCCTATTTCACTTTCCTAAAAAGCCTGTAACCAGTGAAAATGAAGTCGTACTCATTCCACTGTTCCCGATGTCTAGTTGCAATAGTGCCAGTGTGCTGAAGGTGCCACGAGTGTAGTCGGGGTGAAAGGCATAGTCCCGGATGCGGATGTCAGGACCAGAGCAGCGGTTACCCAGAAACACACGGGAGCGAGCCCTGAGGAAAAAAATCATCATCATCATCATAACATCACGCCTGTAATTCTTGAAGGTTTAGGCAGATGTGTAGTTAAGTTCCTACACCCTCATTGCGCCAGTTATGTTAAGTCCCATGTAATAGGGGGCAAGCCTATCGAGCGAGCGTAGCGAGCGAAGCGTCTCTGGATCAAGTCTGGCAAAATTTGCTTAAAATTTATTTAGGATAATAAAAATGTATATTCCAACAGCAAAGCACGAATACAATTGGAAACAGAGGGGGAAACTTTCCCAATACACAGGAGTGTGAGGCAGGGAGACCTAAACTCACCAAAACTTTTGTCATCCGTGCTAGAGGAAGTCATCAAGAAAGTGGAATGGGACAACGTAGGGATTAACATAAATGGAACACGTTTGAATCATTTAAGATTTGCGGATGACATTATACTTGTAACAGATAACCCAGAAAGCTTTGAAAACATGCTCCTAGATTTGTCAAGTGAGAGCAGAAAGGTGGGCCTAACAATAAATAAAACAAAGACTGAAATAATAACAAATAGATCCCAAACAAGCATCTCAGTAGATCAGGAAGAAATAGAATATGTAAATTCCTATATCATTGGCGTAGGTGGAGAAGTAAATAACAAAAAAATCTTGTTTGGAGAAAATTGCGATTTATTTGCTTAATGCTCAATGTTGAGACACGGAAAAACCTTGGGGTTAAAATAACATCTAAAATGCTCTTGAACAGAATTAACGCAATGCGTCACGGAAAGTCTCCTGGTCATGATGGTCTCAGCATTGAGCATCTTTGATTTGCTGGTCCGCATTTGCCAAGAGTGTTGGCTATGCTTTTTACTTTTTGTCTGGGTCATGCTTATACGCCGAGTGACATGATCAAAACAACAGTGGTGCCCATTGTCAAAAATAAGACTGGTGACATGGGCGATAAGAACAACTACTGGCCAATATCTCTTGCCACAATCATGTCAAAGGTGTTTGACAGTGTGCTTAGCGCTCAGCTTAGCGGTCACATACGTATTCACGATAGTCAATTTGGTTTCCGTTCAGGATTATCCACTGACAGCGCTATATTGAATGTGAGGCACACTGTGAAATACTAAACTGATCGCCACACTCCAGTTTACGTCTGTTTCCTTGACCTAAGCAAGGCTTTTGACTTGATTTCCTACGACATTTTATGGAGGAAGATGGAAGAGGTAAATTTGCCGCCAGAGGTGACAAATACTTTAAAATACTGGTATGGAAACCAAATCAATAGTGTGAGGTGGGCGGGTGCCCTATCTAGGCCGTATGGGTTGGAGTGCGGGGTGAGGCAGGGGGGGTTATGCTCGCCTACGCTATTCAACCTATATGTGAATGATCTGATTGAAGCGCTTAGCAGCATGTGTGTCGGGTGTCATATTGATGGCGTGTGTGTTAATACTTGAGCTACGCCGACGACATGGTGCTGCTGAGCGCGTCAGTCTGCGGGCTTAGGACACTCGTGGCCACTTGTGAGCAATATGCCAGACTGCATGGTCTGGCATATAATGTTAAGAAGAGTGTGGTCATGGTCTTTGGGGCCAAGGGTAAGTACCCAGAAGCTGTACCTTCAGTGAAGTTAAGCGGTATGCCCCTTGTGAGGGTGGATCAATTTAAATATCTGGGTCACTTATTGACCACTGGCCTCAAAGATGATGAGGATATTGACAAGGAGCGGAGGGCGTTGTGTGTGAGAGCTAACATGATTGCCCGCAGATTCAGGCATGCCTCTAAGGAGGTCAAGTGCACTATATTTAGTGCTTACTGCACGTCTTTTTACTCTTGCAGTCTGTGGGCTCATTTTACTCGGAACTCATACGGCGCCCTACGCGTCCAATACAATAACGCATTCAGGGTGCTGATGGGGTTGCCTCGATATTGCAGCGCATCAGGGATGTTTGCTGAAGCACGCGTTGACTGCTTCTATACTGTGATGTGGAAGCGGTGCGCATCCCTGGTTAGTAGGGTGCGGGGCAGCACCAACAGCATCCTATCTACGATAGCAAGCAGGCTAGATTGTGCGTTTGTGAACCACCTATTTAGTTCTTGTTTACCTAAAATATTCCTTGGAGTAAGAATCAATGTCCAAGGCCGAAGACAGGGCGATGTCGCTGGAGATCAGGATGATTGTCGTTGTAGTGGGGGTAAAACTATCTGTGAGAAAACAATAGGTGCATAATAGAATTCATTCAATAGGTACTGTTGAGGACAGAGGACTTCTGATTGCAATGACACACGAGGTGTACGCTACAATCAGATTTATTGTTGTATTTTTCCACAGGTATAATTTATGAACTATAAAATACATTGATAACTCGGTTTCATTTTAGACTAACTTTTACAATATGTGGTTATGACAAAAAATACGAATCGTGTGAACTTTATAGCGTCTGGAAGCGAACTATATTTATTAAAAGAGAAAGTGGGCGGAAAGGGCTTACATTTGAATCAACTTCCGGTTTCTAGAAAATTCGAGATTGTTCTAACATGACTTACAGTGCTTCCCCTAGCGTCGAGGAGCGATAACTATAATATTCATTGATTTATACACAATAGCCCATTCATAAATCGTACCTCTGGCGGAGAGTGGCGCAACCAGTATTTACTATTATTCATTCATAAATACTGACGCCCTCTAGCAACGAGGGGCAACAGCTATAGGGACTCTATCTATAATATCTTCCACCCCTCGCCAACAGATGGCACCCACCACCGCGTCAAAATAATTGTTTGCGTTTCGGTTTCTTTTGTCACCTCTGACCGTTGCCTCTGACACACACAAAGTTCCAGAGACTTGACTTGATTGTCATAGAAATGCCTTTAATATTGTGCGAGCTCACTTTTCTCAGTATGGATACTTTTTCACGCGACTTAGGACGGTTAGGGCAAATCTAACGATTTAAATCTTTGGCCATATTCGTCACACCTTGCAGATGGGACAGTGTTGCAAGCAGTAAGGCCAGCCCGTCCCATCTTTGATGTCCTCTCTCCGGTTAACGCCCTAAGCCGAGATTCGTATCCCACAGGGGGTGCCCTTAGCGAGCGTTCACCTAGTTTTAATTAGCATAGTTGAATAACCCCTGGTTGGAGGTTTTAAGTGTAGTAGCTTAAGCCATCCACAGGAAAGCCCGGTTAAGTAGTCATGATCTCAGAGGTCAACTACGAGATGCCCTACATAAAAAAATGTAAGCAGTAAGTTAACATATTCTTAGAAAAATACTTAATAAAGAAGAATAAAAGGGCACAAGACTTACCAACGGGATTAATAAGCAAACCGAACCAGGGAAAGCTCTCGATAAAACCCAGTCCCTCCTGTACCGTGTCATTTGGTGGTAATCTGTCAACTCCACAAGTTTCTAAAGGTGTGGGTATAGAATCAGATCTGCCAGGAGATACTGAACCTGCGAATTATAAATAAGAAGACAGTTATTGGTTGCCTTGATGGCCTTTTTTTTGTGTGGGAAATTATCAAATAACTTCTCCCGCTCTGGGCGGAGCGGGAGGGCGTGTCAGACTCTTACTGACTAAAACCCACCCGTTTTCAGTCCCCATGTTGCCGGGGGCCACGATCTCCCTTTCGGTTTTCTTCGCAGCCCAGGCAGGCATCGGCCCTAGCGGACCCCGTCGATTCTGCTGACACCTCTTTAAAACGCGCGTGGAACACAACGCGCCGTCAACCCGGGCCTGATCCTTATCGGACGGCGAGCTACCCATTGCTCACCGTCTGCAAGCCCGCGCTTACGGTGGCCGAAAATCGGCCTGCGATTCCCGACGCCCAGGGCGTCTCCTTCTGCGGCGGTAAGGGGCGTGAGGGCGTGAAATTTGCCTCTCCCTCACGCGTTCCGCCTCCCCCTTCGCGAGCATTACCGCTTTGCAGAAGAAGGTGATGGCCTCCCATTTCCTCTCGCTCCGTACCATGGCCTGAACCAGGGTCAGACGCGAGAGATCACCGCCGCCGATCGCCTCCACGAGGACACGGCGATGCTCCGCCCAAGCCGGTCAGACCTCCACCGTATGCTCCACCGTGTCCTCCGGGCGATCCACACAATGGTGACACCCGGTGCCTTGTTGGCCTAGTGGTCTATTGCTGAGCAGGAAGTTCTGGGTACGATTCCAAGGTAGGGTAAAGTATTATTCAGTTTTTCCATGGGGTGTTTCTCAATAGCAGTCCAGAGTCTAGATTTGTGCTCAGTTGATGGTAAAGGCTCGCCCCCTGTTACATGGGACTTAAACATAACTGTCAAAATATGGTTGTAGTACAGGTGCACCTCTGCCTAAACTTTAGAGGAAAACTAGCGTGATGTTATGTTATATTTACTGCTTTTACTCACTTGAAAACTCACTCACGAAGAAAACAATAAGTAATGTTAAAATTATCATTTGTTTGGACCAACTAACTTATTTATCAACACACTTATTACACATACTACACTTTTTTTGTTTTTAAGCAACTTCAAAACAAGGTATTAATATTTTGAACATTTGAACATAAGTACTAAACATTTAAATAAAACGTTTTGGTAGTAAGTAATTCCTCGCTCAAGAATTAAATCTATACTGGCTAGGAATGTTGTTGTTGTGAGGACAATGAGATTGTTCACTATTGAATACTATCAACAATGTATTGTTGGTAGTATCCGTCACGCATTGGATGTTTCACAAACAGACACTTGTTCATCAATATAAAAAGTGAGTTTGTCTGTCTGGCAGTCTGTTACCATTTTATAGTTGAATTTCAATGTATTAATTACATCATAATGATCAAGAAAAATATAACGGTACAATGATCTTTTAGCGCGCTGCCAAAATCGGAATACCGCCAGTCCGCCATCTTGTTTTGTGACGTTTTGACAAATGTTTACCAACAACGCCCCCCTGTCAAGGTCATTTAGGTCACAAAGATCCTCATAGCATTCTACTTTCAATTCAATCAAAAAGTCTACAACAACTTTAACTGCAGCCACAAGAATCGCTGCAAAACATGACAGTGTATAGTTACTCAGAAGCTACGGTTTCTCAGAAAAACGGTGACCGCTCACATAGCGCCCGTATTTTTTGCCGAATGACGTCACTAAAACGTTGTTTATTAAATTAAGTTGGTGTGGTTACCTAGAGAAAGTTGTTGATACCGTAAAGCAAACCCCGTCCCCCAAAGAATTAAATCGTTAGATTTGCCCTCACCGTACTCAGTTACAAGAAAAAGTGTCCATACTGAGAAGAGTAAGCTCACTCTGTGAATCCTTGCTCGATAACGAGGTGCCAGCAGTTGTTGCAGCTGAGCACGTGGTTTTAAATTCCCCGACTAATAATCATGATCAAAACTTTGATCCAGCCCGTCCCATCCTTGATGTCCTCCCTCCGGTTGACGCCCTAAGCCGAGGTTCGTACCCTACAGGGGGTGCCCTTAGCGAGCGTTCACCTAGTTTTAATTAGCATAATTAAATAACCCCTGGCTGGCGGTTTTAAGTGTAGTAGCTTAAGGCACCCACAGGAAAGCCCGGATAAGTAGTCATGATCTCAGAGGTCAACTACGAGATGCCCTACATAAAAATAAAAATAAAATCACTCTGTGAAGCTCACACATGATTAAATAGCGTTTCTACGACAAACAAGAGTGTAGTCACTGCGTCATTGTGTATCAGAGATGTCAAAACGAAAAATAAAAGCGCCTATCTTTTGACCCGGTAGGGCGAATGTAACACGGTGGAGGTCTGCCCGGCTTGGGCGGGGCACCACCATGTCCTCGTGGAGGTATTCGGCGGCGGTGATCTGTAGCGTCCGGCCCCGGTTTAGGCCATGGTACGGAGCGAGAGGGCATGGCAAGCCGCCACTTCCTTAATAGAAATCTCGATGTTTTGAAATATCGCCACATCAGTAGACTGCGATACTGCGAAGCTGAGGCGGATCGTTGAAACAACAACAAGGGTATGCACTGTTGTATCCTACTTTATTTGTGCTGGGCATGGTAGGCTATAATAAACGGGAAGTAGCTCTCGCTTCTTACTTATTTAAGATTATGCGTGGTAAAATACACAACCCAGGCGTTCTACGCACTTTGAGGAGCGGCTAGAGAGGCGCCACGGCATCCTCACCTTCCGCCTGACGCAGGTCCTCACCGGACACGGCTGTTTCGGAAGGTTCCTGTTCAGGATAAAGCGGGAGGAAACGCCCGGGTGTCGTCACTGTGTGGATCGCCCGGAGGACACGGTGGAGCATACGGTGGAGGTCTGCTCGGCTTGGGCAGGGCATCGCCGTGTCCTCGTGGAGGCGATCGGCAGCGGTGATCTCTCGCGTCCGGCCCTGATTCGGGCCATGCTACGGAGCGAGAGGAAATGGGAGGCCGTCACCTCCTTCTGCGAAGCAGTAATGCTCGCGAAGGAGGAGGCAGTGGGAGAGGCAAATTTCGCGCCCTCGCGCCCCTAACCGCCGCAGGAGGAGACGCCCTGGGCGTCTGGGAGATTTTCGGCCACCGTAGGGGCGGGCTTGCGGACGGTGAGCAATGGGTAGCTCGCCGTCCGATAAGGACCAGGCTCGGGTCGACGGCGTGTTGTGTTCCACGCGCGCCTCAAAGAAATGTCAGCAGAATTGACGGGGTCCGCTAGGGCCAATGCCTGCAGGGGGTTCGAAGAAAACCGATAGGGAAATCGTGGCCCCCGGTAACAAGGCAACCGAAGGAACACGGGTGGGTTTTAGTCAGTAAGAGTCTGACACGCCCTCCCGCTCCGCTCAGAGCGGGAGAAGTTATTTGATAATTTCCCACCCAAAAAAAAAAATGCTTTCTACGCACGGTTGGGTTATGTGTACCTGATGGGCACGTGGGGCGACGGAGGCGCCCGCCGCTGCTGTGGGTGCCGCCCGCTCGCACCAACCTGCTGCAGCACGCGCCGCTGACGCGCGCCTTGCATACACTCAACATAGTGTCACAACAGATTGACTGTTTCAACTGTACTCTGAGTGAATTCACACGGGCCAAATTTTGTACAATTAATTACTCTTGGTTGTTCATAATTATATAATAGGGTAGTTTCCTAGGTAAAAAAATTTAAATTCTATTTAGTCTGTCTTTCAGATAATAAAAAATATTAGACACGTATTTTTTGCTTTATTATATTAATCAAAAATAACTTAGAAAACACGTATTAAAGTTGGGGAGTGGGGGCTCGCTACGTCACAACGTCGTATAAAATCTAGCACGGCGTGACGTCATGCCACATTTTAACTCAATGTATCGCCGTAATCAAATTGTAATATGTAAGCCTGTGATGATAGTTGTATGTGTTTTTAAATAAATAAATCATCATCTGCCTAGCCTTTTCCCAACCATGTTGGGGTCGGCTTCCAGTCTAACCGGATGCAGCTGAATATCAGTATTTTACATGGAGCGACTGCCTATCTGACCTCCACAACCTAGTAACTAGGTAACACGATACCCCTTGGTAAGACTGGTTGTCAGACTTTTTGGGCTTCTAACTATCCGTAACGACTGTCAAAGATCTACAAATGACAGCCGGGACCAACGGCTTAACGTGCTTTCCGAGGCACGGAGGGTCTTGGTATGTATAGATGGTCACCCATCCACAGACCAACCGTGGCAAGCGTAGCTTAACCTGATCGATCGACCCGTGCAGCTGTTGTAACTTAGCCACAAGCCCAAATAAATCAATAATAAACAAATTAAAAAGCCACAGCCTAAAAACTATAATACTGTGATATAATCGCGATAGAGCATAACATTCGCGGATCGTGCACTCTGTGGCTTATCCGAGATCTGAACGTGACGTTCCGCTGGTCGACCATCAGATAAGCCACTTATTATGACATAAGTAGACACTTCCACTGTCTGAGGAACTTCTAATCGATTAGAAAGAAAGAGGGTACTTTTATGAGTGAGAGGGTAAAGCCGCGTTTCCACTAGGCAACATTTGGCACGCAACACGTGACGCTCAACATGTACGGCAACGCCGCACAACAGCGCGCGACGTTGCCAGCTGGCGCGCAACATGACGTGCGGCTTGTTGTTTGTTTAAAGAGCATCGTTTGTTGAGCATCAATTGTTGTTGAGTGGAGACGTGACGCGCAACAATGTCCGTAGTGTGGTGTAACGAACGAGTGCTCAAATCAATCGAACTGTACCAAAACTATGAATGTTTCTGGGATACTGCTCACAGAGACTATTTACTTTTTGATGCATTTATCGATAAAATTATAACCACTGCCGCTGAAATCAACACAAGTTCCTCTGGCGACATGTTGGCGACGACTGCGAGATGCGTAGACAGACAAAGTTGTTCAACAAAAGTTCCGCGCTGACTTTCAACATGTTGGGCAACTTGTTGTGCAACATGTTGCGCGTCAATTGTTGCCTAGTGGAAACGCGGCTTTAGGATTACTAAATGATAATAATAATAATACGTCATGATTGTGGACATAACGGTCCCGCATGACGGAAACCTCGTGAAAGCCGAGAAAGATAAGCAAATCAAGTTTCTTGACTTTGCTCGCGAGGTTGTCGACAAGTGGGATGTAGGCTCAGCTGTTATTATGCCAATAATCGTGACTGCATTTGACTTAATAGCCAATAAATAGCCTCGACTAACACCTGAGAGGCTCTCGTTGGGCAGTTGGATTATAGGCTTGATTCAGAAAGCGGTACTTCTGGACACGGCGCGTATTGTTAGGAGGTTCGTTTCTCAGGAGTCCTGACCGCCGTTAGCTTGGATCTTGTTCCCAATCGCGAAACCTGTGTGCTACAATTTTTCTATGTTTATTTTTTAAAGAAATAACACAGGCTGAAAAATACATGACAAAACATCACGCCTGTTTTACCCAAAGGATAAGGCAGAGGTGTACCATAGTACCTAAAAAAAAAAAAAAAATGTGTTTATTATCTTAAATCTAGATACAATTTAGTTGCCGGGGCTTCCCAGAAAGTAATCCGAAGATACTTGTGATGGGATAAACCTCGCTCTTCCTCGATTCTCGCTCTTCCACCCACATTTGCCAAAAAATAAAAATTAAAAACCTAAATATATTTGTGCTAAATAAAATAAAAAACGCCCAAGTGCATGTCGGACCACGCACAGTGAATGTTTCCTTGGGTTTGTCCAAAAGGGTTACCGTGGCCCCTTGCAACATACAGGCAACTGAAGGAACACGGGTGGGTTTTAGTCAGTAAGAGTCTGACACGCTCTCCCGCTACACCCAGAGCGGGAGAAATTATTTTATAATTTCCCACTCAAAAAAAAACATGTTTACGTATGCACAGTATTGTTTTTATCGATCGCAAAAATACTTTTGTATTTCTTACTAGATATTTCTGCGGTTGTTACCAAATATATATATACGAAAACTATTGAATTAAATATCAAAGTTATTTAGAACCATCATAATCTTTTTAATTATGGGATCCAACAATACCCCACAAGCTGATGTGCCTCTTGATTCTCTCTGCCTACCTCGCTAAGAAAAGCGTGAAATTATAACAGTAGTACATTTATGTAGTTTTCATCATAAAATAACCCGACTACAGCGAAGCAAAAAGGAGGATTATGATTTTGACCGATATGTACCTACGCATATAAATGTATGTATGTTCATCTGTTCCCTTATAACTTCTAAAACTACTTATCATAATTTGACAAATGAGGTGTCGTTGAAGCGTCTTGATCGTCCGCTGAAGAATCTGCCTAGCCTTTTCCCAACTATGTTGGGGTCGGCTTCCAGTCTAACCAGATGCAGCTGAATACCAGTATTTTACATGGAGCGACTGCCTATCTGACCTCCACAACCCAGTCACTGGGTAATACGATACCCCTTGGTAAGACTAGTTGTCAGACTTTCGGGCTTCTGACGACCCGTAACGACTGTCAAAGATCCACGAATGACAGCCGGGACCAACGGCTTAACGTGCTTTCCGAGGCACGGAGGAGTCTCGGTATGTAAAGATGGTCACCCATCCACGGACCAACCCCGGCAAGCGTAGCTTAACCTGATGGATCGACCCGTGTGGCTGTCATTACTTAGCCACGAGCTCCTCTACGGCTGATCGTCCGCTGACAGACAAATAAAAAATCTGGAGTCACACTTAATTTGTTCGATTTATGCCCTAACACGGGTGACTCCGGAATTTTAATTTGTCTTGTTTATACCTTTTTAGTTGACTTTTTTGTCGTAGTTGAGTTTTAGTTTTTTATAACTTTTATTTTTACATTTAAAGCAATAACATTACAAATGCAACTGGTTTTAAATCATTCTATTTTTTTTTTCTAAATTTATTCTTCTTCAAGTACTTTATAGGCTGCTTAGCTGTGACAGTTTTCGATTTAACTTCTTTTTATTATTTTATCTTACTACCCTGATCTTTTTCACATAATTCATTGAAATATTCCTGAAAGCCACCACCCCTCGCTGTAGTTGGCTTCGTTTTAAGCATCGCGATAGTTTTGGCACCACTTACGGGTGCCGCGAAGAGGCCCTGGGGGGAGCTGTGAGGGGGAGGGGGAGAGGTAGACTGATACTTGTCAGCTATTGCTTCATTATTATATTATTTTGTAGGAATAACGAATTATTTCGGAGCAGTTTTGCATCGTGTCCTGACGTCGTTATGTCAGATCGTAGGCTTTGCTTGCTGAATTAAGCACAGGTCAAATGGGGCATACCTGCTTCATCATCTACTTAGCCTTTTCCCAACTATGTTGGGGTCGGCTTCCAATCTAACCGGATGCAGCTGAATACATACATATTATAGCTATTGATAGCACGCTACTGGTTATTAGCGTAAATAGTAGCGTGCTATCAATAACTAACGATGGCCACGCTTCACACGGCTGCAATGATGGAATTTCTGTGCTATAACTGAGTTAAATATTTAATTTATGTGACTGGAGGGCTGGTTATTTCTTTGACCAAAGAATTAGCATTGCCATTCAACGTGGCAATGCTGCCAGTCTTGGGCACGTTTCCGGATGACAGCGATGCGGACGATTACTTCGACGCCTAAGTGTCCTTTGTATAGTTAGTTATTTAGTCATTTAATTTAGTGTTAGATTGTATACAGGGTTACTGGTAACTCGACGTATTCCTTGCAGGACGTCATAGTAGGGTTAAAATGCAACAAATTAAGCCATCAAATGTTCTACCGAAATTCAGTAGTTTTTGAATTAGTTAAGTTTTAGTTTTTTTATGAAAAATCCCAGATTAAATCATTTGAAACCAATTTAAAAATGATTTACGGCGCGACTGTACTGAAATTTAAGTTATTATCATAGTTGACGCCGTAGCAGACCTTTGTTAATAATTAAAAGTTCAATAATGCCTAAAACTTTAAAACTATATAACGGCAAATATCACTAACCAAACATTTAATTTTTTGTAATTTTTGCTATTACTTCATAAAAAATGTAGTCTAGTGCAAAAAAAAAATGCTACACCTGGTGTAAAAATTACTAAGAAAATATCCTTGTCTTATCAGCTATCCAAAAAAGTATGAAAGTTAATACAAAATCATGGACTACATTTTGAAAATCGTTTTTGATTTAGTACAGGCGTGCGTTTCACAAAAAGGTGATTATTCGAAATATCAAAAACAAAATCGTGAACATTATAATTCTTTTTAATTAATATTAAAAACTTCAATTACACACATTTCACACGTCTTGTTCGATGTGCTGCCCTCGGTTTCGAATACATGTTCTTATTCGCTTCCTTACTTCGGTTTTTGTTATTCTTGATGTGATTGTTGCCCTCATCTGGTCCGCCGCATTTGTAATTCTCTCCCTTAGTTCTTCAATTGAATTTACTGGGGTCACATAAACTAGATCTTTCATATGACCCCGGACGTAAAAGTCTAGCGGCGTCAGATCAGGGCTTCGTGCAGGCCACGGAATCGGCCCACCGCGCCCTATCCATCGGTTTGGATAGTTTTCATCCAGCAATTGTCGAATTGTGATTCGGAAGTGGGCTGGACATCCGTCATGTTGGTAAATCATGTTTGCTCTTCTTTCTTCCGGTACATCCGTGAGCAGTGCTGATAAATGATTTCTGAGGAAATCTTCATAAAGTTCCCCATTTAGTGTTCGGGGTAAAAAATGTGGGTCAATTAATTTGTCGTCAATAATACCCATCCAAACATTAAGCAAGAACCTTCGCTGGGATGCGGTTGGTTTCAGTTTTTTAGGGTTTGCTTCTGCTTTCGGTGCCCAGTAATGTAAGTTGTGGTAATTTGTGATACCATCACGATCAAAACATGACTCATCGGTCCACAGAATGTTTTTTTAAAAGTTTTCGCTGTCGGCGTCGGCACTTAGCATAAAACGACAAAATTCAAGCCGTCTCGGCGGATCTCCTTCTTCTAATGACTGGACTGGTTGGTAATGGTATGGATGTCGGCCTGACAAGTTAACTACAGACCAGACTTTCCACTGTGACATACCAAGCTCATGCGCTACGATGTTTGTCGATGTGTTAGGATCGTCAATAAAACGTTGAAGAATAAGCTCCTCGTCCTCAGCCGTGTATCTCCGGGAACGACCAGTGTCAACTTGCCTGCTTCTTTGGACGCTGCCAGTTTCAGATATTCGCCGATAAGTCGATCCGAAGACACTAACGTGGGGGAGTCGGCGGTTGGGAAAGCGAAGTTGATATTCTCGCCGCGCCTCAGCAGCGTTACCGTCACAAAGTCCGTAACAGTACATTATGTCAGCGTATTCAGGATTAGAATATGCAGCCATAGTCAGCGCTTATGAAGGCACAGCACAGCACAAGAGCAAGATACGCAGCAACAGTTAGGGAAATAGCCAGTAACAAAACACGAGCTTGCGCGACGTAGAGTTGAAACTAACTAACGCTGACGACCAAATTTTGCAAAATTGCACCCCCTGTCATGCCGAGAGAACAATAGCGACCAATCACAAAGCTCCCCGAGTGTTTGGAGTTCAAGCGCAGGTAAAAACTACGAATAATACGAATACGAAACAATAGGTTGACCGTCTCGCAATTTTACCTGCCCCCCATAAAACTCTTCTCTTCCCTGGCACACATGCAAAAGTATTGACAATCATACCTTTCTGAATAACTGATAAGACAAGGATATTTTCCTAGTAATTTGTACACCAGGTGTAGTATTTTTTTTTTTGCACTAGACTACATTTTTTATGAAGTAGTAGCAAAAATTACAAAAAATTAAATGTTTGGTTAGTGATATTTGCCAAAGTTTTAGGCATTATTGAACTTTTAATTATTAGCAAAGGTCTGCTACGGCGTCAACTATGATAATAACTTAAATTTCAGTACAGTCGCGCCGTAAATCATTTTTAAATTGGTTTCAAATGATTTAATCTGGGATTTTTCATAAAAAAACTAAAACTCTTAACTAATTCAAAAACTACTGAATTTCGGTAGAACATTTGGTGACTTAATTTGTTGCATTTTAACCCTACTATGACGTCCTGCAAGGAATACGTCGAGTTACCAGTAACCCTGTATAAGATTCAACCAAATAAAATATTCTCACTTTATTTAACAAGAAGAAAATAAAATGTAAACAATATTTAAACATAAACCTCTCGGAAAAAAGGATGGTGAAATCGCATTGAAATCTATTGTGCAGTTTAGAAATCTAAGAGTCACACAGACAAACACGAAGGATTATGGACAACTACTACTACCCCATTTATTCTCAGCTTATAATAAACTCTTTTATTTCGTAAGTACTAACATTTTCACTTAAACTAACAAAAGTTGCCTATTGGCAAAGGTCTCCTCCAATGATTTCTACTGTTGCCTGTCTTGAGCAAACCTTCTTCAGTTTGGTCCTACTGTCAATTTTATTTCGACTTCTCACCTTGTGTGTTCTCTTCCTTGTCTTCTTTTGCCGTCCCTTTGATACCATTATGTGTCAAAGTCAAATAATTTATTTCAATTAGGCACAAAAAGGCACTTTGAGAGCAGTGGTGGCCCAGTGGTAACGGCCGCGACTTACAAGTTGTAGGTCGTAGATTCGAACCCAGACAGGCGCTTTACTTTATGTTAATTATTTCATCACCACTGCTCTCAAAACGGTGAAGGAAAACATCGTGAGGAAACCGGCATGTCCTAGAACCGAAAATTCGAAGACATGTGACATCTACCAACCCGCACTGGGCCCGCGTGGTGGATTACGGCCCACTCCCTCTCACAGAGAGGAGGCCTGTGTCCCAGCAGTGGGAACATTATAGGCTGATGATAATGATGAAGGCACTTTTGAACGTCAAAAAATGGAATTGATTCTAGTCGCCCCTTCCAAAAGGTAGTTTTCGTATGGAAAAGAATGGGCAAGAAACTCCACAGTTAATCTTTTAAAATTATTTGTATACATTAATTATATAATTATATGTGAAGACGATGCATCTGGAATAAGATTACTATACCACAATAATTAAAAATGAAGCAATGACAGAAAAAATAATTATGTAAGTAATGGATACATGGTGTTCACATATTTACAAGCATTGTAAAAGTAGGTACCTATACGATATTCCTAAAAAAATACAAGTAATACTAATAAGTCAGTTTGTGAGTTCAAGAAATCACAGAATGTGAAATAAATTTTATAATAATTAATTACACAATCAAATTAGCAACCGGTTTGATTTTGTCTAGACTCTAAATTGTCCTATGGAGCTAGACCAGCATGCTTCAAAGCCATCTTATCTAGGATATAATCCTATAATTTGTGACTCTTTCCACTTCCCCATTTTATTTCGAATCATTCCAATCATTTTACCAATCTCCTTGCTTCAGAGCACATCTACTACTCTACCAAACCCTCTATAACAGCGGTGACAACGCACGTACATTACCGAATATGCTACGATGTTTGAGTGCACTCCTATTTTCTTTAAACATGCTTTACTTATCAGTCGTGAATTCTCGGGGGTATTCGGGCGTTTACGGACTTGCTTCAGTGTGTTAGGTTACGGGTTCCTTGTAAAGGAGACGTTTCATTTTTGTATGGGACTCCGGCCATAACATGTACACTTCAGAAAACCTGGGAAACGAACTCCTAAATACAATGAAGACTGTTTTTTTCCATAAGATCTAATACTTTTTGGGCACAAAATATAAACCGAAAATGTTTGACGTTTGTCAGGAGAAATACGATTATCGACACCTAGCCATATTCGTCCAGAAGTACCTACAAATCTACAATCCACAAAAGCAGTTTTTTATTTTTATGATGAATAATACTTTCAAATTAATCAAAAAAGTTGCAGAAGATAGCTACTTATTGTATCTCATTGTAGTACAGAAATACACGCCTTTCATATTTATTTGAATAACGTCTACATGATATTATTTTGTTAAAATGTAACATGATTTCTGGACGAAAGCAGTATGCAAGTAAAACGACGCCATGATGAATAAAATATGGCAATAATTTGTTAAACTATTATTTTTTGTGCCGAAGTAATAAGAGGAATAAACAGGAAAGAATATTTTTCCTCAATTCGTGGAATTTTTTCCTTTTTTTTCATTAACGTACACTTTATGGCCGAAAATGAAACATCTCCTTTATCCAATAAAATAGAATAGAGTACTCTTTATTATGTACTACACCATACAAAAATTACAGATATAAATGTAGAAATTTTACATAGACAACCTACACATTGCGCGGTTATAAGCTTAAGACCAAAAGTCTTACGGGAATTTAACAAAATTCACGTAAAAACGGAAGCTTTCATATTCGAGACCAATGAAAGCATTTTCTGACAACTAATCTACAGACAGACCTCTAAAATATTCTAACGAATAATTATCCTACAAAAACTTACTAATACCCGACTTGAGAACAAACCCCAAGTCCTTCAACGTTCCCACTCGCTGCGCGTTAACGCGTCACATTATCAACGTTCAGCGCCTCCATCGAGGACCACTCCACATCTCTAGACGTCCCATTATCGTTCTCCGCTACAAACGATTTAACACTGAAGTGGTTTTGTGCAAACTTTCGAGTTGCTATTGTTGTACATATTGTATTTTAAGTTGACAGCCTCGTTGGTCTAGTGGTCGCAAGCGCTACTGCTGAGCTGCCCGACCCGGTAAAGTCTTAGATTGTCCGGAGTCTAGATTTGTGCCCGGTTGATGGCAAAGGCTCGCCCCCTATTACATGGGACTTAAACATAACTGGCGAAATGTGGGCGTAATATGGGTACACCTCTGCCGAACCCTTCGGGGAAACAAGGCGTTTTGTATTTAAATATAATAATATTATATTTAAACGCGGGTATTTTAATTATTAATAAAAATCAACGACTTTAGTGAAAAAAAATATATGAGTATTTTTGGAAGCATGAAGCAAATAGCAGATTAATTCTGTTGCGCACTACATTTAAAATACTACCCCATTCCTTGCTTTTTAAAGTCTATATTCTAATACCTTGTGCTTCTGTTATTACCTTTTGGAAATCCGCTATTTATTTATTTATTTTATTTAGATTTTTTTTTTTTTTTGAGTGGTCACAGTTTATAAAGTTTTTTTCGCTATTTACTTTTAAGCATTTAATTCGGAGTCTTGGATAAAGGAATTTCTGTATACATTAAAGGTTGTATTCTACAAATTGTAACAATTGCATTCAAAGGGGTGGCTTTATTCTGACTGCTTCTCATTTTAAAATGGAAAAAAAAGTTAATAAAAAATCCTGAGTCACACGTAGGTAATCTGTTCGATTTTTCCCCTACACGTGTGACTCCGGATTTTTTATTTATCTGTCTGTGTTTCTTTCTTTCTTTCAATAAAGAAGAATCTAGCTACATATCATTCATAAAAATCTGTTCAGCCGTTTAATAGTTACAAGAGATCATAGAGACGGACATACATACATTTAAACAGGTCAAACACATAACCCTCCTTTCTTTCGTCGCAGTCTGGCATTATTGATGAATGTCTGTTTGTGAAACAATGCGTGACAGATTAGTATTGTGCTAGTATTCATGAATAAACAATAATAATATTATTTATTGTCCTTATAATAATAACATCCCTAGCCAGTATAGATTTAGTTCTTGACCTAGGAATTCCTGCCAATACGTTTTATTTTTTTATGTCAAAAATATATAAAAGTTTTTTATTTATTTATTTTTATTTATTTATCAGATTTATTTATCTAGAGTTTAGTATTTATGTGCAAAATATTGACCTCAGTGAAAAACATCAATTTATTTGTAGCAATTTATAGATAAAATTTTCTTGAAAGTGGAGTTGGTCGAAACAAATGCTAGTTTCAACATTACTTTGTGTTTTCTACGTGAGTGGGTTTTCAAGTAAGTAAAAACCATAATCAAAAGCCTTTTCTCAACTATGTTAGAGTCTGCTATCTTTCTAACCGGATGCAGCTAGCGTTGCCATCTCAAAAAATTAGAAAACCGAACTCACCCGCTATAAAAACCGGACGTTTGGGTCCAAAGGCCGGACGGACGCCAAAAAAAGGAATTTTTGACATACACACACGTACATACGAACTACGCATCAAAGACATAACGTCACACAAATCCTGCATCGCGGAGTTAGAGTTTACCGAGCGATCGACATACATACAAGATTTCAACTTCAAACCGATGGGCAGTTGCCCGCCAGACACAACACCCGTCTGGTCGGAGGATCCTCCCTTTTCTATGGTGGATGAGTGAACTTTACACCCTGTTCCTCATACACCTAAAGTAGAAACGTGCTTTAAAAGCTCGACCTCCATAATAATTTTATCATAAAACATTTTGCAAGTTACATGTCTTAAATTAAATTCCACAATTAAAAGTTTTAAAATAGTTTCTAGAGAATGAAAAGCCTAACAAAAGCTGGACGGGCCGGACGCAGTCAAATTGGTCCGGACAAGAGGCCAAAAAGCCTAACACTGTTCGGCTTTATCCGGACGGATGGCAACTCTAGATGCAGCTAAATACCAGTATTTGACATGAAGCAACTGCCTATCTGACCTCCACAACCCAGTTACTGGGTAACACGATACCCCTAGACTGAACGAGGTATATGGGGAAACTTTTACCAAGTATGTTCAGTTTGGGGAGTTTGTTGCGCCACTTCTTCGTCCCAACTAAAGCACTAGGTAGTAGTGAAGTGTGGTCGTTTTTGGGGGACTGTCTTATGTAATTTTGACGTTCGAAAAGTCCTGATTCTCAGTCTACTTTGAATAAATGACTTTTGAATTTTTGAAGTGAAAACTTCTTTAGGCGCGTTGGGCGTTTTTGAGATGGGAAAAAACAATTGAACTCGCACACCGTTACCGACACCTCATTTTTATAAACGCGATTGTGCTCTTTATTTATAGTACGTTACGGATCATCGTTTTGGAAGTATTTTTTCAATTGTTCAAGTTTTCATTTCTGTCGGCATTCCCGGAGTTCTACTGTTTTTTTTTCTGCATGATCCTGGTTTCTTCACCAGTAATCAGTTATTCTACTATTCTACTTATTTATGATTCGCAGGCTCAATAGCTCGTGGCAGATCTGGTTCTAGACCCACACCTTTGAAAAATTGTGGAGTTGACAGACTACCTCCAAATGACACGATACAGGAGGGACTGGGTTTTATTGAGAGCTTTCCCTGGTTTGGTTTGCTTATTAATCCCATTGGTAAGTGCCTTTTTATTATTCTTTATTAATTAGTTTTCAAAAACAAATGTTAACTTACTGCTTACAGCGCTGTCCCATCTGCAAGGTGTGACGAAAATGGCCAAAGATTTAAATCGTTAGATTTGCCCTCACTGTCCAAAGTCGACTGAAAAAGTGTCCATACTGAGAAGAGTGAGTTCACACAATATTATCAATCGAACTCGCCGCCCTAAGCGCATCCTTACCAACCCTGACGACCCCATTACCCTCCTCCAAGAGAGCAGTAGGGAAACCAGCACAGTGTACAAAAACAGACGCCTCCCGTCATTCCGACCTCGCCGCTGAGGTCCTTTGCGATCGCGACCGCGTCCCCGAGTAAATGATACTCCCCCAGACCCTTGCTCGATAACGAGGTGCCAGCAGTTGTTGCAGCTGAGCACGTAGCTTTAAATTCCCCGTCTAAAAATCATGATCAAAACTTTGATTCAGCCCGTCCCATCCTTGATGTCCTCCTTCGGCTGACGCCCTAAGCCGAGGTTCGTACCCTACAGGGGGTGCCCTTAGCGAGCGTTCACCTAGTTTTAATTAGCATAGTTGAATAACCTCTGGCTGGAGGTTTTAAGTGTAGTAACTTAAGGCACCCACAGGAAAGCCCGGTTAAGTAGTCATGATCTCGGAGGTCAACTACGAGATGCCCTACCTTAAAACAAAAAAAAAAACACACAGTATTAAAGGCGTTTCTATGACAATTAAGTCAAGTCTCTTGAAGAATTAAATCTTTGAATATGGTCATATCTTTTATGTGCCGAGGGTGATCATCAACAACAGTAGTGCACTATAATAGTGCACCTGTAGACCTATGTCTAATAATTAGACATAGGTCTCACCAATTGCGCAACATGGAATTCGATCTTTGGTGATTCTCATTCAGCTGCTACCAGCACCCTGCGAAGATTGTCGCTCTTCCTAACCTGAAGGTATCCTATCTTAGGTTTGCTGATTCACAGTCTTTACACTAAAGAACACGACTACCCCAACGGTCATAGATCAGCTTGATTATGTTATGGGCTAGCGAAGGTCACTCATGTTTTATTGTTTGTGCCTTCTGTCATGTTTTGGTTATTCAATTATATATCTGTGTGATAATTGAATAACCAAAACATATTTTTTATTTTTTGATGTAATTAAAAGATTACGGCGATACATTGAGTTAAAATGTGGCATGACGTCACGCCTTGCTAGATTTTATACCGAGTTGTGATGTGACGTAGCGAGCCCCCACTCCCCAACTTTAATGCGTGTTTTCTAAGTTATTTTTGACTAGCTGACCCGTGCCCACTTCGTTGGGCGGTAAACATTTTAACTTGTGATGAAATTATGAGTGTAGTTCGGTTAGTAGGTACTGAGTGCTATGATTTATTTCCTGACTGCCAAAAGGAGGGTTTTGTTTTTATTGCATATAAATCAGAAAGACGCTGTGCACGTTCAGCGCTAGATTCCCGAGCACGGGCCTGCGATGTTCTCGCGCTTTGGCTAGCGAGCCTCTGCGAGCGCTCAGCGCTAGACTCCCTATCCCTTGTTGCAGAGACATGCTACCTTGAATCACTGAGACGCTGCGCACGTTCAGCGCTAGATTCCCGAGCACGGACCTGCGATGTTCTCCAGCTTTGGTTAGCAAGCCGCTGTGAACGCTCGGAGCTAGATTCCACAGCGCGTGCTTGCGAAATATTTTCTCTATTCTTCGAGAGGCGCTGATGATTTTCAAGAGCAGACTCTTCCGTACGGCGTACTCGAGCTGCTCTTGTCTCACCGCGATTCAGAAAAATGACGTAATTGCACAACGCCATCTATGGGTAAATGGATAAAACGTCCGTACAAAGCATGTTCTAATGCGGTTCGAGAATGGACGGCGGCATTTTGCGATTTAGTAATTTTATATTATCTTCGAAACTATTTAACCAATTGACATACTGTTTAGGGCAAATCGTATTTCTATGATATTCTTGTGTTCATAATAATATTTTTTTCGATAAGGTTTAATATTTTGTTGTTTAAAAAATCGTCCAAAGGTAAGTACGTCGAAAAATACTTTTTTTTTAACACATAAAAGCTACTATATCTGCTAAAATATAAAAGATAGAAATATGGTGTCTGGTCTTTTTTGTAGAACTATTCAAAGCGGATCAGATTGCCATACATTGTTTTCAATTATATACAACTGTTAAGGCAGCGCATGCAAATAACTCTGTTGTAAGAGCTATTTTTTTCCGCCTGGCTTGACAAAAATTGAGATAGTTCGGCTAATATGCATGATATCTTTATAATTTATAGCCTATAGCACAAATAATGCCTCACGAATAATGTGGCTTTCTACCAGTGAAACAATTTTTAAAATTGGTTCATTACTTCCGGAAATTACCCCCTACATACAAACTTACAAACATACAAACTTACAAACAAATGTTACCTCTTTATAATATTATATACCTCTTTATAATATTATTAGTATTAGTATTACTAAGTATAGATTAATATGATAAAGCAAAAAATACGTGTCTAATATTTTTTTATTATCTCATCATCTGTTACGACGCCTCATTGAGGTGGATAACAATTAAAATTCTATTGTGTCTCGTTAATGACAGTTGAAAGGTTATCTGAAAGACGGACTAAATAGAATTTCTTTTTTTTTATCTAGACAACATCCCTATTGTCTAAGTTTGTCAATTGTGTTAAACAATTAATTTCTCTGACTGTACGTATTGTTTTCTCACAGATAGTTTTACTCCAAATACAACGACTGTTATCCTGATCTCCAGCGACGTCGCCCTGTCTACGGCGCTGGACATCGATTCTTACTCCAAAGAATATTTTAGGTAAATAAAAAAAAAACACACTGCTACAAGGTAAAAAAGAACAAAAAAAAAAAACAATGTAACATAATTATGTTTTGAATGATTTAGTTGATTAGTTGACAAATAGGATATCCGTCAGGCCATAGAGTAAACCGCTTGAGTCACCTGACTCACGCGAACGTTTCGTTAAGCCCTACTGACTCCCTTGTAAGTCAGGTGACTCATCGGTGAGTCAGCGGAGCTTGACGGTTGGGTTTCTAAGTGCCTCTCTCGAGACACGCAGGGAATTGAGCGGTAAGGTCCAAACAAAATACCTGGACAAACTATTATTCATGTATTAAATCAACTTTCACTACGGTATCAACCCCGAAAAAAAAAACTGTTCCATACTTTTTATCGCGTAGGCATTGTACTTAATTAGCTTGAACCAGTTTTTTTTTAAAATAAAACCTGGAACTCGGTTGATTTTTTTTGTAAAAAGTTTTATTTTTCACTTTTTAGTTGTGGCATTTATCCCAAACAAATTCGAATACCACTACCTGCTATGTAAATAACAGTGACAGGAACTTAACATATCATCCACATACTAAGTGGGAAAAAATACGCGAAGCGCGCGTAAGCTAACTCAAAAACTACCCAAGCAAAGTTAATAAAATTTATATAGGACCACCTCTGAAGTATGACCAACCAAAAAAAAAGAAAGAATCATTAAAATCAATTTTAATTGGTGGATTAATCGCGCAACAAACATAAAAAAAAACATACAGTTACAAAATACAAAAACAAAAAGTACAAAAAGTTTTATTGGCAAAGGAAAAGTTGTGATACATATACACGTACAGTGATCATACATAGATACAATTAAGTTTAAAACATCACAATTTGTTGGTTTAACCGTTGACCCCCAAACTAAGCAGGGCTTGTATCTTGGGGGTCGGAGTGCGAATGAGCGGAAAGAAATATGATAGTTTACACGGCTAGTTTAGTAAAGCGTGTATTATGCTGTGCGAGTTAGTGTGTGTGTTTGTGTGAGTGAGGGTGAAAGTGTGAGAGAGGGATGAGAATGAATTGAATTGAGAACCTCCTCCTTTTGGAAGTCGGTTAAAATAATATTTCAGTGTTGGTCATATTATAGTGAAAGTTGCTCGTAGTCAAAAGTACTATGACCTATAAAAGTTTGTCCAGGTTTGTTGTTTGGACCGCATATCTTTAAAAAAAATATATGCTAGTTGGTCTAGTGGTTTCAAGCGCTACTGCTGAGCATGAGGTTCTGGGTCCGATTCCCAGGTCTGGCAAATTATTATTGGGTTTTTCCATCAGGAATATCTCAATAGCAACCAGGAGTCTGAATTTGTGCCCGGTTGATGGCAATAGGCTCGCCCCCTATTACATGGGACTTAAACATAACTGGCGGAATGAGGGTGTAGGAACTTATTTACACATTTGCCTAACCCTTTAAGGGTTACAAGCGTGATGTTATGATGATGATGATATTTTTTTTCCTCAGGGCTCGCTCCCTTGTGGTTCTGGGTAACAGCTGCACTGGTCCTTACATCCGCATCCGGGACTATGCCTTCCACCCCGACTACACTCGTGGCACCTTCAGCACACTGGCACTATTGCAACTAGACATCAGGATCAATGAATTGAGTACGACTTCATTTTCACTGGGCTTTTTAGGGAAGTGAAACGGGGCTACAAGGCTATTTTTCTTGACTATACGGGGTGTCATCGACGCGAAAACTGTTACCATGGATTCAGACATGATTTTACGCTGAATCGGAACAAATCCTTGAGATAATAAAGTAACAAGGTATATGTATTGTTGAATCACGCTAGACGAGAAATTACAATGGGGACCTCATATAACATCTCTTGCGGGGCGGTTAAGCTCGGCCGCTTATGCTGTTAGAAAGATAAGACAGTTAACAGATGTAGAAACCGCGCGTTTGGTCTATTTTAGCTACTTCCACAGCATTATGTCATATGGCATTTTACTGTGGGGTCGGGCTGCTGACATTGAATCCATCTTTATTTTGCAAAAGAGAGCTGTCAGAGCCATTTATAATCTACGTCGCCGCGAATCTCTCAGGGAACTTTTTAAAAGGATTAATATTATGACGGTACCTTGCCAATTCATTTATGAAAATATTATGTATGTAAGGAAAAATCCACATCTCTTTAATAAAATAAGTGATAGACATAATTTTAATACTAGAAATAAAGATAAACTAGATCAACCATTTTTCAGGTTATCTAAAGTACATACATCTTTTATGGGGTACTGTGTTAAATGTTACAACAAAATACCTTGTGACATATTGCAATTAAATGAAAGAAAATTTAAAACTCATATAAAAAGTACACTTTGTAAACAAGCATATTACAAATTAGAGGATTATATCCAAGATAAGAGTGCTTGGAAACATGCTGGTCCTGCTCCATAGGACAATTTAGAATCAAGACAAAATCAAACTGGTTGCTAATTTAATTGTAAAATTTATTACTTTGTGTTTTATGACATTGATTTTACATTCTGTGATTACTTCCTCACACACTTATTAATTGTAAAATTTTAGGAAAATCGTCTACTTTTACAATGTTTGTAAATATGTGAGCACAATGTATCTATCACATATTAAATTATCTATCGTTGCTTCATTTTTGATTCTTTTACCTATTGTGGTATAGTAATTTTATTCTAGGTGCATCGTCTTCACATATAATAATTATTTAACAAATGTATGTACATATACAAACAATTGTAAAACATTTTTAAAAGAGTAACGGTGGAGTTTCTTGCCCATTCTTCTCCATACGAAAACTACCTTTTGGAAGGGGCGACTAGAATCAATTTTATTATTTTGTAATTTTTGACGTTCAAAAGTGCCATACATGGGCCTATTTGAAATAAATGATTTGACTTTGACTTTGACAACTGTTTATATTATTTATTAAATTCTTTATATTTAGGTATATTCTTTTCTATTTACATGTAATGTTATATTTTGTATTTAATTTTCTATGCACACACACACGCACACACACCCCCACCACCCCACACACACCCACGCACATGCACACAAACAACTTTAACAAACATACACTCAGACACACTGCCAACCATTTGCAATTGTACCACGTTGACAATTCTTTACTATGTGTTACAATGGGGGACCTGGAGTTCTAAAATACAGGCCTAGGCTTAGTTTAGACTTCAGATCTCCCACAAATTATAAAATTTTGTTAAAATATCTGTCAACTTATGATTTATATAAATGTAATTTGTGGAGATAAATAAACAAATAAACATATATAAACAAACATATATATTCTGAACCCCCCTGCGTTGAAATTTTTCGTCGGTTATTTAAAAAAAAATCTGCTGTTCCATACATTTTGACCGCGTAGGTATCGCACTTTTCTATGAAACAGCTGATTTTTTTTAAAATAACCGACGAAAAATTTCAACGCAGGGGGGTTCAGAATCATGTACTGAATCCATGGTAACAGTTTTCGCGTCGATGTCCCTGACACCCTGTATATACAGCATTTATCAGAAAGTTGTGGTCATATTAAGGGTGTGGTACAGACTGAACAACTTTCGTCTTGACACCAACACCGTTATCGCGAAAAAATTATCAGCCGTCCCATTCATTTGGGTCGAGAAGGTATTTTTAAAGTTTTGTATGGGACAGTTGATAATGTCACCTTTCTGAACAATCATGCTGTATACAGTTCGTGCCACTAAAGATGAGACTTGACACACCACGTGGTTTGACTTGCGCAGTAGACGATTTATGAGGTCTGCGCCGGGGCGGCATCGGGGCGGGGGAAAGAGCACGGGAGGCGCGGTCAAGTCAAATTTTTCGTGGCGCGTATTGTACTCAGCTGTTTATCATTTAATTTCACTATACAATACAGGGTGACAGGGACATCGACGCGAAAACTGTTACCATGGATTCAGTAAATTTCAACGCATGGGGGTTCAGAATCCATGGTAACAGTTTTTGCGTCAATCTCCCTGCCACCCTGTATAAGCGGTCATTTTTAAAGGAAATTCCTAAAGCATTGTTTCAAAGGTTCGAAAAAATCTACTGCCCAACAATGTAAATATCGCAGTGAATGTGGTTGAACTGTCGATATGAAAGGCATTGCGATCAATTGTCATTTTATATATGTAATTATAAAAGTGATTATAAATAAAAAACGCAATTACCCTTCAGTTCTTAGAACTATCTGTTGAGTTTAAATAAGGGTGGACAAAAGTATTTTCCATACATATTTTGAACAGAAAACTTACCTCGCGTCCTAAGTAAAAGTAATAGTCGCGCGAATATGCGATCGTCCCGTTATTATTTTACTTTTTGTTGAGTAAATTGGAACGCGTGGTCGCGCCAACAGAGGGTGCCTTCCGGTTTTCCATGTTTTTGGTTAGGACATGGTCTTTAAACAGTCAAAGTCAAAATCAAGTCAAAGTCAAATCATTTATTTCAAATAGGCCCATGTATGGCACTTTTGTATAATAAAATTGATTCTAGTCGCCCCTTCCAAAAGGTAGTTTTCGTAAGGAGAAGAATGGGCAAGAAACTCCACCGTTACTCTTTTAAATTGTCTTACAATTGTTTGTATAGGTACGTACATTAGTTAAATAATTATATGTGAAGACGATGCTCCTAGAATAAAATTACTATACCACAATAGGTAAAAAGAATTAAAAATGAAGCAACGACAGATAATTTAATATGTGATAGATACATGGTGCTCACATATTTACAAACATTGTAAAAGTAGAGGATTTTCTTAAAATTTTGTAATTAAAAAGTCAGTGTGTGAGGAAGTAATCACAGAAAAATCAATGTCATAAAACACAAAATAATAAATTTTACAGTTAAATTAGCAACCAGTTTGATTTTGTCTTGATTCTAAATAGTCCTATGGAGCAGGACCAGCATGTTTCCAAGCACTCTTATCTTGGATATAATCCTCTAATTTGTAAAAGTCAGTCTTCCAGTTTCCCCTGTACTAAAATATCTACTATACATTATAACAGGGAATCAATTTTGACGCGTCCTACCGCCGGCGATTAACGAGTAGCAAGTAGAGCTAGCAACTGCAAACGAGTTGGCGAGCAGCGAGTGTGTAGTTCCGATAGTTTTGTCGCTGGGCGATCAGCGAGTGTCCGAGTGCGACGGGCGATTACTAGCACCTATAGATGTAAGATGTAAAACCAATTAAACCAATCCATTTAAAACGAAAAAAAACGTTTAAAACTGAAATAAACCATTTTTTTCGATTTAAAACGGTTGGTGTCGATACCTGTTTTTTTAAATTATAACTACATTTTCTTGATTTTACCGAGGTAGGGATATAACGGAGTACCTAAAAACTCTGTGTTGGTGAATATATTAATTTTTCATTGTTTTCAAACGACATAAGTAATCAATTTGATTCGGTTTAAAACCAAACTCACACTCTCGCACTCTCGTTGACGTCGTCACTCGTGACTCGACGCAACATTGCCAGCTCGCCTACCCTATACACACATGCGCCTTCATAAACTGTCACGCGCGGCCGCCGCGCCGGGCAGGCACGTACTTTTATTTTTGTAGGCGAGTTTTCAACCGTTTAAAACAATTTATTTGGGGTTTAAAACCGGCAACATTTTGTTTAAAACGTTTTAAATCGGTTGTTTTACATCTATACTCGCACCACTCGCTATCGCTCGGGGCGGTTAGTTCGGCGCAACACTGCACGCACTACTTACGTGTTACCGTCCCATTTAAACTAGACAACAATGATAGTTCTAGTAATTGTTCTGAATTCATAATAATTAACAAGTAACAACAGCTGCACGGGTCGATCGATCAGGTTAAGCTACGCTTGCCTCGGTTGGTTTGTGGATGGGTGACCATCTTTACATACCAAGACAACTCCGTGCCTCGGAAAGCACGTTAAGCCGTTGGTCTCGGCTGTAATTTGTTGATTTTTGACAGTCGTTACGGGTAGTTAGAAGCCCAAAAAGTCTGACAACCAGTCTTACCAAGGGGTATCGTGTTACCTAGTAACTAGGTTGTGGAGGTCAGATAGGCAGTCGCTCCATGTAAAATACTGGTATTCAGCTGCATCCGGTTAGACTGGAAGCCGACCCCAACATAGTTGGGAAAAGACTAGGCAGATGATGAATTCCGCGCTCTAGGTAGAAATGACCGCTGTTTGGTCTCTCGGCGTGAGTTCTGACTGCCAAGCGAGCATCGCTGAGCGAGTATTATCTTTGATAGCTGTTGTCGCTCAGCGACAAACTAGTGGAGCGAGTCCTCGCCGGCGGTGGGAACAGTCAGCGATCAACTATTAATATATGCATCTCTTTTGTTTACATGGAATGTATATCTATTGAACGTTTCTTCAGCGAGAAAATAGCCGATAGTTAGTTGCTTCCTCGCCGGAGGCCAAATATTTAGTATTAATTTAAAATGAAGATTAATTAAAAAGTTATGCAACAAAGCGAAAGAAAATGTCCGCTTTTTGTAGGGACGTTGGTTTTTTATTCCGAGAAAAATCTAACCAGCATCAAACTACATCTAAATAAAAACGACAAAATATGGAACTAGGAACCACTGAAATAATATTTTTAGACCCCTCCATTTAAGAGAAAAATCATAAACTATTTAAAGTACAAATATTTTATTTGTTGATGGCTACTATAACAAATATTATATAAATTGACACATGGTACAGTCATTACTGTCAATCAATTGACAGTGATGACAGTAACATGTGTTAATTTTGACAAGTTTACTATTTGAACATGTCAATATGACTTATACTTATATTGACACATAGTACTGTCATTACTGTCAATGAATTGACAGTAATGACAGTAACATGTGTCAATTTTGACAAGTCTACTATTTTATGGGGTGTGTTCACTATATTATCCTAAATATAGGATTTTTGTTTGTTGAAAGGTTTGTTCGTTTTAGGAGTAAATTTTTACTAAAATAAAAAACGATTTTTCTCAAAATTTAAAAATTTATGATATAGTGAGAACCACTAGTTTTTGGGATGTTTATCCAAATATATTTAACTTATCCTGGTTAGAATGATTGAATAATAAAAAACCATTTTAGGACATGTCCTGGCTATACATTTTTTTTGTTCTTCGCAGATGTAATTCCAATCTGTGCACCGCCAGAACATTTTTCTAACGGAGACGAGATTTACGCTTTGACAATGGTTGATGGTATGTACCTACAAAATATAATTTTAATACCTAAGTATAATCTGTGCCATAAGTATTTGATAAAAATGTAACCTAGCTCATGAACACTCATGCACACACCCCCATACATGCACACACAAACACACATTCACACACACATACACACTCACTAGAATTAAGTTCTTTATTTAATTTAATTTTACTCAATTTCACTTACCATTCTGTAAATTGTTTACTTGTGGGTGGATCGATAGGGTCCTTACTTAAATTATAGGTAATATTAAACATAACTTTATGGCCGTCCACTGTCTCTTAAGATACAGGTATACCCTAGTTTAAGAGACAGGGTAACGTAAATTGTCAACAGATGTTCCATGAGTATCTACTTACATCAATCATGTTCTACCATAAAATGTAGTTACATAACTTTGCACAACTTGCTTGTAACTAGTTTAAGCTTTGTTTTTCTTATCATCTATACCTTCTTGATCAATAAACAATGTATTTATTTATTTTATTTTTTAATCAAATGGAACAAAAAAGTACCTGTTGATTGATACCAATTTGAAGTGGCTCTTACCAATTGAGTGCTTTGATTTGATTTGAAAATCTTATTTTAAATCATCATAAATAGTTCATGTGACAATTAATGTTAAGAGCGTTCATCCAAAAAGTTGGTAACGTAGCAAATAGCTGTCAAATATTTACCTGTTTTATTAATTTGACAATATTACTGCTGTATGGAAATAACCTCCTCCTTTTTGGAAGTCGGTTAAAAAATATGGCTAACTAGTGAGCTAGAATATTAATATAATTGCAATATTATCACTGAATTTGATGTTGTAACTGTTTTAGGTGTAAAAAAGGCATTTGGATAGTTTACAAATACTTTTTTACATCTAAAACTAAATATTTGGTGTTACGATATAAAATTATTGCATTTCATCAATATTTTAGTTCAATAGTTAGCCATATTTCTTATTTCTATACAATAATATTGCCAAATTAATCAAAACAGCGAAATATTTGACAGCTATTGGCGACGTTGCCCACTTTCTTTATAAATGCTCTTATATGAAAAATGATATTATTTCTGTTGGTCAAGTAGTATTTTTTACACGTCAATAATATTTTAAAAACTATATGAGATCGGTGTTTCCTATCTGACTACTCTGAGAAGAAAGGTCGAAACAAATTCAGAGGTCACAGTCTTTTTAAAGTCCAGACATATAATCTTGATCAGATCATGTGAAGATCATGCCTGAAATGGAATTTTGAGGAAAGAACCACACATGTTTGGGCAAACCTGTCCAATCAGTGCATGCATTTGTCAGTAATCGTGCAGCTCAACTCAGAACTTGAGGAGCTCAACGATACGACGAACAATACCAAAGAAAGGATTCTTGAGTAGGTCGCAAAAATTACTCAAACTAATAATTTTATAACCTCAATTTTCGTCGATGATTTCAGATATTTTAGGAAAAGACCTAAGGTAGATAATTCAGATTAGGCGATTATTGTCGACTCCGTTAATCATATAATCTCTCAGATTGCTACAACAGTTCCATGGTGATGGTGTTCGAGATGGAGCATGTGGACTCACCGAACTGTAGAGCCTTCTATAGAAGTACGCAGGTATGTAACACGGAATAAATTGTATTTGGGGCCGTTCAAGTATTACGTTAGCAGATTTATTACAATTATTTACCCCCGCCTCCCCCTTGTCAGCAAAAGTAAGCAAAGCTCTTACCCCCCCCTCCCATGTTTACGTAAACATTGGTATATGCATTTTTCTTTTAATGTAAGTATTCTGTTTTTTTAAATTGATTTATGAGCAGCAGTTATAATTCTAACAAGTGTAAATTTAGATAACCTTTCAACTGTCATTAACGAGACACAATAGAATTTTAATTGTTATCCACCTCAATGAGGCGTCGTAACAGATGATGAGATAAGTGAATAGCACGCGGTAATTCCCCTACTCGGTTCTAAGCGAGTACTAAAACGTATTCATTATTTGTGGGAATCCCCGAATATGCGTTTCGTTTTCAAGCATAGACAATGTGTGGGTTGCCATATGTGTAAAAAAGTAAATAATTACTGCTGACGTAATCACCATCTAGACCCCCCTCACCCCACATGTCATCAAAAATAAGCAAAGCGTAGACCCCCCCGCCCCCCTATAGTGCTTATGTAATACTTGAACGGTCCCTTTGAATGGGATAGTAGATTTCTTTCATGTTTCAGAATTGGTCCTATTCGAAAAGTTGTTAATTTTCATGTGTTCACACTCTCTTAAAGTATTATATCCTTCGTTTAACTTAACACACGGTAGGTATACAGAGTATTTTTAGGGTTCCGTTGTAATACAAGGACTCCTTAAAGTTTCGCCAAGTTCATCTGTCTGTCCGTGGATCAAGTCATAAGAGACCCTTGGTACTAAAAAACAGTAATTTGGCAAGGTTTTCACGCCTAAAAAGTTGTGAAATACAACTTACTTTTTATTTTCTGCTCGTTTTGGTTGGTTGCAGGGTTTGTTCTATACTCCATAGGTTTAGGTAGTTAAATAAAGGTAAGTAAACAAAAAAAAACACGTGACGAGACAGCTGTCAAGTAACCGACTAAATGTAATACCTGTCACTTCAGTTTTCATGCTGCGTTACTGTTGTACTCTTCAATTTAGCAACGTTATATTTCGTTGACATTTAGAAATTGGGCTCTTTATAATAGACAGATTACAAAATATTATAAATCAGACAAAAAACATTGTGCTCAAGCAGATACATCTAAGAAAAGTAGTTTAAGAATAAACGATAAAGTTTAACACACATTAATGAAAGAGGAAACTATAGTAAAACACTAAAATAAATTTAATTTGGTTTATCGTTTTTTAAACAAGAAAGTGTCATCTATAAAAGCCCTTTTTACGATTTGTTTACCTTTTTTTAACTACCTAAACCTATGGAGTATAAGTCCGCCTGGCTAGCTACCACCATCTTATCTATATCTGTCGCTATAACAACAATGTTATTAGCAGTGTTGTTTTCGGCAGTCAGAGGTAAGAAAGCCAGTTCCTCTGTGGTTGAGGATTCCGGGTGAAGCTTGCTTCTACCTTCGGCCTGATCATCACTTACCATCAGGTGAGATGCAGGCCAAGAGCTTCCCCGAAGGTATTATAAAAAAAAACTTTGAAAACAGTTTAATTTTGGCGTACCTCCCTTACAGGTAAAACGGAGATGTTTTTTTTGCTCGTCTATTCCATTGTGTGGGATATCGTTGGATAGGTCTTTCAAAAAAATTTGGAGATCTAAATTTTTCTTTCTAAAGTGCTATTCCTTCTTACAAATTTTTGTTAGAGTCACGTGACCCACATTGTTTTGGATATGTGAAAAGTATTCACGATAGTAGGATATATTTTATCGAAATTAAAAGGAAAACTATTACAGCAAAATACACTTTACAAGTTAAGGAGCAACCAACTTATAATAGTTCAAAATTTCGTAAAAATCCATAGAAAATAGTCTCTTATCGATTCGAAGTTCTGTCCTAGTAAAAAAAAAAAACGTGTGTGGTCGGGAGACCCCGGTCAGGAACGAAGTTCTTACTCACGTATGATTTAAAATAAAAACAAAATTTTTCAGCCGCTATCTTGGATTTACATTTTGAACTCACTATCTGCTTTAGCACCCTCGAAAACTATGAAAACGACACCCATGACGAAAATTTTGAAAATTTTCCCAGCTGCCATCTTAGATTTACATTTTGACCCCACTATCGGCTTTGACACCATCGAAAACTATGAAAATGATACCAACGATGAAAATTTTTTAAATTTTCAAAGCTTCTGTCTTGGATTTTTATTTTAACCAAATTCACACTTTCTTTCAAACTCTCCGGTATGTACTCGGGTCGATGAGTACAATTTTATCTCACGACACTGTAATCACTTTACTCTTTTCTTTTGTTTTTATCTGTCGGCGTTTTATATCTCTCTCTCTTTCGTTCTCTTTGAATTAGAAGAAGACAGTCGCAAGTATTAACACTTTTTAGCGTGACGATTTCTGAAAGTTTACAAGCCGCGTTTAAGAACTTCGTTCCAAAAAATATATTTTTATACAACAGCTTGTTTTGCCTACAGTTGGACATCAAGACCATGTGGCCTTCTTACTGGGTGTGTGCTCGGGGCCATTTCGATCATCATTGTATTTGGCGAAGTGGGACTGCTCTCGTCATACGCCACGAAGGTCAATGGAAACTGGTGAGTGAACCATGATAGAAGGCAATATGTGACGATGACGAAAACGATGATCACATTTGGACTTTGACAAATTAAAATAAAATAGTTATAAAGGATCTTTTGGCTGGTGGCCAAAATTGGAACTAACGTCGCCATCTTATTTTTTAACTGCCTTCAAAAAAAAAGGAGGAGGTTCTCAATTCGACTGTTTTTTTTAATGTTTGTTACCTCATAGCTTTCGACAGGGTGAACCGATTTTGATGATTCTTTTTTATTTGAAAGCTGGTGCTTCCCGTGTGGTCCTATATAAATTTTATTAACTTTGCTTGGATAGTTTTTGAGTTAGGTTCAATAATACGTATTGTATATGGATGATATCTTAAGTACCTGTCACTGTTATTTACATAGCAGGTAGTGGTGTGGGGTAGGTACCACAACTAAAAAATAAAAAAAATTACAAAAAAAAAAATCAACCGACTTCCAAAAAAAACACTACAAAGCGAAAAATAACTTTAATTTCGGAAGTCGGTGGCAAAAAAACAAAAATTCAAAACCAAAGACACCGACTTCCGAAATTAAAGTTATTTTTCGCTTTGTAGTGTTTTATTTGGAAGTCGGTTGATTTTTTTAATACATTTGAAATGAAATGAAATTTTACAGTACAATAATTGCGTAATGCAACACAATTACAATTTGTTTCGATTTGAATCAGATTGCTAATCCATTGCTTCATAAGCTGGAAAAAAAAATCTGCTCAGCAACGTAAATAACGCAATGAATGTTGTTGAACTGTCAAAATGAAACAAATTAGGCAAAATTGTTTACGAAAATAAGTTACACAATTAGGGTACTGGTCACATTAAAAACAAAAGTAAGCTAGATGAGTTCGGCGTTTCCTATCTGACTACTCTGAGAAGAAAGGCCGAAACGCGCTGCAACATTTATTTATTTTTAAATGTCGCAGCATATGCTGAGATAGGAGCCTTTTGGCCTCGTACAGGACCTTCTGCTTTTATTTAAATTTTACTTTGTTTTTTTTTTATTGTTTTTTTATTATTTTTATTAATGTTCTTATTGAAGGTAGTTTAATTTGTGATTTCCTGTGCGAGTCGCAATAAATACTTTTTTTTTCTTTTTTTTTCTTTCTTTCTAAACAAACTCAGAGGTCGCAGTTTCTTTTAAAGTCCAGACATAAAGACATAATCTTGGTCAGGTCATATGAGGACCATGTAGATTAGTTTCTGAAATGGTATTTTGAGGAAAGAACCACACAGATTTGAGTGGACCTGTCCAGTCAGTGCAAGCATTTGTCAGTAATCGAACTCAGCTCTCAGAACTCAACTCATTTCACAAATGTTTACCGTCTGCAGCGCCACCATATCAATGTCATTCGAGCGCCAAAAGCTCCTCGTACTTTATTTCGCCTTTTTTTTATTTAATATATGAGTTTTTGTGGTAAGTAAGACAAATAATTTGAAAAATCTTAATGCTTAATTCTTTATTTCAATTATGATTACGTTTCACACTTAAGCTCAACACACACACAAAGCGGGTGCATGTCGGGCGCAGGTCGAGACGGGAGTGCGGCGGTCTTATTTAAATTGTAATTCCTTGTATTGTATGGATGTCAGCACACGTTGCGCAGGTAGGGCGCGGAGCGGGTAGGGAGCGGGAGTCGCTTTGTGTATGTGTTGAGCTTTGGTGCACATGCTAGAACTAAAATTAAATAAAACATGAAATTTAATGGGGGCATTGCATCCCGATCATGACTAAGGCCCGCTTGTACCACAAGTGTAATGTCAAAAAGTTTAAAACATCGTTCTTTTTCTGCCATCTTCAAACGATTGACAGAAAAATAACGTTATTTAAAATACGTATAGCGTTTAGTTTATGGAAATAACGTTGTATATTCTTGATTTAGCTGGGTGTAGGTATCTCCGGCCCAGGGTGCCAGTCGCCATCCAGATTCCTGGACTATGGCATGTACCATCCGTGGGTGCAGCGCGTCATCGCCGGTATTGGGCAGCCCACCATCTCCAGGATTGCACCCAACCATATTATACTGCGGCGGAGTAAGCAGCATTTTACCTAGATTTGCCAAGTTGAGTACATATACCCGTCGTTCTAAAAATAGGTGAAGTGAGCTTGACATGAGCTGTCAATATTGTTAATCCACAGCATCAGGTGGAATAGCCAGTATCCGCTGAGATTGGCCGCCATTGCTAAAATTCTGTCTGGAGGACGATTATTATTTTACAGAAGACCATAACTTAGCAAATGATTTTTAAGTGTCTTTAAGTATCTTTACAAATACCTATTCTATTTTAAGCAATAAAGAACATACCAAGATATGGCCAATGTGACCCAGAGGAGTCAAAAATGGAGATCTATTCAGACAAAACTACTGTAGTGCCACCATTTGGAGATGACGTTGAACTCGACGATATCGAGACAGCTTATTTTAATGTAAGTAATATTGTGTATTATTTTACAAAGTGATAGATAGATCCTGCACCTGTCAGGTAAACAGTGAATAAATAATTCAATACATCGTTTTGCCAGTTATGTCAATGTTTCATGTGGAATTATCACTAAGGGGCCGTTCAAGTATTAGTGTCAGCAAAAGTAAGCAAAGCTCTTACCCTCTTCCCTCTCATGCTTACGTAAACATTGGTATATGCATTTTTCTTTTAATGTAAGTATTCAGTTTTTTTTATTGATTCATGAGCAGCAGTTATAATTCTAAAAAGTGTAAATTTAGACAAGTGAATAGCACGCGGTAATTCCCCAACTCGGTTCTAAGCGAGTACCTAAACGTATTCATTGTTTGTGGGAATCCCCGAATATGCGTTTCGTTTTCAAGCATAGACAATGTGTGGGTTGCCATATGTGTAAAAAAGTAAATAATTACTGCTGACGTAATCACTATTTAGACCCCCACCCCACCCCTATGTCATCAAAAATAAGCAAAGCATAGACCCCTCACCCCCCTATAGTGCTTATGTAATACTTGAACGGTCCCTAAACGGACACAAATAACACTGGCAAAATCACGACCACAAACTATGCGTTGCTGGTCTCTTTAATCTAGTGATTCGTAATAGCGAATCACTTAGGTGCACTTATGAAACGTCAGAAGCTAGGTGCATGGTTCCAATTGGTCGTTTCCTATGGAAAAGAGCTGGCAAGAAACTCCACGGTTTACTCTTTTAAAAATAATTGGCTTTTACAATATTTTCAAATAACAGTGTTACTAGGTATGGGAGGACAGTGTAGGTTTTTCAATAAGTATCAGGTACTTAACAAAATAGAAAATAGTCAACAAATCTACAGTCCACTTAGCCTACAGCGTTCTCACATTCACAAAATAGAAAAGAATCTATGCAAAAGATAAATAAATTTAATAAAATTAAAAACCTATTTTCATCATCAGACCAATAATGTTCCCACTGCTGGGACACAGGCCTCCTCTCTGTGAGAGGGAGTGGGCCGTAATCCGCCACATGGGCCCAGTGCGGGTTGGTAGATGTCACATGTCTTCGAATTTTCGGTTCTAGGACATGCCGGTTTCCTCACGATGTTTTCCTTCACCGTTTTGAGAGCAGTGGTGGTGAAATAATTTACACAAAGTAAATCACCTGTCTGGGTTCGAACCTACGACGTGCAACTCGTAAGTCGCGGTCGTTACCACTGGGCCACCACTGCTCTCAAAACCTAAAACTTTATTTTAATTAAACGCAATCACATGATTGCTATTACAACTGAAACGGAGTACGTGCGCCAGAAGACCAGGTACACGCCGAGGGTGCAGTTGCTGGAGTCGCACCGCAACGTCAACTTCAAGGCGTTTGTGGTGCGAGTACCGAATTGTTTTCTGTCCGTCGTCATGGAAGAGGACTTTTGGCCGCAGGACGTGGTGTTCCGTCGCTTCCGCGGACAAATACCACAGGACAGCACAAGGACAAGCTAGTGAAGTGAAGTGCTACTAACATAGTATTAAGCTATTTATTAACACAAGTTTTTCAAGTTCTCTTATATTAAAATATGTATGTTTAGGTTAAGGTATTTTTCTATGGGCCTGTGTCGCCTGAAATAAATGGTATTATTATTATTAAAAGACCAAAAGACAAATTGTAGCAAGAATATTACGGCGCGACATCAAATATGAAGAAAATAAAATGTCAATTTATCTCCTTAGAATAGAGATAGGAGTGGATAAGCTACGTCACTACGTGAAATCTATGACGTCATACAATACGTAGCGTCCGCAGCATCGTGTTGCTTATGAACTTCTATAAAAAGTTTGTAAAGCCTCGTTTCTATCCCTCATAAGTATGTGACAGCTTTTTAGGGTTCCGTAGTAAACAAGGAACCCTTATAGTTTCGTCATGTCCGTCTGTCTGTCTGTCTGTCTGTCTGTCCGCGGTCTAGCTCCGAGACCCTTAGTACTAGAAAGCTGTAATTTGACATAGGTATACATATTAATTACATCGATAGAGTGGTAAAACAAAATTATGAAAAACATTTTTTTTTTGGGTACCTCCCATACATGTAAAGTGGTAATGTTTGATTTTTTATTTTTTTATCCCATAGTGTGAGAGTGAGAGTTTGTGAAAACCATTTTTGGATTCAGGGATCCGTTTGCAAAATATTAAGCTTTAAAGTGCTAATTTTTGTTAGAGTCAAGTGTCCCCCCCCTGCCAGCAAAATTGTTGGTTTTGGATGTGTGAAAAAAATCACAGCAGTAGTTTATATAACGAAATTAAAAGGAAAACTATCACAGCTAAGAAGGCTTTACTAGTTATCGAGTAATAATCGACCAACTTAACTTTGCAGTTGCAAAAACATGTTTTCCCATACATTCCGTATGGGAGAACATGTTTATTAACTACAAAATTAAGTTTGTTTTTGGGATAAATTCATCCCAACTATGGAACTCTTCATTGTGCGTGGTCCGACACGCACTTGGCCGGTTTTTCTTAAGCCCGTCGATGCGCCGATACTGCCGGAACATTAATACACGATGATAATTATAGTTCTACAAGGATCTATTAGCCCGTGGCGTGGCTAACACCGCCATCTTGTTTCTTACAAAAAAAAAAAACACAAATGTTTATCAACAACGCTCCCTTTTTTTTTTTTTTGAGTGGGAAATTATCAAATAACTTCTCCCGCTCTGGGCAGAGCGGGAGGGCGTGTCAGACTCTTATTGACTAAAACCCACCCGTGTTTCTTCGGTTGCCCTGTTGCCGGGGGCCACGATTTCCCTTTCGGCCCATATTCGCAGCAGGCATTGGCCCTAGCGGACCCCGTCAATTCTGCTGACATCTCTTTGAGGCGCGCGTGGAACACAACGCGCCGTCGACCCAGGTTTGGTCGTTATCGGACGGCGAGCTACCCATTGCTCACCGTCCGCAAGCTCGCGCCTACGGCGGCCGGAAATCGGCTCGCGATTCCCGCCCCGGGCGTCTCCTCCTGCGGCGGTTAGGGGCGTGAGGGCGCGAAATTTGCCTCTCCCTCACGCGTTCCGTCTCCTCCTTTGCGAGCATTACCGCTTCGCAGAAGGAGGTGACGGCCTGCCGAGGGATCGCCCGGTAGACACGGTGGAGCATACTGTGGAGGTCTGCCCGGCTTGAGCGGAGCACCAACAACGCCCCCTGTCAATGTCACTCAAGCACCAAAAGATCCTTCTAGCACTGTACGGTACAAATATTTTCATAATGTCCCTCGGTAAACCTCGTGTTTCGTCAGTCGTCGGATATCTATCAGACCGGACGCTCTCAATCGACTTGGAAGTATATAGAGTTGTTAATACTCTTTCAACTTAATGTAATTTATTAAAAAAATGGGAGGAAAGCCGCTAAAGTCGCAGGCACGACAGATAGGAAAATAGTTCTACAGCTCTATATAGTTCACACGGAAATCAAAACAAAACAACAATAAAATAGTTCTGAATTCAAATTATCATACACGATAATTGATGGACATGGAGATTAGCATTCGTTTGTATTCGGAAATCCGATGATACCCGAGGAAGATTAAGAAAATAGAAATAAGAAATATGTACGTTTTGACGGTTCATGTCATCGAATAATCGGCTTTTAAAGGTTAAACAATGGCAATAATAAAATTACACATTGATATAATTTCAGATAACATTACTGAAGTTCGTGGACTACCACTGCATAGTCCTGCAGGTCTGGAACGAGCTGGGCACGGCTGTGACGCCGACCATCGAGATTCGCCGCTGGTGCGACGCCTCACAAACCTGTGACCAGTCTACCACGGGGGCCGTTGACTACTTGATAAAAATCAAGTTTAGGCATATATGTTTCTTCAAAGTGGCCGCGTATGGAGCGATAGTTAATTAGGATGATGCTGAATTCGCGAATAACCCTGTGTTTTAAGAGCGTATGCACGTAGAATCTTTTTTAAGCACCGTCGACGCGACTCTGACGACGCTCGAACGAGCGTATAAAAATGCCATGTGCATAGGCCCAGACAGTTAACTTTTATCTAGTTATGAATTTATGTTAAAAAGTTTGATTTATAAGCAATGAATTATTGTGAATATTTTGACCACATGAAGTCATAGCGAGAACGAGGCCATAGCTTGATAAACCAAATACATTTTTTTGGGAATTGCTAATACTTCTTTCTAAAACTTTACAGGAATGTTTCAAACATAAACCATTTGTACCTAATTAAGTCTACTGCTGGACATAATGGTGCCGATTTCCTTGTTCACAAACTAAACTAAATTTAAGTTCAGTGCATCTTTTTCTTTCTATTTCATTAAGAAAAGGACAGAACATAAATTTTAGTTTAGTCCTGTCAAAATAATCGACGACTGTCACTACTCAGTACAAGTTTAGATGTGATTAAAAACATGCCAACTAAAATTACGTCAATTTACGTCAAGCGCTGATTCATTTGACAGGACTAAACTAAAATTGATCTTATTTATTTATTTAAACTTTTCACACACAAAAAGGTACAAAGGCGGACTTAATTGCCTTAGGCATTCTCTACCAGTCAACCAAGGGTGGTCCTTTTCTTAAATGAAATAGAAAGAAAAGGATGCACTGAACTTAAATTTAGTTTAGTTTGTGAACAAGGGAATCGGCACCAATAGCTGGAGAGCTAGGAGTATCACAAGCTATTTAACTCGATCATCAACTTTGTACTCTCATTCAGTACTCTAAGTTTGCCTTCACTCATAATCTTCCTGCCATTGTCCCATGTTACCTAGGGTCGTCTACCATGTCGGTATCATTCAATCCCTTTTTCTTCATATCTGCCTCACAAAACCCATCCATCTTTTCTTGGCCTTCCTCTAAAATTCAAAAAAATCTAAATTAAAAATGTTTTATTTCACATAAACCTACAAGGGCAGTTATAAAACGTCAGAAGCTAGGTGCACGGTTCCAGTTGGTCGTTTCCTATGGAGAAGAGCCGGCAAGAAAGTCCACGGTTACTCTTTAAAAAAAAAAATGGCATGAACATTCATTGATGGCGTTCTACACAATCGTTTAAAAAGAAAAGATTCCGACGAACTGCTAACTTTCTCCTTTTTTTGGCACAAGAGGATGATGTGTCATACCCTGGGGTGGCGAGGTACTTTATCCTCCAAAGTTTAATGAATGGTCTTCCAATCTGGTGGTCTTGGAATGTAAACCATTCAAATTATGTTGTTACATTTAATTTGTTGTCTTAAAGGTGGTTTTACACCAGCGAGGCGAGGCGTGGATGGGATGGGCGAGTATTGAAATTTATATGGCAAAATTTATATCCACGCCCTACCCATCTTTGGTGTAAAAGGTCTAGATGCGCGAGGATGTGCGACCCGAGAATTGAAATATTTGTTAGTACAATATTGAACTTTATTGCTGTATGAATAAAGAATTTATTTATTTTGTAAAACGAATGTACAAATATCGCACCGGCCATCGAGAACCCGCACGGTCTCTCTCCGTTAAGCGCTGACTCGCGGTCTCGCGCTGGCACGCGCTGTCACGCGCCGGCTCACTCCAACCTAGCCTTTTTCCCAACTATGTTGGGGTCGGCTTCCAGTCTAACCGGATGCAGCTGAATACCAGTATTTTACATGGAGCGACTGCCTATCTGACCTCCACAACCTAGTGACTAGGTAACACGATACCCCTTGGTAAGACTGGTTGTCAGACTTTTTGGGCTTCTAACTACCCGTAACAACTGTCAAAGATCTACAAATGACAGCCGGGACCAACGGCTTAACGTGCTTTCCGAGGCATGGAGGGGACTTGGTATGTAAAGATGGTCACCCATCCACGGACCAACCGCGGCAAGCGTAGCTTAACCTGATCGATCGACCCGTGCAGCTGTTATTACTTAGCCACAAGCCCCTCATCCCAGCCCCATCGCGAGACATCTCTGCATACTATATTCTCGGCTGGCCGGGCGGCACGTGACAGCGCGAGCCGGCGCGAGACATCGCGAGCCGGCGCGAGATATTGCAAGCCGGCGCAAGAAACTCGCCGTTATATAACCACCTTAATAACAGTTGTTTGTATTTGTGAAGCAGATATGTTACGACAATCTACGCAAACTGCATAAATTCCTTAACGAGCATTTGTTTTTCGCATTGAACAAACCCGATCCACTTAATGTATGTCCACTGGATGTATGTCTACTGGACATACATCCAGTTAGTTGTTGTTCTCGATAGAACTCATTAAAAATAAAAATTAATACAGTTCTAGTTACTATGATTTTTAAATCAATTTCAAGTTAAGTTATTACATTTCACGAAAGCGCGTCAATCATTGCAATTTATACCTTATTACAATGAAATAAGAAGTCACTTGATACACGCTTGTGAATTGCAAGGATTATAATAAGTATTTTTTATTGCACAAAATTGTATGTTGTGTGCTACAGTGAGGTAGATTGTGATACTCTGGATTGGATTGGAGTCACCATGCTGATCCTCAGTATTTGGTTAAGTTTTTCACTATGCATAAGTGAAGGTAAGTGCTACAAAAATTACATGGTCATTATGGTGTCGATTCTCTTGTCACAAATGCCTCTAAACTAGACTAAAAATCACCAAAATTTAGTTTATTCCTGTCAAGCGACGATTTTCCATTCTGAAATAGACTAAAATGACACAACTATATTTTAGTTTGACAGCACTAAGATGGTACTGAGATATTAGTTTAGTGAAAATGGCAATTTTGCTATTCTGAATTTGACGTTTTTCACCTAAAATTTAGATTTTCTAACTAAATCTGACTATTTTTAATCGCGACTAAAAACGTGTGGAATAAAATTAGTTGGAACTTTAAAATCACACCAAAACCTCGACTTCAGATGCAAAAACAGTACTGAATATTTTTTTTCTTTTGTTTATATCTCGAAAACGGTACGTCCAATCGCAAAAATAATGATAATTTCGACACCCTTTATGAAACCCTTAAACACCTTAACACTCTTCATGTAGGTAATATTTTTTCTTATTTTCCATACAAAAAGTGAAAAAATCCACATAAAACACGTCGAGGCTGCCCCCCCTGCGCGCCTCCGGCTCTAAAAAAATTCACGTGGTTAGGTATCACGTGTGGAGTCGCGATTGTCAAATTCGATTTAGATATGTCAAAATTATTTTTAAATTTAGAGAATTTATTTTACAGAATAGCTTTGAGATTCTCATAGTCAAAAGTAGAGAATTTTAGTGATAGTTTAGTTAGGTGTACAAGAGAATCGGCACCATTGTCTCACTTATATGAAATACCTACAGAGCTATCATGATTCCTGTTGTATCTATCAAACAAAATAAATATTGGGTATGCGGGTGGTTGCGCACGCTCAGTGATTTTCCGTCCTTTGCTGGGACAGTTCTTGTTGTTTTCGTATGTTTTTTGTTTTTGTATTATATTTGATTACGTGCTTATTTATTTATTTCGTTTTTTTTTAAGTATACAAATTATGTATTAGGTATGTTGAAACTGTTTGTACTCCCCGTCACTTGTCCTTTTAAGGGTTCATTAGAAAACCAGCGTCAGACAGTATCTGTCTGGCATTAATGCTGAAATGAACCTTTTTTGGCGCAGCCGTGAGGCACACACTATTGTTAAAATATTGTTTTTTTTTTTCATTTTATGTATATTTTGTGTTTCACGAACTGTGTCAAAATAAATGTTTTTTCTTTCTTTCTTTCAAAATGTTTTATTTCACATAAACCTACATGGGCACTATTGATTGGTTGTTTCCTATGGAGAAGAGCCGGCAAGAAACTCCACGGTTTTATAAAAATAATGGTCTTTTAGAATGTTTTCAACAGGACAGCCTAGGGTTCGATTCCCTGGTCGGGCAGTGTTGTTGAGTTTTGTCCATCAGGAATTTCTCAGTAGCAGCTCGGAGTCTGGATTTGTGCCCGGTTGATGGCAATAGGCTCGCCCCCTATTACATGTGACTTAAACATAATTGTCGAAATGTTCATGTACTATATGATAGGTAGGTACATCTCTGCTTAGCCCTTCGGAGAATAAAGGCGTTATGTTATGTGATAATAAGTATGGTAAGACAGTGTAGACCTTCATATTAGTTTACTAAAGAGGTTTTTCGATAGTAATGAAAGGATACATTAGTCCCTTACTAATTTATATTATGTAGTTGACCATGATTATCGTTTTCAGTAATATCCTTGTCTTGCGGTATCGACGGAAATACTCCATTATTGCACGTTTACGAGGGCGTCGCCAGAATAGAGACCTATCCATGGATTGGTGTTCTGTACTATCCTTACCGTAAGTATTTGTGTGCAGTTTTTGCTGTGTCAAACAATGTTTTTTTTTTGGGAAGTTATCTTCTCCCGCTCTGGGTGGAGCGGGAGGGCGTGTCAGACTCTTACTGACTAAAACCCACCCGTGTTCCTTCGGTTGCCCTGTTGCCGGGGGCCACGATTTTCCTATCGGTTTTCTTCGAACCCCCGGCAGGCACTGGCCCTAGCGGACCCCGTCAATTCTGCTGACATCTCTTTGAGGCGCGCGTGGAACACAACGCGCCGTCGACCCGGGCTTGGTCCTTATCGGACGGCGAGTTACCCATTGCTCACCGTCCGCGCCTACGGTGGCCGGAAATCGACTCGCGATTCCCGCCCCGGGCATCTCCTCCTGCGGCGGTTAGGGGCGTGAGGGCGCGAACTTTGCCTCTCCCTCACGCGTTCCGCCTCCTCCTTCGCGAGCATTACCGCTTCGCAGAAGGAGGTGACGGCCTGCCATTTCCTCTCGCTCCGTACCATGGCCTGAACCAGGGCCGGACGCGAGAGATCTCCGCCGCCGATCGCCTCTACGAGGACACGGCGTTGCTCTACCCAAGCCGGGCTGCGTATCAGAAGGTAATTTCTTCAACGTAGCCCACGAAATTCTAAAGATGAAATAGTTTAATAGTAGTATATTTACTGCTAATCGCCTTTTTATAATTATATATTATTGATGTTTTGAATGATATTGTTGGAATCCCAACACTAAATGTTACTAAGTCATAAGTCATATAAGTCATTTATTAAACAACAAAATACATTGTGTTGAAAATATTACAGTGATAATAAATAAAATAATAAAAAACCATAAACATTACATTCATATTTAAAATTCATTACGCATTTAAAATATATTATATCAATTTCACTAATGAATAATTTTATGTCATTATCCCTTTACACCCGAGCTGGATCGACAATTAATTAAATAATCAACAACATTCCATTTAAATTTAAAAGTTCATTTCCCAGTATTAAAAGAAAGAAAAAGACAAACAATAAACTCAAACTCAAACTCAAATCATTTATTTCAATTAAACCATTTACAGGCACTTTTGAATTGTCAAGGAATCGGTCAGTCAGAAATAGGTATGATGCTAGTTGCCCATTCCAAAGCGTAGTAGGTACCTATGGAGAAGAACGGGCAAGAAACTCCACGGACACTCTTTTAAATAAAAAATTGTTACAAAATATTGGTTACATCATTCATGTTGAAATTATACATGTGAGAACAATGTAGAAAGACGTGCACATGAGAAGCATCCGTAATAAAAAGATAAAAAAGAACAATTCAAAAAAATTAAAAATAAGCCCTGGCAGCTAAGAGATAACCAGTCCCAACTGACGGCGCCCGTTCACGAACATGACGCATGGATTAGCACCATTCAGCTCAACCATTTTGAAGGGAGCTAAATGATCCAACACACGCGCCACCATCAGCGAAACATTTGAGTGAGCATGACATACTCACAGCCGCCAGGGCACATTCAAGTCAATGCAAGACATATTACCCGGTAAATAGTAACTCTTTAGTACATAGTGCTCACATAGTGTGCTATGCAATTATATAATACAAAAGAGATTGAGTTTATACAATGCAAAGATGGTCTTACAATCTTCAGCAGCTCCAACAGTATTTGCAAATGTTAATCAATTAGTTGTGGTTGTGGAGCAGGACCAGCATTGAGCCAAGCATTTTTATTTACTTGGTAAGATAAAAAAATAAACATTTAAGTTCGTAATGTCAAAAACAAAATTAAAAAAAAAAAAGAGAAAGCAACTCTTCCAAATATTAAAATTTTAACTAGTGAGCCCAAGTGGCTGTGGAGCAGGACCAGCATTAAGCCAAGCATTTTTATCTACGATATAATCATCCAACTTATAATATGCTTGTCTACATAGTGTGCGTTTAATGCATGTTTTAAATTTCTTCTCATTTAGTTGAAGAATATCGAGTGGTATTTTATTATAACATTTTACACAGTACCCCATAAAAGAAGTGTGAACTTTAGACAATCTAAAACGTGGTTGATCTAATTTATTCCTATTTCTAGTGTTAAAATTATGCCTGTCACTTATCTTACTAAAAAGGTGTAGATTTTTTCGAACATACATAATGTTTTCATATATATACTGACAAGGTACCGTCATGATGTTAATTTTCTTGAACAATTCCCTTAGAGATTCGCGTCTGCGGAGGTTGTAGATGGCTCTGACGGCCCTCTTTTGCAGAATAAAGATAGAATCAATATCTGCAGCCCGTCCCCACAGCAAAATACCGTAAGACATGATGCTATGAAAATAACTAAAATAGACCAGTCTCGCGGTATCCACGTCTGTTAGTTGGCGGATTTTCCAAACAGCGTAAGCGGCTGAACTTAGCCGCCCTGCAAGTGATGTTAAGTGAGGACCCCACTGTAGTTTGGAGTCAAGCGTTATCCCCAGGAAAACTGTCTTTTCGACGAATTCTAGTGTCTCCTTATTCAATACAACGTGACATTCACTACTTCTAACATTCGGTAACGCGAATCTTATGCATTTAGTTTTCTTCTCATTTAATACCAAATTATTTACAGTAAACCAATTATGGACCGTAACCATAGCGTTATTTACGTCGTCAAGCTCCTGTGCACGTCTGTCTACTTTAAAAATCAGTGATGTGTCATCAGCAAATAACACCATTTGTGGTCGATTTTTCAGTAAATTTGGTAAATCATTTATATATACTAAAAAGAGGAATGGACCCAATATCGAGCCCTGTGGTACACCCATTTTGACTTTTAAACCCAATGAATTTACACCGTTTATTTGAACTTGCTGCAGTCTATCATTCAAATATGATTTTACTAAGCTCAGCGCAAGTTTATCCAGACCGTAATGCTCAAGTTTCAAGAGCAGTGTTTCGTGATCCACGCAATCAAATGCCTTGGATAGGTCGCAAAAGATGCCTATTGCATCTTGTGCCTCTTCCCATGCATTAAAGATGTGTTTCAATAAGGTGACACCGGCGTCGGTTGTGCAACGTCCTTTGGTGAAACCATACTGTTGATCGTGTAGGATGTTATTACGATTAAAATGATTGAGCATTTGATTTAACATTACTTTTTCAAACACCTTGCTGAAAACCGGCAAAACTGATACGGGCCTATAATTATTAGTGTCTTTGCTGTCCCCGGATTTGAAAAGTGGAATAACTTTACTGTATTTCATTAAATCCGGGAATATCCCTTGATCTACACACAAATTAAATATTAAAGCTATAGGGTGCAATTGTCTCAATAATTGATTGACAAACTTTAGTAGACATGCCCCACAGATCTTCGGTAATTTTGATCTTAAGTTGCTTAAAAGCCTTTATAACGACCACAGGGTTTATATGTTTAAATTTAAATTCCACAGGGCAGGCTGAAACATTCGCTTTTAATAAATCAATCGCAAGTGAGGGGGAGGAATTTAGAGTTTCTGTAGTTTTAATTGGAATATTGGTAAAGAAAGTTGCAAATTCTTGAGCAACATCGATGTTGTCGCTAATAAGACCGCCGGAAGTGTCTAGTGTGTTATCTGTATTATGTCTTTTGTTCTTGTTTGTTTCATTGTTAATAATTTTCCAAACTGTCTTTATTTTATTATCTGCCGATTTAACCTTGTTGCTAATGAAAGAAGCTTTAGCTGCTTTGCAGATATTTTTAAAAGTTTTAGAGTAAGTAGCAACATACTTATTAAAAGTTTCTGTGTTAATATACGGCTTAAGGCCATACAGTTCAAATAATGTTTCCCTACTTTTCCTGATGCCTTTAGTTGCCCAGTCACTGAATAAAAACTTAGGGCAAATAGTTTTAGTTTTTTTCTTAAAAGACTTATTGAACTCTGTTTGGACTAATGAAAAGAATTGTTCATACAAAATATTGCCATTGGACATATTTAGACCCTGAGCACTTAACTTGCTAATTAAAGTGCTATTAAACTTAATTAAATTACCCGATGTTATTGGTCTAGTTTGTATCTGCACTTTTAGTATTGGTGTGTTGGACTCAAAAATAACGGTTTGACCGCTGTGATCAGAAGGGAGATAATTTACAATAGCTTTACCTAAATAGTCGCAGCAACAAAAGACGTTATCAATACATGTAGCAGTAGTCGAAGTTATTCGCGTTGGTTCTAAAAACACATTTGACAGATTAAATGATTTGAATAGACTTAATAATCTACTGCTATTTGAATTATTTTCCAAAATATTAATATTAAAATCACCGCAAATAATTACTGATTTATTACCAGTTGTAAGTTTTGCCAAAACATCTTCCATTACTGATTCAAATATAGAGTAGTTTTGATAATTTGGAGGTCTGTATACACACATTATAAAATGCTTATCTAGCTCAACACAGGACAGTTCAATGCTATGTTCCACCGATAGTTCAACTATGTCATTACGAGTCTTAGATTTTATACAATTTTTAATTAAGATTAGTGAACCTCCACGTAGCATTGATTTTCGGTTAAAACAACTGCCCACACTGTAATTCTCAAAATTAATTAACATTTCATAATCTTTCAACCAATGTTCAGTTATACAAATAATATCAAACATTGTTTTTTCTAAAAGCAATTCAACTTCTAAATATTTGGAAGAAAAACCTTGAATATTTTGATGAAACAATTTCAAGGAATTCTGCTTAGCCCCTTTTTTACAATTAACTAATTGAGTGCTAGAAGATACCTTGTTGATGGTGAGATTAAAAACATTGTTACTGGTACCTTCTGTTGTCTTACTGACTAGTTTAAATTACCAACCACCTTAATATTAGTATTATTACTAATTTTTGTGGTGCTAATTACATTAGACTTCGACATACTACTTATGTCTGAGTTTATATTAAAAGCTAATAGCCATGCTATTTGACGTCTAAAACTAATAGGCAGATACGCAGTATCCCTAGTCGACTTTAATTTCTCAACAAAAGTGTTGGTGTCAAAAAATATAAGTTTGTCACTATAGTGATTAACTAATAAATGCATATGGTTATTTAGCATATGTATATTATGATTTTGCCTACTTGACAAGTGCTCAAAGTATGGAAAAGCACACAATATTATTTTCTGACAATTAATCTTCAAGATTTCGGTGACACTGTCAGTGATGTCATCTTTTTTTACATTAGTACTATTGCCTACAAATACAGAAATAATGGCTTTCGGATCATATTTACGGCCTGTTATTGATGAAATTATCTCTTCGTAGGATTTCCCTGGCATACAATAATTAACTGAAGATTGCCTCAGGTTGTTACTTAATAATTTACCTAACCCTGTCCCTAAACTATCTGAAAACATAATAGAACAATAACAATCTTTACTACAACAAGTATCTGTCTGTGCTACTTGAGATGAAGCTTGTATAACATGTGGTGTATCTTGATTAGGGACACAGCCCTGAGCCTCTCCAGACTGGGACGGGTCCTCCGTTGCCTCAGGTTGAAGAGCCTCAAGGTTGGATGCCCCTTGACAAGAACATTGAGCGGTGCTAAGAGACATCGGGACCACACTGTCTGCCTCACTGTTACACATTTGTACTAACTTGTTGGCAGCAAGGATATGTTCCTTTATTTGTTTTTGAGAGCTCACATATTTAATATAAAGTGAATGTAGTGACTCTTCAAGTACCTCAATTCCAGACTGTAATCGTTGGGTGTCAATTTGATAAATGTTTTTACTGTCTTCTAATTTAATTTGATAGTTTTTTAATTTATTTATTAGAAAAACACGTTCTTTCCTTAGTTTAATATTATTGGAATTGTGTTTTTGTTGTAATTTGAATTTATTGCATTTATTTATGATTTTATTTAGTTTTGCACATTTTTTTATTTTATTTTGACTTACTGTATAACAACTATTATTATGTTTCAATATTGAATCTTCTGTAAGATCTATTGTTATAAAGGATTGAGGGTTACAATTACTATTAGATAATTCATCATATAAGTTATTAGTTTCCTTAGCCTGAGTACAACTTTTTTGTTTCTGTAACTTAGTAATTCGTAGATTTGCATGAATTAGTTCCTCTTCTAGATCCCTAACCTTACACAAAGCCTCCTCATATAAGTTACTGCAGTTATTAAAACCATCCGTGACCAGCCGCAGTTTGTCCCGTTCATCAACAACATCTAGGTATTGTTGATGCAGGTCTACTAGCTCCTGTTTTAAGCTTGTATTTTTGTAAACAACCTTCTCGACTTCCTTCTCACTATCATCTATTTCCTGTAACAGCTGTTCACATTTACTGTTTGAAGCCTTAAGATCTTGAACGGTCGTTCTCAATTTAAGCTCCAATTCCTGAGCAGCAGCCTTGCGGGTCATCACAGGCATAGTTTCAGGAACTAGTACTGAAAGTAGAATTAAAGAAACGGTGAGAGCTAAATAGACAGACAAACAAAATAGAGAAAGCTAGAAATGAAAGGAAAAATGGGAAAAGTTAGTGTAGGGTTATAGAGAAATGAGGTAGGCTGCTGAATCTAGTTGAAATGCAACTATTTTAATTAGATCAAGTACAATGTTACATTGATTCTATTGTCTTATGATTTTACTTTTGCTTCTGTGGGTAGGATGCCTATATAAAAAATAGTATTCTAGTTTTGCATAAGGATTACATTTAAAATGGATAGTCAACGTTGTTGTTGTTGTTATGAACAATATAACACTAATAGAATTACAATACTTTGAAATTCACAATAGGTACTAAGTTTTGTTATCTATGTAAACAAAGTGAGTGCCCCAGTGCAGGGTGCCAAATCAACCAAAAATTTTGATACTAATACTCAATGAATGTGTTACAGAGTCTTAAGTGAGGATTGTGTGCTAGATCACTACATAGTATAAAACAAAGTCGCTTTCTCTGTCCCTATATCCCTATGTATGCTTAAATCTTTAAAACTACGCAACGGATTTTGATGCGGTTTTTTTTAATAGATAGAGTGATTGAAGAGGAAGGTTTATATGTATAATAACCCGGTTTATACCCGTGCGAAGCCGGGGCGGGTCGCTAGTAAGGAATAAAAGTAACCAATACTTCCCGTTTAAATCCGCAGGTCGAACATCAGCTGTTCGTGATAGGTTACCGGTAACGGTGGGTAACCAAAAACTGTGTTTTACTTTGTAAATTTCCAGGAAAACAATAATCCTGAGTTTTAATCCAGTTACTTAATATTTAGATATATTATTACACCTTAATTACACTTAAAAATTAAATAAAACTAATTTATAAATACGGAACAAAATTTTGACATGTCACTCGAGCAGTGTTGCCACTTTTTTTTTTCCAACATAATAACAATAACAACACAACACACAAATACACAAAAATACATAATAATAATTCACAAATCATTTATTTAATAGTGGATGTCGTTTGCATCGATCACTAATAAAGAAGAAAGATACACAATAATACGAACTAAATACGAAATAATACGAACATCACTAGCATGCACTCTCAGTAGCTATCTTTTTTGAATGTTATCACTTATACACGGGCCAGGTTCGCGATAGTGCGATGAATTTCGACAACGTGCTCTAGCTTAGTTCTATAGTACTCGATTGATGATGATTGGATTATATCTTCGTAAAAGCAACTGCCTGGTTTTATTCACTGGAAGTACCTCCACTAATACACATTCATTCCAACAATTATAAATTAGTAATTATTGTATCATGATTGCCGCGTATTGAATGATCAACATACCTACGACGTAAAACAGCGCTGCATTTCAAAAAACGTAAGAAATAAACGCGGGCTTCATTGAGGGATTCCGTCTAAGACGCAGTAATAAGTAGCTTCTTGTTAAATATAGAGTGTGAGTCTTCATAATGTGCACATATCGAAATGAGGGAATCTATGCTTAATTTTATCGACGGCAAAAACGGTCAATTTTTTTTTTATCACATCTATTCAAAAATTTCTAGTTTAGTCATCGTAAACAGGGACTAAAATAGCTTTTTAATCCCTAGGGATTAAAAGTGATTCGAATTTGGAACGTGGATATTGTTAGTAAAAGTTCCAATCACCAAAGAGATCAAACACGAATATTGTATGAACAAGTAGCATGCTAGCAAGAGAGAGAGAGTGTGAATTTGGTCAAAATGAAAATCCAAGATGGCGACTGCGAAAATTTTCAAATTATTCGTCATGGGTGTCGGTTTCATAGTTTTCGGTGGTGCTAAAGCCGATAGTGAGGTCAAAATGAAAATCCAAGATGGCGGCTCTGAAAATTTGCAAATTTTTTATCATGGGTATCGTTTTCATGGTTTTCAATGGTGCTAAAGCCGATAATGAGATTAAAATCAACATCCAAGATGGCGGCTGTGAAAATTTTCAAATTTTTCGTCATGGGTGTCATTTTCATAGTTTTCGAGGGTGCTAAAGCCGATGGTGAGGTCAAAATGTAAATCCAACATGGCGGCTCTGAAAATTTTCAAATTTTTCATCATGGGTATCGTTTTCATGGTTTTCAAGGGTGCTAAAACCGATACTGAGGTCAAAATGCCATGTTTTGTCTCTGCATCACCCTAAGGTTGACTGATAGAAAATGCCTCAGACATTAAGTCTGCCTTTGTACAGTATTTTTTTTTACTTGTGCATAAAGTTTTAATAAATAAATGAAATGTAAATCCAAGATAGCGGCTGCTAGAATTTTCAAATTTTTCGTCATGAGTGTCGTTTTCATAGTTTTCGAGGGTGCTAAAGCTGATAGTGAGGTCTAAATGTAAGTCCAAGATGGTAGCGATTTTTGTTTTAAATCATACGTGGTTGGACCGCACACGTTTTTTTTTCTCATATAGGGTGATAAAAAGTAGAGTGTTCACCTCGGGAGCAACACTATTTTAAGCTCGAGTGAAGTACTTTGAATCCCTCGCTGCGCTTAGGATTCAAAGAAACACTCTCGCCTTAAAAATAGTTGTTTGCTCCCTTGGTAAACAATCTACTATTTTTATTCTCTTGGGCATCTTATTTATAAATTTTACAATTATTGTAAAAATTGATGAAAAAAATACAGATTTTTGCGAAAAAAACATGTTTATTTTCAATTGAGGGTAGTTTTTTTTCTGAATTTTAATTTTATGTGGACGCCTACTTACTTCCAATCATTATCGAGTTTGTATCATCGCGATAGCTGATTCAGTTTAAAAGTTACACAGTTTTGTTACAATATTTTTTTTATTCCATAAAATAAAATGTATTAAAAAAATATTTAGATTTTTTGAATATTTTTTCTGTCGTTAAAATTAAGCATAGATTCCCTCATTTCGATATGTGCACATTATGAAGACTCACACAGTATAGCAAAATAATTAACAATACATGTTTTTTAATTTAGATGGACAAAAGTTCACAACTGAGGTGGTGCTCGTTACCAGGCAGATAGTACTTGCAGCAGCTAATGAAATCGACAAGCTGCCTAAGCATAACTTCAGGTAAATATACGCTTATTAATTATACCTTACTATAAAACTACTAGTTACCCCGTTTCGCACAGTTTTTCGATAACTTTACAAAACATCGAGACTTAATTTAAGTTTAATTTGGGAACTAGTTTTTAACCGACTTCAAAAAAAAGGAGGAGGTTCTCAATTCGTCGGGATATATTTTTTTTTAATGTATGTTCCCCGATTACTCGAAGGCGGCTGGACCGATTTGAAAAATTCTTTTTTTTGTTTGAAAGGGTATACTTTCAAGTTGGTCCCATTGTCATTTGGTCACGATCTGATGATGGGATCTTGGAGAAATCGAGGGAACTCTTCAAATATTAAAGGCACATCAATAGCGATTTGGGTATTTTTGATGAGCAGTTGACATAAGGCTATTGTAACTTAGATAAATTACAAACCAACCCACTAAAAAGTAAAAAAAAAACTTTTTTACAAAAAACACAACCGACTTTTTTTAACTGTTGTTTAAACGTTCGAGAGGTTATTGTGATCAGTTGAAAATAATGGGCAGTTATTTTTTTATCAACGGTTGGTAAATTTGTGCGACAGTAAAAAACAACTGGCCGGTTATTTCGTCTTACAATGTTGGTACTAAAAATACGTAAGCAGACTAATAAATAAATGTCCAGTGAAAATGATGGAATGGCCAGCTAGATCAATAGTTCGGCAGTTCACAGGGAGCGGAGACACCCGAACCCGAACCGATTGAAATTCTCTATTCTTGGTGACTATTGTTGGTGAATCATTTGAATTAGGTTAGGTTAGAACTGTGACCATTAAAGCGCGAAAGCGAGCGAGCGAAGCGAGCGTGCCTCGGCAGCGACCGCCGAGCGCCAGATCCCCTCTATTGTTGGTGAATCACTTGGGTAAGGTTAGAAAGTTGTTTATCTACACCTATGCTATAAAACCTCTATAAAAGTTTCATAAGCAGTTAGCTTATTGCCGTCATTAAAACAGCCAGTGACATAGTAACCATTACATCATCCAAATGAGTGATACAATGTTGTACTAAATTTCATTACGCAACTCGTTTCAACGTTCAAGCGAGGGACAGCAGCACCCGCTGCACGCATGTGTGTGTGATGTGCTGCTGCAGGCGACGTACATACGTGCAGTTGTACTGAATTTCGTGGGAATTTCTTTATTCTTGATTTTGAATTTCAAACACCCAATGGTTTCAGAAACTTTTGTAGAGGATTCATGTCATGGGTGTAGATAAAGTATTGTATGCAACTTTTATAATTAGGTATTAAAACACTCATGTGATACTATTATCACACTCGGTTTCGCCTCGTGTGATAATCCCACGTTCGTGTTTTAATACCCCAACAGTTGCATAAATAATTATTATAGAACTGCTTAGAATGAGATTTCTTACCGACTAATTCCGATTTGTCAACTGCCCTTTCGTAACTGCTCATTTAGTTATTCCACTGCTCAGTATTTATTAAATTATCCATTTTATTATTTTTTACGACTCATTTTTGTTTACTTTGCTGCTAAGTTTTAACTGCCAAACTTGTTAATAAATATGCATTTTGTAATTTTTATCTTACCTCTCTCAGTGCCGTTTAATTTTAACCTTTCATACTGTTTGTATAAGTATTTGGGTCGAGAAGGTATTGAAGTTTTGTGTGGGACAGTTGGTAATTGTTTCGCGCTTACGATGTCGGTCTCATTGAGAAAGTTCAGCTGGATGGTCTGTACCACACTCTTAAATATGACCACACATTTCTGATACACGCTGTGTACAATCCCGTCCGTTACAAGTATTTACTTTACCCCTAATTCTTTTTTTCCAGGTCTCTAGCGCGCGTGGTCATCGGTCACAACTGCACCGGGCCCTCTCTTGGCATCCGTGACTACACTTACCACCCTGACTATTCCAAGAACACGTATAGTACACTGGCTATGATTCAACTGGAAATCGACCACGCGGCAATTGGTGAGACAACGAAATATCTTCTTCATCTTCATGAAGATGCTCCCTAGTCCTGTTAGCAGTATATTGGTAACATTGGAGATGACAACTGATAGAAGAGATATCGATCTTTTTTCACAGACCTGGCTGTCATTGATAGGAATGGAAGAGAAGGCCCAGGATGCTGCCCTGGGGACACCTTCTTATCTTTGTGAGATTTAATAGAAAACTTCACTTCGTTGCAATTGTTTTTATAAGTCTTGCTAATTGTGTTCAGTCAATGATGAACGTGGAGCTCTTGAACTAGTCGTGTGATTACGATAGAATTTCCATTTATGCAGTATCGATTCGTGTTACACGAAATCAAACGCCTTACCCAAGTAAAGGATGATCGTAGTTATAAGAGTTTTCGTGTTAATATTTTTAATTTTCACGCTGGAGAGGCACGGTTTCCTTTCTGATTTTATATTGTAACTGTTCTTGCCTTATAGACTGTTAAAGTTTTAAAATACATTATTTCAGAGTTGCGGCCCATTTGTCCACCGCCGTCACACTTCAAGGACGAGAGTTTCTTTGCTATGGTATTATCTGACAGTACGTATCGATTTGATTAAGAAGTTATAAGAGACAGTATTGGTACTTATTGTTATAGTCGACATTTACACTCGTACTTACTTATTGATACCATAAGTGTTCGAGATCTAAAATCAAGTCAGAATATTCATATACCTAAGTTGCATTGATCTCGAGAAAAACCTCTGTGACAAACGGATGAAAAAGTTATCTTATAGGGGTTACATTTTTCCCTTTGTTGGGTCGGTTGTCTTAAAATAAAACTCACTATGTATTTCCGTCATCGTCTCTTATTTTCTAGATTGTAGGCGGTCCAAGGTGAGGCTATACAAAATGAAATATGTGCATCCCGAACAATGCAAGACTTTTTACAGGCGGTCAGATGTAAGTAACTTTCCTTACAATTTTGCCAATAATAATATATCCTACGCCGATTTCATCTACGGTGACTGTTTTTGTTTCTGATGACTGTAGGTTATGAGCGAGTGCTCTTATGTGACAAAATGTAACCGTTCTTGGTTGTGAATGTACGTGCACAGTGCAGACACGTTAAAATTCCAGTGTGGTAATTTTAGCTTTAGTCTCATGCTAATGTATTCATATTGTGTCGTATGTAAGGAAATATGATATGAAAGATGAAGTGCTGAATGTGAAATTGTGATATAGTTAAATATAAATACTTCTATTTTCAAACAAGCAAATTATGCAGACTACGAGAAAGCCTTCGATTCGATCGACACATGGGCTATGCTGCAGTCTCTTCAACGGTGCCAGATCGACTTTCGGTACATCGAGGTGCTAAAGTGTTTGTACGAAAACGCCACTATGTTAGTCCGACTCCAGGACCAGACCTCGAAACCTATCCTTCTGCTGCGAGGTGTGAGACAGGGAGACGTTATCTCTCTAAAACTGTTCACCGCTGCACTAGAGGATGTTTTCAAGGTTCTGGATTGGAAAGGGCTAGGCATCAACATCAATGGCGAGTATATCACTAACCTTCAGTTTGCCGACGACATAGTTATCATAGCTGAGACCATGAAGGACCTCAGTACAATGCTCGATTACTTCAGTAGAGCCTCCAAAAGAGAGGGTCATAAAATGAACATGGACAAGACAAAGGTCATGTCAAATGCCCATGTGAAACCCACTCTCATGAAGATCAGAGACGCTACGCTCGAAGTTGTGGACGAGTATGTTTACCTAGAACAAACTGTCCAGCTAGATAGGTCCAACTTCGAGAAAGAGGTCAATCGTCGAATCTGACTCAGCTGGGCAGCGTACGGGAAGCTACGCAATATATTTTCATTCCACATACCACAGTGTCACAAGACGAAAGTCTATGACCAGTGCGTGTTGCTGGTGATGACCTATGGTACTAAAACGTGGTTGCTCACAATGGGTCTTATCAGAAGGCTAAAAGTCACCCAAAGGGCAATAGAGAGGGCTATGTTTGGAGTTTCCCTACGTGATCGAATTAGAAATAAAGAGATCCGCAGGAGAACCAAGGTAACCGACATAGTCCGAAGAATTGCCAAACTTAAGTGGCAATGGGCAGGGCACATTGCTCGCAGAACGGATGGCCGATGGGGCTGAAAGGTTCTGGAGTGGCGACCGCGTACCGGAAGACGTAGCGTTGGAAGGCCTCCCACAAGAAGACCACTTGTGAAGGCCGCAGGAATCCGCTGGATGCGGAAAGTACAGAATCGGTCGAAGTGGCGGCGCTTGGGGGAGGCCTATGTCCAGCAGTGGACGTCTTTTGGCTGAAATGATGATGAATGATGAAATTATTCAGTGATAGCTAGAAGTTTTTCCATAGCTTCATAACTTAATTCCTGGAGCCAGAAATTACATTTTACACTTAGTTTTGGTAAGACCATAAATCGAGGGCGTCCTATTTATTAGGGTTCCGTACCTCAAAAGCAAAAACGGAACCCTTTTAAGATCACTCGTGTGTCTGTCTGTCTGCCACAGCCAATTTTCTCCGAATCTAATGGGCCGATTAAGTTGATAAGTACACATTTGTATTTCTGTGACCTAAACACGATCGCGTAACGTGTATAAATGAATTTTGAACAGGGTCACTTTTGGTGTTTTTTCATTTTATTTTTGTACTAAATTCCAGGATCGGGCCTACAAAATCGCCTAATTTACTACTAAATATTGGTAGTACCCGCGTTTAAATATAAGACATGGCTCCTCAATCCATACGGACACCACTTTTGGGGGGCAAACAAGAAAATTTTAACATAAAAGTTTTGCAAACTGTACCATTTGCCATATCAAATAAAAGGGCTTATTACGAGGATCTAATTTTTTCTAATAGTTTTAAAAATATTAAAGAAATTAATAATAATAAAAAAATAAAAAATATATAATAAATAATATAAAATATTTAAGAAAATAGATGAAAATGGACCATTTCCCCCTTATCTCCGAAACTACTGAGCCTAAAATACTGAAAAAAAAATACAGAGAATGGTTATTTACTCATAAATTACAGGAAAACCAATAAGAAATCTATGGTCTTAAAATTACATGGTAGTCTCTCAATTGATATTGTGCGTCCAAACTTACATTTGCAGTTAGAATGTATGGGAGAACATATTTTTAAACTACAATATCAAGTTTTTATTTGGAATAAATTCTTCCCAACTGCGGAACCGTTCAAAGTGCGTGGTCCGACACGCACTTGGCCGGTTTTTTACTGTAGAGAAAGCGGCCACGGTAACAAAATAAACGTTTCGAGAATTTAGTAGTAAGCTGTTTATCACGGCTGCGATGACCCTGGCAAGTTTAGATCAAGAACTTCACACCTGGGTGTTTATGCTAGTTTTCTTTCCAGTTGGACGTGGACACCATGTGGCCATCCCACACGGCTTGTGCCAGTAGTGTGTCGGGAGGTCACTGCCTCTGGCGGAGTGGGGCTATTCTCGTGGTAAAAGTGGGAACACGCTGGAGGCTGGTTAGTTTCATATCACTATTTCATCACAATCGCTCTTCCAACTCTGAGGATTATGACGGTTTTTTTTAAATCATTTCGTCAATCATTGATTAATTGAACAACTGGCGACCCGCTCCTGCTTCGCACGGGTGCGATGGCGACATGTTAAAACATCGAAATTTCTGTGCTATACTTAGGTTCTTGTAATGAATTATACATATGTGTCGGAGACGGGTACGTGACTCTCGTTATTATCAGCGATATTTTAACTACTGTGGGCGTAGTGTGAGTAGTGTTGGTTAATGCGCAATAGAAAAACAGTTTGCAGTTCAGATCACATTATAATTTACTATCAAATTAATCACACTAGCTAAATTATACACACACTGGGTGCGACGGCGTTTATTAAAATCACCAATTAACAAAATGATCACAAATTACAACTAACACAATAACTGAGAACCACGAATCGAGAACAGTTCCGCGACGTCTTGACTCCGATGCGATCAAAGGCTGAATGCCCTCATCGTCGTGGCTTTAAAACATCACGACTCTGTAGAAGCGCGCTTGGTGTGGGTAGATCACTTGATGTCGCGAGTAGCGCGCTTGCGATTCGTTTCGTGTCCGTACTAACCGGATCCGACATAAACATAAATATTCTGGAATTACTGCTCTGAACGATGGTGTAAACCGTACTTATTATAATTTTTAACCGACTACCAAAAAGGAGGAGGTTATTTATATATTCGTAGCGTGTTTTTTTTATGTATGCCTACCGATTTCTCCGTCAATTGTGGACTGATTTTGAAAATTTTTTTTTTTTCTTTGAAAGGGTATACTCTCAAAATGGTTTCATATAAATTTTATTAACTTTGCTTGGATAGTTTTTGAGTAAGCTTCAATAATACGTATTTTTTCACACTTAGTATGTGGATGATATGATAAGTTCCTGTCACTGTTATTTACATAGCAGGTAGTGGTATTCGAATTTGTGTGGGGTAGGTACCACAACTAAAAGTGAAAATTAAACTTAAAAAAAAAACAACCGACGTCCAAAAAAAAACATTACAAAGTGAAAAATAATTAATTTCGGAAGTCGGTGGCAAAAACGAAATTTCAAAACCAGGCACCGACTTACGAAATTAATTGTAGTCAATCTGCCTAGCTTTTTCCCAACTATGTTGGGGTCGGCTTCCAGTCTAACCGGATGCAGCTGAATACCAGTATTTTACATGGAGCGACTGCCTATCTGACCTCCACAACCCAGTAACTGGGTAATACGATACCCCTTAGTAAGACTGGTTGTCAGACTTTTGGGCTTCTGACGACCCGTGACGACTGTCAAAGATCCACAGAATGGCAGCCGGGACCAACGGCTTAACGTGCTTTCCGAGACACGGAGGAGTCTCGATATGTGAAGATGGTCACCCATCCACGGACCAACCCCAGCAAGCGTAGTTTAACCTGATGGATCACCCCGTGCGGCTGTTATTACTTAGCCACGAGCTCCTCCTTAGCCACGAGCTCCTCCTTAGCCGAACGAATTACGAAAGTAATTGTAGTGTTTTTTTAAATAAATTGTGGAGTTTAAAAGAACAAACTTACAGACACGAAAAGCGACTTTGGTTAATAATGACTTTGGTTTGGTTGATAATATTTAGAAATAAACATCTCTAAGACATATACCCCGCTAATTATAAACGTTGCTTAAACGTCTCTTAACTTGAAGCAATGTTCATATATAAGACATTCTAACTCTTGGACAAGGACTGTAATTTAAAAAAAAAAAAAACAGGTACCACATAACCCATATTGAAAGCATCTTTAAATTTGCATCTCCAAGCTCACACTACACTTACACACATTAAATTTAAATTACATTCAATCATAATTAGTTAATTAGCCCTTAATCATTTCAATAGTCTATTACGTGCGACACTATAATATAGTGTCGCATATTATGTAACTTGTCTGTCACAGCAGTGTCGCATATAAGGACAGTCCAACCTATTTGCCATATTCAGAACGATATTGGAGCTGGCCCGCACTCTGCGCACTAGAGACGCGCAGTGCTTCCGCATGGTCGCATAAAAACAATCCGTGCGCGCCCATGCGAACATACCCGAAGCGCTGCAGTAGCGAGGCAGACCCAACGTCGCTCTGGGGCCCAAGTCTGCTATTTTTATAATTTCGTCATTCCAACACGATCCCATTGTCATTTTGCTAAGAGTTCGTAATCTGCTGAATTCATAATGGTCGATCATTGGTCGGTCAATGGTCTCGTAATAGAATTGTGTTATAATGACATTGTCGTAAAATACGACCAATGATACCGCCTAAGTCAGTCATTCATTTGTCATTATGTACGAGATTACCAATAAGTGCCATTTCTTGCAATAGAGTGTCAGGGGCTGACCATTGGAAAGTCATAATGACGCCATTTTTTAGTAGATTACCAAACTTGTCAAAATCAACAATTATGAAATCAATGATAGACCATTCTGACACTATTGTAATAGCAGACTTGAGGTCCTGAACGCGTTGTTAAATTGAATGCGAAAGGCGCTGTAGATTTTCTAATACGTTCGTTCTCTCGTGTTTTTAACCGACTTCCAAAAGGAGGAGGTTCTCAATTCGACTGTATGTTGTTTTTTTTTTTGTATGTTTGTTACGCGATTAATTATGAATTGATTTTGATGATTCTTTTTTTGTTTGGTAGATCATACTTCAGAGGTGGTCCCATATAAATTTTATTAACTTTGCTTGGGTAGTTTTTGAGTTAGCTTCAATAATACGTATTTTTTCGTAACTTAGTATGTGGATGATATGATAACTTCCTGTCACTGTTATTTACATAGCAGGTATTGGTATTCGAATTTCTGTGGGGTAGGTGTATCAAAACTAAAAAGTGAAAAATAAAACTTTTTACAAAAAAAAAAACAACCGACTTCAAAAAAAAACACTACAAAGTGAAAAATAACTTTAATTTCGGAAGTCGGTGACAAAGAACGAAAATTCAAAACCAAAGACACCGACTTCCGAAATTAAAGTTATTTTTCACTTTGTAGTGTTTTTTTTTAAGTCAATTGTTTTTTTTTTTGTAAAAAGTTTTTCGTGAATCTGATCGAATTCAGCTTGAAATGTTTCGATTCAAAATATTTGTTCACTGATGATTTCAGCTGGGCTTCGGCGTGTATGGGCCGGGTTGTCAGGCCCCTGCCAGGTTCTTAGACTATGGTATGTACCACGAGTGGGTCCGGCGCAGCGTCGAAAGGATCGGCAGACCTGCCATCTCCACTCTGGCCGCTAACCACGTCGTGATGAGACGAAGTAAGTTACATTGATGACTAGTTTTGGATGTAAACGCTTTATTTGGGCATATACGTACTTAAGGTGATGGTGAAAGAAAACACGTTTATTTGCGGTAAACATGACGCAAAGAAAGATTTAAAAAACAAATTATTAAAAAAAAAACAAAAATCCCGACTGCAAAAACTCATAACTGAAAAGAGAAAAACAAGCATTATAAATTATAATCTATAGGATTTTAGTATTGCTTGCAGGCGGGGGGACAAACCAATAACCTGAAATTTTGGTGAAACTTTTGTTCGCAGGCGGGGGGGCCTGCAATACCAAAATCCTATATATAGATTATAATTTATAATGCTTGTTTTTCTCTTTTCAGTTATGAGTTTTTGCAGTCGAGTTTTTTGTTTTTTAATAATTTGTTTTATTTCAAACTTTTTAGTTTTATTAATATATAAATATGTATATATATATTTGGGATTGACTCATTACTAACTTTTATTTGATACCAATAACGTGGTTTTTTTAAACCCACCCCTCCTTTGTTTGTATTTACAAATGCAATATATAAATATTATATAGCCTATGTCACTCCCACTATTAAGACGAACCTAACGACACCTCATATGTTAAAATCCATCAAGCCGGTTAGGCTACAGAGCGTGCCAAAGAAATAGACATATATAGGTACATACATACATACATACTCTCGAAAAACATTGCCCTCCTTCTGGGGCAGTCGGGTAAAAAAACACGTAAATAACAAATTGGGGGAAAATATGCGTCAAATCCACGCAGCGGCCATCGCTCAACATAAATGCTGCGACCCTATGCGAGACAGAGCCCCAGCGCTTATTTTCGGCGAAAGCCGGCTCTGACGTGATGACGTCAACCGGTGCAGCATATTGTGAAATAACACATAACATCATGCCTTGTTTCCCCGAAGGGTTGGGCAGAGGTGTCCCTGTAGCAGGTACACAGCATTTATAGTGAATTAACAAATCAAAAATAAAATTAATACAATACTTAGTCCTAAATGTTTACACAAATATAATATTTAAAATGGCAACATTTCATTGCGTCGGTGACTCACAGGCCGCAGACTTTTCAATAATGATTGATATGATTTCTTCAATGTAGCCCGCGAACTTCCTTTTTTTTTTTTGGAATGTCGTATTTTGATTATCATAAATACTTACCATAAAACAGCTCTGCAATTTAAGAAAAAAAAAACCGGTCATGTGCGTGTCGGACTACGCATAATGAAGGGTTCCGTAGTTGGGATGAATTTTTCCCAAAAACGAACTTAAAATTGTAATTGAAAAAGATGTTCTCCCATAGATCGATATACGTCACGGTCAATTCTCCAATCGTAAATATAAGTTTGAAATCGCAAAAAAAAAAGTTACCGTCATTACATGGTAGGCGGTGTTGAGTTTTTTTCGTTACGGAATTTCTTGATTCGGTCGCCGCGCTCAAAGCCCGCGATAAAAGCTATGCAATAACTTAAAAACCGTATGATAAAACTACAAATGAACTATTTTCGGTCTTTTTCCTTTACATGTGCAGTGCTGTGAGAGCTTGCTTCCTGCCAAATATCATGATTCTAGGTAAACAGGTTTTGATTTGTCGCATAAACGGGCGTATTTTTTAAAAAGAGCTCCAAGGACAGAGGACTTACCAAAAATGTAACATCTCACACACCTGTGTATCTATTACCTATGTTTACAAATAAAAAAATCATCTGAATCTGAATCTGAAGGGACTATAGACCTACATATTTGATATTAATTTCAACTTGAAACCTTCACGCGTTCCTGAGAAAAAGGGTCTTGACAGACTGACGAACGGACAATGAAGTAATCCTATAAGGGTTTAGTTTTTTCCTTTTAAGATACGGAACCATAAAAAACGTTAGACATTTATAATTTCGCGTGCTATCTTGACGGACTCCCCTTTTTTTTTTTTGGTTGGGAAATTATCAAATAACTTCGGGCGTGTCAGACTCTTACTGACTAAAACCCACCCGTGTTCCTTCGGTTGCCCTGTTGCCGGGGGCCACGATTTCCCGATCGGTTTTCTTCGAACCCCTGGCAGGCATTGGCCCTAGCGGACCCCGTCAATTCTGCTGACATCTCTTTGAGGCGCGCGTGGAACACAACGCGCCGTCGACCCGGGCTTGGTCCTTATCGGACGGCGAGCTACCCATTGCTCCACCGTGTCCTCAGGCCGATCCACACAATGGTGACACCCGGGTGTTTCCTCCCGCCTTATCCTGAACAGGAACCTCCTGAAGCAGCCGTGTCCGGTGAGGACCTGCGTCAGGCGGAAGGTGAGAACGCCGTGGCGTCTCTCCAGCCACTCCTCAAAGACGGGTCTTATCGCCGCGATTGTGGCGTGCCCATGACGGACTCCCCTTAAGGCTCAAATAGAGTCCGGGATTCGTCGAACTATGTTGGGACATGTAATAACTAACGCGAGCATCTTGTTTTCAGAAATATCCAGCGTTCAGAGGTTCGGTCCTTGCGACGGAGGAGAGATGAAACGAGAGCTCTACACTGAAGACACGTCGATCTCTAAGACCTACCAACAGTCAAGATTACGACATAATGTAAGTTCTTTCCCAGAGGCCACGAGCTACTCGCTCAAACGACACGTCTTGTGATAACGACTGCGTTTAGGATACTGGTGGTACAGCCCCGTTCAGTGTTGCCAACTCAAAAATTTCAAATTATCGAGTTCCTATGTCAAAATTATCGTATTTTGGACAAAATTATCGTACAGACGCCAGCACATGAAGCTACCACAATCTGTCAAATTTATTTAATAGATTTTCAACTTTATCGCTGATGTCTAAGGTTCAAAGTTGATTGGGAAAATTTGATAGTTTCGGGTAGCTTGATGTGCTGGCGTCTAGGCGTATGTACAAAAGAAAAATCAAAAATAAAAACCCTAAATTTAAATTAAATAACAAATTGCTATCAAAAGATGGATAATTTTATACTAGAGTCAAAGGGGAAGCAAGTTTCACCAGTAGTGGTGCTAGCTCAGCACAAACCTTAAACATGCTTATTCATAGTTTTTAGTTGAAATTTTTGATAATGGAACTGAATTTTTTCAGCAAATCACAAAATTATCGTATGTTAGACATTCATTATCGTACATCGTACCATAGGCCAAATTATCGTACGCCCCCATAATTATCGTACGGGTTGGCAACACTGGCCCCGTTTCTGTAGTACATCGGGTATGTTCGCAGATGCGCATGTAGATTGCTTTTACGCAACAATGCGTAAAAGGTGCGCTTCCCTGGTGCGCACGGTGTGGGGCAGCTCCAATAGTGTCTTAGTCGCAGGCCACGCTAGAGCTAATGCGGTGAGCGGGGGCGACCTGCGGGGGCTGGAGGAGTAAAGACGCTGCGTCTTGCCGCTGTAGTGTGCCACATTGCAGCGGCCGCCTGACACGTGGTTTTTATCTGCTATTATTGCGCGGGGTTTAAAATGAGTTTGTCTAAATTGGAACTTTCATGTTTAGAAGGAAGTATTTTTTTTTGCACAGGATATATTACAAATAAAAATGGGGGTTCATGATTTAAACAAAAACAGGCATCAGTTTGGTGAATACCGTAGACTGTACGATGAATTACGCCAATATCCATTATAAACTCCTTCCATATTTCACTAATAAACTCCTCCGTGTTTATGTTTTGCATCGCGGATAATTCAACAAAAGGACATGTCCTAAAATGGTTTTTTATTATTCAATAATTCTAACCAGGATAAGTTAAATATATTTGGATAGACATCCCAAAAACTAGTGGTTCTAACTATATCATACATTTTTACAGACCTCCAATTTTGATAAAAATCGTTTTTTATTTTAGTAAGAATTTACTCCTAAAACGAACAAACCTTTCAAATTATCGAGGATAATATAGTGAACACACCCCATAAAATAGTAAACTTGTCAAAATTGACACATGTTACTGTCATTACTGTCAATTCATTGACAATAATGACAGTACTATGTACCAATTCATGTCATATTGACATATTCAAACAGTAAGATTGTCAAAATTGACACATGTTACTATCATCACTGTCAATTGATTGACAGTAATGACTGTACCATGTGTCAATTTATATTATATTTGTCATAGTTGCCATCAACAAATAAAATATTTGTACTTTAAATAGTTTATAATTTTTCTCTTAAATGGAGGGGCCTAAAAATATTATTTCAGTGGTTCCTAGTTCCATATTTTGTCGTTTTTATTTAGATGTAGTTTGATGCTGGTTAGATTTTTCTCGGAATAAAAAACCAACGTCCCTACAAAAAGCGGACATCTCCTTTAATAAATACGCAGGACGCGCGAACTCGTACTATCCCTCCGCTGCTCGCGGTCGCCTGACGCGCACGCCAGTCGCGCCAACATGGCGCTCCCCGTTCAACCCGTATTATTATTTTACCCGCTCATCGCAGACGCAAGACGCGTCGCGCCAGCGTGGCCTGCGACTTAAGCATGGTTGCGAGTCGCCTGGACTGTGAATACGTGGGTCACTGTTGTGCCCTCTCTCATGGGATGTCGCAGCGGTGACCAACCGTTATTGATTGTATTGTTTTCCTTGTTTTTGTTTAGTGTCTGTGCTTACTAACATAGTCGCAAGTTTTACTAACAATCCTGTTGAGTCTTGGTTACTCGAATAAAGAAAAATTCTATTCTATTCTAAAGGTATGATACCGAAAAACGCCGCGCACGTCAGCATGATCACGAGCACCGCGGCGCGGTACTGCTGTTCGTGGTTTACTTCTCAACAGTAAAAAACAAAAAAAAACTTTCTTTCTTTCTGTTGTCAACACTGATCTGCTGCGGCGGTAATGCGACACTGACGCGCAGCATTGCCGTGCTCGGAATGTAGTTTCATGTAAACCTTTAGGGTAAAATGTATGACCAGTGGTGACGCGCCAGCGATTACGCGTGCGGCGTTGTTCGGGATCATACCTTTAGACCAGCGGTCGGCAACACGCGGCCCGTGAATGTTTTCTAAATAAGTTATAAATAACGCGCAAACTTTTTTAATTGTAAATTATATAAAAAATAAATATGCTTCTCGTCTCACAGATGAGCATTTGAGAGCCATTCTATGAATTGCAACTACAAAGGACATGTCCTAAATTGGTTTTTTATTATTCAATAATTCTAACCAAGATAAGTTAAATATATTTGGATAGACATTCCAAAAACTAGTGGTTCTAACTGTGTCATATATTTTTAAAGACCTCCAATTTTCAGAAAAATCGTTTGTTATTTTAGTAAGAATTTACTCCTAAAACGAACAAACCTTTCTAATTATCTAGGATAATGTAGTGAACACACCCCATAAAATAGTAAACTTGTCAAAATTGACACATTTTACTGTCATTACTGTCAATTAATTGACTGTAATGACAGTACTGTGTCAATTTATGTCAAATTGACATATTCAAATAGTAAACTTGTCAAAATTGACACATGTTACTGTCATCACTGTCAATTGATTGACAGTAATGACTGTACCATGTGTCAATTTATATCATATTTGTCATAGTTGCCATAAAAAAATAAAATATTTGTACTTTAAATAGTTTATAATTTTTCTCTTAAATGGAGGGGTCTAAAAATATTATTTCAGTGGTTCCTAGTTCCATATTTTGTCGTTTTTATTTAGATGTAGTTTGATGCTGGTTAGATTTTTCTCGGAATAAAAAACCAACGTTCATACAAAAAGCGGACATCTCCTTTGACAGCTAACATACAAGAAATAGCCTCCCAAATGCAACCTCAGACATCACACTGAAATTTTTATAAAATCGGTTACCTAATTTAGGTACTTTGTAGTTTTTCTCTTGATTTACGGTGGTTATTTTTCTAGCTATAAAGTCCAAACATATAAATGTAATGTAAGTATTACGTGTACGAATTAAATTCCGTATTTTTTAAATAATTTTTAACAGCATTTTATTTTTTCTATGGGATATGACCAATTATACGTAGGTATATTGGGCTTCTAGGATTGATATCACAAGTGCGGCCTTTAGCTTATTTTGCCACCTTGTGGCCCTTGCCTGCCAAAAGGTTGCCGACCGCTGCTTTAGGGTAAAATGTATGACCAGTGGTGACGCAACAGCGATTACGCGTGCGAAGTTGTTCGGGATCATACCTTTAGACCATGCCCCTAGTTACGGAGACGAGACGGGAACAGAAGACGCGCGCGTGTCGCTTAAAGCCGTGAACGGGACCTTAAGAGGGCCCTTCCCGGTCCGTCTATCGTCAATGGGAGCATGGTCGAAAAGCTTGTTGTTTCATCCAGCGCAAGTGAGAATTGCTAACAAGCAAGTGAGAACGCGATAACATTGTGCGAAAAATAACTTGTTTCAGGAAATACGTGTTTTTGAATACGCCTTACAAGTTTGTGAAATAAATGTTTGTCATTTAGAATCTCCATTACATGTGCAAGGTTTCTATGAAGATGTTTTCTTTAATTTTACAATTTATGAGTACATTATGAACGGCCACAATTCAGGTAAAATTTGTGCTAAAAAGCAGATTTTTGGAGGCTTATATTGAATTTGTTTCGCCAAATTTTTAGTTTTTGCTTTCATAGAAACCTAGATATAGTGCACAAGATACCTATTAGTTTAAAAGAATTAAAGAAAGATGTGTTACAACGCCATAATCACGTACGAGCGTTTGTATGAAAAGTATGACGGGTTGGCCGCTCTTAAAAATGACATTTAGGCTATAGTAGCCACACGAGAGGTCTACCTTTGCGGGTGTGCCTGCACAAGTAGACCTCTCCAGTGGCCGTAGCGTGTATAGCTTACTTTGATTTAACAATCATTTCGTTCGTTGATCTTCGTATACAGCCTGGTGCCGATCCTCTCTTGTCACAAATGCCTCTAAACTAGACTAAAAATAACTAAGATTTTGTTTATTCCTGCCAAACGACGATTTCCCATTCTGAAAGACTAAAGTGACACAACTTAAGTAACTATATTTTAGTTTGAAAGTATTGAGTTATTAATTTTATGCAAAAAAAAAATAAAAAAAACTATTTTGAATTCGATGTTTTTCACCTAAAATTTTGATTGTCTAATTAAATCTGACTATTTTTAATCGCGAATAAAAAGGTGTGGAATAAAATATGAACTAATAGGTTGGGGAAAAAGTTGCTTCGCATTTTTTAAGAAAATTCAAAACATTTTTTAATATAGTTTATTTACATTAAACTAAAGTATGTAGGTACCATTTTGTTCGATAACTTTTTGCCATCTTGTAGGTAGGGACATGATCCCATTGCTATAGAAATTTTGGGACTTTTGATCAAAATACCGCGACAAGTGGTTTTGGCAGTCCTCTCGTGATGTTAACCTGACACTGCCTAAAGAATTCTGAAGAGACCGAAACAGGTGGAAATCTGAAGGTGCAAGGTCAGGACTATACGACGGATGCATTAACACCTCCCAGCCAAACTCTCTTAATTTTTGCTGAGTGGCTAAAGATGTGTGAAGTCTAGTGTTATCATGATGAAAAACCACACCCCTTCTGTTGATTAATTCCGGCCGCTTTCTCTCAACTTCTTGTTTTAATCTCATCAGTTGTTCGCAGTAGAGTTCAGAATCGATGGTCCTGCCTGGTGGTAACAGCTCATAATGAATAATGCCCTTCCAATCCCACCACACACAAAGCATCACCTTGTTGCGAGTTAACCCGGGTTTCGCCACAGTCTGTGAAGCCTGACCGGCCTTTGACCACGACCTTTTTCGCACGTTCTTGTCATACGTGGTCCACTTTTCATCACCAGTTATCACCTTCTTCAAAAATGGTTCGGTTTCATTACCTCGTAATAAAGAATCACAAATGAGTACACGGTTCATTAGGTTTCTTTCAGTGAGCTCGTGAGGTACCCAAATATCGAGCTTTTTTGTGTACCCAGTTTTTTCAAATGCGCCAAAAGTGTTTTGTGATCAATTCCCAGTTCTTCAGCTACGTCGTAACTATTGATATGCCGATCTTGCTCCACTTTTTCAAAAATGGCATCCATTTTATCCGTAATAGGGCGACCAGAGCGACGTGCATCTTTGACATCAAAATTTCCGGATTGAAAACATTTAAACCAAATTTGTGCTACTCTCACAGACACTGCACTAGGTCCATAAACATCGCAAATTTTTTGCGCAGCTTGCGTTGCCTTTTTACCTTTTTTGTAGTAAAATTTTAAAATGTATCGAATTTCTTCATTAGATTCACTCATCTTGACGGTACGAAAAACAAATGAAAATCACACATTTTCCTAGTTTGAATTTGGAATTATGTTCTTTAAAATTTAAACTTTCAATTATACCAAAACCAGCCAGATACAAATAGTATAAGCCAAAGAGATTTGATTACAAGTTCATACATACTATAATGCGAAAAGACTTTTTCCAAATTCACACCAACACCTCGACTTCAGGTGTAAAAACAGTACCTACTGTATTTTTTTTCTTTTCTTTTGCTTATACCTCAAAAATGGTGTGTCCTATCGCAAAAAAAAAACAAAATTTCGACCCCCTTTATAGAACCCATAAACCCCTAAAACTCAACATATAGGGTAAGAATTTTTGATATTTTCCTTACAAAAAGTGAAAAATTATATTTAAAAAACATGTCGACGCTGCCCTAACCCTGCGCGCCTCCGGCTCTAAAAAAATTCACGGGGTAGAGCAAACAAGTACCACGGGGAGTCACGATTGTCAAATTTGATTTTAGTTGCGTTAAAATTATTTTTAAATTTAGAGATAATTTTTTTGCAAAATTGCTTTAAGATTCTCATAGCCAAAAGTAAGGAATTTTAGTGGTAGTTTAGTTCGGTGTACAAGAGAATCGGCACCATTGTCAACAAATGTTCATTTTATTATTATAGGTCCTTATTGCAGTAGTACTTTGTTCTTTTTTCCCTAGATGACGATCATCGCGGATGTTGAATACTCTTGCATAGTATTTAAAGCTGATTATGAAGATCCTTACATTACATTTAAGATTCCAAAGTTGAAGGTGCGGCGGTGGTGCCATGGCCCCGGGCCTAAGGGCTTGTGCCATGGATTCGGTTTATTGGAAATAAACTACTACGTCGAAATACTGTTCGACAACCCAATAAACTTGCGGGTTACAGCTTATGGAAGAGAAGCTAAGTTTATCCATCCCGCACTCGTGTTTAAATATTTAAATAGCCGCCTTAGAAAACGTCCGACTCTTTTAACATATATAGGCAGCAAAAAAAAAGTTAAGCCACAATTAAAGGATGAAAAATATCCTGCGTATGGTAAAGGTGTTTTAAAACACGTTTTTGAAATACCTGAAATAAATAAAACCAATAGGAGCGGAACTCTGAAGCGGAGTTTAGATTCTATTGGTTAATATTGGCACATTTCTCCACTCCACTCCAGTGGACAGGCAGCCAAAGGGCTTGATTTTGTAGCTTATCCGATTTGTATACATTTGTTTCTTTGCACTAGAATCATGTAGGTAACACTAACAAGCATAATCAACTCGATTTTCTTACTAGCGAGATATGTAGGATATATTATATTCTACGTATGTGTTTAGTATGAACACCCCAGGAGGAACCAGCTAGTACAATTAATAAATTTACAAATAAAGAAACGATCGAATAAAATACTGAAACGACCGAATAAAATATTGAAAATTCCGAAAAATCAATACAGAATTTGCTGACATAATATTTTTCAAACATGCAAACAAGCATACACCATGCATCAGCATGCAAGCGAGCATGCAATATGCAGCAGGCATGGTATCTGTCACGGCTCCGCCGCTGCGAGGCGCCCGCCGGCGGTCCCACGCGAGCTTATCGTCGAAGATGGTTTTAACGCTCACCAGCTTCAGCTTGCTGGTCGGCTCTAGAGCCGGCCAGCAAGTTATAAAACCACCTGGTCCTCAACTCGTAGGCCGCCTCGCCCCTTCGCGCCTACGCGGGCTTAAATTACACTCTGGGGGTAGGGCAGACAAGACTACGTGGAGTCGGTTTTGCAGCGATTCGTTTCTGTCACTAACTTTTGTGGAACAACATATTGACTTTTCGGAGACTTAGTATTTTTTTCGGAAGTATAGTATATTTTTTGGAAATTTAGTATTACTGTCAACCACAGATTTACGGAAGTAAATTTTTTTTCGGAACCTTTTATTATTATCCTTTCAAGTATATCTTAAAAAACACTACAAATTGACCGAAAGTTTGGTTTTGGTCAAGTTTCGGCAAAAAAACGAGTTTCGGTTCAATTTGGTTTCGGCGACAAACCAGCCGAAACTACGACCGAAACCGTAACTGCATTTGGGAGTTCTCGCGCTGTGACTGGTCATGTTTGACGCGTTATATTCCATCCAAGCGAGTAAGCGACGAATATATTTTGCCGCGTCCACGTGCCTAATCTAATCATATCGTGACTGGTTTGTGTTTGCAGTTTGTTTTGTTTGTTGTGAGTTTTCGTGTGATTTTAGTGATTCATTTTGAATTCTGTAAGTTTTATTACATGATATAGCATAAGAGTAGGTAGTAAAAACCAAAAAATAATTAATTATAACAAACTGATACATTGATTATCGTTTTCTTTATTTTTCCCTCAAAACATTGTAAGGAAGTTTTGGTTTCGGTTTCGGCCGAAACTGAGACTGTTGCCGAAATTCGGTTTCGGTTTTGTTTTCGGTCGTAAAAACCAGTTTCGATCGGATACTACAAATTGAATAACTTTAATTTCGGAAGTCGGTGTCTTCAGTTTTGAATTTTCGTTTTTTGCCACCGACTTCCGATCTTAAACTTATTTTTCACGTTGTAGTATTTTTTGGAAGTCGGTTGGTTTTTTTTTGTACCAAGTTTAAATTTTTCAGTTTTTAATTTTGTTGGTACCTACCCCACACAAATTCGAATACAACATTCAAAAATTAAAAATTCATAAGTCATTTATTCAAACTAGGCTGAGAATCAGCATTTTTCGAACGTCAAAATTACATAAGACAGTCCCCCAAAAACGCCCACCCTTTACCACTTCCTAGTGCCTTTAGCTGGGAAGAAGAAGTGGCGCAACAAACTCCCCAGCAGCACAGCTGTCTGTTCAAGTTAGAAAAAAAAAATGATTCGATACAATAGTATGCAAAATAACTTACATTATGCAACACAAAACATAATTTAAATGATAAATTATTGGCCATATGTCAGCTAGCACACGCCAATATACCAACCAAAAACATCGAGAACTATACTCAAGCAGAATTAAAAAAAATAAAAACTAAACGTAAACAGAACTAGATATCTAAATAAAAGTCTCCAGGCATAAAGGGCGTGCCCGCTTACATAAAGCTGTTATTGGAAGTTATAAATGATAAAATTAATCGAGGTAAAATAAATGAACAGTAAATTACTAGTAACAATTACATGATCAGCAAGACGACCAGTCACCACAAGTAGCACCCGTTCACGAGCATAACGCAAAGATCAGCAATTAACCCCCTCGCCATATTTGAGGGAAGGAGGCAACCCGACCCCCGACGCTACCGCAAGCAGTGACATCTAAGGGAGCATGACGAACTTGCTGCCGGTTGCTCAGGCAAAAAATAATATGATCAATTGTCGAGGTCGCTAGCTAACCACAAATTGCAATACAACTCATAACAATACACCTCCGCTTGACGCTACCGTGCACTTACGTACTTGTATTACCTCCGTGTTCTCTAATTCCAAAACTAAGTAAAAAGTGAATATAACAGTGACAAAACTATACAGTTATATCCTACAGTGTACGTGTGACAAACCAAGTTAAAATAGCAGTGAAATAACGACACTATACCTGTGTGTGAGCAATTTTAATATCACAGCGAACTAAACATTTTAAAATGTGCTCATTTTTTGGACTTTGACCCCATTACTTACACAAAGGAATCACGAGGATCAGTCCTGACCGAAAAAGCTACGCAAAGTAAAGCATACACGTATTCCAAGCATAATGACAACGTTCGTTTAGCGCTGTGTGGTAGCGCGCCTCTACTGACCCAACTGGTCGGGAGTTCAAATCCGGCAGACTGATTTTCTTTTTGCCTTTTTTATATTTTATTTTTTATTCTTCTTCCAAATTATTATCTAATTTTTTTTTTTTAAATTCTGCTACAAAATGAAAAGAACTCCGCCTAAGACACGTTTAAGTCATGGACAATCTCTCTCTGAACCTGACACTCCGACTGCCACTACCGAAAGAACGGAAAACACAGACGCTAATAATGTTACGTTTCGGAACAAACCTCAACGCCTTACCGATTCTCTATATAACGAACTAGACACCGAGCGATCCACAGCATTTTCGGCTTTCAAATCGGAGCTACTGGAGATGCTAACAACTTGGAAGTCCGAGCAAGAAAAGCTGCTCACAACATGGAAAGATGAACAAACTGCTGTTTTATCCAAGCTTGTCAAAGATATTGCCGAACTCAAACAGAAATGTCTCTCGATTGAAGAATCCAATGCCGAAATGGACCGCAGCATGACTTTCATAAACAAGACATATGAAGGTATCTCTTCTAAAGTATCGAATCTGGAGAAGGAGAAAATTGATAACGATGACAACATTAACCGTTTACAAAAGCAGATACAAGATATGAACTTCCTGTCACGGCAAGCTACTATTGAGTTGCGTAATATACCAAATAAAGAAAATGAAAAGCCTGAAGATCTCATTTCTGTAGTTTCGAGCGTTGGGAGGACTGTTGATATGAATATTCAAACATCTGCTTTCCGGGATGTATATCGTATACCAGTAAAATCTGGATTATGTAGACCGATTGTTGCTGAATTTGGCTGCGTCAGTACGAGGAATGAATTCCTTACCAAGGTGAGGAAATTCAATAAAGAGCATTCGATCCATGATAAGCTGAACACACAACTGATCGGAATTCCCGGAGATCGGAAACCAATATATGTCGACGAACATTTACCTCCTGCCATAAAAAAACTATTATATGATTCCCGCCAGTTTGCTAAGGCAAGGAATTACTCCAGCTGGTATTCCAACGGAAGAATTCTCTTGAAGAAGGACCCAGCTGATAAACCCGTGGAAATTAAATCTGAAAAATGCCTTACCAGGTTATCAATTTCAGTGCCAGTACCAGCACCAGGTCAACGATGACTATCATCACTTTCTCCTAAAGATATTATTCGCGTTCATGCATGCAATCAATATCATTTTGTATTTCTCTTCTATTTTTATTTTGATAATTTTTATATTTCAATGTCCATTTATGTAACACTTAAACTACAATGTACTAACATAGAACTAAATTACACACATCACAATTATATTACAAAGATACATACAACTATCCGAACACAATCACATATATACACTAGTAACTATACTCCACTGATTACAAATAAACCACTCCCTATAAATCATACATACCTCACACTGCTACTTATAAACAATTATCTACATGGACTAAATACGGGTACAAATAATGCTAACATAATTCTTCACAGTAAATCTACTATCAGCGTTCTAAATGTGCTTAATTTGCATCATATAACAAAAAGCTATAACATAAACGTAACCGTTGAAATTTAAAACGCAAACATTCGATAATATAACAAATAACACACAAAATATCGATTTAATCTCAGTTTCGGACTCAGCGACCTGTGACCTTGACAACTGTGCTCCCCCTAATTTTAGGCCCAACATGTCACTCAAAATAATAAACCAAAATATCCGTAGTATTACTAAAAATATTACAGGCTTCTATACAATCTTAGCAAGAACAAAAATTGAATGGGATATTATAACGTTAACTGAATGTTGGCTTCCTGGAGCCCCCATGATACCTGATTTGGAAGGTTATGATTGCTTTAGTACTATTAACAATCTTACACAAAATGAGGGTGTTGTGGTTTATGCTAAAAAGGAACTTAGGGTATCTGTGGAAGAACCTACATTCGTAAATGCCAACTGCCTCCAAATTACCATCGACCAAAATACCATACTTCTAGCATTATATCGACCACCAGCCCATAAAGATATTACTAACTTCTTGAGTTCACTAAATGATGTACTGGCCAATATCACGCGTTACAATAATATAATTATTTGCGGTGACATTAATATTAATATCAGCGATCAATGTCTTGACCCAAACAAGCACAGCTATTTAAACTTGGTGGCATCACATGGACTATTGCCTGCACACACGCTACCCACCAGACAACTATCATGCTTAGATCATTTTGTTCTAAAAACTCGGAGTCCTGCATCAACGTTTGTTGCTCATTCTGCTCTGACTGATCATGACACGGTGTTGCTGTTTCTCTCAAAGAAACTCCCCAAGGCTACTGCGAGAAAAACAATAACACTTGTTAATCGTGATCAGTTAGACAAAGACATTGGGCAAATAGACTTCAGTGAAATTTATAACACCCAAGATCCTCATCTAGCAGCAGAGACCATGGTTACTGAAATAAGACAAGCTATAGACATAAATTCGCAAACTACTAAAGTACCTAACCGCAGGAAAATTGTAAAGCCATGGATAACTCCAGGGCTTCTTCGCTGTGTCCGACACAGAGACAGTCTACATAAAAAAAGTAGAAAAACGCCTGATAATGATAATCTTAAATTAATTTTTACCCGATACAGAAACCACTGTAATAAATTATTAAATAAAATAAAAACTGAATATGAGAAAAATCAAATAACCAAAGCGGGAACAAATCCCAAGAATCTATGGACTGCAATAAATAACTTGACAAACAGAAGTAAAAAGAAAAAAGCTACATCTCACCTTTTATCACTTTCATCCTCTCCAAAAGAATCTGTAAACTCAGCCAACGATTATTTTGCTCAAATTGGCAAACAGCTTGCGGGAAAAATTGGTAGCCCTTCAAAAGCCACCAAACTACAAGTAAACGACAACGCTCACTCAATGGTTTTACTACCGACCGACGAAAAAGAAGTAGAGGAACTCCTAATGTCCCTTCGTAGTGACTGCGCACTGGGTTGGGATAAAATATCTAGTGACCTTCTTAAAAGAAACAAAGCCTTCATTGTACCCCCTCTTACATACATCTGTAACTTGGCCCTCTCAACTGGCAAATTCCCTAAAGTCTTTAAAAAATCAATTATACATCCGATCTATAAAAGTGGGGACAGAAGCACTGTCAGCAACTATAGGCCTATAGCTGTCTTGCCTGCTCTCTCAAAAGTTCTAGAGCGAATAATAAATGGTAGGCTTGTTGATTACCTCGAAAAGCATAATCTTCTATGTCCAACACAGTACGGCTTTCGGTCCGGAAAATCTACGTCAGACGCGGTCCACAGCTTAACTAACTATATTGTCACCAATTTGGATCAGGGGAGAAAAGTGCTGGGTATATTCTTAGACCTTGCGAAGGCCTTTGATACGGTTTCTGTTCCGATTCTCACACAAAAAATTGAGAATTTGGGAATAAGAGGAGTTCAACTTCAGCTCTTTGAGGACTACTTAAGAGAGCGTACCCAGTGCGTTAAAATGGATGATTACACTAGTGACGAACGTACAATCTCATATGGCGTGCCCCAGGGAAGTGTGTTGGGTCCCACCTTATTCCTCATTTATATCAACGACTTGGGTTTGCTCACGCTTCCCAACGGTAGGATCATAACCTTTGCAGATGACACGGTTCTTCTCTTTAGCGCTGATACGTGGGCTGAGGTTTTTTCACATGCACAGTCGGGTTTCAATGCTGTTTCCTACTGGTTACGCAGTAACATCCTAACTCTTAACACTGACAAAACCAATTACATGACCTTCTCCCTCAAAGTTAAAAGTAACATACCGCAATCCTCAACTTCTTACACGATTATAACACACACTTGTTCTAAACCACACGAGAACCAATGTAACTGTACGCACATTCGCAATACCACACACGTTAAGTATCTAGGAGTAATTATCGACAACTCGCTTAGATTCCATGAACACATAAACACACTTAAAATAAGGTTGCGTAAACTGATATATATTTTTAAAACCCTCAGACAAGTGGCTGATGACAAGCTAAAGAAATCCGTCTACTATGCCCTAGCTCAATCACTGTTAACATATTGCATCTCCGTCTGGGGAGGAGCCCCGAAAACCACAATAATTGAGCTAGAGAGAAGTCAACGAGCTATTCTAAAAGTCTCATTTTTTCTGCCTTACCGCTACCCCACAGAGCGACTTTACAAAGAGGCTAAAGTTTTGACAGTTCGTCAACTCTTTATCGCTAGCATCATAGTAAAGCAACACTCGTTAATCACCTATAATCCCTCAGCCTCGCTTGGTAGAAGACGGTGCAATCCAGTAGACAACCGTCACATCCACCACTCTAAACAATTTTCGAAGCGGTTCTTTTGCCACTTAGGTGCATTTTTATACAATAAAATAAACAGGATGACACCTATAGTTAACCACCCTAGAATCTTGTGCAAAAAAAAAGTAACTGCTTTCCTCCAAAACCTAAATTATGAAGATACTGAAAAATTACTTACCTAAATGTAGCAGCGCCTGATATTGTTAATTCTTCTTGTAGTCTTATTACTAAATAGTTCTCAACAATCCATACACACTGCACACTGCTAGCTCCATACACGCACGACCAAACATACATCACACACAAGCATACCCCCTATCTCTTACTCACATACACATACACACACTTCCACACACAAATACTAACATGTTTAATCCCTGACTCTCTACCTAATTTTAGTGAGTCAGTTACTGTATCAAAATTTACTTTAGTCACAAAATATCTCTTTTTCCTGCCATGATATTATATAGTGTTCCTCATGGTCGGTGTACAAGTACATAATAGAATAACTGTAAATGGCGGAGATCCTGGTGTCCTGAAATACAGACCTCGAGCCTAGTTTAGGCACCAGTCTCCCACAATATTAAATAACAAATACCTATGTATTTTACAACTGTGATTGCTCTATTTTCTTTGTTATATTGTGGCGAGAGAATAAACGATTTTTATTATTATATTTCTAAATGTCTTTGACATATCTCGGGACCCTGGGGTCCCGGACCTTTGGAAGGCATACGAGGGGCCGAAGCCAACTCGCAGAGGCCCCTTAGACATTTTTGAGTATTGAGGCACCAACCGACGATTATCCCTGTTCGCACTATGCAAGGGCACCCAAGGACAACCCCCGGTTGGTGTGGGACTATTGCAGAATATGGAAACAAAGATATTGGACTATGGCTTTGGGTGGCTTAAGTGGACTGGTTACCTGGAGCTATGGAAGGACTATGGCCCCTGCCTGATCAATGTTTAAATGTACACGGATAAAATGGCAGGGGGTGACTTGCACGCTCAATAATGGGCCCCCGAAAACGGTCGCTAGCACATAGTGTCGTAGCGACAAGGGGGCAACACGTCCTGAGGTGCTTATGAGGAGTGGAGAGGTATTCCACGGCTATCAGGACAATCCCGGAAGTACGGTCAAGATCCCTACCAGCATCTTACTGGAATACTTCCTTCCTCCGAGCACGTTTGCTCTTGCGAATCTCCACTCAAGCCGGCCAATTAAGGCAAGAATGAGGCGGGAGCTCTGTTCCTCGTCAGTGTTCACTCCAGCCGGCCAATAAAGGCAAGCCAGAGGTGAGGAACAAGACTTCTCCCGGGAGATAGGGTCCGTGGGGTCGCTACTGCCCAACAGCTCGCCACATGCTGCCCTGCGGGTTTTTGTATCTCTCTTGGTCTGGCTCCTATACCCAGACCTGTTCCGGCAAAGTAAACTCTACCGGCACAGGCCTAGAGTTCGGAGCGCGCAAGCCCCACCACGACGTCAACGTAGAGATACGACGGTAGGGCTTATTAATAACATTGTAATGAGTAGATTATCTCATCATCTGTTACGACGCCTCATTGAGGTGGATAACAATTAAAATTCTATTGTGTCTCGTTAATGACAGTTGAAAGGTTAAGTCAACAATAAAATAAAAATAAATTGATACCTACGTAAAAAAAATCACTTCTATACATATAATAAAATCGTAGCGAAGTCAAAACTGTACATTGAATATTTTTGAAAAAAAGTAATTGCTACGAGGTCTAGGATCGATTCTAATGCCGAAAATATATTTTTTAGAATTTTTGTCTGTTTGTCTGTATGTATGTTCCATCATGGCGCAAATTCTACCGGACAGATTCTGTTAAAATTTTGCATAGATATTTCCTGTGTGTCTAGTCAAATTATAGGGTATAAATTATTACGCTATTTGCTATGGGGGATGAGCAATATTACATTATGTCGTATTTTTATGTTCTAGCATGACACAAATTCTACCAGATAGATTCTGTTCAAATTTTGCATACGTATTCCCTATAAGTCTGGTCAAACTTTAGGGTATAAACTATCACGCTATTTACTATGGAGGACGAGCAATATTATATTATGTTCGTATTTTTTGGAAAAAAACGCGCCAAAACTTTAGGATATTGTGATGGTTATCGATTTAACTTTTAGAATGATTATCATCACGCTATACCTTTTTTTTAAACTCTTTTTTTACATTTAGTAAAACGTTTTTTTTTTAAATTATGTATGTAATAGTTCATAGAATGTATTAATTCACAAAAAAAGGAAAACTTCATAAGCTTTGGGAACCTACTACGTTACGAGTACTTTACAGTCACAAAACATTCAAGGTTGTATTCTGATCATTTTAGAGCTAAAGACTGTAGGAATAAAATGATTTTTACAGATTTTGACAGCAGATTTGTCCCAGCGATTTTAAAATATGTATGTGTGTGGATCTTCTGGAATCGCTGCCACATTGCTTCCTGGTGACAAAACAGCGCACGCCATGTTTAAGATTCCCATCGATTTAAAGAGCAACGAAACGCCTGTTTGTGGGGTGTCACGCAACAGAACAAGAGATGTGTGCATAGGGGATTGCGCTTCATCGTATAGTATGAATGTATTATGGCAAATAGAAAAGCAGTGGAAGTTGTAAAAAGAACCCTGGAGGACATCCGCAGGAACCAAGATATGATGGGTGGTGTCACAGTTCTGACAAACAAAGTGAATACTTCGTTGAAAAGGTCGACTCTATGGTCGAGAGTTCATAAACTGCGCTTGACCATCATCATACGAGCTCGGTTTGGCGGCAATTCAAATGCTCAAGAATTCTCCGATGTTTTTCTAAAAGTTGGTGAAGGCACTCTACCAGAGACTCTTGGTAGAGTAGATCCCACTTTAGAAGATCTTATTCATCTGGTATACGGGGACATCAGTCAAATAGAGAGAATTCTTGGGTGTGTTTCCATTTTAACTTCGAAAATGATTAAGCTGCAGCGATCAACCACAGTATTCTCTCACAAATTGAAGGGAGTGAAGTGATATACACGTCCATTAATGCCACATATTACCCCGTAGAATTTCTCAATTCGCAAATGGCAAGTATCTTTTCCGGTTGTATATCTGTGTAACGGAAACCGTCTCAAAGTCATGTCTTTACAGAGAAACGTCATCGAGACGGAAATTCTAACAGGTTGTGGTGATAGCGAGACAGTGTTTATAGCGCGTATACCACTAAATCCCCACCATTACCAGTTAAAGCGCGTGCAGTTCCCTGTGAGCGTATGCTTTGCGATCAACAAGTCACAGGGGCCGACATCGAAGGCTGAAGACTGCGGGTGTTGACCTCAGGACAAGCTGCTTCTCACACGGATAACAGTTACGTCGCTTGCTCCCGAGTCACCATTTCTGACTCTCTGTATATTTTGGTTGCTGAGAATAAAACTACAAACGTAGTATACAGGGAAATTTTATAAAAATGTGGCTATTATTGTAGTATATTGTGATGTCTTACGACTTCCACGCGAACGAAGTCGCGGGCAGAAGCTAGTATAAAATAAAATAAAATAAACAGTTATATAAATTCTGGAGAAAGAATATACTATGAACACACTACCTGCTACGTAAATAACAATAACAGGAACTTATTATAACACATCATCCACATACACTAAGTGGGAAAAATACGTAGGTATTATTGAAGCTAACTCAAAATACCTAAGCAAAGTTAATAAAATTTATATGGGACCACCTACCAAATTCATAATTGGCAGAAACATACAAAAAAAAAAAAACATACAGTCGAATTGAGAACCTCCCCCTTTTTGCAATCGGTTAAAAATCACTTTCATGGTCTAGTGGTATTTGTTTAAACACAATTTCAGAATTGGGCTCTCTTTATAGTTACTGGTCAAATAAAAAGAAACCATTGCTTGTTAAGCCCGCTCTACACTCGTTGCGCGAACGCCCGCGAAAGCCGTGAAACACGAGTGTAGATGGTTTCGCGCCTTCGCGTTCGCGCTTCGCGTTGTTCCCCGATTGGTGTCGGTTTTTGGTCCCGCGACAAAGGGTTCGCAGCTTGGTTTATAGCGTGCGAACGCGAACGCATCTACACTCGCAGCTTTTCGCAGTAGCACACGAGTCGCTGTCGGGAGTGGCCAAGCGTGATTTTTTAATAAGCATAGATTTTTTTATAAGGATTTTCGTCATCCACCATCTTCTCTTTCTCCATGTCTTTTTGATTTGTTTGTTATTTTTAAAACAAATATAATTGTAGTACGCTACAGCACATAGCGTCACAGCAGCAGCAACAGACACAACGGCGTCCATTTTCTATGAGATCGCGAATGACACTGCGAAACTTTGCGAGTGTGGAGGGACACGTTTCCACGTGGAGTTCACGCCGCGGTTCGCGCCCTGAATTCGCAGCAAGATTCGTGCGCGAGTGTAGAGCGGGCTTTACGTTTAACGAATTCGGGCAACAACAAAAATTAATTCCTCGGAAATTCTTATGTTTACTGTCTAATCTTTGTAAATAATTACTATTCGAAAGTCAACATTTTCTCATTAGCTTGGTAACCACTATTAGATAACAGATGGCGTTGTGCCGTGACGTCACTTTTGTAGACCGCGGCACATACGTCGATTTGGCTGATTTAGGCGGCCAAAAGTGAATTTGCAATATATACCCGACAGCAAAACAAGTTATTACCTGCCCTAGCAGACAGTTCCAGGAACAATATCCCTACCTCTCCCTTTCATTGTATTGCGCGCGATTGCGGATCCAGGTAGTCGGAATTTGATCGTCGCTAGTGGTGTACGTATCTAATCTCGGTGCTCTCAGTGTAAAAAACATTTTCAAAGTGAATATTTTAATGTTAGAATCTGGAATTCAAAAGAATATTTATGGATTTTAGTACTTCAGGTAAGCACCTAACCTATTATTACATACTTTCTTTTTTTTTCAATTTGATATATCTCTATAGATCCTTAAAAATAATCTTGTTACCGAATATTTTTTGCAGTAATTTTAGTTTTTAAAACGGCATTTTTTTGTGCCCTGTCTGTCCCGATCATAAATTTATTACGATAACTTAATTTGAACCCTTAGGTAACATCATTCCAAAATTTGGACTCCGTTTTGCACCGTTTTTCAAAATAACAGCCCTCCAAAAATGTCGGTACCTTATTGATTACTTTTTTCCTTTCTTTTTTAATATTGACTTTTATTTGTTTTAGGCACACCGGACACATCGGGTGCAAAATTTGTGACTCGTAGACGTCTATTTGAGCAGTTGTATGAGCAAAATCTGCCATCGATGAATGAAAAACTCAAAGTTTTAGAAAATAATCTCCTTTCGAGTTATGGTGACACAGAAGAGATTAAAAAGCTTCTGAAGCATAGATTCTCATATTTTAAAACCAACATAAAACAAAAATGGTCAAAAGCGTATAATAAAAAAGAGACGTTTTTGAAAAACAACGATTCTTGGTTAGATGGGACATTTGAAATTCCTACATCGACGCAAAACCGCCCAGGTCGACCATGCAAATCATTTAGTGAATCGAGCGAGAGAAGTAAGAGAAGGAAGACCGAAGAAGTTCGTTCTGTCATAGAAGATGGAGTAATAATCCATGCTGCCAAAATAATTTTACAAAAAGGTGCTAATAGAAATGCATCACAAGTCCTAAAAGACATTACGAATTCTCCAGCAAGTGCAAGTGAATACTTCCGATACAAATAAAGATGTTGCTCTCCTGACCCCTCAGCAAGCGCTTTTAATGTGTGTAGAAGCAGATTTGACAAAACGTCAGTATGAAATAATAAGAGCGACTAATAAAAGTTTTACCCGTGCTACGATCTCTTGTTAAAAGCGAAACAGGAATGTTATCCTCCCAAGCAAACAATACGTGTCACTGCTACCTCTGTTGAAAGTGATTTACAGTGCCTAATAGATCTGACTGTTAGGCGCTTATCACTTTACCTAGAAGAAGTGTTAGTAACACTTAACGAAGCTGAAAGAAATACTCTGCAGATAATTTGAAAATGGGGTTGTGATGGTACAAGCACGCACACAACAAGCACGGTATAAGCAGAGATTTAGCAACGATGAGGAATCAGACGCAAATATATTTATAAGTTCCTTTGTGCCTTTAAAAATTGTGTGTGGAGAAGAAAAGAAAAAAGTTGTTTGGCAAAACCCCACACCGTCTTCTCCGCGATATTGTCGCCCGATAAGATTTAGATTCGTAAAAGAATCTAAAGATGTCACCGAAGAGGAAATAAGTTACGTTGAAGACAGTGCACAGTCACTGGACACCACAAAAGTTGATCTAAAGGGTATAATATTCTATTTTAAGCACATTTTTAAAATGACCATGGTTGACGGTAAAGTCTGCAATGCAGCAACCGACACAACATCAACGAGCAAGTGTTACATATGTAGTGCTACATCAAAAGATTTTAATGATTTGTCCAAAAAAAATGAAGTCAGCTTACAAACTTTAGAGTTTGGTATTTCCGTGCTACATGCACGAATCAGGATATTTGAAAGTATCCTTCATTTGGCTTATAAATTACCGATTAAAAAATATCGCGAAAGGAAGACCGAAGATGAAAAAAAAAGAAGCCAATAGAAAACGAGAAATTCAAGAAAGGTTTCGCCTCGAAACAGGCCTCTTAGTGGATATGCCAAAATCTAATTTTGGTAACACCAATGATGGTAACACCAGTAGACGTTTTTTTGAAAATCCGCAATTGGCTGCTGACATAACTGGAATTAGCTTTGACCTGATATACAGGCTGAAAATAATATTGGAAGCTATATCAAGTGGACATAATTTAAATGTTTTAAAGTACGATGAATACGCTTTAGAGACGGCAAAGCTATATGTTGAATTGTATGGGTGGCATCCAATGACTCCAACCATGCATAAAGTCCTAATCCATGGTGGGGCCATCATAGAAAATGCCCTTCTGCCCATAAGACAACTCTCAGAAGAGGCAGCTGAAGCCCGAAATAAACATTTTCGGTCTTACCGCTAGAATTATGCTAGAAAATTTTTTAGAGAAGAATGCAATGCGGATGTATATAGTAGATTACTATTAAGCTCAGATCCGCTAATGAGTAGTATGAAAAGACCCAAAAAACTATCAATTATGTCATTTTCTCCCGAGACAATTGAGCTTTTGATACCTGCCCAGCCAAATGAGGATGGTCAAGAATGATTTGTTTTCTTTTTTTATAAATATATGTCTTGTCTTATCAATGACAAATAACTAGGTATTTTTATTTAAAATGTACTACCGAACCTTTATAGACCGTCAATTAATTTTGGCCGCCTAAATCGGCCAAATCGCGGTGTCGCGATTCTCTTGGAAAACATGACCCTACGGTACTTACGTAATAAATTGTTTTACTCTGGACAGCCTTGTTTTCTTTCAAAGCGGAATATTTTTGGGACATTGCACAAAGTGGTCCTTCGAAACCGGAAGAGAAGTAGGACTGGTGTTCATGGTCTTTTGTTGTGGTGGAGTCAGGTTGAATGGTCAACCTGTAGCGAGTGTAACGTCAGCGCGGCCAGTATCGAGCAGTATCGGCGGATCGTACAAGGTTGGCGCCTAAAACATTTTAATAGGTAACATTTGACAATGTATCAAAATTCAACAACGTAACCTTGTAACGGCGGGCATAAAATAATATATTTTTTCGTTTTGTTAGAACTGCACAATTGCTTAACTTTTTTCAATTACGATTACATATTTATTGTAATAATGACCGATATGAGTAATTTTACGATTTGCTTTCACTAATAAACCATTCTAAACATAATAAACAATTTCTGATCTAAAGAATTGAACGTCGTTACAATGTTGCGTCAGTTAACCCTTTTTAGGGTTCCGTAGTAAACAAGGAACCCTTATAGTTTCGTCATGTCCGTCTGTCTGTCTGTCTGTCTGTCTGTCCGCGGTCTAGCTCCGAGAGCCTTAGTACTAGAAAGCTGTAATTTGGCATAGGTATACATATTAATTACGCCAACAAAGTGGTAAAACAAAATTATGAAAAACATTTTGTTTTAGGGTATCTCTCATACACGTAAAGTGGTAATGTTTATTTTTTTATTTTTTTACCCCATGGTGATGGATATCATTGAAAAGGTCCTTCAAAAATATTGTGAGTTTGTGAAAACCATTTTTGGATTCAGGGATTCGTTTACGAAATATTAAGCTTTAAAGTGTTAATTTTTGTTAGAGTCAAGTGTCCCCCCCCCCCTGCCGGCTAAATGGTTGGTTTTGGGTGTGTGAAAAAAATCCGAACAGTAGCTTATATAACGAAATTAAAAGGAAAACTATCACATCTAAGTAGGTTCTACAGGTTAACGAGTAATAATCAACCAACTTAACTTTGCAGTTGCAAAAACATGTTTTCCCATACATTCCGTATGGGAGAATATATTTTTCAACTACAAAGTTAAGTTTGTTTTTGGGATAAATTCATCCCAACTACGGAACCCTTCATTGTGCGTGGTCCGACACGCACTTGGCCGGTTTTTTTCTTTTTAAACACTAGGGATGTTATTCTAAAAATCGAAAGCTGATAAGTAGAATCGAATGCAATGATTACTTGTGAAGAAATATCACTATAAATTGATAACCACGTTGTGATTATAATAAAACATAATTATATTTATTATTCTTTTAACTAACTATAAAAGGAAAAGCAAAGGCATATAGATGGTTTTGCGGCCATCATACGTAGAAGAAGTGCCTCTCTACTTACTCGTCTTCGTGGCGGCACCAACACTATCTTGAGTTTATTCGCAGATAGATGGGAGTCTCCAATGCTGCGACATTGGATGAAACTCCACACTAATTAGAACTTGTTTATCTACTAACACTAGTTTATAAGACCGTTGTTACTAACACTATGGGCGTAGCCTGAAATAAATGATATAATAAATAATAAAAAATAACTAAATAGAAAAATCATTGATGTTAGGTTAGATGTAACACAAAAATTGCGTTTATTCAGTTGACTGAATAAACGCAATTTTTTTGTTAAATTATGTACTTGTCCTATTTTGCTCCTTAAATTTATGAAAGAAAAAATAATAATGGGACAGGGATTCGCCTGATGATTTTTAAAATTCACATATGTTTCAAGTCCGTATCGATTCATTCACTTTAATCGATGTTTTTAAGCAGGTCACCTCACTATGAAGATAAAACTGACAGACGTCAAATGTTACCTATTAAAATGACTCCACTTTGATCGTATAAATGTACAAATGGTACACCACGGTCAGCGCTGGTGTTAAACAGTTTGTGTTGGCGTGAGCAGCAGCTGCGGTGCGGGGGGACAGTACCCCGCATATCGTTGCGACGACTCGCCGAGCTACGTAAAAGTGAGTGACAGTGATGTAATGTGATACGAGGATAATCTGTGAGTACTTTAAAATATCAGAGTGACTAAATTAATACATTGAGACTTAACCATTAAAAGCAATTTTAGACCTTATCAACTTAGAACATTTTAATTAATAATTTTTAATTAATAAAACTATGCAATGTGAGCCTCCTCGGATACCGTGGTTTACCGATGTTAAACTAGGTAGGCAATTACTTAAAGTGGCTTTTAGAATACGATCTGGACATACATGTACCACTTAAAAAATTTGCCTTTTTAATGAAGAAATCCCTTTCACCTAACTGTATAATTTGTGATAAACCAGAAGATGTCCAACACCTCCTTATAGATTGTATTCGTAATGATTTTGAAAGGCAACATTTATGTAAAAAATTAAAATTAAGTGCATTCGATTTGGGTAAATTTCAAAGTATTCTGGCTTACCCTGCAAGCAGTAAAGCTAAGCTTATTTATAAATTTATATTTAATAGTCTTAAGAAAATTTTGTAAGTAACTTAAGGAAATGATGGGGCTGACATGACCTGTTAATGGTACAAGTCCCTAATAAATAAAGAGAAAAAAAAAATTGGCCTTAGAAAGTTTAACGTGTGCATGGACTTAGAATAATATCAATAAAAAGTGGACTACGGGGAACCTACGCACGATTTTGCAGCGAAGTATATTAAGTTCAAAGACTTGTTATTTTCTACGTGTTGTCCAAGAACTTAGCATAGCGTTCCAGAACAGTTAATTTAAAAGACTTTATCTATATTCAACATGAAAGCTTTGAGTAATTTACATTCTACTATCAGTAAAGCAAGGTCTAACTTTAAGAAATCACATAAGGAGCTGGTCAGCGTTTTCAGAAAACTACCTTTTGGAAGGGGCGACTAGAATTAATTTTATTATATTGTTAATTTTGACGTTCAAAAGTGCCATACATGAGCCTATTTGAAATAAATGATTTGACTTTGACTTTGCCCCAGCACAGCCCGCCGTGCTAGGAAGATGGGATGGCGCAAAAGTGTCGACACACGTTGCATCCCACATCAAAGGCCTACCATATGGTCATTCCATCTGGTCTCTTCCCATCGTCGCGTACCAAGCCATTGGGTTCTAAAACAGCTGGCACTCCGGCGGTGACAAGAACACGACGGATGATGTCATTGATGCTGGCGTGCTATGCGCTCTTACTGCAGGATAGGCCATGGTGTCCAAGACAGTCGAAATCTTCACCATATTGGCAGTGATGCGGAGCCACACAAGGAGTGCCCAGACGCAGACAGGTGGAGCCGGAAGGTGGTATCACCCAGCAAAGTGCCTATGTTAGGTGACGGTAGCGCCTGAAGCCAGAAGCCCGACTCCACTCATCCGCAGCCAGCAGGCGGGCACGCTGAGTAGAATTGGTGGACGTATTAATAAAATTATTCCGTACCAACCTACAGAGCAGGGCTGTAACGGATGTCATATAACGGATGAGGATGCGGATGAGGATATCGAGATAATTGGGTTTGAGGATGCGGATGAGGATACGGATATTGTAAAATTCCTTATTGAGGATGCGGATGCGGATGTCGTACAAAAATAGCCCTTGTTTTTTATAGTATTTATATTTGTATAGGCTAAAACCTATACAGTAATCATTTGGTAGGTAAAAAAAATTGAATATTAAAGTTGTGAACTGAAATTTCAAATTGTGGAGTAAACAACTGCAGTAACATATATGAGGAGGCTTTATGTAAGGTTAGGGACCTAGAAGAAGAATTAATTCATGCAAATGTACGAATTAATCATTTACAGAAACAAAAAGAATGTACTCAGGCTAAGGAAAATAATAACTTGTATAATGAATTATTAAACACTACTTGCAACCCGAATTCCTTAATAACAATAGACCTTACTGAAGATTCGATAATGAAATATAATAATAGTAGTTATAAAGTAAGTCAAAATAAAATTAAGAAATATGCAAAGCTAAATAAAATCATTAATAAATGCAATAAATATAGAAAACAACAAAAACACAGTTCCAATAATATTAAACTAAGGAAGGAACGTGGTTTTCTGATAAATAAATTAAATAACTATAAAATTAAATTAGAAGACAGTAAGAACATTTATGAGTTTGACACTCAACAGTTACAGTCTGAAATTCAGGTTCTAGAAGCATCACTACAGTCACTCTACACTAAGTATGTGAGGTCTGAAAAACAAATTCAGGAGCACATCCTTGCTGCAAATGAGTTAGTGGAAATGTGCAATTCTAATGTAGTTAAAGTGGACCTGCTGACTCCCAGCAGCCCTCTATCATCATTGCATAGGAAATCTAATCTTGGCACTCTCCAACCTGAGGCAACGGAGGACCCGTACCAGTCAGGTAGTGCTCAGATCTCTATTCCGCATAAAGATTTACCAGATGTTAAACAAGATCCATTGCAAGTAGTTCAGACAGAAATTAGTTCTCCCCCTTGTAATGGTAAAGTTTGTTACCGCTCCATTATGTTTTCTGATAGTTTTGGAAAAGGGTTAGGAAAATTACTTAGTGACAACCTGAGTCATTCTTCTGAAAACTATTGTAGGCCTCAGAATTCCTACAAACAAATAATGTCTTCAATAACTAGGAAGGAATATGATCCTAATGCCATTATTACTGTATTAATAGGTAATAGTTTTAATGTTAATAAAGATGATATTACTGATAGTGTCACCGAACTATTGAAGTTAAATTGTAAGAAAATAATTTTGTGTGCTTTTCCATATTTTGAGCACTTGTCAAACAGACAAAACAACTACATTCACATGTTAAATAATTACATGCATTTCTTAGTTAGTCACCATAGTGACAAGTTTATATTTTTTGACACCAACATTTTTGTTGATAAGCTCAGGTCGACTAGGGATACTGTGTATCTGCCCATTAGTTTTAGACGTCAAATAGCTAGGCTATTAGCTTTTAATATTAACCCAGACATAATTAGTATGTCGAAGTCTTATAGAATTAGTACCACAATTAGTAATAGTACTAATGTTAAGGTGGTTAGCACAATTAGTTTAAACTAGTTTGTAAGACAACAGAAGGTACCAATAACAGTATAATTAAACTTAATAACAAAAAGGTATTTTCTAGCACTAACATAGTTAACTGTACAAAAGGGGCTAAGCAGAAATCCTTGAAATTATTACATCAAAATATTCAAGGTTTTTCTTCCAAACAATTGGAAATTGAATTGTTTTTAGAAAAAACAATGTTTGACATTATATGTTTAACTGAGCATTGGTTAAAAGATGATGAAATGTTAATTAACTATGAGAATTACAGTGTGGCCAGTTGTTTTAACCGAAAATCAATGCTGCGTGGAGGTTCATTAATCTTAATTAAAAGTTGTATTAAATCAAAAACCCGTAATGACATAGTTGAACTATCGGTTGAACATAGCATTGAACTGTCTTGTGTTGAGCTAGATAAGCATGTTATAGTGTGCGTTTACAGACCCCCAAATTATCAAAACTACTCTATATTTGAGTCAGTAATGGAAGATGTTTTGGCAAAACTTGCAACTTGTAATAAATCAGTAATTATTTGTGGTGACTTTAACATTAATATTTTAGAAAATAATTCAAATACCGGTAGATTTTTAAATTTGTTCAAATCATTCAATTTGTCACATGTGTTTGTGGAACCGACCCGAATAACTACATCTACTGCTACATGTATTGATAATGTGTTTTGTTGCTGCGACTATTTAGATAAAGCCATAGTTAATTATCTCCCTTCGGATCACAGTGGTCAATCCGTAACTTTTGAGTCTAACATACAAAAAGTGCAGATCAAATTCAGACCAATAACAGCTGTTAATTTAAATAAATATAATAGCACTTTAGTTTGTAAGTTAAGTAATCAGGTCCTTACAATGAACAATGTTAATATTTTGTATTAAGAATTCTTTTCGTTAGTCCAATCCGAGTTCAAAAATTGTTTTAAGAAGAACACTAAAACTATCAGCCCTAAGTTTTTATTTAGTGACTGGGCAACTACAGGACTCAGGAAAAGTAGGGATAGACTTTTCGAGCTGTATGGCCTTAAGCCTTATATTAACACGGAAACTTTTAATAAGTATGTTGCTACTTACTCTAGAACTTTTAAGAACACTTGTAAGGCAGCTAAAGCCTTATACATTAGCAACAAGGTTAAATCAGCAGACAATAAAATACAGACGGTTTGGAAAATTATCAATAATGAAACGAACAGAAACAAAAAGCATAATTCTGATTATACACTGAAGACGTCATGTGGTGGTCTCATTTGCGATAGCAAAGAAGTTGCTCAAGAATTTGTAAATTTCTTTACCAGTATCCCACTTAAAACTACTGAAACCTTAAACTCCTCGCCCTCACTCTCTTTTGATTTATTAAGGGCCAACGTTTCAGCATGCCCGATTGAATTTAACTTTAAGCATATTAACCCCATAACGGTAATAAAAGCTTTTAAACAAATCAAGATCAAATTGACCGAAGATCTTTGGGGGATGTCCATTAAAGTCTGTATCTCCATAATTGAGACCATAGCGCCTTACTTAGCCTTAATTTGTGTGTGGATCAAGGAGTCTTCCCGGATTTAATGAAATACAGTAAGGTAATACCACTTTTCAAATCCGGGGACAGTAAAGACACCAATAATTATAGACCCGTGTCCGTGTTGCCGGTATTCAGCAAGGTGTTTGAAAAAGTAATGCTTAATCAAATGCTCAATCATTTTAACACAAATAAAATCCTTCACGATCAACAGTATGGTTTCACCAAAGGACGTTGTACAACCGACGCTGGTGTAACCCTATTAAGACACATTTTTAACGCGTGGGAAGAGGCCCAAGATGCCATAGGGATCTTTTGTGACCTCTCCAAAGCATTTGATTGCGTCGATCACGAAACCTTACTCTTGAAACTAGAGCATTACGGACTTGGAAAACTTGCACTCAATTTAGTAAAATCTTATTTAAATGATAGACAACAGCAAGTTCAAATAAACGGTATCAATTCACTAGGTTTAAAAGTAAAATTAGCTGTGCCACAAGGCTCGATATTGGGTCCATTCCTCTTCTTAGTATACATTAATGATCTACTCCATTTATTAAAAAATAAACCACAAATGGTGTTATTTGCTGACGATACTTCTTTAATTTTTAAGGTAGATAGACGTGCTACAAATTTTAACGACGTAAATAACGCCCTACTGCAGGTCCAAAATTGGTTCACTGCTAATAATTTAGTATTAAATGGAAAAAAAACTAAGTGCATAAAATTTTCTTTACCAAATGTCAAAAGTAGTGATTGTGAGATAGTATTGAATCAAGAGAAACTAGAATTCGTTGATAAAACTATTTTCCTAGGGATCACGCTCGACTCAAGGTTGCAATGGGGTCCTCATTTAACATCTCTTGCAGGACGGCTAAGTTCAGCAGCATATGCTGTCAGAAAAATCCGTCAGTTTACTGATGTAGATACCGCGAGGCTAGTATATTTCAGCTACTTTCATAGTATCATGTCCTACGGTATTTTACTGTGGGGACGGGCTGCAGACATCGAGTCTATTTTTATTCTCCAGAAAAGAGCGATCAGAGCCATATATTGTCTCCGCAGGCGCGATTCTCTAAGGAAACTGTTTAAGGATATTAACATCATGACGGTACCTTGTCAATATATCTATGAAAACATCATGTACGTAAGAAAGAATTTACATCTTTTTAGCAAAAGAGGTGATAGACATAATTATAGTACTAGAAATAGGGACCTATTAGTTCAACCAGGTTTCAGACTGGCTAAAGTAGATTCATCTTTCATGGGATACTGTTTAAAATGTTACAATAAAATTCCTCCCCACATACTTCAACTGAATGAGACGAAATTCAAATCTTGTATAAAACGCACACTATGCAGGCAGGCATATTATACGTTGGGGGATTACATCACTGATAAAAATGCTTGGCTCAATGCTGGTCCTGCTCCACAACCACAACTAATTGATTAACATTTGCAAATACTGTTGGAGCTGCTGAAGATTGTAAGACCATCTTTGCATTGTATAAACTCAATCTCTTTTATATTATATAATTGCATAGCACACTATGTGAGCACTATGTACTAAAGAGTTACCATTTACCGGGTAATATGTCCTGCATTGACTTGAATGTGCCCTGACGGCTGTGAGTATGTCATGCTCACTCAAATGTTTCGCTGATGGTGGCGCGTGTGTTGGATCATTTGGCTCCCTTCAAGATGGTTGAGCTGAATGGTGCTAATCCATGCGTCATGTTCGTGAACGGGCGCCGTCGGTTGGGACTGGTCATCTCTTAGCTGCCAGGGCTTATTTTTAATTTAAATTTTTTTGAATTGTTCTTTTTTATCTTTTTATTACGGACGCTTCTCATGTGCACGTCTTTCTACATTGTTCTCACATGTATAATTTCAACATGAATGATGTAACCAATATTTTGTAACAATTTTTTATTTAAAAGAGTGTCAGTGGAGTTTCTTGCCCGTTCTTCTCCATAGGTACCTACTACGCTTTGGAATGGGCAACTAGCTTCATACCTATTTCTGACTGACCGATTCCTTGACAATTCAAAAGTGCCTGTAAATGGTTTAATTGAAATAAATGATTTGAGTTTAAGTTTGAGTTTGAATTGCAAAACTTTAATATTCAAAATAAAAATAAAAAAACATATATTTAAAAATTGTAATATAAATTTAAATCAGATCAAGATACGTAAAAGTAAATTATATTTGATAAAAAGCAACTTGCAGGCCTTTTCGTCTTCTAAGCGGTTTCTAAGTTCATCATAGATAAGGGCCTGCTCCATTAAATAATAATTGTTCGCTCGGGATACTTGCCAGTGTCGGTGATAAAAAAAAAACGATGATTTTATACCCAGTAAGCCGACGTTCACACGGACGTAATAAAATCGCGGCGGGATTTTATCGCGCACTGGATTTTCAACTCTCGGTGTTAAGCCGAGCGTTGAGAATCAAATCCGCTGGGACGCACTCTCGTCCCAGCGCGTTGAAAAAACACTGTTGGATTTACAACTCTCGGTGCTAAGCAGAGCGTTGAAAATCCAGTGCACGAAATAAAATCGCCGGGATTTCATCACGTCCGTGAACGTCGGCTAAATTGTGACATGTGACACCACAGTCGTGCCACGGGTGCCACCACTGCCACGTGCAGCCGATTGTTTATCATAGGACAAGGACATTGCGAATTCAGCCAGCAGAAACGCGTAACTCACTTATCGGCGCGCCCATTTAGCTCGGCGCGAGTTTTTAAAAATCCACTATTTGTGCGAACAAGGTAGAGTCACATCCACATAGAAATTATGAGGATGCGGAGCTTTTAAAATCATATTTGAGGATGCGGATGTTTTGCGGATATCAAAATTTATGCGGATGCTCCGCAGTTGCGGATGCGGATACGGATATCCGTTACATCCCTGCTACAGAGCCGTTCATCCCGACTCAATTGATATATTGTACAGACGCCAGCACATCAAGCTACCCGAAACTGTCAAATTTTCCCAATCAACTTTGAATCTTATATCTCAGTGATAAAGTTGAAAATCTATTAAATAAATTTGACAGATTGTAGCAGCTTGATGTGCTGGCGTCTGTACTTAAGCATTTCAAGTCAAAAATAAGTTAAAGTTCCTTTTAATTTTATTTCTGTTCCGATTTTAATTAAACATTTAGCCCAATAATTAAAATAAAAATAAAACTGACGTGTTATTCGACTTGTGTAGCTGTAGCTAGGCTAGGGTTAGCCAATGGGTATTAGAGGTCTGGTTACTAACCTCGATGACATATTTTTTTTACCATACAAAGGGTAGTTCGCATCTATCGTAAAGTTTTTCAATAATAATTTGTAATTATAATGTCTCTCAAGTTTTGGAAATATATTACTATGCGTATTAGCATATTTATGTGCCCTGAGTGGATCTATAGTCTTAAAAGTTCTCCCGTAAGCCGCTACGCTATATTTTAATTCGTTTACGAATGTGATTTCGACGAAGAATTGTATTTGTAAGAATTGTACCCCGGAGAAACACAGGCCACTCTGGTGGGGGCTCGCGCAATATCGTGTCAGGCGCAGTTTTGGTGTCTCATTCTTCACCTTGGCTTTATAGTCCGCTCTGAGGACTACACAGTTGTATTCGACATCTCCGACTAAAGTTAACTGAAAAAAAAAACGAGTCAATGATAAAGGACCGCTCCATACGAAAATAATTAATTACGTGTGCACAATACTTCAATAACAAAAATAAAAACACTTTTATTGCAGATCAATAACGTCCATTTAGTCATTATACACATGACATAGAAACAAAACGCTTACAGCTACCAGAGAAATAACACAAACTATTTTATCTACTCTCATAGCAGAATATAAAATTCAAAACGAGTTTATATTGACTCACTTTGTAAACACAATACCGAAATTTAAAAATAGAATCATATTATAAAATTTTTTCTCTAACAAAATAATACTATAAAACAATTTTTTTTCTGTTACGATACAGGGCTAATCCAAGAAGTTAATATCACCAAGGAGTTTCCATCAACTTTTGCATTGGAAAGTTTAAACGGGGGACAGCAGCACCCACTGTAGCGCATGTGCGGTGATGTGCTGGTGCAGACGACATTCATTTGTTTTGTAGTACTGAATTTCGTGGGATTTATCAAATTTATTTTTGATCTTTAACTTTGATCTTTTATTTAGTATCAGGTTCAATCCCAATGTATGAGAGTAGATAAAGTAGTGTATGAAACTGCACATAACTAGGTATTAAAACATTCGTGTGATACTATTACATATACACTCATGTTTTAATGCTCCTCATTATGCAACAGTTTCATAAACCACTATATTATGACGCCACAGTGGTATGTAGGTGTATCTTATGTCTCATTATGGGGCAGCTTCACCTATCTGATATACACAGCGCTACGTCAGCAGTTGTTTCGCATTTTGTTTTATTTTTTCTTTTTTTTATCATTGTTTGTCCATAGGTGAAATTTGAATTTCTTAAACCACCCAATCACTCATAACATTAGTTTATCTGTATTTCTCCAAATGCCGTTAACTGACTACCACAAAACATTTTTCATTATAATAAATACTGTAATATCATAGTATAAAGAGAGGTAGTAGACTATCTCCGGCCCAATCCGCGATATAATTGCCTACCATACTTGCCTGTCTCAGGGTTATCACTTTTAGCTAAATTTTAATTCAGTGCCTAGAAATTGGCAAGGGCCGGGAAGTTCTATTTTTTACGTATGTGTTGTCTGGGTTCAGGGTTTGTGAGGTCGGTTTTACCTAAACGATGATGTTCATAGTATTTGTATGAATGACATTTGTACGGTTTTTGAAAAAGTGCTATATCTCAAAAACTGCTAACTAAATCTCCTTCAAACCAAATTTTCGTTGAAAGTGTTTTTTGACATCTACAGCATTTATTTTTATTAGATTTTTTACTCTCTTACTTGTTCTGATTCAGAATTCGTCAAATATTTGAAATTACGATTTTATAACTTTAAGTACTTAGTTACTTTACTATACCTACAATACTGAGAAATAGGCATGACTAAACTTAAAAAAAGCATTAGCGGCATATCAGTTGACAGATCAAAAGTAGGTTCCTAATACATTTTAGTGGGAAAGTAGGCCTGCCTACTTCGTCTGTCTGATAGATAACTAATACAAAAAAAAAAATAAGTAGGTATCTCATCATCAAGTAAAAGTTATATGCTAGAATAAGTGACTTGGTTACCTTTTCTGTTCAGTAGGTTATCTGAACAGAGACAACTCTGGAATCGATGAATTATTTAGACACCCAAACGCACAGCAATAATTTCTCCTGCGATTATCACTCATTTTTCATACATTTAGCAGTGCCGAAAAGCCGTGACGCGCAAACCTTGTGCGGCGTTAGCCCCGACTGGCGCACTAAGAAACGGGCGAGATTTTGTTAAGTGTGCGTGCGGCGACGCATAGATACAAGCCGCGCACACATACAAGCCGCGCGCGGTGCGTTTCTATGAAGATAGCCTACTAGAACTCTTTATATTGTAGCATTCCCAATAGCATTATACAGCCGTAATGTTTTTGTAACAATTTTTTGCAGGTGTCGGCGTCTGCGTCTCTTTACCACAGAGCATGTAACTTTCAACGATGCCTAGAGTACCACAGATACTAAAAGCATAGACAAGTTCTGATGTTACATCGGGTGCAGATACGCGGACTACGTACAGACACGCACATCAGGCTACTACAATCTGTCAAATTTATTTAATAGATTTTCAACTTTATCGCTGCAAAATAAGATTCAAAGTTGATTGGGAAAATTTCACAGTTTCGGGTAGCTTGATGTGCTGGCGTCTGTACATTATATTTTATTTTTTAATGTATTTCACACATCTACTTTTTAATTTAATTTTATTTCTGTGTCTATCTATCCGTGGCATCACTGCGGGCCCTATCAGAATACCAGCGTTGCGACATTTGTTTTTAAATGTCGCAGCATCACGCTGAAATAGGAGCCTTTTGGCCTCGTAGGTACAGGACTTTCTACTTTTATTTAAATTTTACTTTGTTTTTTTAACATATTTATGTTTTAATGAGTGTCTATAATACTTTTTCTTTCTTTCTTTCTATAGTTTTCAGGATGCTGTTGGTGCTAATGACTTGGTGCGCCCAAGTCAATTCACGTCAGTGTCCCGTTTTTGATATAGCTGCTGTTGATGCCGGACACGACACGTTACCCGGCTGGTGTGAATCTGACCTTACGCTCTCCTGGATATGCACAAATATTTTGATTTCTAAGCCGAAGATTGAAAGAGAATCTGTCTGACTAACCGAATGGATGATGTTCTTATAACTTACGTTAAAATAATATTTGCCTCTAGGGTTAACACCGCCTGGATATAATTCGGCCGACTCCGTGTAAAGTTCTCGTATCACCTCTCCCTCGTCGCAAGGACCAAATCTTTGAACATTGGATAGTGCTGAAAACAATAGGGGGTACGTTAGTGATTTTTACCCAACTGTTCCCAGAAGCAGGGCAATTTATTTATCTTTAATTAACTAGACGTTAAATTAACTGCAAAACAAAAATAGCTGACGTGGCTCAAAAGGCTGCCCAACCTAAATGGGACTGGGCAGGACATGTCTGCCGCATGCCAGACAAATTGTGGGCCCAAATAGCACAGAATTGGTGCCCTGAGACAGTGAGGCGGGCTCGCGGTAGACCACGTAGGAGATGGCGGAACAAGCTGGATAGGTTCCGTCAAAACTGAAAGGAGAACGCGCGGGCTCGCGAAAGGGGAAGGAGTGGAGGGAGGCCTTTGCCCAGGAGATAGCATAGGCTAGTAAAAAATAAATCTTTTATTCAGGCACATTACCCACAATTTTGTAACGTGGGGTACGTAAGTATGTCTGTGTGTTTATAGATTCGTCAAGATTGACACTGGTATTTTATTGCTACATAGTCAAGTAAGTTATAACAATGAAAGATTCAATTAGAAGATTCCAAAAAATAACTCTGTTAAAGATTAAGGATGAAAAATTATAAAATCCCGCCCCAAAAACAACTACAAAAGTTATGTCTTGTAAATTCAATCATGTGTCTTTCTGTAAAGGGCTTAGTTGAGTCCTTTTGAGTTAGTGTGGTATAAAAGTGTAGAAATAATAGCATGACAATGACACACAATAATATTAGCTCAGTCAATAACAACATCAAACATCACAAACGCGCATGTAACTACGATTTTTTTATAATTATGTTGTTAAATCCCCTGAGAGCCCAGAGACTTTACGCGGGGGTCGTGTGGTCCATGCCCTTTATAGGGCATCGATGTGGGCTCAGTCCTTGAGGCGCCGGTCTGCGCGTCCCAGAGGGTCATGGCCATCCGGCTGGTCCGGGTATACTGCACGGTCTCCGGTGAGGCAGCGAGCCTCTTTGCCGGATTGCCACCATGGGATCTGGAGGCAAAAGTTATCGCGCACATTTGGGAGGGGCGCGAGGAGGCGAAACGCCGGGGCGTAACTCCGCTGCCGCGAGGAATCACAGCACAGCGAACAGAACTCCGGCGGGATCTCATGGCGTCATGGAGAGGACGATTGGCGCAACCTAGTGCTAGGCACGTCACAATTGCGGTGGTAAGTCTCCTCTTTGAGGAGTGGCTAGAGAGGTGCCACGGCGTCCTCACCTTCCGTCTGACGCAGGTCCTCACCGGATACGGTTGTTTCGGGAGGTTCCTGTTCCAGATGAGGCGGGAGGAAACGCCCGGGAGTCACCATTATGTAGATCGCCCGGAGGACACGGTGGAGTATATGGTGGAGGTCTGCCCGGCTTGGGCGGGGCACCGCGTGTCCTCGTTGAGGCAAATCGGCGGCGGTGATCTCTCGCGTCCGGCCCTGGTTCAGCCAATGGTACAGAGCGAGAGTGTATGGCAGGCCGTCACCTCCTTTTGCAAAGCAGTAATGCTCGCGAAGGAGGAGTCGGAACGCGTGAGGGAGAGACAAATTTTGCGCGCCCTCACGCTCCTAACCACCGCAGGAGATGCCCTGGGTGTCGGGAATGGCAGGTCGATTCCGGCCACCGTAGGCGTGGGCTTGCGGACGGTGAGCAATGGGTAGTTCGCCGTCCGATAAGGATCAGGCCCGGGTCGACGGCGCGTTGTGTTCCACGCGCGCCTCAAAGAGATGTCAGCACAACTGACGGGGTTCGCTGGGGTTACCGTGGCTCCTGGCAATGTACAGGCAACTGAAGAAATACAGGAGGGTTTAGTAAGTCTGAAAAAAAAAACTGCTAAATTCTGGCACTTGAAAAATATACTTTAAGGACGCATTTTTAGGTATCTTTGTTCTATATTTTTGTGAAGCAAGCTAAAAACTGTAACATCTCACTTCTTCTCAACACGACGTAGTTTGACGCTACTTTGGTGATGGCAGGTCTGCCAATCCTCTCGACGCTGCGCCGCACCCAATTGTGGTACATACCGTAGTCTAGGAACCTGGCAGGGGCGTCACAACCAGGCCCGTACACGCCAATGCCCATCTGAAAACCACCAGTCATTACCAAAAGTCAGTTTGGATGCAAAAATTCCAAGCTGAATTGTTTTGGATATTATTACACCTCAACCAAAATGATAGAGCATACGTTCTTTTCTGCGTACATATATGGGGCGGGGGATGTCTCGGAGATGAGTATCCATACTTCCATACTTACTTAATCTATACGAGTGTCAGAAGATAAACAAGAAACTTCACGCGGACGAAGTCGCGTGCAAAAGCTATGAATGCGAAAGCATGTAACTCTGTCGGTCTGTCTGTAACCTTTCCACTCTTTAACGGCTTAACGGATTTGTAAGAAATTTAGCATACTAATTGACCATGACCTGGGTTAGAAAATAGTATACTTTTCACCCGGGTAGTATGTTCCTGTTGGATAATTTCCGACCTCCGAAAGCATTGTTAAGGCGTGTCGTTAGTCCGTGAAAACACCAAAAAGTGTAGGAATGATTAGACAGACATAATGATTACGATACTTAACCAGTCTCCAGCGTGTGCCCACTTTCGTCACGAGGACTGCCCCACTCCGCCAGACGCAGTAACCTTCCGTTATTCTCTTGGCACAAGCAGTGTAGGTTGGCCACAACGTATCCATATCCAGCTAGCAAAACAAAAATAAAATTATGAAGGCAGTTATTTTATTTCACCCAAATTTCGCGTTATGTTTATGTATAAAAACAAAAAAAATATATATATATATATTATATTGGGTATGCGGGTGGTTTTTTATTATTATTAATAACTATTAATATTTTTTGTTCAAACAACATATAGTAATTTTTCTTCTCGTAAAACTGTCGGTGTATCTGTCCGCTGCGGTCGGCGGCTTGTAGCGCTTTGTGAGTGTATCGGTGCATGGATTCTATTTAGCTCGCTAAGAACAGATTTTTGCTGGGACTGTTTTTGTTGTATTAGTATGTTTTTTGTTTTTATCTAATATTTGATTACGTGCTTATTTATTTATTTAGTTTTTTAAGTATACAAATTATGTATTAGGTATGTTGAAACTGTTTGTACTCTCCGTCACTTGTCCTTAAGGGTTCATTAGAAAACCAGCGTCAGACAGTATCTGTTTGGCATTAATGCTGAAATGAACCTTTTTGGCGCAGCCGTGAGGCACATACTATTGTTTTTAAAACATTTTTTTATTTTTATTTTCACTGTGTTATTTGTGTTTTGTGTTTCACGAACTGTGTCCAAATAAATGTTTTTCTTTCTTTCTTTCTTTCTTTCTTTCCATGTAATAGGGGGCGAGTCTATTGCTATCAACCGGGCACAAATCCAGACTTCGAACCACTACTGAAGTAATCCAGATGGAAAAATTCAATACCACTTTGCCCGACCCACTTCTACACATACCTCTGTCAAACCCTTCGGGGAATACAAGCGTGATGATATGTTATGCTTTGTCAGATTTTGCATATCTCCTGCTTGCAACTGCATCAGACTGCTCGAGAGCCCTGTCTATGCTGTCGATCTATAAGGTAAAAACATTGGCTTTTTTGATAGATCGAGAACCTCCCAGATCATAGAAAGCGTAAAAAACCTCCGTGCTTCGAAACCCCATTGAGACTGTTGAACATCTGCTATTTTATTGGCCTTCACCCTAGTTTTTCTGGGGCATGACAGTCTGTTTGACTAGAGACCCTCAAAACCTGAGCAGGCAAAATCAACGCCTACATAGCCCTCACAAACAAACATACCTCTCGGCACTACATTTTAATTTTTATCAATCTAATCTAACCTAACTAGCCTGTATTGTCCCACTGCAGAGCAAAGGCCTCCCTCTCCCTTTTCCACACAACTCTGTCCATTGCCAGTGTCGGCCAGTCCTTTCGGTAGGAGTCGAGCTCGTCCCGCCATCTTCGTCTCAGCCTGGGACCCAATCAGTAGTTCTTTTAGCCCATTATTATCAATACTGAAAATAATTGAAGTCCAGATGTTCTCTTGATTTTTTCCTCAGCGGCACATCAAGGTATTGAAGCGTGATCTTGAACGAAGCATCATAGAATCGGTGGCATCAGTTATACCACCACTTACGAATTCGCAAGAAAAATTAACCGCGAAAGCAGCCGACAAAAACTATCAGGCAGTAGCCCACCAAAAACAATTGCCGTCTTATCGGAGGATCCTGCCGTTTCAATGCAGGATCTTACCACCCTGTTCCTAAAGGATGATTTTCACCAAACGGCTTGCATCGCATCGGAACGGATTTTACTATCTTTAAACGATATTAAATTGTGTACACACTGTTTAAAGTCCATATTACCAAGCCGTTTATAGCAGCTTGACCGCGGGCGTCTTCCGCGACACGCGATCGGAGCCAAAAGTATGCTGCGACGCGCGATCAGCTCGGTTCACCTGTTGTTGTATCCGATCGGATCTTTCCGGCTGCTTTATGTTTTTTTTTCTTCTTCTAATGCAATAGCCAACAATACTACTTCAACTTCGACCATTTTCAAAAATTAGAACACCTCAACACGGTAGGAATGAAACCATTTGAATAGGCACAGGAACGGATACGTTCGCAAGTGACGGTACTGCCGGACGCGGTTGGCTGTCGCCGCATCCGTTCGTATCCTTTCCGATCCGATGCGATGTGAGCCGTTTAGTAGAAATCATCCTTTATTTATACTAATACGATATCATAAATGCGGAAATAACTCTGTGTGTCTGGCTCTCTATTACTTTTTCACACCTTGACGGCTGAACGGATTTGGATAAAATTTGACACATATTGATAGTCTATGATCTGGATTAGGACATAAGATTGATACTTTTATCCTGGTAGTTTGTTCTAGTAGGATATTTTCTGACCTCCACGCGGACGAAAGCTAATACCTCAAAAAATATATAAAAGAATCACCTCTGCCCGCCTGTAATAATTCTTGCATTCTTCCGTTGAAACAAACATCATTTTGTGTATCGTCATCTTGGATCGATTGCAATCTGGAAGAAATTAAAATCATGGAAAAATAATTATTATACTGGGTAATACGATACCCACCACAGAACTATTTTTAACATCGTCATTACTTGATCTATTAGCAAGCAGTATACAGGGTTATTGGTTATACGTCGGCAATCCGTTAAGGGGATGTAGGAGAGGTCATTTGCAACCAAATTACCCCTGATGACCCCTATGCCAATGTCAACCATTTTCGAGTAATTTGATTTTTATTTATTTTTATGTATGAAATAAAAATGTAGCCAATAACCCTAATATACAGGGTTAATGGTTATAGCTAACCATTTTCAAGTAATTTAACATTTTATATTTTAAAATGTATGAAATAAAAATGTTAAATGTAGCCAATAACCCTAATATACAGGGTTAATCAAATGGTTTTATACGTCGGCAATACATTAAGGGGATGTAGGAGGCGTCATTTACAACCAAATGACACCGATTGACTCATAAGAAAATATCAACAATATTCGCGTAATTTGACATTTTATTTTTTACTTCACTGAAAACAGTGTATAAAAAGCATGAATTTAGAACACACTATTAAATTCGTCTTTCATCTCAATGCTATACAACCTCCTTGTGAAAAAATACTCGATACAAACTCCATGTGCAAAGAATACTCGACAAACAAACTCCTTGTTCAAATAACTCTTTGAGATTTGATTGGTCGACATTTTTGACAAGGAGTTTAGCATTAGAATAAAATCTGTTTTGTGTTCTTTGCTGTCATTAGTAAATTGGCGCTATTTTAATAATAATAATAAGATAATTACTCTTAATTTTAGTAATTATTCCAATTTTAATGTACATTTTAATTAATTTTACCTTCCTTTTTTCTTAATTAAATGTCTATATTTTTCGTTAAAATTTTTCTTTTTCTCGTAGTCATGGTATAAAGTATAGTATGATTTAAATCGAGGGTCATGAATCACTCGCGTCGCTCAGGATTCAAAAACTTGATAAACAATCATCATGAATCACTCCCTTCGGTCGTGATTCAGTCGTTAGACTCCTTCACTTGCTTGTGATTCATCTATGGCCCTCGCTTTAAATCCGTCCTTTATTCACTAATTGCATAATATACTATTCTTCCACTTCCCCTGCTGTCACTATTATTCACTACTTTTTCTTTCATTATCATCCCTCACAGAACCCATCCATTTTTTCTTTGATCTTCCTCTCCCTCTTAATTCATCATCGTTTATATTAATCACTCTTTAGTTACAAGCGTTTCATCCCGCCATAACAAATGTCCTTAGCATGATAATCGATTTGTGATCTTTCAGAATGCCTACCTTCAGAAAACACCATAGCATAAAAGTCCTGTTTCTGGAAGGGCAATGTTCTTGGAGGTGGACAAATGGGCCGCAATTCTGAAACCGATAAGCAAAATAAAAAACTTAAGTGACCACCACCTGGTGTCAGAATTTTAAAGCCCACTTAAGTTATTTCCTCCTTCTTCTTTTGGTGTAGTTCGTGAACCACACCTAAAGAAGAAGAAGAAGCATAGAGAAAGGTGAAATTATGAAAAAATAATTAGGGGTGTCACTCCCTTCATATAATAATGTAATCGTGGGATGAAAAGAAAAAAAACTTCAATGCATATAAATAAGCGGGTATAGTTAGACTCCAGAATCAAAAAAGATGATGGTTCTAAGTTACTTCTTTATTTTTAACCGACTTCCAAAAGGAGGAGGTTCTCAGTTCAACTGTATGTTTTTTTTTTTATGTTTATTACGCGATTACTCCGCCAATTATGAATTGATTGTAATGATTCTTTTTTTTGTTTGGTAGGTTATACTTCAGAGATCCCATATAATTTTTTATAACTTTGCTTGGATAGTTTTTGAGTTAGCTTCAATAATACGTATTTTTTCCTACTTAGTATGTGGATGATGTTAAGTTCCTGTCACTGTTATTTAAATAGCACGTAGTGGTATTCATTTGTGTGGGGTAAATACCACAACTAAAAAGGGAAAAATAAAAACATTTTACAAAAAAAAAAAATATCTACAGACTTCCAAAAAAAACACAACAAAGTGAAAAATAACTCTAATTTCTGAAGTCGCTGGCAAAAAAAAGAAAATTCAAAACCAAAGACAACCAAAAAGTTTTTATTTTTCACTTTTTAGTTGTGGTATCTACCCCACATAAATTCGAATACCACTACCTGCTATGTAAATAACAGTGACAGGAACTTAGGAAGTCGGTTTGATTTTTTTTTGTAAAAAGTTTTTTAATCAATCGTTTTTGAGTTAAGGAACATTTACGGTTACAATCGCAGTAGTAACTCTAGTTTTTTCTTCTAGAAGTATTAAGAAAAACAAACTTTTTATTGTGGTCGGTTAAATCAATATTATGCAGGGTGATTTTTGAGATGGGGCAGTGAGGACAGCTACCTTAACTGTTGTAGCTACAGGAAAACGGTATAAGAAGACTGTCCTTAACTTTTTAAGACATTTTGATTTGGATTCACAGATATTTCATTACCACATTTGAAGAGTCATCAATCAATTCTGACTCCAGGATATTCTTACCCGTGGTCACGTGGTCGGTTTCCAGCTGAATCAAAGCTATTGCACTAAAGGTGTTTTTGGAATAGTCAGGATGGAAAGTATAATCACGAATGCCAATCGCTGGCCCACTGCAGTTGTGACCGATGACCACGCGCGCTCGAGCCCTGGAATATGGATAAAACAGGAGCATAACATTTAATTGAACCTTTTACAGGCACTTTTACACTATCAAGGAAATATGGAGTATCATAATGTAATTATTTATTCGCCTGTATTGATAATGGAGGGTATAACGTCACTGGTTTTAAAATAAAAAAATGTAAAGCTTGATTCTCTCACCCTAAATCAAATCAATTAGGTCACTACATTACGCTCGAATGTGTCCACCCCTTTATTTAATTTAATTAATTTTGTGATTGCTTGTCTATGATAAATATTTTTTTATTTAATCTTCACAGTGAAAACTTCTTTAGGTGCGTTGAGCGATTTTTGATAGAGGAAAATCTTATGGGTTCGTGTCACCAACAGTATATCTGTAGCTATGGGTATGACGTGTTGCGCTTGGCCTATAATATATTTTATTAAATAATTTATAATTAATTAGCGGATCTGACATACGTTGTCCTGCCCGAACAGCGACACCTAATGGGTCCAAATGTGAATCTAAACCATCCAGGGACCCACTCAAACAAACACAAAGAATCATCAAAATTGGTCCAGCCGTTTAGGAGGAGTTCACTGACATACAAACCACACATAGAAATTTTTTATTTACAGATCATCATCTGCCTAGCCTTTTCCCAACTATGTTGGGGTAGGTTTCCAGTCTAACCGGATGCAGCTGAATACCAGTATTTTACATGGAGTGACTGCCTATCTGACCTCCACAACCCAGTTATTGGGTAATACGATACTCCTTGGTAAGACTGGTTGTCAGATTTTCGGGCTTCTGACGACCCGTAACGACTGTCAAAGATCTACAAATGACAGCCGGGCGAAATGTAAGAGGGCTCTTAACTTGCTTTCCGAGGCACGGGTCTTGGTATGTAAAGATGGTCACCCATCCACGGACCAACCGCGGCAAGCGTAGCTTAACCTGATAGATCGATCTGTGCGACTGTTATTACTTAGCCACAAGCCCCTCTAAGAATTTTATATACAGATGATTATTTTAATTAAGAAACTAGTTAAGAAAGAAAACCATTTATTTGAGAAAACATTAGTTTGAAAATTTAATAAAAACACAGATATTTCATACTTTTAAGTTTTCACTTTTTATTCTGTTACTTTTTGCTAAGCTTGCTAGCTTGTGGCTAAGTAATAACAGCCACACGGGTCGATCGATCAGGTTAAGCTACGCTTGCCGCGGTTGGTCCGTGTATGGGTGACCATCTTTACATACCAAGTCCCCTCCGTGCCTCGGAAAGCACGTTAAGCCGTCGGTCCCGGCTGTCATTTGTAGATCTTTGATAGTCGTTACGGGTAGTTAGAAGCCCAAAAAGTCTGACAACCAGTCTTACCAAGGGGTATCGTGTTACCTAGTCACTAGGTTGTGGAGGTCAGATAGGCAGTCGCTCCATGTAAAATACTGGTATTTAGCTGTATCCGGTTAGACTGGAATCCGACCCCAACATAGTTGGGAAAAGGCTAGGCAGATGATGATTCTGTTACTTTTTTGTTAAATCATTCAAGGTACTACTTTTACCTGAAGTAGTTTTTAGGCAGTTTGTCAATTTCAAGCGCTGCTGCAATTGCTATCTGCCTGGTAACGAGCACCACTGCCGTTGTGAACCTTTTGTTATCTAAATGAAAATAAATGTAACGTCAATTATTCGGCCAAATACTTTACAAGAGGCAAAAATTACAAAAATAAAACTGTAATCCTGTACAATCATATTCCGCATAGGCTCAAGGAGAACCTAGGGAACTGATATGTTCCGAAGAATTGCCCAACTTAAGGGGACGATAGCTGACTTTTAATGATTTTATATTGATGATGACGTCGGAACGAGTAGTGTTAGTGATTTGAAAAAAATATATGTTAAATAAGAGCATTTTATTAATATTTTAATATAAGCATATTTTTGATTATGTTTATATTATATAGTGAAATTAATTTGTAAAGTTATGTCTAACGCGGATAAAAAACTGAGAATGACGCAAAATCTATCGAGCGCATTTTTCTAAAAACTTCACCATATTAAAGATAATTAAATTACTGATCTTTTAGTATACGTGTTTTATTAAAATACTTTATATTTTACGTGTCATAAATTAATAATGCGTCTAATTTGGGACAGCGCTCCTTGACGGGCGAGTCCTATTACTGGCTGGACGTACGACGCATTGCGTGAGCTTAGTACAGAACACGCAAGCTAACCATTCAAGGTCACTGTCATATATCTGCGTCTTAAGTGGGATGGTAGTAGACGCCACTGGTATGGATTGCCGAAAAGTTCTAGACTGCGCACTGAAGGCGCAGCGTGCACAGGCTCCTCAGAAGGTAGGTCATCCTTAGCACATGTTTCAAACTTACTATGAGGATAGTACAGGACTCCAAGCCATGGATAGGTCTCGATTCTAGCGACGCCCTCGTCAATATGTTTCACTGGAGAATTGTCGATACCGCAAGACAAGGATATTACTGTAAACAACCATTGAAGTTGGTCAGAGTAAGTGCTTACATAACACATAACATCACGCCTTGTTTCCCCGAAGTGTTAGGCAGAGGTGCATCTATAGTACACCCACATTTCTTTTGGCTTTTGCCATCAATCGGGCACAAATTGAGACGGAAAACTCAATAATTCTTTGCTAGACCTGGGCATCGAACCCAGATCCTCATGCTTAGCTACTGCTAAGCAAGATGTGCTAGTGGCTGTGTCGGTAAAAAGATAGATTGACATAGTGTTGGTTGGAGATCTACTGTAAATTAAGGTAACCTATTCGTTTTATGGTAAATATTAGAATACTGATTGAGTTGTAATATTATGTGGGGAATAGGAGATGTGATGGTATGGTGTTGAATAATGAATTTGATGTTGGCAAAGTTATATAAATGACTGACAAAATATCTTGGTGTTTCATATTATTTTCCTTATCCCTGAAATATTGATAATTATATTCGGTATTAAATTAGTATTTTAGAGCAAGGGTGCTTCTTTCTGGCGACCACTAGACCGACGAGGGAGTTGTTTTTTACAAAAAATCAAAGCGTTAAGGGTACACTAGTCGGTCATTTTTCAATACAAACGTAGTATGGTGATTACTCGTCTGTTTGACGGTGTACGTTCAAAACTAAAAATTATATCAATTTGTCTTGTCATTATCTAGCCCTGTATGGAAGCAGAATTGGGAAAAAGTATTGGTTTGGAAGTTATGAGCGTCGAAACTTCCATATTTCATCACAAATTTTAACTCATCTTTAGGCATAAATAAATAACATAAGTAGTATAAAACTGGCAAATTAGAAAGTATAGAAACCGTACAGGGATAGCTAATTTATTAAAAAGTTCAAATAATTTTATTTTTATAGTAGAAATATCCAGTAGTTTTTCCATAATGTTTAAACGCCCAAAGAAAGGTCTGTTCATGAAATTTTACGCACTCGTTTTCGTTATAAATCATCGTCAATTTAACTAAATAAATAAAAATACTAAATAAATAACTTTACTAAATACCATATTAACCACGCCACCAACGAGTTCGAGCCGTCGACTAGTGAACCTTCCGTTAGGGGACCGTTGTATCCGTACGGATACATCTCTATTTGTATTAGTTGTAATGGTTATTTTTGTCTGAATTTTTTTTAGTCTATGGTCGGATAGATTTTCTCGTTAAATAAATTTTTCATTGTTTCAGTCTCGCGCGCGCACCCGTTCGACAATGACCTCGAACGTAGTGAAATGTTGTTCGTGCAATATAGTGATAAATGAAGTGCTCGCATTTATGCATAATAAGATTTGTGTGATGGATGAGATTTCCTTAATACGGATATGTGATACAGCTTTTTCTCCAGAAGAAGTTTTAGCTGCTAAGAAATTGTTATTTGAAGCGGTCCCGACCAAGAAAATGAAAACACGAAGACAGGCAGGTAAGTCGAACCGAGATTTACAAGACATCATAGAATTAATTAAGCACACCGAGGCCACCGACCCTGAGAGGCTTCCCACTTTTGTTGCTAAAGAATTACACCGACTACCTCCTGTAACTTTCGATCATTTGGATGCAACAAGATTGCTAAAAGATATTTTATTGCTACAACAAGATATAAAACATATAAAAACAGACTATATCACAAGAGAGCAATTGGATGAATTTCAAACTGCTATGCGAACACAGTCACTGAGTGAGTTTGATTTTGATCCAGTTAATCGTAGGCGAGGTGCACACTTATTGGATAATTTCGAGTGTGAGAGTGGGCCTATGGGTTTAAATCACATCACTGTATCACCACCAACCAACCATGATAATGTCTGTGTTGCGAACAGCGACTTATCCCAAGCAACTTTACTGTTATCTGAAAAAAACGCAAAAATCACACTGCCTACCCACATAAACACATCATTAACAGCTGGCCATTGCGTGGAGGCCCACACTGCGGTTCCGACGGAGCGTAACTTAAAACCTATCTATGTGAGTGATACCGATGAAGCGACTACACACAGGAGCGTTGAGGTCTCGACCGCGGTACCGTACACAGAACCGGTTTCCGTATGCGCGCTAGCAGAGCTCGCTACTAATGTTACTTCTCACTCATTAGTTAATACACCGAGTACGAGCGCGAGTTATATAGTCAAGCAAACTGAGGTAGGTTCGAGACCGACTATGTCTGACGTACTAAAAGCGAGTAGTGAATGTAAGCAAAAAGTAGGGGACACGGATGAATGGGTGAAAGTGCAATACAAAAAGTCATATAGAAATAGGTTTATTAGCCATACAGGAAGAGCGAATAACGGACTAAATGACAAATTTAAGGCAGCACCAATATATAGAATACCATTATATATATCGAATGTTTGTAAACAATCACAGGAAGAGGACATAATAGAATATATTTGGAATAAAACACAGGATAAAGTTACTTTAGAAAAGATTAAAATGAAAAAAGAAAAAGATTACAATTCATTTATATGCTATGTATCTAGGCAGAAGTTAAGGTTATTTTTAAATGATTATATGTGGCCAGACGGCATATGTTTTAGACGCTTTGTGCAGTTTCGAGACAAAGCGATAAACAGTAATGATACATCTCATAAAGGACTCAAATCAACATAATGACTAGTTATAGTACTAATAAGTTTATTACGTTTAACTGTAAGTCTTTGAAGCGCTCAATGGAAAGTGTAAGACATTTATGTGAGACAGCTGACATACTGGCACTGCAAGAAACTTGGCTCCTGCCGCATGATCTGTCATTGCTCGGCACTGTTCATAAGGATTTTGAATGTACAGGAAAGTCGGCGGTAGACACGTCGGCGGGAATGCTCATAGGAAGACCTTATGGAGGAGTAGCATTACTGTGGCGTAAAGGGCTCTTCAAGTCAGTATGTGTAGTGCAGTGTAACAGTGTTCGAATCTCGGCCATAAAAGCTTGCTTAGTGGATCGTTCAATTTTAGTGTTTAGTATTTACATGCCAACAGATTCAACAGAAAACCTTCTTGAATTTACTGAGTGCTTGAGTGAAGTAAGTGCCATTATTGAGGCTAATGATATTGAAGCAGTTTATATGTTAGGCGATTTTAACTCTCACCCGCATCAACCTTTCTGGACTGAATTATGTAAATTCAGTTTGGATCAAAACTGGGTATGCGCTGATGTGGAGAAGTTAGGCTTAAGATCAGATAGTCATACGTATGTGAGCGACATGAATGGTAGCAAGCGTTGGTTGGACCACTGTTTTGTTACTCAAGCAGCCTGGCATTCCGTACTGAGTGTTAACATACAGTATGATGTTTTCTGGTCTGATCACCTTCCTTTAGTTATAGAATGCAATTTACATACGATCCCAGAAAAACTTGAAATGGCACAGTCAGTGCCAGACAAAGTAAAATGGCATGAGCGTGGAGATGATCAGATCAAGAGATATCGTGAGCTGTGTAACTCTGAGTTCAAAAATATGCATTTTCCGGAACTCTTTTCCAAGTGTGCTGACAAAGTTTGTGAAAACGCAGAACATAGACGTGGCTTGCAGAAAATGTACCAAGATATTGTAAGTATTTTATCTAGGGCTGCCATACAGACACATGAAGGTGTTCGGCCGCGAGGAAATAGGCGTATTATTGGGTGGAATAAGCATGTTCGCGCTGCTCACATGGAGGCGAGGTTTAAGTATCAGTCATGGCTGTCTTACAATAAACCCAATTCCGGCAGAGTTTGGGGAGAAATGCGGGAAAGTCAAAGGGTATTTAAGGGCAAGCTTAAATGGTGCCAAAATCATCAACATCAAATAAAAATGGACATAATAACATCACAAAGATCGTCCAAAAACTTTAGCCGGTTTTGGAAGTCGACATCCCGACTTGATCTTAAACCAGCTTTGCCGGCAACGGTAGCGGGCTGCAGTTCACCAGAGGAAATAGCGAACACTTTCCGGAACCACTTCCGCGTTTCCTCGCCGCTGGGGCCTTCTAAATCAATGGTCGATGCTGAGATCTGTCACAATAGCCCTCTCAGTCGTTTTACAGCCAAGCAAGTAACATCTGCAATACAGAAAATGGCCAGAGGCAAGTCTCCAGGGCATGACGGTCTCAGCATCGAGCACTTGAAACATGCGGGTGTACACTGTCCGAGAGTGTTATCCATGTTCTATTCCTTATGTTTGAGTCACTCTTATCTTCCTCCCGAGTTAATGAACACATTAGTTGTCCCAATTGTAAAGAATAGAACTGGTGACGTGTCTGATGTAGGTAATTACAGACCCATATCACTTGCCACTGTACTAGCTAAAGTATTGGACAGTCTGTTAGATAAAACTCTCAACAAATGGTTGAAATTAAACGACGCACAGTTCGGGTTCAGGCCTGGACTTTCCACTGAAAGCGCAATATTAAGTCTTAAACAGACTGTCCGATATTATACTGACAGAAGCACGCCTGTGTACGCGTGTTTCCTCGACCTCTCTAAAGCTTTCGACCTCGTCTCCTATGACATATTATGGAAAAAGCTCGGGGAAGCATGCGTACCGCCTGAAATTATACGTGTTTTCCAGTACTGGTATGGTAATCAAGTGAACTATGTGAAGTGGAATAATTCACTCTCTGCTGCGTATGGGTTGGAATGTGGGGTGAGGCAGGGCGGGCTGACCTCGCCCAAGCTTTTCAACCTTTACGTCAATGAGCTGATCGCTGGACTCAGCAGTAAACGGATTGGATGTTGGATTGACAACGTTTGCGTCAATAACCTCAGTTACGCGGATGATATGGTGCTGCTGGGTCCAACGGCCGGCTCCATAAGAGAGCTTTTAGAATTTTGCGAAAGGTATGCTGCTAGCCACGGTCTAATTTATAACTGTAAGAAGAGCATGTTCATGATCTTTAAGACCCCCGGTAGGAAACAGTCATACGAGCCAATTATCACCCTCAATGGCCAACCCCTGCAAAGGGTGAAACAAACCAAATATCTGGGGCACTACGTAACGGAGGACCTTAAGGATCATGAAGATGTCGAACGCGAGCGCCGGGCTCTTGCTGTGAGAAGCAATATGCTGGTTCGCAGGTTTGCTTGTTGTAGTAAAGAGGTTAAGATAACGTTGTTTAAGGCTTACTGCCAGACCTTCTACACGAGCGGCCTGTGGGCCAGCTACACGCAGAAAACAATGGACGCCCTGAGGGTCCAATATAATAACAGCTTCAGAATGCTTTTGGGACTGCCGCGCTTTTGCAGTGCCTCTGGCATGTTCGCGCAGGCGCGTGTTCACGATTTCCACGCAATGGTGAGAAGAAAAACGGCGTCGCTGCTAGAGAGAACGCGGTCAAGTCCTAACAGCATTCTGAAGATGTTAGTGGATAAATTTGACTCGCCGATAATGAATCACTTCATGCAGGTGTTGGTTAGGCAGGAGTGATTCATTACATTCGGTGAATGTATGTAAATATTGTTTGTACTTAGTTATAATTGTAACACACTAACATAGTTTTTAAGTTTTCTTTTTGTATCTAACTAACTAACATATGGATCATTGTTGTCTATGCCAATAAATAAATTTAATTTAAATTTAATTTAGACAAAATTTACAAAAAAATAAAAATAAAAGATATTTTTTTGAATTTTTAAAAATAAAAAATTGTCTCTAAAAACGCTTTTATTAGATAACTTATCTATCCATAATAAAAAATAATAAAATAGATAATAAGTTTACTAACATAGATATAAGTTTTTTGTTTTGTTTACTAACCCATATACAGTGTGAGTCTTCATAATGTGCACATATCGAAATGAGGGAGTCTATGCTTAATTTTATCGACGGAAAAAATGGTAATTTTTTTTTTTAGTTTAAAAAAAAAAAAAAAATTTTACAAAAAAATTTTTTTTTGCTCTCTTTTTATTATTATCTTATTTATAAATTTTACAATTAAAAATTGAAGAAAAAAATACAGATTTTTACTAAAAAAACATGTTTATTTTCAATTGAGGGTAGTTTTTTTCTCAATTTTAATTTTATGTGGACGGCTACTTACTTTCAATCATTATGGAGTTTGTTTCATCGCGATAGCTGATTCAGTTTAAAAGTTACACAGTTTTGTTACAATTTTTTTTTTAATTTCATAAAAAGTATAAAAAACAATATTTAGATTTTTTAAATATTTTTTCTGTCGTTAAAATTAAGCATAGATTTCCTCATTTCGATATGTGCACATTATGAAGACTCACACTGTATGGATGTCCCTTGTCCGAAATAAAGATTATTTTTTTTTTTTTTTTTTTATAATGTACCCTGAAAAATTTCGTGTGAATTGGTACGGTAGTTTTATCAGAAATCGTAAAAACATTATAGCATAGAAATCACAAAAAAAACGGGTAATAAAGATTAGTAAACGTTGATAACAAAGACTGTAACCATTTACAATGTATCTCTAATCTATTTGAGTAGCAAAAAACATAAACAAAACACTTTAGACGTTATAATGAAACCCGATGCTTTTGTTTATTCAAGTGCGGTCGTAAATCTGTCACGGCGCGGACCACCCACAGAGCCTGAGCGGTTAAGGTAAAGTAAAATGAAGCACTTACCTTCACTTAAACATGCCGAGAAACTAAACCAAATACTAAGAATAAACATGCTGATTCCAATCCAATTCAGACTATCACAATCTATTATAATTGCACTCTGGCACACAACAAATAATCTTATTTTCAAAATTGAATCAAAAAAGTACGTCAACTTGGTGACAAAAACAGTGCCTTCATTGAAAGCCGGCAATAACTGCAATGAACATACGAATGGTAGTTGCCTTTTATTTTATTATAATGTTATATAAATAATTTCTTAGTAGTGTCCGACCGAAGGTGCAATTCTGGCCGAAGCCGAAGCCGAAGCCGATTAATCGGTATTCACCAAAACCTTCGGCCGAAGCCGAAGCCGAAGCCGAAGGTGTCATTGACCTTGAGAAATACGATAGTTACTTTGATCTCAGAATATACTAGATACATATTGTGAGAGCTTTAGAGATTTAGCCCAATAACGAGCCGAGTGACCAACATATACAAGTAGGTAATAAAATATTGTCAAAAATAAAAGTTTCAAATATACAATGTTAATTAAATATTTATTTACTTAAAGTAATTTTAACAAAAATAATCAAATAATCAGTCACATTTTTTTAATTATCAGACGAACACAAAATATTTCTATAAAATAATTGAGCAGTTTAACGCTTTTTCAATATCTATTTTTTACATATAATTTTTTGGAATTTTTGAGAAAATTAAATACTTATAAGTAATTTCTTAGGATAATTAAGTTAAACATTTTTGGTAACAATTGGAGAAAATAAAAACTTAACAAGTTTTGGTAACAATTTGAGGCACCTTATTAAAAAATAAACTCACTTTTTTCGACTAGTCTTAATTAAAAACAGCTCTTTATACTTAATTATATGGCGAAGCAGTCATTTATCAAAATTATCAATAATATACCTATTTGGGAAAACTAAACTAAACTATAATAAAAACTTACAATTAAAAGAAAATATGAACATTTTTGTTCACTATTTGGAAAAACCTTAGGTAGTAGAAGAGACTAGACTTAAAGTTATAAATGCACTTTAATCAGCTAATTCTAAAGATTCTCTAAAATAAAATAAAAAACATATTTTTTCGATGAAAGTATACATAAAACAATAATTTCAGTTTGACAATAACTTCAATAGTTACTGTTTCTAATAATTAAATCATCATTACAAAATCAATAGAAAAACACATTTTGCAATTATTATGCAAGTGTTAAGTTTTTTTTTCAATTGGCGATTCTAAAAGACAGGATACCTTTTCTTAATTTTCATGACTAATTTAATTTTATTAATTATTTACTTTAATTAGTAATCAAAGTTGAACAGTCTTATATTGTAAGCTAAAAATAATAATTTTTCGGCATTCTCACCCATCAAATTTGACCGTCTGTCGGCATATATTTGCCCCGCAGCGCTAAAAAGCTGTTCGCTAGGAACACTACTGGGGGGAGCAGACAAATACTTGATTGCAGCTGGCTGTAGACAAGTATATGGGCTTGATGCCCAATATTCGTAAATATTTGCAGTTCTTAAAATCCGACGATCTTTTAAATAACGACTAAGATGTTCTTGAAATAGCGGATAATTGTGTTCCAAATCCAAATCATTATCACTTGTAATGGGCAAACCAAGTTTATCGTGAGAATCCCATAATCCTTCATCGCTTTTTGGAGATGCATTCTCTGTATGTGGATTTGAGGTTGAACAAGAAGGTACATTGGTGTCAATATCCATATTGTCTGCACGAGATAATAGTTCATGTTGCTGTCGTAAGAATGATAGTATTTCAGTTTTGGCGTTTTCAGTCTCATCGGCAGTTAAATAGTTAGTTTTGAAACGCGGATCTAATAGAGTCGCAATCAATAAACACATGGTATTTTTTGCGTAAGAAAATCTTCTGTTAACTGCCTCACACAGCTTCGTCTTCAGTATTTTCAAATTTTCAGGATCTTCTTCTTTTAGGATTAATTTCGTATTAAGCATGACAATCAACGGTATTATTATAGATACCGATGAGGAATCATTTGAAACCTCAAGTGTGGCTTCATAAAAACATTTAAGAGCGGTGATAAAGTATCCTATTTGCACCCATTCTTCTGCAGTAGGGACTTCTATTCCACCACGTTCAGCCATGTATAAATTGATGGCAGTTTTCTGTTCAAGGAGTCTTTCCAGCATCAAATATGTGCTGTTCCATCGCGTCTCAATATCTTGGATTAATACGTGTTTAGGCAAATTACACGTTTCTTGAAACATATTTAAATATCTAGAAGCTTGCTCACTTCTTTTAAAATGGCCAACAATTTTGCGACATTTTTTTATTATTTCCATCACAGTAGCGTCTTTAAATATAACGTCATGAATCACTAGCTGCAGGGTATGAGCTACGCATCCAATCGACAGAAAATTACCACGTCGCATGGCTGTCTGCATATTGTAAGCGTTGTCACGAATACCCATGTGGATTTTATTTTTTAAATTATATTCTTCAATAATCTGGTGAAGTTTTTCTGAAATATATAGGCCTGTGTGATCTTCCTCCAGAACACTAGCTGCAAGAATGACTTTTTCTCTTTTAGGGCCTTGGATAAAGTGAGCTGTGCAGCTTAGCAACGAACACGTCTTTGCTGGATTACTCCATATATCAGTCGTAAAGCTAACCCAGCAAGCTTTATCTAAAACACGTATGACTTTCGCTTTGACCTTATCGTATGTCGCAGGCATTAAAGTCGTTCTAAAAAATTTCTCAGTCTTTTTCCTGTATCTTGACGGAGCATCGGGATCAATCAAATTAAGTCTGCGAAATGCTTCTCCTTCAACAACGTTGTAAGGCAGCATGTCTACGATGATGAGATCCATTATACCTTTATCGATTCTCATAGATATTGGATCACTATCTGGCCACAATGGAGCTGCTTTTTTTTCTATGATTTGAGGTAAAGTACTCTGCTTGACATTAAATTGCGAAGATGTAGTTGCCTCTGTTTTATTTTTCATTAAACTCTTACTCTTCTGTTTTTCATTTATTGCATTACAATAAGCCTCCCACTCTATTTTATGCATTTTCGTCAAATGATTTTTAATATTAGTGGTACTCTGCTTTTTTGGTAAAGCACTACCAAGAGACAATGATTTATTGCACTGTTTACATAAAGCTTTATCAGTAGCCTTTATAAAATATTGCCAGATAGGATTCAGCTCTAAAGATGTCATTGTGTACCTGAAAGAAAATATTCTATATAAACGAATGAATTTTTAAACGATCATACTAGACAAAAATATAAATTTGTAACAACTATCCCGTCTATCTAGGCAAGAGATAAAAATATAATTTAACAAATCTTTAATCTCCTACTCCTGTGGTTTTCCAACCAAATTACATCCTACATCTACAGCTCACTCTCTAAGCAGCACTAGACGCGGCCGCCCACCAACGTAACTCATGCGCCGGCACAAGTACCTACCGAGCCGAGCCGACCGCCCCGTACTCGCAGTAGGACTCTGCAACGCGGATGCGCCTATATCCTATCGGTTTAGGTAGTTAACTAAAAGTAAACAATCTTCACATGTCTTTTAATCTTTTTATCTAAAAATTGCATAAAAAAACATACCAACATTGTTTCCATTTAGTTTCCTACCTAACGTTAGATAACATAAAATATTTTAAACCAGACAATACTTACGGTTTTTTGGTTCTTAGAGTGCCTCACAATAATGAACGTATCACCACAGGTACTACTCACAGTAATAAATAAAATAATTTGTAATAACAAATATGAAATATTTAAAAACAAAACACTTATTAGATTTTAAGACGCGCTCTCAAACTTGTTTTGACTCGTTTAGTTTACTAACTGCGATTCGTTTGGGCCGGTGCGGCGGCGCGGCGAAACTCTGCTGCTCTGCACACTCTCCGTCTCGCTCTAGCATCGTTCAGTAAATTTCAATATTTGACAACTAGCAAACCTTCGGCTTCGGCCAAACCTTCGGCAAATTTTTGGCCGAAGCCGAAGATTTGGCCGAAGGTGCTTTTTTGGCCGAAGGTGGCCGAAGCCGAAGCCGAAGCCGAAGCTTCGGTCGGACACTATTTCTTAGTTGTTAAATAAACAATCAAAACATTGAACAATTTAATTTAATACAAACAATCTGTTGAGTGTGTTTTGTTATTAGTTGTGTCACAACATTTGTCATCGTATCTTCTACGTTAAGATACTACTATGTTACGTTTAAGATTGAGGGAAAGTGGTAAAACTATTAAATTCCAATGGATACTATCACATATTAGTCTGTTGGGAAACGAACAAGTAGATAAGTTGGCAAAAACAGGAACCTATGAAGGAATATCTGTCAGTTGTCTGCCCTTCTTCACTGATATTTTAAGGGATAGTAAAATAATTTGCAATAACATGTGGAAAGTATACTTTGACAAAAGATCTGAAGAAAAGGGTATATGGTACAGGACAATCCAGTCTGAACCACCAAGGATTCCTTGGTTTTCTGAAGTGAAGATGAATAGACGATTGTTAGTAACAAGCATGCGTCTGCGATCCGGGCACATTCCATTGAATGCGTTCGGGCATCTTATGAAGGTGGTTGATACACCAAACTGTCAGATTTGTAATATGAGGGAGGATACCTACCACGCTTTGGTGGAGTGTGCTCGGGTTGGGGTAGAACGGAGAATTTTAGAATCGGAAGCCGGACTTAGATTAAGGGATGTTGGCATGTGTAATTTGATCTTGTTTAAACCTACATCGAAATTAGCTGTTTATTTATTTAGGTTAACCAACAATTGCTTACACCTATACATTTCTAACTTAATTACTAGGGTAACATTTACAAGTGCAACAATTAATTATAGGTTAACACCACATGCACAAAAAATAAAAACGGGTTTAAACAACATACTTATAAAGTTAATATACATACAAAAAACAAAATTAAAATAATATAAAGAAGATTAACAACTCATTCAATCAAAATGACTGATTCAGATGATTCAAAAATGACAATTTATGAATAAAATTAAAATGATTATGAATAAAATTAAATGAAAAGAATAAACGGATTACAAGTGAAAATAATTGAAAACGTGTATAAAATTAAATTAAATTTACATTGGATTATTTACAAAAGCTCGTACAAATTTATTAATATTGTCGTGGTGAACATCTACTATATCACTGCGGCCATTGATGGTTTTGCACAATCTAGGTATTGGAGAATTCGCACCAAGCACAGACTTTTGAAGTGGTGGACATAGGGGTGTTATTTTATTCCTAGGATATCTAGAGGGCGCATGGAACCTAATAAGCTTTACTAAACTGGGGCAGTCGATCTTATTGTGCAACAGTTTGTAAACAAATAAGGCATCGGTTATATCTCTGCGCATAGATAACGATTGCATTTTGAAATTACATAGGCGGGCTTTGTAGGAGGGCAGACGCTTAGATTTCCCCTCACTAAAGGCTAAATGCCATACAAAACGTTTCTGTACCCTACCCTGTTAAGTTATATTACTTGGTTGTTAAATTAATTAAGTTAAGATCTTAGTTATTACCTACTTTCTATTTATTTTGTAAAACTACGGGGCTGGCATAATCGCTTCGCGATTAAAGCCTTTTTTCTAAGTAAAGATTTAAAAAAAAAAACTTCTACGGACTGTTCCCGTAGGTCGCGTTGTTCGTGGGAATCCAGGGTTTTACCTGGTGTTCCATGCCAAGGGACTTGATTCTGCCAGCTGAGAGAGATAGACCAACTGAGATTATAGCTGTAGTCAGCTGAGATATCATTATGAGACTGAGTAATTAAGTGTATCCTATGAGAGAGTGACCATTACGACCATAGTTTTCTGAACATTTAGAACTAGGTAATAAGACCAGTTGTTGTAGATTTAATGTGTTTGGTTATGTCTCTGGGTGCTTTGCCCAAACGTTATTATACCTTTTATTAGCACAACCATAATAGAAAGAAAAAGAAAGAAAGAAAACTTGTTTATTCTGCACAAACAAAACGCACATTTAAAAAAACTAAACATAAAATACACACAACAAAAGTAGCCAAAAGTCTCGTATTCAACACAAAAAAAAAAAAAAATTACAATGTTGTTCATAGCTAAATAACACTGGTTCATTGGTTGATGTCAAGGCCATAGACCAAAGACAATATTGCATAACTACTGTTGCAACCTTGGCAAATGACAACAAAACAAAAACATAACAAAAACAAGATGCCGATTGCAGAGTTAACTACTTTTGTATCAAATAACCAAAAAAATTAAGCTGTGCGTCGCATCTGTTCAAGAACAGGTCCTTGCTCAGCGAAAAGCTGTGAAATCGGACGAACCTAATGTCGACAGCGCTGGTTTTCAGCAATTACCTATGGAATGACGAATAGGTCACTTAATATTCGATTGAGCTAGAAGTTATTAAGCGTTCATCTCACGTACCCTCAACAAGCGACTCTGAGCTTGATGTATTTGGTATCAAACTCGTGTTTCCACTAACACACCTTGTTACGGAGACAGGGTGTGCTAGAGGATAACCGGTGGACAAAAGATTTGAGAAAGATTTATAAGTTAGTGGCTCGCAACGTTTTATGTTTGCATACCTTTGATATTTGTTTTATTGGTTCTTTCCCTAATGTCATATACCCAATAAATTTACTTTAGCACGGTTGGAAGTAGTATAGCATAATAAACAGTTAACATCTTGTGTTTCTACTAGATTTCTGGAAACTAATAAGTAGCTGGGTTACAGGGTCGGTGTCGGTGGCAGTTACGAGTTTTTTGAAGTTGTGGGTGTTGGAATAAGAGTTTGACCTTCCATGCTCTACATAACTGAGTATATTGGGTCTTACAATTTCTTTCCCCGTAGAGTTGGGTAATGGTTGTGATAATTTTATTTGATGTGTTAATTTTCTTTAGATTTGACGAATTCGGTGAACCCAAACCCTCTCTTGGATTGGAGCTCTGCGGGGCTCTCTGAGAACAGCATAATGTCATCTGCGAAGCATAGATGGTGAAGACGCTCATTGCCGATTGTTCCAATCCATGATGTCAGAACTTAATAACGCAAGCACAAGCGTCGGCCTGGAAATGAAAATCTCAAAAACGAAGGTCATGTCTAACCACCATAAAACTCCAATTCAAATAAATAATAACACCATAGATTACATTGATGAATATATCTACTGAGACAAACAGGTATCCTTTCGCAAAAGTAACAACATAAAAGAAATAGACAGGCGTATATCAATTACATGGAAAAAGTTTTGGGGCTATAAAGAAGTGATGAAGTCTAACATGGACTTAAAATTAAAAAAGAAAGTAATGGATTCATGTCTCTTACCCTGTCTCACATATGGCTGTCAAACGTGGATATTTAATTCAACAACCAACAAAAAGCTAACGTCATGCCAAAGAGCCTTAGAACGTAGCTCAATAAAAAGGAATTTTAAGGACAGAGTCCGTCACAGGGCAATAAGAAAGCAGACTGGCGTGATAGATGCCTTGTCCTTCGCACGAGGTCTGAAATGGAGGTGGGCTGGTCACGTGGCACGCTACACTGACAACAGGTGGACGAAGACCGTGCCTATGTGGAGAGGACCTCACGGGCACAGAACAAGAGGGAGACCAAAGGCAAGGTGGAAGGACGAGATAGAGACCGTAGGAACAATAAATTGGTCCAACCTCGCAAGGAATCGCGACGAAGGGCACTCTCTGGAGGAGGCCTCCAACCGAAGAGGGGTCCAGATGGCATGTTTAATGGACTAAAAAAAATACCCATTACTATTCATTCAAATGTACATGCCAATGGAATAATAAAGGCTTTTTACCCGACTGCCCCAGAAGGAGGGTAATGTTTTTCGAGAGTATGTATGTATGTATGTCTATTTCTTTGGCACGCTCTGTAGCCTAAACGGCTTGATGGATTTTAACATATGAGGTGTCGTTAGGATCGTCTTAATAGTGGAAGTGACATAAGCTATATAATATTTATGTATTGCATCTGCAAATACAAGAAAAAGGGAGGGGTAGGTTTAAAAAAACAACATTATTGGTATCAAATAAAAGTTAGTAATGAGTCAATTTCAAATATATATACATATTTGAATATTAATAAAACTAAAAAGTTTGAAATAAAACAAATTATTTTTAAAAACAGAAAACCCGACTGCAAAAACTTATAACTGAAAAGAGAAAAACAAGCATTATTTTGGTATTGCAGACGGGACAAACCAATAACCTGAAATTTTGGTGAAACTTTTGTTTATCGCCCGCCTGCAGTACCAAAAAAAAAAGGCTTTTTTATTTTTATTTATTGATAAACCCTCTCTTTTTCTTTTTTCTCTGTTATTATCTATTGTTTTTTTTTTACTACAAGTTCGTCAAACTTTATGAACGCGATGTTTCCTTTCTTCTTTTCCTCTACAACTTGTAATTGTAACTGTTTCCGTTTTTCTAGTACATCCCTGGGGAAGTCTTCCTTAACATTAATACCTGCTGGGAAATTAGATTTGTTTTTCAAATACCGTGTGTTTCTTTCATGTGGTTGTTATGATGACTACGACAGGGCGGTTTTTAACCGACTTCCAAAAAGGAGGAGGTTATATGTTCGTCGCGTATGTTTTTTTTAATTTTTTTATGTATGTCCACCGATTTCTCCGTCAGTCGTGGACCGATTTTGAAAATTCTTTTTTTGTTTGAAAGGGTATGCTCTTGAGGTAGTTCCATATAAATTTTATTAACTTCGCTTCGATAGTTTTTGAGTTAGCTTCAATAATACGTACTTTTTCCACTTAGTATGTGGATGATATGATAAGTTTCTGTCACTGTTATTTACATAGCAGGTAGTGGTTTTCGAATTTGTGTGGGGTAGGTACCACAACTAAAAAGTGAAAAATAAAACCTTTTTACAAAAAAAAAAAAAAAACAACCGACTTCCAAAGAAAACACTACAAAGTGAAAAATAACTTTAAATTCGGAAGTTGGTGGCAAAAAAACGAAAATTCAAAACCAAAGACACCGACTTCCGAAATTAAAGTTATTTTTCACTTTGTAGTGTTTTCTTTGGAAGTCGGTTGTTTTTTTTTTGTTAAAAGTTCTTTTCTCTGTTATTATCTGTTGGTTTTTTTACTACAAGTTCGTCAAACTTTATGAACGCGATGTTTCCTTTCTTCTTTTCCTCTACAACTTGTGCTTTCGTTTTTCTAGTACATCCCTGGGGAAGTCTTCCTTAACATTAATACCTGCTGGGAAATTAGATTTGTTTTTCAAATACCGCGTGTTTCTTTCATGTGGTTATGATGGAGTCAACTGGGCGGTTTTATTGTTGGTTTGCTGCCAATTTTGTAAATATTGCTGATTTCTTGACTATCTAAGTGTATTCCTGCGTCTATTATAATTTAGCCGATATAGTTTGCATTAATTTATTTTAACGCGTTTGTACTTGTGGCTAAATAATAACAGTCGCACGGATCGATCCACCAGGTTAAGCTACGCTTGCCGGGGTTGTTCCGTGGTCTTTACATGCCGAGACTCCTCCGTGCCTCTGAAAGCACGTTAAGCCGTTGGTCCCGGCTGTCATTCGTGAATCTTTGACAGTCGTTACGGGTCGTCAGAAGCCCGAAAAGTCTGGCAACCAGTCATACCAAGGGGTATCGTATTACCTAGTTACTGGGTTGTGGAGGTCAGATAGGCAGTCGCTTCATGTAAAATACTGGTATTCAGCTGCATCCGGTTAGACTGGAAGCCGACCCGAATATAGTTGGGAAAAGGCTAGGAAGATTGATTGTTGTACTTGATGTAAAACAACTCGCTTTTATTTTTTATTGTTTTTAATTAAGGAACAAAACAAAATATAAATAGAAATATCACAAAAACCTCAATAGGTTTATCTGGATGTTGAAACACTTTTAAACAATCTTAATACTAACGAAATTTATGATTAAAACATAATTTTATAAAACATTGTAAGGTAGCTTGCAACTATACTTTTGAATTGTCATTGGAATTCCGTTTTTTTTTTCAAATCCGTGTATGTAGTTAACTTACTGAAAAAGTTAGGGATATAGGTTATCCCTAACTTTTTCAGTAAGTTACAAAAGTTAGGGAACCTGCCCCATCTCAAAAATTCAGCCTGTATTTCAAGTCTTTCGACTTCCTTTTCTTTACTTATCAACATTATTGAACTGTGTGATAATCCTTACATATTATAAAACAAAGTCCCCCGCCGCGTCTGTCTGTCTGAACGCGATAAACTCAAAAATTGCCGAACGGATTTTCAAATGGTTTTCACCATTGGACGGAGTGATTCTTGCGGAAGGTTTTAGTGTATAATTCATTAATGTTTTGTGTAAATTGGCTGAAATATGACGATTATTGTCGAAGATGTCGGAAAAAATCATGCCGACTGGGAGCTTTACTGGCGTGCGCCACGTATACCGTTACAGATACATCATATTAATGTTCTACGGAATTGAAGACCTTAAAAATTTCAACAAAAAAGTCCGCAATAGCATATATCTATCTTCTAAGGATGACCCACAGTAACCATTTTTATCTTTCAGAATTTCATAAAAATGTAATGGTTATTTCCGAAGTTTTTTTGACCGATATAGTATTAATCCTTATCCAATAAAATGTGTTATTTAAATTGGGCATTTAATTTAGATTAAAATGGACATCATATCATTTAAATGAATAGTTTAAAAGATATCACAGTTTCAAAATTACGTGTAGCAACGCGGGCGCAGGGGTAGGAGTCAATGACAATTTCCTCGGTTATTAGGTATGAAATCTCGGTAGTACGTTCCTGTGGGATATTTTCCGACATCCACGCGGGAGAAGCCGCGGGCAAAAGCTAGTCTGGTGATAATAATAACGATAAACTATATAAAAATGTGAAAACACTAGTGAGTACTTAAAATATTTATCTACCCCCATCCCGAGTTGAAATCAAACGTTATCTATCACTTCTTAACTTGACAAGACATGATTGTAATTAACCTATTCCTTAATAGTATTTTATTGTATATTATATAATGCCATCTGACTAAATATGACTATGTGTGTTATTGTGTTTGATTTTATATTGTTTATTACTGTTACTATTAATTGGAGATCATATTAACGTCTTGACATGTATTTTTATTTTATTTTTGAAATGTATCTAATTGTATTTTCATAAGACTTAATTTATGACAACTATGTTAACAAACTCAACAGCAAACAAACATTGTTATTTGCAGTGCCTTGACAAGGTCCATGTACAAAAACCGACATAAAATATTGTAAAACGTGTAATGTGCATGAGAGCAAATAAATAAATAAATAACGTAAACAGAAAAACCGGCCAATTGCGTGTCGGACCACGCACAATGAAGGGTTCCGTAGGTGGGATGAATTTATCCCAAAAACAAACTTAACTTTGTAGTTGAAAAATATGTTCTCCCATACGGAATGTATGGGAAAACATGTTTTTGCAACTGCAAAGTTAAGTTGGTCGATTATTACTCGTTAACCTGTAAAGCCTACTTAGCTGTGATAGTTTTCCTTTTAATTTCGTTATACAAACTACTGTTGTGATTTTTTTCACACACCCAAAACCAACCATTTAGCGGCAGGACACTTGACTCTAACAAAAATTAGCACTTTAAAGCTTAATATTTCGCAAACGGATCTCTGAATCTAAAAATGGTTTTCACAAACTCGCAATATTTCTGAAGGACCTTTCCAATGATACCCCTCACCATGGGGTAAAAAAATAAACATCACCACTTTACGTGTATGAGAGGTACCCTAAAAAAAAATGTTTTTATAATTTTATTTTACCACTTTGTTGGCGTAATTAATATGTATACCTATGCCAAATTACAGCTTTCTAGTACTAAGGGTCTCGGAGCTAGACCGCGGACAGACAGACAGACAGACAGACAGACGGACATGACGAAACTATAAGGGTTCCTTGTTTACTACGGAACCCTAAAAAGCTCCTACTAGTTTTTTCATTGCAATAAGTTGCATTCTCTCTAATTTAGTATCAAGGCAAAAATAAGCCACAAGGAGTCAAAAAAGGAAATGCCTCGGGTCCAGAGATCACCACTAAAAACTTCGGACCGCAAAATATCACTTGCATAGTCTGAACTGGACGTGACAACTCTATATACTCGCGTGGCCACGTCGAGGTATCTATGGATTTAGCGTGACCATCCGCCGATCGTCACCCTCCCTAGCGTCTGCAGCGTGGCACACCTGCTGGGGACATCGTCACACCAGGCTGAACTAGGAGAGTACTGCGCTACTCTCATACCATAAACCTATATATATTTTGTAAAATACGAAAAAGGGGGTAGTTTCTCGTATTTTACAATATATATTTTATGTTGACGATATAAGTGGTCTTATTCCATCATCCCCACCACGTAAACCCATTACGTCACAGTAAAAAGGGCCTTAGGTGGCTTACACACGACACCGCTGGATTTTGTGGCGGTGCGCTGCGTGGAGAAGCGCGCCTGTTCACGCGGATGGGCTTCTAGTGGTGCGCCGCCGCGTGGATATCGAAATCCATTTTCAATAAAGTTGTATCTTTATGATCTTATCCCACAGTGACCCGCGCTGTAGTAAAGTTCAGTTGAAAACCAGCGTCAGGCACTAGTTGTCTGGCATTTATGCTGAACTGGGCCTATTTGTCGCAGCCGTGAGGCACACAATACTTTCTTTGTTCATTTTTTTTGTTTTTGAAAACTGTGTGCCTTGTCCTGTGTCAAATAAATTTATTTTCTTTCTTTCTTTTCAATTATTTATTTTGAATATAGTTTTATTACAACACACTGAACTTTATTTTAACCCAGTACCTTCAGATAGGAGAAGGAAAGATTTGGTTTGTACTAACTCTCAGACTAAACATGCTTTTACTAATCGATTTTATTTATTCTTAGGACCCTACTTGTATAACCAGTTTAACAGAGTCCTAAAGATTTATAGTTTAAGTTATAATAGGTGTAACTTACTTGTACAAGAATATTTGGCAAACACGGAAAAACTACTAGAAATTTTAAAATAAAATTCATATCTACATACTCTATCTTAAATCTATACTCTATATTAAGTCTCTTCCTTTACCAAATTAGTAATACTTTGTCTACTTTAAAATTATTCGTTGATTTATTTAAACATAATATCTTACATAATCTAGTTGTAAAATAATATACCCAAATAGTTACTGTTTAAGTCATTGAAAATTTTATGTCTTCTTTTTAATTGAGCTTCTATTATATGTATTGTTGTCTTCTTTTTAAATGTTTGATGTAAATTTATGGCCTGAAACACAGGTTTTCATAAACCTAGATCAGGCTAGTCTACACTACAGATAGAATTAAATTTTCCTCGATTGTAATTTAATGTAAATCATACTTTTACTTTATACTTGAATAAATTTTATTTTATTTTTATTTATTTCTCTTTCTTTCTTTTAATGCAGTGTGTCGTGTCCCAAGCGCTGCCCTACCGCACGATGTACCGCGCGGAGAGGCGGAGATGGCGCGAGCACCACTCACGGGCGGTATACGTGTGTAGGCATCAACGGATTACATGCAAACCAATGCGACGTGAGATCCGCTTCACCGCCTACCGCGTCGGAGCGCGGCGTCAAGTGAGAATCGCCTTAGATCTGACGAGTAGCAGCTCTTGCAGTCAATGCTCAGATCAAGATTAGAAAGGCAATATTTTAAAACTTGTTCAGAATTGTTGTTTTATTATCATCATTATCATTCGCCTGCTCTACAGTCACATATACAACAAAGTGGTAAAGATTTGTGACATCAGTAATTCTAGAACTAGCCTAGTCAAAAATATTGTTCGCAAATGGCTGCTAACCCAATCCTACAATGAATCCGAATCTCTCTTAAGGGTAATTACGTAACACACCAACACATACACACACACTCAAAATCACACACGCACCCACTCACCCCCACACACGCACCCCCTCACACACACACTTACACATAGTGCACATTTCGCTCAAAATATTCTCCTATCCATCTTTATTACTGTCTTAATTCTTTAATTTTATTTTTATTTTTATTTCTGTATTTAACTGTTCTTAGTTTAAACAATGTTTTGATTGCTATTTATTAATGACACTTTTTATGTGCTTCTGGATTTACACAATAATTAAATATGTAATACGCATTTTCATATGGCAATACCACCCAAGGACTCCACGAGACAGGCTCGTCCTAGTGTGGAGTTCTTAAGCAATGTACTTCCTTTGCGTCTTATTTCACTAAAGAATGTAAACCTAGCTAATAATGTAGACTATAAGGAAATGTTCAGCACTATTTTTAGCAAATAAACATTCATTCATTCATTCATTCACTCTTATCCCAATTCATGTGTGGTCGGCGCAACATGTCCCCTTCCTCCATACTTCTCTATTATTTGTCATCTTGGTAATTACTCCCTTTCTATCCATATCATCTTTCACACAGTCCATCCATCATTTCTTTGGTCTTCCCCTACTCTTATAGCCATCCACATTCACACATTACATCTGACTTAAATGAAATAAAATCTTGATTTTTTTGTTTGTTTTATTGATCAACTAAAAATTATTATATTACAACAGACTGTGCTAAAACCACTTACTCTCAAATATATTCATGCTCTTTATTAACAACCTTAAAATATAGTTTTTGACATTTACATTAGAAAAAAAAGGTTATTCTCTAAACTGAGGTGAAAATTGTTCTGGTTTAGCATAGGCCTCTCCCATATTCTCCCATAGTTTCCGATCGTGGCTTGCCTTTCTCCACATTTTTCCCGGAGTCGCCTTCAATTCGTCGTCTCATCTTGGCATCGGTCGTCTTCTCTTCCTTTTACCCTCTCTAGAGTACCACTGGGCTACTTCTCTGAGCCCATGTCTCCTTTTTACTTGTGAATAGGTCGCCTGCCCATTTACATTTCAGTTCCTTTATTTACTATGACACGTCCGCGGTTTTTGTTTTTTCTCTCATATGTTTTAGGCTTAATTTATATTTGCTCTTATTTACTAATAATAAAACTAATATTTAGGTAAAAAGGTAAAACACCAAATACATCATCATCATCATCATCAGCCTATAAATGTTCCCACTGCTGGGACACAGGCCTCCTCTCTGTGAGAGAGAGTGGGCCGTAATCCACCACGCGGGCCCAGTGCGGGTTGGTAGATGTTTTCGAATTTTCAGTTCTAGGACATGCCGGTTTCCTCACGATGTTTTCCTTCACCGTTTTGAGAGCAGTGGTGATGAAATAATTTACACAAAGTAAAGCGCCTGTCTGGATTCGAACCTACGACCTACAACTCGTAAGTCGCGGCCGTTACCACTGGGCCACCACTGCTCTCCAAACACCAAATACAAATTTGCTTAAATCTACGAAAAATTCAATTGTGTTATATGCCTAAACTAAGTCATCCTGTGTTTCAGGCGAGGTAAGGTGTAATATTTCTAAATAATCACATTAATTATAAAAATCTAGTCATCTAATAGGTAAATAAAAAGGTGTAAATCTATATATGTAAAAATGAACCCCTATTTCTCTTGGTCACGCTATAACTTGAGAACGGCTATACCGAAAATGAAGACAACCGCATCTTAAAATGTCGGCGTCTATTTTATCAATATGCTGTGGATATGTACGTGAAAGTTGAGACACTACGATTGACATATATCAGGTTGAACCAGGCAAAACTCCGTTCCGAGGAATACGTTCATCTGCGGGATGCCATTAATGCTGACCGAAATACACAGAATGTTGGCAGAACAACTATTCTCCCAGCAACATACGTCGGAAGTCCTCGGCATATGCATGAATAAGCTCAAGATGCTATGTCGTATGTACGTCATTATGGCTCACCAGATTTGTTTATCACGTTCACGTGCAATCCACAGTGGACAGAAATTCGACAAGAATTATTACCTGGCCAATCACCCATTGATCGCCACGACATCACTGCAAGGGTGTTCAAAAGAAAATTAAAATCACTCATGTATTTTATTATCAAGCATCGCGTGTTCGGCGAGACGCGTTGTTGGATGTATTCAGTCGAGTGGTAAAAGCGCAGATTGCCACATGCACATATCCTCATTTGGTTGGTTGAGAGGATAAGACCGAATGTAATCGATGATGAAACATCAGCAGACATTCCCGATAATGATGAAGATCCACTGTTACATGAGGTGATTACAAAAAATATGATTCATGGTCCCTGTGGAATATTAAATCCTATTTCTCCGTGTATGGTTGAAGGGAAATGTTCAAAACGCTACCCAAGACAACTAGTAGCAGAAAACATTACTGGAAATGATGGCTATCCACTATATCGCCGCAGATCCACAGATGACAATGGAAGGTCAACAATAGTCAAAGTGAAACAACAGGACATTGAAGTTGATAATCGTTGGGTTGTTCCGTTATCGCCGTTACTCTCAAAGACATTTAAAGCACACATAAACGTCAAATTTTGCCAGGCCGTGAAATTTATTAAGTACATTTACAAGTACGTGAACAAAGGTAGTGACATGGCTGTGTTCGGAGTTGCTGCCGAAAATTCAAACGATGAAGTCACTCAATTTCAAATGGGCCGCTATGTTAGCAGTAATGAAGCGATGTGGCGCATTTTTTCATTTGCAATCATGAAAGACACCCCACAGTTGTTCACATGGCCGTACATTTGGAAAATTAAAGAGTGTATTTTACAACGGAGAATGTATTACAACGAGTTGACAGGCCGCCATCGACAACATTGACCAGCTTCTTTGAAATGTGCCAGAATGATGACTTTGCCAGAACGCTGCTTTACTCTGAAATGACAATATATTATACCTGGAACCAATCGTCAAAGAAATTTCAACGACGGAAACAAGGGCAGCCAAGTCCAGGTTACCCACAAATATTTTCCGCCGATGCACTAGCTAGGACGTCTTTACACAGCCCATCCCAGTCAAGACGAGTGTTTTTATTTGCGTTTACTGTTAGTCAATATTCGTGGCCCAACATCATTCCAACATCTGCGAACTGTTAATGGTGTATTGTTTGGCACATACAGAGAAGCCTGCCAACATTTAGGATTGCTAGAGAATGATGCTCATTGGGACCACAATAAACAATATGTTATAGAGATAATAAAAAATTACAAACATATACAATATCAAAACAATATTTTGATATTGTATATATCAAAATATACAACAATAGAAATAATTATTATTTCTATTGTTATATATATATAATATATAAATAATAAAAAAAATAACAAAAGAAAAAAAATAATATCCATCAGCAACTTGCTCTGAAATACGGCCTTGTGGAATCGGAAGTGCCATACTACAGGTATGTGCCCGACCCAGTTCTCGAAAATGGAAATATCACATTGTACTGGGATCGATCCATCATCACTGACAGGACTATTGTTGCCAATAAACCTGATATAGTGGTGGTGGATCGAGTAGAGCGGCGCACAATGATTATTGACATAACAGTCCCGCATGACGGGAACCTCGTGAAAGCCGAGAAAGACAAACAAATCAAGTATCTTGACTTGGCTCACGAGATTGTCGACATGTGGGATGTGGACTCAGCGATCATTGTGCCGATAGTCGTATCAGCCAATGGCTTAATTGCCAAGAGCCTCGACCAACACCTAAGGAGGCTCTCGTTGGGCAGCTGGATCAAGGGCTTGATTCAGAAAGCGGTACTCCTGGACACGGCTCGCATTGTCAGGAGGTTCCTCTCTCTGGAGCCCTGACCGCCGGTAGCTTGGACCCTGTTCCCGATACCGGTGGGCTACTATTTTTTATATTTTTAAATGTTCCTATATTTTTTATATTCTAATATTTAAAAATGTAATTTATAAGTATTTTAATTAAATAAAGAAAGAAATAATTATTATTGGTATAGTATTCCAGTTTGAATTGAATGACAGGACATCGTCTGTCGGGTCAGCTAGTATTACAATAAATCGTACTTGATAAAATCTTAGTACCTAACCTATCCTTAGCTAAACTTAATTAGTACAAATACAATTTTTATTAAAGTACAACTAAAAGTTTCTCTGTATCTTCATAGGACATACTTTGATGAGCTTCCTTGAGAGTTCTTTTGCAATTATTATAATTCAGAGAATAAACTTTGGCTCTCGCATTTAGTCTGTTATAAAGTAATGGTCCTAGAAAGACTAAAAATTTGGCTGCGAAAGCATGTTTTGTACTTTTTGTGGGGCAAACTATGTCTTTCCGTCTCTTTTTAGTAAATTCAGTGCTATATGTGAGGGCTGCGATGCTCATTATGAATAACAGTCGTGCTACACAAGATTTATAGTGTAGGTTGGTGGGAAAAAGGAAAGGGCGGCAAGTAGACATCTTAAGAATCGCTCTTTGAGCTCTCTCAATAGGTAGTAGCAAACTTTGCCAGCTCCACCCCAAGAGGTAATAATGCAGTAAGTCAAAATTGACTGACAGAGAGCATAGTAAACTCGCCTATTTAATTAATTTTGGGTCTGCAACATAACGTAGTTTTTTTCTATTGTTTAAAGCTTCTATGTGTTGTTTAAAAATAGGTTTCCATCTATTACAATTCCCAGATATTTTATTTTATTAGTTATATTAATATTAAGACATGTAAGCAGACAATCTGCAGGAACCATACAACAATGAGCATACATCGTTGAGGGCAAAACAGATGTTTGTTTGCACATTGAAAACTTAATATAATTTGTCTTAGCTGCATTTAGTGTTAGTGAGTTATGTTGAAGCCACTTATTTACAATATTAAAACTGTGATGCGCAAACTTGTAGACTTCATGTTTCGATTCAGCAGAAAAAAGGAGGGCAGTGTCGTCAGCGTAGGATAATTATGGCACCGTGCTCTAGGTTTAGATTTCAAAGGTCATTTATGTATTATCAAAAACAGAGTACGGCCTAAAATACTTCCTTGGGGCACACCAAAGGACGTGTCTTTTTCGTCTGCGCTGAGAACATTGCCAATTTTAACGCACTAGGTTCGATCTTCTAAGTAACTTTTGAGAAGTTTCAGTTGAATGTCTCTTATGCCCACTGTCTCACAAGCATGCGCAACAGAATAGGAATGGAGACTGTGTCGAAATGGTACCTAATAATGGTAACTAATTGTAGGAAGTGATGGTGGTGGTGGTGATGATAGATTCTTGTTACTTCTTCTAAGGACCAATATAATTTCCGTGCTACATTTACCCTGTTGTGTATTTCTTTAGACGTATCGTTTGTAGGACATATTATTTGTCCAAGATAGGTGTATTTATCTTCAAATTCGATTAGATCAATGCTGACTCGTATAGGTGATCTTGAGCGATTCGTCATCAATTCAGTTTTCGTTAGATTCATTTGCAGGTCTAATTTTTAGGTTTCTTCGAGAAGTTGTCTGAGCATTGTTTGTAATTGAGCTGGGTTATTGGAAATGATTGTAAGGTTGTCCGCAAATCGAAAGTGGTTCAGTCATACTCCATTTATTTATCCATATTTGACCATTGTAGGTTTAGAAAAACAAGTTACTGAGAGTAGTTTGTGCGATAGATCACCCTGTCGAACGCCTTTTTTAATGACGAATAGGTCTCAATCTGGCTTTTTATTTGAGAGGTTCTTCTGTCTTTGTCGTGGGAAATCCAGTGACTTCTCTTGTTAACATTTTTTTTTTTACTAGACAAAGGATAGTTGGGTGCTTCCACATACTTCGCAGATACTAATGGGTAAAATTTACGTCTGTAAACTCTTAGAGATATATTCATTTTTTTTTTACCGTACAAAGGGTAGTTCTCATCTTTCGTAAAGTTTTTAAATAATAATTTGTAATTCTTATATGTTTTAACTTTTGGAAATATATTACTATGCTTATTAGCATATTTATGTGCCCTGAGTGGATCTATAGCCTTAACAGTTCTCCCGTAAGCCGCTACGCTATATTTTAAATCTCCTTCAAATGTGATTTCGACGTAGAATTGTATTTGTATGAATTGTACTCCGGTGTAACACAGGCCACTCTGGCGAGGGCTCGCGCAATATCGTGTCAATCGCAGTTTCGGTGTCTTATCCGTCACCTTGGCCTTATAGTCCGCTCTGAGGACTACACAGCTGTATTCGACATTCCCGATTAAAGTTAACTGAAAAAAAAAAACTAGTCAATGATAAAGGACTGCTCCATACACACGACATAGAAACAAGGCGCTTACATCTACCAGAGATAAACACAAACTATTTATCTACTTCTTTTCGTGTCGATGGTACTCTTTTTTACATATTATTTTATATTATATGAGCCCAGTAGGTGGCCATGTTGATTGCGGCATCTGTGGCATTCTTTAGGTCATCTGAGGTGCAGGTGAACGGGCACCTCGGATTACACCACAATGACATGTAGGCATATCTAATGTCTCAGTATGAGGCAGTCCCTCGTATCTGCTATAGTTTTCAGAATACTCTAACTGCTAATGACTTGGTGCGCCTAAGGCAATTCACGTCAGTGTCCCGTTTTTGATATACTTAGCTACTGTCGATGCTGGACACGACATATGTTACCCGGCTGGTGTGAATTTGACTTTACACTCTCCTGGATATACACAAACATTTTGATTTATAAGCCGAAGACTGAAAGACAATCTGTTTGACTACCCGAATGGATGGGGTTTTTACAACTTACGTTAAAATAATATTTGCCCATTGGGATAACGTCAGGCAAGCGTGATTGGATTGCAGTCGACTCTCTGTAAAGTTCTTGTGTCACCTCTCCCTCGTCGCAAGGACCAAACCTTTGAACATTGGATAGTGCTGAAAACAATAGGGTACGTTACTGATTTTTACTCCACTGCTCCCAGAAGCAGGGCAATTTGGTTATCTTATATATAAAATTCTCGTGTCACAATGTTAGTTACCTTACTCCTCCGAAACGGCTTTACTGATTTTTACCAAATTTTATATGCATATTCAGTAGGTCTGAGAATCGGCTACTATCTATTTTTAACCGACTTCCAAAAAGGAGGAGGTTATATGTTCGTCGCGTATGTTTTTTTTAATTTTTATTTTTTTATGTATGTCCACCGATTTCTCCGTCAATTGTGGACCGATTTTGAAAATTCTTTTTTTGTTTGAAAGGGTACACACCCTTTCAAACAAAAAAAGAATTTTCAAAATCGAAAAAAAAAAAAAAAATTATAAATAAAAATTAATTTATAAATATTATTATAAATTTTATTAACTTTGCTTGGATAGTTTTTGGGTTAGCTACAAGATACGTATTTTTTTCCCACTTAATATGTAGATGATATGATAAGTTTCTGTCACTGGTAGCAGGTAGTGGTATTCGAATGTGTGTGGGGTAAGTACCACAACTAAAAAGTGAAAAATAAAAACTGTTTACAAAAAAAAAAACAACTGACCTCCAAAAAAAAAAACACTACGAAGTGAAAAATAACTTTAATTTCGGAAGTCGGTGGCAAAAAACGAAAATACAAAACCCAAGACACCGACTTCCGAAATTAAAATTATTTTTCATTTTGTAGTGTTTTTTTTTGGAGGTCGGTTGTTTTTTTTTCATACTAGAGGTATAAGTGATAAGAGTTGTCCACCCCAAACAAATAATAGGCAAAACAACGTTTGCCGGGGTCAGCTAGTTTTTATTTATTAATCTTTAATTCAGGCACATTACCCACAAATTTGTGACGTGGGTAGGTAAGTATTATTTATTTAAATCTCAATTATAACACCTTTACATACACATCTAAGGCGATTTTATAAGTCACAATGTCTACACCATAGTATAAGGAGAGGAAATAGGCTAATCTCGAACTGTTTCTCACGAGAAACAGCAGTGCTATTCTGTTAAAATCTCACCGTGAATGCTTAGGTGAAGTGAGCTGTCATTCCACCATATGCTAGGGATTGACAATAATGACAGCTCACTTTCAAGCTCACTTCACCTAAGCGTTCACGGTGAGATTTTTACAGAATAGCACTGCTGGTCGAGATTTTGTTAAGTGTGCGTGCGGCGATCCATAGATACTATGGCGCACACATACAAGCCGCGCGTGGTGCGTTTGTATGAAGATAGCTTACTACCTCTCCCTATACTATGTCTACACATAACAAAAAAAAAATGCCATGTAAGCAGAAATACAAAGAATTATATATACTAAGTAATATAAAAATTATTATAAACATGACAACTATTATAATATCAAACCTCTACATGAATCTCATCTCTCAGTATGTCTGTGTGTACATTACATTCGTCCAGATTGACACTAGTATTTTTTTGTTATATAGTCATTGTACGAGTCATGTATCGTACATGGCACGCGCGCATTGCATACATCAGCACTTTTCCGTCACCTTGCACAAATTATAGTGCAACGCGACAGTACACAGTCAGCGTTCATAATAAGCTGTACTCATTCACACAACATTCATATAGCATTAGTTACGTGGTAGTTAAATATATTCAATAAACCATCATCTTTGGCTATCCGTGACTTATCATTCAAGCTATCACCCAAGGTGTGTGCGACCCATTCAGCAGCGCATACATCTTTTTGGTCCTTCGAGCCTCAAGATTATAAGTGTTCCGCGTTCTTTGTGCGGTGGCGATTCGGTTGGACTGGCCGATCAGAAGCAGCATCTCACCAGCTCGACAGAGGAAGCACCTGGACAGAGGATACGGACCGCGGAGATCATTGCACCAGCAGCAGCAGATACAAGAGATCACCGAAGCACATAAGCAGTATCGTCAGAAACATATTTGGTGACTAATTAATTAACTAATTTTTCCATCATGGAGGGAGTTATTCAAACTCAATATCAAGTTATGGAGGCAATGCATAAACTTCTGATCAATTTCAAAAAAGACGGAGCAAGCCGTAAGACTCCCGACAGTGTGCAGAAGAAAATAGACTTTCTTGACAAGTATTGGGCAGAATTTCAAAATAACCACGAGAAGATTCGCGAGCGCGAAGATCCTTCTCATCTGTACTTTGTGCAAGATTCCTATGAGCAGACAACACAATTTTACAGAAGCACTAGGGAATACTTTGTCAAGTATTTAAGTCAGGAACAAAAACCAGCTTTACCAATAATCAAGCCGTCAGCCTTTACATTCGAGCTGGCACCGTCGACCTCGCAGTCATCGGAGCCAAAACTCCTTCAAGATCAAGGTGCAGGTGGAGCTGAACGCGGTAACCAATCAACCCTTTCAATAAAGGTGCCGGAAATTGCTGAAATCGCGAGCAACAGCAAAACAGAGGAGATGCTACGCAAACAAAGGAGCAATATCAAAGCGTTCCAAAGAACCGCTTCAAACATCAACGTGGACCTCCTCAAAGAAAATTGGCAGTTTGAAGACGCCTTGAAGGTATTAGAGTCAAGGTGGAAAGCAGTTGATTCACTTTATTGGGACCTTGACAGTTTGCCGAATGAAGCCGACGTGCAATATGAGATGTCTTACAATACGTGCGAACTCGTTTACAACCAAATGAAAGCAACCATCAACTCTAAAATGTGGTCAGTTACTCACCGAGAAAGGTCGACACCGAAGATCGAAATTCCTGCCTTTAGTGGTAGCTACGAACACTGGACAGCATTCAAAGATTTATTTGTTGAGACCATCCATTCTAGTCCATCTCTTTCTAACGCACAGAGAATGCAGTTTCTCAAAAGCAAAGTGAAAGGTGAAGCCGAGAAACTCATTCAGCATTTATCAATCAGCTCGGAAAATTATGAGACTGCATGGGAGATTCTCAACCGCAGATACAACAACAGTAAGCTGATCTTCACGTCGCATCTTAACTCATTGCTCGGTGTTCCTATCACTCAACATTTATCAGCAGCATCAGTTAAAAAACTCCACGATACGACGAAAGAATGCATCAATGCGATCAAGAACCTTGGTGTAAACACGTCATCGTGGGACCCAATATTGGTACACTTGCTTTCACAAAAGTTGGATACGGTGACTCATAACGACTACCTAGAGTCACTGGCAGAGTCGCGTGAGCTACCCAACATAGCAGATTTTCTGGATTTTCTAGAAGGAAAATTTACATCATGGGAATCGTCTCGTCGTAGGCCAGAAACAGCAAAAACATCTCAGTCGGAGCCTGCACAGACAAACAAGAAATTTCATTCATATAAAGCATTCAGCGCAAATCAGAACAAATATAATAAGTATAAATCAAATTCATTGACAATAGACAATGAAAGTGCAATAAACTGTCCACATTGCAATCAAGAGCACAAGTTGTTTTCGTGCAAAACATTTCTCGAATTACAACCTGACGCAAAACGGAAGGCAGTTGCGAAATACAATTTATGTAAAAACTGCCTAAACGTACATACGAATAGCAAGGAATGTTCGTCAAGAAAAACATGCCGCGTCTGCAACTCAGATCATAATACATTGCTTCACGACGCTTACGGCAAGGGGGCTGAACAGAAATCAAACAGCAATTCAGTTCAGCAAACAACAGCTGGCACTGATAGCAAGAAAACAGCAAGTGACAGCAGCAATCACGTGTCGCAAGAAGATTTATCAGAAACTCTGCTTACCACAGCATTGATCAAGGTGCATGCATACGATGGGTCCCTGATAACTTTACGAGCGCTTCTTGATCAGGGTTCACAAACATCCCTGATAACGGAAAAAGCAGCACAAAAACTAAGATTACCGCGTGGCCGCTGCAAAGGGGTCATATTCGGCGTCGGGGCGAAAGAAAATAATTGCAAAGGCGTCATACGAATCACGTGCAATGCCATTCACAGTGATTATACATTTGACACCGATGTTTTCATTATGCGCAACTTGATCAACAATTTGCCTAACAAATCATTCACAAAACCAAAATCATGGACATTTATAGAAAATATCACGATGGCTGATCCAGATTTTCATGAGAGTCGTCCTGTAGACATTTTACTCGGGGCTGAGATATACTCAAACATAATCCAAGAAGGCATCATCAGGCACGAAAAATCACAACCAGTCGCACAGCAAACACGTTTGGGCTGGATTTTATGTGGAAACGTGCAAACAACATTTCAATGTAACGTTGTGATGAATAACATTGAAGATATTCAACAATTTTGGACAGTAGAAGACATAGCAGAAAACGCGGGAATGTCGCAGGATGATCTGGATTGTTTGCAGCACTACAAAAATACAACAACTCGTGACGAAGAAGGTCGTTACATTGTGGAAATACCGTTCGAACCAAACTTTCAAGAAAAGCTAGGAGCAACGAAACCCATGGCTTTGGCACAATTCAGGCAGCTTGAGAGAAAATTTAGCAAACAGCCACAATTAGCAGAAGCATACAGAGAGTTCATTCATGAATATCAAGCATTGAACCATATGGTCGAGTGTACTAGTAACGTGACACCGACTTGCTATTTACCTCATCATTGCGTTCAGCGCGCCGATTCCACAACTACGTCGTTAAGAGTAGTATTCAACGCGTCGGCAAAAACATCCACGGGCTATACTTTGAACGACCTCATGAAGCGTGGCCCGAATTTACAGCAAGACCTCATGTCATTGATCTTGCGATGGAGGCAGTATCAGTTTGCGTATACGGCAGATATAGAAAAAATGTATCGACAGATAACTTGCAACACAGAACATCAAACCTATCAGAAAATACTATGGAGAAACTGTCCTGACCAACGTTTACGTGAATATCAGCTCACGACAGTCACTTACGGCATGAAAGCAGCGCCATTCTTAGCTATGATGACTTTGAAACAGTTGGCAGCTGATGAAGGCCACAAGTATCAGCACAGCAGGGCAGCACAAGCGTTGCAAGAAGAATTTTATATGGATGACCTTGTAAGTGGAAGCTTCACATTGTCGTCAGCCAAAAAACTGCAAGGCGATTTGATCCAGTTACTACAGTCGGGAGGTTTCAACTTACGCAAGTGGTCCGGCAACAACGAAGAATTACTTCAAAACGTCAGCAGAGCGTCGTCAAATCAACCATCATTCGATTTCAAGCAAGCAGAATCAACAAAGACGCTCGGGCTGAAATGGAACCCCAATGAAGATATATTCTCGTTCGAGCTAAAAATAAGCAAAACAAAACCAACAGAAAAACATACGAAACGTTCATTACTATCAGATATTTCAAAGATATTTGATCCACTCGGTTGGTTGGCTCCGGTTACAACAAAATTAAAACTTTTATTCAAGCAAGTTTGGCTGTCCAACATTCAATGGGACGACCAGCTACCGGTTGAAATAAGCACCGAGTGGGAAAAAATTAAAGCAGAGCTACAAAACATCAGCCAGTTTAAAATTCAAAGATGGTATCAGATAGGAGAGCAAGACACAATTCAACTACACGGCTTCTGCGATGCATCAATAAAAGCATATGCATGTGTTGTTTATTGTAAATTTGACGCCAACATTACACTCGTCGCTGCAAAAACAAGACTTGTGCCAGAGAACAAAAAGCTCACTTTACCACGTCTAGAGCTGAGTGGGGCGCAGTTACTTACGACATTGATGAGAAAAATACAGCAAGCCCTCAACGGACGCAAAATCAAAGTTTTTGGTTGGTGTGACTCCACTGCAGTTCTTGGTTGGATTCAAGGCAATGTCAATCGCTGGACACCATTCGTAGCGAACAGAGTCAAACAAATCAAAGACGTCATACCATCAAACAATTGGCATTACATAAAATCTGCTGACAACCCAGCTGATTGTGCCAGCCGTGGCATCACAACAGAGCAATTGAAGCAACATAATCAGTGGTGGAGCGGCCCGCAGTTTCTCCCTGGATTCGATGAGTCATCAGTAGCAGACACGTGCGTCTACGTCACGGATCAAGAGGAGCGAAAATCAAAACAAAGCAACGTCACAATTCGTCAACCTCAAAACGATGATGTCATAGAATCCATACTACATAGAAACAGTAACTTGACACGCGCTGTGCGCGTGCTTACATGGGTGCTACGTATCACGCGACGTCACAGCAAGCGATCTGCTTACTTGCACAAAAATGAATTAGAAACCGCTAAACATATGATTATAAAATATGTTCAAAAAACGCAATTTTCGGAAGAAATTAGCAAGCTGCGAAAACAGGAGCAAGTACATAACAAAAGTAAAACTTTGTGCCTCAACCCATTTTTGGACAAGGATGGACTTTTGAGAGTGGGAGGCAGACTCAAGCATGCGGACATTGACGAAGATATGAAGCATCCACTGATCATACCACACAGCAGCCACGTTACTGACCTTATTATCGACCAAGCCCACCGCCGCACGTTTCATGCGGGGGCTCGGACGACGCTCGCGAGTATCAGACAAAACTACTGGATATTAGGCGGTAACAGAGCTGTAAAGAAGTGCTTACATGCATGCATTACGTGTAAGAAGCATAAAGCTGTCATACAAAAGCAAATGATGGGAGACTTACCTGAATCTCGAAGCAATCCTTCACGTCCCTTTCATCACACCGGCGTGGACTTCACTGGATACGTTGACGTAAAACTCAATAAAGGGAGAGGGGTCAAGACAAGTAAGGGATACATCGCAGTATTCGTGTGCATGGTGACCAAAGCTGTGCACCTCGAACTCGTATCAGACTTGAGCTCATCGGCATTTTTAGCTGCTCTAAAACGCATGTCTTCACATCGGGGTAAACCACATCATATCTACAGCGACAATGGCACCAATTTTGTTGGGGCCAATAGAGCACTGCAGCAAGAAATGGCAGAACTGAGCAAGACATTCAGCGACGAGTTTTATACAGAGATCAATGAGTTGGGAATACAGTGGCATTTTAATGCCCCCGCCTGGCCAAGTGCAGGAGGGCTATGGGAAGCAGCGGTAAAAAGTCTGAAGCATCATCTTCGACGTGTTGTTGGCGAACAAAAACTCACGTTCGAGGAATACAGTACTTTACTGGCTCAACTCGAAGCAGGTCTCAACAGTCGGCCGCTGTGCGCACTTACAGAGGACCCAGATGATTTGAATTATCTGACTCCTTCACACTTTTTGAGTAGCGGCCCCATACTGACAATCGTAGACACCGAACAAGATGAAAGGACAAGGTGGAAACGAACACAGAAAATTTTCGAAGATATTTGGAAGAGATGGCAATCCGAGTATCTCGCGGTACTCTCAACAAGGAGTAAATGGAAGAGACCACACAAAAACGTTCGCGTCGATGACGTTGTCATCATTCATGAGCCTAACCTCCCCGCGGGAAGATGGGCTCTAGGCAGAGTCACTGAGCTACATCCCGGTACCGATGGATTGGTCAGGGTTGTCACCCTGAAAACAAAAAATGGGTACCTCAAGCGCCCAGTGATTAAACTGTCAGTGCTGGTATCTGACCCCAAATCAACTACAGTTACCGAGCAGACACGGAAAATGTCAGACAGCCACAATGTCAAGACCAAGGACAACCAATCGAAACGACAACCTGGAACGGTGTCTAATCTGATAGCAACTCTCGTTACGCTATTTCTCTTTATGACATCCGTCTTTGGCCACGAACAGTCAGCATCTCCATATACTTTGACAACAATACACAAAGCACTCTATTTTGACCGAATCTCAAACATGCAGTTCATTCGCGACTAATGGAAACTCATCGTGTATTACGACATGAACCCTTATTGGGACGGTTCGGCAACCTTCGACAAATATCTCAAACAAATAAACAGCGTATGTGACAGAGGAACAAACAAAGCACTATGTGACATCATCCTACTGCAGCTACGTCACTCTCATGACGAACTGAAGTACTACAATGGAATGTTACTGAATCAGCATTTCGAAGAACGCACACGACGGCGGCGAGGCCTCATTGACGGTGTGGGTTACGTTGCCAACAGTTTATTTGGAGTTTTAGATCAACGTTTCGCCGATCAATACAAGCAAGATATTTCTCTGATAAAAATAAATGAAAATCACTTGGCACTCTTATGGAAAAACCAGACCTCAGTAGTAGAAGCAGAATATAATTTACTCAAGAGAACTGAAGAGTCAATTAATCGGCAACACAAGGCCATCAATCAACATTTAAACAATCTAACGAAGGCCACCAATATGTTGAATAAAAATTTGCAAGAACAAGAAGTGATGAACGAGCTAGCACTATCCACCATCATTGCTACAAATATGCTCACGAAGCTAAAATCCATACAAGACACAATAATCGACACAATAACAGATATCCATCATGGAATGTTCAACGTCCATTTACTAACGCCGAAGCAATTACGAGACCAACTCAGCATAATCTCAGGACAATTATCGCGTGAGTTATCCTTACCGATAGAAAACATACAGACTGAACTATCAAAAATTTACCACCTACTGAAGGTCAAAACAAGGGTAACACAGCAGTACCTCATATTTGAAATTAGAATACCATTGGTCAACAGAGAGAGTTACGACCTATATCAACTCATATCAATACCACAACAACATGGAAACACTACAGTCGCCGTTGTGCCGATATCAGATTACATCGCGATTAATTTACGCAAAGACACCTATCTGGCAATGACGGCGAGAGACATACAACAATGTGTTCAATACGATGAGTCGAGTCGCCTCTGTCACTCCCGAAAACCCATTTTCCAGTTTAAGTCAGAAGACAGCATGTGTATTAAAGATAAGGGCACAAACAGATGTCTTACAAACATAGCAGCATGCCGCAATAATTGGATGGAATTTAACAAAATAAATACCTACCTTTATTATTGTTGCGGACAGTGTGCACTTCGTGTCATATGCGAGCATCAGATTACCGCAATACAAATCGCTAAGGCCGGGGTCATAACACTGGATTCAGATTGCGTAATTAAAGGAGAAGATTTTACCGTTTTTTCACACAAACTGGGATACTCGGAGATTAAAACTGCGGCTGACTTGGAATCACCGCAAATCGCACCTATTAACCACATCATCAACGTCACCTTGCCACAATTTGAAATCAACATCACTGATCACGAAACCTCATTGCGGCACATCAAAGAACAGATCGAGCAGATGAAATCAGAAAACGCGTTGAACTCAGAAATTTCAAGCCACGATATCCATCAGTATTCAGTAATCTACGTGTTGTTGTCGGGCGCAGTACTAGCAGTCGCAGTTTATCTGTGTCGGTGGATTTGTCGTCGTTGGCAGAGGAGCGCCAATTTACAATCGTACTCCGAGACGCAGCCCCCGGCGCCGCCGGCGCGTACACAGCACGCGGCCCTCGTCGTCAATCCGACACCACGCACGCCACGCACTAGAGACTCAAAACAGCCACGAGAAGAGGCGGTTGAATTAAGAAACTTTTCTAGCTTACTCAACAGCATCAAACGCCACAAAAAGACACCTCCTGCATTCGTCACACCGGTGTCTGGTGACAGTGACTAATTAAGTTATAGCTAAGAATAGATTTAATTCATGTATTGTAATTTGGGTGAAATTTATAAGTTTAGCATTTAAGCACTTTGTAAACTCATTCTCATCATCCACTCGCATCTCTCTCGCCCGGGAATATGTACGAGTCATGTATCGTACATGGCACGCGCGCATTGCATACATCAGCACTTTTCCGTCACCTTGCACAAATTATAGTGCAACGCGACAGTACACAGTCAGCGTTCATAATAAGCTGTACTCATTCACACAACATTCATATAGCATTAGTTACGTGGTAGTTAAATATATTCAATAAACCATCATCTTTGGCTATCCGTGACTTATCATTCAAGCTATCACCCAAGGTGTGTGCGACCCATTCAGCAGCGCATACAGTCATGTAAAATACTACAGTTAAAGGCTTGACTAGAAGATTTCAAATTTATAACTCAGTGAAAGATTTGAGTAGAAAAATTCTAAAATCCCGTCCCAAAAAAATGACTACAACGTTATGTATTTTCATTGCATTTGTCTGTAAAGGGCTTAGTTGAGTCCCTTTGCGTTAGTGTAGTGTAAAAAGTGTAGATATAATAGTGAAAATGACACACATAATAATTGGAACACATGAACAAAGTAGTTTTTTATTAATAAATCAGACTCTAAGAAAGTGGAACGGACTTGTATAAAGTGCAATCAACACTATTCTAAGTTTTACAACAATTACCACATAAAAATTTAGGTTGGATTAAAATTGCATATTAGTCTTATAGGCTAGATTGTAATTAATTATTAAGAACCTGGTTCTTTATAATAAAGAAAAAAAAACATGTGCGCAATTCACACGTGGTAGAAGTGAAACCTTCAAAAATTTAAAAAACAAATGTACGCACACAAACACATATTAACACACGTACTACACATCAAGCTATAATTTCCAGTTTATGCTGATCTCGCATTGCATAGGATTTCCGTACAATGCGAGGCCAGCTTATACTGGAAATTTATAGGTTGATGAGTAGCCGTGTGTACAACGCTGAGGCCCAAACAAACTCTCACTATGCCTTGGTAAACACGAGTGGAGGGGGTACGAAGCAGAGCACAAAGAGAACCACGAACATAAGAAACACTATAATGCTTCCTATCTCATTTTCTCCCACGTTAAATATTATGAATTTATGTGTCTGTCTCTTTTTACTGTCGCTTTTTCGTTTCATCGACTTTCAAATCATAACGACGCTAAGGAAGTTTTCAATTCAAAAAAAAAAAACTGTAAAATCTTACTTCTTCTCAACACGACGTAGTTTGACGCTACTTTGGTGATGGCAGGTCTGCCGATCCTCTCGACGCTGCGTCGCACCCACTCGTGGTACATACCATAGTCTAGGAACCTGGCAGGGGCGTCACAACCAGGCCCGTACACGCCAATGCCCATCTGAAAACCACCAGTCATTACCAAAAGTCAATTTGGATGTAAAAATTCCAAGATGCATTGTTTTGAATATTATTACACCTCAACCAAAACGATAGAGCATATGGGTACTCATATGGGGGATGTCTTTGGGATAATTATCCATACTGCCATGCTTACTTAATCTATACTAATATTATCAAGAGATTAAATTTGTCAGTTTGTATATAATTGTTATACAGGTTGGATTTTTGAAACGGGCCAGCAAAGGCAGGTACTTTATCCATTGAGATTATCCTTAACTTTTTGTGATATTGATCTGCATTCACAGATTTTGCAAAAAAAAATACAGTCGGCAAGAAAATGGGTAGTTTTCACAAAAAACTGTTTTTGATGGCAATCGATCCTGTTATATTATTTTAAGGATCAAAAAACTCTATAGGACTAACTGAGGCTTGTTTACTATAAAAGTCAGAAATCGCAAAAAACTTTTTCTATACATTTCGTAGGAAAGAAACTCTAAGTTACTTTTATATAAGCTTGCACTCGCACACAGAACTTGCTTCAAAAACGGTGAAGGGAAACATCGTCTGGAAACCGGTAAGTCAGAGGCCACTGGGTGGCTTTAAAACTCTGACGTGTAGGAATGATCAGAGAAACATAGTGATTACGATACTTAACCAGTCTCCAGCGTGTGCCCACTTTCGTCACGAGGACTGCCCCACTCCGCCAGACGCAGTAACCTTCCGTTATTCTCTTGGCACAAGCAGTGTAGGTTGGCCACAACGTATCTATATCCAGCTGGCAAAACAAAAATAAAATTTTGGAGGCAGTTATTTTATTTCACCCACATTTCGCCAGTTATGTTTATGTTCCATGTAATAGGGGGCGAGCCTATTGCCATCAACTGGGCACAAATCCAGACTCCGAATCACTACTGAGAAATTCCAGATGGAAAAATCCAATAACACTTTGCCCGACTCACGTCTACACACACCTCTGCCAAGCCGTTTGGGGAATACTGACGTGATGTTATGATTGTTAAGTTAAAATTCAAAAATTTAATATTCAATAGTCATTTATTCAAACTGGGCTGAGAATCAGCACTTTTCGAACGTCAAAATGACATAAGACAGTCCCCCAAAACGCCCTTCTTTCACCACTTCCTAGTGCTTTAGCTGGGAAGAAGAAGTGGCGCAATAAATTTCCTAGCGGCACACCTGTCTGTTCAGTTAGAAAAATAAATAAAATTGATTGTATACAATAGTATGCAAAATAATTTACACTACGCAACACAAAACATAATTTAAATTATAAATTAGTAGCCATAATTTATGTCAGCTGGCACATACCTGCCAACGAAAAATATCGAGAACTATACTCAAGCAGAAATAAAAAACAAAAACTAAACATAAACCGAACTTAATATAATAAAAGCCTCCAGGCATAAAGGGCGTGATATTTATCCCATCAAAAACATAAATGTGAAAATGGGAGCCAAATTCCATAAATATGGTTGTCGACTTCGCCGACAAAAGAATTGAAATCTAAATGGGTGCCAAGTTCTGTAGATAATCCTGAAATTTATTTATAAGAACATGCAACTTTCTAAAATAAAATTAAAACACAAATTCTTGTTTTTTCTGCTATAACAATGTTTGCTATTTAAAAATATAACTTCTTAAATTTGAACAGTCGAATTATTTACACAAAGCACTTAGGATAAATTGAAGCTCAAGATTTGACTTGGCTAGTTTTTACATACAAGTTATCTTATATTTGGCTAATCAATTTATCATCTTTATATTTGTCTACAGTGTCGCGGTGCAAAAGAACTAAAACAAACAGGGTAACTTTTTTATGCTGGTGTGCATTACAGCTACGTCTTACACTCGCGCCACGTCATTGTGCTGTAATTTTACTTTTTTAGTGTGCGTGCATTAAGCGGCTAACAGTTGGACGCTATTTTTTTATCGAGTTTACAGCTTTGACTGTCTACCTAGGCATATTTAATTATTATTATTTAATTTTAAGTAGGCACTCAACATCAAATAAGTAATTCATGATGTGCTTACCTGTAAGAAATTTGTACACTAGTCTATAAGTTTATCGCATGTATCTCATATCTTTGTATCGGTGTACTTAATTGTTGGTGAGCCAAATAAATAAAGTAAAATATTCATATCTTTGTTCTTTATGTTATGCGCAAGTTACTGTTTCTTATTGTAACTGTTTACAGCTTTGACTGTCTACCTAGGCGTATTTATATATTTGTTCTTTATGTTATGCGCAAGTTACTGTTTCTTATTGTAACTGTAAGGTCAAAATATCTTCTTTCTCTAAAATTTCAGCTTGCTGGTAAAAACTAGCCAAGTCAAATCTTGAGCTTCAATTTATCCTAAGTGCTTTGTGTAAATAATTCGACTGTTCAAATTTAAGAAGTTATATTTTTAAATAGCAAACATTGTTATAGCAGAAAAAACAAGAATTTGTGTTTTAATTTTATTTTAGAAAGTTGCATGTTCTTATAAATAAATTTCAGGATTATCTACAGAACTTGGCACCCATTTAGATTTCAATTCTTTTGTCGGCGAAGTCGACAACCATATTTATGGAATTTGGCTCCCATTTTCACATTTATGTTTTTGATGGGATATCATTACTTTTTGTAAAGAAATTATTATTATTCGTCAATCAAACGTGATCTATTAGATTCTTTTTGTAAATATGCGTAGCAATATTGTGTAAGAATGTAGGTATTTCTTTCGTAACAATTGTTACAATTTTCCGCAATGATGTCAGATCGCTGAGCCGGCGCGGCAAGTATTATTATTAAAAAAAACGTGTACAGTCGGGGAGCCTTATGTCGTATGGTATTTTACTGTGGGGTCGGGCTGCTGACATTGAATCCATCTATATTTTGCAAAAGAGAGCTATCAGAGCCATTTATAATCTACGTCGCCGCGAATCTCTCAGGAAACTTTTTAAAAGGATTAATATTATGACGGTACCTTGCCAATTCATTTATGAAAATATTATGTATGTAAGGAAAAATCCACATCTCTTTAATAAAATAAGTGATAGACATAATTTTAATACTAGAAATAAAGATAAACTAGATCAACCATTTTTTAGATTATCTTAAGTACATACATCTTTTATGGGGTACTGTGTTAAATGTTACAACAAAATACCTTGTGACATTTTGCAATTAAATGAAAGAAAATTTAAAACTCATATTAAAAATACACTTTGTAAACAAGCATATTACAAATTAGAGGATTATATCCAAGATAAGAGTGCTTGGAAACATGCTGGTCCTGCTCCATAGGACAATTTAGAATCAAGACAAAGTCCAACTGTTTGCTAATTTAATTGTAAAATTTATTACTTTGTGTTTTATGACATTGATTTTACATTCTGTGATTACTTCCTCACACACTGACTTATTAATTGTAAAATTTTAGGAAAATCGTCTACTTTTACAATGTTTGTAAATATGTGAGCACCATGTATCTATCACATATTAAATTATCTGTCGTTGTTTCATTTTTAATTCTTTTTACCTATTGTGGTATAGTAATTTTATTCTAGGTGCACCGTCTTCACATATAATTATTATTTAACAAATGTACGTACATATACAAACAATTGTAAAACATTTTAAAAGAGTAACGGTGGAGTTTCTTGCCCATTCTTCTCCATACGAAAACTACCTTTTGGAAGGGGCGAATAGAATCAATTTTATTATTTTGTAATTTTTGACGTTCAAAAGTGCCATACATGGGCCTATTTGAAATTAATGATTTGACTTTGACCCCGTCAGGAACAAAGTTCCTTCTCACGTATGATTTAATTATTTAATTTTTGCAGCCGCCCCTTTTTTTTTTTAAGTATCTTCTCCCGCTCTGGGCGGAGCGGGAGGGCGTATCAGACTCTTACTGACTAAAATCCACCCGTGTTCCTTCGGTTGCCCTGTTGCCGGGGGCCACGATGTCCCTATCGGTTTTCTGCGAACCCCCGGCAGGCATTGGCCCTAGCGGATCCCGTCATTTCTGCTGACATCTCTTTGAGGCGCGCGTGGAACACAACGCGCCGTCGACCCGGGCTTGGTCCTTATCGGACGGCGAGCTACCCATTGCTCACCGTTCGCAAGCCCGCGCCTACGGTGGCCGGAAATCGGCTCGCGATTCCCGCCCCGGGCGTCTCCTCCTGCAGCGGTTAGGGGCGTGAGGGCGCGAACTTTGCCTCTACCTCACGCGTTCCGCCTCCTCCTTCGCGAGCATTACCGCTTCGCAGAAGGAGGTGACGGCCTGCCATTTCCTCTCGCTCCGTACCATGGCCTGAACCAGGGCCGGACGCGAGAGATCACCGCCGCCGTTGCAGCCGCCCCTTGGATTTACATTTTGACCTCACTATGGACTTAACTATTCGTAAGTTTATATTAAAAATTAAACGACAATAGTCCCTAAAACAATAGTCATACGATCTATCAATTCAAAAACGTCTCAAGCATAGTACCAACCTACCAACTACCTTGAACATACCAACCTGACGTTTGTAACAACGTTTTTCGAGATCAGAGAATGAATGAAATGAATTCACTGCCACCTAACATTAGGGACCAAGATTTTGACACGTGACACATCAGTTGACTCGACGGGGTGTTTTGAATTCAGTCATGAAATTCAGGAATTTACATCAACTTTTGGCATTCGAATCAAAAATGTATAGTTAGCTGTCAAATTATAAGACGCTGGAGATCAGCGCCATCTGAAGTGAGCAAGTGGCAGTTTTTAACCCCATTTGAAAATTTGTCGTCATGACTGTCATTTTCATAGTTTTTGGGAGATAGTGCTGATATCGAATTAGATGGACATTCTGGATTTTAAGATGGCGGCTATTCCAAATAATAATAATATTGTAGATCAATTGTCATAGACTTCAATTTCATGCCAATTGTAAACTTGATAATCAAAATCCGTAAAAAAACGGACCTCTTAATTTCGTCAAGTTCGTCTGTCCGTGCGTCCGGATGTCATACAGTCATTTAACATGGAGACTAGTTACACTCTATCGATGAAAATTTTGAAAAAGGTGTATTTTTTGCACCGTTAAACAATGGTGTAGTGAAATTACGATAAACATAATAGTGGGGGTGGCATTCTCCATACTTACATATAACCGAGAGATGAAAAAAATCTATGCATATAAAGCGTGTATTGTTGGATCTCATAATTAAAATGTTAAGATGTTTCTAAGTAACTTTGCTTTTGAAATCAATAATTTTTGAGATACAGTTTATTTTCGGTTACAACCGCAGAAACCGATAAGGGACCGCGGGTGGTCCGCGCCGTGACAGATTTACGACCGCACTTGAATAAACAAAAGCATCGGGTTTCATGATAACGTCTATAGTGTTTTGTTTATGTTTTTTGCTACTCGAATAGATTAGAGATACATTGTAAATGGTTACAGTCTTTGTTATCAACGTTTACTAATCTTTATTACCCGTTTTTTTTTTGTTTTCTATGTTCTAATGTTTTTACGATTTCTAATAAAACTACCGTACCAATTCACACGAAATTTTTCAGGGTACATTATGGATAGATAAGTTATCTAATAAAAGCGTTTTCAGAGAAAAATTTTTTTCCAAAAAAATTCAAAAAATCTAGGTTTTTGCTGATCTAGAATTTCTAGTGCTTTCATAACTTTCTCCGTACCAAAAAAATATTTTTTATGTATATTTTTTTGTAAAAAAAATTTAAAACCCTGAAAAATTTAGTATTGAAAATAAATAAAACACTTACCGATCAGATCCATACAGAAAACTCACAAAATATCACAACTTTCACTATCACGAGAACTTTCACCATCACGTTTGTTTACACTTTTTTTGGTTGGGTCAAAATAGGTATAATCTAATGTTATTTAGTGCGAATATTATCTAAAACGATGTAATATTTACTTCAAAATGAAAATATCACCACTTTCCGACGATTTACACACTAAAACCATTAAAAAACGAATTATTACTGCGAACGCGCGCATCCCGGGAGTGACGTTTTTACTGTCATTTTGACCGCGCGGGAATGTCATTTTCAACATTTTTTTATAGTTTTGCCCATTTATATTTTTGCTTTTAGTCGATTTATTTGACAAGAATATCTATCTGACCATAGACTGCAAAAAATTTCAAACAAAAATATTGATTACAGCGAATACGATTGACAGTTGTATGTCGTGTGGAGTCTTGTTGCCAATTGGCAACAACGGTCCTTTAGCGGTTAACTTTGTTTGTTATAGTTTTTTCGAGAAATACAAACTTATTTTTGCAGTCGATAAAATTGATACTATGCAATGTTTATGCGTAAATATTCATCCCAATTACGGAACCCTTCACTGTGCGTAGTCCGACATACACTTGGGCAGTTTTTTTAAAATTTATTTTTGAAACTACCTCAAAAATAAACAATTTCTATTACTCGAGTAAGATTATCCTATTAAAAACAAATACTATCAAACTCATACAACTAAAAAAAAATGATTGTTGGTTTTATGAAACCACGGTAAAAGTGAAACTTTACACGGTCAGCTGCTGCGAACTATAGGCGCCGCCATATCGGCCTTGGCTGCTCTGACGATCGCCTTTCACTTTATCCCTACTCCGCGGCCGACCGACACGCGACATGCAACACACAGACGAAAAAGTTTGAGACGATGTAATAAAAGTTTCAATTTAAAAATATAGACGTCATTTAAAAGTGTTTGCGGAATACCTACCTAATTTATATAATTAATTTAACATCATTCACAAACAAAATTTTCTTAAGCCTACCTAAAAAATGTAAACTAGGCATTCTATATCAGAAAGTATCAAAAATAAAATCCACAGTAAATAATTGTCCAATAAATTAAAAATAATTTTGAACAACGTTCCGAATTTAAATTTAAATAAATAGAAACAATTCGGCGCGAAATTCAATAAATGAGGTAAGTATCTATCCTCGTTCTATGTGTTGACTCGTTTTATATTGAATGTTCTAAAAACGATTAAACACTAGAAAAGTATAAATAATTATTTTAAACAATGTTTATTGTATTTAATGCTTAAAACAATTTTATTTTAATTTTCAAGTATAGATTTCAGACATTCGACATAATTATAAATTAATCGAGACAATCAAAATTGAAAAAAAAAAAACGTTTGGCATAATCGTTTTCGCACATCATTACAATAAAAAAAAAACAATGATCGACAATTTTTAACACAAATTGAGTAGTAGTAATGAATATTACGTATTATTGAACATGTGTTCGTATAATAAGTAAAGATCTGGGCATTTTCTAGTTACTTATAATATTTTTAATCACATTTGTCACATTTAAAGTCGTATCAGATATGTGTATGTGTGTTAATTGTGAAAAGTTAAAATGTAAACACGCACGATTGGCGCGAATCTTCGACTTTTGATTTCAAAAACTTCATTACTACTACTTATTTAACTTGAAAAATGGATGAATTCGTCAAATAATTAAATGTTGTAATAGTCGCTGTCCTTATGGTGGAGTTTGGATGTTCGCAATCCCCAATTTTTATGTTTTTTAGCCTCGACCTCGACTGTCATCAAAATGGCGATTATCGCATTTACAGACTTGAATTTTATAAAGGTAAATTAATAATCTTGCGCGCTAAATATGAAAGATTTAATGGCATAAACATTATTTTAGCCAACTCTCTTAATTAAAGATGAATAATCTCATTGGCAGCAGCATTTTCAGTGCTTCTTAGGAAGGTTTACTTTAACAAATAACACAACAATACCTAAATACTAAAAACATTTTATTTCTCATAGAATTTAAAACGGCTTCAGCTTCATTCTCATAAAAAAGCAGCGTAGGTACGGTAGATGGTAGATGTACGCTTTCCCACAAAACAGTAATAAGCAATGATGATCTCTTAAACAATTTGTCCTATTTTGCTCACTTATCAATAATTATGTACACTAAGTCCTGCTGCTCACATGTCACGATTTGATTCTGGCCCTAACCAGATTATTGTTTTGATCTATTATGGGTAAATCTTTTACACTCTAGGGTGGCTCTGTTTTTATCATCACTTGCTTGCCTATAAACATCTCTGGTAGCAGCCTCTCTCAGTAAGCATGACAAACTTTATCCAAATGTATACCTAACCTAGAAAGTAAGAAAATACTCTTATTGTTGTTTATTTACTTTTGTATAATAATTATATCACTCATAGTAATTCTGCCATTTTAAAAACACTAACCTGATGACTTCTGTGACTTGCAGTTGACATGCCACATACATAACATAATATGCTTAGATTTTGCTGAGCAAGTAATACTTGGGATAGAGTTGTAGATAATATAATCAATAATGTCAAGTCTTGCAATAACACATGTCATCGTCATACCTGAAAAAGGTAAAAAAATTCAGTGTATTTACTTATGCTATATAATTACATCATACTATAGACATTTACAGCTGACGACGCGCGACGTACCCCTGACTGAACATAGGCCTTCTACTAATAGGCTGCTAAAATCAATGAGGTTATACAATACGACGGTGTTTATAAATATTTAGAGAACATAATAAACTTACCCAGGGCCATGGAAAGATAAGCAATAGTTCCTCTGGCTTCAATTTAAATTGACAGCATTAAATCGTAACGTAATATAAGTATAAAGTAAATACGGAAAAATAAATTCAAATCAACGTAAAACAAACAGCCAACAATGCCATTGATCTGACAGATTTTTTTTGACAGTTTGACATTATGCATGGTGTCAGTGTTACCAGGTTTAATTATTTTGGTAATCGATTGACGAAATCGATTGGGTGATTATCAGTGATCGGAGTAGGTCGATTGATTTTACGTACTCGCATCATGAATAGTCATAGAAATCATAACATGGATAAGCCTTTTTTCCGGGATTTCATTTTGGTACTTACGGGATTGAATCAAATATTGTTAAAGTAAGGATTTTTAAACTACTACATTGGAAATTTATAGAATGCGATAGATAAATATTTAAAATATATTATATTGTTTTATAGTATATCTATCCTTTTCTTGGAGTCCGATCACCTATATACTATTAAACAGACAGCAAAAGGGTTTAACATTTCTTATTCATATTGATGTATTCTTTATTCTACACATTACAACATTTGAAATTCCTTAAAAAATCTTAATAATTTCAAAATCCCGGAATCCCGGAGGCGTATCCATACTAATATACGTGCCAGTTCATTGACCTCAAATCAATCTACTTACTCTGATCACTGGTAGTTTATAAAATAACATTACTGCCTCGAAACGCTTTTAAGTTGTTGAGTATATTCAGACCATATAATATTTTATTTATTGTAAAATCATAGTTTTACAGTATTTGAGTATAATAAATAGCATTTAAAACATACTCGTGTAGTGGATACTCCACCTACTTACTCCATGTGGGTTAGTATCGATATTTTCAATCGATTACAAATTATTTTATTGGAATAGTCTGTCATCTGGCAACATTCAGGTTAGGATTGAATGGCGGATGTAGTTCTTTATTAAGTATCAACAAAATAAATATTTATTAGGTTCTCTAATGCTAGAAGAAATAAATTTTGATAAAACGACTTGAAAAAAATACAACATAATTTTTGATAAATAAGCTTTGACACAGTATCATACCATGGGCCTGCTTTCGGGAAATCTCTTTTCAACTTTCTAGGTCACCCGGAAATGGGTTAAATGTTTTTGATGTCTAGTGACAGGGTCGTTGATAAAAATGCCGATTTTTATACGTTAATATCTCAATAACCATTTGAGTTTTATTTATGAAATTTGGAGTTCTAGTTAATCTAAGGGGTTTTTATAAATAAACCAAATTTCATGAGTCTATGTTACATAGATTTTGAGTTATTAAGGGGTCAAAAGTGGCTCCAAATGGTTCGTGTAATATAACACACTGTAGCCGTGTCTTGCCTAGTACTTGGCTCGACACGCTGCCGCGTGTCTAGATTTCAATCTCAGATTTTGTATGTCACCTGCTTGCAATGGCTGGTATACTGTTCCCCAAGACACCATAAACAAAGAAAAATATGTACACTTCTTCAGACTCCTTAGACAGAGATGTATACAGAAGGGCAGGGACATCGACGCGAAAACTGAATTCAGTACATGATTCTAAACCGACGGAAAATTTCAATGCAGGGGCGTTGAAATTTTTCGTTGGTTGCAACGCAGGGGAACCATGTACAGAATCATGTATTGAATCCATGTTTTCAGTTTTCGCGTCGATGTCCCTGCTACCCTGTATAAGGTGGTGAGTTACATCTCTTGCGGGGCGGCTAAGCTGTTTTGTGTTTCACGAACTGTGTCCAAATAAATGTTTTTTCTTCTTTCTTTCTTCATAATGAAGGGTTCCGTAGTTGGGATGATTTTTTCCCAAAAACAAACTTAAAATTGTAATTGATCGATATACGTCACGGTCAATTCTCCAATCGCAAATATAAGTTTGAAATCGCATAGAAAAAGTTCCCATGACAACGTGATGTTGTCCGTCCGTCACTATACTTTATATTACTTCAAAATCAACCGAAGATGGTGTTATTTACAGATGACACATCATTGATCTTTAAAATAGATCGACGGTCACAAAATCTTGACGACGTGAATAACTCTATTCTTCAGGTCCAAGATTGGTTTACGGTAAATAATTTGGTACTAAATGAGAAAAAAACCAAGGGCATTAGATTTAAATTACCGAATGTTAAAAGTAGCGAATGTGACATCATATTGAATGGAGGAAAACTGGGATTTATTAATCAAACAGTTTTCCTAGGAATCACGCTGGACGAGAAATTACAATGGGGACCTCATATAACATCTCTTGCGGGGCGGCTAAGCTCGGCCGCTTATGCTGTTAGAAAGATAAGACAGTTAACAGATGTAGAAACCGCGCGTTTGGTATATTTTAGCTACTTTCACAGCATTATGTCATATGGCATTTTACTGTGGGGTCGGGCTGCTAACATTGAATCCGTCTTTATTTTACAAAAGAGGGCTGTCAGAGCCATTTATAACCTATGTCGTCGCGAATCTCTCAGGGAACTTTTTAAAAGGATTAATATTATGACGGTACCTTGCCAATTCATTTATGAAAATATTATGTATGTAAGGAAAAATCTGCTCCTTTTTAGGAAAATAAGTGATAGACATAATTTTAATACTAGAAATAAAGATAAAATAGATCAACCATTTTTCAGATTATCCAAAGTACAAACATCTTTTATGGGGTACTGTGTTAAATGTTACAACAAAATACCTTGTGATATATTACAGTTAACTGAAAGAAAATTTAAAACTCATATTAAAAGTACTCTTTGTAAACAAGCATATTACAAATTAGAGGATTATATTCTAGATAAGAATGCTCCAAGCATTCTTATCTAGAATATAATCCTCTTGCAGCATGCTGGTCTAGCTCCATAGGACAATTTAGAGTCTAGACAAAATCAAACTGGTTGCTAATTTAATTGTGTAATTAAATATTATAACATTTTTTTTTTTACATTCTGTTATTACTCACACACTGACTAATTAGTATCACTAGTAATTTTTTTAGGAATATCGTACCTACTTTTACAATGCTTGTAAATATGTGAACACCATGTATCCATTACATAATTATTTTTTCTGTCATTGCTTCATTTTTAATTATTTTTACCTATTGTGGTATAGTAATCTTATTCCAGGTGCATCGTCTTCACATATAATTAATGTATACAAAATATTGTAAAACATTTTAAAAGAGTAACGGTGGAGTTTCTTGCCCATTCTTCTCCATACGAAAACTACCTTTTGGAAGGGGCGACTAGAATCAATTCAATTTTTGTTTTTGACGTTCAAAAGTGCCTTTTTGTGCCTAATTGAAATAAATTATTTGACTTTGACTTTGAGTTGAGATTAACTTTTACTAAAGGAAGACAGGATAAGTACTAGAAAACTTACATACTGGCCAACTGACCAGTAGAAATTACCAGACCTTATTGGCTTTTTCATAGTCAAAAATATATTAACCAATTATCTGAGTGTGGAAGAGGGGTACCACATGAACTCCGACCACTCTTCGATATTATTTCAATTAAGTCACATAATATTATTAACAGAAAACCACTTGAAATTAGTTAACAAGTTTTCAGATTGGGAAAGTTTTAGCTTAGACCTACAAAATATTATTGACCTAAATAAAAACTTCATTAAAAACTTTTTACAAAAAAAAAAACACAGTGACAGAAACTTATCATATCATCTACATACAAAGTGGGAAAAAAATTACGTATTTTGTAGCTAACTCAAAAACTATCCAAGCAAAGTTAATAAAAATTATATGGGACCAATTCGAGAGCACACACTTTCAAAGAAAAACAGAATTTTCAAAATCGGTCCACAATTGACAGAGAAATCGGTGGACATACATAAAAAAAAAAACAAACATACGTGACGAAAATATAACCTCCTCCTTTTTGGAAGTCGGTTGAAAAACAAAGATCTGGTCGATTCTGAAATAAACAAGTTTAGCAACAATATCCAACAATGTGCACGGAACAACACACCACAGCTTATAAAAAAAAGTAGGTAACCTAATCAAAAGAAATAACAGACCTATTTATTATATGAAAGAAAAAGATGGCAGCAAACTAGATTCCTGCAAGATAACTCTATTGAATAACCTTACGAAAAGACTGAAGAGGAAAATACAAACGTTTCAAGATAAGGTTTTTAATACTAGCCTACGTCAGTTAACCAGCGACCATACAACGCAATACTCTCTTTGGAAAGCGACAAAGTCACTCAAAAGGCCAATTACACCAATTCTCCCATCAGAGATGATAACGAAAAGTGCGCCATAAACAATGAGCAAAAGGCTCTAAAATTTACAGATTACTTAGAAGAAACCTTTCAGCCAAATGACGGGTCTGTAGACAACCATCAGTGTGCCAATATTCTGCAAGATCAAAGAAATATGCTTGTGTCGGGGAAAGAAGTTGCAAAGGAAATTCAAATCATTAGCCTAAAAAAATCCCCAGGGTATGACCTTATTATGGGAGAAATCCTAAAATATCTCCCGCGAAAAGCCATCGTTAAGCTTACTAGGCTTATCAATGCTGCATTCCTGCTAAAACATGTTCCTGAGCCATGAAAAGTTGCTGAAGTGATTATGATTGCATAGCCCGGTAAACCACATCACGAAGCATTATCACACAGGCCCATTTCCCTGTTGCTTATATTATCAAAGCTTTTTGAATTGTTGAATTTAACTGTTTGAATTTTCTAAACGCATTAATCCTATTATAAACGAGAGAAACCTGATTCCTGACCATAAGTTTGGTTTCAGAAAGAATTACTCAACAATAGACCAAGTATATAGAATTACCAACATTATTGAAAGAACGCTTGAAGTTAAAATAGTCTGCTCCACCGTATTTTTCGATGTGGCACAAGCTTTTTATAGTTTGGCTTAAGAGTTTGATAAACAAGTTAAGACTATTGCTGCCCAATGATTTTGCCGATACTTTGCAATCGTATATTACAGATAGAATGTTTCGAGTAAGGCACGGTCGAGGATGCCTTTTCTGGGTTAAAAATGATTAAAGCTGGCGTGCCTCAAGGTAGTGTGCTGGGTCCATTCCTCTACCTGTTATACACGTATGACATACCAGAGCTGGAATATAATAGGTACTATTGCAACCTTTGCGGATGACACTATCATTTTGGCTATAGGATCATGCCATACGGAAGCAATCAAAAAGGCACAAATTGCTGTAAATTAAGTTCATGACAGGGCAAAAAAATTTATAATAAAATTGAATGAATCGGAGTCACTTCATATTGATTTCAAAATATGAAAGAATCACCTTTGCCCGCCTGTAATAAGTCTTGCACTCTTCCGTTGAAATAAACATCATCTTGTGTATCGTCATCTTGGATTGATTGCAATCTAGAAAAATTAAGATCATGGTGAAAACAATCATTTTACTCGATGCTCACCACCGAACAATTTTAACATCGGCATGGGTTGATCCATTGGCAGGTAGTATTTATGTTCCCTCTGTGTTTGGGCTACCAATCCTAGACCCGCCATGAATACGCTCAAACTCACTACTTCCCTTGCCTTCTTTCATTCCTCAGAATTCCTCATCATCTTTCTGCCCTTGTCCCATGTTACTTGGGGTCGGCGCAACATCTTTTTTTCTTTCATTTTCCCCAGTCAGTCGTCACTCAATCATTCACTACTTTTTCTTTCATTATCATCCCTCACAGAATCCATCCATCTTTTTTTTCTCTTCCTCTCCTTCTCAATCCATCATCATTTATATTCATCATTCTTTTTAGTTAAATGCGTTTCATTCCACCTTATTAAATGCCCATACTTACCCTCAGAAAACACCATAGCATAGAAGTCCTGGTTCTGGAAGGGCAATACCCTTGGAGGTGGACAAATGGGCCGAAGCTCTGAAACCGATAAGCAATGATGTAGTGAAATTACGAAAAAAATAATTAGGGGTGGCACTCCCCCCATACTTGTAACCATGGGATGAAAAAAAAAAACTTCAATGCATATAAGCGTATAAAGTATCGTTGGATCCCAGAATCAAAAAGATGATGGGTCTAAGTTACTTCTTTATTTATGTCAATAGTTTTTGAGTTAAGGGATATTTTCGGTTACAACCGCAGTAATAATTTTGTTTTTCAAAGTTTTTTTCTGGAAGTATTAAGAAAAACAAACTTATTATTGCGTTCGGTTAAATCAATGTTGGACGTGCGTAAATGTATACACAACCATAGATATATTATACGTTCTAAATAATACATCTATGATCCCAACAAACATCTAAGGAACGCTTCACTGTGCGTGATTTGCCACGCACTTGGCCAGTTTTTTTACTAGTATTATGGATTGTATGTGTCATGGATGGTCAGAAATAAAAAGAAATTATTGTTTTACAACAATAGGTATATAGGTATAAAAAGTAACTGAATGGATATTACATATGGCAATTGCTGAAAGTAGGAAAAAAAAAAAAAAAAAAAAAAAAAAAAAAAAAAAAAAAAAAAAAAAAATAAATAAAAATAAATTTTTACTTTACTTTACTTTACTTTAGGAGTACTTTCAGCAATTGCCATATGTAATATCCATTCAGTTACTTTTTTGGTCCATCGATCATTTTCCAACCTGCAGACATGGCCAGTTCAGTTCCACTTGAGTTACCTGATTCTTTTGACAACGTACACTCATTTTGTCTTTTGTCTAATAGTTTTATTATACAGAGTGATTAAGCGCCCTTAAAGTCTTTCTAGAGCGTATCTATTACATATTCTTACCCGTGGTCACGTGGTCGATTTCCAACTGAATCAAAGCTATTGCACTAAAGGTGTTTCTGGAATAGTCAGGATGGAAAGTATAATCTCGAATGCCAACCGCTGGCCCACTGCAGTTGTGACCGATGACCACGCGCGCTCGAGCCCTGGAATATGGATAAAACAGGAGCATAACATTTAATTGAACCTTTTACAGGCACTTTTTCACTATCAAAGAAATATTATGGATTAACTTAATGTAATTATTTATTAGTCTGTAGTGATAATGTAGGATATAACAACGTCACTAGTATTAAAATTAAATAAAAAATACTATAACGCTTGACTCTCTCACCCTAAATCAAATCATTCTTTTATATTGTTTATGTCTTATTCGTAGGCAAGTGGGCTAAGTAATTTTAAGTTTAAGAAGTATTGTGCCATAATTTCCTATTTTTTTTTTCTGGTGCCTTTAGTTTTAGTATTACTATGTAACATCACCTATTTCTCTGATTGCTGGTTATCCTGTTATTGACAACTGTATAAGTCCGAGACTATTGTTACCTATAGTAGTTAAGATATATTATATACCTACAGAAGCTGTTGGTGCACCTGTATGAATACATAAATAAATTGTGTAGGTCACCACATTACCCTCGAATGCAATATGTTATTTAATTTTAAATATAAAAACTTCTTTAGGCGCGTTTTCATTTTTTATTCTGTAACCTTTTTGCTAAAACATTGTTTATTCAAGGTCAGTATAGGTATACTCTTACCTGAAGTACTCTTTAGGCAGTTTGTCAATTTCAAGCGCTGCTGCAATTACTATCTGCCTGGTAACGAGCACCACTGCCGTTGTGAACCTTTTTTTATCTGAATGAAAATAAATGTAACGTCAATTTGGCTACTGACATTACAAGAGGCAAAAAGGTCACTATATCAATTCAAATCAAAATTGATTTATCGGACAACAAAGACCCATCAAGTGTTACTATTAATTTTATTATTTCCTTTATTTCATTATTTACATATAAATTATATTTTTAAATATTAGAATAAAAAAATAAAAAACATTAAAAAAAAAGTCAGTATCGGGAGCAGGGTCCAAGCTACCGGCAGTCAGGGGCCCAAGTCTGCTATTTTTATAAATTCGTCATTCCAACACGATCCCATTGTCATTTTGCTAAAAATTCGTAATCTGCTAAATTCATAATGGTCGATCACTGGTCGGACAATGGTCTCGTAATAGAATTGTGTTATAATGGCACTGTCGTACAATACGACCAATGATACAGCCTAAGTCAGTCATTCATTTGTCATTATGTACGAGATTACCAATAAGTGCCATTTCTTTCAATGGAGTGTCAGTGGCTGACTATTGGAAAGTCATAATGACGCCATTATATTAGTAGATTACCAAACTTGTCAAAATTAACAATTATGAAATCAATGATAGACCATTCTGACACTATTGTAATAGCAGACTTGAGGCCCAGAGCTCCAGAGAGAAGGACCTCCTAATAATGCGAGCCGTGTCCAGAAGTTCCGATTTCTAAATCAAGCCATTAATCCAGCTTCCCAACGAGAGCCTATGTGTTGGTCGAGGCCCTTGGCAATTAAGCCATTGGCTGATACAACTATCGGTACAATGATCGCTGAGTCCACATCCCACATATCGACAACCACGCGAGCCAAGTCAAGTTACTTGATTTGTTTATCTTTCTCGGCTTTCACGAGGTTCCCGTCATGCGGGACCGTTATATCAATAATCATTGCGCGCCACTTTACTCGATCCTCTACCACTATATCTGGTTTATTGGTAACAATAGATTTGTCAGTGATGATGGATCGATCCCAGTACAATATGATATTTCCATTTTCGAGAACTGCGTCGGGCACATGCCTGTATTTCAGAGCAAGTTGCTGTTGGAGAATCCTGGCTACAAAATTGTGTCCATACAAGTACTCTTCGTTAGCTAGACGAGAATACCTGAAGATAATGTGTCGGATTGATTCTCCCGGACGGTGGCCCGACAGATGTCACTACAGATTGACATCCATAGGTACTGTAGCAGTCCATACTTACGTATAGGCATACATTGTAGAGGAGCACACACGGCCGTTCGCTAGCGCGCGCCGCGCGTACTAAGCCAGCCGAGGAGAAAGGAATGCGGACCGGCCGGCTGCATTATCACGCTCTCACAATGTAGGGAGCGCGGCAGATTCTACCTACATTGCTAAATATTGTGTTAGTCCTAAGTTTATTCATGTACCTTATTTATTTTGATATATGTGAACTAGTAGTGTATATAAGCAGCGTTCCATAATAAATGACACAGATCGTTATTCGCCTTCTTACTCGCAACAACCTCCCCTAAAGTACGTTATCTGATCAATTTGTTTACATTTTGGTCAGATAATTTTGGAAGAGATCATAGAGAGGGCTATGCTCAGGACGCTCAACGAGAACCAAGGAAACTGATAATTATCTCCCACAGAATTGCCAAACTTAAGTGGGATGGTAGTAGGCGGCACTGCTTGCAGTACGGATACCGTTCTAGACTGCGTACTGAAAGGCGCAGCGTAGATAGACTCCTCAGAAGGTAGGTCAAACTTAGCCGAAGTTTCAAACTTACTATGTGGATAGAACAGGACTCCAATCCATGGATAGGTCTCGATTCTAGCGACGCCCTCGTAAACATGTTCCACTGGAGAATTGTCGATACCGCAAGACAAGGATATTACTGAAAACAACCATTGAAGTTGGTCAGAGTAGGTGCTTACATAACACTTATGTGTTATATGAGCAGCCACTTTGATGCTTAAGCGGCGTGATGTTATCATCACGCCTTGTTTCCCCTAAAGGGTTAGGCAGATGTGTACTTAACTTTGTAAAAAAGGGTACTATCAAATTTCAGATTATTTTGTAGATAAAAAAGCATGGGATTGAGCTGCTCGCTCTGCTAAGCTTTGTGATAAAACCTTAAAACTTGACATTTTAATTATTATGTAAAATCATCAAAATATACCAGTTTTTATTGTACACATTGACATGTTGAAAATTATATACAAAATGACATACTTTGTAAAGTATTATTTTATTTTATTTATTGTGAATGTGAGGACTATGTGGATATTATTATTATTCTAATTTCTCAGCTAGTTTTAATGATGGTTTGGCAGTTTGAGTAGTTTATGCGGCCTACCCAAATGTCCTTTCTTTGGTATTGTTCGTTGAGCTGAGCTCCTTAAATTCTGAGTTGAGCTCCACGATTACTGACAAATGCTTGTACTAACTGGACAGGTCTACTCAAATCTGTGTAGTTCTTTCCTCAAAATACCTTTTCAGGCACTAATCTACATGGTCCTCATATGGCAAGACCAAGATTATGTCTGGACTTTAAAAGAGGTTTTGACCTCTGAGTTTGTTCCGGTATTTCTTCTCAGAGTAGTCAAATAAGAAACGCCGAACTCATCTAGCTTATTTTTTTTTATATGTCGTGTAAAAGTGATTCCGATATCCTATTTACAGAATATACAATTTCATTACATTTCATACATAGTACACCCACATTTCGCCAGTTATGTTTAAGTCCCAAGTAATAGGGGGCGAGCCTATTGCCATCAATCGGGCACAAATCCAGACTCCGGGCTCCTACTGAGAAATTATAGACGGAAAAACCCAATACCACTTTGCCCAACCTGGGAATCGAACTGAGAACTTTTTCACAGAAAATCGAAGCAATAAGGTAAAATGAAGCACTTACCTCCACTTAAACATGCTGCGGAACTGAACCATATACTAAGAATAAACATGCTGATTCCAATCCAATTCAGACTATCACAATCTATTATAATTGCTCTCTGGCACACAACACATAATCTGATTTCCAAAATTGAATCAAAAAAGTACGTCAACTTGGTGACAAAAACAGTGCTTACATTGAAAGTTGACAACAACTGCAATGAAAAATATAGATGCTTGTTGCCTTTTATTTTATCATATTAAATATAATTGCTAAGTAAACAGTCAAAATATTGAATGACATATTTAATACAAACAATCTGTTGAGTGTGTTTTTGTTTTTATTTGGGTCATAGCCGGAATAGTTTGCATTCATTGTTCACAAACATCCTTGGAAATTCGAGCATTAATTTGACAAGCTTCTTCGAGATAAATAATAATGCTGTACTTGTCAAATACATGCGAGTAGGCGGTCGGCAATGTTACTATAAACATCTATAATGTTTGTCATGCTTAGCGGCCGAATAAATTACTATGAAAACTGCTGTCGTGCAATTTAATAATAACTGCAAAGGTAAGTTGGTCGATTATTACTCGTTAACTTGTAGAGCCTACTTAGCTGTGATAGTTTTCCTTTTAATTTCGTTATATAAACTACTGCTGTGATTTTTTTCACATATCCAAAATCAACCATTTAGCTGGCAGGGGACACACACTTGATTCTAACAAAAATTAGCACTTTAAAGCTTAATATTTCGCAAACGGATCCCTGAATCCAAAAATGATTTTCATAAACTCACAATTTTTTTGAAGGATCTTTCCAATGATACCCCACACCATGCGATAAAAAATAAAAAAATAAAACATTACCACTTTACGTGTAGGAGAGGTACCCTAAAAAAAATGTTTTTCATAATTTTGTTTTACCACTTTGTCGGCGTAATTAATGTATACCTATGCCAAATTACAGCTATCTAGTACTAAGGGTTTCGGAGCTAGACCGTGGACAGACAGACAGACGGACATGACGAAACTATAAGGGTTCCTTGTTTACTACGGACCATAAAAATGGAACGAACTTTTTACTTCGACAGTCTTGGCAACCAAGGAGGTAACTTTACAAAGATTTTATTTTTTCGATTTGGCTTGCAAATAGAGCTGTTTAAAGTAAAAAAGAAACAAATGAACATTTTGGCGCGTGAAAAATTATAGTTGTTCGTCATTGATTCTGGAATTAATAATTAATTTACTTAGTTTGAATTTCCGAGCATTATTTGAGAAAAGCACTATACAAGCCTTGGCCGCAACCAGGCACTGATGGACTTACGTATGTGTGCCTTGACTATGCCTCGGCCCACATTTTCACGATCGTCCAGCAATGTCCCTGTTGCAGGCCGCTACAGTAAGGTGCTTATAACGCGTTTGTTTAAACTAATATTCTCGCCTACTCTGTTTAACCTGTACATAAATCAAGCAGAACCAATGTCGGCTGTTCAATATATAGTGTAATGGTTAACAATCTGAGCTATGCAGACGATATGGTGCTGCTGAGACCATCAATCAGTGAACTCCGAAAATTGCTTGTTGTATGTGAGTCTTGTGCGGCGACGCATGGGCTTACATACAACGTCAAGAAATCGCAGATGGTGATTTTTAAGTGCAAACATGCATCGTTAGGTAACGTTCCTCCAGTGACTATAAGCGGAACACCTTTGCAGCGTGTTGCTCAGGTTAAGTACCTAGGACATTTGGTCACGGAGGACTTATCTGATGATGCAGATTTGGACAGGGAGCGTAGGGCGTTGGCGGTTCGGTGCAATATCTTAGCCCGCAGGTTTGCACGTTGTAGTGGGGATGTGAAGGTGTATCTTTTTAAGGCCTACTGCCAAACCTTCTACACGTGCAGCTTGTGGGTGAAGTATACGCAGAGGGCCCACAACGTCCTACGCGTTCAATATAATAATGGGTTCAGGATGTTGATGGGGCTTCCACGCTTCTGCAGCGCTTCGCAGATGTTCGCGGAAGCCCGTGTTGATGATTTTCATGCCTTAATGAGAAAGCGGGCGGCGTCAATAATGGGTAGGTTGCGCGGAAGCTCCAACAGCATCCTAAAAACATTGGTCGACAAGGTGGACAACCCCTTTATTAGGCACTGGATGCGGAGGCACGCGCCAACATGTGTTGAGCCACGTAATTATTAGTTGTTGTTTGGTTAGTTTGTACGGCCCGCGGGCCAGCTCCGGCCCGCCGACGGTCTTTCAAAATGAATAGAATATCATCATCATCATCAGCCTATACTGTTCCCACTGCTGGGACACAGGCCTCCTCTCTGTGAGAGGGAGTGGGCTGTAATCCACCACGCGGGCCCAGTGCGGGTTGGTGAATAGAATATGGCCCACTATAATTATATTGTAGCGTTGGAAGGCCTGCCACAAGGTGGACCGATGATCTTTTGAAGGCCGCAGGCATCCGCTGGATGCAGAAAGCACAGAATCGGTCGAAGTGGAGGTGCCTATGTCCAGCAGTGGACGTCTTTCGGCTGAAATGATGATGATGATAATTATATTTTGTCAGACCAGCAGTATAAAGTAAAATAATATATGTATAGGTAAAGGAGCCAGCGATACTCGCCGCTGAAAGTTACTTCGTCGCAGATCGAACCTGCATTCGAAGATATTACGGCAAAACAAATGTCTCACACACCTACCATGGCAGGGCCTTCGAATAAAAGTTAAATTGTAATTTGTAAATAACATCGTGTGTAATGTTTATTTTTACGATTAAAAGATTTCAAATTGTAATGCATTTTTGGTATAATTCTGGCCCTCCTATAATTCTGAAACTGTTTCAACTTTCTGCCCAGCTATAAAGAAAATTTGCCCACCACTGATTTAAACTAATAATGTAATTTGATTTCGTATTTTTATTTTTTAATTTTCTAAATGTTGTTAACTTGAGAGCCCTGACACCCATAACACAAGTTTAATCTTAGCTTGGGTGTCAGAGGTGTATAACTCTGCATTAACCTACAATTTTATATGAAAATATTATGTTATACCAAGTGGCATATATGTAAAATTGGAAATTGGAAATAAAGATATTTATTATTATTATTATATAAAGAGAAAAGACCATGTTTGGTTGTTTGAAATGAATAAACTCAAAAACTACTGGACCGATTTTAAAAAGTCTTTCACCAGTAGAATGCTTTATTATCACTGAGTAACATAGGCTTTAATTTATAAAGATATCACGCGGGTGAAGCCGCTGGCGTAAGCTAGTACTTGATTAACTTGTTTAGAACAACTCGCTTGCAACTTGACTTTTGAATTTTCATCGGTATTCAGATTTTTTAAGTGAAAACTTCTTTAGGCGCGTTGGGCATTTTTGAGATGAGAAAAACAGTTGAACTCGTGATACCGTTATCAACACATCATTTTTGTAAACGCGATTGTGCTCTTTATTTACGTTACGTTACGGATCAATGTTCTATGCAAATATTTTTACTTTAAAGGTTTTGGAAGTATTTTTTTTTTTGTAAACGTGATTGTGCTCTTTATTTAGATAAGTTTACGGATTAATGTTCTATACAAGTATTTTTCTTTTTTAATTCCATGTATGCTTCTCAAAAAGCAAGGGACGCCTGTCCCTAACTTTTTGAGTAGCATACATTACAGCATTTACCTGAAGTTAAACTTAGGTAACTTGTCGACTTCATTCGCTGCTGCAAGTACGTACTATCTGCCTGGTAACGAGTATCATTGCAGTAATGAACCTTTTCTTACCTAAATTCAAAGTAATGTCGACATAATTTTATCTAGCGACGTCAATCAAACTGTCTAGCTTTTTTCCAAATACGTCGGGATCAGCTTCCAGTCTAACTGAATGCAGCTGAATATCCGGATTTCACATGGAGCGACTGACTATCTGACCTCCACAACCCAGGTAATATAATAATACCCCTTGGTAAGACAGGTTGTCAGACTTTTTGGGATCTACGAATGACAGCCGGGACCAACGGCTTAACGTGCTTTCCGATGCACAGAGGGGTCTCGATATGTAATGCATGGTCACCCATCCATGAACCGACCGCAGAAAGCGTAGCTTAACCTATAATCGACTCGTGCAGCTGTAATTATTTAGCCACGAGCTTCTCTGACTATGAAATGACAATGTTGTCTGCGAAGCCTTAATGGCGTCGCCAAAGGTGGGCAAAGAGGGCACCTACCCCCCCCCCCAAGAGATATTTTTTTTGTAAATACAAGGTATTTGAATGTAAAGAAACTACATACCTATAAAGCCAATTTTGTTTTTTTGGACGACTTTTATTTGGTTTTTTAGTTCCGTATCTTCTAAACGGGGTCTAATCCGAGGTCCGGGGACGTAATATTCGTATCTATGACCTGGTGGGAGGCCCAGTCATAATACTTATTACGTTTCAGCTCTACAGTTCTGAACAGTTTTGGGAAAAACGACGTTTGCAATTCATACATTGAATATGGCAATTATTATTTTTTAGTTCCTATCGGGACTACCGAGTTGAAACTGACTGAGCGTCGATTTTAGCCCCATTGTGCAGCGTAGAGGTAATAATAGACTCGTACTACAAGTGTAAGGCGCGGCGCCCTCTATCGGTGGGCATCGGTGCGGCTCGGTAGAGCTCGGGCGCTTTACGGCGGCTTCGGGCGCCTGAGAGCTGCTTCGGGCGGCTTCGGGCGCCTGAGAGCTGTCTCGGCAGTCGTAAGTATACCTAAAGACGCCGAGGCTGGTTTCGGGTAGCTTCGGCAAAACTAAGAATAGTCGGCAGACACGTCGCAGAGAAGTCTTAACGTTACGTGAAAACAGTTGTGCGTGGGTATTTTTTAAAGAATAATCAACTTTTCTTCTGTCATCGTCAAATAAAATGAACCTACACGTGTAATTAATGAGGCTGTTGCCTTTTATTTTCTTCTGGGTGTTGCCAAGCTAATAGAGGTGCGCGCGGTGAACGTTGTGACTGTTCTGCAACTTGTCTGGCCACGAAAATGCCACCCGAGCTGCCCGAAATCAGCCTTGGCGTCCTTAGGTATGCTTACGACTGCCGAGGCAGCTCTGAGGCATCCGAAGCCGCCCCAAGCAGCCCTCAGGCGCCCGAAGCCGTTGTAAAGCACCCGAAGCCGCCGTAAAGCGCCCGAGCTCTACCGAGCCGCACCGATGCCCACCGATAGTGGGCGCCGCGCTTAAAGCTTCATGACTTTTCACTGTACCTACAAATCATACTTTTCCCATCCTCCATCCTTTTGCCCCTCCGCCTAGACCATCGGCTGGCGACGCCCATGCTTAGTGACCGCTACAAAAGTGAGTACATATCGTAGAGGTCATTGAGATGCCCGGGCAGTGAAAATTTACGAGCTACTACATTTGTAAGTATAAACAACAACATAATGTACTTTTATGATCTTAATAACAAAGTTTTGATGTTTATACTGAACTTTGCTTAGTATTGAGAGTAATAAGGAAGATGTTGCAATGTAGATATTTGCAAAAGTGCCAGTTTCTGTGTCTGGTTGCTATTGTACCCACACGATCTACGTTGATTAATGAAAAGCACATAATTTATTTTTGAAGTGAAAACTTCTTTAAGGCGCGTTGGGCATTTTTGAGATGGGAAAAAACAATTAAACTCGCGACGCGATCATTGTCGGTAACGACCGACACCTCATTTTTGTAAACGCGATTGTGCTCTTTATTTATATTATGTTACGGATCAATGTTCTATGCAAACATATTTACTTTAAAGGTTTTGGAAGTTTTTTTGTAAACGCGGTTGTGCTCTTTATTTAGATAAGGTTACGGACCAGTGTTCTATACAAGTATTTTTCTTCCACCAAGGCGATCTTGTTCAAGTTTTCACTTTGGTCGGCACTCCCGGAGTGCCACTGTTTTTTTAGGGTCATCATTCTTCTGCTTTTATCCCTATTTCCTTTTTTATTTAGGGTTGGTGCAGTACGTCTTTGACTTCCATACAACCGCCGCCGCCGTCGCCGCTGCCGTGTCAGCTGTAATCTCAGAATTTCCTTCGTTACTTTTTCTTAGCTTTGCCTCAATCCATTTATCTTGGTCTGCTTTTCCAATTATAGCCATACATTCAAACGAAATATTTTTGTCATATCATCATCACCTCATTTCTCCGCATCACGCTGACTATGCTAGTCAGCGAGGAGGCCTGTGAGAGGGAGGGCCGTAATCCACCACGCAGGCCCTGTGCGGGTTGGTAGATGTCATATGTCTTCAAATTTTTGGTTCTAGGACATGCCGGTTTCCTCACGATGTTTTCCTTCACCGTTTTGAGAGCAGTGGTGGTGAAATATTTTACACAAAGTAAAGCGCTTGTCAGGGTTCGAACCTACGACCTCGCTCGTAAGTCGCAGCCGTTACCACTGGCCACCACTTCCAATGAACATAGACCAGTCATCGGTATCAAAATTGCCTGTAATTGCAATTTTCATAAGTAGGTGCAAAAATTGTAGTGGGATTTTTCCCACTGTACTTTTTGTATCTACTTTTGCAATAATCCATGCTCTGTACCTATATTTTCGTAAAGTCATTGTTTTATCTTTAAAATAGTTCGAATTGAACCTACTGAACATTTCTGTACTGTGATTTAACACAGAACAATATTACAAGCAACATAAGTACTAAATCATGTTAGCTTTTGGAAACTTTTGATTTTTTTCCCAAACAATTTCAGAACTGGCTTCCGACTACGAGGTTTATTTTATTCAGTCAAGATTTACTCGTGATGATTGAGAGCGTAGAAGAGAAATGCTTTATTAATACATAATGCCGATTTAAACATAATGAGTTTCTTGCCCTTGAACACCAAAATCTCCCTTGCTCAAACTCTCATTCAGCCCATCATAGGTTACGCCGATGATTGTTATTTGGATGCCACCGAGGAGCTTTTAAATAAACTTGAGCGTTTGCAAAATATCTGTATTCGTTTTGTCTTTAACCTTAAAAAGTATGATCATGTTTCTAACTTTTGCAAGAAACTCAAGTGGCTCCCTATTCGACTTCGCAGGAACTCTCGGATATTGTGTCTGCTATTTAACCTCCTCCAAAATCCTAAAACTCCTTCCTATCTGCGGGAGCGCTTTTCCTACGCCCGTCCTTCTGATGTGCCCAGTGGCGTGCCTAGGGGTCAAAATTAGGGCAAGCCGCCAGATTTTTTACGAAAAATAAAATCTGCCAAGTGAGGGATTGACTTATTTTCATTTATGTTGTTCATGGTATAACATTATTATAATTTTGGTTAGAAAACCTTTCAAATGCGAAAAGGTCATGACATGTGAGGCACGTAATTGTCATAAGCGCCATCTATCGCCACGGATGCGCGTAATTACACCGCTTAGTCGAACCTTTTTACCATAATTCATATTGGCTTGTCTCATGCAAAATTTTTCGATCAAAAGTCACTAGATGGCTCCCATAGTATCGATTTGTTGTTCTATTGCCAAACGCATAATTTTATTAGTTTAAAATTTTAATGTCGATTGAAAATGTTAACATGAGATATTACCTACCTAAACAAAATTTTATAATTTATCATAATCATAATGACAATAGCCAACTCTAATCTTTATTTCAAAACACCTATGAAGAATCTCTTCGATACGGACATTATTGTTTTGTGATCTCAATGAGATGTACTTAAACATAATAGGATGGTTTATTTTTCAGCAGTTTTCCAAAACTACATTGCCATAAAAACAACACCAGTCATATGCTTTCATGGCACCAGCTACTTACATAAGTTTGTGTAATAGACATTCGAATGCCTATTTCAATCTATTCTTCGACTGACAAAAATACATGTTTTTTTTTCCGAGAAATAGGTACAATAATTTGAGGTTGGTTACGGTGAAGTAAAGAGTTACTTATTGTCAGAAAAATCAATATAAATACCTTTACGAACACAGTTTCCGATTTTGATGATAAAATTACCTTTCCGAGTAACAATTTCACACACTTTAGTCCTTCACAAGGAACAATTGCATGCGTTTCCGAATTAATTTTAATGATAGGACTTTTGAATCACTTCAAAACAAAGATAATAATCACAGCAAAAACTAATCACAATTCACAACACTTAAATTCACAGAAAATGAAAAAAACATCAAAGCAAAAAAAAGCGCCAATAGCCGCTCAAAACAAATTTGAACTAACTTGAAAATTGTATCATTCTATAGAAAATCACGCATTGCGCAGCGTCTTGCGCAGCGTCTTGCAACGACATAGGTAGTTGCTTCACTCCTACTATTCATAATCAAATACACGATTCGTTCCATTCATAAAAAATCAAAAGCCGGGCTTAAAAATTAGAACATTTTGCGAAATGAGTACATACTAATGGTACCAACAACGTTAACAATTTTCCATGCGAAAGATGAGAGGTATGAAGCCTCATAAGAAGCCCCCTTGTGTGAGCGAGAAAGCAATGCAATGTACCACAGAATTGACGTTTTCATTCATCGATGCGATCTCGCGTCCTGCTTAACGCTATAGTGTTAGAGTGAGATCGCAACTGCGGCATCCGATATAGTTTGGCAACGTGCGTGATGAAAACGGCGCGGAATTTAAATATTATTCTTTGAGTACGCAAACCTGGCATCGTAGCTTCTAAAGCGCGCGGCTGATACGGTGCAGCGCGGAGTTTAATGTTATTATTCTTATCAATTCTTGCGACATTAATGAATTACTTGGTTGCTTTACAAGTTTACGGGTGTAGTTTTTTATTTTGTGGGCTCATCTTTGAATGCAAGCCGGGCTTTTCGGCTTCTATGGAGGTACCGCCACTGGATGTGCCATGCAGGTCGCATCTTAGAAACCTCCCTAAGTCCCCTCCCCTGATTTCTACTCCTACTCCTTCAGTGTGCACGCGGTTCGGTTGTGGAATTCACTTCCGTCCGACATTAGGGACTGCCAAACTGTTGCAGTATTTAAAAAAAGAGTGAAAGAACACTATCTTTCCACTTCTTCATAGTTGCGTAGGTATTTATTTTGTATTTTATATATATATGTCGGAGACGGGTATGTGACCCTCGTTATTTTCAGGCATATTTTAACTACTGTGGGCGTAGTGTGGGTAATATTGGTTAATGCGCAATAGAAAAACAGTTTGCAGTTCAGATCACATTATAATTTACTATTAAATTAATCACACTAGCTAAATTACACACACACTGGGTGCGACGGCGTTTATTTAAATCACCAATTAACAAAATGATCACAAATTACAACTAACACAATAACTGAGCACCACGAATCGAGAACAGTTCCGCGACGTCTTGACTCTAATGCGACCAGAGGCTGAATCCCCTTGAGAGATGATTGAAAAGTAAGTAATTATTTATATTCGAATGTTTTATTAATAAATTAATATACCTATGAGTATAGATATACCCAAACTGTTATAGAAATTGAACATAAACTTTCCGTACATTTTTCTTGGCCCATAATATGGTCTAAAAGTGGAATACTACTTAGTGAAATATATAGCGCCCGCTAGAAAGAATACTTCCTAGCGGTAACACGTTGATTATTGTTTTCTGCGAAGTGTTTATACTCCATTTTTTATTTCATTTAGCGTACAATTTCGTACATTTCTCGTACATATTTTTGACATTAGACAGAAGTTCGTACAAAGTCATGTCACCGCTAGAAAGTATGACACGTGCAATCATTATATGACCGTTAAATAAGAATTATTAGAGGTTTGATTAAATACATGCCATTTATTATTAGAAAACTACCACAAACGCGATAGAAATAGCAGTATATAGAAACAAACTGAAGTCTGCGACCATTTTAGCAAATATTTCACAATTATAGCGAGCCGCCATGCCAATTTACAACCAGCTGAATGGTAAAATGGAATCGAATATTCTGCAAATGGCGGATTTGATGCTTGTTTGGAACTCTCTGTTCAATTATAATTTCGTTAATATCTTAATGCTTTTCTACACACATTACTGTTTGCATTATTACAGAATTATTGTAGACTAGCTGCGCCCCGCGGGTTCACCCGTATAAGTCTCGGTCCCGTAGGAATACCGGGATAAAAAGTAATTACTATGCGTTAATGCAGGTTATAAACTATCTGTGTGCCAAATTTCATCAAAATCCGTTCTGCAGTTTTTGGGTGAAAGAGTAACAAACATCCATCCATCCTCACAAACGGTCACATTTATGATATTACTAGCTGCGCCCCGCGGTTTCACCCGCATAAGTCTCGATACCGTGGGAAAAAAAAAGTATCCTATGTTCTTTTCCAGGGCATCATCTATACATGTGCCAAATTTCATCTAAATCCGTTCAGCCGTTTTAGCGTGAAAGGGTAACAAACAAACTTACTTTCGCATTTATAATATTAAGGATAATAATGTAATATAATAATATACCTATACAGTGTGAGTCTTCATAATGTGCACATATCGAAATGAGGGAATCTATGCTTAATTTTATCGACGGAAAAAATGGTCAAATTTTTTTTAACAATTTTTTTTTTTATTTTCTTTGTACCAAAAATTTTTTTATTTTCAGTTTTTTTTTATTCTCTTAGGTATCTTATTTATAAATTTTACAATTATTGTAAAAATTGATGAAAAAAATACAGATTTTTACTAAAAAAACAAGTTTATTTTCAATTGAGGGTAGTTATTTTCTCAATTTTAATTTTATGTGGACGCCTACTTACTTCTTATCATTATGGAGTTTGTTTCATCGCGATAGCTGATTCAGTTTAAAAGTTACACAGTTTTGTTACAATTTTTTTTTTCCGTAAAAAATATTTAGATTATTTAAAATATTTTTCTGTCGTTAAAATTAAGTATAGATTCCCTCATTTCGATATGTGCACATTATGAAGAATCATACTGTATATGTTCTCTAAAGAGCAGTGGTGGCCCAGTGGTAACGGCCCCGACTTATGTAGGTCATGGGTTCGAAGTCAGATAGGCGCTTTAAAACGGTGAAGGAAAACATCGTGAGGAAACCGGCATGTCCTAGAACCAAAAAATTCGAAGACATACAACCCGCACTGGGCCCGTGTGGTAGATTACAGCCCACTCCCTCTCACCGCGAAGAGGCATGTGTCCCAGCAGTGGGAACATTATAAATTGATTATGAAGATTTATATGACGGAGTATTTTTCGTTATTATCAGCCATATTTAACTACTGTGGGCGTATTGTGGGTAGTGTTGGTTATTGCGCAATAGAAAAACTGTTTGCAGTTCAGATCACATTATAATTTACTATCAAATTAATCACACTAGCAATTCACATATTGTAGGTACACGACACAACTATACGGAACGCGCGACAGTTACCAAACGTCTTCACTGCTTAACCGCCATCTATGAACTCTGCCTGCTTAGCTCCGGCTCCGGCCGGTCCGAGCGTTATGTTGTAGACTCTGTCGAACGTCGCTAGGCGGCGCTGGCGGCCCGGTTCGTCAACTCAGTAACGTATTTCCGACGTTATAAATTATACAGGCTGTTTGGCAGAACGTTGAACATACGAAAATGGTGGTTAGGTGGGGTCATTTGCTACTTACTCAGCCCTAATTTATTTGGCCCTGGCCCCCTGGATATTTTTTTTAATGCAAGTTGAAATTAAGATTTCATTATTTTTTTAAATCTTTCTGTAAGTTGGAGGACTCATTACTTTTTTTATAGCTAACATCTGAATAAAGCAATAATTTTATAAGAATCTGCCAACATTAAAATGTGTTAAGAAATTAAATATAGACCAGTTTAAGAAAACATTTAAAAAAATACTGACAGAAAAAGCCTATTATAATATTAATGAATTTTTAAATGATAAATCCCTCTGAAGACACTGACTGAATCTAATCTATTTATTTTGAATGATGACTATTGACGTTATTTAATTTAATATTATTGTTAATTGTTGATTTATTTATATTATTGTTCATTGTACCTATTTTAATTTTAAAATCCTATTGTCTTTCGACCAAATTTGTACACCAGCCATGGTCAAACATGTTGAGCCAAAAAATACTTTGTGACACCTATAATAAGCATCATACCATGTATATTATCTACACATGTTTTTGCAAATAAACGAATCTGAATCTGAATCTGAATCTGAATTAAAGATTAAAAAATAAAAATAAAATATTGCCTGTTTTACCCATTTTTAATAAAAATTACACTTTAAAGTTAAGAAAGTGGTGAAACTAGAAGAAAGCAAAAAAAAAATTTAGATATCCAGTGAGCCATGGCCAAATAAATTAGGGCAAAGTAGCAGATGACCCCACCTATCCAACATTTTCGTATGTTCAACGTTCTGCCAAACACCCTGTATATATGTCGGAGACGGGTATGTGATTCTCGTTATTTTCAGCGATATTTTAACTACTGTGGGCGTAGTGTGGGTAGTGTTGGTTAATGCGCAATAGAAAAACAGTTTGCAGTTCAGATCACATTATAATTTATTATCAAATTAATCACACTAACTAAATTACACACACACTGGGTGCGACGGCGTTTATTAAAATCACCAATTAACAAAATGATCACAAATTACAATTAACACAATAACTGAGCACCACGAATCGAGAACAGTTCCGCGACGTCTTGACTCCAATGCGACCAGAGGCTGAATGTCCTCCTCGCCTTGGCCTTAAAACATCACTACTCTGTAGAAGCGCGGTTTTTTGGTGTCCATAGATCTCCCTTGATGTCGCCAGTGGCGGGCTTGCGATTCGTTTTGTGTCCATACTAATGCCCGGATCCGACATAATTATATAAATAGGATAAGTGTTTTTTTATAGCCGCACGGGCCGATCGACACTTTCCGTGGTCGCTTCATGGAAGGGTGACTTCCATTGCATATATCCTTCCGTGCCTCAGAAAGCATGTTAAGCCGTTGGTCCCGGCTGTCACAAAACATACATAACGTCACGCCTGTTATCCCCGAAGGGTTAGGCAGAGGTGCACCTACAGTGTGAGTCTATATACTTAATGTGCACATATCGAAATGAGGGAATCTGTGCTTAATTTTATCGACGGACAAAATATTACAGTTTTTTTTTTTGTTCTGTTTGGCGTCTTGTTGACAAATTTTACAGAAAAACTATTTTTGCTAAAAAAAACATGTTTATTTTCAAGTGAGGGTAGTTTTTTTCCACAATTTACATTTTATGATGATGCCAAATTACTTCCAATAATTATGGAGTTTTTTCATCGCGATAGATCATTTAGTTTAAAAGTTACACCGTTTTGATACAATTTTTTTTAAATTACATAAAAATAGATTCCCTCATTTCGATATGTGCGCATTATGAAGAATCACACTGTATAGTACACCCACACATATTTTGCCAGTTATGCTAAAGTCCCATGTAAAGGCACATACAAACAGGCACGACACGCGACGCGACACAAAGGCACCGCTCGTCGCGCGACGAGCGGTGTCTTTGTGTCGCGTCGCGTGTCGCGCTGGTCTGCACAAGCCTTAATAGGGGCTATAGGGGGCGAGGTTAGATTTTGTGAATGTGAGAACGTTGTAGGCTGTAGACTTGTGGACCATTTTCTATTTTACTAAGTACCTGGTACTTGTTGATAGGCCTACACTGTCCTCCCATACCTATTAACACTGTAATTTGAAAACATTGTAGAAACAATTTATTTTGAAAAGAGTAACCGTGGAGTTTCTTGCCGGCTCTTCTCCATAGGAAGCGACCAACTGGAACCGTGCACCTAGCTTCTGACGTTTCATAAGTGCCCTTGTAGGTTTATGTGAAATAAAATATTTTGATTTTGATTTTGAGGATATTAGTTATAGCAGAAATAATGAGCAGCGATTTATACTTAAAAGCAATACAAGGTGTAATCGAAATAACTGAATACCTCATAAAAGGTCATTGTACTCATTATGAACAACTTTTTCTGCGACGAAAAATATCGTTTGATTTTTTTTTATTAAACACTGCTGTTTTTCTGACGTCACTCCAAGCCAACATGTTCATTAAATGAACACCAAACTGTTGTAGTTCAGGATATAGTATATCTGTGCATGTGTTCGTTTGACCAAACCAGATCGCGAAAGAAAATCTGGCTGTTCCCAATATTTTGTTGAGTTATGCAAACATTATGTAGATGAAGGTAAGAGTTGTTCATAAAGATCAGTACAATAACCTCGAGGTTTTCAGTAAGTTCAATGTCACCTTTAAGCATAAATAGTCGCTCGTTATTTCCACGTTTATTATATAACGTTTTAGATCAAACGAGCAATTACTAGTATAAATCTAATAGCATTTCCAACGTACAGAGCCAGTCACATTGCCTGGACCTCGAGAGTCGAAATGAAGCCCTTTGTACTGAGATTCTAGACAATTGTATTAAATTATCATAAGCTTAGGTTGAATGCAAACGAACTACATGTAACAATCGGTGGTCGATTTTCCCCATCACTTGATCTAAAAAAGTAAGGAGCTCGTGGCTAAGTTATAACAGCCGCTCGGGTCGATCCATCAAGTTAAGCTACGCTTGCCAGGGTTTATCCGTGGATGGGTGACCATCTTTACATACCGAGACTCCTCCGTGCCTCGGAAAGCACGTTAAGCCGTTGGTCCCGGCTGACATTCGTGGATCTTTGACAGTCGTTACGGGTCGTCAGAAGCCCGAAAGTCTGACAACCAGTCTTACCAAGGGGTATCGTATTACCCGGTTACTGGGTTATGGAGGTCAGATAGGCAGTCGCTCCATGTAAAATACTGGTATTCAGCTGCATCCGGTTAGACTGGAAGTCGTCCCCAACATATTTGGGAAAAGGCTAGGCAGATTGATTAGTATTACGGACGCTTCTAACATGCACGTCTTTCTACATTATCCTCACATGTATAATTTCAACATGAATGATGTAACCAATATTTTGTAACAATTTTTTATTTAAAAGAGTGTCCGTGGAGTTTCTTGCCCGTTCTTCTCCATAAGTACCTACTACGCTTTGGAATGGGCAACTAGCTTCATATTTCTGACTGACCGATTCCTTGAAAATTCAAAAGTGCCTGTAAATGGTTTAATTGAAACAAATGCTTTGAATTTGAGTTTGAGTCCAAAGTTTTCCAGGTCGGGAAAAGTAGATATTATTGGGTTTTTCCATCTGGAATTTCTCAGTAGTAGCCTGGAGTCTGGATATGTGCCCGGTTGATGGCAATGGGCTCGCCCCCTATTACATGGAACTTAAAAACATACTTGGTGAACTGTGGGTGAACTAGTAAGTACACCTCTGCTTATACCTGCGGGGATCTCAGGCGTGATGATATGTTATGTTGAAACTTGTCTCTTCAAAAAATCGGACGTACAACTCAAAGTCGTTCGTCTGCAATTGGCTTAACGATCCCCTTGTCAACGTATTTACGTACTAGGTTTGATATAAACTGATTATTTCCATTTGGATCTGAGATCTGTTGTTTACGCGTAATTTGCGGTAAAGCTAATTGTACTGCTGTAGCCGCTGTGATATTGAGGTGCCCTTTACCTAAGTAAAGTGCACCTCAATATCACCGAGCAGCTATCTACAATATACCAGGAGCATACCCTCAGCTTTTTCGGACTTGTTATGGTGGTTTTGCCCAAAGGCTGATTGGCAGAAAATGCTTATGGCATTAAGTCTGCCTCCGTACATTTCTGTGCATGTAGTATATTCAGTATTCAATATATCCTATTCTCTACTATTCAAAATCAGCCTATAAATGTTCCCACTGCTGGGACACAGGCCTCCTCTCTGTGAGAAGGAGTGGGCCGTAATCCACCACGCGGGCCCAGTGCGGATTGGTAGATGTCACATGTCTTCGAATTTTCGGTTCTAAGACATGCTGGTTTCCTCACGATGTTTTCCTTCACCGTTTTGAGAGCAGTGGTGATGAAATAATTTACAAAAAGTAAAGCGCCTGTCTGGGTTCGAACCTACGACGTACAACTCGTAAGTCGCGGCCGTTACCACTGGGCCACTCTCTCTCCTTTACTATTAAACGAGCAATATTTGTATATTTATAATCACGTTCTCGAAAACGGCTGTAAAGATTTCGATGAAAGTTGCGGATTCAGCAGTAGGGGATTACGGGGGCGAAAAATTTATCTAGGTCTCATATCTGGGAAAGTTCGTTTTATCCGTATTTTCACCCGAGCAGAGCTCGGTCGCCCAAAGTTTAGAACAAGATGATGAATAATGACATGGCTGCATGGAATAAGTATTTACTTTACATGGATTAGTATGAACTATCCTATATTATTAAATAAGCATTCTCTATTTTCACCAGAGTAGAGCTCGGTCGCCCAGGTACTAAATAATTATGCGTTCACTTATGCATGGTTTGGAAAGGCTTATGACACTGGACTGGGTAGAAGGAAAACGCGCTTAAGGCAGAGCACCAGAAGAAAGAAAGCGTATTAAACGTACATTTATAGTCGGAAATTGGAATGTATATGTACACGATACACGAGTTGATGAAATGTCGTTTTCAAAAATTAGATGATAATATTATAGTCATACTTATTTTATATTAAGGGTCCGTGCATGAAAAAACCTGTTTTCGTCAATAACTTATCTAGTTGTAAGAACGCTTGAAATAATTAAAACATTAAGTACCTATAAAAGTAAAGTTTTCGTGATTCTAAATCATTCGTGTCAGTCATAGCACCTGTTATAGTTGCATCACTTTTGCGCTCTCGAAAATATGGTTTATTTCGCCTTTGATTTACTTAATGAAGATATAGTATAATCATAAAATAAAATTTTGATTTTATTTCAAAGATAGCTGAAGACTAATGTGTGATTTTTAAATTTCTTGAAATGGTTTGCTAAATAATAGGAAAAATACATTACTGACAGGGTTTAAAAAAAAGAAGATTATTTCAACATTTTGAAAAAAGGGGTTCCCTATGTACAAGTAAACCATATAATGATGTTGATGATATTTTTTTTATTTCAAAATCAAATGTAGTTTCTTCTAACGAAACGATCAAACGTCAGTCTCTCGTCAATTTTTGGAAAACTTGTTGCGAATTTTTGTGATTTTCCACGAATTCTTAATTTATTTGAAAAATCCCTTTCCACAATATACAAGACAGAATTCGACTTAAATAATTTTGTTTATTAAGGAGTCTCGTGTTACCGGTATCTCGGTTATGGAGGTCAGATAGGCAGTCGCTCCATATAAAGTACTGGTAATTCAGCTACATCCGGTAAGACTGGAAGCCAACCCCCATTATTAAAGATATAGATCTGTTTAAAACCAAAAGACACGAATTTTTAGTTGCGAAATGCTATTTATAATATTAATGAATATTTAAATGAAAGATGCTAGGCCTGTTAGATCTGATTTACTATTTTAGGAAAATTATTAGTTATTTATTGTTTTGAACTTAATTAATATTGATTATTCTAAAATTAAATGTTGGTTGGGTATGTATTATTATTATTTAATTTAGTTATTATTGATTTATTTTAAATTATTTTTTTACTGTTTTTAATGTGATTTATTGAATTTAGTTGACATGTTTTTGATAGTTTAAAATTCTTTTACACTATTTGCATACCCATATAATGGTAAAATATGGAGGACTTTATTATAATGATAAATATGTATGTATCTCTTATATGTTTGCAAATAAATAAATGATTTGATTTGAACATAATTGGGAAAAAGCTAAGCAGATTGAATATTCAACGACCCACTGACCGAATATTCCTCAGAAATATGATAAACATAAAAAAAAGAAAAACAAGATTTGTCACAAAATCAAGAGCCGAACTGAAGTCATAATTTTTCCGCGCTATTTCCACACCACGTTGACATTCTCGTTCGCACCGTACACTCATTCATTATTCAGTCGTTCACTCAGACCGAGACCCAACATCCCAGTTTTAACCCCACAGGGGCTACACGTCTATAATGCTACTAAATTGTAAATGACCGTTTCGACTTTGAGTGAACTTCGAAATTCGACTGTTTTAAATTATTCACGTTAAATTGCCTACGTAGTGGCTGTCGAGGTGTGTGACTGGCGGTATATGTAAATAATATATAAGGTCGAAGCGTTGAAAGCTGTGTTTGGTTACACTTAATTTGATTGCGAAGTGATTTTAAGATGAGCGCTATTTTTTCGAATCGTTTGCGAATGATAGTTTGTTGATGTGCCTTTTTAACGGCTAAGTGGTTTGCGCTAGTTTTCGGTTTGTTTAATAAATAAAAATAACGTTTTAAATGTTTTCGTGCTCCGTTTATACAGTGTGATTCTTCATAATGTGCACATATCGAAATGAGGGAATGTATGCTTGACTTTATCGACGGAAAAAATATTCATTTTTTATTAATTCTTTACTGTAAAAAAAATTCTTCTCTTTGGCATCTTATTTATAAATTTTACAATTATTGTAAAAATTGATGAAAAAAATACAGATTTTTGCTAAAAAAACATGTTTCTAATGAGGGTAGTTTTTTTCTCAATTTTCATTTTATGTGGACGCCTAATTACTTCCAATCATTATGGAGTTTGTTTCATCGCGATAGATGATTTAGTTTACAAGTTACAAAGTTTTGTTACAATTTTTTTATTCCATAAAAAGTATTAAAAAAATATTTGGACGTTTTAAATATTTTTTCTGTCGTTATAATTAAGCATAGATTCCCTGATTTCGATATGTGCACATTATAAAGAATCACATTGTATTTGGAAAAAGCAATGCATTTGTTATAGTGAAATAATCTGAAACCCATTCCTAAATGGACTTCTTTACAAGTGAGGATAGCTGTGATATACAATTCCTTATCACGGTGCTACACAGATACAAGTTATTGATTCAGGCGTGACGTTGCACCGATAGGGAAATCGTGGCCCCCGGCAACATGGCAACCGAAGGAACACGGGTGGGTTTTAGTCGGTAAGAGTCTGACACGCCCTCCGCCCAGAGCGGGAGAAGTTATTTGATAATTTCCCACCCAAAAAAAAAAGGCGTGACCTTGCGGAAATCCATTATAAAATACAATCGACGTGGATATATTTAGTAACCTGTTCCACTTAGCTATTTCTAGGTGAAATACATGTCGATTTTTTTTAGGAGTTTTTTTATGGGTCTCTAGAAATAGCTATTTAAGCGGAACAGGTTACTAAATATATCCACGTCTATTGTATTTTAGATAGAAGTTTCTCTTTATTTTCTAAGTTAAGGTTCATTGAAAACCAGTTTTCGCACTAACAGAATTTTCGTTTTGTGGGTAAAGGGTTAAAGAGCCACCTTAAGTATTCCCTATACATATTATATAGTGCGTTTACAGGTCTAAACTACTTAATGACTCCATTTATATGGAAAACGGAAATGTCGCTTTGCACTTTGGGATAATTATACTATCTTGAAACACAAATATTTACTAGTAGGTACGAGTACATTGCTGTCGCAGGAGGAGACGCCCTGGGCGTCGGGAATCGCAGGCAGATTTCCGGCCACCGTAAATGGGTAGTTGGGTAGCTCGCCGTCCGATAAGGACCAAGCCCGGGTCGACGGCGCGTTGTGTTCCACGCGCGCCTCAAAGAGATTTCAGCAGAATTGACGGGGTCCGCTAGGACCGATGCCTACCCGGGCTGCGAAGAAGTCCGAAAGAGAGATCGTGGCCCCGGCAACATGGCAACTGAAGGAACACGGGTGGGTTTTAGTCAGTAAGAGTCTGACACGCCCTCCCGCTCCACCCAGAGTGGGAGAAGTTATTTGATAATTTTCCACAGAAAAAAAAAAGGTACATTGCTGTCGCGGCCTGCAACATTGATGGACGATCGTGAAAATATGGGCCAAGGCAAAGTCGAGGCACACAAACTTGAGTCCATCAATGCCTGATGCGGCCAACGCGGCCTGACGGGCTTGTATAGTACTTTTCTCAAATAATGCGCGGAAATTCAAACTAAGTAAATTAATTATGAATTCCAGAATCAATGACGAACAACCATAATTTCTCAGGCGCCATTATATTCATTTCTTTCTTCTTTATTTACTTAACAGTTCTATTTGCAAACCAAATCGAAATTTAAATAAATTCTCCCATACATCGATTTACGTCACGGTCAGTTTATCAACTGGATATGTAAGTCTGTAATCGCATTGAAAAAAAATAGTGGCACTCCGGGAGTGCCGACAGAAGTGAAAACTTGAAAAAAAAACTTCCAAAATCTTTAAAGTAAAAATACTTGCATAGAACATTGATCCGTAACGTAATAATCCTACTAAAATTATAAAGGCGAAAGTTTGTGTGTGTATGTGTGTATGGTTGTCTCTTCTTCACGCTCAAACGGCTAAACGGATTTGGATGAAATTTAGTACACAGATAGTTTATAACCTGGATTAACACATAGGTTACTTTTTATCCCAATATTCCCACAGGATCGAGACTTACGCAGGTGAAACCGCGGGGCGCAGCTAGTTATAAATAAAGAGCACAAACGCGTTTACAAAAATGAGGTGTCGGTAACGGTGTCGTGAGTTCAATGGTTTGTTCCAATCTCAAAAATGCCCAATGCGCCTATAGAAGTTTTCACTTCAAAAAACATGTTATAAAACTAAAAATTATCCATATTCGGACTTTTTCCTAAGCTTGTTTTCTGAGACCTTACTTCTTGCCAGATTTCATGATTCTAGGTGAACGGGAAGTACCGTATACTATAAGTTTTGATTTTTTGCGAATGTGACGGCATCTACATGGCCACATGTGAACTACGCCTCAAAGACCTGACGTCACACAAAATCCTGACGTCACACAAATCTTGCATCTGAACCCGTATGCCAATGTCAACCATTTTCGATAATTTGACATTTAATATTTTAATATTAAGAGGGCTTACACTAAAAGTTGGCAACATCGCAAATAGCTGTCAAATATTTACCTGTTTTGATTAATTTGGCAATATTACTGTATGGAAACATGAAATGTGGCTAACTAGTGAACTAAAATATTGATTATGAAATGCAATAATTAATATCGTAACACCGAATATTTAGTTTTAGATATAAAAAAGCATTTGGAAACATTCCAAGTGCCTTTTTTACACCTAAAACGGTTACAACATCAAATTCAGTGCTATAATTGCAATTCATTATTAATATTCTAGGGAACTCGTTAGCCACATTTCTTATTTCCATACAGTAATATTGCCAAATTAATCAAAACAGGTAAATATTTGACAGCTATTTGTGACGTTGCCAACTTTTAGTATAAGCCCTCTTAATAAAAGTATAAAATGTCAAATGACTCGAAAATTGTTATCATTTGCATATGAGTCGAAAGGGGTCATTTAGTTGTCAATGACCTCTCCTGCATCCCCTTAATGGATTGCTGACACATAAACAATAACCATGTGTATGTATATAGATTCTGAATGAAGGGCGACACGTTGAAGCCACTCTACCTCGTTAACTTATAAGGATGCTAGTTTAGTAATTAGCTTCGTCTAATTATCTAAGTTGTGGCAGGCACTAACTTAGTAATCTAAGTTAGTCTCACTTGAGTGTCTACGAAAAATGATGTTAAGTGGGATTAAAGACTTTATAATTTAAGCATTAAGGTCTTATTTAGTTTTATGATTGTTAGAGTCAAGGCTAGGTTTTTATTTGTCTCAACAGGTGTTTTAAAGTGACTTTAATAGAATGGTGAATGTTGAAGATTTTGTAATTAAAATTAGAATTAGGCTGCTTATTTTTTTATGACCATAGCTTTTCATGCCCTAACTGGGACTATATTTTATCTTATGCAAGAAGCTTGCTTATTTTAAGAAAGTTGTTAAACATTGATGGGGATATCAAAAATACGGAAAACGATGAAAGGACCACCACATCTTACAATATAAGTACATGCATTTCCAATCCTCTAGAGTGTAACTTAAAAAAACCTCCTTTCCTTTGAACAACACCTCAAGATGGAGTCTTTTGTTTTGGCGCGAAGCGACGAGCAAAATTCTTGATTCGCGCCTTCGGGCAATATGACGTATACTAGCTAACACCAACATAACCTCACACTTCGAAAACATACATCCAAGCGAATTTGAACGTTATTCAAACGATGCAAGGAAAACAAGGATGAGCAATGACGGTAAAGTTAAATTGGTGATTTTACACAAAAGACTGATTGTGGCAAGGGAAGCCTCACAAGTGGCAGTACGTTCCTTTGTCGTAGTACTTCTAAGGTGCGTCCCCAAAAGCGGATTGTTGATTGTTTTGTGCATTTTATTTTATGCGCCTATCTCGTTTTCTTTAGAAAACAGCGTTTTGTACCTACGAACAAATTGTATAAAAGTTGAATCGAATTGATGAAAAATTTTACGTTGGGCTGTTAAACTTTTTACAGCTTGTCGTCGGATTTTATCGCGGTTGTAAAGGTATTTTATGGAACTTTTAAATATTATTTGACAAGCCGTGTTATGAAATTCCTTGAATAATAACACCATAAGTAGTGATGATTTCCAGATGACATAAAACTTTTTGTGAAAAATGAGACTCGAAATGATTTAAAATTAAACTGTAGTCCGCGCCACCACTGGGGTCCGGCGGAAAATTGTGGAACTACATTTTGTTAAATGTACCTACTTTGATGCAATGGCATAGACATTAGTGCCGCGTCTATCTGACTTGAGTCATCTGATTATATCGATCATCTGAAATAAGAACTAAATCAACGTGGTTTCCATTGATATTCTCAGGTCTTATTTCTTGCCCGGAGGACACGGTACGCCCAGAAGACACGGTAGAGCTTACGGTGGAGATCTGCCCGGCTTAGGCAGAGCACCGCCGTGTCCTCGTGGAGGCAATCGGCGGCGGTGATCTCTCGCGACCGGTCTTGGTCCAGGCCATGGTACGGAGCTACAGGGCATGGGAAGCCGTCACCTCCTTCTGCGAAGCAGTAATGCTCGCGAAGGAGTAGGCGGAACGCGTTAGGGAGAGGCAAATTTCGCGCCTTCACGCCCCTAACTACCGCAGGAGATGCTCTGGGCGTCGGGAATCGCAGGCCGATTCTCAGCCACCGTAGGCGCAAGCTTGCGGACGGTGAACAATGGGTAGCTCGCCGTCCGATAAGGATCAAGCCTGGGTCGACGGCGCGTTTTGTTCTACGCGCGCCTCAAAGAGATGTCAGCAGAACTGACGAGGTCCGTTAGAGCCAATGCCTGCCGGGGTTGCGGGAAAGTCCGAAAGGGATACCGTGGCCCCTGGCAACATGGCAACTGAAGGAACACGGGTGGGTTTTAGTCAGTAAGAGTCTGACACGCCCTCTCGCTCCGTCCAGAGCGGGAAAAGTTATTTAATTATTTCCCACCCAAAAAAGGTCTTAGAGGTTACATACCTACTGAATTTCTGATCTTCAAAGAAGATAAAGAGACATTATAGAGCTGATTCAATTTTGTGTTTTCTTCTAACGCGTCCATAACAAGGAAGTTTTTTTTTTAATGTAGCAGTATGATACTGAGATAAGAGCCTTTTGGCTTTGTACAGGACCTTCTGTTTTTATTTTCTTTTATCATTGTGTGTTTAGTTTAAATATGTAGTTTGTGATTTTCTTGTGCGATTCAAAATCAAAATCAAAATCAATAAATACTTCTTTTTTCTTTCTTTAAGTATTGCATTTCATCTACCAAGTTCATTTTCATTTTCGCTGCCTCAAAGTATGTCCTTCGTTTTACAGAACACAGCTAATATCGTCAAGTAGAAACACGTCCGGACGGTGAGCAATGGGTAGCTCGCCGTCCGATAAGGACCAGGCCTGGGTCGAGGGCGCGTTTTGTTCCACGCGCGCCTTAAAGAGGTGTCAGCAGAACTGACGGGGTCCGCTAGGGTCAATGCCTACCGGGGTCGCGGGAAAGTCCGAAAGGGATACCGAGGCCCCTGGGAACATGGCAACTGAAGGAACACGGGTGGGTTTTAGTCAGTAAGAGTCTGACACGCCCTCCCGCTCCGTCCAGAGCGGGAGAAGTTATTTGATAATTTCCCACCCAAAAAAAAAGGTCTTATTTCTGGGAATGAATTGATAGCAAGAGGTTACATACTTACTGAATTTCTGATCTTCAAAGAAGATAAAGAGACATTATAGAGCTGATTCAATTTTGTGTTACCATCTAACGCGTTCATAACAAGGGTGTTTTTTTTTAAATGTCGCAGCATCATACTAAGATAAGAGCCTTTTGGCTTTGTACAGGACCTTCTGTTTTTATTTTCTTTTATCATTGTGTTTTTAGTTTAATATGTAGTTTGTAATCTTCTTGTGCAACTCACAATAAATACATTTTCTTTTTTTCTTTCTTTAAGTATTGCATTTCATTTATCAAGTTCATTTTCATTTTCGCTGCCTCAAAGCATGTCCTTCGTTTTACCGAACACAGTTAATATCGTCAAGTGGAAACACGTCACAGGTCACTTTTTTAACGTTCATCTGTTCTTTCCTGGCATATAAAGAGAACTATAACTCATACTAATGTATGTAGACCAGAAAGATGTAAAACCGCTTCCGCTAGAAGACAACACTTTTACATGGCTAAATACATTTACAATAAATTAAACAATACCCATAACATAAATCCGTTCACAACGAAAGAAACTAAATTAAAAATCTCCACATGGCTTTAAACACTTGATTACCACCAGACGGAAGATCTATTACAAAATCAGTACTCATAAAATGATCTACACTCACCCATACACACACGCACACGCACACTAACACGCACCCCCACACACACGCACACACACACGCACACACACACGCACACCCACACACACAAAGAGCATGTGTCCATCTTATAACTGTTGTAATTTTGTCTTTTATTGTATTGTTGTTATTGTTTTTTTTTTTCCCTTTTCTCTTTTACTTTTGCTTATTGCACATTGTTATGAAATTAACCATAAATGGGCGAAGACACTGGCTCCTATAACACAGGTTGCTACCTAGCTCAGGAGCCAGGGCTTCAAACAAAGTTTGTAAAAGCTTTATTTGTGTCAATAAAATTTTTTTGATTATTTATTATTATTATATCACCAATCTTGTCCTGTACATCTAAAGGCGTGTCCAAACATAAAGCGGCAATCGTGCGCGGATGCCGCGCGCGGCCTGTCGCGCTGTGTTTGGACGACTGCCGCGCGCGAACGCTTCTGTTTACCTGTCGCACAAAAACATTCGTCAGTAATTATAGTGTTTGGACTTATTTCGTGGCAGTGCTGCCGCGTAAACATTCGTCGGTTTAGTTCTAACTAGAGCGCGACAGAAATGTGATCTGCAAACGTCGCGTGTTGCTGCCGCGCTCTTGCCGCTCAATGTTTGGACACACCTTAACACATAACACACATTTATTTAAAATCGCAAATGGTACTATAGATTGCCCTGAGCTGTTAGGTAGTTTAGGTTTAGTTACACACTGCAAAACGTTTCGCAAACCTAGTTTGTTGCATGTCCCTCATTCCAAGTCCGCGTACAGGCAGAATTCATTTCTAATCCGTGCGTGCAGACGTTTTAATAAACTGTCTGGTGAACATGATTTGGATATATTCAACACCAGTGTTTCTCGGCTTAAGCATTTGTTGGTAAAAAGCTTCTTTACGGAAAAGTAATTGTTAGCAAAATCAGATTTTTAGCTTGTAATTTATCGTGTGCTATTTTTTTCCGTAATTTATGTTTAATAGGTATTTTGTACCGACCTTTTTTTTCTCTTTTTTATGTTACGTGTTTATCTGTGAAAACTTGTAAATGGCCTTCAATTTTATATAATTTAAGAACACTGTGTAAGTTAGCTGTAAGTTTCCCGAATATAATAAAATAAAATAAAATAAGTTTTTTTTTTGTAGTGCATCTCGCAGTTATTGACCACTAAGGTCTTTGCTGCTTAACCGGATTTTCCTGTGGGTGCCATAAGCTTCTACACTTAGAGCCTCCAGCCAGGAGTTTTTTATACTATTCTAAATTAAAATTAAGCGAATGCTCGCTATGGGCACCCCCTGTGGAGTACGAACCTCGACTTAGGGCATCACTGATGAGAGGACAGCAAGAAGGGACAGGCTGGATCAAACTTATATTTTCATCAGGATTATTATGGGGGGTATTTAAAGCTACGTGCTCAGCTGCTACAACTGCTGGCACCTCGTTTTCGAGCAAGGGTCGGGGGGAGTTTTATTTACTCAGGGATTCGGTTGCGATCATAAAGGACCTTGGCTTCGAGGTCGGAATAACGGGAGGCGTCTGTTTCTGTGCACTATACTGGTGGCCCTATTCTGCTCCTGGAGGAGTGTAATGGGGTCATCTGGGTCGGATAGAGACACATAAGATGATGCCCCACGGTTTATAACACAATATTCACATCTAAAGTCGGAACCGTCCTCAGAAATCCATTGAATGCACCGGACAGATTCTAATTTACCTCGCAACACATAGTCAGTACATAAACTAACCGATAGTTAAGTCAGTGTGGACGGTAACTTACTCAAGCTATGTTAGCAAGTTCGGGCCTGCCAAACTTACAGTGTAGCAAGAGCATGCTCTAACTTGTCCTGTTACGAACGATTCATCATCATACGATAGTTTACGGTACTGAGGTGTAAGGATGTACTATACAATGTCGCCCATCTGCATGTGCCCGCCCGCATTTTTACTGAATAAAATAAATAAATAAAAAAACCTTACTAAACCTTAATAATTTGAGCATATTATTTTATATTAACACATAATGGTTTATTACATTTTAACATTTAATTATCATTAATATTATTGTTTATTATTTGAGTTAAAATCATATTTATAATTGTATTTATTATTCATAAGTAAGCAAAAGTAAGCAAAACAAATTTTAACAAAATGTATATAAGTATTTTTACTAATAGTCATGAAAAATTTTCGAAAAATAACTTTAAAAGGTCTATCTTGTTTTGTTTTTCCTATTTTTTTTTTTCAGAATCTCCTTATGATTTTATGAACTTACACTTGTGTTTTTTTTTTAAACTTTAAAAAATAAAATAAATGTTTTCTCCTCCGTTTTTTTTTTTGCATAGTTGACAAATTTTAATAAAAATGTTAGTTAATCTGATAAAATAACTCATAAGCTTTTAGAAATAATGAACAGAATCCAAATCGAGCCAATAACATCGGAGATATGGCAAACGCTACTCAAAACATGAAAAAATTTAATAACGTGAAAAATATTAAAGATAAAAGAAGAATATTCAGAAAAATACGGTCGGGGCACATGTTGATGGGTGACATTGTATATGTATGTCGTGGTCCGATTGTAGAAATGGCTATATCGTGATCTGTCTGGCCATTTCACGATACACCGCCATTTCATGGTTTGAAAGAAAGAAAGAAAAATGCGTATATTAACATTACAGAAAAAATACACCTTAGAACTATAAAAACAGAAAACAATGATTATAATGCCAAAAGAGCCTCAGCTCAGCGTAACATCGGATGACAATACAAGGTGTACCATCTGACGCTGATTTTCAGCTGCAACCCACGAGTGCCTTGCTAGAAAAAACTTTTTTACAAAAAATACAACCGACTTCCAAACTACAAAGTGAAAAATAACTTTAATTTCGGCAATTGGTGTCTTTGGATCAGTATTTAAGTTTTTCGACACCGACTTCCGAAATTAAAGTTATTTTTCACTTTGTAGTTTGGAAGTCGGTTGTATTTTTTGTAAAAAAGTTTTTTTTTTCACTTTTTAGTGGGTTGATTTGTAATTTATCTAAGTTACAATAGCCTTATGTCAACTGCTCATCAAAAATACCCAAATCGCAATAGATGTGCCTTTAATATTTGAAGAGTTCCCTCGATTTACTTAGGGATAATAAATATTAATTACGTAATAAACAATAATAAGTAAACAAACAATAATGAATAATTTAAAAAATAAATTATTCATTATAATGTTACTAATAAATAAACGTATATAATTTATAAAATAATAATATTAAAATATTAATTCGTAAATTGAATTCTGTATTAATAAATAAATAAACGTATATAATTTATAAAATAATAATATTAATTCGTAAATTGAATTCTGTATTACTAAATATATAACTTACTAACTACTTAACTTATAATACAATTGTTACATTAATCGACCAGTGCTCTTCCTCCTCTCTCCTACTTGATCTATGCTGTGCCCGACAGGGTCCATAATTGTGACTAATATAATTATTTCTCTACCAACTATATACATTATGGTACGCAATAAAGAATTTGAGAATTTGAGAATTTGATTTCTCCAAGATTCCATCATCAGATCGTGACCAAATGACAATGGGACCAACTTGAAAGTATACCCTTTCAAACAAAAAAGAATTTTTCAAATCGGTCCAGCCGTCTTCGAGTAATCGGGGAACATACATTAAAAAAAAATATCCCGACGAATTGAGCACCTCCTCCTTTTTTTTGAAGTCGGTTTAAAAATTATCACTTATGGAAGTGTGTATCCGTTTTAAGAAAGCCAAGCGATGCTGGGCATAACAACCCAGATCGGACCACGACATAATACAATTATACACTGTTTTATTCGTTATTTTGCAGTGATTGCTCAGTGATAACGGCCGTAGATCCAAACCCAGACAGGTGCTTTACTTTGTGTAAATTATTTCATCACCACTGCTCTCAAAACGTTGAAGGAAAACATCGTGAGGAAACCTGCATGTTCTAGAACCAAAAATTTGAAGACATGTGACAACTACCAACCCTCACTGGGCCCGCGTGGTAGATTACGGCCCACTCCCTCTCACCGAGAGAAGCCCTTTGCCCCAGCTGTGGGAACATATAGGCTAATTATGCTATATTCATAAAACATAGAAAGTTCAGGTTCGCCTCTTTCATTAGCAAAATATGTATTTTTATCAGGTCTACCTACACCTTCGGTGAATAAGCGTAATAATGTTAATTATTTTAAATCATAATGATTGTTTCAACTCATTTCCAGTCTAGTCAGTCATATTTTGTTTATTTTACAGCGTGGCCCTTTAAATGGTGACATTAATTTAACACACGTATATACGGATTAGCGTTTTTTTTATGAAGATATTTTAATTTTATTAAATGTTATTATTTATTGATTTATTTTCAATTTTCTAAAATAGCATCTTAGTGCAACCTGTACACACTAAATGTAATAGTAATAGTCCATTTATTTGTGAGAATATTGTTACATAGATGTTACATGGTTTTTATAGTTCATAATATTCTGCCGTTTCCGGCGTACAAATACATTGCCAGGGTTTTGGTTAGTTTATTGGATTACAAATTAATTTTATTGTATTAAATAAATTAGGATAACATTCAAATTGCAAATTAATCAAATAAATCAGCTATGGATATGTCAAAAAGAATTCATTAAGTTAAAGATAGTAAGAATGATAATAATTTCCTAATATTTGTGTGTAATATTTGTGTATGTAGCGCAAAGGTAATGTACCAGGATCACGGATCATAACATGGCATCAAGGAAAATAAAACGAAGAACGTGCAAAGAGAAGGCGAATTGAAGGAAAAGGAGAGCTCTATGTCGGCGAGCGTTTGAAAATTTTAATTTTTCAACTAACGAATTATTATTTCTTATTATATTTTTATGATTACTGGCCACTAGTCCTACCCGTGTGTTAAATTAATGTCGCCATTGTAGCGGCACGTTGTATATATTAATGTTTTCTTAGATAATAACTTTGTTATCTTTTATATGGTGAATGCTGATACAATTATAAAATAGAAGTGCTGGTATAACAGCACTTTTATCTTATTATTGTGTTCCATAAATATTTTTATCTACTCTCATAGCGTAATATTCGAATTATGAACTTCAAAATGAGTTTATATTGACATACTTTATAAACAGAATACCGAAATTTAAAAATAGAATCATATTATAACACTTTTTCTCTAGCAAAATAATACTATAAAACAATTTTTTTTTCTATTACGATACAGCGCTAATCCAAGAAGTTAATATCACCAAAGAGTTTCCATCAACTGTTGGCGGGGGACAGCAGCACCCGCTGTAGCGCATGTGCGGTGATGTGCTGCTGCAGGCGACATTCATTTGTTTTGTAGTACTTACTGAATTTTGTAGGATTTTTTAATTTATTCTGGATCTTTAACTTTGATCTTTTATTTAGTATTTGTTTCAATCCCAATGTATGAGAGTAGATAAAGTTGTGTATGAAACTGCACATAACTAGGTATTAAAACATTCGTGTGATACTATTAAACACACACTCATGTTTTAATATCCCTTATTATGCAACAGTTTCATAAACTACTATTATACGTGCTGCTATTGGTGTTAAAATAAATCATTATATTATAATTTGATTTATAGCGATTGCTAAACATTAGCTGCTTCGTGGTTTTTCAAGTGCTTTCTAAGTTATAACTATCTCATTATGTTGGCTTCAACATTATTATCCATTGTTTAATATTTCAAACAATAAATATAATCATCTACATTTCATTCAATAGTACATTGTTATACAAGGGTCGAAAGGAATTGATGACTTTCACCCGTGTTAAACACTCTACTTTTCATTTCGAATTTAAGGAAAGTAAAAAGTTGTAGTTTTTCTAAAATATTAATTGAAAATAATAACATGGGTATTCTAGTACCTATTAGTATTTTTTTAATTTTTTTAATATGGAACACATCGCGTCGCCGCCGTGCGTCGTCTCGCTTATGGCGCATCCACACATGCAGCCGGGTTTGCCGCCGGCTTTCAAGCTGCCTTGTCGCTGAATAAAAAAAAAAAGATGAGCGTACCGGCGGCGGCGCGGCGGCCAGGCCGCCGGCCGTGCCGCCGGCATGTGTGGATGCGCCATTAGGTATTTTTTTAATTCACACTGGCTGTTTATACAATGACAAGACTGCAGCATTTTTTTAAATCAGTATTTTTCTACAAGGGGGGTATTACACCATCATATCTACGATCACAGATCCATGATCAAAGACATAACTAAATTGTAAAAGACATAACGTGGGTAATTTGTGAGCTTCGTAGATAGGTATATGATATAACATGATAGTGTAATATCCCCCAAGGGGGATATACCCATAACAAATGTCTATTTTACAATTCCATTATATCTTCGATCACAGATCCATGACCATACTACACATACTCGACTACATATATTCGACAGTGTAATACCCCCTTAGTAAAATTTTTGCGTAGCCGACTACCTAACCAATATAGTTCTATTTTTAAAATTCATTCCCGTCCTAGAGAGGGAAGCAATTACTATGAGTCTTTCCCGCCCAAGGGTGGGGATCAGCGTCTTCTACCCGCTACTTGGATCAAATAAACACTACTTTCCGAGTATGAGAAATGAAAAGATCTTTTCTGATACTTCGGATAGTAATCATCAATTTTACTGCAGATAGTATGTTATTGAATTCAGCAGAAATCGATCGCCACATTTTTTATGCCCATCAAATTCGACAGTCGTATATGAAAAATAATGTTTTTCATCTATGCTGTTATTTTAACGCCGGTATAAATAATAAAATCAAATCCGCTCCCGGCTGAATACGAAATAGGATACCAACAGGAATTCAGTATTCGGTATCGCACGAGTTAGAAATATATAAGGACGACGGTTTATGTTGGGACTTGGCAAAAAATATTTGCGCCCAGTGTTTATTTATTTTATTTATTTATTTAGGTTAACCAACAATTGCTTACACCTATACATTTCTAACTTAATTACTAGGGTAACATTTACAAGTGCAACAATTAATTATAGGTTAACACCACATGCACAAAAAATAAAAAACGGCTTTAAACAACATACTTATCAAGACATACATACATTATACATACAAAAAACAAAGTTAAAATAATATAAAGAAGATTAACAACTCATTCAATCAAAATGACTGATTCAGATGATTCAAAAATGAAAATTTATGAATAAAATTAAAATGATTATGAATAAATAATAAAATTAAATGAAAAGAATAAACGGATTACAAGTGAAAATAATTGAAAACATGTATAAAATTAAATTAAATTTACATTGGATTATTTACAAAAGCTCGTACAAATTTATTAATATTGTCGTGGTGAACATCTACTATGTCACTGCGGTCATTTATGGTTTTGCACAATCTAGGTATTGGAGAATTCGCACCAAGCACAGACTTTGTTTATTTGTTTTGGGTCTGTACGCATTATTATGTGCGATTGAGTAACTTAATTCAAGAAACACGATAATATTGCAATTTAAAATCACAGAATCAACGGCTTCTCGATTTGTAAAAAAAAAAAAAACGTGTGGCACTCAGGGACTGCCGCGGTAAAGCATTTGTAACCTCCATACTTCCTATTTGTCAACGCTACACTTGGGATGATGACGTGATGACATAAAACAAAAATTACGAACCGTCATTACATGGTAGGCGGAGTGGGGAGTGTTAGGTTTTTTTCGTTACGGAATTTCTTGATTCGGTCGCCGCGCTCAAAGACCGCGATAAAAGCTATGCAATAGCTTAAAACATGATAAAACAAAGATGAACGTGAGAAAGATTAAAATCCTAACTAAAAACCTTTAAATAGTAATGAACCTTGTTTGTCCAATGGTATAAAAATGCATTAAAATTAAAACGCAAAGAAGTAATAACAGCAGGTTCTGTGAAATTCCGTATCTACCGAATTTCGTTGTTGGCACAAGTCCACACGTTTCGTGCAATGCCGGTACCTGTCGATATCAGGTGTAAACTTTCACCCGGAGACGGCTCGGTGCCGGTTCAGCGCCGGGAGTCCGCCGGGACCCGCTCTCTAACCCTTACACACAGAATTCGATATCCGCTAAAGGAATTTTTTTTTTGAACAGTCAATAAGTAAAAGTTTTCTTTTACTTCGACGATGTAGTTGTTGTTGTTTTTTTTTTTTTTTTTTACAAGAATAAATGAAATACAAAAATTATGTTATTATACTTAAAATTGGATAGTATCGTAAATTTTTTATTCGACTTCAAAAAAAAGGAAGAGGTTCTCAGTTCGTGGAATCTTTTATTTTTTATTTAAATAAGCTGCGAGGTATATAGAAATGCCGCAATAACGGCTTTCCATGGCTATATAACCTCCACTCTAAGGTATGGTATTATCCTGTGGGGTCGTTGTGTGGAGATCGATCAAGCATTCGTAATGCAAAAAATGTGTCTAAGAGCTATATTTGGGTTGAAGCAAATAGAGTCATGTCGTCCATTCTTTAGGAAATATAAAATACTAACTCTGCCATGTATTTATATATTAGAATCCTGTATATTTGTTTTCAAACATAAGATACTTTTTCAGCAAGCGACAAGCTACTGTGCCCCACAATCTATGTATTATTTATAAATTATTTCAACCGAGGACGAATCTCACATTTACAGGTAAAAACAGCTATATTATGTGCATAAAATTGTATAATAAAATACCAAATTCCATTAAAACGCTACCATTTTCTAGATTTAAAAGTAATTTGACGAGGTTTTTAATTGAAAAATGCTTTTATAGTGTACATGAGTTCTTCGATTGTAAATTGTAAGTTTTGTAAATTGCATGGTCTTTCTAAATTGTTACTTATTATTATTGTTATTGTGTGGCGAATCTCTCCTATTATTGACATGGTTATTATTGACACGATTATTATTGACATTTATGATTAACATTCCATTTTATTATTACTTGTTATTTTTTTTTTTTCATTATGTTGACATTTATTTAATTCAATACTTAATACAATTTTAATGGGATTATCTGTTTAATGACTGCATGATTATGATCAATAATAAATTTAAATAAAATGTAACTTATTTTATATTTGCACGCCGAAATTAAAGGCAGAATAAGAGAACAATTTGTACATTTTACCAACCTTCTGTACCTTATTTAGGCAAATAAATGATTTTGATTTTTTTTTGATTTTTAAGTTTCAGTAAACCAGTAAAAATAAATTGTACTATGATTGTCTTGCGGCAGATACCAAAGTAATCCTCATAGAGATTATTTAACTTCCATACAAACTTTCATCCCCAATTTAATTCAGGGGGTGAATTTTCAAAAATCCTTCCTTAGTGCTCAGTTTTGTTATAAAGAACTCTTGTGCAAAATTTCATGCTCCTGGACCAAGTGGCTACGCGTTGTCTGTCAGTTGATGATTTTATTAAGTACATAGATTTGTTTGTACCAAATACGATTGAAATTATTTTATCTCTCTATCCAATGCGTTTTGTTAAGTCTAATCATTTATAAAGAATTTTAGAAAATATAAATTCAATGAAAAATATAATAGATAGAATCTATTATTATAAATTAGAAGCTTCTCTGAAATGAATATTTGAAAATTATTAATTAATCATTATTTATCTCATAGAACTTTGATGTTTTAAGAATTTAATTTGTTAGTATACCTGTAAGGTTGTCTGATTTTTGATACGTTTTAAGAATTATTTCTAAGCTTATTACTAAATATTCTCAGTAGTAATAATTATATTAAGTACCGAAATTTGAGTATCTAAAACTTACTCCTTTACAAATTAAATTTGCTCGAAATATCATTAATTGTTCGACCTAACTTCTTCGAACAGACTAATTAAGTTTAGAACCTATTCTAATTATTACTTCTGCTAAACTGAATTAAACTCTATTTTCTTAAAGCTAGAGTGGTGATTTATTTGTTGCTGTAAGGGCAGTGAGGCGACATTGACAAACCGACCAATCAGAGAGCGGGATGAATTGAACTATTAATTCATTCAAATTGTTTTAGAAAACGTAATTGTTTGGTTGCTGTTGGAGTAGCAGATGAGTTGCTCTCGGTCTGAATGTTATAAAGCTATATTTCTGTATCTGTGAAACTAAGAAGCTTCAAATTTTGGTTGTTTTGAAGAATATTATTCGACGGTTGAAAGGCTAATTGATCTAAGCGACATTTTGTAAAACTTGCTCCTGCAATTTTATGATTCGTCCTCCTGGATGGATCATATTTATTATTTTTATTTTTAAATCATAAAAAACAACTATTTGATAGGCTTTTATTTACTAAAATCAATCAATCATAATAAGATCTTATTATGATTAAAAAACAACCAATCCATCCTCCTGCAAGTTTTACAAAATGTCGCTTAGATCATTAGCCTTTCAACCGTCGATATTATTTTTATATGGTTTGATAAGGCTTCAATCAATCTATACTACATAATTATATTTATCTTTATATATATAATTCTTCTGTGAGTGTGTATGTAACTGAACTTCTCTCAAACGACTGGACCGATTTTGATGAAATTTTTTGTGTGTGTTCAAGGGGATTTGGGAATGGTTTAGATTCACAATTTTGTCCGCTGGACAATGTTTTGATAGGACAACGTCTGTCGGGTCCGCTAGTAATATTATAAAGAGGTAAAATTTGTGAGTTTATATGTAGGGTTCAATCTTCGGAACTACTGATCCGATTCCGAAAATTCTATCACTAATAGGAAGCTACAGCCTTTCCCATTGCTGAGTGTCATAGGATATTTATGTGAAAACAAGAAATTTCACGCGAATGAACGTTTTAAAGTGAAAACTTCTTTAGGCGCGTTGGGCATTTTTGAGATGGGAAAAAACAATTGAACTCGCGACACCGTTATCGTTATCGCGATTGTGCTCTTTATTTATATTACCTTATGGATCAATGTTCTATGCAAGTATTTTTACATTAACGGTTTTGGAAGTATTTTTTTAATTGTTAAAGTTTTCACTTCTGACAGCACTCCCGGAGTGCCACTGTTTTTTTTATAGGTATTAAAAAATAAAAAACCGGCCAAGTGCGTGTCAGACCACGCACAATGAAGGTTTCCGTAGTTGGGATGAATTTATCCCTAAAACAAACTTAACTTTGTAGTTGAAAAATATGTTCTCCCATACGGAATGTATGGGAAAACATGTTTTTGCAACTGCAAAGTTAAGTTAGAAAAAAAAAAAAGAAATAAGTTCGAGTTAAGTAGGTCGATTATTACTCGTTAACTTGTAAAGCCTACTTAGCTGTGATAGTTTTCCTTTTAATTTCGTTATATAAACTACTGTTGTGATTTTTTTCACACACCCAAAACCAACCATTTAGCCGGCAGGGGGCGGGGGACACTTGACTCTAACAAAAATTTGCAATTTAAAGCTTAATATTTCGCAAACGGATCCCTAGATACAAAAATGGTTTTCACAAACTCATAATGTTTTTGAAGGACCTTTCCAATGATACCCCTCACCATGGGTTAAAAAAATAAAAAATAAAACATCACCACTTTACGTGTATGAGAGGTAACCTAAAAAAAAATGTTTTTCATAATTTTGTTTTACCACTTTGTCGACGTAATTAATATGTATACCTGTGCCAAATTACAGCTTTCTAGTACAAAGGGTCTTGGAGCTAGACCGCGGACAGACAGACAGACAGACAGACAGACGGACATGACGAAAGTATAAGGGTTCCTTGTTTACTGCGGAACCCTAAAAACATAGTGACATCTTTTTGGGATGGTTTATAATTGGTAAAAAACCATCCATCATCCAAGTATGATTTAGAGCAATGGCCAGCTATGAATTTAGTTTTAAATTTAATATAAGCCAAGTTTTTATTTGAATTGAGATTTGACGGAAGTTATTGGTATTTTATTTTATTAATATAAAACATGGTTGTTCATGGTAGATCGGTTTCGGGACGCTGTTTTCCTTAATTTATGTATTTATATATCGTCAGCGATACTGCAATAGCGCTGATCTACTATTTGCAATAGTGCTTAACTACAAGGTTGATAACTTTACAGGAGATAAAAAAAACTTCATAATTTTAGTATTTAGAATGATAAGCGCATCTTATTGAAATATAGGGACCTTAGAGTACCAGGCCATCAGTCAGTGGCAGAAAATTTACGGTTTTTCTAGTGGTTTGGATTTTATGGCACTTACGCGGTTTTTTTGTAACAATATCAAGTCTTAAGATGTTATAAAAGGGCAGATACGCGTAATTGAAACTATGATAAAGAGTACAAAACAATTATTTATTCATATAAAACACAAATGGAAGGCACTTCTCAATCACAATTATTTTGAAAATAAACAATTAAATTCTAAAAAAAATATTGAACGAATTACAACACTAATTTAAGTTGTTCAGTCTTCACCTTTACCTAACCATAAAGACTAAAACCAAAAAATAAAAATAACTGTAACAAAACATAAATTATTCGGAAACAAAATCAACAATAACTAGCTTTACTTAATCATATTCATGGCATATAAAAAATTCTGAATTAAGTATCAAAGTAAAATTTTAATCGTCAAAAATTAAATTATTATAGAACTCGTGGCAATCATTCGGAATGACTGTTTTTAGCTCTTGTAGATGATTAAATTTAGCTTTAGCTATTTTCTGTGGGCCATCATGGAGCGGTGGAGCTTCGAGCAAGATAGATAGATAGATAGATTCATTTATTTGCCTGAAATATGGTATTTTACAGATTGATTTGATTGATTTTTTTTTTGAGATTTTTTCAGAGATTCTATTGGTTTCGCTCGTCGGGGTAAACGCATGTATGCATCAGAGTACATTAATTTATAGTCAATAGTACCATTCGTGTTGTACCTTAGCACCCTTATATCTGTTACACATCTGTCACCAACAACTCGTCCCGGTCTTATAGAGTCATAAACGAGATAGTCTTTCTGGCTATAATCCTTGAAAAAAGTATAATCAGGCATCACCACGTCATAGGGGAAGGGTTTTATTCTGGCTTCTTTTGAAATCATAGCGTACTGGCTTAGCAGGTGAATTTCGCGATTTTTCAATTTTCTTTCTATGACGGAATGCACCGAGTCCACTTCCATTTGCGTGTGCCCCTTTTCTAAAAACTTCTGAGTGATCGTTACATTATATTTGACAGCGAACCGCAACAAAGCATTTGAAACCACATTATTACGATTTTGAGCTGTGCAACCATCTGTGTATATAATGACATCTTTAGGATCATTTTGAACTAAGTTAGTAATGTAATCGATAAAAAACGAAGCATACGTGGTGGCTCTTAAGTCTGTTACCGTTTCGTCAAACCAGTAGCATGTTACTTTGTGGTTACTCAGATTGTAAACTGTAAAGTTATGCACACAAAGCTTCGTTTTGAAGTACAGTGCACTGGCATTTAAATATGGGCACAACATCACGGCTTGCAAGTCGGCAGTTACTACGTGAACTTCTCCTTTGATCGCCGCCTCTTTGTCTTTATTCTTCTCTTGGCGAGCTGCTGTTTTGAGAGACAGATGTATTTTGTGTTCTTCATCACTTAGATTGCCAACTTTATGAGCACAACAAGTGTCACACTCGTCCTTCTTGGGCTTAAAAATGGCAATGTTTTGTTGAGCTAGTACATCTTCAAAAAACTTTCGACTTGCTACAGGAGAGGAGAGAGAATTCGCACGTTCAACATAAAAACGGTATAGATGAGCCTTGGATTGAATAATCGGTTCTAAATACAGTTTTTGGCTTGATTTTCTGCAATAATGTGATGGAAGTTTTGGGATTTCTTGAAAGAAATTCAAAACAGAGAGTTTTTTTGTTAGTTGCTCAGCCTGTCCACTAGCCTGAACTGAAGCTTCTTGAGAATACCCTCTATGACCTCTTTCGCCCAACCAATATCTGCAAGTCCATTCCTTGATTCCGAGCGTGCCCAAAAACATAGATTGGCACACACGTACTACTTTCTTATTGGTAGCTTTTAAATGGTAAATCTTGCTTTCACTACGTCTACTACTGCCGGCTCCCTTAGTCTTTCTTTGGGTGTCCTGGGTGTCAATTAGAGTCAAAACATACAGCTTTTTTTCCTTCCATGATCTCGCCCAAAACTCATCAAATATTTTCTTCCTCATTTCTTCAGTAAAAGTGTGTAAAGTGTGCTTTCCGGTTTAGCGATGTCTTGCACATACTTTCCATTAATCTTTCTAAATCCCAAGTACTCCTTCCCCATCATTCTTTGTCTTTTATTATCTTCTCTTTTCCATGAATCTTTGTCCGCTATTCTTTTTCGTTTCTTCAAAACTCTAACTGTACTTCTTCAAAACTCAGACTTACCTGAAGAAAGGAGAAAACGCATAGCCCTCTCTAGAAGAAATTACGCAATATGTGCGTCAACTGCTGTCAATACCGCCTTTGCGCAAAGATTTTTTCCATTCCGAGGAGGTGAATTATTCAATAAAATAAATAAAATAATCAAAATAGCTAATTGTCGTAAAATAGAATGTAAAAACAAAATAAACAAATGGTTACTAAATCGAAGCTACGCTGAAACGGAACAAATCCTTGAGATAATAAAGTAACAATAACAAGGTATATTTGTTGCAACTTTTTATATTATTTATTATATTCTTTATATTTAGGTATATTCTTTTCTATTTACATGTAATGTTATATTTTGTATTTAATTTTCTATGCACATGTACATAATTTATTAAATTTTATATTTGTGAACACACACGCACACACACCCACACCCCCCACACACACATACGCACATGCACACAAACAACTTTAACAAACATACACTCAGACACACTTCCAACCATTCGCAATTGTACCACGTTGACAATTCTTTACTATGTGTTACAATGGGGGGGACCTGGAGTTCTAAAATACAGGCCTAGGCTTAGTTTAGACTTCAGATCTCCCACAAATTATAAAATTTTGTCAAAATATCTGTCAAGATTTATATAAATGTAATTTGTGGAGATAAATAAACATAATTTTTTTTTTTTTTTTTTTTTTTTTTTTTTTTTTTTTTTTTTTTTTTTTTTTTTGTCGCTATTTGCTCCTCTACAATAGATCTTTCAGGGAAATTCTCGATATCTTCTAATTGGAGAAGAGGCGATTCTATGACAGGAGACTGTATTGTTGAAGAACGAATGTTGCCTACAAGCTCATCTATTGGTAACACAAAATCAGGGTCAGCTACTGAATCGTCTGATAAAAAGCCGCTAAAATCTTGTTCGTAAGTATCTTCGCAGGTTACCGTGCTGATGGACTCAAGTGGTAAAGTCTGGTAGGCACTTGAGGACGAGGTTCCAGGAAAAATATCACTGTCATTGCTGAAGCTTGTGCCTGGTTGTGTTTGTTTGGCTATAATTGATTGCCTTCTCATGAGCAACTCCTCCCGTCGTTTGACTAAGTCCTGCAAGTTAGCAGACATCATCCACACAAACAGATTCTGTAATAAAAAAAATTGAAAACTATTTCATTTCAAAAGTAATCAAAAACGCTTAAGTACCAAAAACACTTTACTTTTGCCTAACACAAAACCGCGGAATTACAACCCTGCATTAAAATCGATTTTACCCATAAAATATGACACAAATGTACAATCCATGATTGAAAACAGCAAGCCTATACATAAATCAATAGATTACATCACTTACCGGTACTTTCCATGCAGAAATAACCACTTTTTAACAATAATTTTCACGGAGCGCAAAGTAATCACAACAATTTGTTTACGTTTTGTTCAGTTACGCGGTATTCACTTCCAACTACAACCGCAAGAAACGCATCGCGCTATTGCAGTGAAGCATCAGAGAGGTTCTGATTGGCTTATTCAAAGTAGTGTGTTCACTAACACGCGCCAATGACAGACTAGGACAGCGCGGCGCGTAAATTTGAATTTCGCTACTTTTTGCAGTTTCGCGGTATTGCAGATGGTAGTTCAGCGCTATTGCAGTATCGTCGACGATATATTTTATTGTACACCAGAAAATACATAGCAAAAAATAAGATGAACACTGCAAAACAAGCAATGGACGGCCTTATCGCTTTTTGCGATCTCTCTTTCAGGCAACCTTGGAATGGACAGTGATTCCGTGGAACACACATAAAAGTGGGGTTGTTATTGGTATAAAATAATAAGATTATAGATACAACATAAATAGACTTTAAGCTTGGGAATATCCGATTATTTATTTATTTTATTTTGTTCGGGAAACATTTAATTTACAGACAAACTATGTTCTTAAGACGCAGATATATGACAGTGACCTTGAATGGTTAGCTTGCGTGTTCTGTACTGAGCTCTCGCAACGCGTCATACGTCCAGCCAGTAATAGGACTCGCCCATCAAGGAGCGCTGTCCCAAATTGGACACATTATTAATTTATTACACGTAAAACAAAAGGTATTTTAATAAAAAACGTATACTAAAAAATTAGTAATTTAATTATCTTTAAAATGGTGATGTTTTTAGAAAAATATGCTCGATGGATTTTGCGTCATTCTCACTTTTTTATTCGCGTTAGACATAACTTTACAAATTAATTTTACTATGTAATATAAACATAATCAATAATATGCCTATATTAAAATATTAGCAAAATGCTCTAATTTAACATATATTTTTCCAAATCACTAACACTACTCGCTTAGACATCATCAGTATAAAATCATTAAAAGTCAGCTATCGTCCCCTTAATGTCCCTCGGCAAACCTCGTGTTTCGTCAGTCGTCGGATTTCTATTAGTTGCCCTTTGCATTTTTGCAAACCGGACGCTCTCAATCGACTTGGAAGTATATAGAGTTGTTAATACTCTTTTAAAGCCGCTAAAGTCGCAGGCATGACATATAGGAATATAGTTTTACAGCTCTATATAGTTCACATGGAATTCAAAACGAAACAACAATAAACTACTTAGTTCTGAATCTAATAATTGATGGACATGGAAATTTGCATTCGTTTGTATTCGGAAATCCGATGATACCCGAGGGACATTAAGAAAATATAAATATTGTACATAGTATGGATGCCTGGATTAATTTGTTACTCTTTTCTCTAGGTTAAATCTAAATGCTGGCAATAGTTCATTTTAAGTTCGATCGGCTGTTGCAATCTCCGTGCACCATTACAACATAACTAGCTTCTGCCCGCGATTTCGTCCGCGTGTTATTTCGGCCGCGATCTACCGCATCGCATTGAACAAACGAATACTAATTTCCATGTCTATAAATTATTAGATTTATCGTGAATAATAATTTGAATTCAGAACTAAGTACTTTATTGTTGTTTTGTTTTGATTTCCGTGTGAACTATAAAGAGCTGTAAAACAATTTTGCTATCTATCATGCCTGCGACTTTAGCAGCTTTCGTCCCATTTTTTAGGGTTCCGTAGTAAACAAGGAACCCTTATAGTTTCGTCATGTCCGTCTGTCTGTCCGCGGTCTAGCTCCAAGACCCTTAGTACTAGAAAGCTGTAATTTAGCATAGGTATACATATTAATTACGCCAACAAAGTGGTAAAATAAAATTATGAAAATCATTTTTTTTAGGGTACCTCTCATACACGTAAAGTGGTGATGTTTATTTTTTTATTTTATTACCCCATGGTGAGGGGTATCATTGGAAAGGTCCTTCAAAAATATTGTGAGTTTGTAAAAACCATTTTTGGATTCAGGAATTCGTTTGCGAAATATTAAGCTTTAAAGTGCTAATTTTTGTTAGAGTCAAGTGTTCCCTGCCGGCTAAATGGTTGGTTTTTAGTGTGTGAAAAAAATCACAACAGTAGTTTATATAACGAAATTAAAAGGAAAACTATCACAGCTAAGTAGGCTTTACAGGTTACCGAGTAATAATTGACCAACTTAACTTTGCAGTTGCGAAAACATGTTTTCCCATACATTCCGTATAGGAGAACATATTTTTCAACTACAAAGTTAAGTTTGTTTTTGGGATTAATTCATCCCAACTACGGAACCCTTCATTGTGCGTGGTCCGACACGCACTTAGCCGGTTTTAAATTTAGAGTATTAATAACTCTATATACAAGCTGATTGAGAGCGTCCGGTCTGCACCAAGTGCAAAGGGCAACTGATAGAAATCCGACAACTGACGAAACACGAGGTTTGCCGACGGACATTAAGAAAAAAGAAATACTTTGTTAGCGTTTGTTGTTGTGCTTAGCGTTATTTCTAACTTATTTTCTTTTTGCTCGGCTCCTATATGTCGTAGCGTGATGTTACATAACCTATTTATTACCTTTCTCAAGACTTGGGCTATCCAATGCAAAAAGATTTTTTTAAATACTGGTTGTTTCGGATATTACTTCTACATATAAAATTACAAACAAACAAATTTTACTTCTTTGTTATATTAGTATAGATATTATAACTTTGTAGCAATTTACTCCATAGAAACTCCATACATTCTCGCCAACATACTACCAGGATATCAAAGGTATGCAGATCTGGGTCACAGGTTCTATTAATTTCAGCACAGCGGTAGTTTGCTCTCCAAACAACGCTTGTGTGTTTATGTATGCCTGCTGACGGTGGCTGATAATCTTTTGAATAATATTGCCATCTTAATTAATATAATTTGGAGGGATTGGTTTTGGCAGATCGGAGATGATTTGTAAGTCAATCATGGTGAGTACCTTAATAAATATCGTTTGGGCGAAGTTATGGTTCTGAAAGCAAAGCAAAATCTAGTGATGTATTTAAATATAAACATTTCACTGTGAAAACTTGGGTGATGTTATGCTGATATAGAAGCGTTTTTGGCCTCGCACAAGTCCTCCTAAATTTACAAAAAAAAAAAAAACTGAAGTTTTTATAATTTGGTTAATTTTACATCCTGTTGTATTTCCTGTGCGTGTCCCAAATAAAAAAAAACTATCTTTCTTTTTGATGTGAGCGTGAAGTAAGCTGTGAAAAGTATCACTATTCACAGCTCACACCCCATAGGGGGTGCCCTTAGCGAGCGTTCACCTAGTTTTAATTAGCATAGTTGAATAAACCCTGGCTGGAGGTTTTAAGTTTAGTAGCGGAAATCCCGGTTAAATAGTAAATGGTGCCGATTCCCTTGTTCACAAACTAAACTAAATTTAAGTTCAGTGCACCTTTTTCTTTCTATTTCATTAAGAAAAGGACAGAAGATAAATTTTTTTTTAGTCCTGTCAAATTAATCACCACCACACGGCACCATTATCTTAGAGGTCAACCACGAGACTTACTACATAAAAAAAAAATTACGTCTCACATCACCTAAGTTTTCACGGTGAGATTTTTACAGAATAAGTAAGTAATAGTAATTTATTTCTCTCAAAAAGGTACAAATTTGGTACATGGTATTTAGGTTACAGGCAGATTCAAACCTTAGAATACATTGGTTTTCGGTTTCTCGATTTCTCAGGTCAAGTGATTTTCATTGACTGTTGTTATTTCGGTCAGTCAGTCAAAGTAGTTCTATGGCGTTGACAGCGTGTTGTACAAAATGTTTATGTTGATCACTTCAGAAATCGGGTGTCTCAAACTCAAACTGGAACTCAAAGCATTTGTTTCAATTAAACCAATTTTCAAGAGTCGGTCAGTTAGTCAGAAAGTTGAAGCAGGTTGGCCATTCCAAAACGTAGATCTCTATGGAGAAGAACGGGCAAGAAACTCCAAGGACACTCTTTCAAGATATTACAAAATCCTGGGTATGTTATTCTTGTTGATTCTCTAAGTGAGAAAAATTTAAAACCAATTAAAATGTAAGATTAAAAATAAGCCCTGGCAGATAAGAGATGACCAGTCTCGATACGGCTGTCCATTGTATGTTTTGTAGTGTTTAATTTATTTTTGCTATGTATTTTCTGGTGTAAATTATAATATATCCTTTAATATTATGAATGCGAAAGTAATTTTGTTTGTTACGCCTTCACGCTAAAACGGCTGAACGGATTTGGATGAAATTTGGCACATATATAGATGATGCCCTGGAAAAGAACATAGAATACTTTTTTTTTTTCCCACGGGATCGAGACTTATGCGGGTGAAACCGCGGTGCAAAGCTAGTAGCTAAATAAATAAATCTAAATGACTGTTGCTTGTTGTAGATCGAGATTTTTTCACACGGCGACAACACAAGGTTTTTATAAATTACTAGGTACTAATGCAGAGCTACAAATAAAAACTGTATGTTACATTACAAAAAAAAACATAATTTACAATTTACCTACAGGATTGCGTCAGCAGAATTGACGGGTCCACTAGAGCCAATGCCTGCCGGGGGTGCGAAGAAAACCGATAGGGAAATCGTGGCCCCCGGCAACAGGGCAACCGAAGGAACATGGGTGGGTTTTTGTCAGTAAGAGTCTGACACGCCCTCCCGCTCCACTCAGAGCGGGAGAAGTTATTTGATAATTTCAAACCCAAAAAAAAGGATCGCGGAAAAATTCTGTGTCACGATATGAAATCCCACAACACAGCCATCTAAACCTAGCCTAAAAGCCTTCATTACCAATGGACTAAGATCTAAATGCCAACGCAGAGATTGATGAAAAAGAAAATAAAGAAATAAATAAACATAATACTCATAACCCCACGCCCTAATCCGTTCTAACTCCGATAAATTACATGAAAACATTCCTTTTTAGCGAAAGAAACCCGACCTTCAGTGAACGAACCATGAATGAATGAAAGGAAAGCTTGTAATTACGAGATTTCTCCGCTCATTTCGGTAATGAGTCCTGCTGATCAGTGATGGATTAGGCACAACGAAGCACAAATAACGTGTCGCCGACGTATGTGCCTCTGAGCTAATAGGCAATCTTTTGAAGATTTCGGGAGGCTGTTTAGATTGTACGATATTGTTAGGTTCCAATTTATTAATATGTTGGAGACGGGTATGTGACTCTCGTTATTATCAGCGATATTTTAACTACTGTGGGCGTAGTGTGGGTAGTGTTGGTTAATGCGCAATAGAAAAACAGTTTGCAGTTCAGATCACATTATAATTTACTATCAAATTAATCACACTAGCTAAATTATACACACACTGGGTGCGACGGCGTTTATTAAAATCACCAATTAACAAAATGATCACAAATTACAACTAACACAATAACTGAGCATCACGAATCGAGAACAGTTCCGCGACATCTTGACTCCAATGCGACCAAAGGCTGAATGCCCTCCTCGCCTTGGCCTTAAAACATCACGACTCTGTAGAAGCGCGCCTTTTTTGGTGTCCATAGATCTCTCTTGATGTCGCCAGTGGTGCGCTTGCGATTCGTTTCGTGTCCGTATTAATGACCGGATCCGAATACATAATTGTTGAATATTGTACTGGCAACACCCAAAGATTCAATATGTCGAAATAGCGGAATAACGTTCTTCTGGGTCGGACGCTCGTGACGGTAAGACGTGCTTAGTGGCTGTGTCGGTAAAAAGATAGATTGGCATAGTATTGGTTGGAGATCTACTGTAAATTAAGATAACCAATTAGTTTTATGGTAAATATTAGAATACTGATTGAATTGTGATATTATGTGGGGAATAGGAGATGTGATGGTATGGTGTAGAATATTGAATTTGATGTTGGTAAAGAAATATAAATGACAGACAAAATATCTTGGTGTTTCATATTATTTTCCTTATCCCTGAAATATTGTAAATATACGTATGTAGTTTTATTAAACAGTTTTAGATTATGATATTGGGGTAACGACTTTAAGATTCATTTGAGGATTAGTATCTATTTTGAGGTTAAATAATTAAATTCGAAACTAAATTAGTTATTTTAGAGTAAGGATGGTTCTTATTATAATATTTTCGAGTAATTTATGCGTTTTCTTGGAACTTCTCAACTTTCTTATTGTAGTTCTTTTTTTACCTTTTTAGAAAACTTAGATGAAAGTGACTCGTTTAGCAGTACGTCGTTAGTCTTATTGGTCGCAAGCACTATTGTTGAGCATGAGGTCCTGGGTTCTATTTCCGATTCGGGCGAAGTATTTTTGGTTTTTGTTGGCGTGTTAGTGTTTTCTCAGTAGTGGCCGGAGTCTGGATTTGTGCTCGGTTGATGACAATAGGCTCGCCCCCTATTACATGGGACTTAATAATAACTGGCAAAATGTGGGTGTACTATAGGTCACCTCTGCCCAAACCTTCGGGGAAACAAAGCAATGTAGATATTTATTCTTCTGCAAAATTTGTCTTTACATAATAATTATTTCTTCTAAATATTCTTCTGGGGAGTTTGTTGCACCATTTCTTATTCATTGCTAAAGCACTAGTGATTGAAAGGCGGGCGTTTTGGAGGACTGTCTTATGTAATTTTGCCGTTCCAACAGTTCTTAACATAGTTTGAACACATAAGTTATATTATTATTATTTAAAGCTCTCTAAACGGTGAAGGAAAACATCGTGAAGAAACCGGCATGTCCTAGAACCAAAAATTTGAAGACATGTGACGTCTACCAACCGGCACTGGGCCTGCGTGGTAGATTATGGCCCACTCCCTCTCACAAAGAGGAGGCCTGTGTCCCAGCAGTGGGAACATTATAAGCTGATGATGATTTTATATTAACCCATCTTTTATTACATTATATTTTATTCTGATACCTAATTTATTAAAGCGGACACACACTTCCCTGTTTATTATTCTAGCGTATGGCACTCGTGGGTTGCAGCTGAAAATCAGCGTCAGGTGGTACACTTTGTGTTGTCATCTGACAATATGCTGAGCTGAGGCCCTTTTGGCATTATAATCATTGTTTTCTGTTTTTTATAGTTATAAGGTGTATTTTCTCTGCTGTAATGCCAATAAACGCATTTTTCTTTCTTTATTTCTTTCTGTGATGATGGTGATGATGATGACTATTATTCAAATACGCTAATCAATGAAACGCGATTTTTTTTGTTTTTGTTACTCTTGGTTTAGGTTTCTACAGTTTCAAGTCTGTTACTTTATTTCCATGTAAGGAAGTGTAAATTCCTATGCTGTGTTGAATTTTGAGTGGAAACCGTGTATTTGATTTGGAAGTGCGCTAGACGGAGACGTTCCAATTTCCGTGAGGAAGCTTGGCCCTCGCCAGAATATTGAGAAATTCAATCACTCGTGAAATTGTGGTGCATGTACGAACAGAATGTGGGCTTGATGGTGTTTTGTTTTATTTTAAGATCCTTGCATTAATTTATATTAAAGGGTGACTTATAATTTGATGTATTCCTTCCAGGACGCGACAGTGTGACCCATTTGCAACAATTAAGCACCCCATAACGGCACCACACATATCTGTCGGGCACACTCAAACACACCAACTCTAATTTGTTTAGAGTTGGTGTGTTTGAGTGTGTTGGTGTTTTTGTTCGAAACATTACACAAAAAAGCTTACACATAAACATTTATTTTCATACAAAGCATAGACAAATGTGTATGACCACGCCTCTTTGTTGCGATGTTTTTGTGTAAAAATACGCGCAGGAGACCCGGCTTTATGTATCTTGCCTCTAATTAATTTAAATAAAATACGACAAGTGCGAACTTGCGCCTAACTCTCAGCTCATTGTATCCAACCATGCCTAATATGAACAAAGTTGGATACATAAGGGGGTAAAAAGGATATACTCCATAAAGCCTCAAATATAAAAAACCGGCCAAGTGCGTGTCGGACCACGCACAATGAAGAGTTCCGTAGTTGGGATGAATTAATCCCAAAAACAAACTTAACTTTGTAGTTGAAAAATATGTTCTCCCATACGGAATGTATGGCAAAACATGTTTTTGCAACTGCAAAGTTAAGTTGGTCGATTATTACTCGTTAACTTGTAGAGCCTACTTAGCTGTGATAGTTTTCCTTTTAATTTCGTTATATAAACTACTGTTGTGATTTTTTTCACACACCCAAAACCAATCATTTAGCCGGCAGGGGGGGGGGACACTTGACTCTAACAAAAATTAGCACTTTAATGCTTAATATTTCGCAAACGGATCCCTAAATCCAAAAATGGTTTTCAAAAACTCCCAATATTTTTGAAGGACCTTTCCGATGATTCCCCTCACCATGGGGTAAAAAAATAAAAAAATAAACATTACCACTTTACGTGTATGAGAGGTACCCTAAAAAAAAATGTTTTTCATAATTTTGTTTTATCACTTTGTCGACGTAATTAATATGTATATCTATGCCAAATTACAACTTTCTAGTACTAAGGGTCTCGGAGCTAGACCGCGGACAGACAGACAGACAGACGGACATGACGAAACTATAAGGGTTCCTTGTTTACTACGGAACCCTAAAAAAGCTTATACATAAACATTTATTTTCATACAAAGCATAGACAAATGTGTATGACCACGCCTCTTTGTTGCGATGTTTTTGTGTAAAAACACGCGCAGGAGACCCGGCTTTATGTATCTTGCCTCTAATTAATTTAAATAAATATGAGACAAGTGCGAACTCGCGCCTAACTCTCAGCTCATTATATCCAGCCATGCCTAATATAAACAAGGTTGGATACATAAGGGGGTAAAAAGGATATACTTCATAAAGCCTCAAATATAAAAAACCGGCCAAGTGCGTGTCGGACCACGCACAATGAAGGGTTCCGTAGTTGGGATGAATTAATCCCAAAAACAAACTTAACTTTGTAGTTGAAAAATATGTTCTCCCATACGGAATGTATGGGAAAACATGTTTTTGCAACTGCAAAGTTAAGTTGGTCGATTATTACTCGTTAACCTGTAAAGCCTACTTAGCTGTGATAGTTTTCGTTTTAATTTCGTTATATCAGCTACTGTTCTGATTTTTTCACACACCCAAAACCAACCATTTAGCCGGCAGGGGGGGGGGACACTTGACTCTAACAAAAATTAGCACTTTAAAGCTTAATATTTCGCAAACGAATCCCTGAATCCAAAAATGGTTTTCAAAAACTCCCAATATTTTTGAAGGACCTTTCCGATGATTCCCCTCACCATGGGGTAAAAAAAAAAAAAAAAAAACATTACCACTTTACGTGTATGAGAGGTACCCTAAAAAAAATGTTTTTCATAATTTTGTTTTATCACTTTGTCGACGTAATTAATATGTATATCTATGCCAAATTACAACTTTCTAGTACTAAGGGTCTCGGAGCTAGACCGCGGACAGACAGACAGACAGACGGACATGACGAAACTATAAGGGTTCCTTGTTCACTACGGAACCCTAAAAATGTGGTGGCACTCCGGGAGTGCCGACAGAAGTGAAAACTTGAACAAGATCGCTTTGGTGAAAGAAAAATACTAGTATAGAACATTGGTCCGTAACCTTTTCTAAATAAAGAGCACAATCGCGTTTACAAAAAATAATACTTCCGAAACCATTAAAGTAAAAATACTTGCACAGAACATTGATCCGTAACGTAATATAAATAAAGAGCACAATCGCGTTTACAAAAATGAGGTGTCGTCATGGTGTCGCGAAATCAATGGTTTAGTCCCATCTCAAAAATGCCCAATGCGCCTAAAAAAGTTTTCACTTAAAAAGAAAAAATTATTTATCAAGCAAAAGCAATGGATTCTAACAAATAAAGCTCAAAGAATCGTATCGTTACCGTGTCGTATAAAAAGCAGAAATAATCCCGGATTGATAGGTGACTGGCGGATGTTTTTCATCGGTCACTAATTACTATCCGTTCGCCGGACGATTTCAACGTAATCACGCGGTACCGGGTTAGGTTTTAACGAGATTTTCTTTACTTTGATGTCAAATCACGTCTCACAATCTCTCTTTCTCTCTCTTGTACCTCCCTCGTTGGTCTAAGACATGGTGCAGACTATGCGATAGGCGACTGCGACAGCTCAGTTACTGGACGCACCGACAGACTGCGGCCGACTATTTTCATATATTTTGTTCAAAGCTCCGCACACTTGGCGTCGAGTTGCAGAGTCGCAACGACAGGCTAGGGGAGTCATACGCTCTCGCTACTTGTTGCAGCGACCGGTGACAGTCGCATACGTCTTGTTGCAGCGACAAGACGCACAGTTTGCGCTGGCACTAACTGTCATAAGCGCAACTGCTGAACGTGAGCGAAACTTTATAAAAGAGTGAGTGCGTACATTACTTCAACCGACATTATCCGATGACGTCCGATAACTAGGGACGCACTTTTAAGCTATTGCATAGCTTTTATCGCGGGCTTTGAGCGCGGCGACCGAATCAAGAAATTCCGTAACGTAACGAAAATAAAACCTAACACCCCCCACTCCGCCTGCCATGTCATGACGGTTCCCATGACAACGTGATGTTGTCATGGGAACGTAATTTTTGTTTTATGTCATCACGTCATCATCCCAAGTGTAGCGTTGACAAATAGGAAGTATGGAGGTTACAAATGCTATGCAATAGCTTTACCGCGGCAGTCCCCGAGTGCCACATGTTTTCTTTTTACCATGTTTCGCCACGAGTTCGGCCGACGATGTACGATCATATTCAACCGATGACGTATTAGGTGTACGCCTCGCGCTGGAGTTGATGCAGAAATCCGGACGGACAAAGTGGTAAGTATTGAGTTTTTCCATAGGGAAATTCTCAGAACTTCCTGAATGTTTGATTGTGACTTACGGTGAAAGACAATGTTCTTATGGACTCTAAACTTACTTATTGAGAGGGTTTATCCTAAAAGTTGGCAACGTCGTAAATAGCTGTCAAATATTTGCCTGTTTTGATTAATTTTGCAATATTACTCTATGGAATTAAGAAATATGGCTAACTAGAGAACTAAAATATTGATTATGAAATGCAATAATTAATATCGTAATACTGAATATTTAGGTTTAGATGTAAAAAACGTATTTGGAAACTTTCCAAATGCCTTTTTTACACCTAAAATTGATATAACATCAAATTCAGTGTTGTAATTGCAATTGCATTATTAATATTCTAAGGAACTAGTTAGCCACATTTCTTATTTCCATACAATAATATTGCCAAATTAATCAAAACAGCGAAATATTTGACATCTATTTGCGACGTTGCCAACTTTCAGAATAAACGCTCTTAAGGTCTGAAATTGTTCAAACAGCGCGTGTCCTGAAACTGTAACTAAGAATTCTAACCATAAACAAAATATAATTTCATACTTCGTAGATTTCAGAAAAATAAATCTACCAGGTTAAGCTACGCTTGCCGGGGTTGGTCCGTGGATGGGTGACCATCTTTACATACCGAGACTCCTCCGTGCCTGGAAAAGCACGTTAAGCCGTGGGTCCCGGCTGTTATTCGTGGATCTATGACAGTTGATACGAGTCGTCCGAAGCCCGAAAGTCTGACACCAGTCTTACAAAGGGGTATCGTATTACCCAGATACTGGGTTGTGGAGGTCAGATAGGCAGTCGCTCCATGTAAAATACTGGTATTCAGCTGCATCCGGTAAGACTGGAAGCCGACCCCAACGTAGTTGGGAAAAGGCTAGGCAGACTGATTGAGATTTCAGAAAAAAAAAAAAATTGCGAATTGAGATGATATTACAACCGAACTATTCCTTAGAAACTTAGGTGAAGTGAGCTGTCAGTCTACCTAATGCTGGGAATTGACATTATTGACACTTCAACTAGCTTTCAAGGTGATATTTTTACAGCAGGTACCTATCTTTTTATATCCACTGCTATGGCATGTAAACCTTTTACTTTATCCTCTGTTGCCAGATGTATTGATCGATAATGCCTCCAAAAAACATGTTAAGTCAAGGATCTATTTACCCACTCGGCTCCTCTGCCATATACACGGGACACAGCCAAAAATCAAGGCACACAAATAATATATCTTTCTCTAAACGTGCGCGCATTACGCCTAACTTACTTACCATAACAAATACTAGCCCAATTTTATTACTCAACGAAGAAAAAACCACCTTATCGCAAGGCAAATGTAGTTCGTTTTACGGTGTGGATGTATTGTTACATATGGCAATAAATTTTATACAAAATAGCGCATAACAGCGAGACGCGCGCCAAAGATTAATTTTGTAGATGGGATACTTTACTCAACATTGAAAGTACTACCTACTTTCTTCACATTAGGCTTTAAGAAACCCATTTATGGAAAGTGTTCCTGTCTGATAATATGGTGATAAAGATTGATTGTAGGTGAGTCAATCTGCCTTACTTTTTTTGAATACCAGTATTTTATTTACATGAAGTAACTGCCTATCTGACCTCTACCCAACTCATTTACTGACTACACAATACCCCTTGGTAAGACTTTTGGGTTTCAGACTACCCGTAACGATTGTCAAAGATTTACGTATGACAGCTGGGATGTGCTGACATTAACGTGCTTTCCGAGGCATGGAAAATCAAATCAAATCGATTTATTTGTGTACAAAGGTACAAGGTAGGTGTTACATTATAATGTGAGTATGTTTGTGTCTTACTACAGTAAATTCCAGCATAGCAAAAATGCATCTTTAGACTTACGGTGAAGAGATGTCAGCACAACTGACGGGGTCCGCTAGGGCCAATGCCTGCCGGGATTGCGGGAAAGTCCGAAAGGGAACTTAAGGAACACGGGTGGGTTTTATTCAGTAAGAGTCTGACACGCCCTTCCATTCCGCCCAGAGCGGGAGAAGTTATTTGATAATTTCCCACACAAAAAAAAAAAAAAGACTTACGGATAAATTCGCGTGGTAGTTTGGCAGTATTTAAACTCATATCAAAAGTCATTTATTCAAACCAGGCTAAGAATCAGCACTTTTTGAACGTCAAAATTACTTAAGACAGTCTCCCAAAACGGCCGCCCTTCACCACTTCCTAGGGCTTTAGCTGAGAAGAAGAAGTGGCGCAACAAACTCCTCAGCAGCACAGCTGTCTGTTCAGTTCGAAAGAACTTGAATTTTCGGTGTCACATCTGTCCTCCACCCTCCAACATTTTACTCTTTGTCCCCGGCGCCACTCGGGCGCCTCCCCGTCGCGAATAGGAAACAACATCAGGCCCCAATTCGCGGTTTTTAATGGATAACCTTTCTCCAACCAAATAAATGTAATACTTGTGGCAAAATGTCGCGAAAGACGTTCAAAAACGAACAATTACGGGATTAGTTGATTAAGGAAATGTTGGCGCGGTTTCCTTTGAAGCATTGGGTATTGTAATGTTTGTTACTCTGGAGATGTTTTCTTGAGGAACTCGTGGTTAAGTAAAAATAGCTGCACAGGTCGAGGTTAAGCTACGCTTGTCGGGGGTGGACGGGTGACCATCTTTACATACCGAGACTCCTCCGTGCCGCCGTTGTTCCCAGCTGTCATTCGTGGATCTTTGACAGTCGTTACAGGTTGTCAGAAGCTCGAAAGTCTTACCAAGGGGTATCGTATTACCCAGTTAATAGGCTGTGGAGGTCAGATAGGCAGTCGCTCCATGTAAAATACTGATATTCAGCTGCATCCAGTTAGACTGGAAGCCGACCCCAATATAGTTGGGAAAAGGCTAGGCAGATTGATTGACTGTGTTGCTAGCTACGGAAGGTTTTTTAGTCGTTTAACTTCGTGTAAATAGTTACATCACCACTGCTCTCAAAACGGTGAAGAAAAACATCGTGAGGAAACCGGCATGTCCTAGAACAAAAAAAATCGAAGACATGTGACATCTACCAACCCGCACTGGGCCCGCGTGGTGGATTACGGCCCACTCCCTCTCACAGAGAGGAGGCCTGTGTCCCAGCAGTAAGAACATTAGCTGATTATGCTTAAGCTAAGGTTCGATTTAAATAATTTATGCTCATTAAGAACACAAAACAGTTCACTTAATATATGAGATATACAAATAAAACATGGAGTTCTATAGTAACAAAGACTCCCTGAGTGGATAAAAGGAAAACAGAAAATATTTAAAACTAGGCTTCTAAAAACTCAATCCAAAAGGTTATTTTAGTTATTTTTCATGCAGGCATTTTCTAGCTAAGTGTTACAGTGTTTTTGAAACAAACTTTTTTTTAAAGTGAATACTTCTATAAGCGCATTGGGCATTTTTGAGATGGGACTAAACCATTGATTTCGCGACACTGTAACGCAGTTCACCGACACCATGGAGTAAAAGACATCAACGCGTTGATTACCGCGGTGCCAATTTTTTTTAAGTTTTCACTTCTGTCGGCACTCCCGGAGTTTTTAAAGTGAAACTTTTATTACATCGTCTCAAACTGACGTCGTCCTGGGTTCGATTCCCGGGTCGGGCAAAGTGTTATTGGGTTTTTCTATCTGGAATTTCTCAGTAGCAGCCCGGAGCCTGGATTTGTGCCCGGTTGATGGCAATAGGCTCGCCCTCTATTACATGGGACTTAAATATAACTGGCGAAATGTAGGTGTACCTACTACAGGCACACCTCTGCCCAACCCTTCGGGGAAACAAGGCGTGATGTTATGTGTGTGTCTCAAACTTTTTCGTCTGTGTGTTGCATGTCGCGTGACGGTCGGCCGCGGAGTAGGGATAAAGTGAAAGGCGCTCGTCAGAGCAGCCAATGCCAATATGGCGGCGCTTATAGTTCGCAGCAGCTGACCGTGTAAAGTTTCACTTTTACCGTGGTTTCATAAAACTACACAATCATTTTTTTTTTCTTGCATTAACTATTTATCTGGCAACTTTTTATACAGTACCTCTTCTTCGTATAAAATTTTATTCTAATCTTCCCTTAATTGGTTTTGGGTGGTCTGACTTTGAGTTTATTGCAATTAGTGTATTAACCGTGATTTCTTTTTTTGGTTACAAACCGGTTCCCAAAAACAACTTTTACAACACATCCTCATCAAAAATTCAAAGTTGTATTCAAATCTTACTCAACTTATCATCCATCTAGTATTTCAAACTCCTAGAAATCTTATACCAGTCGTATGTAAGTCGGTTCAGCTAGAAGCAGGAATGTGCTCCGTTGTCACCGGGTCAGAGTACTGCGCATTTTCTTACATAAGGCTCCGAACTCGAATACAATGCTTAGTGTAAGGAGTACGAAAACTGTATGATGTTTGAACTTATATATATGTAGGAGGAGGAAATAGAAGTTTGGGTAAAGGGTAAGAACGAAAATAAGTTTACTAGTGCCTAATAATACCAGCCACTGCAGGGCAAAGGCTTCTTCTCATAAAGAGAAGGCACGAGCATTGATCCATATCCAGATCCACGAGTATTTATCCAAAAACCCATAGATTAAATTGATTAGAGCTTCATATAACGCATAACACCGATCAGGGACGGCGGGTGGTCCGCGCCGTGACAGATTTACGACCGCACTTGAATAAACAAAAGCATCGGGTTTCATAATAACGTCTATAGTGTTTTGTTTATGTTTTTTGCTACTCGAATAGATTAGAGATACATTGTAAATGGTTACAGTCTTTGTTATCAACGTTTACTAATCTTTATTACCCGTTTTTTTTTGTGTTTTCTATGTTCTAATGTTTTTACGATTTCTAATAAAACTACCGTACCAATTCACACGAAATTTTTCAGGGTACATTATGGATAGATAAGTTATCTAATAAAAGCGTTTTCAGAGACAAAATTTTTTTCAAAAAAATTCAAAAATCTAGGTTTTTGCTGATCTAGAATTTCTAGTGCTTTCATAACTTTCTCCGTACCAAAAAAATATTTTTTATTTGTATTTTTTTTTTAAAACCCTGAAAAATTTATTATAGAAAAGAAATAAAACACTTACCGATCAGATCCATACAGAAAACTCACAAAATATTACAACTTTCACTTTCACGAGAACTTTCTCCTTCACGTTTGTTTACACTTTTTTTGGTTGGGTCAAAATAGGTATAATCTAATGTTATTTAGTGCGAATATTATCTAAAACGATGTAATATTTACTTCAAAATGAAAATATCACCACTTTCCGACGATTTACACACTAAAACCATTAAAAAACGAATTATTACTGCGAACGCGCGCATCCCGGGAGTGACGTTTTTACTGTCATTTTGACCGCGCGGGAATGTCATTTTCAACATTTTTTTATAGTGTTGCCCATTTATATTTTTGCTTTTAGTCGATTTATTTGACAAGAATATCTATCTGACCATAGACTGCAAAAAATTTCAAACAAAAATATTGATTACAGCGAATACAGATGGAGTTGTCAGTCGTGTGGTGACTTTGTAGCGTATTGGCAACAATGGTCCCCTAACGGTTAAATATAGGAGCATAAATACCACTGCGATAATTGTATAATAAAATACAATAGACGTGGATATATTACTAAATATATCCACGTCTGTTGTATTTTATAATGGATTTCCGGAAGGTCACGCCTGAATCAATTAACTATCAATTGTATAATAGTTTGATAATTGTCACTGAGACCATTGGGTCTCAGTGACAATTGTCGACAGTACGCTAGATCATTGCGTGCTTAGCATCAATAGTTTTTACCCGACTGCCCCAGAAGGAGGGTAATGTTTTTCGAGAGTATGTATGTATGTATGTCTATTTCTTTGGCACGCTCTGTAGCCTAAACGGCTTGATGGATTTTAATATATGAGGTCTCGTTTGGTTCGTCTTAATAGTGGGAGTGACATAGGCTATATAATATTTATGTATTTGCAGATGGCAAATACAAGAAAAAGGTTTAAAAACAAACAACATTATTGGTATCAAATAAAAGTTAGTAATGAGTCAATTTCAAATATATATATATATATATATATATTTATATATCAATAAAACTAAAAAGTTAAATAAAAAGAAAAAAATTAATAAAACAAAAACCCGACTGACCAATAACCTGAAATTGTGGTGAAACTTTTGTTTGTCCCCCCGGCCTGCAATACCAAAATCCTATAGATTATAATGCTTGTTTTTCTCTTTTCAGTTATGAGTTTTTGCAGTTGGGTTTTTGTTTTTTTTTAATAATTTGTTTTTTATTTTTACGAAAAGGCTGTATTCATTGCGTTGTGCTTGTCATTAAAAACACGGATCTTTGTGTGAAGATCCGTGTTTTCAAAACACGGATCTTCACACACAGCTCAATAGATTCTGTCAAAATGAAATTGATATTGATTGCGGCTATAAATTGTGTTACGTTGGTCATATTCGTACCCCACGTCCTAACCAAAAGTGATCATCGCGCGAGTATGCGATGTTCCCGTTCGTTTGTCACTTTTTGTTCGGAAAACCGGAAAGCGACCTCTGTCGGCGCGACCACGTGTTTCGGTTCGCCTAACAAAAAGTTTTTTTAGGACGCTCTTTTATTAGGACGCTGCCTTAGGGTGCTAATTTATCTTGGTATTGTTTATAAACCAGTAGGGAAACTCATTTGAAGAATACTTGACATTATTACAAAACTGTCACGTTGGTCTAGTGGTTGCAAACGCTACTGCCGAGCATGAGGTCCTGAGTTCGATTCCCAGGTCGGGCAAAGTGTTGTTGGATTTTTCCATCAGGAATTTCTCAGTAGCAGCCCGGAGTTTGGAATTGTGCCCGGTTTATGGCAATAGGATCGCTCCCTATTACATGGGACTTAAACATAACTGGCGAAAATGTGGTTGTGTTTTTTTACTTTCGATAGTAACCAATTTTCTGCTTAAAACCCCACCAAGTACATTCCCCACACTGAACTATAGTAGCACCTCTGCCAACCCCTGGGAACACAAGCACCGTACACAAGCTAGTCCATTGTGCTCGTTACATGACGTCATAATTCCGAAATACCCTCACTTTGGTAATTCATGCGCGGGGGATGTTTTACGGTTATTGAATTGACCGACCAGTGTTGTCGCTTTTGTAGGGAGTACAGGATATGGGCTTATATCCCGCCGGAAATTTTGTGGAGAAAAAAGGAGAATTTCTGATTGTTGTGTTTGACGTGCGCTAAGTAGGTGAGAACTAGGGATCAATCGATTGATCTGTTGGGTTAAGTTGCGCTTGCCACGATTATTATTTGTACATAATCTGGAGCAGTGGTGACCCAGTGGTAACGGCCGCGACGTACGAGTTGTAGGTCATAGGTTCGAACCCAGACAGGCGCTTTACTTTGTGTAAATTATTTCATCACCACTGATGTCAAAACGTTGAAAGAAAACATCGTGAGGAAACCGGCATGTCCTAGAACCAAAATTCGAAGACATGTGACATCTATCAACCCGCACTGGGCCCGCGTTGTGGATTACGGCCCGCTCCCCTCTCACAGAGAGGAGGCCTGTGTCCCAGCAGTGGGAACATTTATAGGCTGATGATGATGATGATGATCTGGAACCATATCACCAGTATTGAGAACGACTTCTCACTGGTTGACCGAAACTGGATTGACGAAACTAAACTCTTGAATTATAGATGACTAAGTTGATACTTATCGCTGAGCGAGCGGCGAGATGGGCGGACGACATTGTTACCATCACGGGTAGAACCTAGTTGAAGCGGCACGTGGGGATTGACAGCAGAAAATAGAGGCCTATGCTCAGCAAGTGAAGTCAGGCTGTGGAAGATGATGATGGTGATGGTGAAGGTGAGACTGATAATAAGAGGTATAGCAGTGAGATTAGAGGTTAGAATATGATAAATTATTAGAATTTTGCATGGAGCGACTGCCTATCTGACCTCTACAACCCAGTTACTGGGGTAACACGATACATTTTGGTAAGTCTGGTTGTCAGACTTTTGGGCTTCTGACTACCCGTAACGACTATCAAAAATCTACGAATGACGACAAAAATACAGCACACAGTGATGACCTATGGCACTGAAACATGGTCGCTCACAATGGGCCTTATAGAAGAAGTAGAAGTTATTCCTTATAGTAGAAGGCTAAAAGTCACCCTAAGGGCAATGGACAGGGCTATGCTTGGAGTTTCTCTAAGTGATTGAATCAGAAATAAAGAGATCTGCAGGAGAACCAATGTAACCGACGTAGCTCGAAGAATTGCCAAACTTAAGTGGCAATGGGTAGAACACATTGCTCGCAGAACAGATGGCCGATGGGGCCAAAAGGTTCTGGAGTGGCGACCACGTACCGGAAGACGTAGCGTTGGAACGCTTTTCACAAGGTGGATCGATAACCTTGTGAAGGCCGCAGGAATCAGCTGGATGTGGGAAGCACAGAACCGGTCGATGTGGCGGTGCTTGGGGGAGGCCTTTGTTCAGCAGTGGACGTCTTTAAATTATCGTCAAGCAATTCAAAGTCGAAGTATAAATCCACGATTCATCATCATCTTCTTACTCTTGTCCTATGTTACTAAAGGTCGGCGCAACGTACTCTTCTTCCATTCACTCCCTTCTCTTTCATATCATTCCTCACACAATCCATCCATCTTTTCTTTGACATTTCTCTTCATCTCCATCCATTAACATTTATATTCATCACTCTTTTCATTACATGCGTTTCCTCCTTACTCATCACATAGCCAAAAAATTAAAAAAAAAAAAAATACACTATAAGTCCACTATGATTAAAACTAAATTGACTTTCGAACACTGTGTGGTCATTTGAGTAAAGTTCGAAGTGAACTTTCCATAAGACAACAATTATATCTGTAAAAGCCTGATAATAACCAGCCCAGTAAATAGTTACAATTTCTTTACCATTTTATAGGAAACTTCCCGCCGATTCCTCGCAATATTTTTATGTGAATATTTTATGAAAGACATGGAGAACAAAACGTCAACGACTACTTCCTTCTTTTATTTTTATTACTATATGTTACTTTTGTAGTTTGTTTTATTACTGTGTTTGGCATCTTATGACGCTGATTTGTTTGAATAAAACATCATGAAAGCGAATGAATCCCGTCAGAGAATATACTGCCAATGACGTCGCCTTCGGCTCTTGGCTAGGTAATAACAGCCATACGGATCGATCAGGTTCTCGAAAAAACATCATACGGTTGGTCAATTGGCCTGGCTGTCATTCGTAGATCTTTGACAGTCGTTACGGATGGTCAAGAGCCCAAAAGTCTGGCAACCAGTTTTTCCAAGAGGTATCGTATTACCCAGTAATTGGGTTGTGGACATCAGATGGGCAGTTGCTATTTGTATGGCAAAATTTCTATCCACACCATGGCCATCTTTGGTGTAAAAGGTGGCGAAGCGAGGATGTGCGAGGCGAGAATTTAAATATTTATTATTACAATATTGAACTTTATTGCTGTATGAATAAAGCATTTATTTACTTTGTAAAACGAATATACAAATCTCGCATCGGCCATCGAGGACCCCGTACGGTCTCTCTCCGTCAAGCGCTGACTCGCGATGTCTCGCGATGTCATGCGCTGGCATGCGCTGGTACGCGCCGGCTCGCTCCGACCGTCGCGAGACATCTCTGCATACTATATTCTCGGCTGGCCGGTGCGCCAGACACAGCTGGCCGGGTGGCATGTGATAGCGCGGCCCGAAGCGAGACATCGCGAACCTGCGCGAGATATCGCGAGACGGCGCGAGGCAGCGCTGGACATCTTTCGGTGTAAAAGGGTAAGCGTGATTTAAATTCTCGCCCATCCCATCCACGCCTCGCCTCGTTGGTATAAAACCACCTTCTACAGCACTGTCTTCATAATATTGCATAAGTCGTATCAGTTTCCGCCAGTTTCCACCCGCTCACACGTTCCTCTACACCTTTGCCATCCAGTATTTCCATTTTATATTCCCTACTTTAAGATATAAAAGAAAAATATACGAATAGTATTGGTTGAAAATAGTGCAGTCCATAGATTTCTCTAGTCTCGTGAGAACCGTATATTTCAGGGAACTGAGACGGATATATCAGGTAAATCTATTAATTCTAGGAAACCAAGTATTTTCTTGGCAACTTTTACTTTGAAATGTGGTGCCAGACTTCGACGGATTACCGGTTAGATACCGGTAATTCTAATGCTGTGAATGTTTTATGGAAAATGTACAAGTATTTTTTTTATCCGTTTTTCCCCTCTCCGCGTGTGGGTGTTTATAACTTGTATATTTTTATTTTTAGTTGCTTTTTATTTTGGCTAACAACAGCAAAAATTAAAAAAAAAGAACAAAATATTTTATTTCACATAAATCTACAAGGGCACTTATGAACCGTCAGAAGCTAGGTGCACGGTTCCAATTGGTCGTGCGCAGCAAAATGCGATTACCAATTCGTTCATCAAAAATGGCAATTATATAACAATCCTTCTTATATTTGTACACAGGTAGGTTATTGGTAGATATACTAATTAACGGAATATTCTTACGCTATACCATCAACGGATACAGTCCTTCCATGGTTATTTTAAATCTGATAGCAGCAACACAATAGCAACCTTAAAATAATGAAAATAAAGGTCACTGTGATTTTGACAGACTTGCCAATGGCAACAACCCAACAGCGACCTTATTACAATGTCGATAAAGATCACTGTGATATGCAAAATCAGAGGTAAATTAACTATGAAAGAACTGTACAAAAGACTGAAAATACATTACTCGTGAACCGTAATTTAAATATTCACACATGAAATTATCGACAAAAACCGGTTACGCACAACACTAGCCCCATAATTTACAGCGGGCGCCCAGCATAGCACGTCACAGCTCTATAAAATATTCAGCGGAACAAACCGGATTTAACGCGAGCACCTCACTGCAAGCGAGATATTATCAACTGTTTATTTTACAACACTATTAATATGCGTAATTGAGGTTGGGATGAGACAAGAGAGACAGATCGATGACTAAAGTTCAAAGCCCTTTGTACACACACGTTATTCTTGCTGTGAAATAATAAATAAAGAAAGAAAAGAAATAATATGAAATATTTACAATATAAGTATATTTATTGAGACTCGCGCAGGAAATCACAAATTAAGGGGGAAGCGTCAGGGTAGCCCGCGAAATTCAAATTTTCTTACGTTTTTTTGCATTTTGCAGGTCAGTGTCAGGTTTTACATACATACATAAACTTACGCCTTCTTCCCATGGGGGTAGGCAGAAACTACAGAATACCACCTGCTACGATCCTTACATACTCCTTTTGCCTCGTCTACGTTCATATATCTGGTCATACACGCACACATTTTATGTTGTTTAAAATATGATTCAAAGCCGTAACAAATATGGCTTTACTCAATTATAATCATTACAATCAGCAATAGAACTTCATAAGTTAGCAAATGTGTCAAATGTGATGATTTCATGAAATCATGACATTTGACACATTTGCTAACTACACCTTTGCTACATACAACATGATACTGACCTGCAAATTGCAAAAAAACGTAAGAAAATTTGAATTTCGCGGGCTACCCAAACGCTTTCGCCTTAAATGAAAAAACGCACTCATCACACTATCACACTAATATTATAAAGGCGAAAGTTTGTGAGTGTGTGTGTGTGTATGTTTGTCTCTTCTTCACGCTCAAACGGCTGAACGGATTTGGATGAAATTTGGTACACAGATAGTTTATAACCTGGATTAACACACTTTTTATCCCGATTTTCCCACGAGTTCGAGACTTCTGCGGGTGAAACCGCGGGGCGCAGCTAGTAAAACATAAATCAATCTACCTAGCCTTTTCCCAACTATGTTAGAGTCGGCTTCCAGTCTAACCGGATGCAGCTGAATACCAGTATTTTACATGGAGCGACTGCCTATCTGACCTCCACAACCCAGTAACTAGGTAATACGATACCCCTTGGTAAGACTGGTTGTCAGACTTTCGGGCTTCTGACGACTCGTAACGACTGTCAAAGATCCACGAATGACAGCCGGGACCAACGGCTTAACGTGCTTTCCGAGGCACGGAGGAGTCTCGGTATGTAAAGATGGTCACCCATCCACTAACCAACCCCGGCAATCGTAGCTTAACTTGATGGATCGACTAATGCGGCTGTTATTAAGTAATAGCCACGAGCTCCTCAAAATACGATTATCACTGTTGTATGGATCACTTTGGAAGCTTGTTGATAGACACGTTTTTTCTACGGCGCGGTTTATACGCCGTACCGTAAAGAAACCGTGCCGTGTACAAAGGGCCAGAATGTATTAAAAGTGGCACCGGTGATTGAAAAGTTTTGTGAAAATAAAGTATACTGGTTGATTGATTGATTCATGTGGTAGAATGAATGGGAAAAATGTCGTAAGATAAAAAAAAAAAAACATTTATTTCGGACAAAAAAGTCCATAGGCAATTTGAGGTTGTTAGTAAAAATAATTTCGCTTATGACCAATGTTAGTAACTAAAAGTAAAAAGAAGAAACTAGAAACACCGTTTACCCCTGCACAGTAGGCTCATCGATCTCGCAACACATGCAGTTCAGTGAACCTACTGAGCAGAACAGTATCGGTTCTCTCGCCAATCATCCTCAGGACGCTATTCGGTTTCCCCGCACTCGTCGCCGCAACTTTTTTACGCATTATTGCGTAGAAGTCATCTACGCTGGCGTCAGTAAATATGCCGGATGCACTGCAGCATCGAGGGAGTCGAAACAGCGCCCTGAACACATTATTATACTGGACGCGCAAGGAATTTTAGGCTGTTTGTGTAAAGTTTGCCCACAGGCCGCTCGTGTAGGACGTCTGGCAGAATGCTTTGAACATTATTAGTTTAACAGGAGCAGTATACCGAGCGAACCTGTGTGCCAACATATTACCGCGCACCGACAACGCCCTGCGCTCCCTCTCAATGTCTAATTCGTCACTCAAATTCTCAGTCACAAAGTGTCCCAGATATTTTAACTGTGCAACACGTCTCAATAAAGTCAAAGTCAAATATTTTTTTTCAAATAGGGACATGTATGGCACTTTTGAACGTCAAAATTTACAAAATAATACAATTGATTCTAGTCGCCCCTTCCAAAAGGTAGTTTTCGTATGGAGAAGAATGGGAAAGAAACTCCACCGTTACTCTTTTAAAATGTTTTACAATAATCTGAATGTGGATGGCTATACGAGTAGGTAGGGGAATACCAAAAAAAAAAACGATTGATGGAATGTGTAAAAGATGATAGAAATTTGCCTAGAACAACAAATTCCCACATGTTTTTGGAAAAAAAAAACTACTTTAAAAACCCACACATAAAGTTCAGTATGAACTACAACTTCAAACATTTTTATGACTTTTTCAAAAGTGGAAATAACATGAATTGGAAACAACTTCTCTGAACAAGAAGTTTCCTGAAAATCAGCTCTGTGCTATGGATCCCCCATAGCACAGCATTATGCTGAGTGGAAGACTTCTTGTGTGACAAGAAGTCTTCCACTCAGCATAATGTAGTCATATCGTGCAGCTGCCGACTATTTCTGTTTTGTGCTCGTGATTATATTTAAATCTATTGTGTTTTATTTTATTATTCTACTCGAGTACTCTCTTCTTTTTTTATGCACGTGTTTCTGTGACAAATAAACTTATTTATCTACTCTCATAGCGTAATATTTGAATTATGAACTTCAAAACGAGTTTATATTGACATACTTTATAAACAGAATACCGAAATTTAAAAATAGAATCATATTATAACACTTTTTCTCTAACAAAATAATACTATAAAACAATTTTTTTTCTATTACGATACAGCGCTTATCCAAGAAGTTAATATCACCAAACAGTTTCCATCAACTTTTGGCGGGGGACAGCAGCACCCGCTGTAGCGCATGTGCGGTGATGTGCTGGTGCAGGCGACATTCATTTGTTTTGTAGTACTTACTGAATTTTGTGGGATTTTTAAATTTATTCTTGATCTTTAACTTTGATCTTTTATTTAGTATTTGTTTCAATCCCAATGTTTGAGAGTAGATAAATAGGTATTGCACATAACTAGGTATTAAAACATTCGTGTGATACTATTAAAAACCTCGCCTACGGCTCGGTTTTTATAAACTACTATTTTCTTTCTTTCCTGTGTTACAATTTAAGCAGCCATCCATCCTTACAAAAACAAAACATGATCGATATCCTATAAAGCAGCAGACCAACCCTTAACAGACACCTGTGTTTTACAACCTAGTGAATTACTGACCACTGTCCCTCCACCAGTCCATTAGGAGAATTAACCGTAACACTAGAACCTCATAACGTTGCTGGAGGCATATTAAACTTAAGGGTTGTATTAAAAGTGGTACTGACTCATTGGAAAGGTTTTGCAATTTATTTATTTATGTAACATAAAACGGCCAAGGCCAATTACATTAGTTAAAGACAAAAGATTATTAAGGTACAGTAAACAAAAGTATACAACTACTCGACAGTCATACGCTCATCTCACAATACTCCAGACATACTGACAAGATCTTCTTCCATTCATCCGCGAACACATCACAGTCAGGCTTAGCGTCCAAGAGAGCGTTGAGCGCAGAGAGTGTGCGAGGGACGGGAGACTGGGCTCGAGCGACGGTTCGACTCCGAGGCACGGCGAACAATCTATGCCTCCTTCCACGGTTATAGTTTATCGGAGCAAAAAGATGGGACAGTTCATCATGCAGTTCAGGAGCATCTGTTTTTCCGTGAAGGATCTTACACATATAACTAGACTATTAAGCACTTGTACTAAATTTTTGCATGCCTAATTTAAGGTAGAAAGTATAAGGATCTCTAATTATAAAACATCTACATTTTTGTACCTATTTTCTATGCAAATAAATAATTATTCTATTCTATTCTATTCTATTAATGCGTGGCGTGGTGATTTTGAAGTAGATCTTTCTACCTCTTGGTTTTTATAAACATGTCTGCCGAAAAAACTTTGAGCCCAAATAGCACTGAACTGGTGCCCTGAGACAGTAAGGCGGGGTCGCGGTAAGCCACGTTGAAGATGGCGAAACGAGCTGGATTGGTTCCGACAAAACTGGATGGAGGATGCGCGCACTCGCAAAAGATGGGAGGATTGGAGGGAAGCCTTTGGCCAGGAGTGGGACAGAGAGTAGGCTAGTAAAAAAAAAAAACCAGCCAAGTGCGTGTCAGACCACGCACAATGTAGGGTTCCGTAGTTGGGATGAATTTATCCCAAGATCAAACTTAACATTGTAGTTGAAAAACATATTCCCTGTACATACCAACTGTAAACGTAAGTTTGTACGCACAATATTGAAAGATTTACCATGTTATTTTAAGACCATAGACTCTTTATAGGTTTCCTGTAATCTATGAGTATAGAACCATAATACGGATTTTTTTTCAAAAATTTTGGCCCAGTAGTTTTGAAGATAAGGGGTGAATTTTCATCGTTTTTCTTAAATACCTTTAAAAGTATTTATTTTAAAATTGTATAAAAAATATATTTGAAATCCTCGTAAGAATCCCCTTCGTTTGATAAATATCACATGGCACAATTTGCAAAACTTTTGTTTTTAATTTTCTTATTTGCCCCCCAAAAGTGGACCCCATATTCAAAATTAATTTATTTACGTTACACGTTCGTGTTTGGGTCACAGAAATACATATGTGTACCAAATTTTAACTTAATCGGTCCATTAGGTTCGGAGCACATTGGCTGTGACAGACGGAAAGACAGGGTCTAGTGACAGACGGACAGACGGACAGACATCCTATAAGGGTTTCCTTTTGAGGTACGGAACCCTAAAAACTTGAAATTTGGTGCATCTCAGGCTTCGCTTCTCTCGTATCGATTTGACTTATGATCGGTTCTAGGACTAGTAACATAGCCATTGATCAAAACTACTATCATACTTACGCCATTTTGATTCAAACCAGAAATGAGAAACGACTTTTTACAAAAAAAAAACAACCGACCTCCAAAAAAAACACTACAAAGTGAAAAATAACTTTAATTTCGGAAGTCGGTGTCTTGGGTTTTGTATTTTCGTTTTTTGCCACCGACTTCCGAAATTAAAGTTATTTTTCACTTTGTTCAAACAAAAAAAGAATTTTCAAAATCGGTCCACAATTAACGGAGAAATCGGTGGACATACATAAAAAAAAAAAACAAACATACGCGACGAACATATAACCTCCTCCTTTTTGGAAGTCGGTTAAAAAGTCATCTTATACTTTTTCCACCACCAGGAAACTCCAGGATACTCCTATCCTGTCCTCAAGCAGGTAAGTGTTCCTGTTTAGGTACTCCTTTTTCTCCATTTTTTTTCGTGTGCGTTTGCGTATCAATGGTGTATCAACAAGAGTGGTCTGTGGTATTTCAGCGGAGATTGTGCATGCATTTTTGAAGTGAAAACTTCTTCAGGCGCGTTGGGCGTTTTTGAGATGGGAAAAACAATTGAACTCGCGACTAGTCGCGACACCTCATTTTTGTAAATTTTATTTAGATAAGGTTACCGACCAATGTTCTATACAAGTATTTTTCTTCCACCAAGGCGATCTTGTTCAAGTTTTCACTTCTGTCGGTACTCCCGGAGTGCCACTGTTTTACACGGCCTCATTTTTTTCCGGCAAGAGTTTGGAATATTTTTCCATCACTCAAAGTAGAACTACGTAAACACATTAAAATACAATAACTTGATTGTATGTTAAAGGTACATAATGGATTTATCTTGGATATTACTGGCATCGGTGAAGAAAAACGACTTGAGGAAACTGGTACCCTAATTGCGTAATACAACACAACCACAATCTGTTTCGATTTGAAACAGATTGCTAATCCATTGCTTCATAAGTTGGAAAAAAAATCTGCTCAACAACGTAAATAACGCAATGAATGTTGTTGAACTGTCAAAATGAAATAAATTAGGCAAAATTGTTTACGAAAATAAGTTACGCAATTAGGGTACTGCTACTTATAGTTAAATAATGAAAAATAGCCCCAACTATAGAATCGCAACAATTTATAATAAATTACCGAATTACATAAAAGATGACAAGAATATAAATTCATTCTATAGCAAACTTAGATTACTTTTATTAGGGAAATGTTTTTATACAGTAAACGAATTTATGACGGATAAAACTTTTTAGATGTAGGTACTTAATAATTTTTTTTATTTTTGTTAGATCCAGCCTGATCAAGGACATAAATATTGTATAATTATTCCAGTGACATTGAATCTGATCTATTTCATTTTGTATTGTATTGTAAAATGACTTTGTATTTGGCCTATTCCTTATTATTATTTTATTCGTGTGTTATTGTGTTTGACTTTATATTGTTTATTGCTGTTGATATTGATTGAAATCATATCGACGCCTTGACATGTGTTTTTATTTTACTTTTATTTCAGAGTTGATTGTATTTTTATAAGTTTTGACTAAGATTGAGACAGTTGTTTACAACTCAACAGAAAACCATCATTGTTCTTTGCGGTGCCCTGACAGGGTTCATGTACAGAGACCGACAGTGGATATTGTAAATGTGTTATGTGCATGAGAGCAAATAAATAAATAAATAAAGTTAATATAAGTTTGAAATCACCAACCCGTCTTGAGCAAGTCAATGCTCGTGCCTTCTCTATAAGAGAAGATGCTTTTATCCTGCAGTGGGACAATAATAAGCTGGTATAATTATTATTATGAAGCGTGGGTTATGAGTCTGTTGTTACCAACACGCTCCAAAAAGTAAATGACAATCACAATACTCATTTCCCGAAAGTACCTCAATAAGTACTTGACTTAAGCTACAATCATAACGCGAACCTACCCGCAGTCGAGCCGCTGAATATTTTATACAACACAATGCCCGCTCCACAGATTTCATGTTCGCTCCTTCAAAATTCATTCACTGCCTTTTGGCTTTTATATTAAAGTCCTATGGAGGGGAGTTTCGGCTTTCAAATGTTGATTCTTATTTTTAGGTCGATAGAAAGAAAGAAAGAAAGAAAGAAAAGAAAGAAAATAAGGACAAGGATTTATTGAGAGTAATCACAGTGTAAGGTTTTTAAGGTGTTAACATTGAAAAATAAAAGGGGGCTTGTGTTTAAGTAATAACAGCTGCACTCAAACTCAAACTCAAAGCATTTATTTCAAATAAACCAATTACAGGTACTTTTGAATTGTCAAGGGGTCGGTCAGTCAGAAAGATGAAGCTAGTTGCCCATTCCAAAGCGTAGTAGGTACCTATGGAGAAAAACGGGCAAGAAACTCCACGGACACTCGCCGACACTTACTGATCGATCAGGTTAAGCCACGCTTGCCACAGTTGGTCCGTGGATAGATGACCATCTTCACATACCAAGACCCCTCCGTGCTTCGGAAAGCACGTTAAGCAGTTGGTCTCGGCTGTCATTTGTAAATCCTTGACAGTCGTTACGGGTAGTTAGAAGCCCGAAAGTCTGACAACCAGTCTTAGCAAGGGGTATCGTGTTACCTAGTAACAGGTTGTGGAGGTCAGATAGGCAGTCGCTCCATGTAAAATACTGGTATTCAGCTGCATCCGGTTAGACTGGAAGCCGACCCCAACATAGTTGGGAAAAGGCTAGGCAGATAACCATTGAAAATTAAATAATTTTAAAGTCAAAGTCAAATCATTTATTTCAAATAGGCCCATGTATAGCACTTTTGAACGTCAAAAAATTACAAAATAATAAAATTGATTCTAATCGCCCCTTTCAAAAGGTAGTTTTCGTATGGAGAAGAATGGGCAAGAAACTCCACCGTTACTCTTTTAAAATGTTTTACAATTGTTTGTATATGTACGTACATTTGTTAAATAATAATTATTATATGTGAAGACGATGCACCTAGAATAAAATTACTATACCACAATAGGTAAAAAGAATTAAAAATGAAGCAACGATAGATAATTTAATATGTGATAGATACATGGTGCTCACATATTTACAAACATTGTAAAAGTAGACGATTTTCCTAAAATTTTACAATTAATAAGTCAGTGTGTGAGGAAGTAATCACAGAATGTAAAATCAATGTCAAAACACAAAGTAATAAATTTTACAATTAAATTAGCAACCAGTTTGATTTTGTCTTGATTCTAAATTGTCCTATGGAGCAGGACCAGCATGTTTCCAAGCACTGTTATCTTGGATATAGTTATCTAATTTGTAATATGCTTGTTTACAAAGTGTACTTTTTATATGAGTTTTAAATTTTCTTTCATTTAATTGCAATAATTTACAGACAATAATTACGAATTATACTTTTAACTTGGTTAAGAATATCAAACGTGTAGAAAGCGTTCAAAGCATTATGATACGCTCAGATTATGTTTCAAAAACAAAGCATGGTGTCTGCCTCGTTGGTCTAGTGGTCGCAAGTGCTACTGCTGAGCATGAGGTCCTGGGTTCGATTCCCAGGTCGGCTAAAGTGTTATTGGGTTTTTCTATCAAGAATTTCTTAGTACCAACCGGCGTATTTGTGCCCGGTTGATGGCAATAGGCTCGCCCCCTGTTACATAGGACTTAAACATAACTGGCGAAATGTGGTTTTTCCAAGTTACCGACACCTCTGCCTTACCTTTTAGGAAATTACAGGCGTGATGCTATGTTTCACAAAGGTGAGGTCATATATTTAAGGGTTTAGTATAGATAGCTGATATTTTTTCACGATAACGATGTTGGGCTCATGGCGAAAGTTGTTCTATTTTATGGTCTGTACCACCCTTAAATATGACCAGTCCTTTTCGGTGCATGCTGAGAAGCAGACCCTTTTTTTTTTTTTGGGTGGGAAATCATCAAATAACTTCTCCCGCTCTGGGCGGAGCGGGAGGGCGTGTCAGACTCTTACTGACTAAAACCCACCCGTGTTCCTTCAGTTGCCGTGTTGCCAGGGGGCCACGATTTCCCTATCGGTTTTTTTCGAACCCCCGGCAAGCATTGGCCCTAGCGGACCCCGTCAATTCTGCTGACATCTCTTTGAGACGCGCGTGGAACACAACGCGCCGTCGACCCGGGCATGCTCCTTAGCTACCCATTGCTCACCGTCCGCAAGCCCGCGCCTACGGTGGCCGGAAATCTTCCTGTGATTTCCGACGCCCAGGGCGTCTCCTCCTGCGGCGGTTAGGGGCGCGAGGGCGCGAAATTTGCCTCTCCCTCACGCGCTCCGTCTCCTCCTTCGCGAGCATTACTGCTTCGCAGAACGAGGTGACGGCCTCCCATTTCCTCTCGCTCCGTAGCATGGCCCGAATCAGGGCCGGACGCGAGAGATCACCGCCGCCGATCGCTTCCACGAGGACACGGCGATGCCCTGCCCAAGCCGAGCAGACCTCCACCGTATGCTCCACCGTGTCCTCCGGGCGATCCACACAGTGATGACACCCGGGCGTTTCCTCCCGCTTTATCCTGAACAGGTACCTCCCGAAACAGCCGTGTCCGGTGAGCACCTGTGTCAGGCGGAAGGTGAGGACGCCGTGGCGCCTCTCTAGCCACTCCTCAAAGGAGAAGCAGCCCCTGGATTTCTTTGTTATTGGTATATGGGTGAAGGCAAAGAAACCTAATCGGTCACTTATGTACGTTTTCACCGACTACTAAGTCACACTTGAATGAATCCCTAATAATGAAGTGCACTGTCGGATTTTCAACGCTAGGCTCAGCTCTGACAGTTGAAAATCGGACAGTGCAATTTTATTTCGGGATTCATTTAAGTGTCACTTAGTTCTCGGTGAACGTCATACACCTTCACAAAAAAAAAACATGTGTATAATTCACACGTGGTAGAAGTGAAACCTTCAAAAATTACAAAAAAAAAAATGTACGCGCACAAACTCGTATTAACACATGTACAACGCTGAGGCCCAAGCAAACTCCCACTATGCCTTGGTAAACACGAGTGGAGGGGGTACGAAGCAGACCATAAAGAGAACCACGAACATAAGAAACACTGTATAATGCTTCCTATCTCATTTTTTAGGGTTCCGTTGCCAAATGGCAAAAAACGGAACCCTTATAGATTCGTCATGTCTGTCTGTCTGTCTGTCTGTCTGTCTGTCTGTCTGTCTGTCTATCTGTCTGTCTGTCTGTCTGTCTGTCTGTCTGTCCGTCCGTATGTCACAGCCACTTTTTTCCGAAACTATAAGAGCTACGCTGTTGAAACTTGGTAAGTAGATGTATTCTGTAAACCGCATTAAGATTTTTACATAAAAATAGAAAAAAAACAAATAATTTTGGAGTTCCCCATACTTAGAACTGAAACTCAAAAAAAATTTTTTCATCAATCCCATACGTGTGGGGTATCTATGGATAGGTCTTCAAAAATGATATTGAGGTTTCTAACATCATTTTTTTCTAAACTGAATAGTTTGCGTGAGAGACACTTCCAAAGTGGTAAAATGTGTGTCCCCCCCCCTGTAACTTCTAAAATAAGAGAATGATAAAACTAAAAAAAATATATGATGTACATTACCATGTAAACTTCCACCGAAAATTGGTTTGAACGAGATCTAACAAGCAGTTTTTTTTTAATACGTCATAAATCGTAAACCGCAATTTACCTTTCATTCAATGTTACTTGCTGCTACGGAACCCTTCATGGGCGAGTACGACTCGCGCTTGGCCGGTTTTTTCTTATGAATTTATGATTCTATCTCTTTTTACTGTCACTTTTTCGTTTCATCGACTTTCAAATCACAACGATGCTAAAGAAGTTTTCACTTCAAAATCTAAGTAAGTATACACAAAAATGAACCTTACATCTTACAGTTAATTTCGTTCTAATTTGAATGACGACGTCTTTTCCGCGAGATCTTTAGTGTGAAAGCAAAATCTGATCCAAGGAAGCCTCCAACCGACGCGAGAGTCAGCCGCATTAATATCCACAGAGTAATGACGAGAAACAGAGGTTTCTAACTAAATATAATAACAGCCGTATGGGTCATTCGAAGGTTAAGTTACGTTTTCCGCGGTCGGTTCGTGGATGGGTGACCATCCATTACATTTCGAAACCCTTCCGTGCCTCAGAAAGCACGTTAAGCCGTTGGTCCCAGCTGTCATTCGTAGATCTTTGAGAAGCCCAAAAGTCTGACAACCAGTCTTACCAAGTGGTATCGTGTTACCCAGTAACTGGATCGTGCAGGTCAGATAGGCAGTCACTTCATGTAAAATAGTGATATTCGGCTGCATCTGGTTGGTTAGACTGGAAGCTGACCCCAACATAGTTGTGTAAAGATTAAATGGAGATAAACAACCCAGGCTAAAGCACTGGGAAGTGGTGAAGGGCGGGCGTATTGGGGGACTGTCTCATGTAATTTTGACGTTCCAAAAGTGCTGATTCTCAGCCTAGTTTGAATAAATCACTTTTTGATTTGATTCAATAGGGGGGCCTACCACCAGCTAAAGAGATGGAGCTATACGTCCTGTAGAGCTTCATCTCTTTCTCACACTGAAGTAATATTAAAATAATACTGCTTTATGAGCTGGTGGTAGGCCCCCCCGGTCCTTTTGGGGAGTGGAAGGACAGTTAAATATAGCATTTTCTTTTTTTGATGGAAACATTGAGTGTTTGTGGTCTATTTCACACCAACCTGTAATTTTTATATTAAGGAAAAATTAGAGTTACTTTTAAAGAACTACGGAGAACTCTAATTATTATTGGGAAAGACAAGAAACTATTCAGTGTGAGTCTTTCTAAATAATGTGCACATATCGAAATAAGGATGACGGAACAATAAAAAAATAACTGAATTTTTTTTTGTTCTTTTTGGCGTCTTGTTGAGAAATTTTACGATTATTGCTAAAAAAAAAACATATTTATTTTCAATTGAGGGTAGTTTTTTACCACAATTTTATAAGGACGCCTAATTACTTCCAATAATTATGGAGTTTGTTTCATCGCGATAGATCATTTAGTTTAAAAGTTACACCGTTTTGATACAATTTTTTTTTTAAATTAATTTCATAAAAATATTTAAATTTTTAAAAATATTTTTTTCATCTATAAAATTAAGCATAGATTTTCTCATTTCGACTGACATTGTATAGTGCTAGGTATCTATTTCTTCTAAACCTTTTTCATAAATCATCATCCATCCGTCATTTTCCCTTACTGACCAGTAGGATCACTCTAAAACAATAAGATTCATCCATCATCATTCTCTTCCCCTTATCCCAATATATTTATGGTCGTCGCAACATGTTGTTTTCTTCCATACTTCTCTATTAGTCGATATCTCGGTTGTCACTCCCTTTCCAGCCATAATTATCTTTGACACTGTCCATCCATTGTTTATTTTGCCCCCACTACTCGTAGCCATCCACATAGATCTGTTAAGACAAAACCCTAAAGTAAGTAAAGGCATGTTAAAGTCAAAATTAAGACGCAGATATATGACAGTGACCTTGAATGGATAGCTTGCGTGTTCTGTACTGAGCTCACACAACGCGTCGTACGTCCAGCCAGTAATAAATAGGACTCGCCCATCAAGGAGCGCTGTCCCAAATTAGACGCATTATTAATTTATTACACGTAAAACAAAAAATATTTTAATAAAACACGTATACTAAAAAATTAGTAATTTAATTATCTTTAATATGGTGAAGTTTTCAGAAAAATACGCTCGATGGATTTTGCGTCATTCTCAGTTTTTTATCCGCGTTAGACATAACTTTACAAATTAATTTCACTATGTAATATAAACATAATCAAAAATATGCCTATATTAAAATATTAAAAAAATGCTCTACTTTAACATATATTTTTTCCAAATCACTAACACTACTCGTTCAGACGTCATCTTCAGTATAAAATCATTAAAAGTCAGCTATCGTCCACTTAAGGAGTTTATTTCTCGATAAAGACGATTCTGCCTGTATCGAGAAATAAACACCTAATAGTATAATTAAAGTTTACTAGCGACCCGCCCGTATAAACCGGGTTATTATACATATCCTTCCTTTTCAATCACTCTATCTATTAAAAAAAACCGCATCAAAATCCGTTGCGTAGTTTTAAAGATTTAAGCTTACATAGGGACAGAGAAAGCGACTTTGTTTTATACTATGTAGTGATTATGAGTAATCTGTGATTCACACTAAGGGTTTGGTCGGGCCGGCGCGGGCGTGTTGCGGACGCGGCTCCGGACGCGGACACCTCCAGACAGATAGGTACGTACTTAGAATCTGTCAGTGTCCGATGTCCGCGGCTCGTCCGCAATCTGTCCGTTCCGGTGTGATTGATCCTTGACTGAAATTAGTGCGTAGTTGATAGTTTTAAGGTTAATTTTGCTAGATTTTGTGTACCTATACCTGTAAACAAGCGCTTCTCGCCATCAAACTGGAAAGTTTGGCGAGTAACACTGTAGAAGCAATAAATAATGTACCTATGTTTGAGAATAATAACAAAAAAAAAAAAACATTCATACTCAAAACTTTTCTGACGACATTTCCCTCATTCCTACGCTTCACATGCCCTTGTCATTTCCAATAAATTTGGTCTTCTTCTTTTTGTGTGGTTGGTGACTAACCTGGTGTCAGAGTTTTAAAGCCACCCATGGGCCTCTGACTCGGCTTTACATGCCTTCGAGAAATATCTCTCAGGCATGCCGGTTTCCTCAGGTAGGTACCTAATTAGAATTATCCAATAAAACCTTAGCAAATTTTTTCCGAACCAGAAAATCCGTAACACAGTTTCCAAATTCTCTGTTCCCCGCAGCTACTCTGTACCCTTTCACATTTTAAAGCGAAAAGGTACGAGCTCTTTGTGTAGTAAGCGGCGCTTTCTCAATGGAGACGTAGTTTTCTATTTATTGCATTATAATATTTTACACAATACCGTTCTTTGAGTGAATATTTTACGCCAGCTTGGCTTGTAGTGTGTTCAGATGAGAATATTTAAGTCGATATTACAATACCTATGCATCTTTCGTCTAGTGGTAGGAAGCGCTACTACTGAACATGACGTCTTGGGTTCGATTCCCGGGTCGGGTAAAGTGTTATTCCATCTGGAATTTATCAGTACCAGCCTTTTTTTTTGGGTGGGAAATTATCAAATAACTTCTCCCACTCTGGGTGGAGCGGAAGGGCGTGTCAGACTCTTACTGACTAAAACCCACCCGTGTTCCTTCGGTTGCCGTGTTGCCGGGGGCCACGATCTCCCTTTCGGACTTCTTCGTAGCCCCGGCAGATCAGTACCAGCCTGGAGTCTGGATTTGTGCCCGGTTGATGGCAATAGGCTCGCCCCGTACATGGGACTTAAACATAACTGGCAAAATGTGGGTGTCCTATAGGTTACACCTCTGCTGTGATGTTATGTGATTATGTTATATTAATGTCGTGGTAAAATATCAGACACTCGGCAAGGAACGGGACTGACTGCCTAGTGAGTTAAGTATCGTCATTAGTCTTTGATTTAGTTTTGAACGTTTTAATGGTTCAATTAACAAAACAGTTTTATTCAATTTTGAAAACAGCCTATTATGGTGTTCTTCATTCCTACTGGAAAAATTATTATAATTATTTGAACTTCCGCAGGATGGAACCGCAGGCACAACTAATCTAAACTTCTAAATAAAGAGAAACGATTTGATTTTTTGGGTACTTGTATGTTCGTTTGTTACGCTTTGACGCTAAAACGGCAGCACGGATTTGAATGAAATTTGGCACATGGGTAGACCATGACCTGGGTTAGGACATAGAATACTTTTTATCCCGATATTCCGACGGGATAGAGACTAATGCGTGTGAAACCGCGAGGCACAGCAAGTTATAAATAATCCTGTTAAAAAAATGTGAAAATGTGTATGTTTGGATGTTTGTTACTCAATCAGGCATAAAAGCTGAACAGATTTGGATGAAATTTCGCACACAGATAAACCAAGACTTGACTTAGAACATAGGATACTTTTATTCCGGTAGTACGTTCCCGTGGGATAATTTCCGACGTCGCGAAAGCTAGTCAGGTTATAAATATCAGCTAACTGTAATAGAACATTTCTATAACGATTGTTACAGACAATGTAAAATGGAGAAGAATACTTGCAGCAAATGATAAACAATAGGAACACAATGTTTGCACAGAAACGTAGCAGTTTTAAATATAAATATGTAGGCTTTTTGTCTGAATTTTTAATGCTGCATTCACTGTATTAACTTCTAGGTGGAAAAGTCAGAACGAAAACGTTTTCTATAGTTGTATTGTTTTATTAAGTTAAGCTAAGAGAAGGTAGAAATTAAACATAGAATATTATTACCCGACTACGGCAAAGCCAAAACGAAGGGTTATGATTTTAGCAGTCTATGTATGTATGTATGCATGTTTGTTTTTACGTGTGTTCCACCGTAGCGCCTAAACTACTGAACCGATTTTGATGAATGAGGTATCAATAGATTCGTAATAATGGTCCGGGTGACATAAGCTATATAATTTTTCCCTAAATTTAATTTGGTGGACTTTACACGTAAATTTCTAACCTCGAAAAAAATTAAAATGGGATGATCATGACATGTTTGGTATCAAAAGAAAGGTCTTGACAAGCACATTACAAATATGTATATAATATTATATTTTCAAAGTAAACAAATATGTTTAAATCGTTAAAAACAAGCAAAAGTGAGACTGCGCTACGTAGTATCGCAAGATGTTACCAACGTGCAGTTAATCAAATCTTAATAAGTAGTACCGATTTGTAATTCCACTCTTATGAAGAAAAACAAGTACAACGAAATATTTATATTTTGGATTTCTTCGAAGCTCGATATCGATATATGGTGTTGGCGTCGAAATAAATCGCTCTATGGTTTCGTCCAAAGCACTATGCACTGGTATTGGAATTTAAAATAGGTTAATTACTGAACTATTGTATTACTCTACTCTTATTTACGTTTATCAAGTGTAAAAACGGAAAAGTATTAAATAAAAAAATAAAGTTTAATAAAATACAGGTTTTTATTAAACTTTATTTTTTTATTTTACCCGACTACGGGAAAATAAAAATGATCTAAAAAAGTACGAAACAAGCAAATATTTCAGACAGAAATCAAGACATAGGTACAAAAATGGTCAAGGTAAAGCCGTCGTCGCATGCCATTATAATTTTGTAGGTGTTCTTGGCACCAACATGGTATACAGGCATGCGACCACGGCTTTACCTTGACCATTTTTGTACCTATGTCTTGATTTCTGTCTGAAATATTTGCTTGTTTCGTACTTTTTAGATCATTTTTATTTTCCCGTAGTCGGGTTACAGTTTTTTATTAAACTTTATTTTTTTATTTTAAATGCTGTGGAAATGCGTTCCTTGCGAAGCATGTGTGGCCTGACTATGAATGATAGGCTGAGGAATGATGTGATAAGACAGCGGTGTGATTTAAAAGATGTAGTGACAACAATTGGAATGGGTAATGGGTATGCTGAGATGGTATGGGCATGTTGAGAGGATGAATGAAAGGCGACTAACAAAATGTATTTACTAGGCAGATGTGAAAGGAAAGGCCGGGCGGGGACGCCCTAGGAGGACATATACTGACTTATTGGTGATGTTCTTCAGAAAGGCCAGGTGCGTAGTACTCGCAACCGGCGTACGTGTATGACCAGATGTATGAACGTAAACGAGGCAAAAGAAGTATGTAGAATCGTAGCAGGTGGCGATCTGTAATTTGATGTATGTATGAGGCGTGAGTTTATGTATGTGTGTGTGTATTATTTTGAATTGTTTCAATAATCATCATCTTCCTTTTCCCAACTATGTTGGGGTTGGCTTCCAGTTTAACCGGATGCAGCTGAATACCAGTATTTGACATGGAGCGAATGCCTATCTGACCTGTACAACCCAGCTTATGGGTAACAAGATACCCATTGGTAAGACTGGTTGACCGACTTTTCGGCTTCTGAAGGGTAGTCAGAAGGACCAATGGCTTAGCGTTCTTTCCGAGGGGTCTCGATTTGTAATGAATCCACCACCACCCATCTATGAAATGACCGCGGCATTCCTTCTACGATCGACCCGTGCGGCTATTATTATTTAGCCACGAGCCATGTCAAATTCAAATTCAAAATATTTTAAACCTACAAGGATACTTATGAAACGTCAGAAGCTAGGTGCACGGTTCCAATTGGTCGCTTCCTATGGAGAAGAGCCGGCAAGAAACTCCACGGTTACTCTTTTAAAAATAAATGGTTTCTACAATGTTTTCAAATTACAGTGTTAATAGGTATGAGAGGACAGTGTAGGCCTATCAACAAGTACCAGGTACTTAGTAAAATAGAAAATGGTCCACAAGTCTACAGCCTACAACGTTCTCACATTCATAAAATCTAAAAGAAAAGAATCTATATTTATTTATTTATTTTCTCATCACAAATGCAGATTTGTATAGGAAATGCTTAAACTAAAAATTGGGTTAACATTTGTGAGAGACTGATGCCCGAAAAAGGCATAAAATACCTGTGTTACGGGTCACCAAGCCCCACAATACTTAAAAATGTACATATTAATTTAGATTAATTAGCAAACGCAAGTGATGAAGTTAAATTATTTTCTAGGTACAGTAACAATATAAAGAAAAAATAAAATAAAAATAAATCTAGGCTGGACATTCATATATGTGGTTTAAGTGTGTGTACGTATGTGTGAGCGTGTGTGTGGGGGTGAGTGTGTGGGGGTGAGTGTGTGGGGGTGTGTTTCTGTGTGTGTGTGCATGTGTGATAGTGAACGTTTACTCTTCAAATGTCGCGTGATACCCCATAGGTGCATAAGAAAAAATGCTCCAAATGTCAAATGCACCTATGCGGTGCATAAGGATCCTACTTGCCATTGCACGGTAATATTTGACATTTATTTGCACTTGCAACACGATCTGGCTGTATCATTCGACTAATCGATTAATACTTGACCGGTTTTAGTAACAATTTACTGGGAACACCACTAAAGTGAACGAAAAAACACAAACAAAATGTATCTGTGGTTTGTGTGACGCGACGCCGCCATACTGTCAAAACTCAGTGAAGTGTGTGTGTTGTTTACATTTGTTCGCAATGTTTTTATGAAGAAAACGGTGAGTAATCTTATTAGAATTTTATACAGAATTACCGAGAAATAAGTATAGATTTCATATTTAGTGTTAGTTTATCGAAAAGTGATAAATATTTACGTGAAAAGATAACGAAAGTTTTGTAATGCACAAATTTTGAAGCCGTCGCCGCCGTGTTTAGTAAAGTTTTTATGATAAATATTCTTGTATACTGTTTGAAATACACATAAGTAGCTAGTTTATTTATTTACGAACATAATTTGGCTTATAGCTACTGATACTATTGCGTATTCTTATCGTAATCGTATTTCCAAAAGTAAAATTCGGCGTAATTCCCGCGTACCATGACACTGCGCTCATAGTAGGCGGGAAATGTACAGACTGCAAAAAACTCCAATTAGAACAAACATATTTTTGTTCTAACTGGAATTTTGTCATATTGGATTTTTATAATTTCACGAAGTTTTCTTATTTGACATGTGTAAGAAAAATAAATGTCGCGAAAGTTGTTTTTATTTTATCGTCTTCAAAAAAGGTGGATGTCCTCAAATAGTTTTTTTTTTTTTTTAGGATCATGGTATTTACAGGTAGACTATTACTTTAGTAAGTGATTGTTTTCTGATATTTTTAGCATGACGAGGCTGTCCTCAAGGTCGCGGAGAGCTCCGCCCAGACAGAGCGCCACCCGTTGCGCTATCATCATGGGGTTCCTTGACTCTGGCACGCGTCCCGATCCTGAACTGCCCCAAGGCTCCACCGCGCACCATGGTAAATATTTTCTGTATAGCGTATTAGTACCTATATTTATTTAGTTTCAGTGGAGTAATTAGTATTTTTTATCTTTTTAGCCGCCTCCATGCTGTCCCGGTTCTAACGACGCGTCGATATGACATGTCGTCTTGTGTACCTACTACGCTTTGGAATGGGCAACTAGCTTCATCCTTCTAACCCGATGACAATTCAAAAGTGCCTGTAATTGGTTTATTTGAAATAAATGCTTTGAGTTTGAGTATTGTGTTTTTTTTTAATATATTTCTTGAAAACAATTTTTTATTTCACACTTTTCCTAGCTCCTTCCTTCATGGAATTAGGATAACTATCCGTAAGTATATGGGGTCATGTACAGCAACGCAGGAAGATTGAAGGCGGTAACAGTTTCCACTTGAATAGTATAAACCATACAAAAACTAATCTATGTACCTATCATTTTGGACCGTGATTTTTCCACCTTCTGTCTATGGGAGAGAATAGGTGGGTTGGTAGATGGATTTAGGTACCTATAAGGAAAGATAGATAGAATAATAATGTATGTAATGTATTTTCCACCATAATTGTTACACAAACACCATCGTTACACACCATAATTGTTGTAAATAAGTGTACAAATAATAGTGACTAATTATTTTCAAAGAAATCGAAATAATAATAATAATTGGGATATCTCAAAACAACATTTTTATCTCCGATATTTATATTGAACAGGTCATTACTATTTTACTAGAACACAAACAGTGAGATAACAAAGAGTAATAATAATATAATATATTATTATCTAAAATAAAGTAACATAATAAAATAACAATAATTATTTATACTGAAATTACAACAAAAACTGTACTTGGATATTATAATATAAAAATATTTCACTCGCAGTGTTTTTGCTCTGACGGTACACGAAACTAGTAATAACCAGTTTCACGACCGGTCCGCGCGCGGGTCGACCGCCAAATTTTTATCGTTGTGTAAACAAAAAGTTTTTATGGTTTAGATAAGGTTTCAAGTGCTATGGGTTTCTATTATTGTGTTTATGGTGTAGCCTACACATTGTATTGTCGTAATCAAGTGTTTGTGTGGAGAATAAGTGTGTGAATTCGATATATTGTGATAAAGTTTCAAGGTTATGTGAGTGAAAATTATCAAAATGAATAGATATCACATCATTGCAAAATCAGGTGAGTATAAATCTCTGTAAAACGTATTTATTTAGTTAGGTTAACTCATAACGAAGCCAGAAAGGTATAATATGTGCCATGTTAATGACTGAATATTGACGAATTCTTCGTTTTTCCGAACGCCTACCCAAAAATCAAAGCACTTGAGATTAGGGTCGACAAGATGTGAGTTTTTAGGTAAACCTAGGCTGACGGTCAAAAGGTTAAGGAAATATAAATTTAGCTAATAGGGATCAGAAAACTCTCAGTTGCCTGATAGTCGAGAGTTTTAAGCCATTTACATATATTTAGTTTAAAAGTCGATCTAAGCATGGGGTATATTGAAAGTGTTGTATTGATTTTATTATACAGATATCCTCCAAGAAAACAATAAAACCTTTGAGAGAAATTGTGAGGAAGAAATTAGTAGGACAGACATTACCTTTCCTTCGCTTATCTTTGTTGAGATTAGGGTCATATTTTATTTTTTTATGTTTTTTGAGTAGTAATGTGAATATGAAGGTCTGCCTGACTGTTAGAGTATCCCAACGTTTATATAGCTCAGCACTTGGATAGCGAAAGGGGAGAAAAACAAAAGAATGTATAAAAGATAAACAAAGTAATAAAAATAAGGACCTATTTAAACCAAATGACATGATTGCCACTACAAGTGTTACAAATCTAATATAGATTCATAACATAATGTAAGTAAATAAATCACATACCTACACAAAAAATCAGTTGCCTACAAATTCACACAACTTGGTCAAACCGCACTTATAGTCTTAGTTCGATGCCAGCCGTTTGTGATTAATAACCCAAGTTATCGCCAAGTTGGAACCAAGTTGGCGGCAAGTTGGCCCCAAGTCGGTACTCGACGAACTTCATTGTAAAGTTCGTCACCAACAAGCCAACTTTGTGTCCTAGTGTTTGGGACTATGTCAGCACGTCTTTTGTCACAAATCGACGAGGTGAATTTAGATTCAAATCGAGGCATTATGATGCAGAGGAATGAGGAAAATGTTAAGAGGAAATTTTTTAATATGAATGTGGATGGCTAGAAGAGTTAGGGGAAGATCAAAGAAACAATTGATGGACTGTCTGAAAGATAATAAATGGGTAGAGAGGGGGTGACTTCTGATGGTGACTTTAGTTTTATCGAGACCGCTCTACCGTGCCTTAGGAATGTGCGGCGAGGTGGGAGCACCGTTGACGAATGAACGGCGGGATGCCGTGAGCGTTGACGAATGAGCGACGGGACGCCGTGAGCGTTGACGAATGAGCAGCGGGACGCCATGAGCGTTGACGAACGAGCAGCGGGATGCCGTGAGCGTTGATGAATGAGCAGCCTGTATTGCCCTCCACGTCTCGCCATGTACATACCTTAGGTGCGGTACGTCTCGGTCAAACTATAATAAAGAAATATGGGAGAAAAAGACATGTTATGCCGACTCCAAATAAATTGGATTAGGAGCAGGGGAATGAAGAGAATGAAGATTGTAATAAAACACTAGCGAAAATGATTAATACGAGAGAGTTTACAAGTAAAAATTCGAAAGTATGAGACGAAATCTCATTATCTTTTCTTTGTGCCGTAATCAGGAGACAATAGTATTCAGACGGATTTTGACCTCGAATAAGGACAACTCGAAAATGCAACGCATGTTTTTGTTAAAATAAAGTTCAGCTAATTAGATGTGTTTGAACCCCAGTCTCGAATTACATTCATTTCTCAGGTATTGCAACTAAATAAAATAAGTGAAGATGGGAAGTATCATCATTCCATCAAAATCAAAGCATTTTTCCTAAAACCAATTTTTTAAGGCACTTTTGAATTGTCAAGGGGTCGGTCAGTCAGATAGATGAAGCTAGTTGCCCATTCCAAAGCGTAGTAGATACCTATGGAGAAGATACTCCATGGACACTATTTCAAATCAAAATATTGTTACAACATATTGGTATTAATATGTTGTAACAATATTTTGATTTAAAATAGTGTGAGGAGGAGCTTGTGGCTAAGTTACAACAGCTGCACGGGTCGATCGATCAGGTTAAGCTACGCTTGCCGCGGTTGGTCTGTGGATGGGTGACCATCTTTACATACCAAGACCCCTCCGTGCCTCGGAAAGCACGTTAAGCCGTTGGTCCCGGCTGTCATTTGTAGATCTTTGACAGTCGTTACGGGTAGTTAGAAACCCAAAAAGTCTGACAACCAGTCTTACCAAGGGGTATCGTGTTACCTAGTTACTAGGTTGTAGAGGTCAGATAGGCAGTCGCTCCATGTAAAATACTGATATTCAGCTGCATCCGGTTAGACTGGAAGCCGACCCCAACATGGTTGGGAAAAGGCTAGGCAGATGATATTGGTATTAATATCAAAGTTACGATTACAAATCCGCATTCAAAGCATGGCGATTATGCTTACCTATACTATGTAGATACCACAATTCAGGAAGACTCCAACATTAATCCAAAACAATAATGATGAACCACAATTACCCACCAAATCCAATTTGCCGAACGCCAAACAATATGAGAGAACAAAAACGTTGGGAACCATAAATCATTGGGCTCTGGCGCCTGGCCACATAAATCAGTGACGTCATCGACCGGTATCGCAGCATCTCGAAACAATTACGGGATGTACAGATTCGTGTCACGAACCCGGTGGCCTGATCGATGCGAATATAGTGTATGAGCGTGATAAGAATACAAAATTGACCGAAACGGAGATCAAAAAAAGTGTTGCAGAAATTGTAGACAACACAACATTTGGAGTCATGGTTTAAGAAATTATTTTATCTACTCTCATAGCGTAATATTCGAATTATAAACTTCAAAACGAGTTTACCGAAATTGAAAAATAGAATCACATTATAACACTTTTTCTCTAACAAAATAATGCTATAAAACAATTTTTGTTCTGTCATATTGATTTTTTCCGTGATATTAACTTCTTGGATTAGCCCTGTATCGACAGGGCTAATCCAAGAAGTTAATATCAATAAAGAGTTTCCATCAACTTTTGTAATGGAACATTTAAGCGGGGGACAGCAGCACCCGCTGTAGCGCATGTGCGGTGATGTGCTGGTGCAGACGACATTCAAATGTTTTGTAGTACTGAATTTCGTGGAAAATTATTATACTTGATTTTTAACATTGATCTTTTATTTAATAGGTTCAACAATCCCAATGTATGAGAGTAGATAAAGTAGTGTATGAAACTGCACATAAGTAGGTATTAAAACATTCGTGTGATACTATTAAAAACCTCGCCTCATGTTTTAATATCCCTCATTATGCAACAGTTTGATAAACTACTATTACTTATATGTGTAATGAAATGTACTATAAATAAAATTCTGTTTTCCAAATAAATCAAAAATATATTCACTATGTTAAGTTTCAAGCAATTTATTCCATTTTTAAGGCTAACCGAATTCAAAAGTGATGCGAAATATTTTTTGGTCTTCGTATTTCATTTGTGTTTTTTTCAGCTGAAGGGTGTCGAATGTCTAGTGTGACCTATGTTTTATGCTGAAAGGGTACATGCTGTATGTTGTCAGCTGTTTATCGAGTCTCACACGCGATGTGAATATTATAAGATTTGGCGAAGTAAAAGGATTGGGTTACTGTATTTGAAGAACGATAGTTCTGTGGAGAAAAAGTAAGTTTATAAAAGTGATTTTTTTAGGGTGCCAAACAGAACTCTATTTACTAAGCCTTGCTGTCCGTCCATTCGGCAGTCTGGCTGGTCTGGTCTGTATTTCATAAACCGAAAAAAAAAATTTTTTTTTGTTTATATTAATATATTTTTTAATTTTTATTAATATTTTTTTGCCAATATAACTACAAAAAATAAATAAAGTTAATAATTAAAGGGGCTCCCGATACAAGGAACGTGTTTTTTATTAGAGTTTTTGCTTGATCCTTAATACGGTACGGAACGCTTCGTATGCGGGTCTGACTCGCACTTGGCCGATTTTTTCACTCCCTTAAGAACAGCGAAAGATTATAGCGAGCGAAAAAGGAATTATAATTTTGCGTTGTAAAGCTGAGAATTTGAAACGATCTTCGTGACCACCCTTTTTGACTTCCAAACTTTCGATTTAGATACTGTCAGCTTTTTAAAGTGTAGTATGACCTATTCTAGAAAATCTGACCTACATACTAATTGAAAATATTTAATTACACAAATAACAATGTTACATCATTATTATTTATTAAATTTTTGTTTAATTTTAATTCATTTTCAATTATTTATTTAAATTATATTTTAATTTACTTTCAATTATTTATTTCAGTTATATTTAAATTTACTTTCAACTATTTATTTCGGATATTTTATTATGTTACCTAAATGTATTCATTTATCTCGTCATTAGTTACTAACATAGTTTTAAGATAATGTAATTGGTACTAACAAAATATGGACAAAAAATTGTCTGAATTAAATTTATTTTATTTTTATAACATCACGCCTGTAATCTCCGAAGTGTTATGCAGCGGTGTTCTTATAGTACCTACACCCACATTTCGCAAGTTATGTTTAAGTTCCATGTAATAGGGGGCGAGCCTATTGCCATCAACCGGGCACAAATCCAGTCTCCGGACTTCTACTGAGAAATTCTAGATGGAAAATCCAATAACACTTTGCCCACTTGCAGGAATTGAGTTTATTTATTTCAACTTTTCGCACTCAAAAAGGTACAAATGCGGACTTAATGTCTTACATAACCAAGGGTGGTGAAGAGATTAGATGGCAGGTGCTCTGGGTGAGAGGAAAAAAAAAAACAGTGGAGTGCTGGCAGAAGTGAAAACTTGAAAAAAATCAGCACCGCGGTAATCAATGCGTTGATGTCTTTACTCCACGGTGTCGGTAAATTGTGTTACAGTGTCGCGAAATCAATGGTTTAGTCCCATTTCAAAAATGCCCGACGCGCCCAAAGAAGTTTTCACTACAAAAAAATAAAAGATGTATCTTAATGCATTGTGACTAAAATAGGTTACAAACTACATATCTATACATATGGATATATTAGACTTACATTAGATTACATAAAACCAGATTTTGATCCGAAATTGTTCTAAACGAAATTGTAATACATAAAAGAAAATGAATAAACCGACCCGAAGATAGTCAAAGTACTATCTACAGCTTTTAAAGTTTTCTGGCTTGATCTACAACGGTAGTACGGAGAAGAGGAAGGCTTTTAGATAACATGAGGAGTGACGTAGAGTGCCGCGACTTTTGTACGGGCGGCGCTGGAACAGTGCTTCAGATAGTACTCTAGGAGACGACCGAATTTTTTTCTGATTTATTCAATTTGATATTTTATACCTAGTACTAGCTTTTGCCCGCGACTTCGTCCGCGTAGAATAGTTACTTTGGGCTAATGCTAACTTTAACCCACGACTTCTTTTACGTAGAAGGTGAAAAAATATTTTTTTAATACAATTCTGTCATACATGATTTTTGCGAAACTTTAACCGTTTACGCAGCGCACGCAGCGCAAGCTCTCAAAAGAAAAAAAAAACCCCGATTTTGAAACATTCTTCATTGGTGTTCCGCTCCTATTGGTCTTAGCATGATAATATATAGCCTTCCTCAATAAATGGGCTATCTAACACTGAAATAATTTTTGAAATCGGACCAGTAGTTCCTGAGATTAGTGCGTTCAAGCAAACAAACAAATTCTTCAGGTTTATATATTATAAGTAAATATATGTAAGTATAGATATGTTGTAACTTTGTGTAGAGCTACCGAAAGAGTGGGCCTTAAAATGAAACGAAGGTCATATCAAATGCCCATGTGACACCCACCCTCACGAAGATCGGAGACAACACTCGAAATTGTGGAAGAGTAAGTTTACCTAGGACAAACTGTCCTGTTAGGTAGGTTCAACTTCGAGAAAGAGGTCAATTGTCGAATCCGACTCTGTACCAATATTTGACCAGTGATGACCTATGACACTGAAAAGTGGTCGCTCACAATGGCCTAGAAGGCTTCTAGTCACCCAAAAGGCAATGGAGAGGGCTATGCTTGCAGTTTTCCTACGTGATCGAATCAGAAATGAAGAGATCCGTAGGAGAACCAAGGTAACCGACATAGCCCGAAAAATTTGCAAACTTAATCGGCAGTGGCCAGAGGCACATTGTTCGCAGAACAGATGGCCGATGGCGCCGAAAGGTTCTGGAGTGGCGACCGTATACCAGAAGATGTAGCGTTGGAAGGCCTCCTATAAAGTGGACTGATGATCTGGTGAAGGTCACAGGAATCCGCTGGATGCGAGAAGCACAGAACCGGTCGAAGTGGCGGTGCTACGGAGAGGCCTATGTCCAGTAGTAGACGTCTTGATGATGATGATAATATGTTGTAACTGCTTCGTTGGTCTAGTGGTTGCAAGTACTGCTGCAGAGCACGAGATCCTGGGTTCGATTCCCAGGTCGGGCGAAGCGTTATCAGGATTTCCGTCAGAAATTTCTCAGTAGCAGCCCGGGGTCTGGATTTGTGTCCGGTTGATGGCAATAGGGTCGCCCCCTATTACATGGGACTTAAACATAACTGGCGAAATGTGGATGTACTATAGGTACACCTCTGCCTAACCCTTCGGGAAATACAAGTGTGATGTTATGTTATGTATAAATTAAAATGAATTACAAAACATTTCTTTATCATGCGGTGTATGTGTCACCATATTTTATTTCAACACCGAGCTTTTCCGGAGATTTCCCACTTGAAATACCAACAGTATGTTTGTTGTAATGTAGATGCCAACATTTTTATAATTTATAGTATTTTCATATTCTTGCTGTAAGAAATTTTCTTCGTTTGTCTCTTATATATAAAATTCTCGTGTCACAATGTTAGTTACCTTACTCCTCCGAAACGGCTTTACTGATTTTTACCTAATTTTATATGCATATTCAGTAGGTCTGAGAATCGGCTACTATCTATTTTTCATACCCCTAAGTGATAAGGGTTGTCCACCCCAAACAAATAATTGGCAAAACAACGTTTGCCGGGGTCAGCTAGTGATTGTATAGAATTTTAATTAATCTCTCTTTAAAAAAATAACATAAACTGCCTTTAAAACGTTCCATACATAGGCCAGGAAACTTATGATTTCCTGAAATAGTTTTGAGTATTATGTAGTATTAAGTCTTTAATAATTCATCATCAGCCTATAATGTTCCCACTGCTGGGACACAGGCCTCCTCTCTGTGAGAGGGAGTGGGCCGTAATCCACCACGCGGGCCCAGTGCAGGTTGGTAGATGTCACATGTCTTCGAATTTTCGGTTCTAGGACATGCCGGTTTCCTCACGATGTTTTCATTCATCGTTTTGAGAGCAGTGGTGATGAAATAATTTACACAAAGTAAAGCGCCTGTTTGGGTTCGATCCTACGACCTACAACTCGTAAGTCACGGCCGTTATCACTGGGCCACCACTGCTCTCTTTAATAATTACTAAACTGTAAATATCTATATTTACTATACATTATATATATTAAAATAATAACGAAGTCGAAATTGTACATTGGATATTTAAAAAAAAAAATTGCAATGAGGTCTACTGCTGAAAATAAATAGTTTTTTTGAATTTTGTCCGTTTGGATATATGTTTTGAATTTGCGAAAAAACGGCTGAACGGATTTGTATGAAATTTACCATACAGATAGTTTATAACCTGGATTAACATATAGCGTACTTTTAATCCCGATAGTACGTTCTCGTGGAATATTTTCCGGGCGAAGCCGTGGACAAAAGCTAGTCGGTTCTAAAGATTTAAAGTATTTTTTTTATTCAAAAGTTATTTTCAGTGACAGTAAAAAATAATTAAATTAATGACATTTATCGTGTAAAATTCATTCATTGTTACAAAAGAGAGCATTCACAAGAATTTGTTACACAGATAGATACAGATTTATTTATTTTTGCTTTAGGTACTAAAACTGATACCCAAACTAAGCCAGGGCTTGTATTTTGGGAGTCAGTCCTCAAACGTGGAGAAAAAAAAATAAGAAAGAAAGATGACCCAGATATAGAAAGAGATCGCAGGGCGTTGGCGGTAAGGAGCAATATGCTGGCCCGTAGGTTTGCTCGATGTACCAGGGAAGTTAAACCGACACTTTTTAGGGCATATTGTCAGTCTTTTTACTCGAGCGGCCTGTGGGTTCGGTATACGCAACGTGCCTACAACGCCCTGCGCATTCAGTATAATAATTCTTTCAGAATGCTGTTGGGGTTGCCGCGGCATTGTAGTGCGTCGCAAATGTTCGCAAATGCGCGCGTTTACGGTTTCCACGCTTATAGTTCGTAAGAAAGTGGCATCATTATTCCACAGACTGCGCGGTAGCACCAACACCATTTTGCAAATGATTGCGTCCCGACGTGACTGTCCCATACAGGCACACTGGGTGGGAATAGTTACAGGGAAATTGTGAAAAAAATAATTGAATTTATGTACCTACTAACATAGATCTTAAAAAAATTGTTACTAACACATTATATAGATTTCCGGTACGAAATAAATGAATAATAATAATAATTACAAGGAGATCGTGTCATAGTGTAAATTTTTCATTATTTTTGTTTGTACTTGTGAGTGTGGGTTTACAATTCCAGCAAATGCTAATTAGAAAACTAATCACCCGATTAAAATGAACTTGCACACATTCTACCGCTTCAGAATGAATAGTACCACTTAACCAATAGATAGATAAATCAATTAACTTTCGCGGCTTAGTTGGAACATAAAGCGAGCATTCAGTGCGCTAGCTCCGGGCCTAAGTCACATAATAAATATATAAGAGAGCGGGAGGGCCGATCCTCGCGACGTATTCGTGCTGCACCAAGCCAAATAGAATTTTTGGCAGAACTGCTAAGGAGTTGCTAATACCACCATGGAAAATATTTTATAAGATTCCAAAACATTTTTAAGCTATTGCATAGCTTTTATCGCGGGCTTTGAGCGCGGCGACCGAATCAAGAAATTCCGTAACGTAACGAAAATAAAACCTAACACCCCCCACTCCGCCTACCATGTAATGACGGTTCCCATGACAACGTGATGTCGTCATGGGAAACGTGATGTTGTCATGGGAACGTAATTTTTGTTTTATGTCATCACGTCATCATCCCAAGTGTAGCGTTGACAGATAGGAAGTATGGAGGTTACAAATGCTATGCAATAAATAGCTTTACCGTGGCAGTCCACGTTTTAAAAAAAATAAATTATGATGTTGTTTTGTGGTGAATGTTGTGTTTACCTATAATACTCATACATATCGGTACTTTTATTACATTATTGTTCTGTTTTAGCTTTTTGTTTGTATTGCTGTTGGTGTACCAAATAAATAAATTTTGTAGTTGTTCTTTGTGAAGTAACTCGTCTGGGGAAAAATTGGGTACCACCACACAGTGCTCGTGTGTGATAAAAACCCCTACAAAGGGAAGATTGACTTTAGTTTCAGAAGTCGGAGGCAACTTACGAAACTAAAGGTATTTTTACTTTGTATTGGTTTATTTTATTTTATGGAGTCGGTTGTTTTTTTTGTATAAACTTGATTTTTATGCATCGGGAATTCGTACAAGTGATTATACTTAACTGTGCCGCCCTGGGAGCCTAGCACCAGATCATAAGCAGTATTATTTTAATATTACTTCAGTGGGAGAAAGAGATGGAGCTATAAGTCCTGTAGAGCTTCATCTCTTTCCTACACTGAATTAATATTAAAATAATATTGCTTTATGAGCTAGTGGTAGACCCCCTGTAGCAGCGGCCATCTTCGTGTTCTGTGATCACAAACGTTTATTTGTAGTTGCTTGCCTATTAGTACGCCAGAATTTTGTCGTGGGTATTTAAATTCAAGGTGACATTGTTAATAATATTAATTAAAATCCATTGCAAAGATTTTGTCTAAAAGTTCTTAAAGCTAGGTGTTCCAATTAAAATTTCAGCAACAGTCTCATTTATATTAAAAGGGAAAATAAATTAATATTCTCTGTTCAATGATTTATTAAAGCTATACTTACCTTTATTAATATTTTGTTCCTAATTAAATTAATTCTAAGGTACAAAACTAAGAGACTTAGCAGATAATCTGTGTTTTTTGCAAATGCTTATTAATTATACCCGAGTGGCTTTAGCGTGACAATATCGGTCATTGAACCCGCCTACATTTTCTAGCATTCTTTATTTTAAAAACTAAAATAAAGTCCGTTAACATCCAATGAACCTTATCAGAAGGCTAAAAGTCACCCAAAGGGCAATGGAGAGGGCTATGTTTGGAGTTTCCCTATGTGATCTAATCAGAAACGAAGAGATCCACAGGAGACCCAAGGTAACCAACATAGCCCGAAGAATTGCCAAACTTAAGTGGCAATGGGCAGGGCACATTGCTCGTGAAAGGTTCTGGAGTGGCGACCGCGTACCGGAAGACGTAGCGTTGGAAGGCCTCCCACAAGATGGACCGATGACCTTGTGAAGGCCGCAGGAATCCGCTGGATGCGAAAAGCACAGAATCGGTTGAAGTGGAGGTGATTGGGAGAGGCCTGTGTCCAGCGGTGGATGTCTTTCGGCTGAAATGATAAATGATGATGATGAACATCCTGAATATCTTCGTGATCTTCAACATGTTCCAGTAACGAAAAATCATATATACTTTATTGTTAGGGTTCCTATGGAGAGATATTAAGGAGAGGACAATGACCGCTTTTGCCATGCTAAAGCGACTTGGGTATAGCAAGATTATGCGTAGATGAAGTTCAACATTAAAATATGCTAATACTTTAATGGATGCTGAGTAGATTATTAAATATTAATCTTATTTCCTAAGTTCTCCAACTTCTGTTAGCGTAGTACTTATTAAAGGTAGACAGATTCAACCGCTTTGTCTACGTTAAATCTTAATAACTTACATGAAAACTTTGCCTTGAATTAATTTCTGAACGTTGACGATTGAGGGCTGATTACCTATGACTTTCATTTTGAATGCGTTTGTGCCATTATTCAATTTACGTGTCGTCTCGTGCTCGATATCGTGAGAAAATCGCGTGTGACAGACAGACGAAAAACTTTTTTCATTTTTCCATTTGGCTAGTTTTATCACGTAAATTAAAAGCATTTGGGAAACATTTCAGGGATTGGAAATGACTGCTAGTGGAGTGACAATTCAATACGACGATATTTAAGTCAAGTCAATATTTGAGTCAATTTCAAATAATTTATTTCAATTAGGCACATAGAAGGCACTTTTACAAAAAATAGAATTGATTCTAGTCGCCCCTTCCAAAAGGTAGTTTTCGTAAGGAGAAGAATGGGCAAGAAACTCTAACTCAAACTCTTTTAAAATATTTTATATTATTTTGTATACATTAAAAATTAAATTATATGTGAAGATGATCTAATGAGTGTAATCATCATCCTACCTTTGCATAACCAAACCCTCTGGGCTCTGGTGGAGATAAAAACCCGTAGGTACAGCAATGTAAATTAAAAAAAAATAGCAATCCAAATTTAAAAATCAGTGGCACTCCGGGAGTGCCGACAGAAGTGAAAACTTGAACAAGATCGCCTTGGTGGAAGAAAAATACTTGTGTAGAACATTGGTCCGTAACTTTATCTAAATAAAGAGCACAATCGCGTTTACAAAAAAAAAAAAAAACTTACAAAACCTTTAAAGTAAAAATACTTGCATAGAACATTGATCCGTTATATAATATAAATAAAGACCACAATTGCATTTATAAAAATGAGGTGTCGGTAACGGTGTCAAGAGTTCAATTATTTTTTCCCATCTCAATAATGCCCAACGCGCCTAAAGAAGTTTTCACTTCAAAAATATTTCGAGCAGGGTGGTATCATCATCTCTACACACATCCCGTGCCGTATGCCCGCTGGTTGCATTCGCAATGCGCCGCGCCATTAGATTTACAACGCGCCGACTAGGCGACCTACATACCTCTTACATTATGTATCCGCGGCCATATACCGGAGATATGGCATTATGTAACCTTGGGCCGGGATTTATTGTTTTATAACTACGGAAAACTTTTGCTGGGAAATGGTGAATGTATGAAGTTATTGGTAGAATGAGGTTAGGTTGAAGAAATTGCGTGGTATTCCCACTTTTAAATTAGTTATCTACTGTCAATCAGCCTAGCCTTTTCCCAACTGTGTTGGGGTCGGCTTGCAGTCTAACCGGATACAGCTGAATATCAGTATTTTACACGGATCGACTGTCTATCTGACCTCTACAACCCAGTAACTGGGTCATACGATACCCTTTGGTAAGACTTTTTTTTTTGGGTGGGAAATTATCAAATAACTTCTCCCGCTCTGGTCAGAGCGGGAGGGCGTGTCAGACTCTTACTGACTAAAACCCACCCGTGTTCCTTCAGTTGCCGTGTTGCCAGGGGGGCTACGATTTCCCTATCGGTTTTCTTCGAACCCCCGGCAGGCATTGGCCCTAGCGGACCCCGTCAATTCTGCTGACATCTCTTTGAGGCGCGCGTGGAACACAACGCGCCGTCGACCCGGGCTTGGTCCTTATCGGACGGCGATCTGCCCATTGCTCACCGTCCGCAAGCCCGCGCCTACGGTGGCCGGAAATCTTCCTGTGATTCCCGACGCCCAGGGCGTCTCCTCCTGCGGCGGTTAGGGGCGCGAGGGCGCGAAATTTGCCTCTCCCTCACGCGCTCCGCCTCCTCCTTCGCTAGCATTACTGCTTCGCAGAAGGAGGTGACGGCCTCCCATTTCCTCTCGCTCCGTAGCATGGCCCGAATCAGGGCCGGACACGAGAGATCACCGCCGCCGATCGCTTCCACGAGGACACCGCGATGCCCTGCCCAAGCCGGGCAAACCTCCACCGTATGCTCCACCGTGTCCTCCAGGCGATCCACACAGTGATGACACCCGGGCGTTTCCTCCCGCTTTATCCTGAACAGGTACCTCCCGAAACAGCCGTGTCCGGTGAGCACCTGTGTCAGGCGGAAGGTGAGGACGCCGTGGCGCCTCTCTAGCCACTCCTCAAAGAGGGGTCTTATCGCCGCAATTGTGGCGTGCCCAACCCTTTGGTAAGACTGGTTGTCAAACTTTCGGGCTTCTGACGACCCGTAACAACTGTCAAAGAGCCACGAATGACAGCCGTGCTTTCCGTGGCACGGAGGAGTCTCGGTATGTAAAGATTCACGGACTAACCCCGGCAAGCGTAGCTTAAGGGGACGATAACCGACTTTTAATGATTTTATACTGAAGATCACGTCTAAACGAGTAGTGTTAGTGATTTGGAAAAAATATACGTTAAATTAGAGCATTTTCTTAATATTTTAATATGGGCCTATTTTTGATTATGTTTACATTACATAGTGAAGTTAATTTGTAAAGTTATGTCTAACGCGGATAAAAAACTGAGAATGTGATCTTTTAGTATACCTGTTTTATTAAAATACTTTTTGTTTTACGTGTAATAAATAATAATTTGGGACAGCGCTCCTTGTTGGGTGAGTCCTATTACTGGCTGGACGTACGACGCGTTGCGTGAGCTCAGTACAAAACACGCAAGCTAACCATTCAAGGTCACTGTCATATATCTGCGTCTTAACCTGTTGGATCAACCCGTGCGGCTGTTATTACTTAGCCACGAGCTTTTACAATTATTTATTTACTGTACTTAGTAAAAATCTTAAATTTACATACCAACGCAAAGCTCAAACTGCGAGTGTTGAAGCATGCAATTTTGTACAAGAGGAACCTTAGGCGCGGGCTACACAGAAAAAACGTGAGACGAGGACGGGACGCAGACGTGGCAGTATAGTATGCAGATGGTTCCTACATTTTAAATTATTTTATTTTTAATTATATTGCATAAAATGTTTATGTTCAAAAAACGAGTGAAGACACTGATTCCTGTAACACAGGTACCACCTAGCTCAGGAACCAGGGCTTCAAATAAAAATGTAACAACTTTTTTATGTCAATAAAACAAAAAAAAAAAAAACAAAAAAAGATGGAAAAGCGTCGCGCCTCTTCGTCGCATCTTTTTCTTTCTGTATGTTTTTATCAGATCACGTAAATTTTGTATGAAGAAAGTGTATAAGGAAGGATTTTTGTAAATTAATTCCGTAAAGAGGTTAAATAGATGATAGTTTATATGGAAGTTCGTAATTTTTGCCGATGGAAAATCCCACACGCACATGGCGTGTTGCAAGAATAACAGAGGTTTTGTAAGAATTGAGGATGCATTAAAAGAGTCTGTAGGAGTACTTTTGTAGGTAATCCAACACACTCTGGAAAGTCCCTCGATGGTCGACAATTTGGAATCATAGTTAATTGATTCAGGAAATCCATTATACAATACAATAGACGTGGATATATTTAGTGACACGAAGAAATCGATACGTGTTTCACCTCTCAACGAGGCATTCTCAGGGTGACGATGGACTTGTTGCGAACCGCCGTGTTCGGGTTCGCAACAAGTCCACAAACACATGTCGATTTCTTCCAAGAGTTTTTTATGGCTCTTTAGAAATAGCTGAGCGGAACAGATTACTAAATATATACACGTCTATTGTATTTTATTTGGAATCGTATAATTTCCATTATTCCAGGATTTCCCTGGCGTTTTAAACTACGTGCGCGTTAGATTTCCATACGATTGCAAATTATCAAATCAAAACAAATCATTTGTTTGCTTGAATATGGGTAGGTAAATGAGGTGAAAGATACAACAGAAGATCTTTAAGCCATATCCTACTTTAACAGGAGTGCAAATATCTATACAATAAAAAATTATAAATCTTACATTTATCTCATACATTTGTCCATCGTCTGCTCAGCGCCTAAATCTTTTCACCATGATTACGACATAGGCTTATCGATAGCCATACCTAATTGGTTCCTTTGGTTGGTTAGTTTGGTTGGGTTGGTTGGTTGGTTGGGTTGATTGGCCATCGTTGTTGGTTAGTTGTACTTAACCTTACAGGTAGGGAGGAGGTAGGTACTAACAGTAGGGCTACTCTTTGTTGAAAAAAATACAGCCCTTATAATTTTCCCCTTTACTTTGATGTTTTTAACGTATTCCAAAGAAAACATTAATTACACAACGTTTAATAACGTATTGCACACAAAAGCGGAGCAAACATCTGTAGTTTACACAAGTTTTTATTCAAGCGATTTTTTTATGATACCTACAGAGAATATTATGAAGATGCAGAAAACTTGCATAAGGGATGTCACCCATTTTTACTATAATATTTTATTACTAGCAGCGCCCCACGGTTTTACCCGCATGAGTCTCGATCCCGTAAGAATATCGGGATAAAAAGTATCCTATGTGTTAATTCAGGTTATACACTATCCGTGTGCCAAATTTCATCTAAATCCATTCAGTGGTTTTTGCGTGAAAGAGTAATAAACATCCACCTATCCTCATAAACTTTTGCGTTTATAATATTAGTAAAATTTTATGAAGAGTGTTCTTTGCTTGCATACGTTTTTTGGATTGCTTATAATGGTCTATAAGGGAAAACCATTTCTTTGCTGACATTAACAACTTTTGTAAAGAGAGAAATGTTACGTTGAATGATCAAAACATTAAATCCACGATTTTTTCGCGCAAGAAACGTACAAAATATAATAAATCCCGCGTCAAGAGCTATCAAAGATAGTACTCGCTCAGCTACGCTCGCTTGGCGAGTAGAAAACTCGTTGAGATACTCAATCTTGGCTACATATCCAGCGAGTAATCGCTCATCGCCGTTGTGCACTCGCTGTTCGTTGCTCGCCAACTCATTTTAGTTGCTAGTGCAAGATGAGGAGGTGCCGAAGTCCCTGAGTTTCTAAACCGCTAATCAATCTGGTGGTGGTGATAAGTCATCCAAAATAACAACAATCATTACTTTTAGTAAACATGTAAGACCAAAAAAAGTATTTTTTAAACCAGACAAAATGTGCGACAACTAGGTTCATTCATTCACTAAAATTAATAATATCATTCTCGGACTTATATATAGTCATGCCGACACTAGGTTTTTCGAGAGCCATAATTGGTTCTTTGGTTGGTTAGTTTGGTTGGTTAGTTAGTTGGTTAGTTGGTTGGTTGCTTGGGTTGATTGACCATCGTTGTTGGTCAATCTGGTGTCTGTTGTAATAAGTTACTCAAAATAACAACAATCATTACATTAGTAAGCATGAGTTTGACACCAGACAAAAAAAAGGCTTTTCAAAACCAGACAAAATGTGTGACAACCCTAACTGTTCATTCATTCATTAATATTAAGAGCAATTAAATATACTGTCGGAGGTAAGACCATTGCTCTACCGCCAGACAAAGACAGAGCTATACAGAACAGATCACTCCATCTCTCTCTAGCATAGAGCATTCATAACTCCTGGAGTTTCTAGCGTCTTTAAGTGTTACTATTCATGGAGAAATGCCTATAAAATTGATTGATATTCCAATAAAATTGTTTGGCTGTGCCTCGCATAGTTTTAGTGAGAAATGGGGGCGGAATAGCGGCGGTAGTCACATATTCCTTATAGCAAATATTTCGAAAATTTGTGAAATAATTTTCAAGTTTCAACACGAAGATGTGGTCATGATTTTTGGCTTGTGGTGTCGATAGGTAAGGAGCTAGACTTAGTGATTCCAAAGAGATTATTAGGAAAATGATACCTCATTTAATTTTATACGTTATCGAATCTCAAACTGTCATAATTTGAAATTCAACGTGTGTCTGTCTATCCGTTAGTGCGCTTTTAACTCCAATTTAGCTTATTGCTCTATTCGCACGATATAACTCGCCCGAAACGAGCGAATCTTCAGTTTTAAATAATATTTAAAAAAAAAAAATAGAAAAATAACTGGCAAATGTAGTTGTTCCTAGTGTACTTTTTTCTTTACTTTATTGCCAGAGGTCCATGAGCGGCTCTAAAACTCTGATACCAGGTTAGTCACTCACTTACCACACCAAAAAAAGAAGAAGAACTTTATTGTATAAAATTCTTTGCCTAATACGTATTTCTAAAGTTGTTAATTCACCCACAAATAAATTAACTTCGTGCGAATCGCCTATCTATCTAATCTAACTAGCCTGTATTATCCCACTGTAGGGCAAAGGCCTCCATCTCCCTTTCCACACAGTTCTGTCAATTGCTAGTCGGTTGTCGGCCAGTACTGTTAGTAGGAGTCAAGCTCGTCCCGGAATCTTCGTCTTGGCCTGTCGTACGTTTAGTGGGACCCAATCAGTGGTTCTTTTAGCCCATTTGTCATCTGACCGCCTATAGATAGTAATAATATTATTTAAAAGTGACGATTCGCCCGATTCGGGCGAGTTAATTCGTGCGAATTGACCAATAACCCTGCGATTTCCGTTTTTTTTACTTCATAGTCATTTTGTAAGAGTGATGGAGATATTGCGAGTACAGTAGCACAGTAGTATACACGATTAGGCCTTCTTGTTTTGATCAGCCTTTCATAACAAACTGCTAACACGAGGTTGAGAGCAGATTGACCAATCAGCACCTTCAAAAACTGCTCGAAGTGGTCCGAGAATAATATTTGTAGTTTCACCAACTGCATAATTATTTCACAAAACAAACTGCATTGTTGTTGTTATTTGGAAAGTGCCCAACTTCAGGCTTGTGGTGTTAGTAGGGATTAAAACTCGCTGCAATTAGAGGGAGGCTGCATTCAGTACATATTTTGTGCCATCGCATGGGATTATAGTGAGGGAGTTTGTGCTGTGGTTTTTCCTACATTCTGGTTTTTGGGGATGTCAGCGACCTGCATCCCTGTTGCTTAACACACTTTTTATAACAATCCAAATGATTTTGAAACAAATTCCTAATGCATTGCTTCATTTGTGAGAAATATTCGTCTGCTCGACAACGTTGTCACGATGTTTTCCTTCACCGTTTTTTGGGTTCCGTAGTAAACAAGGAACCCTTATAGTTTTGTCATGTCCGTCTGTCTGTCTGTCCGTGGTCTGGCTCTGAGACTCTTAATACTTGAAAGCTGTAATTTGGTATGGTTATACATATTAATTACGCCGACAAAGTGGTAAAACAAAATTAAGAAAAAACATTTTTTTTTTCGGGTTCCTCCCTTACTCGCAAAGTGGCCAAGGTCCTTCAAAAACATTGTGAGTACGTAAAAGCCATTTTTGGATTCAGGGATCCGTTTGCGAAATATTACCTAAGCTTTAAAGTGCTAATTTTTGTTACACTCAAGTGCACCCCCCCCCCTGCCAGCTAAATGGTTGGTTTTGGATGTGTGAAAAAAATCATAGCAGTAGTTTATCTAACGAAATTAAAAGGAACACTATCACAGCTAAGCAGGTTCTACAAGTTAACGAGTAATAATCGATCAACTTATATTTGCAGTTGCAAAAACATGTTTGTTTTTGGGATAAATTCATCCCAACTACGAAACCCTTCATTGTGAGTGGTCCGACACGCACTTGGCCTGTTTTTTACACAATAATATATAAAAACACTGTTACAAAAAAAAGTATATTACTCTGTCACTGAATATTTACAGAACAAACTTAAATAATGTTACTCTACACGATATTTTAAATAATGTATTTTTATTGTTAAATGCCAGTATCATAGATACCTGTGTATTTGTAAATTTGCATGCCTTATGGTAGGATATGGCTAATGGACACTATTTTTTGTATAAGACCTTTTCTTTTGTACCCATATTCGTAAATTAATAAATGATTGATTGATTGTTGTTGCCTGTCCGAAAAATTGATTTTGACACTTGTTTTGACAGATCAACTACTTTTGGCCGGACCCGTATCTTCATTGACAGACAGAGTTTAGAACTTAGAGCAGAGTAAACTGAATTTGAAGAGAGCAGTCGATTTCTTGATTCCCTAGCGTCATGTAGGATGACATGATGATTATGACTGGTCTCGTCAACGGTCATTCATTATACCTACGGCTAATGTGGCCGGCCGACCGCCAATATAGCTTAGCATCATAATCAGCCTATAATATTCCCACTGCTGCGACACGGTGTCAGTGAGAGGGAGTGGGCCGTAATCCACGACGCGGGTCCAGTGCGGGTTGGTAGATGTCACAATATCATGTCTACGAATTTTTGGTTCTTGAACATGCCGGTTTCCTCACGATGTTTTTCTTCACCGTTTTGAGAGCAGTGATGATGAAATAATTTACACAAAATAAAGCGCCTATCATGGTTCGAACCTACGACCGACTCGTAAGTCACGGCCGTTTCCACTGGGCCACCAATGCTCTCAATATAGCTTGCCTTTTCATAATAGACTATGGTGATGTGTGTTACTATGACCTGAATGCAGATCTCCTCAATAAACTTTACCACCTTCTAAATAACTGCATTCGATTCGTCTTCAATCTTCGTAAGTATGATCATGTGTCTGCGCACCGATTGCTTTTAAAATGGTTACCCATACGTCAGTGCAGAGAGTTGAGGGCTCTGTCTGTTTTCTATTCTATACTCGACAAACCCACTTCTCCTTCTTACCTGATTTCCCATGTTCAATAGCTATGCTCTCGCCATAGTAAAAATCTTCGAAATCGACTTTTACGATGTCCTTCTCACCACTCTGATTTTTTTCACTCTTCTTTCTTTGTCCAGGCGGTATTTCTTTGGAATGCGCTCCCTCTGAACATCAGGATGGCAACCAGTCGGTTATCTTTTAAAGTGAAGGTACATGAACATATTCGTAAGAAGTTAGCAGAATTATTGCAGCGCTGATTTGCTGGATTTGTTTTCTCCTCTACCTATCGTTATTTCTCCTGACAATGTTTGTTCGGTTTGTATGTATGTATGTATTTTTTTTTCGATTTAACTATCCCTTATGTTCATCACCCTTCGGAAATTCGGAACAACCACTGTATCGTCATTGAATATATATACACTTTAATATAAGTATTTTATACACCATAAAATTAAAACATTACAAAACGCCTTTTTTTTTGTTTTTATATCCCAACAACAAAACATTTCGCGCTAAAATAACTCGTAGGTGCGTCCGACTTATTGTGAATTCAATTTCTTTAGAAAATAAAGTCCATGATGACATCACTTCTTCGGTCACGTGACACCGCGGTTTCTTAGCAGCCGGGTAAGCTGATCTGCAATGAGTTACGATAGTAGTAGAAAACGCGCGTGCGGAAACGAGAAAGAACTAATGCCATTGACCACGTTGCGTTTAGGCACACACATTTGATTCGGTTGTTTTCGTTGAATTTCGTAATGCGTTCGGCTCTGAGTTCGGATATCATAATAAACATATTGTCAAACGATTTTTTTTGCTCCGACTTACCTTTCCCATAAAACCACCCTTTACCACTGATTTCTATCCAGCAGTACTTCCAACGCTTATGAGGTGAGCGTGGTAATATAATTGGAAGTGCATCACCACAGGATTATGAGGGCGCTTGCAAACGGTATACGAGCATAAAGGTGGTCCGGTATGCCTGCGTTTGTGGCCTAAAATACATGGCTTAAAGCTGTCAGCTGGTTAGGGCACAAGCGACAAGAGCAACACAAGTTTTATCTAAATTCTGCATTCTTCTTTCGTGTGGTTAGTAAGTAATCTGGTGTCAGAGTTTTAATGCCGCCCATGGGCCTTTGACTTGGCTTCAAATGCCATCGAGAAATATCTTTCTGGCATGCTGATTCCGTTTCCTCACGATGTTTTCCTGCACTGTTTTTGAAGCATGTGATAATTAGGTATACAATACGCACATGAATTCGAAAAGTCAGAGATACGTGCCTTGGGTTCGAACTCGAGACCTATGACTTGGCAGTCTGACGGTCACACAACTAGGCTATCACTGCTATAAAAACTATCACTAATATAAAATTCTGTATTGAAATGTGGATTTTAGCTAGTCTTTAAATACAGGGTCAAATAAAATTAGTCAGTGGAACTTCGCGGACGTGACGGACCGATACCGATATCGATATCACAATATTTAAAAAAAAAGTTTTAAAACGAAGACAAACGTAGGGAAGTTTTATAAAAATGTGGTAAAATACAATAGAAGTGGATATATTTAGTAACCTATTCCGCTTACCTATTTCTAAAGAGTCATAAAGTACCCCTGAAATAAATCAACACGTGTTTCACCTCTCAACGAGGCATCTTCAGGATGACGATATACTTGTCGCGAACTCGAACACGGCGTGTTGCCACACCAAGCGCCGAGCGCATGCGCTCGAGGTATTTTATGACTCTAGAAATAGCTAAGCGGTACATACTACTTACTAAATATATCCACGTCTATTGTATTTTATAATGGATTTCCGCAAGGTCACGCCTGAATCAATTAACTAAAAATGTGGCTGTTATTGTAGTATTTTGTGGTGTCTTACGACTTCCACGCGAACGAAGTCGCGGGTTCAAGCTTATTTATAATATTTATAGAATAAATTACATACAGCAAATAAAATCTAACTCCTAGACCTGAATAATAAATCCCAGGGCTTCATTACCAGTCTTGTTTCGTCAGTTACTTGCACCACACTTTGATTGTCCCGTAGGCTGCCGTGCACTACAAAGACATTTTATTCTAGGGCTGCGAAGAAACATGCTTTTAATTAGAAAAGGATTACTTCTCATGCCAAACCGATATCTGGCTAACCGAGGTTTGTCTTCCTCTTTAATAACTCGATGATTGACAAAACTGTTTCTTCGCTTGCAAGCTAACATTTTTTAGCACTGAAAATGATTTTCGATCGCTTCAGTAATACCCAACATCACATAACATCACGCCTGTAATCCCTGAAGGGTTAGGCAGAGGTGTATCTATAGTACACCCACATTTCCCACAAGTCCCATGTAATAGGGTGCGACCCTGAGTCTGCGCTCAGCGCTCGTTGAGAGGTGAAACATGTGTCGATTTCTTTCAGGAGTTTTTTATGGCTCTTTAGAAATAGCTAAGCGGAACAGATTACCAAATATATCCACGTCTATTGTATTTTGTAATGGATTTCCGAAAGGTCACGCCTGAATCAATTAACTATCATATTATCTTCTCGAAAAAAAGCCAACAGACCCGTAACCACGTCAATTTTACTATCCCTTGTTATTCTCTAATCGAATCCTACCCTAACACATGATAACTCGCTCATCCTAAACTGAAACTCGATCAACACGACTGTGAACTAAAGCTATAACAATGTTTGTGACAACTTTATCGAGCTTATTTGCATATGTGTCAGCCCTGGGAATATCATTACTGTCCGTGAAATAATTAGATTGTACTACAGATAGAAATTATCGACTTCTCTGCTGGGAGTGCTGGGATTAGCTATCATTTATGTCGAAGATAGGTAGAATAGTTATTTATGCTACAAGTGCGGAAAGTAGGTGATTTCCGACGAGTGGCATTTTTATTCGCGAGTGAGCGAAGCAAGCGAGTGTATAAGTCGACACGAGTCGGAAATCATCTTACGTACTTGTAATATTTTACTATGCATTGTGCGAGAAAATAAAAAAACGAGCGAGCCTTGCAGTAGTCGCATATGATGTGTAACATCTAACGTCTTACCTGACGTATACAAACGATATAAACAATATTCATCATCATCATCGCATCGCTATCACTATCGTCATCGCCATCGCCTTGACTTTGACTAACTTTGATTTTGACCATCGTTATCGTTATCGCCATCACCATCACCATCGTCATTGCCATCGCAATCGCCATCGCCATCATCATCATCATCATCCTCATCATCTAATTTGTAAAACTTTTCTCAAATAATAAAAACTCTGCGTCGGGCTGACGACGGAGATAAAAAGATAAAATAAAAAAATAAACTGAAAAGTAAAAAGCACTAGTGCGAAAAAATGGCACTTACCACACAGTTTGGTTGCTTAAAAAACGCTCTTTTCGAGTACATGCATTGTAAAGTATTTTTTTAACGTTCTTATCAAGTAAAGTGATAACAGATCTGTTTCCCATCGTCGACGATGCTACTCAAGAGTAACGTCTTATAATCGAAATCACCAGCGCGTAGCTAGAATGTCACAGCACCAGTATTTCAATCCGTACACGATGCAACGCGTTATTAACTACAGTACTCGCGTTATGAACTGAGTCGTCGGGCCATAAATGTCAGTAGCAATAAGAATGTGCAACGCCTTGCGTTTTATCGATAGTTTGCTAGCTGCTCAATAAGCTACATAAGTGTGCGCGAGATAGACTAATACCTATGATACATGGCCCGACGACTCAGTTCTTAACGCGGCGACTATAGTTTGTGATTGGTTGCGTCGTGTTTTCATTCTTTAGACAAGATTCACATTAGATAAGACACCCATTCAGGTGATGATATACAGAATGTGCACTGATAGAAAAATATTCTTGGAAACCAATGATTTTAGACTTTAGTCTAGAGGTTGCTCCCTGTAAATCGCAGCCACCAAAAACATTTCATGTAAAGTATGTTGCCAAGACTTATACAACGCTTTCACAATTAAAATTGTATTACCGAAGGTCTTGAAGACGATCAGGATATTGAGAAGGAGCGCAGGGCTTTAGCGGTCAGAGGTAACATGCTGTATCATGACTCAATGTATCGCCGTAATCTTTTGATTACGACAAAAAAGAAAAAAATCCGTGTTCAATATTTTTTAATAATTTACATGAAGGACAAAATAGTAGATTGTTATACGAGGGGCTAAAATAACCCATTGTAACGAGGTAGTTTTACTCCCGAGCTTTAGCAAGGGAGTAAATAGAAACTGAGTTATAATGGGTTTTAGCGCCGTGTGTTACACTCTACTTTTCACTACGATTGCGAGAAAATAAAATAATCCAATACAATATTAAATAGTTTATTTTATTTAAATGTACAATTTGTACAATTCTGGATATTCAACGAGATGTTTTTTTCCGGCAACTTAATTTCAGTCCTCTGTGAAGATGTTCTCATTAGATGATGACATTTTCACTGTTTTATTTTTATTTTTATTCAAAAGGAACAACAAACAGCTACAATATAAAACATAGGAACAAGAAATACATAAAAAAATATAGACAATATTGCAGCCCACAACGCTGTTCACGGATTAGCTATAGGACAGTGACAGTGAAAATAATCGCTAGGGTTACAAATACATTTTTTTTTTTTTTTCTTAACTAACGTGTTTATAGTATATCCATATAAATTTTAAGAAATGGTACACAAAAATAGAAGAAAATAAATGTTAGAAAATAAATGTTCAAGAAAGCTCCTTGAGTATAAGAGTTCTGAACGTATAGGGAGCACAAACAAAAATGTCTATGTGTTCAAAGTTCCCATTGTAGGAATCGACCATTCTGCGAACAGGCGAACGCAGGCCAGAGTTGGACTTGCGAGTACCTACTGAAAATAATCTGCCAGCGCGCACTTTTCGCTTGTGGACTGTCCTAGGAACCGCATAGCATACCATGTTGGACAATTCAATGCAGTCAAATATATTTCTTACAATATTATATAGATTCATGGCTTCTAAGAACTTACGTCTATTTTCAAGTGTTGCGAGCTTATACTTTGCAAGCAAATCTAGGTACGGCAAATAATATCCATAGCATCTATAATGCATGGTACGCAGGAATTTGTATTGAACACGCTCAATCATTTCAACGTACTTTTTGTAGTATGGACTCCAGACGGACACGGCATATTCCAGTTGAGAGCGTACTAAAGCCTTGTACAAGCAAATATAGGAAGAAGGCTTTTTAAAATCGACAGTTGATCGCATTACAAATCCATATAGTTGATATGCTTTATTAACTATCTTTTCTTATATATCTTTCAGATGATGACATTTTCACTGTTGTAAATTATATTCGTAATTAGGGAAAAATTCTAAAGATTTCACGCCAATGTCTTTTTTATTTCTTCTGTAGCCACAACGCAATGCACGCATTCTACCGAAGAAATAGCTGCATTTAGTTCCATTTTCAAAAATAAAACGTTCTTCTTTTTTTTGTGAACCAGTAATAAGTCGAGTCCATAATCATGATTATTCTAAATAAGAATAAAGACTTTTTCGTTTTTCAAGACTCGTTGGAACAGACAAAAATTAAAAAGAAATTTACTCTTTCCCCTAGAGCAAGAAATGCTATTTTTTCCCCGCTCTGGTACTCTACAATGACGGCCTTTTTGAACAAGTGCAGGGAAAAAATTTTTTTTGTCACAGGCCTATTTTATGTATTATTTTATTTTTATTTTTGCGAACTGTATGGATTAATTTATCTGAATTAAAAGTATTTTTTTAATTCATTTATTTATTTATCAGATCTAATGTTGCGCCAAGCTACAAGGCCAACTCTAAAATACCTTACATCTTGGTCAAATTGTACGGCTTGGCCGTTTCGCAGCCGTCGGACAGACAGTCCTATGGGCTTCTAGTATGAAATTAAGTCACTGGTCTTTAATGTTGTGTCATGCAATAGTTCAATGACAAAAACATAAATACCCCCATAGCGGGGGTGAGAGGATGAAAGTTACAGATTTCTTATTTTATAAATTGTTTGTGTGGAAATCCTAGCCTGCATATCAAATTTCAGCTTTCTATAATTTCGGGAAATGCCTTAGAGGTTTTGGTGAGTGATTGAGTCAGTGACGAAATCGACGTAATTTAGGCAGATATTAATAAAATCCAAATTATAAAAAATAACTACATATAAACATTCGAATTGATAACTTCCTAGTTTTAGAAGTAGGTTAAAAATCTAGACAAATGAAACATAGTGTGTTTTAAAATTCTGCTAACTACATCTTAAGCTTTTTTTTGGCCGGAAATTATCAAATTACTTCTCCCGCTCTGGGCGGAGCGTGTCAGACTCTTACTGACTAAAACCCACCCGTGTTCCTTCGGTTGCCATGTTGCCGGGGGCCACGATTTCCTTTTCGGACTTCTTCGCAACCCCGGCAGAACTACATCTTAAGCTGAGAATGCGAATTTGCAATTTGCAGAGACTGAATTTGCGTTATCCAGGCCGAAGCTATGAGGGTTTACAAATACGACAAAACGCTTCGAGAAAAGGTAGCTAGTGGGTGCTTTTTGATTTTGGCTCGTCTTGGCAGATTAGATTTTCTCTCTCCAAAGTAATCAACTTAAGACGCAGATATATGACAGTGACTTTGAGTGGTTAGCTTGCGTGTTCTGTACTGCGCTCACGCAACGCGTCGTACGTCCAGCCAGTAACAGGACTCGCGACATCAAGGAGCGCTGTCCCAAATTAGACGCATTACTAATTTATTATACGTAAAACAAAAGGTATTTTAATAAAACACGTATACTAAAAGACAAATAATTAAATTATCTTTAAAATGGTGAAGGTCTCAGAAAAATACGCTTGATAGATTTTGCGTCATTCTCAGTTTTTTATCCGTGTTAGACATTACTTTACAAATTAATTTCGCTATTTAACATAAATATAATCCAAAATATGCATATATTAAAATATAAAAAAATGCTCTAATTTAACATATATTTTTTCCAAATCATTAACACTACTCGTTTAGACGTCATCTTCAGCATAAAATTATTAAAAGTCGGTTATCGTCCCCTTAATATCTGCGTCTGATGTTATCTGTTAACTCAGTCTCGCTGATCTGTTCACTATACACAGCTATGGTATCAGATGTTCTTATAATAAGAATTAGGTGTACATAGATGGTGCTTAGTGCTTAGATAAGTGAAGAAGAAGGTACCATAACCCATTCTTACATAATCAGCCTATAATATTTACCTTTACGTCATTATACCTTAGGGGACCGGACTGTTTCTCCTTAACACAGGTTTTCATAACCTAGCTAGGAGAGCAGTGCTCACCCACACGTTGTAGAAATAGTACTTATTTTGTGAAACTGTTTTTTTTTTAACGTGTACTACAATGCTTTGTTTTTGAGTAAATAAATATTTATTATTATTATTTATTATTAATATTCCCACTGCTGGGACACAGACTTCCTCTTGGCGTGAGGGAGTGGGCCGTAATCTACCACGCGGGCCCAGTGCGGGTTGGTAGATGTCACATATTTTAGAATTTTTGGTTTTAGGACATGCCGTTTCCTCTCGATGTTTTCCTTCACCGTTTCGAGAGCAGTGGTAATGAAATAATTTACACAAAGGACCTTACAGTCTGGGTTCGAACCAGCCCCGAATCTAGTTTTTTTTTTTGAGACGTGGCAAAAACTGCCGTCTGCCGCCCCCCGTCAATATTTTATAATGCGCTAAATTAGCTCGTGAAATTATATATTTTTTTTGTCAAAATAAAAATTTTGGAAGTACGATACTGCGCCAATGCAATAGAGGCGCCAAAACTGATGTAAAAAAGAAAAAACATTAAGATTATAATTAATGTGCTGCGCGTCTCATTTATTGCAAAGTTGCGGTGTGCTGGGTGGTGCATTTGTCTGCTACGCTTGAATTTGTCGCCCCTGAAGGTGCCCAGATTTGCTCCACCCCTAGATCCGGGGCTGGTTCGAACCTACGACCTTCAATTCGTAAGTCGCGGCCATTACCACTGAGCCACCACTGCTCTACTTACTACTACTAGTTATTACTCGACCCATACATGAAACAGTAAAATAAGCATATACAGAGCATCGTGTTTTAAGACGCAGATATATGACAGTGACCTTGAATGGTTAGCTTGCGTGTTCTGTACTGAGCTCACGCAACGCGTCGTACGTCCAGCCAGTAATAGGACTCGCCCATCAAGGAGCGCTGTCCCAAATTAGAGGCATTATTAATTTATTACACGTAAAACAAAAAGTATTTTAATAAAACAAGTATACTAAAAAATCAATAATTTAATTATCTTTAAAATAATGAAGTTTTCAGAAAAATACGCTCGATAGATTTTGCGTCATTCTCAGTTTTTTATCCGCGTTAGACATCATTTTACAAATTAATTTCACTATGTAATATAAACATAATCAAAAATATGCCTATATTAAAATATTAGGAAAATACTCTAATTTAACATATATTTTTTACAAATCACTAACACTACTCGTTTAGACGTCATCTTCAGTATAAAATCATTAAAAGTCGGTTATCGTCCCCTTGAGTGTATTTTTCTTCGTACTGAGATTTTGAATATGAGAAATAAATTTGTAGAAGCACTTAATAACGTCATTCTTACCGTTTGTGTCAGAGATATCAAGACAAAAGTACCTACCGACTTAATAATTAAGTAGTAGTATTATATCTCGGCAGTGACCTTGAAATAATTACCTACGGCCGCCCGGTAGATACCTAAAACATCTGTGTCCGTGCGTAACTGCCGCGCACTCGATACTGTAGCGTTCTGATTTACACTGAGATTTCGAAGCGCTTCGTTTCGGCCGTTTTCTATGTAGATAGAATACTGTACTTATTAATACTGTGGTACAACTCTCTCTTTTAGCGACACACATTGAAAACAATTATATTAGGTATATACTTAGTCATTAAAATGCTCGAAAACAAAAGAAATGCATTTTCACAAAACCTTTGTGCGAACATTTTGTTCTATCTACACAATCACTATGCAATACGGTATGACGCAATCAGGCCGGATTCATTAGTCCAATCAGCGTTAACGCAGCGCTGCGCGCCACCCAGCCAGCCAATCAGAGGAGTTATGGTTGTGACGTCATCGGAGAATAGTGATGCGCTTGTTTGAAAGCTCGTTCATGCGATTTGAATTTGGAGAATTCAGTTAAGGCTCCGTGCCGCCGCACCGCACGAAATCACTGATTTTGATCAATTTTGTTTATTCGTTGTGAGAAAGGGGACGAGAATTTAAACAAAATTATTTGTGATTTGAAAAGTCCAATTCTTCGTCTTGTACATAGGGGAAAGGGATTTTTGAAATAAATTAAGGATTCGTGGGAAATCACTAAAATTCGCAACAAGTTTTCCAAAAAATGACGCGAGACTGACGTTTGATCGTTTCGTTAGAAGAAACTGCTTTTGATGTTGAAAATTAAAAAATATCATCAACATCATTATATGGTCTACTTGTACATAGGGGAACCACTTTTTTCAACTTTCATACAAAATATAGCAGAAAAAAAATGTTGAAATAACGTAACTTTCTCAAAACTTCAAGCCAAATAAATATTTTTTTCTAATACTTAGAAACACTTTTAAGAAATTTTAAAAATTATGTATTAATTTTAAGTTAATTGTTTAATAGAATCTAAATTTTATTTTATAAATAAACAATTACTTCATTACGTAAATAAATGGCAAAGTGAACTATATAAACGATCGCGGAAAATCTATTCCGTCAGTAGCGAACGGGCCTTCCCAGCGTGAGGACGTATCACTTTGCGTCGCAGCACGCACACACGCACGTACGTGTCCGATGTTAACATATTCCAGAAATTGTACGTCGACTACCACATTTTGATCCGCATTTTATTTTAAAGTACTTTGCTTGTTTTTGAAGAACATTAAAATTTTGCATGCCTGGCAATAAATAAAATACCGGTGTACGTGTGTTCGTAATTCTTCTTATCCTAAACGGCTTGACTGATTTAGATGTTTTTTTTTTTAATTCTTTTTGTGTAACTTGGATGGTTCATAACTATAGTTGGACTCGCGTGGCGCTGTTGTCGCAGGACAACATCTGCCTGCTGGGTTCACTAGTTATATTTTGACTTTAGATTTCATAGTTTTGAATGATTTTTGGTAGGGGAAAAAGTTATGGGTTCGCGTCACCGATATGCCCGCGCCGATATGCTGTTGTAGCAATAAGTGAAGTATTTTTGGAACGAAGTTCTTTAACGCTACTGAAGACTACTTTAAGTCAAAATAAAGATCCAAGATGACGGCTGCGAACATTTAAAAATATTTCGTCATGGGTATCGTTTTCATAGTTTTCGAGGATGCTAAAGCTGATAGTGAGGTCAAAATATAAATCCAAGATGGCGGCTGTGACAATATTCAGATTTTTCGTCATGGGTGTCTTTTTCATAGTTTTTGAGGATTCTAAAGCAGATTTTGATGTCAAAACGTAAATCTAAGATGGCGGCTGCGAAAATTTTCACATTTCTTCATAACATCACGCTATCAATTTCAAAGTGTTGGGCCCTTTGAAATTGATGGCGTGATGTTATGAAGAAATCTCATTTCCGCAACTTTTTCGCGCAAGTGGGTTCGCGCAAGTGTCTTTCGCGAAAATGTCTTTCGCGCAAGTGTCTCAGATCCCTTTATGGATACTGGTGCCAATTCTCTTGTCACAAATTAATGCCTCAAAACTAGACTAAAAATCACCAAAGTTTCGTTCATTCCTGTCAAACGATGATTTCCTATCGTGAAATAATTTTAGAATATATTTTATTTTGACAGCACTAAGATGGCAATATGGTGCTGATTCTCTTGTATACCGAACTAAACTTACTAAACTATCACTAAAATTCCTTACTTTTGGCTATGAAAATCTTGAAGCTATTCTGCAACAAAAATTTTCTAAATTAAATTTAAATATATTTTGACACACTAAAATTATATTTGACAATCGCGAGTCCACGTGGTACTTATTTGCCCTACCCCGTGAATTTTTTTTAGAGCTGGAGGCGCACAGGGGGCAGCCTTGACGTTTTATAAAGAATTTTTACTTTTTGTAAGGAAAATAAGAAAAAATATTACCTACATGTAGAGTGTCAGGGGTTTAAGGGTTTTATAAAGGGGATCGAAATTCTCATTATTTTTGCGATTGGACACACCGTTTTCGAGATATATGCAAAAGAAAAAAAAAAGATACAGTACTGTTTTTTGCACCTGAAGCGAGGTGTTGGTGTGAATTTTAGTTCAAGATAACTAATTTTATTCCGCACCTTTTTAATCGCGATTAAAAAAAGTCATATTTAGTTAGACATGGGTGCCGATTCTCTTGTACAGACGCCAGCACATCAAGCTACTACAATCTGTCAAATTTATTTAATAGATTTGTAACTTTATCGCTGAAGTATAAGGTTCAAAGTTGATTGGGAGAATTTGACAGTTTCGGGTAGCTTGATGTGCTGGCGTCTGTACACCGAACTAAACTAACTAAACTATCACTAAAATTCCTTATTTTTGACTATGAGAATCTCAAAGCTATTCTGCAAAATAAATTCTCTAAATTTAAAAATAATTTTGACACGTCTAAATCGAATTTGACAACCGCGACTCCACACGTGATACCTAACCACGTGAATCTTTTTAGAGACGGAGGCGCGCAGGGGGGGCAGCCTCGACGTGTTTTATATGGATTTTTCACTTTTTGTGTGGAAAATAAGAAAAAATATTACCTACTTGTAGAGTGTTAGGGGTTTAACGGTTTTATTAAGGGTGTCGAAATTTTCATTATTTTTGCGATTGGACACACCGTTTTCGAGATATAAGCAAAAGAAAAAAAAAAATCTGTACTGTTTTTTCATCTGAAGTCGAGGTGTTGGTGTGAATTTTAGTTCATGACAACCAATTTTATTCCACATGTTTTTAGTCGCGATTAAAAATAGTCATATTTAGTTAGAAAATCTAAATTTTAGGTTAAAAACGTCAAATTCAGAATAGCAAAATTGCCATTTTCACTAAACTAATATCTCAGTGCCATCTTAGTGCTGTCAAACTAAAATATAGTTAAGTTGTGTCACTTTAATCTATTTCAGAATGGGCAATCGATTTCCCATTCTGAAATAGACTAAAGTGACACAACTTAACTAGATTTTAATTTGACAGCACTAAGATGGAACTTAGATTTTCATTTAGTGAAAAAAGCAACTTTACTATTCTGAATTTGACGTTTTTCACTTAAAATTTAGATTTTCTAACCGAATCTGACTATTTTTCGCGATTAAAAACGTGTGGAATAAAATTGATTGTCATGAACTTTAAATTCACACCAACACCTCGATTTCACATGCAAAAACAGTACTGAATCTTTTTTTTTTCTTTTGCTTATATCTCGAAAACGGTGTGTCCAATCGCAAAAAATAATTAAAATTTCGACTCCCTTTATAAAACCCTTAAACCCCTTATACTCTACATGTAGGTAATATTTTTTCTTATTTTCCATACAAAAAGTGAAAAGTTCCATATAAAACACGTCGAGCGTGCGCGCCTCCGGCTCTAAAAAGATTCACATGGTTAGGTATCACGTGTGGAGTCGCGATTGTCAAATTTGATTTAGATGTGTCAAAAATTTTCTTAAATTTAGAGAATTTATTTTGCATAATTGTGCCGATTCCCTTGTTCACAAACTAAACTAAATTTAAGTGCATCTTTTTCTTTCTATTTCATTAAGAAAAGGACAGAAGATAAATTTTAGTTTAGTCCTGTCAAATTAATCAGCGCTTGACGTTAATTGACGTAATTTTAGTCGGCAAGTTTTTAATCACATCTAAACTTGTATGGGTGGTGATTAATTTGACAGGACTAAACTAAAATTTATCTTCTGTCCTTTTCTTAATGAAATTGTAAGAAAAAGATGCACTGAACTTAAATTTAGTTTAGTTTGTGAACAAGGGAATCGGCACCAATAGCTTTGAGATTCTCATAGTCAAAAGTAAGAAATTTTAGTGATAGTTTAGTTAGTTTAGTTCGGTGTATAAGAGAATCGGCACTAATCAAAATTTTAGGTGAGAAAAGTCAAATTCAGATTGGTGCCGATTCTCTTGTCACAAATGCCTCTAAACTAAACTAAAAATCACCAAAATTTAGTTTATTCCTGTCAAACGACGATTTCCCATTCTGAAATAGACTAAAGTGACACAACTTAACTATATTTTAGTTTGACAGCACTAAGATGGCACTGAGATATTAGTTTAGTGAAAATGGCAATTTTGCTATTCTGAATTTGACGTTTTTAACCTAAAATTTAGATTTTCTAACTAAATATGACTATTTTTTTATCGTGACTAAAAACATGTGGAATAAAATTGGTTGTCATGAACTAAAATTCACACAAACACCTCGACTTCAGATGAAAAAACAGTACCAAATATTTTTTTTTTCTTTTGCTTATATCTCGAAAACGGTGTGTCCAAACGCAAAAATAATGAAAATTTCGACACCCTTTAAAAAACCCTTAAACCTCTAACACTCTACATGTAGGTAATATTTTTTCTTATTTTCCACACAAAAAGTGAAAAATCCATATAAAACACGTCGAGGCTGCCCCCCCTGCGCGCCTCCGGCTCTAAAAAGATTCACGTGGTTAGGTATCACGTGTGGAGTCGCGGTTGTCAAATTCGATTTAGATGTGTCAAAATTATTTTTAAATTTAGAGAATTTATTTTGCAGAATAGCTTTGAGATTCTCATAGTCAAAATTAAGGAATTTTAGTGATAGTTTAGTAAGTTTAGTTCGGTATACAAGAGAATCGGCACCAATAGCGAATTTTTCATTTTCACTAAATTAATAACTCATTCAGTTGCAAAAACTGTACTTTATCTTTTTTCTGTTCTTTTGCTTATATCTCGAAAATTGTGTCTTATCGCAAAAATAATGAAAATTTCGACCCCCTTTATGAAACCCATAAACCCATAAAACTCAACATGTAGGTGATAATTTTTCATGTTTTCCATACAAAAAGTATAAAATTCCATATAAAACAGAATTGTTATAAATATACTAAACGAATATACACAAACATTCCAGACTTATTTCATAAGCGTACCTACGTAACTTAACAAAATACCGTCTATAGGATCAAAACTGTTTAAGCGATCACTACGCTCGATGTTTAGGCGTGTGTGCGTGAACGGTGCACACAAACATAGCATCGCAAGAATTTACCTAAACTCTGTCGAGTGAAGTCACGGCCAGGAGCCTTAAAGATGGCGGATGGAATAAAGTGAATTTGAGATTTAGTTTGCAGGACTAGTTTATCGGGTGATTCAATATTGTATCAAAGCTTTTGTTCATTGGTCTTTGAGGCGTTACATTTTATTTGTACAGTTCTGTTGCTAGTGACAGGTTTTCTCGCGTAAAAGGTTTTTTAGTTCTTCTGGGGGAAAAGTACAGTCATCATTAAAAGTAAATTAGCATTGTACAAACTATATAAGGGATGATGACTCAAAATTTTATTTTTTGTCTGTCATGTAGAATACTACAAAATATTGGACACACACTTTTTTTACGTTATCAAAAGACTTCGGCGATACACTGAGTTGAAATGTGCCATGACGTCACGAGTATGTAGATTTTATATTTACTTGTGACGTAGCGTGCCCCCACTTCCCAACTTTAATGCGTTTTATCCAAGTCATTTTTTTATTAATATGATAAAGCAAAAAAAAAGTGTTTATTATTTTTTTTATTTTCTGTTTGACGGACTACATAGTTTTTTTTTTACCCAGTCATCATCCCTATTTTGTAGGTATGAAAACTTGCTGAAATAATAGCATTATTGATGAATACTGAATTTCAGGCAGGTTTTTTAACTATAGCTCCCTGAAAGTTTTTTTGAAGTGAAAACTTCTTTAGGCGCGTTGGGCATTTTTGAGATGGGACTAAACCATTGATTTCGCGACACTGTTACGACACCAGGTTTTGACCATTAAAAAGACATCAACGATTGATTACTGCGGTGCGTGGAGTAAAAGACATCAACGCATTAATTACCGTAGTGCCGATTTTTTTTCACTTCTGTCGGCACTCCCCGAGGTTTTTTTTTTTAAGGTAGCATCTTGTAGTTGACCTCTGAGATCATGACTACTTAACCGGGCTTTCCTGTGGGTGCCTTAAGCTACTACACTTAAAACCTCCAGCCAGGGGTTATTCAACTATGCTAATTAAAACTAAGTGAACGCTCGCTAAGAGCACCCCCTGTGGGGTACGAACCTCGGCTTAGGGCCTCAACTGGAGGGAGGACATCAAGGATGGGACGGGCTGGACACTCCCCGAGTGCCACTGTTTTTTGATTATAGCTCTCTGAAAGTTTTTTTTTAAATTCTAAAATATTCAACGACTTTGACTGAGGTAGGAAATGTTACTCGTCACATTGCCCCATGATTGATCTTATATCGAATAGAATGTGAGCCTTTGAAGAGATAGTTATCCAGTAGTTTCTGACTGGTATGTACTATCGAAGAAATGCATATCTATACACCGTAAGGAATATTTCTGCTTGCAGCGCTTGGCTGCTGTGAAAGCGGTCGTTAAACAGATGTGGTCATCGTGTTCACGGGATTTTGTATTCACACTGCTTAGATATGCGTTTCTTCAACTACGTATATGTAAAGGACATAAATAAAACTCAAGTATGAGTAACTTATTCATATAATATATTTTTTATTTGAAAATTCTTGGTATAATGTACAATTTGGACTTATTCTCTGAGACTTAGAAATTATAATTGTTACAATGTTAATATTATTACTGTTAAGTTTACAATATATGATAAGTACGCAGAACATAACAATTTTTATACAAGCCTACTGTCTACTTTGACAGGTACAATAAAATCTTGTTATTTCCACTCTGCAAATAATGTGTACGAGTAGGGGAAGACCAAAGAAACGATGGATGGACTGGTGGGGAAGATGTTATGTCTAGAAAGGGGGTGACTACCTAGATGACGACTGATGGAGAAGTATGAAAAAAAAAGACATGTTGCGTCGACCATTAATGTAATTGGATAAGGGGAGAAGAATGATGAAATAACGTGTGCGCAAGCTGCAATAGTAACTTACTTAAGGCGCAGATATATGCCAGTGACCTTGAGTTGGTTAGCTTGCATATTCTGTACTGAGCTCTCGCAACGCGTCGTACGTCCAGCCAGTAATAGGACTCGCCCACCAAGGAGCGCTGTCCCAAATTAGACGAATTATTAATTTATTAAACATAAAACAAAAGGTATTTTAATAAAAAATGTATATTAAAAGATTAATAATTAAATTATTTTTAAAATGAAGAAAGTTTCATAAAAATACGCTTGATAGATTTTGCGTGATTCTCAGTTTTTTATAACGCGTTAGACAGAATCTTACAAACTAATTTCACTATGTAATATAAACATAATCTAAAATATTCTCATATTAAATTATTAAAAAAATGCTCTAATTTAACATATATTTTTTCCAAATTATTAACACAACTCGTTTAGACGTGATCTTCAGTATAAAATCAATAAAAGTCGGTCATCGTCGCTTTAAAAGAAAAGTTTTTTTAAGAAGAAAGCTTTCCAAGTAGCGGTGCTTGGGGGAGGCCTATGTCCAGCAGTGGACGTCTTTCGGCTGAAATGATGATGATCACCTCCAAGCTACTTGCAAGATGGAGAAGTTTCCACACACAACATCATTTTGTTGGTAATATTTTTGTTCATTTTTCCACGATCTGCACCGATTTCATTTGTCAGTCTAAGGCCTGAATTAACATTGAAGAAACATTGTGTTCTATATAGTACCATACTGTGACGCTTGCGTCAGCGGCGCGTACGTAGATACGTACTTTGCGTACGCGACCAACATCAGCGTAAGAGCAATTCAGGCCTTAGCAATGACAACAATGACAATAAGCAATGCCATTGAGATAGTTTAACATAACATTATAGTGTTCAAGGTTCTTTTGACGCGTGGCCAAAATCGGAACTAACACCGCCATTTTGTTTTTCAATACATTTCACAAACATTTATTGCACAAATGTTTACCAACAGCGCCCCTCTGTCAATGTTTTAGGGGTATGTATCTGATGAATTTAGGGGTATGAGGAACAGGGTGTAAAGTTCACTCATCCACCATAGAAAAGGGAGGATCCTCCGACCAGACGGGTGTTGTGTCTGGCGGGCAACTGCCCATCGATTTGAAGTTGAAATCTTGTATGTATGTCGATCGCTCGGTAAACTAACTGCGCGATGCAGGATTTGTGTGACGTCATGTCTTTGATGCGTAGTTCGTATGTGGCGGTGTAACCGCTACAATGTCATTCAAGCGCCAAAAGATCCTTGTAACAGAGTTTTATCATTGATTTTCGTTTCCTTTTGCACTTTTCCCTGCTGTGTGTGAAAAGTGTCTATTTAAAAAGCAGCCGATGTATCCTGTAAAAAACTTACCGTGAAAACTTAGGTGTAGTGAACTGTCAATAGTGGCAATCCTTCGCATGAGGTGGAATGGCAGCTCACGAAGACGTACTCGGTAACTTAAGGTTCAGTTGAAAACCAGCATCAGGTACTAGTTGTCTGGCATTTATGCTGAACTGGGCCTATTTGTCGCAGCCGCGAGGCATACAACACTGTGTTAAGCTTTCTCTGTTTTTTTTTGAGTATTGTGTGCCCTAACCTGGGTCAAATGAATTTATTTTCTTTCTTTTTTCTTCCTTTCTTTCACGTCAAACTCACTTTACCTAAGTTTTCACACTAAGAATTTTACAGAATACACCAGCACGCGTAGCATGACCACCGTAGAAACGAGTTTTGTCGACGGAAGAATAGACAAAATTACAGATTGTGATTGTTTAACTGTCATTTTGTCTATTCTTCCGTCGACAAAACTCGTTTCTACGGTGGTCATGCTACGCGTGCAGCAAGGCTTTCAAAATGAGCAAATAGGTGCGCAGAACATTGTTAGTCTTTTAACAATGAATGTAAAGATAATGTCACAGTAGACAATAGGCTTAAGATCGACGCATTAGGTAAGTACAATCAGCGACATAACAAACAAGTTTTTTTTTTCATATAATTGGCAGTATTTTATTGATATGAAGTATTTTACATGAGCTTGTACAAAAAAAAACATAAATTATTAATTAAATCAAACTGGAAATAAACACGTAGGTACAATACGCAGGTAAAAAAGTAAAAGAAAAGAACATTTTCGAACATTCAATAAGTTTAAATTGAAAAAAAAAATGTGAAGCAATACCTAAGTCATAATGTCAACATATTTTTTTTAATGTTCTTAAGTTTACGGAAAGTTGCGTACTTAAAACTAAAACATTTACTTAATTGTCTTAGAGAATTTGTGAGCCTTTATAATCTAATTTACAAATGAGTTTTTATTACTCAACTTTTTCTTTTTTCTTTTAATTTCCCTTTTTCCTCATCATGTTTAATGAATCAGAGCCGCTGTTTTCAGCTTATTTAATTTCAAACAAAATATTTTTTTAAATTTAGGAGTTTTGATTTAGTAATAAAAACCCACTCGTAAATAATGCCTCATACTTTGGAACAATGTTTGCATAGCTATATAGTTTCAATTATATACAAATTGGGTTAATGCCACTAACAATTGACAATAAATTGTTTATCTAAACATAATTATTATATACTTCGTAATTCATAATACTGCACCGAGGTTTTACTAAAAACATATTAATTCCCTTGTAGGGAAGACTGTGACAAGGATGAGTCACAATAACTAGAAAATCTAGAAATGATTGAATTGTCAGTTTTAGTGAGCTTTTTAATTGTAATTTTAGTAAAGGAAAAAAATTAAACTACGAATTTTTTACTAAATCCCTATCCAAGAAAGGGTTTGATAACAATTTTTTATGCGTTCGCATACTTATTTACATTTTTAAATGTAGGTATAAGCGAATCGTATTGCTTTATAATTTTCATCAGAAATGTTTTCCCTACACAATTATTTTAATATGTCCAATATACATACATTTTTATTCCTATAAACGAATCTATCTACGACAGTGAAGAAAAAATATAAGAACAAAATTAATCAGCACTTTATTTTGAACATGACTGTACTTTAATACATTCTGTTTTTTTTTCTTTTGGCAATTTTTGCTAAATAATTTTTTCCCTAATTTTTTATTGATAAACGTATTAATTTTGTGCTTTATCATATCATATAGGAGCCAAGCGTAGCGTAGAGTGCTCAATAATAATAATAATATTCCATAATATATATTTACATTATTTGTATATAGTACAAAACATTTTTACTAAATATTTTGTTTACTACTTACATAATCAATTCAAGGGCTATACTTTTGAAATAATTTACATTTTTTTATAAATATTCAATATCAACCATTTTGTATGGTCAGCTGTGCTTCACGACTAGAACTATCGTGCTTACAATTAGCTCTCTTTCACACTCGCTTGTAATTCTATCTTTCTCTCACACAACCTATCCATCGGAACATCGAACGCGAATGAATTTTGGAAGTACCTTTGTTATGAAATCAATTGTTTGAACGAAAATCGACGAAAATTTCGGAAAAGAAAAAAGTATTCATTCAAAAGAATGGGTTATTGAAGCAAAAGAACGAAGTAGTTTTGTACGGGTCCTTTCACTCCAGTCACACGGAAAATTTAGTTATGACCCGAACGAAACTGAGCCACGCGAAATGGTTCATTTTGCCGTCGATCAAACCTTCGCTGGTATAACAAGCAGGATTGCCGGTTTATGAATTTAACAGCGGGTCTGGACGTAAAATGTCGAACAGTCGAATTACTGCACTAAGTACCTTTTGTTAATGTGCCCGTTCTGCCTCAGGGAAAAGGCTTGATTAAGTTGATAATTAACAAAAAAAAAACTCGTTTATTTTAAGAAAAAGGGCGATATTAAAAATATTTTTGACCTTTTGATCAGATATTATTAACAAAACTGACAGGCTGGCTTCATTATAAGAATAACAAATTGCGTTGTTGTTTTAATATATTACAATCTTCATTCATAAAGTATTTTGATAGAATTACATTCCTCAGATATTAAAACTAATTCAATTTTGTGTACGACACTTCACTTACTGTCCATAGCCTTTAAAAAGTTCATTTCGAATTTCACTAGAAAGCGCTCATTCAAATCTGAACGTCGGAGACGGATTCAATTCATTCATTCATTCGAATTTCAATCTACAAGAAATTCTTTCTATTTTTTTTACGAATTTGCACACTAAACACAAGGTTTGAAATTAGAACATGATTTTAGGCTCGACTAACACACTATTGATTCGAAATTCGCTCGAGTCTCGAACGTACGTAAATAATTAATGATCATACGAAGTTTTGGTTCACTCTCGCTCCGAAATCGATCAGTAGGTTGGTAAATATTTTACTTGACAGGGCTCGGACTAGTTGAAACGACGCGGCGGCCATTTTACAATCGAACACGTTTAAATTTTGAACTGGGGTGTGATGACAACATTTTAGTGGGCCGTTAATAATTCAGTAGAAGTTTGGGTCGATCCTATGATATATGGCATTATCTGTAGTTGAATTTCGAATGACTACTCCACAATTGGAATTTAGGGCGGGGCCAGACCAACGTAATGCGGTACTTGCGTCGGCCAAACTAAGTAGAATATGAATTATTTATGTTCGACTGCATCAGAGAATGTTTCAACTCATTTATCTTGAGAGTTGTGCAAATCACATGTCTAAGTAGCCCTTTAAATTATCTCATCATATCCTTCCATTTTTGAATCCATAACCGTCATTCAGATTCGCGACCGTTTCGTTCAAATGACTGGTTCTGAACTTGAACCCGCCAATGATTGCGTTCAATCGGAGCACGTTTTGCAGCATTGCTGCCTGTATCGCTTTAGAGCGCACATGTTCATCGCTCTTACGTTCTCGCAGAAGCGGGAGCTGTCCCGACAGATGCCGTCTGTGAAGGAAACATTCGTTAGTGATGCTAGAGCATTGAACGATGTAAATGTTGGTTATGTTCTAGATGTTATGCGGGTATTACACTACACTGAATCAGGGTCCCTAAACCCTGAATTAAAGAGGTATAATACGAGTAAAGTAGTAGTTAGTAGTGGTTAGTGTTCCCTTAATTCAGGCCCCTGATTCAGGGTAGTGTAATACCCGTTTTAGAGAGGAAAGTAAGGCCCGCCTACGCCAAAAATTCACACATTTATTTAAAACATCATTCTGTCTCTGTCATTTTCAAATGATTGACAGAAACAGAACGATTTTTACATATGTTTAGCGCTAAATACATTTAGTAATTAGTGGTACAAGTGGGCCTAAGAGTCAAATTCACCTGGATTGTAAGGTCAGAGCCAAATTAATTGGGTCAAAATAATAAATGATTAGAAAAAACTAAGAAAATTAAACTAAACAGAACTTTTAACATGAAATATACAAAACAATAATAAGTTTTATGAAGGAAATTGAAAAAATTGTGTTGGGTATTTATTGAAAACTTTACAGGGGTGGCTCGGGATAGGAGTAGGTACTAAATATATCTGACAACGGTGTCTTTTCATGCACTAAATAATAGCAAAAATAATGGAATATAATGTACAAAATCCAGTAACAAAGCGAGTTAAAGGCAATAATTCCATCATTATTTTGCAACGTAATATGGCTAAACACCTCATAGTACAGTCACAGTATAATAAAGTAACAGTATTATGTTTCGGCAGCGACCTTGAAATAATTACCTACGGTGTCCGTGCGTAACTGCCTACTGTTGCGTACTGATATATACTGAGATTTCGGAGCGCGTCATTTCGGCCGTTTTCTATGAAGATATGATACTGTTACTTATTTTTACTGTGGTACAGCCCAAGGCTTACCAAACTAGACTCTGAAAAAAGTATAGCTAAATTAAACAAAGCAGAAATAAATAAAACTACAGCACCACTAAGGCCCGCTTGCATCAACAATCAATTAAAGGATGATTTCCACCAAACGGCTCGCATCGCAACAGATCGGAAAGGATACGAAGGGATGCGGCGACAGCCGATCGCGTCCGGCAGGATGTCGACGCATAGAATCGGCTCCATACCATCGTTTGCGAACGTATCCGTTTCTACGCCTTGTCAAATAGTTTCATTCCTACTGTGTTGACGTGTTCTAATTTTGAAAATGATTGAAGTTGACGTAGTATTGTTTTGTAGTGTTGATTTGACTGCCCCTACATACGACAATGCTGTAACAGACATGTATAGCCAGGGCACTTAAGCTGATTGACACCGACCTATATTATTATTAATGACTTGTTTGATTAAATCTATAATTTTTAATTTAATATTAATTCTGTGATTAATTCTGTGTAATTTGACATATCATTTTAATTTCAATTCTGTGACCCTATAATTTGTATTACTCATTCGTTTATTTTAATTGAATTTGACATTTTACTTTTATTTGAATTCTGTAATCTTTATAATGTGTACCTATTTTAATTGCATTGACATTATTTTTATTATGTTGGTTTTATTAGATTGTGTGTTGCAGTATAGTTAAATTTTATTTGATGTAATATGGGTTTTGCCTGAATTAAATGATTTTTATTTATTTATTTTATTGTTGGCTATTGCATTAGAAGAAGAAGAAAATAATCATATAAACAGCCGAAAGGATCCGATCGGATACGACGACAGGCGAACGGAGCCGATCGCGCGTCGCAGCATACTTTCGGCTACAATCGCGTGTCGCGGAAGACGCCCGCGGTTAAGCTGCTGTGCGCGGCTTGGTAATATAGACTTTAAACACTGTGTACATGATTTAATATCGTTTAAAGATTATAAAATCTGTTCCGATCCGATGCGATGCGAGCCGTTTGTTGGAAATCATACATAGTTAAATACATCGTTCTGTTTCTGTCAATTGTTTGAAGATAACAGAGATAGAATGATGTTTTAAATTGTTTACGTGTTCCATGGTTTGTGGTGTCAGTGGGCCTTATAGAAGGCCAAGCTAACCTCTAATCTTCCCACCATTACCTTTATTAACACAGGCATGTACTTGGCAGGGTCGGCTGACGCCGGGGCGCGCGAGGCCTTCACACGCGGCGCCCGCGCTGCGCTCCTTGCCGCGGCGTCGGGCCCCTGTCATGGCGCGCCACACACAGCGCAAGGCCCGGTGCTGGCGACCCACTGAGGAGCAGGAGCCTACACACTGAGGAAGGTGGAGGGTTAAGTTAAGATAATAAGAATGATGTTAAACATAACATACATGACATCACGCCTGTATTCCCGAAGGGTTAGGTAGAGGTGTACCTATAGTACACCCACATTTTGCCAGTTATATACGGTGATATTAGTCGTCTTACAAAAGCAGCCCACTTCGTGTATCCAATGGCTACAAAACATTCAGAAAAAAAAATACGCCGTGACATTTTAGTCGTCTCCACTCAATGTACCCGACATAAAATACCTCTAGGATAAATAAAAAAATTGTTACAATATCAATTTTTGAAGTGAAAACTTCTTTAGGCGCGTTGGGCATTTTGGAGATGGGAAAAAACAATTGAACTCGCGACACCGTTACCGACATCTTATTTTTGTAAACGCGATTGTATTCTTTATTTATATTACGTTACGGATTTATTTATTTTATTTATTTATTTATTTAGGATCTCCAACAAAAGATGTACACAATACATGACACATAATTAAAGGGCAACATCGGGTATTAAATAGGTGTACTCCTTCACTTATAGGAGACCACAGCATGCACAATAAAGTTAAAAACTAAGCTAACAAGGTAAAACATTAATAAAAGGTAAAATTGTGAAAATAAAATAAAATAAAATGAATTTTTGAAGGACTTAAAAAAGAAAATATAACATTTGGAGAAATTATTAAATTAAGTCTAATAAACACTTATTATATTTAGACAGAGACTCGCAGATGTCTAAGTTCGATGATTTAGCCAACGTGTTGTATTGCCTACAAAGTCTTGGTACAGCGGCGTAATGACCGAGGTTAGTTTTTGAGCCAGGAATGTGAAATAAATTATATGTGTTATGCCTGGGAATTCGAGTCGGAATTTTAATCTCTAATGAGCTCAACAGTTCACTGCAATCTATCATTCCACTAAAGATCTTGTGGAGAATGATGCAGTCCAGTTTCTTCCTACGACTGGCTAGTGTATCCATGTTATAGTGTTTCAACCGGTCGGTGTAGCTAGTGAGTTGTTAGGTTGTGTGAGGGATTAATGTTATATGGAAGTATTTTTACTTTAAAGGTTTTTTACTTTAAAGGGATACACATAAATTCCTTGCACATAATAGAGCACAGTAAAAACACATTTTGAATGACACGTCAAAAAAAAAAAAAGTGCCCCCATCCCCCATATCTCCGTCCCCGTCCATTTGGGGTCCATTCGGACGGTACGGGGGGTTTGGTATCACTTCAAAACCCAGATTACCACTCGCCATCCGGTTGCCTCTCCGATAAAATTTTACGTGCCATTGCTTTAACTATTTAATTTGTTTCCAGTCTTTGGACGCCTGAAGATGACGCAAATAACACTTAAAAGGATATAGTAATAATCCTAAAATCAGATTTCCTTTATGGCACTTCAGTGCCACTATTAAATATATAAAATTTCAGCAATAACTCTATTTTATGCGTTCATTTTATGAAGCCATATTAAATTTGTAGATGCCCTTTGAGTGTGACAAAACTCTCTGCTCCGTGTATTATTGTCTAGTGGACTGATTGTAATACAGACAAACCTGAGTAAGTGAGAATTGGGTGAGCGAGAAAACTCTTTAAATGAGAGTAATGGCCAGGTCCCGTCATTTTAACCTAGCCAAACCTCTATAAGTGAGAACCAGAAACCTCTATAAGAGAAAGTAGTTTTTTAAAGTGAAACTTTTATTACATCGTCTCAAACTTTTTCGTCTGTGTGTTGCATGTCGCGTGACGGTCGGCCGTGGAGTAGGGATAAAGTGAAAAGTTTCACTTTTACCGTGGTTTCATAAAACCATACAATCCTTTTAAAGTGATACTTTTATTACATCGTCTCAAACTTTTTCGTCTGTCGCGTGACGGTCGGCGGTGGTAGGGATAAAGTGAAAGGTGCTCGTCAGAGCAGCCAAGGCCAATATGGCGGCGCTTATAGAAGTTTCACTTTTACCGTGGTTTCATAAAACCACACAATCCTTTTTTTTATTTATTTAAACTTTATGCACAAGTAAAAAAATACTGTACAAAGGCGGACTTAATGCCTGAGGCATTTTCTACCAGTCAACCTTAGGGTGATGCAGAGACAAAACATGGCAGGTGCAACATAATTGATAGATAACTCGAATAAGAATAAATACTAATACATACATATAAACAAAATAAACTTAGTCAGGAGAAATAACGATAGGTAGAGGAGAAAACGAATCCAGAAAATCACAGTTTTTCACTCATGAACCTCTATAATTAAGACTGATACTACCCTCTACCTCTCTAAGCGACAATTGATTGTAATTTAACATCTGCTATTTATGACTCTTCCTTAAATTTCGTGGAAGTAAAATTATTTTTGTTCCTTTCAACCTTTCTCAACTAGCCTCAACCCTATAAATGAGAACGGCCATTCTTGTATTACTATAAGCTAGCAACTCGAGTTACAGCGATAAACTTCTATAAGTGAAAATTAAGCGAAAATTGCGGTTCGTTGAATTCTCGCTTATTATTCGACAGTATTTATTTTCAAACTTATTCAGCTTTTTTTTTTAGGTTGGTTCTCTCGTAGTTGACCTCTGAGATCATGACTACTTAACCAAGCTTTCCTGTGGGTGCCTTAAGCTACTACACTTAAAACCTCCAGCCAGGGGTTATTCAACACTTAGTCAGCATTCCTCTTCCTAATCTAAAGCCCTGTTGCAACATAAATCACTAAATACATTTACCGCTAAACGTATTTAAAACATCATTCCGTCTCTATCATTTTCAAACAGTTGACAGAAATAAAAAATATAAAGGTATTTAGTGATTTGTGGTCCTAGCGGGCCTAAACACTTTCATTATGTGCATTGCAAAATAATTTCTTAAACAATATAGAAATTTCAGCTTCTTCTCGAATTTGTACAAATTAAAAGGTGGCAGCGGAGCTGATTGCCTAAGTTGTGTGTTAACATATAGCTGCTGAATAGCTACATCAAACATCATTTTGTAAAGGGAACTTTGTCCAACTTGGAAAAGAGAAACCACAAAATCCTATAATCCAAAACCAACCACTAGGTCAACTAACGAGAAACCGATTGAACTAATGGACTTAAAAGTGAACGAACATCGGCTATAATAGTTTCATTGAAAACTTTTCAATGCAGAAACAGCTTGTTATTAGTTCTTCATTTTGCTGCGAGATCCCGGAAACAAGCTATTACAATGAACTTCTTTACACAACAATAGAATTCCTATAATAAGTGGAAAAGTTTTTGAGGAGAAAACATTGAAAACACTACGGTGAAAACCGTTTACAACGACTTCAAAGGGACCGTCAGATTACGGTTGTTATAGCCGATAGTCGTTATAACCAAAAACTATGCAAACAAAAATGTTGGGACTTCAAAATTTCGTCATAATAACCGGTACGACGTTTTAAGCGAAGTCATTATAAACTGTTTTCACTGTACTTGGTACTTAAAAAACTTATATTTATGTGAGCAAGTCTAAAAGGGACACAGTGAAAAGTTGTATCGAAATCGGTTGATATGGGTATGGGCATATGAAGCGGAGGAATGAAGAAAATGTACCTAGTGAGAAAATATTTGAGAGTGAATGTGGATAAGAGTAGGGGATGGCCAAAGAAATGATGAATGGACTGTGTGCAAGAAGCTGGAGAACCAAAGAACCTGGCTGCCGAGATGACGACGTATAGAGAATATGGAAGAAGAACATGCTCCGCCAACCTCAAATAAATTGGCATACGGGCAAAAGAATGATGACTTGGTACTTGGCAAAAGACTCGATTTTGAGATTTTGACAAACATTTCAATTGTCGTCCTTATTATCATTATTATTGGCAATAAGATCGCCTGCTATGCTTTGGGACTTAAAAATAACCAGCAAAATGAAGGTATACATTATACATCTCAGCCCAAACCTTCGGGGAATAAAGACTTAATATTTTGTTATGATGTTCTACTTTATTATCTCAATAGTTTTTGCGTAAAATAGCAATGGCTTCCATTTCTGGAAATGGCTTTTACCTTAAAACATTTGCAGCAGTTTCATTTAAAGATAGTGTAAAAGACTTTCAATCAACAGGAGTTTCATCAGTCTGAACTCACCTTGCTCCAAGGCCCAACTGCCCAGGCTGCCCTGCACGGACTGGCATCTCTCTTCGTCTTCTCCGGCTTGGTGGTGGAATCACACGCAGCTTCCAGCAGCGTCGTGCCATTCTCCGCCACGCATTCTACGCGGCGGCGGACGATGGCTGGTGGTAAGGAATTTAATTATATTGCAGAAGACTTGTAAGTAGAACAGTTAAATGGTCTTACTTGAATAAAGATTAAAAAGATATTAATAGTACAGCTGCTTTAGTTATCAGGGGGAAGTAAATTCGTCACTAGTTTCCATAAGTAGATCTTGGCCAAGTCGTTGGCTGTTTTTGGGTCAAGGCTGCACATAGGGGTCCTACTATCCTTATGTACTGTTTTCAACACCCAATGTGAAGATTATTTTGACGTAGACTATGACCACATGCAGCCCCTGTTGCAAAATATATGCAAACTGCAGTCATATCACATTTACTACGCTACTCACCAGCTCCACTGCTAAGACACTTGGGCATGGACCAGGGTGCAGTCCTCCATTCTGCGCAGTTCTCTCCGAGACACTCCCGCACTACAGTGGGAGGCGTGCCTCCTCGAGACAGGCATTGTTCTGTCTCAACCGTAGTCGTACTGTTGTCTTTTTTGTGCTGTTCGAGAATCAAATTAAATGTCATCAAGATTTTGTGTTTTGGTAATGAATGATGAAGTTAAGTAGATTAACATAACTGAATCTAATACGTGACTGAGAACAGCAACGACGAGGAATTTAAAAACAATTTTCAACCAGGATTCATCTCAAACAACTATGAATAAATAATATTCGTCAGCATAAGACACTAATGATACATTTCAGTTACAAACCTGGCACATAGCTCCTCTAATTTGATGGCCAGTTTTTCCGCAGAGAGCACTGCATGGAGACCAGTCCGATGTCATCCAAACATACTCGTGAGCGTCCAGAGCTTCAAATCTAGAGAAACATATGATAATTATACCTTTCTCGTGGATAATGCTCCTACTCAATGGAATTTGATTGAACGGGTCTGTCTTATTTCTAGTCTTACAAAGTTCATTATTGTAATCTTCAAAATTGCCGGTTTAATCAATAACAGTCACAATAGTATGCGAATTAAAAGTGTATTCATCATCTTTTATCATCTTCTACACAACAAATGATCGTAAAATGGATTCGAAACTTACCTGTGTTCTGTAGTAGTTTCATCCAAATCTTGAAGACTGTCGATTGGAACATTTCTAATAACATTTCTATTGTAATCCTCGTTTACAATAATGATATCAGAGTCATCATCTTCAGGAAAAACTAACTGTTTGTCTTCGAGATTGAAAAAATGTGATTTAGTAGGCACCCCGTAGTTTTGATACATGATAATTGAGTCCACAGTCCTTTGGCCTCTCGAGTTGCCAGTCTGAAAATTCCAAAACATCTGAACATATCAATTAAAAATGTTCTAAGTTGTTGGAATGAGTTTTTTAGTTGGAAGCTAATTAATAATACAAAACAGTAACAGCAGTTTGATATCAAGGAAGTTAAAATTAATTAATTTTACATGAAGGCAAGAAAGTATAGAGTAAAGTCAATAGTTTTTTAATTGAAGTGTGCTACATTTGTACAAAAACTAAATAAAGATTCGTGTTAGTAGTATCTCGTTAATACTAGTATGATCTCTGCATGAATTAATTTATTCCAAAATCATGAAGAAAAAAGAAAATGATGCATGAGCGGAACAATGTTTCCCAATGAAAATTAAAACAATCCAAATATTTAGTATACCTGTATGCTATCATCTGAGCTAACCAAATAGTCGGATTGAAAAATAGATCGCATTCTGGTTACTAAAAAATGTACGAGATAAAAAATTACCATTTCACTTGGTTTATTGCCTAAGAAAAAATGTTGGCATGATACGTATTTTGGTTATTAATTTAACAGAAATACCCGACTACAAGATTACACAGACGGTTTATTCTTCTTTACAAAAACCTAAAATTATGTCAAAAATTCAAAGAAAATCACCAAAAATGAAATCAAATAACCGGAAACATGCAATGCATGCCACCCAAATCTCCATCTACCCTCAGTTTTGGGAACTTCTCACCTGAAGCTGCATAACTATGTAATGCAGGCAAGGCAGTACCCTGGATGCACTGCTTCTTTTGGGCGGTAGCATCTGGGAGGAGACGGCACTCTTCTTCAATACAGAACGTTCCAAGCAGCGTGCGGGCAAGTTTTGTTAGGTTAAGCTTAGGTATGTGTTGATAAATTGTCTTTTGAGAGTGATTTACTGGGTGAGTCAAAAAACATAGAAGATGTCAGGACTTTATAATATACTTATTGATGATAATGTTGGTAAAAGTGAAGTCCCGAAGCCTGTTTTATGAGCAAAGATTAGTGAAGGTAGTAAAAAGGAGAATGTAAATGTTCGACGCTACTAAAATGATGATTGACAAATAATCTCTTCCAAAACATCGTAAGGATTAAGACAATATCTCAGGTAACAAAGTGCTTTAAACAGTAACCATAAAACATTATTATGACGAATTTATGCGTACGATAAGTAAGTCATCTTGCAACAACATCATCTACATAGATATAACAACTTTATGTCAGTCGTAAAATCGGTTGTAAATTTTATTACTGTCATTACACTGTAGAGACAGGCCGAAGATTATCGGTTTGTGATTATAAATTACTGATTTAGCGTTGAACGTTGTTAGAAAACGATTTTGTGTGATCATGGTAACAGACGGAAAGCTCGTTTATGATCTAAGTTTTCGGTTGTACTATAAACCGTGTTTAAAATTATTTTATATTACTGTTTTTGAAACCCAGTTAGTTAGTATTTTCGGACTATTCCCAGAACTCTTGGCTGTTAATTACCTCGGTTAGTTGAGTTTCATATGACTTTCATTTCACCTCAATATTTTAAATTTAATTCAGAAAGCTTGCCAAATTATTTGTTATCTAATAAAATTGTTGGAGACTATAATATGTCTCAGTATTTCTGAATCTTATCAGATTACAGTATTCAGATATTACTAGTTAAGTTTCTCAGACGATTTATCAACACAATGTTCTTTCTTAGAAGTCTTAGATTATATTTACAATTGTTGTGACCTTACCTCGTGTTCGTCGTACATGTCTCGTTCTTGTGAATTGAAGCTCGGCGACGCTTTAGTGCTTGTCGTAGCTGTGTTGCCATAGAGAGCATCTCGGACTTTGTCTATTTTTCCTGTCAAACGATAAGATATATTGACCATTCTTGTTATCTGATAATCATAACTGTTACTGCGATGAAAACTTAGCGAAAAGTAAAGTAATTCTGTTTTTTGTTGACCTTTTTATGAAAGTTTGAATGACTATGAAAATAATTATATTTTTAGATAAAAATTAAAACATGAAAATATTTTTAGTGAATGCTATCTGCTTATTTAATTAAACAGGCAATTTGAACACAGAAAATAAACTAAGGTTGGCAGAAAAGTTTACAAAATATTTTTATCCGAACTGCAGCAAGTAAATGAAGAAATAGGTTAACAATTTTAAACAGGGCTTTAAAATGTTCAAATGTACGAAAATTTAAGACTTTAATTCGAAAATTATCTAGTGTTTGCAGGGCACTCGAGAAGCACCGCAGTGTCGAGTCTTAATGAATTTGCTGCAAAACTTGTAATTTTTGTTGCAGGTTGCAATACTGCGGTATTTTGTCATGTTATACAGATTTTAAGGAAAACTAAATTTATTAACATTTGCAATTTAGTTGCCAACACAGTGAGCAAGAAACTGTGACGGTTTAAAGCTGTCAAACTAATGAAATTTTTTCGTTACAACGTGTTTTTAGGTGGCACCTCAATTAGTTTAATAAATTAATCAAAATTATTGAGGGTACTCTAAACTTTCATGGAAGTTTTAATGTAATCTCATTTGACATTAATATTTATGCCGTCCCTTTTCTTTTTTAATGCTTACTTACAGGTAATATTATTCAAATTAGCTGTATCGTTAGCTTACCTTTCTGTCTGTTCTTATAGTTCTTCCTGGAGTCCCCCGGACGTTGTTCGTGTGATTGGTCATCAGATGTGCCTCCAATCATTGCCCTATATCGACCGTCTGCTCTGCTGTTGATAAAGGTTCATCAATCAAAGTTGTATCATTTGAATCATCATCATCATTTGTATCAATTTCGAAACAATTATCTTACCTATCTGAGAGTGGAGATGATGGTTCATCCAACGCTTTATGCCTCTCAATCTCTTCACTCGAAGGAAACTCTCCAGGCCTGGGTTTGACCAGTAGCGTCAGGTTAGCACTGGATCTACCAGCTACGCAGGTATATACTCCGTGGTCTCGGAGTGAGAGGGAGTTGATTCGAAGAGCACCCTGGATTACAAAGTGGTGAGTGTTAAAAGTGTTTTGAAATGGTGTTCAGTGCTATCTAAAGGCCGAATTAAGTGACATTTTATCACAATAATGATGATGGAAGTGTCGAAAATGTATGGAACTGACGTAATATATCGAAAAGCTTATAATATATCAATCCTGTGAAAAGTCATTATAGAAATAGGAAACGTTTTGAAAGCTTAAGACATAATAGTAGACCAAAAGATAATCAAAGAGTGGACCTTCAACATAACCTTTAAATGTTATGCCTGTTGAAAGTCTACAATAAAACAGCAAAATATATGAGAAGAAAAGAAACAAATAATAAACGAGGAGGAGACAGATACATAAACAAAATTAATGTTGTTTTCTTTCAGTTCCACACTATTTTACTTATCATAAGCGAGATTTTCATAGTACTGCGTCGTTTAGCTCTACAACCAAAACAAAATTTACAACACAACAATACACAGACGCACGCAATTACAGACAATTTTTTTATTGTAAAAACGATGCATAGTAAAAAACTTACGTTTCTACATGCATGTCCCAAAACTTACTGAGTCGCGCGCGGACATAACTCTTTGGCACAGTTTGAATGCTTTGCAAAAACTATTTTATTTTTTATCACAGAAACTTGCACTCGCTCGTAAAACTGCTTTACAGAGAGATAAAATCTAACAATTTAAACCTTAAAATATTCAGAAAGAAACTTACCTTTCTTGAAATCTTATACTTCTTAGATTTGCTAATGATCTGGTGGTCTTTCGCCCATTGTATCTTGGTCCTATTGTACCCTTTCACTGGGCATTTGATCTTGACTTGGGTGCCGTAGAATATTGTCGCTGAACCTCCTACCTTTACTGTCACCTAAATTCAATAGAATAGGTTACATTCCTGTTTAATGCTTCTGTAACCTAAACCTAAATTAGTCTTCATTATTTGAACACTAAGAAATAAGAAAATCGCGAAGACGACACGAAATCAGCAAGAAATTATTACAAATTAAGTCCAATTAGTTCCTAAGCAACGAAATAGGTATTTTCGTACTCATTTCGTCGTCCAATCATTGTAGGAATTTAATTTCTAAAACAGGGATCTTATTTTAGAACAGTTATCAGATCGTCTCTCAAACTGTAAAATTGTGATTCTTGAACCTTTCCCAATTTTCTTTGGATTCCCTCGAAAGTACTCCATACCTTTTTCTTCTTCGGATCGTGTTGTATATAAGACGAGTTAGCCAGTGATATCTCTGGTGAAGCAGTATCTAGGAGGCATGGCCTTGAGTTGCAGGACTTGGTGGCAGCAGGACGTGGGGAGCTGCAGAGTGAGGCAGGACGTTCCACTACGTGGGATTGGGCCATTATCTGCTTACATTCCACCTGGTGTGAAAAAATAATAGATATCAGTTTAAAACCGACCAAATGTGTGTCGGACTACGTACAATGAAGGGTTCCGCAGTTGAGATGAATTTATTTATATTGAAAAACATGTTCTCCCATACATTCTAACTACAAATGTAAGTTTGAACGCACAATATTGAGAGATTTTCCATGTTATTTTAAGACCATAGACTTCTTATAAGTTTTCCTGTAATCTATGAGTAAAGAGCCATACTATGTATTTTTTTCAAAATTGTACGTCCATTAGTTTTGGAGATAAAGGGGGAATGGTCAATTTTCATCGAATTTTTAAAATATCTTTAAATGTGTTTATTTTAAAATTATATAAAAATATATTTAAGATCCTCGCAACAAGTCCTTTTATTTGACATGTCACACTCACACGATACTGTTAGCAAAACTTTTTTTTTGAATTTTCTTGTTTGCCCCCAAAAGTGACCCCTATATTCAAAATTCATTTATTTACGTTACACGTTCGTGTTAGGATCACAGAAATATATGTGTACCAAATTTCAACTTAATCGGTCCCTTAGATTCGGAGCCAATTGACTGTGACAGACGGACAAACAGACAGACAGACACGAGTGATCCTATAAGGGTTCCGTTTTTTTCCTTTTGAGGTACGGAATCCTAAAAAACAGTTTTTATTAAACTTCACAGACGATTGGTATTGATATCTAAATATGATAAAACAAAAGAAAACAGATTTTCTCAACTTATTTACGCAGTTTCAAAATCAAAATCAAAATCAAAATCAAAATATTTTTATTTCACATAAACCTACATGGGCACTTATGAAACGTCAGAAGCTAGGTGCACGGTTCCAATTGGTCGTTTCCTATGGAGAAGAGCCGGCAAGAAACTCCACGGTTACTCTTTTAAAAATAATTGGCTTTTACAATACTTTCATATAACAGTGTTTCTAGGTATGGGAGGACAGTGTAGGTCTTTCAATAAGTACCAAGTACTTAACAAAATAGAAAATGGTTAACAGGTCTACAATCCACTAAGCCTACAGCGTTCTCACATTCACAAAATATGTAGAAAAGAATCTATACAAAAAATAAATAGATTAATAAAAATAAAAAAAACCTATTTTGATTGCTGTTACAACTGTAATCAATCTGAGTAATTATCATGTCCACAAAAGTGACAAAAAAAAAAAAAGTTCAAATTAAATCGTAGGTATATAATGTCAAATAATAGAATAATAAATATGTCAAGGACGAATGTAAAAACAAAAAAAAAATAAAAATAAATAAAGATTTAAATAAACATGTTAATTTTGGAGCAGTTAATAGACTCTTACTTATTTATGCCATTAATGAGGTACCAGGGAAGCCACATGTGCAGAAGGAATTATTGCCAAACTTCCTTATCTTCAACATAGTCTTTAATTTTATAATATGCTTTCTTGATAAGGACACGTTTGATGTGGGTTTTGAACTTCCCATCGCTAAGTTCTGTCACAGACTTTGGCAACTTGTTATAAAAGCGGATACTGTTTATAAGAAATGACTTGCTTGTTTTAGTTAATCTAAATTTGGGTATCACAATTTCATGTCGACTACGTGTATTTATATTATGGAAATCGCTTCTTATTTTGAAAAGTCTTAAGTTTTTGCGAACATACATAATACTTTCTAAGATATAAAGTGAAGGCAAAGTCAGTATATCAATTTCTTTAAATTTGTCTCTAAGGGACTCGCGAGGGCCCATTTTATAGATCGCGCGGATTGCCCTCTTTTGTAAAATGAAAATTGAATCTACGTCAGCTGCCGATCCCCACAGCAAGACGCCATAAGACATAATACTGTGGAAATAAGCAAAGTATACTAACCTAGCTGTGGCTATATCAGTCAACTGCCTTATTTTTCTTACTGCATATGCAGCTGAACTTAATCTACCTGAAAGAGTTCTAATATGGGCGCCCCATTGTAATTTTGAATCTAAAGTAATTCCTAAGAATATAGTTTCCGTTATTGCATCTAGGTTTTTGCCATCAAGTTTTAGATTTAGACCTACTTGAGGTACATTTGGTAATGAGAACCTAATACATTTTAGAAGACCAATGCACCACAGTTAGGTAAGAAAAATAACTTCAATTTATAATATGTATAGATTACGAACCTCTCTTTGTTTTATCCCTCCCCCGCAAGTCTTGGAGCACTTGGACCACTCTCCGGAGTGCCACCTGACGGGGCAGTCCAGCACGTTGCAATACTGACGGTCTGGGGGTGGTGGCTGAGGACACATGCTGTTTGGTACCACCACCGTATTTGTACCGCCTCGGGTTACCTGGTGAATAAAAGAGTTTTAGATCTGGAGTTTATTGAATTGCAATTATTGCATGTAAATAGTATGTTTGCTGATTTGAAATAGTCGTATGTCGACTATGGACTAGGAAAACGGTTATACAAAAACAAAAAGCATTTATGCTTTAGAATTGATGGATCGGTGTATGGTTTACTTGCTTAACCAAAAATGGTGAAGTCTAGCGTTGGGTGTATTCATGTAGAATGCTAGTAACAGGCGCCGATATGCCAGCGCTTGTCATCGCCGACAAGCGCTGGTTGTTAACGCTGGTCGGTGCAGGCAGTTTTCATACTTTTTGTCAAATCAGCGCGAACCGGTGCCGGCTCTCTTCGACTCTTATGAGCGACGGTTCGCGACAAACGCTGGCTTTATCGGTGCCGGTTACCAGCGTTTTACATGAATACACCCTTCGTTACAAATGTTTTACTTGATTTTATTTCATATAACGTGTTCATCTGTGGCGCATCTAATGCATACTGCAGAGATTTTAACTGTTTCTCTTTACACGAAGTTTGCATAGCTTTTTTTCTTCGTCGAGTCGACGACATGACAGTTTATAAAACTTTGTTGGCCCACAAAATTTCGCCGCTTTCTTCTTCCGTGGAGTTTGCCTATTATTGTATCGGTAATCAAAAAACTTTTTACAAAAAAAAAAAACAACCGACCTCCAAAAAAAACAAACACTACAAAGTGAAAAATAACTTTAATTTCGGAAGTCGGTGTCTTGGGTTTTGTATTTTCGTTTTTTGCCACCGACTTCCGAAATTAAAGTTATTTTTCACTTTGTAGTGTTTTTTTTGGAGGTCGGTTGTTTTTTTTTGTAAAAAGTTTTTATTTTTCACTTTTTAGTTGTGGTACCTACCCCACACACATTCGAATACCACTACCTGCTACCAGTGACAGAAACTTATCATATCATCTACATACTAAGTGGGAAAAAAATACGTATTTTGTAGGTAACTCAAAAACTATCCAAGCAAAGTTAATAAAATTTATATGGGACCAATTCGAGAGCACACCCTTTCAAACAAAAAAAGAATTTTCAAAATCGGTTTACAATTGACGGAGAAATCAGTGGACATACATAAAAAAAAACAAACATACGCGATGAACATATAACCTCCTCCTTTTTGGAAGTCGGTTAAAAATATCTTTGAAGATGAAATAATTGGCATGTCTATCATTAATACTGACTCTATGCCCCAAACACATTGTATAAATGGCAAGTAATCTTACCTCATGTATACAGGTGACTTCTCGCGTCTGAATGCCGATTCCGCACGACTTGGTGCACTGTGAGAATTCGGTGAAATTCCACCTGACAAAGAACATATCAGGATTAGTTCAGTTTCAACTAGAGTCCAGTTGGACGCTTTGTGTGTCGCTTTGAGAGTGCCATTGTAGTGTAGCCCGGTAGCGTTACCTGATCTTGATAGTGGATTGTTATGAGTGGTACCTACAGTGCTGCATGGTGTTTTGAGTATTATGTTGAGGGTAAATGTACGTAGATTTGAAGTAGGATTAAGGTTCCGTGCACGAAAAAAACCCTTTTTCGTCAATAACTCATCTAATTTTAAGAAAGCTTGGAATAATTGAAACATTAAGTCTGTGTAAGTATAAAAGTACAGTTTTCGTGGTGCTAAACCATTTGTGTCAGCACCACCTGCACAGAACCTGTCAACAGTTACATTACTCTTGCGCTCTCGAAAATATGGTTTATTTCACCTTTGATTTACTTAATGAAGATATAGTATAATCAAAAAATAAAATTTTGATTTTATTTCAAGAATAGCTGAAGAATAATGTGTGATTTTTAAATATATTGATATGGTTTGCGAAATATTAGGAAAGAATACATTACAGACAGGGTTTAAAAAAGGTTATTAAAAAAAAAATCTGCTATATTTTGTATGGAAGTTGAAAAAAGTGGTGCCCTATGTACAAGTAGACCATATAGTGATGTTGATGATATTTATTAATTTTCAAAATCAAAAGTAGTTTTTTTTAACGAAACGATTAATCGTCAGTCTCGCGTCAATTTTTGAAAAATTTCTTGCGAATTTTAGTGTATTTCCACGAATCCTTAATTTATTTTGAAAAATTCTTTTCCGCTACGTATGTACAAGACAAAAAATTTGACTTTTCAAATCACAAATAATTTTGTTTAAATTCTGTTTCCTTTTCTCACAACTAATGAACAAAATTGATCAAAATCAGTCGATTTCGTGCACGGCGAAAGTGAAATCTACCAAATTTGTATACTTGCTGTTCTGAAATCTCACCGTGAATATTGAGGTGAAGTGAGCTATCTAAGAGCAGTGATAGCCTAGTGGTAACGGCCGCGACTTACGAGTTGTAGGTCGTAGGTTCGAACCCAGACAGGCGCTTTACTTTGTGTAAATTAATTCATCACAACTGCTCTCAAAACGGTGAAGGAAAACATCGTGAGTCAATCGTCGGGAATCATCGGATCGGCATGTCATAGAACCGAAAATTCGAAAACATGTGACATCTACCAACCCGCACTGGGCCCGCGTGGTGGAATACGGCCCACTCCCTCTCACAGAGAGGAGGCCTGTGTCCCAGCAGTGGGAACATTTATAGGCTGATGATGATGATGAGCTATCTAATGCTAATTGATATTATTAACAGCTCAAGTGCCCTTCACGTAAGTTATCACGGTAAGATTTTTCAGAATTGCTCGGCTGGTATAAAAATACATCGTGAATTTTTCCAAACAAAACTTTTTACAAAAAAAAAAAACCGACTTCCAAAAAAAAAAACACTACAAAGTGAAAATTAACTTTAATTTTGGAAATTGGTTTAGAATTTTTGTTTTTTTGCCACCGACTTCTGAAATTAAAGTAATTTTTCACTCTGTAGTGTTTTTTTTGGAAGTCGGTTGTTTTTTATGTAACAAGTTTTTATTTTTCACTTTTTAGTTATGGTATTTACCCCACACAAATTCGAATACCACTACCTGTTATGTAAATAACAGTGAGAGGAACTTAACATGTCATCCACATACTAAGTGGAAAAAAAAATAGGTACGTATTATTGAAGGTAATTCAAAAACCATCCAAGCAAAGTTAATAAAATTTATATGGGACCACACGGAAAGCACCAGCTTTCAATTAAAAAAGAATCATCAAAATCGATTCACCCAGTAGAAAGTTCTGAGGTAACAAACAAAAAAAAATACAGTCGAATTGAGAACTGGAATTTATTAATCAAACAGTTTTCCTAGGAATCACGCTGGACGAGAAATTACAATGGGGACCTCATATAACATCTCTTGCGGGGCGGCTAAGTTCGGCCGCTTATGCTATTAGAAAGATAAGACAGTTAACAGATGTAGAAACCACACGTTTGGTATATTTTAGCTACTTTCACAGCATTATGTCATATGGCATTTTACTGTGGGGTCGGGCTGCTGACATTGAATCCGTCTTTATTTTACAAAAGAGGGCTGTCAGAGCCATTTATAACCTATGTCGTCGCGAATCTCTCAGGGAACTTTTTAAAAGGATTAATATTATGACGGTACCTTGCCAATTCATTTATGAAAATATTATGTATGTAAGGAAAAATCCACATCTCTTTAATAAAATAAGTGATAGACATAATTTTAATACTAGAAATAAAGATAAACTAGATCAACCATTTTTCAGGTTATCTAAAGTACATACATCTTTTATGGGGTACTGTGTTAAATGTTACAACAAAATACCTTGTGACATATTGCAATTAAATGAAAGAAAATTTAAAACTCATATAAAAAGTACACTTTGTAAACAAGCATATTACAAATTAGAGGATTATATCCAAGATAAGAGTGCTTGGAAACATGCTGGTCCTGCTCCATAGGACAATTTAGAATCAAGACAAAATCAAACTGGTTGCTAATGTAATTGTAAAATTTATTACTTTGTGTTTTATGACATTGATTTTACATTCTGTAATTACTTCCTTACACACTGACTTATTAATTGTAAAATTTTAGGAAAATCATCTACTTTTACAATGTTTGTAAATATGTGAGAACCATGTATCTATCACAAATTAAATTATCTCTCGTTGCTTCATTTTTAATTGTTTTTACCTATTGTGGTATAGTAATTTTATTCTAGGTGCATCGTCTTCACATATAATAATTATTTAACAAATGTACGTACATATACAAACAATATTGTAAAACATTTTAAAAGAGTAACGGTGGAGTTTCTTGCCCATTCTTCTCCATACGAAAACTACCTTTTGGAAGGGGCGACTAGAATCAATTTTATTATTTTGTAATTTTTGACGTTCAAAAGTGCCATACATGGGCCTATTTGAAATAAATGATTTGACTTTGACTTTGACTTTGAGAACCTTCTCCTTTTTTTGAAGTCGGTTAAAAACTGTTAGATGTCTATTTAATTCCACAGATAAAATAAAGGGAAAGGGAATGGTAGTAGTAACATATTGTTGGCTAGATGATAAAACATACCTGGGTGGACAAGGATGGTCGTTGCAAGTCCTGACCCTGTTCTCTGGTTTGGTGAGCGGGTCACACATGTATGGAGATGCATTCTTCCCATCTTCGTCTCTTACGCATTGGATGATGAGCTCCTGGAAATAAATGTTATGATGTTATATGCTCGAAGATAATATATCAATGGACGTATTTTTTTTTTGTTAGCGCTTTAGTCTGACAACCTGTCTTGCTAAGCGGTATCGTGTTACCGAGGGATTGTGGAGTTCAGATAGGCAGTCGCTCCGTGTAAAATACTGGTATTCAGCTGCATCCGATTAGACTGGAAGACGACCCCAACATTTTTGGGAAAACTTTTTTTTTTTTCTTAGCCGTTATTGTCCCACTGCTGGGCAAAGGCCTCCCTACTCTCTTTCCATCTCTCTCTGTCTAGAGCTTCTAAGGAAAACTTTTTACAAAAAAAAAATAAACAACCGACTTCCAAAAAACACTACAAAGTGAAAAATAACTTTAATTACGGAAGTTTTGTCTTTGGTTTTGAATTTTCGTTTTTTGTCACCAACTTCCGAAATTAAAGTTATCTTTCACTTTGTAGTATTTTTTGGAAGTCGGTTGTTTTTGTTTTGTAAAAAGTTTTTATTTTTCACTTTTTAGTTTTGGTGCCTACCCCACAGAAATTCGTAAACCACTACCTGCTATGTAAATAATAGTGACAGGAACTTATCATATCATCCACATATTAAGTGGGAAAAAGTACGTATTATTCAAGCTAACTCAAAAACTATCAAAGCAAAGTTAATAAAATTTATATGGAACCACCTCGAGAGCATACCCTTTCAAACAAAAAAAGAATTTTCAAAATTGGTCCACAATTGATGGAGAAATCGGTGGACATACATAAAAAAAAAAAACAAACATACGCGACGAACATATAACCTCCTCCTTTTTGGAAGTCGGTTAAAAAGGCTAGGCAGATTATGACGTTCTTACATTTATTTTTTCTGATGCGGCTACTTGAACATAGATTCTTAAAGCCTTTTATCGCAAATGATGGCAATGAGTTGACGGGAAGCTGACCTCAAAACACGTGAACATCACACAAAAATTTCGAACGCGTGTAATAGTTGAATCAACAAAATTGAATTTCTCTAACGATGTAATGTCCTAAAGACTAGTTACTGAGGCGTTGACGTGTGACCTAGACTTTATAGATAAATTATTATCGTACATACAAGTAAATTAATTTTATTAATCACTACACACTGTTACTTTCACGTTTACAACATTAAGTATGGATAAGTATTATTGCAAACGTTGAGTGAAAATAGCAAGAGTAACCCTTTCATAACAATAGTGCATTACCTGGACTCCACTAAGACAAGAGGCGCTGCAGCTTGTGTATCCCTTTTCTTTCCAAGAGTAGGACTTCCCCGGAGATCCTGGTGCCACCCTGATGTTACTCGAAGTTCCAAATGTGAGTAATCTGCTGTGGAAAACAAACGACGATCATTATCATACCATACAAACAATGCTAATTTCTATATTCATCAATTATTAGATTTATCGTGTATAATTATTTGAATTCAGAACTAAGTACTTTATTGTTGTTTTGTTTTGATTTCCGTGAGAACTATATAGACCTGTAAAACTATTTTCCTATCTGCCCCATCCCCATCCCAATCCCGATCCCATCGTGCCTGCGACTTTAGCAGCTTCCCTCCCATTTTTAAAATAAGCTACATTAAGTTAAAAGAGTATAAACAACTCCATATACTTCCAAGTTGATTGAGAGCGTCCGGTCTGCACCAAGTGCAAAAGGCAACTGATAGAAATCCGACGACTGACGAAACACGTAGTTTGCCGAGGGACATTAAGAAAATATAAAATACTGTACGGAAGCTTGACTATCTAGATAGACAATCAAGATAGTAGAAAATACACAAAGTCAAATTAATTACCAAGCAAAATCAATAATAACAAATTCTAAGCTCTCAATTTCAATTAACTACAGCGGACTATGAGGTTATCAGCCGTTGGCAGAATAGTCATTTGAAATTATGAGTTTATTGTTTAAAAAATGTTTATTGTTAATTAAAACGGTAACACCAATTACATTAATTAACAAAGAAATTCATGAACAATTATAGTAAACAAAAAATATTTCAAATATTATCATATAATAGAGGACAACCTAGCATACTTACTCTCGCAAAACATCAGACATACATACATAATTCTGCTCCATTCATCAGCAAACAGATCACATTCAGGATTAGTGGTCAGGAGGGCGTTTAGCATCCTTAAAGTACGACACACAGGGGATTCAGCTCGGGCGACAGTTTTAGATAACGGCGGCGCAAACAGATCGCGTCGACGGTTTTGGCGATGTCCGATGTATTTGTCGGGAACGAATAGCCGACAGAAAAGATCATGTAGTTCGGGACTGTCAATGCGTCCTCTAAGAGTTTTGCAGGCTACTGTGAGCTGTAGAAAGCCTCGTCGAACCTCCAATGAGTTGAAGCCCAAAACTCCTAGGAGGTAATTAGTAGGGTACATGTAAGGAAAGAAGTGAAACGTCTTTTTATACAGAAATCTCAGGAAAGTTTTTTGTACCTTTTCCAGCGTTAACGTATGAGTCGCTGTGTAGGGATGCCAGATACAGGCACCAGCCTCAAGTTTGCTACGAACCAAAGTGGTGTACAGAAGCTTAACTACATTTGGGTTGTGAAAGTCACGCGCATTTCGCAAAACAAAACCCAAACGCCTAAAGGATTCCTTGGCAAGAGTGGAGACATGATCTCTAAATGTCAGACCAGTGTCAAAGGTCACGCCTAGGTCCCTTATCTTGGTGACACGACTTATTACTTCACCACCCAATCTGTAGTTATAGTGAAGTGGTTGACGTTTTCGACTGTACGTCATGACGTAACACTTACTTTTATTGAAAGAGAGTTTATTGACCATGCTCCACTCATATATAGCATCAATGTCCCTTTGTAGGAGAATGGAATCCGCAACCGTATCAATTTGAACTACTAGTTTTAGGTCGTCGGCGTAGAGCAAGCATTTAGCGAACCTAACCTTATTTATAAGATCATTGATCATGATAAGGAAAAGCAGTGGCCCAAGCACGGATCCCTGACTCACCCCTGAACGGGTATTATAAGGTTCAGACTCAAAGCAACCATGCCTAACAAATTGCCTGCGGCCTCGCAGATAGTCCGCAAAGAAGTTCAGAAACTCGGACGAGAAACCTGATGCTTCCAATTTCATTAAGAGCACGTCATTGTCAACCCTATCGAACGCTTTGCGGAAATCGAAATAGTGGACATCCACTTGCCCCCCACTGTCCAAAACCCCAGAAATATAATCAACGTGAGTCATCAGATTCGAATTGACTGAGCGGCCTTGGCGAAAGCCGTGCTGGGCATCAGATAGAAACGCATTTATACGTTTATAGATGTACGTGTGGAGTATGTGCTCGAAAACCTTTGCAAGAGTTGGCAGAACAGCAATAGGCCTGTGTTCCACCACTGATGATTTGTCACTGGTTTTTGGAATGGGAATAACACGCGAGATTTTCCATTGCTCAGGGTATACGCCGGACTGAAGGGCAAGATTAAAGATATGGCAGAGAGGAGTTGCCAGGATATCGTGGCATCCCTTGAGGATAAAAGCAGGGATGGAGTCAGGGCCGATCGAGCTATGAGGTTTAAGTTTAGCAATACCTTTAACTACGTCTTGTGGGGTCAACAGAGGGAGAGGGATGTTATTTCCTGAGTAGTAGGTCGGCCTGAGATTATTTGGGTTTAATTCAGGAGAATCAATTAAAAACACGCTGGAAAAGTACTGAGCGAACGCTTCCGCAGCATTGATACCCGAGTAAACTATACCGTTGAGCACAACGTCAGGCTCGAAACCACCCTTCGATCGCAGGCTCGAGACATGGTGCCAGAACTGTCGTGGATTACTTCCTATGTTGTTCTCTACAGTACCACAGTATGATTTATAAGCCTCCTGAGTTCTGATTTTTAAATTCGAACGTAGAGCACTAAATTGAGCATATATAAGGTTACAGCGAGAAAGTTTCCATTTATGATGCAATTTGTTCTTACGCTGAGTGTCTTTGACTAAATCTCTTGTAAACCAAACTGGATATCGTCTGTAGCCAGAAATTTTCCTCTTTTTTTTTGGGATACATGAATCGAAGAGATCATAAAATATTGTATAAAGCTGACTAGTAGCCGAGCGTGCATCCCGGCCGCACAGAAGATCCTGCCAAGGGACTGCACGAATTTGCTCATTTAAGTGTATGTAGTCTCCTTTGCTGAAGTTCCAGTCTCTACTTTGGTCAATGTTGCTAGGGTATAATATTTCCTTAACCTGATGTTTTGACATTATTACGGCAATATCTAAGGGAGGATGATACATGTCGATAGGGACTAGGTCCGAGCCCACGACGTACTCGCAGTTTACTTCGGCGCCCTCCTGAACCAACACAACATCTAACTTACTCCCACGCATATTCATCACTTCATTCATCTCTGCCAGATTACAAAAGTTTAAAAAATAACAGTAATAATTGTTAACATTCACTGACGCACTTTTTAGGTTAAGGTCTCCTAAGATCATAACTCTTCCACTCAAGTTTGGAATAATACTCTCAACCTTACAAAACCACGTCATGTAGTCTTCGTCAGTGGCAGAGGGTTTGATGTAGATAACACACACATACATATTTCGGCCATTCATTTGAATCCGCGCCCACAGGTCTTCACCGCAATCCGTTTCTAGGTCACATTGCCTGCTCATAGTAACGCCATCGCGTGCTGCTAGCAATACGCCACCCCCCAGGGTCACTCTATCTCTACGTAGGATGCGCCAATCTCCGTCTGCCAATTCTGAGTCTTCCACTGAGTTATCTAGGTTTGTTTCTGTGACGGCTACTAAATCATGCTCAGATAACAACAAACTTGACCTCCATGTAGGTAACTTCGTTTTGAGACCACGGACATTTTGGTACAATACACGCAGGCAGTTGTTACGATGACTGAGGGTGGGCGGGCTGGTGGCAAGAATGTTAGTGGGATAATTGTTCGCTACTACGGGCACGAAAGTTCTGACGCCATGGTTTTATACAAATATCCTCTGCCCAACTCTATCGAGTTAACAAAATCATTTTTCTTTGTTTTATCGTCGTAATATTTCGATATCAACATCACCTAGCGGCTATCTACAATATGCCAGGAGCGTGCTCTCAGCTTTTTCGGACATATTATGCGTTCATCTAAGCATGGTCTGAAAAGGCTTATGTTACTAGGCCGGATGGAAGGAAAACGCGCTCAAGGCAGAGTACCGGGAAGATGGTTAGACACGATCAAGAAGCTGTTGGAGGCAGCATTTACCAAGCGGTCCACACTGCAAAAGACCGTATAGCTTGGAGACGCGTCATAAGTGGTTGCGATCCTCAACGTTGGCGGAACGACGAAGAAGAAGGAGATATCGATACCCAGTTTTCCCATTTAGATAAAAATAAATATAAGTCACTGATGCCCAATTATTTTCCTTACATTCGATAGACATACAGCCAACATTCAAAAACGTATCGCGAAACGTAATCTAAACAAATATTTACGTATTGATATTGGCTTATCAGAAGATACGGAATTTATCGCATGATTAATTCTCAATGAGCAGTCAGTGATAGCGGAACTAGTGACAGAGAAAATGTCTTTAGAAGTCCATTTAAGTGAACCAGATGATTTCAACTGTCTAGAACTACACAGTTCTATAAAAGAAATTGCTCTCGCTAAAGGGATTCAAGATTTTGAATATAACGTGGATTGTATTAGTGGTAAAAAAGCGAATTATGTAGCAAATGTGTTTCGAGTGGAGATTAGAGAGACAGATAGTGACGAAAATAATATCAGTGTTATTGTTAAGACTTTAGTGAGCACGGAAAGACAGGTTTTGTTTCACAAACTACATGAAAGAGAAGTGATCGCGTACAACAAAGTGATAAGCAAGTTCAAGGATTTACAAAATGTTTTGTATGAACACGAAAGATTGGAATTCTCTGATTGTTTATTTTCGAACACAGAAAGTACCAACGAAATAATTATTCTGGACGATTTGAGGACAAAGGGATATGAAATCGATGGCAAACTGGCGAAATATGAAAACCTGGGAATTAAAGAAATTGGTGTGGTACTTGGTGAATTGGCAAAATTCCATGCTTTATCGTTTGTTTTTCAAACTAAAGAGTCAGTAAGATTCGATGAAGTCAGATCTGAGTTTCATGATCTTTTGTACCAGAATCACTTTTTGGATAAAACTAAATTGAGGAACTATTTCTTCGAATCATTTGAGATGTCTTTAAGACAGATTGATGATGAAGATGCGAAGAAAAGACTAGAAACAATAGATGTCAAGCTTTTAGATCTATTGCAAATGTATACAAAACCAAGTAAAACTAACGTTCTATGTCACGGAGACTGTTGGGTCAACAATATGCTATTCAAACATGAGGTGAGTGATCTGTAGCTTAATTTAGACTAGCAATAACAATTCAAACGGTTATACAACCAATTCAATTGCACTTGATCTGAATTGTACCTTATGCATATGGGTATTAAGGTTTTAAATCTCTTATCACGACTTTGTTTTATTTTTGTTTCTTTCTTTAATTTATCAGCTAGTTAATTAGGGCTAGGGCTTGGGTTCGAAGATTATATTAACATTAATAACTCACTTCATTTATTTTTATGAATAAGTAACTGAACCTATGTAGATTTAATCGTAATACGACTTAAAATGAGGGGCTTACAAACTTAGTAATCACATTTAATCCAATTAAGATATTCAATTTGAAATAGTATATTTACAACTGCGTTTCTTATCATTGCAATCCATCTAATCAAGTCGCTTCATTTTGTCCTTGCACCTGACTTATTAACAAAACAGGCTTGCCAATGAAATGTGACTCATTCCAAAAAAACTTAAAAATAATGTACCTATTATTTGTTTACAGTCAGGAAAAATATGCTTCATAGACTTTCAAGCAATGAGATACGCAAATCCAGTCACAGACATCATGTACTTTCTATACATATGCACCGACTCAGCTTTCAGATCTGAACATTTAGATCTCCTCAAAATGATATACTATGACAATCTAAAAGTTTTCTTGAACAAGTTCGATATACAAGCCGAATCTGTTTACAAAAAAGAGGATTTCAATGCAGATATAGAAGAGTTTAAACCATATGGTTTGTTGATAGCTATGATTGAGCTAAGGATTGTGTCAATGGCTGCTGAAGATGATTCGATAATGAAAGGTTCGAGAATAGACCTCAGTATGGATCTACCAGAGAATCCTGAAGAGAATGAACTGTTGAAGTTTAGAGTCAATGATGTTGTTAAAGAATCAGTTAGGAATGGAGTACTGGATAAGCTTTTGGAGAAATTAAATGATTGAATTCATGTGTTTATTTATTTTGTTGATAAAATTTGAATAGAAATCCAGATAGTGGAAAAAATAACCTATTCGTTTACAGATGTTAGGAAATAGGTTAATGTAGCAATGATGTTTTTATGGAATATAAACTGCATTGTTACTACTTGGTTGAATTTAATAGCAAATGAGACGAAGATTTTTATTAATTTTCTGTGTTACAATGGATCATGCATTAGATTTGATGCCAAGATTTAATAATCTTATAATTGATCAGATTTTTTGAAGAAACGTGATTTGCTACTGTTGATCTATCATAAACTCACCTATCACCACCACTATAAGACGGCACACTAGAGTCTCCAAATGAAGTTCCATAAGCCATAGAACAGGGCTCCATAACACATCTCTCTGTATCCTCAGCAGGTTTAGGTCCCAAACATTTACTGTCAGGCAGCTTCGCAATAGTTCTACTGAACTCCAGGAATATCTTGCAATGAACCTCTTTCTTCCTCCAACCTTCACCACAAGTCACACTGCAGGGTCCCCAGTCATCATCTTTGATGTAGCTGTTAAAAAAAAGAATTAATTAGTTGACGTAAAGATTTTTGGATGTTTGGAGTTGGCACAGTAATTTGGGTTTGTACGAGTTTTTCAATGTTGTAACGTTAGTCAAAGAAAATAATGCGTTTTCTTATTTAATTTTCATACTGTGTTATTTTTATCTCTCAAAGTAAATTAAGACAATCGTAGGAAAAAGCTGCTTCAAATGAATTTTGTTGAAAGGTACAAAAATACTCTTGATGAAAATAATATTATAATTGCTTTACAAAGTTATTTGATATTTATATTAAGAAGTAAATTAAATTTTTACCTTCTACCTAGACTGTAAGGTTTTATTATTAAACTCTTACAAACCCTAAATTACTATGCCAGAAATAGCCCAACCCTGTAAAAGTCGCCCAGAATTTGAAAAGGAAAAAATCTATTCTATCTATTGTAGATTCACACGGGGTCTTATAGGTCGACATGCGAGGTGCTAAGGGCAGCTATAGATCCTAAATAATTTCGGGCTGGTATATGTAGAAGTATGCACCAGTGTTAAATGTAATTTAAATCACCCAATACCTGCAAATTCGACCATAGTAAAAAGTATTTGAAAAATCAATTTGTGTGTATCAATTTTGTGTTAAATGTTTGTGCCAATTGGTAAAAGTGTAAGCGAGGAAACGTAACGCAAGACAAACGGTTCGTGTAATATATTATGTGCAAGGAAATATAAATCTTATGTGCAGTGCATAGAGTAGAAAAATAGAAATCAGAGCAGAGTAAAGTTGAGATGATGTGTGCAATGGTTCGGGGTTAGTGTGAATTGAAATATACTGTGCATACAAATTAGTTCATCAATAGTTGAGTAGGTAGTTTGAAGAAAGGTCCTCTGTGTAGTGTGTTCCTTTTAATATTTACAGAAGGGATGTTACGGATATTATGTGGTTCGGTTTTATAATAGGGTTTTCTCATATCTGCCATCGGTTTGGGATTTTTATCTTATGTTGCTACGTGCTTCGAAGCAGTGCCAAATACATATATTTTATCTTAAGTTGTACTGTTTTCTTGTGATCTACTAGGAATTTTTATCTGCGCTGCTATAATTAAGACTGTGTGACTTTTATTTGTGACATTTTCAATTAGTTCAAGAAAAAAATTCTCACTGAAAATTGTGACCATGTAGAGATATTGAAATTTTGGGTTTTAATTTTTGTCTTAGCATTAATAATATGCTAAGACGGAACTTAATTCTGCTTTGTTAAAAACCCATTATTTCTATAGCCGAATAGTGTGCATTGTATTTACAAATATTCATTAAAGATATAGGTATTATAATACAGTGAATATTTATTTACATACTTAAATATATAACACCCAAACATTGTAGTGTGCTAAACAGCTGTGAACCTAAGTTACAGTATTTATTTTCAGCAATCATCATCACATTGGGGGGCCTAAAAAACGCTCGGGTAATAGGTACTACAATAAGAGGTGGGGACCTCTTATTGTAGTACCTATTACCCGAGTGTTTTTTCATCGCGGCGATATTTTTTCGCACACTCCATTTTCTTCTTTCGATATATTGAGCCTTGCATTGAGAATCCAACAAAACGCATCCTAGCCGTCAAGAAAACACACCATTGGATTTTCAACTCTCAGCACTTAGCAGAGCGTTGAAACTCCAGTGCGTGAAAAAAAAACGCTTTTCTTCTTTTTTCTTTTATGCGATAATAATACCCCCGCGTGCAGCTGGGCTTACATATTTTAATCTTACTTCAGTGTGTGTTAAGACACTTGGCTATATTGTAGCTTCCCATAAGTGAACGAATTTTCGCATTCAGATTAGTATTTCCGAAGATTATCCCGTACATACAAATTTACAAATTTTACAAGAAACCAATTTTTCATCGCCAACGACAAAGATGCCAGTAAAGCTCTGGTCAAACTGAGGCGTTGGATGTGGTACGGAATTCGCTTTCACTTTCTAATGATTAAAACAATCGACGAGCGCAGTCGCGTTCCACATCCCGCACAGTATTCACCTCAGTTTGAACAGTCCATAAAATGTATGGAAATAACAGAACAAGTTAGCCTTGTATTTTCCAGCAATCGTAATATTGTCATCTCATCCAATTATCAAAGACGCCATATCAAACTGGTCGAGTATTATCAAGGATCCCAGTATAAAGGTTCCACTTGTCATTGTGCACTTTAATCATTTTTATCGTGACGATATTATCGAGGACGTCCACGGTACCCCACACTCAGCAGTTGCCTTTGCGACTATGAGACCAATGGGCAGCCAATATCCGTATATAATATAATGTATGTACGAAGAGGCTATTCAATTTCCGTCCACGATAACGTTGTAACGTGTACGTATTTTATAATTTCTGACGTGACGATATTTTCGTACCTATTATGGTATAGTAATCTTATTCCAGGTGCATCGTCTTCACATACAATTATATAATTAATGTATACAAAATATTGTAAAACATTTTAAAAGAGTAACGGTGAAGTTTCTTGCCCATTCTTCTTCATATGAAAACTACCTTTTGGAAGGGGCGATTAGAATCAATTCTATTTTTTGTAAATTTTGACGTTCAAAAGTGCCTTTTTGTGCCCAATTGAAATAAATTATTTGACTTTGACTTTCGTGGATGTGGACGTCCACGATAATATCGTCACGTCAGAAATTATAAAAGCGCACAATCTATTATTTAAACCCTTGTTATCGTAGACAAAACCGTAAAACTTAATAGGTAACCTTAATTGATACGATTCAGAAATCTTTTTCAAAAATTCTTCGGAGTATTTCTTTTTAACTTTTCTGGTTCATTAGATATCCAAACTGGAATAATCGTTCAAGTTTGCTTGAGTAAACGTAGGTCCTTAATCTACATTTTAAATATTAAATATCTTCTTGAACCGTAACATCCCGACACTTAATATTACTACAAATACTCTAGTCATCCCAGGAAAGGGTCAGGTTTCCATAAACACTCAAGGTGGGTTCTAAAACGAACTAGGAAACAAAAAATTATACATTTATCAAAAATCGTCTTTAATTCTTTATAGCTTTGAAATATCTTTTTGTTTCTTGAAAACTATTTTTGGTCATTCTGAACAGAAAATCATGGTAAAGTCAAAGTCAAATAATTTATTTCAATTGGGCACATGAAAGGCATTTTTGAACGTCAAAATATACAAAACTTAGATCATCATTTTCTGTTCAAAATGTGAAACAGAGATAAAGCATTGATCATTAAGATGGATATTACAGTTCCAATTTTTTTAGTTTCTTCCTTTTTTGTTTAAAGCTTCTGCCTTTTTTACTTCAAAGTTGTAAAGTTAGTAAATAATCCATAAATAATTAATAATATTGAAGGCCAATTCAAAAATGCACCCTATTAAACTGAAATTAAAGACGTTTTTGAAACACACAAGCAAATCAAGACTACTGCAACAGGATTTGTTGAAAGGACGGGTAATGTCATTCCTTTTTGAAAATGTGTAGATGTTTGAAGTGAAACCTTAAAAACTTTTGTTTTAGGTACAATACCTTACATACAACCAGCCACACGCAAAGAATATTTTGTAATTGCTGAAAAAACAACAACAAAATACTCTGAGCTTGGATATTGAGCAATAGAATCAGAGAATATTGATCTTAATATCGTTGGGGATAAAATTGATATTATAATGACACATGCTGCGTAAGACTTTTTAAAGAAAATGGTCGGTTTTGAAAAAGTCTGATAAAAACTAGATAATTCTAATAGTGTGGAGGCAGATCTAGTTACAGATGATTATTAAAAAAAAGGATATGGTATCAAATATTTTGTAGAATAGTCCTTGGAGTTTTTTCGAAGAAAAGAAAGATTGAACGACAATCCTTACGTAAATGTTAGTATTGTTGAAAACTGAAATTGTTATGAAGACAAACTTGAAAGGATCTCTCACCACAAGCTAGAATTGTTGGAACTCACATAATTGAACTAAGATCATATATTTAGAAACTTTGTGTTACATTGGTGCCGATTCTCTTGTACACCGAACTAAACTAACTAAACTATCACTAAAATTCCTTACTTTTGACTATGAGAATTTCAAAGCTATTCTGAAAAATAAATTCTCTAAATTTAAAAATAATTTTGACACATCTAAATCGAATTTGACAACCGCGACTCCACACGTGATACCTAACCACGTGAATCTTTTTAGAGCCGGAGGCGCGCAGGGGGGGCAGCCTCGACGTGTTTTATATGGATTTTTCACTTTTTGTGTGGAAAATAAGAAAAAATATTACCTACATGTAGAGTGTTAGGGGTTTAAGGGTTTTATAAAGGGTGTCGAAATTTTCATTATTTTTGCGATTGGACACACCGTTTTCGAGATATAAGCAAAAGAAAAAAAAATATTCAGTACTGTTTTTTCATCTAAAGTCGAGGTGTTGGTGTGAATTTTAGTTCATGACAACCAATTTTATTCCACATGTTTTTAGTCGCGATTAAAAATAGTCATATTTAGTTAGAAAATCTAAATTTTAGGTTAAAAACGTCAAATTCAGAATAGCAAAATTGCCATTTTCACTAAACTAATATCTCAGTGCCATCTTAGTGCTGTCAAACTAAAATATAGTTAAGTTGTGTCACTTTAGTCTATTTCAGAATGGGAAATCGTCGTTTGACAGGAATAAACTAAATTTTGGTGATTTTTAGTTTAGTTTAGAGGCATTTGTGACAAGAGAATCGGCACCATTGTCTACGCATTTTCCTTTACGGGTAAAACTTTCTATATATAGAAATGAATAGACTTAGTCTTTTGAGTACGATTTGTATGTTTTATATTCATTAAGGAATTTACTATAAATTAATGTCTATACCTAGTTGAAGGGTATTTATTACAGAAAATCTAGAAATACCTTATAATTAATTTCGAGGTACCTAGTTACTTCAACTAAGTACTATTGAACTGATTGTAAAATCAAAGTGTTTTAACTTAGGTATCTTTGAAAAACTCAAGTCCTCAGACATCTTTCTCGAAGAAATAAGGCATTTAAATGAATATGTCTGACTTTTGATCAAAAGTTATAAACGAACATAAGACTTTCTCTGTAGTGAACATAAAACTTTTAATAGCTGCTTTCAAGATTTATTCCTTGCGATTTTTCATACACTGATTGAAAAATATTTTGTTTTTTATACTACATCTAACTTGAAAGTACTGAGTAAGTAAATTCCGTATTTTAAAACTTATCATCAACAAGTATAAATACATATTGTACATAAACAAAAATGACATCTGTTCCGTATTCAACATGATTGATTTTCAATTGATTGATGATTTTGACGTCATTATTTGCCTCCACACTATGAAAATCTACTTAACTCAACATTAATACTTACGTGGCCTCTACCGGGACATCAGGCTCGCCAATTAGACGCTCTGCTTTCGCCTGGGGCATTGGGTACGGCTGTATCAACGGTTGTGTGTGGTAGACTACTCCGGGTAAGAGCTCTTCTATTTCGTCCTGTTGGTATAACTGTGAGTTATATTTTAAAAACAAGGTAATTATAACAAAGTTTCTAGTTTAGTTAGAAGATGTTCATATAATCTTTTGTAGATACGAGGAAAACTTTAAGCGAAGAATAGAATCTTAAATGGTTTTATTGGAAATTATTTCAGACAAACGATGGAAAATAGCGGTTATTTTCCATAAACGCGGATATTAATTTTGACAATTCAACAACATTCATTGCGTTATTTACTTTGTCAAGCAGACAAATTTTTCAAACAACAGAAGCAATGGATTATGAGTTTATTTCAAAACCGTTTTTTTTGCGATTGAAAGTATGTTTCGCAAATTGGGGTAGTTTTGTACAAAATCAAATAATTGTCCCTAAATCCTCACGAAAAAATAAGATATATTAGGTATAACTACTACTGAATTGCAGTGTCGAACGCAAAACCCTTACAATCACTGCTCGTGAAGTCCTAATCAACTTCTCAATCATGATAGAAAACAGCAAATAAAATAAATCGAAAAGATTCAATGATATGACTCAATTCTGCATTTTAGGTTAGCCAAATACGAGATCTTAGATCATTGAGCCGATAAGCTTAATTTGTGAAAGAATCTTACCTCTGGTTCATCAGATTCCCTATACGCTGGACAGCTGATACCAGTAGAACAGGGCCGCGATATCTCTGGTCTGGTCGCAGTGTCACATCCACCTCCCGAGGGTGTACACTCCACGCCACGAACTTGGACACCTTCGCCACAGGATACTGAGCACTGGATAAATAATCAGGATTATTATAATGAGAGAGAGGTTAAGACCAACAAATACTTTGTTCAATAGACTATCGCAGAACGTAAAATTTAAGGTTCAGGGTTTCTTTTTCAGTTAGTTTTAATGATGATCTGGCAGTTTGAGTACTCTGTGCGGCCTAATCAAATGTTCTTTCCTTGGAATTGTTTGGCGAATCGTTGAGCTCCTTAAGTTCTGAGTTGAGCTCCACGATTACTGACAAATGCGTGCACTGACTGGACAGGTTCACTCAAATCTGTTTAATTCTTTCCTCAGAAGACCATTTCAGATACCAATTTTACATGATCTGACCAAGATTATATTTGGACTTTTAAAAGACACTGTGACTTCTGAGTTAGTTTCGGCCTTTCTTTTCAGAGTAGTCAGATATGAAATGCATACCTGCAGGGCTAACATGACAAGCGCGAGAACGCTCTTTTTCTCGTTTTATCGTAATTTGTCTACGATTCTGACGTCATTCTAATCCCTAACATGACCGCAAACGACGAGAAAACTAGAAAAAGGCACTTTGACACTCCTTTATCGCGCGACGATAAACCGATGTTGCAAATGATTAAAAACAAATTATTTTTATGATAGCAACATCGGTTTGAATTTCTGTTTCATTCATTCAATTTTATGCATGGAATTATGTACTTTATTGAATAAACGTCTCTCTCTCTTAATTATTCTCTTAATTATTATTATTTATTTATTTATGATTAGTTTTTTGTGTAACCGACTTTTTGATTAAAATTAAATGATTTCTTTGGCATGCTGAAATTAAATACAAAATGACGGAAATTAAAATTAGTGGCATCTACACTCATTAGATAATTACCACAAATGACAAATGGGCCGATGATCGCAATTTGACAAATCGAAGTTCATTATTGTAACAGAGATTTCGTTAATTTATTTATTTATCACCATAATTGGCTACTCCACTACAGTACACCGGTGTACACCCACATTAAAAAAAAAAAAACAAAAAAAAAAAAATTCTACAATAAGTACGACTATGAATCTGCCACCTTTTTTTCGAGTTTTTTTATGTATTATAATTTTGTCTTTTTGTCTACTCTCTATCGTCGTCAAAATCGACGACGACTAAATACGACAAAATGACTGATTATATCGTGTTGAACTGTCAAAAATCGAAATAAATAACGTGTCATGTTAGGGTTTGTCGACAAAACATTAAGTTTGACAGAACGAGTCGAGTATTTTGTATGGCGTAGCTGTCAGAAAACGATAAAACTACAGAAAAAGACAAAAATTTGTCGCGCGAGAGTGGATGTATGTCGCGTGTGTCATGTTAGGCCTGCTGATCTAGTTGTTGAGATATGATTGACTTGTAAAAGTGTTTGTAGGAACCCACTTACAGAAATAAAATCATTTATCATTTACCAATGCATCGCAAAAATATTCAAAGACATAATTTATCAAGTAGTATTGTTTGCAGTAGGTACCTTTACCCGTCAATCCTAGGTTCATCATCATCTGCCTAGCCTTTTCCCAACTATGTTGGGGTCGGCTTCCAGTCTAACCGGATGCAGCTGAATACCAGTATTTTACATGGAGCGACTGCCTATCTGACCTTCACAACCTAGTGACTAGGTAACACGATGCCCCTTGGTAAGACTGGTTGTCAGACTTTTTGGGCTTCTAACTACCCGTAACGACTGTCAAAGATCTACAAATGACAGCCGGGACCAACGGCTTAACGTGCTTTCCGAGGCACGGAGGGGACTTGGTATGTAAAGATGGTCAACCATCCACGGACCAACCGCGGCAAGCGTAGCTTAACCTGATCGATCGACCCGTGCAGCTGTTATTACTTAGCCACAAGCCCCTCCCCGTCAATCCTAGGTTATGTTCCGAAAATAGTTGGTTAAGTATGATTACAAGCGCTGGGCTAGACCTAACCTGGTCTTAAGACCTAGCATCGCTATCAAACAGTGCGCAAATAATGCCATATTCTCTCTCCGAATAAGAAAAGGTTTTAATCTAATTCAAAAGTTGAATTATTCGGGCGTAAAATAATTTTGGAATCTTTGACCGATCTTTACCTTTCTTAGCTCTACACACTACACTCCTGTGGTCACCCAACCATTATGAATTTGACACTCAAAGTCAACTTCGAAAGGTGAACATCGTCAAACTCAAACTATGCAGTCAATATCGTGTAGCCACACAAATTAATGAGCCACACAAAATTGTAATCACGAACCAACCTAGCTCAAATACCCGCGTCAAAACTTTAGGCTAACAAGCTTCAAGTTTGCCTAAGTTTCGAAACTTTGCGTCAGTGCGGACAAATTAAAAAGACAGGGTGAACTTTCTTTAATTAGAGGTAAGGACTTATTTTAGATTTTGAGGGATTTTAGTTTTACTAGTATGGAATCGTTTTGTTTTTGTTTGGTCCTACGTGGTGAGTTTGGTCCTGAAGTTGAAAAAGTTTACTGTACATAGTTTATAGAGGTTCAAATTGTGACAATTTAGGTAACTAAGAACTTAAGTTTTTGAAGTGAAAACTTCGTTACGCGCGTTAGCATTTTTAAGATGGGACTAAACCATTGATTTCGCGACCTGTTACCGACACCGTGGAGTAAAAGACATCAACACATTGATTACTGCGGTGTCGATTTTTTTCAAGTTTTCATTCCCGGAGTGTCACTGTTTTTTTTATATAGATACTGCCAAATACAATTTTGGTATTCACTAAAATATGTTTATTTACTTGGAAGTCGGAAATTAGTTGGTGTGAACATCATCATGGATAAAATCTATCGATAGTATTTTAGAGGTATGAGGAACAGGGTGTAAAGTTCACTTATCCTCTTTAGAAATAGGAGGATCCTCCGACCAGACGGGTGTCATGTCTGGCGGGCAACTGCCCAACGATTAATGTGGATGGATAGTCATACGTATGTCGTGCGCGCGGTAAACTCTAACTGCGCGATGCAGGATTTATGTGACGTCAGGATTTTTTGTGACGTCAGGTCTTTGATGCGTCAAACTCAAACTCAAAGCATTTATTTCAAATAAACCAATTACAGGTACTTTTGAATTGTCAAGGGGTCGGTCAGTCAGAAAAATTAAGCTAGTTGCCCATTCCAAAGCGTAGTAGGTACCTATGGAGAAGAACGGGCAAGAAACTCCACGGACACTCTTTTAAATCAAAATATTGTTATAAAATATTGTTTACATCATTCGTGTTGAACTTATACATGTGAGAACAATGTAGAAAGACGTGTACGTTAAAAGCGTCCGTAATAAAAATATAATAACTATTCAAAAATTTAAATAAATTAAAATAAACCGTGGTAGCTAAGAGATGACCAGTCTACTGACGGCGCCCGTTCACGAACATGACGCATGGATCAGCACCATTTAGCTCAACCATTTTGAAGGGAACTTAATGATCCAACACACACGCCACCATCAGCGAGACATTTGAGTGAGCATGACATACTCTCAGCCGCCAGGGCACATTCAAGTCAATGAAAGACGTACCCAGTAAATGGTAGCTTTATGGAATGTACAACATGGTCACAGTGCTCACACATGTGATATGCAATTATACAATACAAAGAGATTGAATTTATACAAGGAAAAGATAGTTTTACAATCTTCAGCAGCTGCAACAATATTTTCGAATGCTAATCAATTAGTTTAAGCGCCCTTGTGGAGCTGGACCAGCGCTGGACCAGCGCGTAGTACACATGACGATATAGATGCTGTCACAGTATCATTTGCCATATAATACCACTGAAGTTATTTTTAACCGACTTCCAAAAAGGAGGAGGTTATATGTTCGTCGCGTATGTTTGTTTTTTTTTTTTTTATGTATGTCCACCGATTTCTCCGTCAATTGTGGACCGATTTTGAAAATTCTTTTTTTGTTTGAAAGGGTGTGCTCTGGAATTGGTCCCATATAAATTTTATTAACTTTGCTTGGATAGTTTTTGAATTAGCTACAAAATACGTTTTTTTTCCTACTTAGTATGTAGATGATATAATAAGTTTCTGTCACTGGTAGCAGGTAGTGGTATTTGAATATGTGTGGGGTAGGTACCACAACTAAAAAGTGAAAAATAAAAACTTTTACAAAAAAAAAAACAACCGACCTCCAAAAAAAAAAACACTACAAAGTGAAAAATAACTTTAATTTCGGAAGTCGGTGTCTTGGGTTTTGTATTTTCGTTTTTTGCCACTGACTGTAGTGTTTTTTTTTTGAGGTTGGTTGTTTTTTTTTTAGTAAAAAGACTTGCTGAGGCCATTATGAATTATCCTTTTCTGGTGCAAAAGGTCAAATGAATCCAAGGATATCCAAGGTGACCTCACAAAACTTGAGCATGAATACAAAATCTCCAACAAAGTATGTAACACGTTCCTAAGAAATTGCATCTCCCTGCACTTTACGTAAGTACAGCAGCGCAATAAAGTTTCGCACTACATATTGTAAGAATAGAATAGTTTATCGACAACATGAGCCGCTTACTGTACACTTTGTATCAGATTTGTTAGACTTTGGATTTGCTATGAATATGAGATAAAAAGAACTTCTACGAAACAATAGCTTACTAGCATCGAATAAAGGGTTTAGCTATGGCGATAGAAATTGAAGAACACAAGTTATCCAATTCAAGTTTTTAGAGACAAAAAGCACGCCACCACTTTTGAAATGAGACGGAGTTTATTAAAACTTTTAGCATCAAAGCGATTCGAATAGCAACCCAAAAATCTGTTACGTCACTGAAAGCGTATGCTTTATGAAATGTTTGAAGTTATCGTGGAGCAACTTCGTATTGTTTTGATGTGAGTTTCATAAAGTCACGAGCAGATGAATGTTTTACAAATCCCTTTAAAACGTTCATCTTGCTTGTGAAACTAAAGTTAGTTTTAATAAGGGGATGATATACAGGTTCAAATTAGCTCTCCAGAATAGAATTGACACGACAAAATAAAAATGATTTGATGTGTTTATTTTAAGTTTACACAAAAAAATTGATATTTTAAGTGATTAAACCGCGGGCAGTTGACGACCTCAAAAAAAAATCATAATAGTAGATTGTTTGCCTAGGGAGCAAACAACTATTTTAAAGGTGAGAGTGTTTCTTTGAATCCAGAGCAAAGCGAAAAACTCTAAAGTCGAGAGTCGAAGTAGATTCTGAGCGCAGCGAGGATTTAAATTACGTAACTCGAGCTCAAAAAATAGTGTTGGTCTCGAGGTGGACACTCTACTTTTTATCACCCTCTAAAAAATAATTTGATTCGCGCGTGATTTACTTTATCATACAGCCTGTTACTTGTTCATACAATGTCCGTGATTGATCGATTTGGTAATTGGAACTTTTACCAAAAATGTCCACATTTCAAATGCAAATCACTTTTATTCCCTAGGAATTAAAGAGGTACTTTAGACCCTGCTTACGAAGAATAAACTAGCTCTTTTTGAATAGATGAGATAGAAATTAATTTCTTTTTGTTTTATCATGTTTAGATATCGATATCCATCATGTCTGGAGAGTTTTGCTAATAAATTTAATTTGACCCTGTATATTTAGAAATCGATTATGCTCTTGTAAAAGTAGGTATGTAAGATAGTTTTTTTTTAATCCGGGCGCATAATGAGGAAAACGGTCAATGTTACTTACCCCTGACCAAGGTCCTGCCACCCACACAGGACAGTCATGTTGACTGCAAGGCTGAGTTGACCGCGGCGCAGGAGACACGCAGCCTGGTTCTGCGTTTGCACCTAAGAAATAAACATTGTACAATGTTATCTCGTAAATTATTCATTGATATATGATGCATAGATCGTCAGTTCCTTTGTCAACTTCAGTTGTTAGTATAATCTACTTCTAGCTATAATTTTATTTCTTCATCAGAAAGTAAAAGGGGCAACGACGCAGCCTACGAACTTGCCAGAAGGGGGTCGAGCATGACATCAGTGGGGCCTGAACCCATCGCGCCACTCCTCTTCGAGTACCTACGCACTCTGATAAAGAAACGAATCAGGGATCAACATCACAAACTTTGGTTGGACCACGGTGAGTGCAGGCAGGCCAAGGAGGCATTCCCTATAATCGATGGCCACCTCACGAAACAGGTTCTACGACTAACGAAACAGCAGCTCTAACTGTCCATGGGTCATTTAATAAAAACCTCTATATCATAGAAGTCACAGACAGTCCGCTGTGCAGAGTCTGCATGGAGGACGACGAGACAGCACCTCATGTGCTGTTAAACTGCCCTGTGGTCTCCACAAAAAGGGCAAAGTACTTCGGTAGCCCAGGTTCCCTTAGTGAGATTGTCAGTGACACCAAGGCGTTGCTGGCCTTCTTTGAGGAGCTGGGGTGGATCGAATAACCGATTTTCCCACCCGTACGCAAAATACGCGCTTTGACGTGATACCAGTCCGTATTACCTATTATTACCAACAGGAATACCTTATTGTTAGGATTGCCGGATTGAATTCGTTTGAAATAAGCTCACCAGGTTCATAAGTGTCAGTCTTGGTGACATTGGCAGATCTTGCACACAGCACGCGTCGGGACCGCACGCCCCCGCCGCATGTTACGCTGCACGCCGACCATTCTCCGACGTACCATCTACAGGGGGAAACGCAGGTTTTAATAAAACAATTGCATATCGGACTACGCACAATGAAGGGTTCCGTAGTTGGGATGAATTTATTCCAAGAACAAACTTAACACTGTAATTTAAAAATATGTTCTCTTATATTCCAACTACAAATGTAAGTTTGTACACACAATATTGAGAGATTTACCATGTTATTTTAAGACATATCATCAATAATCATCATGTCATGTGACTTTTTTATATATTTTCCTGTAATCTATAAGTAAAGAACCATTTTCTGTATTTTTTCAAAATTTTAGGCTCAATGGTTTCGGAGATAAGGGGGAATAGTAAATTTTCATCAATTTTCTTATTTCTTAAATATCTTTAATAATATTTACTTCAAAATTATTGAAAAAAAATTGAGATCCACACAAGAAACCCTCCATTCCCAGCCATTCATTTGATATGTTACACGTTACAGTTTGTAAAACTTTTTTTTTCTTTTTGTCTTTTTAAAGTGACTTCCATATAAAAAAATCATTTATTTACGTTACACGTCTGTGTTTGGGTCACAGCAATTCATATGTGTACCAAATTTCGACTAAATTGGTCCAGTACATTTGGAGTAAATTGACTATGACAGACGGACACACAGACACACGAGTGATCCTATAACGGTTCCGTTTTTGCTTTTGAGGTACGGAACCCTAAAAATATGTTTGGGGGAGCCCTATGTATTTTTGTAGAGCTAACGTGAGAGAGAAAAAAAGTTGGGCAAAGTTTATTTACTATGTTCTTGCGAATGTTATTCCACGGAATAAGGCAGATTTAGTGTAAAACTTACTTGAAAGGACACGGATGAGTGTTACACCTGACAACAGACGCCTGCGGCTTACTGGAAGCGTCACAAAGCTGTTCAGGAGCGTCAGACCCCGTGAGGCGATCACGACATACTGCTAGGGACATCTTGTAGCCTGCAACAATAGATACATAAGCATTAGCATCAATATGAAAACAATCTGCCTACCTAGCCTTCCAACTATATTGGGGTCGGCTTCCAGTCTAACTGGACGCAGCTAAACACCAGTATTTTACATGGAGCGACTGCCTATCTGATCTCCACAAACCAGTTACTGCGTTGTCAGACTTTCGGACTTCTAGCGACTCGTACCAACTGTCAAAGATCCACGAATGACAGCCGGGATCAACGGCTTTTAACGTGCTTTCACGGAAGAGTCTCGGTATGTAAAGATGGTCACCCATCCACGGACCAACCCCGGTAAGCGGAGCTTAACCTGATAGATCGACCCATGCGGCTGCTATTTAGCTACATACATTTAGCATACAAGGGAAGAAAACAAACAAGGCTTTGACGATGGAGTCGACGAGTCACAATGTAGGGTCTTGTAATAGAATAAATGGGCAACCCCAAAAAGTTTTATATATGGTATACTTTTACATCAGTCAGTTTCGAGGTTGTAAGTAGATCTAATGATTTTGATATTTTGCCAATTGATTTTTGCATAATACATTATGTGTACGTTTTACCTATGCTCTAGCTCCATACGATGACAAAACTGTATCAAATTCACACTGCATCGTGATACAGTAACTATTAACAAAATAACCTATCAAAAACAAAAAGACAAACAAAGTATCAAATTCTTTTTTCGTAGGACAGGATGGTGTTGCCATCTATAGATTTTCAAATTCCACCGTTTTTTAGGATTCCGTAGCCAAATGGCAAAAAACGGAACCCTTATGGATTCTTTTTTTTTTTTTTCATCAATATCATACGTGTGTGTATTTATGGATAGGTCTTTAAAAATGATATTGAGGTTTCAAAGATCATTTTTTTCTAAACTGAATAGTTTGCGCGAGAGACACTTCCAAAGTGGTAAAATGTGTAAATTCTAAAATAAGAGAATGATAAAACTAAAAAAAATATATGATGTACATTATTACCATGTAAGCTTCCACCAAAAATTAGTTTGAATGAGATCTAGCAAGTAGTTTTTTTTTTAATGCCTCAAAAATCGTAAACCGCAATTTACCTTTCATTCAATGTTACTTGCTGCTACGGAACTCTTCATGGGCGAGTCCGACTCGCACTTGGCCGCTTTTAACTTATGCAGACTTAGCGTGGCTAGACGTTAGTTACCGCTCAAAGCTCAGGTCCTACCCATATTCAGTTTATAAAAGCCTAATTAGTCATTGGTAAATCTGCGGCTCATGCTGGCTGCGTAATTGTTTGACCGGAATAACAGCAGTCAATTAAAATTGCCATGAGATTTGGGCAAAAAATTCGGGCACCAGGGAGATAAAACTTTCTACATGGGTTAAAACAAGAAACATTCCTTTTTATATTAGAGGCGGGCGGTTCAATGTTATATGGTAACCACCCGGGGGTTTGCGCGTTGTAGTAAGGATGTTAAAATCTCGGTTAAGGTTGTTAAAAGTATACTGCCAAATCTTCTACATGTGCAGCTTGTGGGTAAAATATACGCAGAGAATCTATATCAAGATTTTCCTTTGGATTTTTAAGCTATTGCATAGCTTTTGTCGCGGGCTTTGATCGCGGCGACCGAATCAAGAAATTCCGTAACGAAAAAAACCTAACACCCCCACTCCGCCTATCATGTAATGACGGTTCCCATGATAACGTGATGTTGTGATGGGAACGTAATTTTTGTTTTATGTCATCACGTCATCATCCCAAGTGTAGCGTTGACAAATAGGAAGTATGGAGGTTACAAATGCTATGCAATAGCTTTACCGCGGCAGTCCCCGAGTGCCACACGTTTTTTTATACGTTGCTCAAAATAACAATTAAGAGTGTATAAACGCAAAGTGGGCAAATAACTGTAAAATATTTCGCTATTTTCATTAATTTGGCAATATTACTGTATGGAAATAAGAAATATGGCTAACTAGTTCACTAAAATATCGATTAAGAAATGCAATAATTAATCGTAACACCGAATATTAATTTTTTGATGTAAAGAAAGTATTTGGAAACTTTCCAAATGCCTTTTTTACACGTAAAACAGTTTCAACATAAAATTCAGTGTTTTAATTACAATTCATTAATAATATTCTAGTTAACTAGTATAGCTATATTTCTTATTTTCATATAGCAATATTGCCAAATTAATCAAAACAAGTAAAAATTTGACAGTTATTTGTGACATTGCTAATTTTTCTGATGAACGCTAAAACAAGAAAAAAAAAATCACATAAACCTACAAGGGCACTTATTAAACGTCAGAAGCTAGGTGCACGGTTCCAATTGGTCGCTTCCTATGGAGAAGAGCCGGCAAGAAACTCCACGGTTATTCTTTTAATAATAAATGGTTTCTACAATGTTTTCAAATTACGGTGTTAATAGGTATGAGAGGACAGTGTAGACCTATCAATAAGTACCAGGTACTTAAAAAATACAATAGAAGTGGATATATTTAGTAACCTGTTCCGCTTAGCTATTTCTAAAGAGTCATAAAATACCCCTGAAATAAATCGACACGTGTTTCACCTCTCAACGAGGCATCCTCAGGATGACGATATACTTGTCGCGAACTCGAACATGGCGTGTTGCCACACCAAGCGCCGCGCGCGCGCGATTTTATAATGGACTAGTGGACCCGACAGACGTTGTCCTGTCAAAACATTGTCCAGCGGACAAAATTGTGAATCTAAACCATTCCCAGATCCCCTTGAACACACACAAAAAATTTCATCAAAATCGGTCCAGTCGTTTGAGAGAAGTTCAGTGACATACACACTCACAGAAGAATTATATATATAAATATTTCCGCAAGGTCACGCCTGAATCAATTAACTACCAGGTACTTAGTAAAATAGAAATTGGTCCACAAGTCTACAGCCTACAACGTTCTCACATTCACAAAATAATCTATATCAAAGATAAACACGCTCTTAATTTTTTAGTCAAATACATTGGTATTTCCAGTTAGACCGTACCCAATAAACGATCTAATTGATACTTGGTTAGTATTTGAACTTGGAGCAAACTCGCTAGACCGCTAGTCAAACGCCCTGAAGACTCAAACGTTTGATGCTAAATCGAATGACAATTCAGACTTTAGCAATATTAAATCCTTTATTAATACTAGACGATCTAATTGGCAGCTTGAATTTGTATTTTATGGGGTCTAAACTCACTATCTCTATGCAACGTATTTTTTTCTGTTGTAGATAAAACAATGAAATAGGGAATTTTAAAATGCAGAATCTTTTGACAGGAAAATTATATTTGTGGAAGAGAGGAGAGAATAGTGCTGGCCCAGTGGTATCGGCTGCGACTTACGAGTTGTAGATCGTAGGTTCGAACCCTTTTTTTGGGTGGGAAATTATCAAATAACTTCTCCCGCTCTGGGCGGAGTGGGAAGGCGTGTCAGATTCTTACTGACTAAAACCCACCCGTGTTCCTTCGATTGCCCTGTTGCCGGGGCCGCGATATCTTTTTCGGTTTTCTTCGCAGCCCCGGCAGGCATTGGCCCTAGCGGACCCCGTCAATTCTGCTGACATCTCTTTGAGGCGCGCGTGGAACACAACGCGCCGTCGACTCGGGCCTGGTCCTTATCGGACGGCAAGCTACCCATTGCTAACCGTCCACAAGCCCACGCCTACGGTGGCTGGAAATCGGCTCTCGATTCCCGACGCCCAGGGCGTCTCCTCCTGCGGCGGTTAGGTGCGTGAGGGCGCAAAGTTTTAGGTTCGAACCCTGGCAGGCGCTTTACTTTGTGTAAATTATTTTCATCGCCACTGCTCTCAAAACGATGAAAGAAAACATCGTGAAGAAACCAACATGTCCTAGAACCAAAAAATCGAAGACATGTGATATCTACCAACCCGCACTAGACACACGTGGTGGATTACGGCCCACTCCTTCTCACTGAGAGGAGGCCTGTGTCCCAGCAGTGGGAACATTATAGGCTGACTAAACTATTTACAAGGACCGTACCTTTTTTTCGTGTAGATAAAGCAACGAAGTAGAATTCTAAAATAGAGAATCTATTGCCAAAAAATTAAATTACCTTTACCTTTACCATAAGTAAACACTTTTTGTTTCTCTATTTGTCCAAATTTAATATTTTCGCGTCGAAATTAAAATACAGGCTGCTACGCTGCCCCCAATTTCCCTCGAGGTCAGAAAAATATGGACTAAAAATTACCTTCTATCATAGGTATGTCGGTACATATTTATGCTTTTGTATTATTTTGGCTCGTTACTGACAAAAGGCTCGGTGTAAATTTCAGCTCTTTTGCCTAAATTCCAGCTCAAAGGGTATTTTATGCTCCCCTTTATACAAAATTAGGATGTCCAAAGTTATATTTTTGTCCAAGTAGATGAAAATATATTCAAGAGTCAAGGCGAAGTATCCCTTCAAATTAAATTTCTGAAACCGGGGATCGACAGCTTTTATTCCTTGAATGGAACTCAAAGTTGAAATTTACCGTGTCGTGTATTAAATTTCTGAACCCAGTTAACGTTGACTTTATTTTACAAAAGGTATTTACGATGAAGTTTGGTGTAGGATATAAAGTCGTCTTTTGAGTTGCAGGCAGGTAAAAGATGTTACAAGGCACATAAAATATTTAAAAAACAACAAGTCTACTTTCAGTTAATTGCCCAAAACTAACTAGACTGGTTTTTTCGACACCTAAAGGACCAAAATGTATATTTACTAAATTTTAATTTTGATTTATGCAAAGCTCCAGAAAAAAATTGAATTGTGTTCCAATGGATTATTTGACTACCATAAAAAGAAAAACAAAACAATTTATAATTCTATAAGTAAACAAGAACCACTTTAAAAACCACAACATTTGCCTAAAATGTAATTCTATACCACCAATAAAGTCGGTGGATAGGCAGCGCGGCCACCGCGGGGAAAAGTACAAAAAGGTAATTATTTTTCCATTTACGAAACACGAAACGTTCATTTGGAAGATGAAATTAGAAAAAACATTCGAGCAACTTCATTTCGGTAAAGGTTCCGTGGCAACGTTTATTTTTCGGCTGATTGGGAAATCGAAAATAGAAAACGTATAAAAAGTAGGTACACGAGTACTAGAAAATAAGGAAAATGTTATAAGTTTTGTTGTAATTTGAATGACGATACAAAATAACAAGCAATTATAACAAGGAACATGGCTGAAAAGAGGCAGACAAAATAAAAGAAGACGGATTGTGTGAAGATGATATGGCTGGGAAGAATTTAGGTATTTATTTTATTATATTAGCTAAAGATAAAATTCACACACTCAACTCGCAGAACTCCAGACATAATCATCCTTCAAACCGAATTATAGTAATGGCGACCAATCTCAGCGGAGACTACACAAGTATCTTCGCAGATACAAGTAAACTCTCTCTTCCCTCACTCTCATAGTCCGATGGGACGGCAATCCGACACGATCGGAGAGAGATCAGGTGCAGGACCAATAGCTTAACATGCTCAAACATACACTACACACTCACATACTGACATGATCGTCAACTCAGAAAGTAAATTCTGATGTAACGGCTGATAGAGAAGTTTTATCGATTTTATTTACAGCTAATAGAAAGCACTTTCTATCAATAGCATCTATGTCGACCACTAATAAATTTGGATAAGGACAGGAAGGTGGATAGATAGATAGATAGAATATTCTTTATTATGTACACCATAAAATTACAGACATTAATTTAGAAATTTTACATTAGGCGACACAATGGGCGGTCCATGATGATGATGATGATGATGATAGAAGTAGGTAAGTTAAAGATAGGAAGGAGAGATGTGCAAAAGATGATATTACAATTAGCATCCTAATTGTAAAACACACTTTTAATCACAATCTGAATGATTTTGCTAATCCATTGCTTCATATGATCGAAAAATTTGTCTGCTCAACAACATTAATAACGCAATGAATGTTGTTGAATTGTCAAATTGTAACCCATTGCTAACTGTTTGTGTATTACGTAATTACCCCAAAGGTAGGAACGACCGAGACAATCTTATTATTCAAAGCAAAAAAACGTTTATAAAATTAAATATACATAGAAGACAAAATAACTAGAACGATGAAAATCCACAAATACTGAATTCCATTTAAAAAGATAAATAAATTGGTCCTAATTCCATTATCGTAAAAGTGCTCGAGGCCCCTAAAAGAAAAAAGTAAGAATTGAGTATAGGTCTTGCAGTATTTAAATTCACATTAGGCGAGTTTCGAAAACAAAATTACTGAACATTATTAAGAAACGGATATAAAAGGAAACTGCTGTGGTCAATTTACATTAGGAACGTTGCAATTATTTGACCAAGCCGACCATAACGAATTTTAAGAATTTCAAGAAGTGAATTTTCTTCTTTGCACGTCAATGGAAAATATCCTGTTTGGCCCAGAACTTGGCAACGCTAACACCATTCGCTGACGTAGACATGAGATCCTCATGTGTACAGGTGACAATGCGGCGCAAGATGAAAGGTGGGCGGTGGTCTGCGGGGAGACGCCGCGTATACATTGAGGATCGGAACCATCCGAGAAACCCCACCTGTGGAGATTGTCTTTGCTGCGGCTAACCTGAGTGCGGAGTCTATTTAAAGTTTTCCGAGTCAGCCATGCGAGTAGGCAATGTGTGTCCAAGTGAAAAGCTTTAGGAATTGAATGAAAAGGTGGAAGAGGAGAACTTAGCATTTTGTTTAGCTGCGTAATTCTTGATTGATTGTGTCAATTTGTTATACCCATTGTACTGCGCATTCAAAGTCAAATAATTTATTTCAATTAGGCACAAAAAGGCACTTTTGAACGTCAAAAACATAAATAGAATTGATTCTAGTCGCCCCTTCCAAAAGGTAGTTTTCGTATGGAGAAGAATGGGCAAGAAACTCCACCGTTACTCTTTTAAACTGTTTTACAATATTTTGTATACATTAATTATATGTGAAGACGATGCACCTGGAATAAGATTACTATACCACAATAGGTAAAAATAATTTAAAATGAAGCAATGACATAAAAAATAATTATGTAATGGATACATGGTGTTCACATATTTACAAGCATTGTAAAAGTAGGTACGATATTCCTAAAAAAATTACAAGTGATACTAATTAGTCAGTGTGTGAGTAATCACAGAATGTAAAAAAAAAATACGTTATAATATTTAATTACACAATTAAATTAGCAACCAGTTTGATTTTGTCTATACTCTAAATTGTCCTATGGAGCTAGACCAGCATGCTTCCAAGCGTTCTTATCTAGAATATAATCCTCTAATTTGTTGTCATTGGCAATATGATGTGCCTAAAAAAAATGCCAGTGGCATCCGGGACTGCCGACAGAAGTGAAAACTTGAACAAGATCGCGTTGGTGAAAAAAAAAAAAACTTGTATAGAACATTGGTCCATAACTTTATCTAAATAAAGAGCACAACTATTAACCGTTTACAAAAATGAGGTGTCGGTAACGGTGTCGCGAGTTCAATTGTTTTTTCCCATCTCAAAAATGCCCAACGCGCCTAAAGAAGTTTTCACGTTTTGTCATTGGGGGACTGTCTTACGTAATTTTGACGTTCGAAGTGCTGATTCTCAGCCTAGTTTGAATAAATGACTTTTGAATTTTTGAATTTCACATGACTTCGAATTTATGGATCTAGGATCTGCAATTTAATGGTGATGTGTTATTTAAAATTCGCTTTCCTCTAAATTCATAAATTACGTAGTATAATAAAAGACGGATACATTATTACGTTCTACTTTCATCCGTAGGTTGAGGCCAATAAAATAAAATAAATTGGTACCAATAAAATAAAACGTAAATGTTCGTTTTATTTGAACGTCGTAAGCGAACTTTGTGACCTTTGAATATAACCTAGAAATACGCTATTTTGGTTTTTGATGTGCGTAGGTTGTGACGTTTTCATATTAAGGTTTTACTTTTTTTGTAATAAAGATGATAAAAAATAAATACACTGGATAAACTAAATTAACTAACAAAGTATTAAAATAAAAATATAATAACCTAACCTAACTATAGACAAACTAAAATATGACGTCAGAAAATTCCTCCGCATCGCTGTTGACTGGTAATGTACCCAAGAGATTGGCGCCATTGCTACATTGTATGGCAATGCTTAGCCTCTGGCCAAGGTAAAAGCCAGCTCTTGGGTCACGGGAAGTGTCAACCAGCCGTTTACTTTTTAATTGTTTAGCAAACAGACCACCCACACGATGGAATTGGTCGCATCGCCGTAGCCGCCTTTTGACAAAGACAGCTTTTTTTTGAAGTGAAAACTTCTTTAGGCGCGTTGGGCATTTTTGAGAAACAATTGAACTCGCGACACCGTTACCGACACCCCATTTTTTTAAACGCGATTATGCTCTTTATTTATACGGATCAATGCTCTATGCAAGTATTTTTACTTCAATGGTTTTGAAAGTATTTTTTTTCGCAAACGCGATTGTACTCTATATTTTGATAAGGTTACGGACTAATGTTCTATACAAGTATTATTCTTCCACCAAGGTTATCTTGTTCAAGTTTTCACTTCTGTCGGCACTCCCGGAGTGCCACTGTTTTTTTTTTTGGTGAAAATTTGTTTATGCGCTCTTTCTGAACAGTGAACGAAACTGAACCGTCACGCTCGGGTCGGTGACGCTGAATCGGATATACTCGGCTTCAGTCGGCTGGTGACGCTGGATCGTGTATACGCGATTCGTGTGGTCTTAAAGAAACGCACTATTTTTGTGAATGGCATCTCGTAGGTCGTCCTAAGAGCTTGCTCGTGCCCTGATTTTTAATGTAATTAGTGAATGAAGAAGGTAATAAGGATAATATTGTAGCGGTTATAACGCCACATACGAACTACGCATCATAGACATGACGTCACACAAATCCTGCATCGCGCAGTTAGAGTTTACCGAGCGATCGACATACATACAAGATTTCAACTTCAAACCGTCGGGCAGTTGTCCGCCAGACACAACACCCATTTGGTCGAAGGATCCTCCCTTTTCTATGGTGGATGAGTGAACTCTACACCCTGTTCCTCATACCACTACACATTTACCATTAACCTCCCCAATTTATTTTCACCTCATCTAGCAAAAATATAAAGCGTAATAAAATACCGTCTATGCTAATCAACGATTAAGATCTCGAGCTCCAGAAAACTTTTTTTGAATACATAAATATGTAAATACATCCATTTAGTCTTGAGATTCTACTGAATATCACATTGAAAGTCTTCGCATTCTATCTGCAAGGCTTCGTATATATTGGTAAGAGCAAAAAGAGCTTGGCTTTGAAAAAAGCGGCCAAGTGCTTGTCGGACTACGCACAATGAAGGGTTCCATAGTTGGGATGAATATATCCCAAATACAAACTTAACATTGTAGTTGAAATACATGTCTCCGAATTCTCCGATACATTCCAACTGCAAATGTAAGTTTGTGCGCACAATATTGAGAGATTTACCATGTTATTTTAAGACCATAGACTTTTTATAGGTTTTTCTGTAATCTATAAGTAAAGAGCCATACTATGTATTTTTTTTTAATTTTTAGGTTAGTAGTTTCGGAGATAAGGGGCGGGGAATAGTCAATTTTTATCGAATTGCTTAAATATCTTTAAAAGTATTTATTTTAAAATTACCTATATAAAAAATATGTTTAAGATCCTCGAAACAAGCCCTTACATTTGACATGTCACACGGTGCTGTTAGCAAAACTTTTTTTAATTTTCTTGTTTGCCCTCCATAAGTGACCCTATATTCAAAATTCATTTATTTACGTTACTTGGGTCTCAGAAATACATATGTGTACCTTTCAACTTAATCGGTTCATTAGATTCGGAGCAAATTGGCTGTGACAGACGGACAGACAGACAGACACACGAGTGATCCTAAAAGGGTTCCGTTTTTTCCTTTTGAGGTACGGAACCCTAAAAACAAATTGTTTTTCGTTTTCTGAAAAATCTCTTCAGTTTCTCGTTTTGTATGTTAGTATTTATTTGCATTAATAAAAGGGGTTTTTCTTCTTGTCGGTGTCTTGAAAAACCTTTTTCATATGTTTTGAAAGGCAGAGGTGTACAGTTTTGTTTTGGTTTCACAACAGTAACGCAAATAAAATTTCTTTTCACGCCCTATTTACCTGCCCATACCGTTTGTATTGTATTTAAAACGGTGTCATTAAAACGCAAGGAGTCTAGCTCAGGTACGCACTGGCGTTTTTTTTCGCACAATGTATTTTCAACGCTTTGCTTACCGTCGAGAGTTGAAAATCCAATAGTGTGTCTTTTCGACACGCTGGGATGCACTCTGTTGCATTTTCGACGCTCGACTCAACACTGAGAGTTGAAAATCAAGTGCGCGATAAAATCCCGCCGCGATATTTTTACGTCCGTGCGAATGTGAACATTCAGCTTCTTTGCTTGTGAGTGACCTTTGTTAAAAAAAAAAAAAAAAACTTGTGGCACTCGGGGACTGCCGCGGTAAAGCTATTGCATAGCATTTGTAACCTCCATACTTCCTATTTGTCAACGTTACACTTGGGATGATGACGTGATGACATAAAACAAAAATTACGTTCCCATGACAACATCACGTTGTCATGGGAACCGTCATTACATGGTGGGCGGAGTGGGGGTGTTAGGTTTTTTTCGTTACGGAATTTCTTGATTCGGTCGCCGCGCTCAAAGCCCGCGATAAAAGCTATGCAATAGCTTAAAAAATTTTCAGTATTTACGTAGGTAATTAATATTCGGTTTGCTTTCTTAAAATACTCTTAGATTATTAATTAGATTCAAGTTTGATTGAAGTTAATCAGTTTTGTTTCTATAATAAACAATTAATTAAAATGGGCGTTCTTGTCTTATTAAACAAGATTAGCGCTAAATATTATTCAAACATTAAATTTCTGTCAATTTACTGACTGCCTCGTTGGTCTAACGGTCACAAGCGCTGTTGAGCATGAGGTCCAGATTCGGTTCCCAGGCCGATAGGGAAATCGTGCCCCCGGCAACATGGCAACTGAAGGAACACGGGTGGGTTTTAGTCAATAAGAGTCTGACACGCCCTCCCGCTCCGTCCAGAGCGGGAAAAGTTATTTGATAAATTTGACACCTAAAAAAAAAATGGTCGAGCAAAGTGTTACTAGGTATTCCATCAAGAATTTCTCGGTAGCAGCCCCGGAGTCTGAATTTGTGCCCGATTGATGGCAATAAGGTCGTCCCATATTACATGGGACTTAAATATAACTGGCGAAATGTGGGTGTAGTCTGCCTAACCCTTCGGGGATTACAGGCCTGATGTTGTGTATTTATATCAATCGTTTGAATATAGGCATTTTAGGATGACTGTTTACTGCGGAGAGGTGAGGAGCGGAACGGAGTTGTGCCAATATTAACCAATAGAATTGCATAAAATATCCGCTTCGCTTCAGTGGACTGAGATTTGCGCACTAGTTTAAAAATTCATACAAATTCGGGAAGCGGAGCGGGGAAGTGGAGCGGGGAAGTGGAGCAGGGAAGCGAAAAAAACTGGCCGCGGGGTATTGTAGCCCGTTCAAATTACTCATCGCGTGAACTCAGCCTAGCTCGGCACAGTCCGCAACTCCGCTCCTCATTACGCCTTCCCTTCGCTCCGCTCCAGTGGACAATTCAAATAATGCATTTAAGGCAAATATAATTAAGGTTAGTTTTTATCAGGAATAAATAACCCACGTTTACGTTCATCACAAGTCCTGGATTTCAGTACCCGTTAACCCTAACAATGAAATCCTTATCGGCATCAAAACACCGCGAAAATTATCTCCAGTCCAACCCCCCAAAAAGTCACAACCATTCATTTAGTCTTGACCGTCGTTTCTCAACCCTTTAACCGACAAAGGGGCCTGACAGACCCCATTAATCATTACGACACTGACACCTAATTAACAATTGAAACGTCTGAAGGTCTGCAAGACCGTCTCGGGTCAGTGGGCAAGAGGTAATCTAGTAGAGGGTTAGGTCTGCGTTATAACGCTTCTTCTATAATAAATAGTTTGTGTGCTAGGGTTAACATCTTAACAGTGAATTAGAGCATTAATTTTGGTAAGTGGAGGGGTTAAAGAGATGTGTTCGTTTATTTAGATCGAGACGCGCAGTTCGTACAGTCGAGTGTACTTTGGTGGTAACCCGACCTTGTGCTTGCTTATGCTGGCTGGCAAAGTTTTAATAGTACAAGATGCCAGGTTATACTGGTTCTGTTACCACAGGTGTGTAGCCTACTTTAAAACGAGGGATAGCTTTTTGAACTTAAAATACCATCTTTCTTCAGGTATAAAGTTAGCTTCCTAAAATAATGTTCTGAGGGGTAATGCTATACTATTAAATGAGAAATATTAATTGTATATTTTTACCGGGAGATTTTTTTACCGTCTCGAAATTTTTACAGGCTGTTCAACCCATGAATATAAACAAATTTCACTATGGGAGCAACTCTGAAATCATGAAAAATAAAAATCTGCTGTTTATACAAAAGTTCAATACCTCATCATCTGCCTAGCCTTTTCCCAACTATGTTGGGGTCGGCTTCCAGTCTAACCGGATGCAGCTGAAAACCAGTATTTTACATGGAGCGACTACCTATCTGACCTCCACAACCTAGTTACTAGGTAACACGATACCCCTTGGTAAGACTGGTTGTCAGACTTTTTGGGCTTCTAACTACCCGTAACGACTGTCAAAGATCTACAAATGACAGCCGGGACCAACGGCTTAACGTGCTTTCCGAGGCACGGAGGGGACTTGGTATGTAAAGATGGTCACCCATCCACAGACCAACCGCGGCAAGCGTAGCTTACCTGATCGATCGACCCGTGCAGCTGTTGTTACTTAGCCACAAGCCAAAAGTTCAATTCTTACTTGACCAAAATGTATGAAACAGCTGATTTTTTTTTCGTGATTTCAGAGTTGCTCCCATAGTGAAAGTTGAAAGTTGTTAGCTGTCGAAATTTTTACAGGGTGTACTACACACCCTGTAAAAATTTCGAGACGGTAAAAAATATCATCCGGTATATTTGTACTCACGTTCTCGAAAAAGGCTCTAACGATTTCGATGAAAGATGCAATATAGGGATTTACGGGGGCGAAAAATCGATCTAGATAGGTCTCATATCTGGGAAAATTCGTTTTCTCCGTATTTTCACCCGAGCAGAGTTCGGTCGCCCAAAGTTTAGAATGACATTAGAATAATGACATGGCAGCATGGAATAGGTAGTATACATGGATTAGTATGAACTTCCCTTCCCGTGAGAACCTGTAATTGGCTCTATGTTTCTTAAACAACTGTTATCCATTTGTTATAGCTGTTGGTTCTCCTATTAATAAATAAATAAACAAATGATTAATTAATGTGATTTAAAAGAAGATGTAGTGACAAAAATTGAAAAGGGTATGCTGAGATGGTTTGGGCATGTTGAGAGGATGAATGAAAGGCGACTAACAAAATGTATTTACAAGGCTGATGTAAAGGGAAAGGCCGGGCGGGGACGCCCTAGTTGGACATATACTGACCTTATTGGTGGTGTTCTTCAGAAAGGCCAGGTGCGTAGTACTCGCAACCGGCGTGCGTATATGACCAGATGTATGAACGTAAACAAGGCAAAAGGACTATGTAAGGATCATAGCAGGTGGCGTTCTGTAGTTTCTGCCTACCCCCTTGGGAAGAAGGCGTGAAATTATGTATGTATGTACGTATAGGTATTGAATGAATGAATGATATATTTATTTGCAAGAATATAGGTACATATGTTCTTAAGATCTATGGGTTTCACTATTTTCACCGGAGCAGAGCTCGGTCACCCGGGTACTACACATAAAATGATAATTGATCTCTATTGGTTTCATTTTGACAGTTCACCCACGTTTATTGCGTTATATACATTGTTGAGCAGACGAATTTTTCAAACCTAAGAAGTAATGGATTAGCAACAACCTTCAAAACTCTTAATTGTTTTTGAAGGTGTTACGCAATTAGGTTGCAGGTTCCTAAAATCTGGTTTAGGAATTTAATAGACAGGCATAGTGTATTAACATTTGAAGAGCTCGTAGCTAAGTAATAACAAAGTCAAAGTCAAATAATTTATTTCAATTAAGCACATAAAAGGCACTTTAAACGTCAAAATTTACAAAAAATATAATTGATTCTAGTCGCCCCTTCCAAAAGATAGTTTTTGTATGGAGAAGAATGAGCAAGAAACTCCACACCACTCTTGTTCAGTTACGCTTGCCGGGGTTGGTCCGTCGATGGGTGACCATCTTTACATTTCGAGACTTCTCCTTGCCTCGAAAAACACGTTAAGCTGTTGGTTCCGGCTGTCATTTGTGTATCTTTGACAGTCGTTACGGGTCGTCAGAAGCCCGAAAGTCTGACAACTAGACTTACCAAGGGGTATCGTATTACCCAGTTACTGGGCTGTGGAGGTCAGATAGGCAGTCGCTCCATGTGAAATATTGGTATTCAGCTGCATCCGGTTAAGCAGACTCCAACATAGTTGGGAAAAGACTAGGCAGATTGATGGAGTGTATTAACATTTTACAAAATTTTGTGAGGAATGGCTGTGGGAATTTGAACGCCTATACAGTCAGTAAATGTCCATCCACACACAGCTTGATAACTTGTGATAATAATAATTATTATGAGTTTTTTTTTACTTTTGGCTGTAACTTTTTTACGTGTATCATCTTTCCTCTACCTTTCCTGCAATCTGTGGGAGTGAATCCGTGAAAAGGGACGGAAGCCGGGGAAGCGCGCGCTGTATGATTTGAGCAATGAGCGTGCGCTAGAGTTGGCCGTCAGATTGTACCAACCCATTTTCCGAGAGGTTGGTGCTGTCAGCCAAGATGATGAGACTTTTTTTTTATCCATATTTTTCTAATTTTCCTTGGAAATAATAGTAACAGTCCGGCCCTCATATATCTCAAGTTTCCAAATCTATTTTCCGTTTAAAGTTGCCGCTATCTTTCCAACAATAAATTAACAAATTCACCAGTAATGAAAAGCGGCAACCACCTACATCTCTGCCTACTCCCTGGTTTACCAGCTTCAGTATTACATAAGCCCAGTTGGTAACAGAAACAAATGACTCCGGCGCACAATTCCGCTGTGTTAATACTTATCTCAGATTCATCTTTCAAGGGTTCTTAATTAGAATCGCCCGATGAGAATTTCGCTAGCGTAATGGGGAGGGGAGACGGGCGACTTTTTGTCGTAGATTAATAGAATAATTTTAGGTGTGCAAAACTTGACTGTCAGAGGTATTTCTTCTTTTTGTGTGTTTAGTGACTAACCAGGTGTCAAAGTTTTAAAGCCACCCATGGGCCTCTGACTTGTCTTCACATGCCGTCGAGAAGTATCTCTCAGGCCGATTTCCTCACGATGTTTTCCTTTACCGTTTTTTTTAATAAGTGCAGTCAGAAAATGATAATTATGCAATACGCACATGAATCCGAAAAGTCAGATGTGCGTGTTTTGGGTTCGAACTCGAGACCTATGACTTGGCAGTTCGATGGTCACACCACTAGGCTATCACTGACTACAGAGGAACTCAATGCGAAGGAAGCAGCAGCTGTTGTTTGAATACAAATTCACTTGCTTCTAATTCCATAATTACAACATAATGGGAGGTATTTTCGAAGAAAACATAAGCGGACCAGGGGGCCTACCACAAGCTGATAAAGCAGTATTATTTTAATATTACTTCAGTGTGGGAAAGAGATGAAGCTCTACAGGACGTATAGCTCCATCTCTTTCTCCCACTGAAGTAAGATTAAAATAATACTGCTTTTGAGCTGGTGGTAGGCCCCCAAGTTTCTAATTTAGCAATCCTGTTTTATTTTTGACAACTCTCAACAATGCAAAAAAAGTGGTGATGTATTTGTTAAATGTTCATATTTGCACAGTCATGTTACTAAATTGAGTTCCGATCATTATTTTAAAGCATACTACAAATTTTTGCATTGTGTATCCTGCCAATCGCGAATTCTATTCACACGATGAAAACGCAATGACTCGCCAAAAAGTTTTACACACAATCGCTCGTCTACATCGCACCACTTAAGGAACTGTTGCGCAGAGACAAAAGGAATTCGCTGTCTGATTTATCGTAAGCTTCGAGTAATGGCGGATTTCCAGATATAAATTACAGGCAAACCCGGAGGCCGACAATTAACAATGCTGCCCTCACTAATGTATCGAAGAGATTTGGATACAACGTTCTGTGAGAATTCTGGTTCGGGATGTAATTCGTTGTTGAGACGCCTCTTTAGATTGTGTTAGAGTTTAATTGATATTCTTGATTAAAATTGAAAATAGCCCTGTGTTTTATTAAATAAAATAGCCCCTACTTTGCTTATTGGCAAATATTTTGAAGAAGGTAAACTTACAAGCAGTGTAAACTTTAGAATTCCCATACATTTTATATGTCAAGGTATATGTTTGATATAAGTTTACCCCGTGTTTATTAGTGGGGTTACAGTTAGTGCTGCTATGGGAGCAGAAAGACCCCATATTTTCCTTGGTTTTGTTATCCATTTTTATCGTGATGAAATCTCGCTGACTGACAACGCTGGTGGCCTTTATCGGCACATATGGTTCCAAGATCTCCGGTGCAATGCAATTGGTGCTTCTACTGTGCAAAACCTTTGATATGTCCCTGGGAGAAATCACGTCGTTTCCGCAAAATCTTTTTCAATGCCCGTTCTTGTCAAATTTCTGCACAGCTTTGTCACTATGGTCTACGTTCAATAATGACAAAACACGACTTAAAATTCACGTCCAGAAGATCCAAAATTGGTTGGGGATACTAGACTTATGCATGTGACTAAAATCATTATCATCATTCCGGTCCTTATCCCATTTTATTTGATAGGGTCATCGCGACATAATTTTCGTCCATACTTTTCTTTTAGGGATCTTGCGCACTGCCACAACCACGATCGCGACCAGGTAAACTATAGAAACCGATTTGAGTCGCGCACTTGGTCGCAACGGCCAACTAGCTGCACACTATACAATACCAGACGGCCACGACTAGCCGGAGTCGTGACCTTCATCCTCAGGCACCCACAGTGTGGAGAGTTTTGCCCAACGGTCAAGATGCATGCTGCTGACATGACCTGCCCAATCCCATTTTAGCTTGTCAGCCTTTTTGCTCACGTCTAAGATCTCGTTTTGGAGCGTAGCGTGGTGTTTCGTATTCTGTCAGTTCGTTTTACACCTAGAATGCTGCGCTCCATTGCTCTTTGGCAAACTCCAAGGCGGAATTTTTGCGATTTGGTGAGCGACCATGTCTGTGCACCGTAGATTAGAACGTTTGTAAATTAATAAAATAAAAAAATGACTTACCTCCCCCGCATGTGGCTGAACACAGTGACCCTGGTGTCGCCAGCCAGTGGTACCGGGGTCTGGAGCAGGAGGACCCATCGCCACCACAGACTCCACACTCGTCCACACGGCGAGTTGAGCCCACTCGTAGGTCGCAGCCGACGCGCTGGGGACAATAGTTTAACGTTAGATGTTTTGTTCAATAATTTTTTTCAGGTGTTATTGGATTTCTCCATCTCGAATTTCTCAGTAGCAGCATGGAATCTGGATTTGTGACCGGTTGATGGCTCACCCCCTATTACATGGGAGATAAACATAACATGGTGACATATGGGTATTATAGAGGTGCACCTCTGACTAACCCTTTGAGAAAATCTAGACAAAATCAAACTGGTTGCTAATTTAATTGTGTAGGTAATTAATTATTACAACATTTATTTTACATTCTGTGATTACTTGAACTCACACACTGACTTATTAGTATTACTTGTAATTTTTTTAGGAATATCGTATAGGTACCTATTTTTACAATGCTTGTAAATATGTGAACACCATGTATCCATTACTTACATAATTATTTTTTCTGTTATTGCTTCATTATTTTTTTTTTTCCGTATTGTGGTATAGTAATCTTCTTCCAGGTGCATCGTCTTCACATATAATTATAAAATGAATGCATACAAAATATTGTAAAACATTTTAAAAGAGTAACGGTGGAGTTTCTTACCCATTCTTCTCCATACGAAAACTACCTTTTGGAAGGGGCGACTAGAATCAATTCTATCTTTTGTAAATTTTGACGTTCAAGAGAGCCTTTTTGTGCCTAATTGAAATAAATTCTTTGACTTTGACTTTGAAATACAGGCTTGATGTTATGATAGTAATGGTAATATTTTTACCTGAAATTAAAATATTTATAAGAATTATTTTCATTCACTCCTTATTGATAAATATTGATAAGATTTTCAGTTTACTTTCATACTGTTGGACAAAGATTCAACCGATCAACCCTTCGCCACACTTAAGCCTCGTGCAGACTGGTGCGACGCGATACCGGTAATATTTCCACCGTGAAGTTTTGTTAGAAATTGTTTTCTTAGGGTGATTGCTCACACGAGCTAGAGTCCAGGCGCGGCCTTGAGGCGCGGGCGCTTATGCGGCGTGCCGTATCTACGTTTCCTTAAGTTTTTTTTTTAACTATGTCCTCTCGCAGTTTTAACCAATAAGGTCTTGGCTGCTTAACCGGACTTTCCTGTGGGTGCGTTAAGCTATTACACTTAGAGCCTCCAGCCAGGAGAAAATAGACTATTCTAAATTAAAATTAAGCGAGTGCTCGCTAAGGGCAACCCCTGTGGGGTACGAACCTCGGCTTAGGGTATCGCTGGGGGGAGGACAGTTAGAAGGGACAGGCTGGATCAAATTTAGATTTTCATCATGATTATTATGTAGGGTATTTAAAGATACGTGCGCAGCTGCAACAACTGCTGGCACCTCGTTTTCGAACAAGGTTCGGGGGGAGTCTTATTTACTCGGGGACGCGGTCGCGATCGCGAAGGACCTCGGCGGCGGGGTTGGAATGATTTCTTAGGAATAAATGGCAGTGCTTATATACAAAAAAGTTGCGACGCCCGCGCCCCCGAGACCTTGCTTCGATTTACCCGTGAGTGCCTGGGCGTGCCTTAGAGTCGCATCGCGCCGTCGTCTTTACTCTTTTACGCAAACAATTAAGTTCAAATTTGTTACATAAGTACCTCTCAAAATGCTCATAATAAGAACTAGAAGAGGGTCCTTCGTATTCAAAGACCAAATGAATGAACAAAAAAACTTTTTTCAAAAAAAAAACAACCGACCTCCAAAAAAAACACTACAAAGTGAAAAATAACTTTAATTTCGGAAGTTGGTGTCTTGGATTTTGTATTTTCGTTTTTTGCCACCGACTTCCGAAATTAAAGTTATTTTTCACTTTGTAGTGTTTTTTTTGGAGGTCGGTTGTTTTTTTTTTGAAAAAAGTTTTAATTTTTCACTTTTTAGTTGTGGTACCTACCCCACACACATTCGAATACCACCACCTGCTACCAGTGACAGAAACTTATCATATCATCTACATACTAAGTGGGAAAAAAATACGTATTTTGTAGCTAACTCAAAAACTATCCAAGCAAAGTTAATAAAATTTATATGGGACCAATTCGAGAGCACACCCTTTCAAACAAAAAAATAATTTTCAAAATCGGTCCACAATTGACGGAGAAATCGGTGGACATACATAAAAAAAAAAACAAACATACGCGACGAACATAATAACCTCCTCCTTTTTGGAAGTCGGTTAAAAAGGACCAAGATTTTTTACATTCTGTTGCATGCAAAAGTATCTTAGTATCACCCTCAATGAATATTCCAAAAGGGGTATACGCAACCAGCGATCTGTCATGCAGAGAGCAATTTCCATAGTCATATACGACTTTACATAATTATGAAATACATCCTTATTGCTAGCTATTACAGTTTATTTTCATTTAACACTAACTGGGCAATAAACACATTATTTTGCAGCTGCAATGAGTTATATTGCGTTTGGAATAAGGCAGGTAATTGCTTGCACAGTCAGCGGTTTTGTAAAAGTTTGCGATTGTGTAATGCGAAAACCTTGCGAGCATACATTACCTATTTGGAATAATTTTATTAAATTAAGCGAATAACTTTTGCGAACGTTTGTGTGTTGAAAAGTAACTTAAATTCCTATCAAATAATTCGAGGAAAGCAGTTTTGTTAATTCAAATAATTGCTAAACTTGTCGGATTTTTTATCATTGTCGTTTCCCGCCTTTTTGCGCGAGCCTTTAAGTGTAGTAAGTTGTAATCTTTTACGTTCATACGCTAATCCTAACTAATATTATAAATGCTAAAGTGTGTTTGTTTGTTTGTTACGCTTTTACGTTAAAACGGCTGAACGGTTTTGGATGAAATTTGGGATATGGGTAGACCATGACCTAGATTACTCACGAAACCGCTTACTTTTATAAATAGCGTTTCAGTGACGTCAGTCACCGTAGCTTAATCAAAAAACGTTCTTAAGTTCCAAAAACATTGGAAGAAAGCCAAACAGAATTCATTTTAAAATTATGATTTTTAAAAGAACAATAGACGTGGGTATATTTAGTAACTTGTTCCGTTTAGCTATTTCTAAAGAGTCATAAAAAACCCTGAAAGAAATCGACACGTGTTTCACCTCTCAACGAGGCATCCTCAGGATGACGATTGACTTGTCACGAACTCGAACACGGCGTGTTGCCACATCGAGCGCTGAACGCAGACTGCAGTCTATTCTAGTCTATTGTATTTTATAATGGGTTTCCGTAAGGTCACGCCTGAATCAATTAACCACAGATATAGATAGAACTAGATAACGCAAGTATCACGATCTGTATGAAAACCAAGCGTGCCATTTTTGACTACCTACTATGACGTCACAAGCACTAGGAAACGTTTCTTTTATTTTTTCTCCTCGCATTTGTACAGTTTTTACAATTTATAACAGCGTAATTAACCATTTTCAATTTTTTAACTGACTTCCGACAAGGCACCGATGCAGACTGAGCGCGAAAGTGGCAGCTTACGATTATTGTACGTAAGCTGAGCACGAAAATGGCACGCGAAGTAGTTGCTCTTGCGTTATCTAGGTATATCTATATCTATGCAATTTACTATCTTAATTTTTAAAAGATTAACAAAACAATCCTCTTACGTACACAAATCAGATAATAGAATCAGTAAGTAATACCGATATCACTTGTAAGCTTTCGACACCCACTCATTCTCAAAGCAGGTACAAATCTCTACCGCCCTTACGTACATTCAGAATAAATCCAGAAAATCAGTTTGAACCACATTCAAGGCAATAAATTACATAGATATGTACCTCTTGGGTGTCTCATCGTTTATTCAGACCTCTGAATTCGGGGATCGCATTCGTACAGTCTCGGCGAATTTTCCGATTATCATAATAAAGTATACTGATGCTATCCTTTTCTGATTTGCTCGGGTAGTTCACGTTAGAATGGGATGGCATAAGGTTGTTATTGAGCTTTAAAAATATAGGGGATTTGATACTTTTATTTGTTAGTCCTGGTTGAGATATATTGGGGTGTGGAATGGAGTGTCCAAAAATGGGCAGTTAAGTTCTCATGTTTTATTAATCGGTGGAGGTTTCTTGTGTTTTTGTCGTAGGCAAAGTAGTATGGAGTTATGAATTTGTTTAGTGGATGCGTGATTTGGAGTTCCTAAGAAGTTTATAAAGTTGGGGAAATAAATTAAATTTAAATTGTTGTTATTTTTTAGATGGATACGCCTATGCAATATATTCTCGTCCCACATACCACAGTGTCTCAAGACGAAAGTCTTTGACCAGTGCGTGTTGTCAGTGATGACCTAAGTACTGAAACGTGGTCGCTCACAATGGGCCTTATCAGAAGGCTAAAAGTCATCCAAAGGGCAATGGAGAGGGCTATGCAGTTTCCCTACGTGATCGAATCAGAAATGAAGAAATCCGCAGGAGAACCAAGGTAACCGACATAGCCCGAAGAATTGCCAAACTTAAGTGGCAATGGGTAGGGCACATTGCTCGCAGAACGGATGACCGATGGGGTTGAATGGTTTTGGAATGGCGACCCCGTACCGGAAGACGTAGCGTTGGAAGGCCACACATAAGATGGACCGATGACCTTGTGAAGGCCGCAGGAATCCGCTGGATGCAGAAAGCACAGAATTGCTTGGGGGAGGCCTATATCCAGAAGTGGACGTCTTTCGGCTGAAATGATGATGATGATGATGGATATATTCAAATAACAACTGTAACTTTTTGCCAGTTGTATGATGGGTAGTTGATAATGGACAAATCGACGCAGTGTGTCAATTTGATAATATAAAAATATTTCTCTGACCGTACTAACGAAAAGAAAAGCAAACCATTATGAATTTCAGTCTCCAAATGCTCATCTTAATATAAAGTACTAAGTAAGTTGTGAATAAGGAACTAGTCTCATGCTTACTAAAGAATGGAATAATAAAACTACTGTAATGAAGAAATTACTAAAAGAATACATTTAATAATTTATTAAAGAGCTACCACAAATCATCATCTGCCTAGCCTTTTCCCAACTATGTTGGGGTCGGCTTCCAGTCTAACCGGATGCAGCTGAATACCAGTATTTTACATGGAGCGACTGCCTATCTGACCTCCACAATCTAGTTACTAGGTAACACGATACCCCTTGGTAAGACTGGTTGTCAGACTTTTTGGGCTTCTAACTACCCGTAACGACTGTCAAAGATCTACAAATGACAGCCGGGACCAACGGCTTAACGTGCTTTCCGAGGCACGGAGGGGTCTTGGTATGTAAAGATGGTCACCCATCCACAGACCAACCGCGGCAAGCGTAGCTTAACCTGATCGATCGACCTGTGCAGCTGTTGTTACTTAGCCACAAGCCCCCCCAAAGAGCTACCACAAATGTGATACTTAAATATGTGTCGGATACACAAGTACCTAGTCTATCTTATCTAAGTCTGTTGCCATAGCAACAATATTAACAGCATTGTGTTTCGGCAGTTAGAGGTAAGATAGCCAGTTCCTCTTTGGTTGGGGATTCCGTGTGGAGCTCGCTTCTACCTTTGGCCTGATCATAACTTACCATCAGGTGAGATGCAGGCTAAGAACTTCACCATAGTGGACAAAAAAAAACAGTATACAGTCTTGTTACCACATTGCTGGCTGTGGCTGGTTATTATAACCACAACATTAGCTCTTCTCATATACCTTGTACTGATATAAGAGAAGTTCCAGGTATCATCGCTCAGCTCAGCTATACAATAGACTTAACAAAGAGATTTACGTACATAATAAGAAACAAAATTAATTTAAAAAAATTGTTACCAATCACTAACTTATGACGACACGGGAGCGCTGCTGGAATAAAATATAACCTTCTTACGCATACACTCTGATTCATTCGTGTTCACATTTACACACCCTAAGCCCTCACTCTCACTCACACACTCGCATGCCTGCATGCGTGCTGCATGTTTAGCTTTAATTTTCTCTTTTTTAAATATTATTATTTCGTAGTAAGTACCTAGTAGTATTTGCAGTAAATGATACTTATTAAAGTTATGGAAGAGAGGAGTCTCCTAACACAGGCTTATTTGCTTAAAAGGAGGCTCCAATCACTAGTTGTTAAGGTTTACTTGTTAAAAATAATAAACTATTTTCATTTTTTTCATTATCATCATCTGCCTAGCCTTTATCAACTATGATGGGGTCGGGTTCTAGTCTAACCGGATGCAGCTGAATACCAGTATTTTACATGGAGCGACTGCCTATCTGACCTCCACAACCCAGTTACTGGGTAACTGTCAAAGATCTACAAATGACAGCTGGGACCAACGGCTTGACGTGCTTTCCGAAGCACGGAGGGGTCTCGATATGTAATATCTTGTTCTTCGTTCTTAATTCTTAATTCTAGTTTATAGTATCATTGTACTGAAGAACTTCTAACAAAATTCAGACCAAACAAGATCACGAGGTATACGCAGGAGTATGTCTGGCAGCCAAACTTTAAAAACTCACATATCCAGAACTGCGAACTTCTCCTTCAGCGCCGAAGGAACACGATCTTAACATAAAACCATTGACCAATCAAGCCGACGCAAAACTTCGCAAATAAGTATTCGTAACGTACCGCACGGGATTATGTAAATTCCACTCCAGAAGTTTCCACTTAAATAATATATGAAATTATGCAAAATACGTTCAAGAGACGACGAGTCCCGAATCACAGTTGTATCACTTTTTGAGTGGTTTTGCCTCCAAAATACTTCGTCCTTCAACATCGAAAGAATTTGGGGACTTACCAAAATGGCTTCCATGGAAACTTGGTCCATTTGAGGTAGTTTCCAAAGTTTTGAAAAATTCGTTGATAGTCAAAAGTATTTTTTTTCATCGATATGGTCTAACATCTTAGACCCTTCCATAAAAACTTGGTATTTGACTAAGAAAGTTGGTGATTTTTCTGCTTGTAGGTCAAAAATATTTCCTTTCCTGAAAGTCTAGATCGTTAGCTATGAATATATGAATTTATGTAAAAAGTTCATATTCAAGCTCCTTGTGGAGGCATAAACTGTTTGATTTACTTTCATGTTACTTTTTTGTTAAGTTCAAGATACGAGGAACGCTTTCGAGTGGTGCGACGAACCGAAAACATTGCTGAAAGTGATTTTATTAAATAGATTGATCATTTTGTTTCCCTTTTTTTACTCTGAAGTCTGAACCATTTCGCCTTCAAAAACTGGGGATTCATTGAAGAATTGAAACATAGCTTCACTCCTATACCTATTCACCGAAGGTGTGGCCTGAGGTATAGCAAATTCCTTATTTCACCAGTTATTTTTAACCGACTTCCAAAAAGGAGGAGGTTATATGTTCGTAGCATATGGTTGTATTTTTTTATGTATGTCCGTCGATTGCTCCGTCAATTGCGAACCGATTTTGAAATTTTTATTTTTATTTTAAATGGCATGCTCTCGAGATAGTTCCATATAAACTTTATTAACTTTGCTTGGATAGTTTTTCAGTTAGCTTCAATAATACGTATTTTTTACCACTTAGTATGTGGATGATATGATAAGTTCCTGTGACTGTTATTTACATAGTAGGTAGTGGTATTCGAATTTGTGTGGGGTGGGTACCACAACTATAAAGTAAAAAATAAAAACTTTTTACAAAAAACGAGTATTCAAAACCAAAGACACCGACTTCCGAAATTAAAGTTAGTTTTCACTTTGTAGTGTTTTTTTGGAAGTCGTTTTTTTTTTAAATCTCATATTATAGGGGCGAGCCTAGCACTATTATCGTACAAGAGTCTAGGCTGCTTCTTCTAAATACTAGGTAAACCAACAGGGAGTCTAATACTTTGTCGGGTGACCACTGAAAATCAGCGCAGTGCTGTGGGTCCCCATAGCACAGCATCATGCTGAGTTGAAGCCTTCTTAAAAGTGGAAGGCTTCCCTGGTACCTCATTAACGGCATAAATAAGTAAGAGTCTATTAACTGCTCCCAAATTACCATGTTTATTTTAATCTTTTATTTTTTTACATTCGTGCTTGACATATTTATTCTATTATTTGACATTATATACCTACGATTTAATTTCAACTCTTTGTTAGTGACTTTTGTGGACATGATAATTATTCAGATTGATTACAGTTGTAATAGCAATCATATAATTGTGTTTTATCAAAATAGGTTTTTACTTTTATAAAGGAGACGTTTCATTTTTGTATGAGACTCCGGCCATAACATGTACACTTTAGAAAAACTGGGAAACGAACCCCTAAATACAATAAAGACAAATTTTTTCCATAATATCTAATACTTTTTGGGCACAAAATAAAAACCGAAAATGTTTGACGTTTGTCAGGAGAAATACGACCATCGACAGCTAGCCATTTTCGTCCAGAAGTACCTACAAATCTACAATCCACAAAAGCAGTTTTTTATTTTTATGATGAATCACACTTTCTAATTAATCAAAAAAGTTGTATAAGATAGCAATCTTATTATAGTACAGAAATACATGCCTTTCATATTTATTTAAATAACATCTACGTGATATTATTATGTTAAAATGTAACATGATTTCTGGACGAAAGCAGTATGCAAGTAAAACGACGCCATGATTAATAGAATATGGCAATAATTTGTTAAACTATTATTTTTTGTGCCGAAGAAATCAGGGGAATAAATAGGAAAGAATATTTTTCCTCAATTCATGGAATTTTTTCCTTTTTAGGGTTCCGTACCTCAAAAGGAAAAAAAGGAACCCTTATAGGATCACTCGTGTGTCTGTCTGTCTGTCTGTCTGTCTGGCTGTCTGTCTGTCTGTCTGTCTGTCTGTCTGTCCGTCTGTCACAGCCAATTTACTCCGAATCTAATGGACCGATTAAGTTGAAATTTGGTACACATATATATTTCTGTGACCCAAACACGAATGTGTAACGTAAATAAATGAATTTTGAATATAGAGGTCACTTTTAGGGGGCAAACAAGAAAATTAAAAAAAAAAGTTTTACTAACAGTACCGTGTGACATATTAAATGAAAGGACTTGTTATGAGGATCTTAAATATATTTTTTATATCATTTTAAAATAAACACTTTTAAAGATATTTAAGAAATTCAATGAAAATTGACCATTCCCCCCCCCCTTATCTCCGAAACTACTGGACCAAAAATTTTGAAAAAAATACATAGTATGACTCTTTACTCATAGATAACAGGAAAACCTATAAGAAGTTCATGGTCTTAAAATAACATGGTAAATCTCTCAATATTGTGCGCGCAAACTTACATTTCGTCGCTCGGCATCCAATAGGCCCATCTCTCTAGCTATTATAATATCAACAACAAAATATTGTTTGACAGTCTGCTTAATACACAACTAAAAAATAAAACTGTAAATGTTCATGACAACCAATTCGGGTTTCGGCGTGGTTTGTCAACAGAAAGTGCAGTGTTGTGTCTTAAGCATACTGTCACATACTATACACAGCGTGGGACGCAGATTTATGTTAGCTTCCTCGACTTATTCAAGGCTTTCGATCTGGTTGCTTATGACGTATTGCGGAGAAAGATGGAGAAGGATAGATTGCCAACGGAGCTTATAAACATCTTTAAATATTGGTACGGTAACAAGATCAATAGTGTATGATGGGCTGGAACTTTTTCCAGGCCATACAGGTGGGAATGCGGGGTGAGGCAGGGAGGGTTGAGCTCACCCTCGCTTTCCGAGCGAGCTGATTGGCGAGCTCAACAGCACCAGAGTAGGTAACTATATAGATGGTATTTGTGTAAATAATATTAGCTATGCAGACGATATGGTGCTTCTGAGCGCGTCAATCTGTGGTCTCAGAAAGTTGGTTGCCAAATGTGAGCAGTATGCCAAAATACATGGTTTGATGTATAACTCCAATAAGTCGGAGATCATGGTCTTTGAGGCTTGGGGTAGACCAGGTTATGTACCACCTGTATTACTCAATGAGACTCCACTACAAATAGTATTTACGTTTAAATATCTTGGTCATATATTGACTCCTGACCTCAATGACGGACTCAATATTGGCGGGAACGAAGGGTGTTGTCGGTAAGGGCGAACATGCTGGCTCGCTGGTTTGCACGCTGCTCACTTAAAAAGTCAAAATTACTCTGTTTCGAGTTTATTGTACAACGTTTTACACGTGCAGCCTATGGGCTAGATACCCAAAGGTCGTGCAACACCCTTCGTGTCCAATACAACAACGCTTTCAGGGTACCTATTGGTGGGGCTGCCCCGTTTTTGTTGCGCATCGGGAATGTTCGCGGACGCACATGTTAATTGCTTTCACACAACGATGCGAATGAGGTGTGCATCTCTATTGCGCAGAGTGCGGGCCAGCTCCAACAATATCCTAAAAATGATCACTAGCAGGCTGGATTGCATGTACATCAATCACTGCAGTACCATCTCCCATGGGGTGAAATAAATTTAAACTAGATTACGTGGGGCACTCGGAAAGTTTTGCGATACTAGAAAAAAATATACTACAGGTTATATATTTTTTTATTATATCTTTTCAAAGAACTCTACATTTCTCTCTATTTTTTTCTCCTTCTGCTTTTATTTTAATTTTACCTTGTTTTTTTATTAATGTTCTTAATGAAGGTATTTAGTTTAATTTGTGATTTCCTGTGCGAGTCTCAATAAATACTTTTTCTTTCTTTTCTTTCTTTCTTTTTGATTTTGCTCGTAAAAAAATGTGGAGGGAATTTAGAATGTTATGTTTTTTTTTTTGTAATAAATAGTCATATTTTTTATCGATATCAAAACCAGCCAGTATCCCATAGACAAAAACTGTTAATCGCAAAACTTTCTGAGTGACCTGGTAAAATAAGCTAACATAGTTCATAAGTTTACTAACACAATGAATGAGTCCTTGTTACTTGAATAAAGAAAAATATCGTGACCATTTTTCTTTTTCAACGACGTTTTTTAAAAATTTAACCTAGCTAGATCGATTTATCGCTCCCGAAACCCCCTGCGTACTAAAGTTCATAAAATTCTTGGAGCCGTTTCCGAGATTCAGATTATATATAAACATATATACAAGAATTGCTCTTTTAAAGGTGTTAGATTTATATTATTATTATATTAATATCGCAAATGTGAAATTTTTAACGAACATCAGATTTTAGTTTTATTTAATTCTTCTACACGTTCAAATAAGTGATCTTGCAATTAAAAAAAAAAACGTAAAAAAATCTCACCTTCGCGGTATTGGATGCCGAGCGACGATTTGTAGTTGGAATGTATGGGAGAACATGTTTTTCAACTACAATGTTAAGTTTATTCTTGGGATAAATAAATTCATCTCAACTACGGAACCCTTCATTGTGCGTAGTCCGACACGCACTTGGCCGGTTTTTTTTACATTAACGTACACTTTATGGCCGAAAATGAAACATCTCCTTTATTTATCATTTGTATAGATTATTTTTATATTTTGTAAATGTAAGAACGCTGTAGGCTTAGTGTAGACCTGTAGACAATTTTCTATTTTGTTAAGTACTTGGTACTTATTGAAAGACCTACACTGTCCTCCCATACCTAGTAACACTGTTATTTGAAAGTATTGTAAAAGCCAATTATTTTTAAAAGAGTAACCGTGGAGTTTCTTGCCGGCTCTTCTCCATAGGAAGCGACCAATTGGAACCGTGCACCTAGCTTCTGACGTTTCGTATGTGAAATTAAATATTTTGAATTTCTTGTCACAATCATGACGTGCAGCTGCCGACTATTTCTGTTTTATGCTCGTGATTTATTAAGTACTTTAATTTTGTTGTTTTCTGATTACTCTTGTCTTTTTGTATGCATATACCTATTTCTGTGACAAATAAACCAATTTTTCTTTCTTTCTTTCTAACGCACCTTTGTTTCTACATCAGACATATTCAAAGTATTGTTATTGAAGTGAAAACTTCTTTAGGCGCGTTGGGCAATTTTGAGATGGGAAAAACAATTGAACTCGCGCCACCTTTACGGACACCTCATTTTTGTAAACGCGATTGTGCTTTTTATCTATATTACGTTACGGATTAATGTTCTATGCAAGTATTTTTACTTTAAAGGTTTTGGAAGTTTTTTTTTTGTTGTAAACGCGATTGTGCTCTTTATATAAGGTTACGGACCGATGTTCTATACAAGTATTTTTCTTCCACCAAGGCGATTTTGTTCAAGTTTTCACTTCTGTCGGCACTCCCGGAGTGCCACTGTTTTTTTTTTCTAAGACTAACCTCTCGTTAGTTTTTTTTTTGGCTTTTTACAAGGACGTCTTTAACTAGGCACCTTCTTACTGAAACCACTGGCTAATCCATTAATTTCAAGGCATCAACACATAAGATGTATCCCCTTACAGCATCAGTATATTATCCTCTGCCAGAATAACTAAAAGATGTTCAAGGATAAGAGTGGAGCCATAAACTAAGTCGCGATTGTGAGCTGGAGCCGCGCCAACAAGACTTCCTTACAGTTGACTTAAGATCAGATGTGCTATAGACGCGCATAGGTAGCTTTTTTGTTTGTGCTGTGGTAAACAAGGACACGGGAGATGAATTGGTTCATTAATTGAAGAAGGATTGATTAGAAATTAATTTATAGAAATTTTAAGTTTTCTTGGTTTGACTGAGCCCGATTCACCAGATCAGTAACTGATTCATTGGACCTAGAATAATTCTAAAGATTTTTGGTGCTGATTAACTATGTGGATCGTGATAGGCGACCGTTATATTATACAATGTCGCCCATGGGCATGTGACCGCCAGTATTTTTATGAATATTCATTTTTTTTTTTGAAAATTATCTTTAAGGTGATTAGTAGGCTCACTGACCTTGCGTATTCGGGCGGAGCTAAACCCCCACCCTTGGAAGCGCGCGGTGGCGCGCTACACTAAAACGACGGCCAAAGAATATGCAGGGGCGCAGACACGCACGCGTGGGTCGCTGTTTTTGCCTACGATTCCAGAAGGGAATGGTGGATGCAAGGTTGATATTTTTTATAGATAGATCAGGGCTTGAAACCGGTTTATATTGTTCTTAAAACCGTTATAATACCGTTCATTGATTAACCGGTTAATTACAAAAACGGTTTCGACTAAATCTAATTAATTTTGGTTACTGGTTACAGAGAATATAATTTTAAAAACTCGTGTTATCCTGAATAAACCGGTTTTATTCAGACACGCCCGCCGTCGCCGGTTGTCACATTCTCTCGCGCTTATTTATTTATGTTTTTTTTTCTTTCATCGTTCGCCGCAGAGAGAATTGGGTTCGAATTTTTCATACAAGTGTCATGCGGTTGCTATTTATTTCATGTTTTATTAAGAGCTGATTTTTCAATCCTCAGATAAAGAATCGTAAAGCGTTTATTCCATAGATATCATGATTCTGGATTTTTCAATAGTCAGATAGTCAGTGTCTGATGATTATGTCTTTATGTTATGATTATGTCAAAATGTCAAACATAAGTTTTGTTTCTATTCTTGTCTAACACGTTGAATACTGTGTCTGTGCATCTCACTTGCACATGATAGTGTGAAGTTGATGGTTAACAAAGACCACAGATAAACTATTCTTCAGCTATTATACGATTGAAAAATTGAAAATATTAATTCGCCTTATAAACAGCCAAATAATTGCATACGCTAGATAACTATTCAACGACTTAACTGAGGCTTGAAAAGTCGGCCCTTAATAATAATAATAACGTAAACTTATAATAACATCTATCATATGAAAAACGAAGGAGAATAAAATATATTCTATGTTCGATTTTATCGAAAAGAGAAAAAACATTTAAGGCTCCGTGCCGCCGCACCGCATGAAATCACTGATTTTGATAAATTTTGATCATTCGTTGTGAGAAAGGGGACCAGAATTTAAACAAAACTTTTATGATTTGAAAAGTCCAACTCTTTGTCTTGTACATAGGGGAAAGGGATTTTTCAAATAAATTAAGGATTCGTGGAAAATCACTAAAATTCGCAACAAGTTTTCCAAAAAATGACGCGAGACTGACGTTTAATCGTTTCATTAGAAGAAACTGCTTTTGATTTTGAAAATTAAAAAATATCATCAATATCATTATAATTATGGTCTACTTGTACATAGAGGAACCACTTTTTTCAACTTTTATACAAAATATAGCAGAAGAAAAAAATTTTGAAATAACGTAACTTTCTGAAAACTTCAAGACAAATAAATAATTTTTTCTAATACTAAGAAACACTTTTAAAAAAATTTAAAAATTAAATATTACTCTTAAGTTAACCGTTTAATATAATCTAAGTTTTATTTTATAAATAAACAATTACTTCATTTCGTAAATAAATAGCAAAGTGAACTATATAAACGATCGCGGAAAACCCATCCTGTCAGTAGCGAATGGGCCTTCCCAGTGTGACGACGTATCACTGCGTCGCAGCACGCACACACACACGCACGTGTCTGATGTTAACATATTCCAGAAATTGTACATCGACTACCACATTTTGACCCGCATTTTATTTTAAAGTACTTTGCTTGTTTTTGAAGAACATTAAAATTCTGCACGCCTGGCAATAAATAAAATAATGGTGTACGTGTGTTCGTAATTCTTCTTATCCTAAACGGCTTGACGGATTTAGATGTTTTTTTAAATTGTTTTTGTGTCACTGGGATGGTTTATAGCTATAGTTGGACCAGCGTGGCGCTGTTGTCGCAGGACAACGTCTGCCTGCCGGGTGGGAAAAAGTTATGGGTTCGCGTCACCGACATGCCCGCGCCGATATGCTGTAGTAGCAATAAGTGAAGTATTTTTGGAACGAAGACTACTACTACTGAAGACTACTTTAAGTCAAAATAAAGATCCAAGATGGCGGCTGCGAACATTTAAAATGTTTCGTTATGGGTGTCGTTTTCATTGTTTTCGAGGATGCTAAAGCTGATAGTGAGGTCAAAATATAAATCCAAGATGGCGGCTGTGACATTTTCAAATTTTTCGTTTTGAGTGTCTTTTTCAAAGTTTTCGAGGATTCTAAAGCAGATTTTGATGTCAAAACGTAAATCTAAGATGGCGGCTGCGAAAATTTACACATTTCTTCATTACATCACGCCATCAATTTCAATCTTAAGAGGCCGGCGACACGGCTCGCAACTACAAATCAAGATGTTTGCAAAATTCAATTCCAAGCACGTTGCGCTAGTGTGAGTGCCTGTTGGAGCGATATACACCTACAGTGAGCAATACTACCACGCACACATTGACAATTATTGCTTGACGCGATAGTACTACTAGCTTTTGAAAATTTATGATAAATTTGGATGTGTTCCGTAATACAAAAAATTATGAATGAAAACTTAATGTATTTCCATTTTTATTTTTTTTCGATAATTTGTAACGTTATAGCATAAACTATGCTTCTGTGGAAACAAAATTACAAATATTGTTGTTTATAATACAGAAAAAACAATTTGAAAACATGTCATTTACGCTGTAAAAATGTATGAAATGCAATTGCATTAACTTACCCTTTTATGAAGTGTAAGCGAATTCGCTTACACTTCATAAAAGGGTAAGTTTTTGGAAATAAAAAGACGTAGGAGCCTAGATAAATACTGTCTCAATCCGAATATTAACATAATATGGTGGAAATATGCTCAAATTGCAAATGATTTATGTACTACGTTTGTATGGACAATTCATGCGTCGCTACAATCTTAAGCTATTCTGCAACAAAAATTCTCCAAATTTAAATATATTTTGAATCCACGTGGTACTTGTTTGCCCTACCCCGTGCATTTTTTTAGAGCTAGAGGCGCACAGGGTACCATTGGTGCCAATTCTCTTGTACACTGAACTAAACTATCACTAAAATTCCTTAATTTTGACTATGAAAATCTCAAAGCTAGTCTGCAAAATAAATTCTCTAAATTTAAAAATAATTTTGACACATCTAAATCGAATTTGACAATCGCAACTCCACACGTGATACCTAACCACGTGAATGTTTTTAGAGCCAGGGGCGCGCAGGGGGGGCAGCCTCGACGTGTTTTATATGGATTTTTCATTTTTTTTATGAAAAATAAGAAAAAATATTACCTACATGTAGAGTGTTAGGGGTTTAAGGGTTTTATAAAGGGTGTCGAAATTTTCATTACTTTTGCGATTGGACACACCGTTTTCGAGATATAAGCAAAAGAAAAAAAAACAGTACTGTTTTTGCATCATTAATTTGACAGCACTAAACAAAAATTTATCTTCTGTCTATTTCATTAAGAAAAGGACAGAAGATAAATTTTAGTTTAGTCCTGTCAAATAAACCAGCGCCTGTCACTCTCCATACAAGTTTAGACGTGATTAAAAACTTGCCGACTAAAATTACGTCAATTTACGTCAAGCGCTGATTAATTTGACAGGACTAAACTAAAATTTATCTTCTGTCCTTTTCTTAATGAAATAGAAAGAAAAAGATGCACTAAACTTAAATTTAGTTTGTAAACAAGGGAATCGGCACCACTGTCTAACTAAACCTGACTATTTTTAATCGCGACTAAATACGTGTGGAATTAAATTGGTTGTCATGAACTTTAAATTCACACCAACACCTCGACTTCTGATGCAAACAAAAAGAAAGAAAAGAAAGAAAGATAATTCGTTTATTTGCGGTAAACATGACGCAAAGAAAGATAAAAAACACGTAAAATAACAAATACAAAAACAGTACTGAATCTTTTTTTTCTCTTGCTTATATCTCGAAAACGATGTGTCCAATCGCAAAAATAATGAAAATTTCGACACCCTTAATCCCCTTACACTCTACATGTAGGTAATATTTTTTCTTATTTTCCATACAAAAAGTGAAAAATTCCATATAAAACACGTCGAGGCTGCCCCCCTGCGGACCTCCGGCTCTAAAAAGATTCACATGGTTAGGTGTCACGTGTGGAGTCGCGATTATCAAATTCGATTTACACGTGTCAAAATTATTTTTAAATTTAGAGGTTTTATTTTACAGAATAGCTTTGAGATTCTCATAGGCAAAAGTAAGGAATTTTAGTGATAGTTTAGTTAGTTTAGTTCGGTGTACAAGAGCATCGGCACCAACCAAATTTTAGGTGAAAAGTCAAATTCGTAATAGTGAAATTGCCATTTTCACTAAATTAAAACTCATTCAGGTGCAAAAACTGTATTGTATCTTTTTTTCTGTTCTTTTGCTTATATCTCGAAAATGGTGTGTCCTATCGCTAAACAATGAAAATTTCGACCCTCTTTATGAAACCCATAGAACTCAACATGTAGGTAATCATTTTTCATGTTTTCCATACAAAAAGGTAAAAAACGAAGACGGACGGATGGTAGACGGTGTATCTAGTTTCTTCTTTTTACTTTTAGTTACTAACATTAGTCATAAGCGAAATTATTGTTACTAACAACCTCAAATTGCCTTGGCTATGGACTTTTTTGTCTGAAATACATGTTTTTTTTATAGCTTTTTTATGTTGATTGTTATAAATATAAACGTAAACGAATATACACAAACATTCCAGACTTGTTTCTTATTCGTACCTACGTAACTTAACAAAATACCATCTATAGGATCAAAACTGTTTAGCGGTCACTACGTTCAATGTTTAGGCGTGTGTGTGTGATCGGTGCACACAAACAATGCATCGCAAGAGTTTACCTAAACTCTGTCGAGTGAATTTTGTGCACGGAGCCTTAAAATATTCGGATAATAATTTTAAAAAAAAAGATCAAAAAAATAGTAAGCCCACGTCCGCACGGACGTAATAAAATCGCGGCTATTTTTTTTCGTGTACTTAATTTTTCAACGTGCTGGGACGAGAGTGAAAGAAAGAAGAAAGAAAGAAAGAAAATACATTTATTTAGCACAGACTAAAAAAAAAGCACACAATATAAGTAACAGCAGATAAAAATAAAAAATAAATAAAAGTGCGTTCCAGCGCGTTGGATTCTCAACGCTCGGCTTAACACCGAGAGTTCAAAATCCAGTGCGCGATAAAATCCCGCCGCTATTTTATTACGTCCGTGCGAACGTCGGCTGAGTGACGGTCGATCTTTCAGCTTGCGTATCGTTAGGGGCAGAGGACTTATTAAATTTACGGATATTTTTTTGAATAGAAATAGGCAAAAAACGAAAATTCAAATATCTCGAAAACAGTGCGTCCTAGGCAAAAAATAACCGAAATTTTACCTCCCCTGTGTAACCCCTGTGCAATCAGCATCCCAACATGAATTTGAGGAAAAAATTTTATTTTTTTATTTGTCAACATGAAAAACCAAAAATCTCTGGTTTTTTGTTACACCATCTCATGGTTTTCGACTAGAACGACAATTTATTTCTTGAAAAGATTTTCATCCGAGCCACCACTTTGGAAATATAGAGATTTTTATTTAAAAAAAATCGAAAGCTCCTAACTGGAAAAGGTGCATCATAGGGCCATATTTCTCAGAACCTACATGTTTGCCATGGTCAAGCTTACGATACTGCAATATAATTGTGTATTTCATAATTTTATTATTTCCCGAATAATAAAAATCCTCGCTCCGTAGGTTAAAAGGCTACACTCTAACCGGTAAGACTTTCATATTGATAATAAGGATTTATTTTTTTACGTAAGTCAATCACAATATACACCTAAAATGAAAGGGTTAAATTAGCACATTTAAAAATACGTATAAAAAAAAATCCCAAAAAAACCAACCCCAAAAAAAATTCAATAAAAATAAAAGTTATACAAACTAAAACCCAACTACGACAAAAAATTCAACTAAAAAGGTATAAATAAGACATCACAGACAGACAAATTAAAAATCCGGAGTCACGCGTGTTATGATATAAATTGAACAGATCACGTGTGACGCAAAATGGGAATTGTTAGAGGTTATAAAATACAGTCTTATCATTTTAAAATTCAATCAATTTTAATTCTCATTCATAGTCCCGATTGCAGTGCTTGATATGCCTTGCCATTTTTATTTATTTATTTGCACAATATTTTAGGTCAACGACTGCGCCGTTGTAGCGTTACTGCTGACCATGAGGTCCTGGGTTCGATTCCCGGGTCGGGCAAAGTGCTATAGCGTTTTTCCCTCTAGAATTGCTTAGTAGCAGCCCGGAGTCTGGATTTTTGGCAATAGGCTCGCCCCCTATTACATGGGACTTAAACATAACTGGCGAAATGTGGGTGTACTATAGATACAGTCACGAGCAATAATATGTATACACTTAGCAACTTTAAAAAGTGATTTTCTCCTACTGTGATTGTAATATTATGCTGTAATGAACATAGTATTTTGGAATCCATACCAATATGAAATAGGTATAAAGTTGCAGACGTTATTCCACGAGAAAATCGCTTTTAATTTTGCTATGTGTATACATATTTGCCCGTGACTGTACACCTCTGCCTAACCCTTTGGGGAATACAGGCGTGATGTTATGTTATATTTACATTTTTTTTTTTAAATTTATATTGTAAATTGTTAATTTGTAAATTTAAAAAAGTATTAAGAATATTGCACATAAAAAATACTCAACAATAAAGCGCCTACGCGCACAATCGAATTGACTCTCTGCAGTGCGAGCTAGTCTATAGACGCACATTAATACAATAAGTTCGTAAACATTCGCACTAACACATACATATGCGCATAGTCGACGATAGCCGGAGCGGAGCAGCGAGCGACACAGCCTTCCCGTCTCAGTGCTAACGCACGACTGCCGCCCGCGTCCCGCGCAGAGCGCCTCTGACCCTCTATCTCTAATTGGGGACATTTTCTTTGCAAATATTGATTGATTTACATTTGCAGTACTTTTAATCACCAATTTTTCAGTGTAAAAATATTTACAAACATCAAAGCCGTTTAGAAGTAGAAGGGAATATTAGCTAAAAATAGCGTTTTGCTAAATATTTTTTTAAGGCTAAAGTATTAACCATACGAAAAAATCCAGTTTCAAAAATGTTGTTCATGAATCTATAGCAAACATATATTTTTTTCAAATCTTTTAACCAAGCCGTTTATGAGAAGATTCCTTTTTAAAGTGACCGTTTTACGGTACTAAACGGGACTAAGGCCCTTAAAAGGGGTCTTTAATATTTTTCATGTTATAATTCATTTTTATTTTTTGAGTAGCGTTTCCTATATCTCCTATCTTACTGGCTGGATATGGATTCTGTTTATTATTTCAAAAAGCTTATGAGTTATTTTATCGAATTTACCTTACATTTTTATTAAAATTAGTTGACTATGAAAAACGGAGGTAAAGACAATTAAAAAAAAAAGCTTATTCAGAAACCCTGAAGTTTGTCCCGCGGTTTAAGTTTGAGATTTCAAAATTCGCCAGTAATTATGTCTCTGATTTTATTCTGCTTACGTTCACGTTGTTAATATTTATGGAATTATCACACTCTAAAATTCTATAGTCTTTTGTACGTTGACCTTAGGTTCTGACAGAAAAAAAAACGTATGGCACTCGGGGACTGCCGCGGTAAAGCTATTGCATAGCATTTGTAACCTCCATACTTCCTATTTGTCAACGCTACACTTGGGATGATGACGTGATGACATAAAACAAAAATTACATTCCCATGAGAACATCACGTTTCCCATGACAACATCACGTTGTCATGGGAACCGTCATTACAAGGTAGGCGGAGTGGGGGTTGTTAGGTTTTATTTTCGTTACGTTACGGAATTTCTTGATTCGGTCGCCGCGCTCAAAGCCCGCGATAAAAGCTATGCAATAGCTTAAAAATATGTGTTTATTTTAAAAACACAAGTGTAAGTCCATAAAATTACAGGAAAATGTTGAAAAAAAAAAAGATAAAATGAAAAAAATATATAGATCTATATATAGATAGAAATATAAAGAGAGCATGATACTATAGAAAGGCGGTTTATATTCAGCAGGGGATGGAATACGGCTGTTAATAATGATGATGCGTCTTGAACCGCTCAATAAATAAACAAAACTGCAGAAACCAATACTCTTCCAAGAACACGACATTTTCTAATCTAAACTCAATCCATTGTTGCAGAGACTCTTCATTGACTTCTCGAACAACTTTTTAACGTATTTGGGCAAAAGATTCTAAACTCGGCGTCCTTTCAGAGCGAAACAAAACAGAAAAAACTACAGTGTATTGAAACCTCGTGACACAATGGCGGATGAGACCTGACATCATCAGGGAATGGGGACGCGAAATAATAAGGCTCCTGTTTTGGTGCAAAATGGACACTGTAGCGAGGATTAATATTTTGTGAAGTGAGGTTTACTTGTTGATTACAACAAGCAGACCTTACAGACCGTGCAAACTCAAACTCAAAGCATTTATTTCAAATAGACCAACAATTACAGGTACTTTTGAATTGTCAAGGGGTCGGTCAGTTAGCAAAATGAAGCTAGTTGCCCATTCCAAAGCGTAGTAGGTACCTATGGAGAAGAACGGGCAAGAAACTCCACGGACGCTTTTTTCAATCAAAATATTGTTACAAAATATTGGTTACATTATTCGTGTTGAAATTATACATGTGAGAACAATGTAGAAAGACGTGCACGTTAAAAGTGTCCGTAATAAAAATATAAAAACAATTCAAAAATTAAAAAAAAACTTTTTACAAAAAAAAACAACCGACCTCCAAAAAAAAAAACATTAAAAAGTGAAAAATAACTTTAATTTCGGAAGTCGGTGTCTTGGGTTTTGTATTTTCGTTTTTTGCCACCGACTTCCGAAATTAAAGTTATTTTTCACTTTTTAATGTTTTTTTTTGGAGGTCGGTTGTTTTTTTTTGTAAAAAGTTTTTATTTTTCACTTTTTAGTTGTGGCACCTACCCCACAGACATTCGAATACCACTACCTGCTACCAGTGACAGAAACTTATCATATCATCTACATAATAAGTGGGAAAAAAATACGTATTTTGTAGCTAACTCAAAAACTATCCAAGCAAAGTTAATAAAATTTATATGGGACCAATTTGAGAGCACATTCTTTCAAACAAAAAAAGAATTTTCAAAATCGGTCCACAATTGACGGAGAAATCGGTGGACGTACATAAAAAAAAAAAAAAACAAGCATACGCGACGAACATATAACCTCCTCCTTTTTGGAAGTTGGTTAATAAACCGTGGCAGCTAAGAGATGATCAGTCCCTACTGATGACGCATGGATCAGCACCATATAGTTCAACAATTTTGAAGGGAACTTAATGATCCAACACACACGCCACCATCAGCGAGACATTTGAGTGAGCATGACATACTCTCAGCCGCCAGGGCACATTCAAGTCAACGAAAGACCCAGTAAATCGTAACTTTAAGGAATGTACATGGTCACAGTGCTCACACATGTAATATGCAATTATAAAATACAAAAAAATTGAATTTATACAAAGCAAAGATAGTTTTTACAATCTTCAGCAGCTGCAACAATACTTTCGAATGCTCATAAATTAGTTTATGCGTCCTTGTGGAGCTGGACTAGCGCTGAGCCAAGCATTTGTGCGACAGAGTAAGAATGCTTCAAATGAGAAGAATGTATCATATAGGATTCTATATGACCAGATATATTGTATAAACATACGAAGCAAAAGGAGTATGCAAGGACCGTAGCAGGTGGCGTTTTGTAGTTTCTGCTTACCTCCTTGGAAGGAAGGCGTGAGTTTATATATGTAAAGTACAACTATGTTCTTAATGTCCCTCGGTAAACCTCGTGTTTCGTCAGTCGTCGGGTTTCTATCAGTTGCCTTTTGCACTTGGCGCAGACCGGACGCTCTCAATCGACTTGGAAGTATATAGAGTTATTAAGACTCTTTTATCATAATGTCATTTTTCTTTCAAAAATGGTAGGAAAAGTGTTAAAGTCGGAAGCACGACAGATAAGAAAACAGTTTTACAGCTCTATATAGTTGACTAGACTGCTGTAGAGTGTAATGAAGAACACGACACTTTTAACCGAAATATCAGACGTATCGACAAACGAAGCATCGATGCAACAGGGATGATGCCTGGGTAAAAAAACAGAAATTCTATTTAGTCCGTCAGTCAGATAAAAAAAAAATTAGATACGTATTATTAAGCAAAACCAAGCGCTGAACGCAGATTGTGTTCAGCACTCGGTGTGGCAACACGCCGTGTTCGGGTTCGCGACAAGTTAATCGTCATCCTGAGGATGCCTCGTTGAGAGGTGAAACACGTGTCGATTTCTTTAAAACGTTTTTATGGCTCTTTAGAAATAGCTAAGCGGAACGGGTTACTAAATATGTCCACGTCTATTGTATTTTTTTTAAGTCCCATGTAAACGGGGGCGAGCCTTTTGCCTTCAACCGTGCACTTCTCTATCAATACTGTATAAGTATAATAATTTCATCTTCACCGCTACCTCTCGTAACTTGCGTCACATTGAGTAGCGCGGGGCCTCGGTACGCCTTTGTCCTAGGCACGACGTTTGCTCCCGTTTTTAAAATTAAAACTTTGCGGCCCGGAATGTTAAGCTCGTGTACACTGCTAATATTTCGTTTTGCCAATCATGTACTACTTTGTATTTCGGGGTATTAAAAACAAACGTAAAAGTAGTCCGTGCAGTGTGCTGTTATTGTGGAATCTGGCTGTGAGTGGGTACCTATTTGCCTTTTTAACCGACTTACAAAATGGAGGAGGTTATATGTCCGTAGCGTATGTTAGTTTTTTTTATTTTTATTTTTATGTATGTCTGCTGATTTCTCCGTCATTTGTGGACCAATTTTGTTTTTTTTTTTGTCTGGTAGGGTATGCTTTCAAATTGGTCCCATATACATTTTATTAACTTTGCTTGGGTAGTTTTTGAGTTAGCTACAAAATACGTATTTTTTTCCCACTTTGTAGATGATATGATAAGTTCCTTCAGATTGATTACAGTTGTAACAGCAATCATATAATTGCGTTTTATTAAAATAGGTTTTTTACTTTTAATAATTTATTTATTTTTTGTATAGATTCTTTTCTACATATTTTGTGAATGTGAGAACGCTGTAGGCTTAGTGGATTGTAGACCTGTTGACCATTTTCTATTTTGTTAAGTACTTGGTACTTATTGAAAGACCTACACTGTCCTCCCATACCTAGAAACACTGTTATATGAAAGTATTGTAAAAGCCAATTATTTTTAAAAGAGTAACCGTGGAGTTTCTTGCCGGCTCTTCTCCATAGGAAACGACCAATTGGAACCGTGCACCTGGCTTCTGACGTTTCATAAGTGCCCATGTAGGTTTATGTGAAATAAAATATTTTGATTTTGATTTTGATTTCCTGTCACTGGTAGCAGGTAGTGGTATCCGAATGTTTGTGAGTGGGGTAGGTACCACAACTAAAAAGTGAAAAATAACTTTAATTTCGGAAGTCGGTGGCAAAAAACGAAAATACGGTTGTTTTTTTTTGTAAAAAGTTTATTTTTCTATTGCATTTTGTACTTTCTTAGTTTGGAACATCACTGGCTAACGGTGTAAGAATATTGTCTTCTACGATGTCCTTCTCACCGCTCTGGTTTCATTCACTTTCTTTCTTTGTCCAGGCGGTCTTTCTTTGGAATGCTGTACCTCTGAAAATCAGGACGGCAACCGGTCGGTTGTCTTTTAAAGTGAAGGCACGTGAGCATATACGTAAGAAGTTGGCAGAAACATCACAGCGCTGATTTGTTGCATTTGTTTTCTCCTCTACTGATCGTTATTTCTCCTCTACCGATCGTTATATTTCTCCTAACAAAGTTTATTCTTTTTATATGTATGTATCTATGTATTTATTCTTGTATTTTATAGTTATTTTCAAGTTATCAATCCCTTATGTTGCACCTGCCATGTTTTGTCTCTGCATCACCCTAAGGTTCTCTGGCAGAAAATGCCTCAGGCATTAAGTCCGCCTTTGTATGGTATTTTTACTTGTGCATAAAGTTTTAATTAATAAACATCATGATGATATTACGTCGAGGTCACCAGTATAGAAGTATAAGGAACAGGGTGTAAAGTTCACTCATCCTCCATAGAAAAGGGAGGATCCTCCGACCAGACGGGTGTCGTGTCTGGTGGGCAACTGCCCGTCGATTGATGTCGGAAAGTTATATATTTACGAGTATGCTGACCGCGCGGTAAACGATTTGTGTGACCTCAGGTCTTTTTGATGCGGGGTTGAAGATGCTGCCACAGTATCGTGGACAACCTGGCTTTATGATGGTCTATTGTCAACATGCAGTGACGTGATGATCAATGCTCGTTAATCCTTCGTTTTTTTTTGAGAAATGGCCTTTGCTTTGCAGTATTTTATATTTTTATTTGTTTAGTTTATACTGTCCCGACAAAGGACTCCTGCACCAAGTTCTCCCAGGAATTCTTTTCCCGAGCTACCTTGAAAAAGTCCTCGCGGTACGGGTCCATGGCGTCTGGTCACCTCAATGTGATAATTACTGGCCAGTATGATTCGACCTATTTTCTAAGTGTAGCTTCTTGTAAATGTTTCTCAGCGAGCTTCTTTATTTCAAGACACGGTGAAGAGATTGCAATCATGCGGTCAGACCACTACGTTCACTAGTATTCTGATAACATTGTGCAAGGAAATTCTAGTTTTAGAGATTCACTGTATCGTGACTAACACAAGAAAAAAAATCGTCAAGTTAGGTAAGGTTAGGGGTTAATAAGGGGCTCGTAGCTAATAAATAATAAATAAAATTCATTTATTTCAGATCCAAGACTCATATTAAAAACAATACACATATTTGTCAATTTTATAAAATAAATGTTATTATTTGAGTGACAGATCAATTAATGTCAAAACGCACACAACAAAATAAAAATTAAATTAAATAGGACAATGAATTAAATAAGTGAAGACATGTCAAAAGCAAAAATTTTAATTATAACAAATTAAGCACCAGCAATAATGCCTGCTTCAACAATGCCCAACGTAGGGGCAATTCAGTCGCTGAGCAATCATCGCCAGGACAGTGTTGGAGCTAGCCCGCACCCTGCGCACCAAGGACGCGCACTGCTTGCGCATTATAATAGCCGCACGGGTCAATCGAAGCCTAAGCTATGCTTACTGCGGTCGGTTTGTGGATTGGTGACCTCCCATATATCGAGACCTCTTCGTGCCTCGGAAAGCACGCTAAGCCGTTGGTCCCAGCTGTCATTCGTATATCTTTGACAGTCATTACGGGTAGTCAGAAGCCCAAAAGTATGACAACCAGTCTTACAGCGTGGTAATAGCTACCCAGTAACTAGGTTGTGGAGGTCAGATATGCAGTCGCTCCATGTAAAATACTGGTATTCAGCTGCATCTGGTTAGGCTGGAAGCCGACCCCAAAATAGTTGGGAAAAGGCTAGGCAGATTTTGAATTTACAAAGACATGATGATTATTTGGAGTGTAGAGCAGTGGTGGCCCAGTGGTAACGGCCGCGATTTACGAGTTGTAGGTCGTAGGTTCGAACCCAGACAGGCGCTTTACTTTGTGTAAATTATTTCATCACCACTGCTCTCAAAACAGTGAAGGAAAACATCGTGAGAAAACTGGCATGTCCTAGAACCGAAAATTCGAAGACATGTGACATCTACCAAACCGCACTGGGCCCGCGTGGTGGATTACGGCCCACTCCCTCTCACAGAAAGGAGGCCTGTGTCCCAGCAGTGGGAACATGTATAGGCTGATAATGATGATGATGATGATTATTTACCTATAGAAATCGATACTTCTTGACTTACAAGAGTCATTTTAGGCAATGGATAGAAAAATTAAGAAAGAAAAAATAATAACACTACAACACTCATCTTAAAAGAAAGCAAATTCACTAACGATACGAAATCTCTTCAATAAATTAAAGTAAAAACTCTACGAAGAACACTGATTGTTTAAGAAAAAGAAATACCTACCTTCCATTTATTTTAGTCCAACTGTCAATACAACTGCAGTAAGAACAGAATAGATTAAAGTATTCCTTTATTTATACTTCAGCGTGATGGAAAAAGAAGAAAAAAACATTATAATGGATATTTATTTTCTGTGTTCCAACAAAAAATGCTTGTAAAGCATTGTTCTTTACAGGAGACCTGGGCATAGAATAGATACATACAGAAAGTCAACTCCATAAAACGCACGATTCACAAAGACGCGATTCAGTCGCGAGTGCAAGTAAAAAAAAGAAGAGAATAGCATTATTGATTGAAAAATGCTACTACTCGGTTAACGATTTTCTAAATGACAATGACTTAGATATTTTATCCTAAAATTTCTAATCTAAAATAATAATAATATTCTTATGCATTTTAAAGACATTCCAACTTATTTAATTGTACCCGTTTTGAACTGTAATTCGTAATTTTGTTTGACACTTTTGACACAATTTTTTTTTTATTACCTTCTCGTTACTTCATTCATTAATGTTTGCATGCTTAATCTAAGGTAAGATTTGGATCACATTTTTTTTTAATACCTTATGTTATGTACCTACAATCTATGCAAATAAATAAACTTTACTTTACTTTACTTTTAAATGCACTCGCGACTGGCATTTGATCGCCCGCCATACTTTCGCATCTACACTACTTTCACAGTTCAATTACTGTCAAAATCACAGCGATCTTTATTGTCGTTGCAATAAGGTTGCTGTTGGTTTGCTGCCATTGACAATTCTGTCAAAATCACAGTGGTTTTTATTGCGGTTGCGAGGAAGTCCTTTCGATATCACGATATCGTGGCCCCGGCAATATGGCAACTGAAGGAATATGGGTGGGTTCTATTCAGTAAGAGTCTGACACGCTCTCCCGCTCCGCGTAGAGCGGGAGAAGTTATTTGATAATATACCAATCAAAAAAAAAAGTGATCTTTATTCCCGTTACAACACGGTTGCTATTGGGTTACTGCTATCAAAATAACAGTGAAAAGACATAAAGTCTGTGAAGGAATAGGTGTGCGTGCGCCAGTTTTCGCCCGTCTTTGTATACGTTGTTAAACTTCTGTACCTATTTACTCTGTTCTTCCGCCTGGGTATGAAACGTGAAAGCAATATTGTTATTGGAATTATAAATTCTTGTTTAGCGTGCAATAATGGTGATGGTTTATGCTCCGTGGAAAGTTTGTTATATCCATACAGGTGAATGTTTGTTTCTTTAAAATGTCGGGTTGTGGAATGGTAAGCATGAATTTATACCGCATCTAACATGGGACGAGTTGCATTCGGAATGTTTGGAAATTATACAGTTTGGGTTAGGCATCCAGTGTATCCATATTCTTGTGATGGCATCTACAACGCCACATACGAACTACGCACTATGCTGACGTCACGCAAAATCCTGCATCGCGCAAGCAGCGTTTACTGTGCGACGAGTATATATACAACATCCCGAGATCAATCATCGGGCAGTTGCCCACGAGACATGACATCCGTCTGGTTGGAGGATCCTCCCTTTTTTAAAGAGTATGAGTGAATTTTACATCCTGTTCCTCATACCGAATTCAGATTACATAACATAGCATAACACCACGCCTATAATTCCCGAAGGGTTTGGCAGAGGTGACTTATAGTAGGTACACCCACATTTTGCCAGTTATGTTTAAGTCCCATGTAATAAGGGGAGAGCATATTGCCACCAACCGGGCACAATAATATTGGCCGGTAGGAGCACTCGCCAGTGGAAGTTGGTAAGTGATATTTAACCTTTGATTTTTACCCAAGAAACTATTGTATTTGATTTGCCTTCGCGTATCGCGGACCTGTCGACCTCAACCACTTAGATTTTGAACCTGGGTTAGGGTCGAACATTCTGGTAAATAATAAATATAAATAATAAATTCCTGAGAGAAAAACCCAATAACACTTTACCCAATCTGGGAGTCAAACGTAGGACCTCATGCTCAGCAGTAACAAAACCCTAGACCAACGAGGCAGTCAGATCAGATCATTAACATATAATATAATGTGTTGTGAAATTCACAACAACGCCAGTAGATACTATTTTTAACCGACTTCCAAAAGGAGGAGGTTCTCAATTCGATTGTATGTTTTTTTTTGTATGTTTGTTACGCGATTACTCCGTCAGTTATGAATTGATTTTGATAATTCTTTTTTTGTTTGGTAGATCATACTTTAGAGGTGGTCCCATATAAATTTTATTAACTTTGCTTTGGTAGTTTTTGAGTTAGCTTCAATAATACGTATTTTTTCGTCACTTAGTATGTGGATGATATGATAACTTCCTGTCACTGTTATTTACATAGCAGGTATTGGTATTCGAATTTATGTGGGGTAGGTGTATCACAACTAAAAAGTGAAAAATAAAAACTTTTTACAAAAAAAAAAACAACCGACTTCAAAAAAACACTACAAAGTGAAAAAATACTTTAATTTCGGAAGTAGGTGACAAAGAACGAAAATTCAAAACCAAAGACACTGACTTCCGAAATTAAAGTAATTTTTTACTTTGTAGTGTTTTTTTGAAGTCGGTTGTTTTTTTTTTTTTGTAATTTGTAATCTATCGAGTGCGATTCTTTCATCAGACTTTCTAGTACTCAGAATATCAATGCAAGAAAAATTCTAAGTCCAAAGTAGAAAAAGAAAATGAAAAAGATGACAATCTTAAAACAAGAGCAAAAGATGCATTTAAAGATCATCCAAAGAAATGTACAACACTATACAAAGTTAGAACCGAGTTCAAGTGTTTCGTAGACGAGTTGATTAAGCAAAAATATGTAGAAAGTTGGGTACAATCAGACGGCGGCGACGAATTTGCATACAGCCGTCTAACAGTGTAGCTGTTACTGGTGAATTTGATTATAATTACCATTCCAGTTTGACAAAACATTGGCGAGTCTGTGTCTGGCACTTTCGGTGTAAGAATCGTGGAGATATTGTTGTGGAATAAGTTATGATCTATTTAGCATTGCTGATAGTTGTGGTATAAGAACTTGTGTATTATTGTTATCAACTGTGCCCTAATTGCATAACTTATTTTCGTAAACGATTTTGACAAATTTGTTTCATTTTGACAGTTCAACAACATTCATTGCGTTGTTGAGCAGATTTTTTTTCCAACTTATGAAAGCAATGGATTAGCAATCTGTTTCAAATCGAAACAAATTGTCATTGACGGTTAGATGAACGACTTCTTAATTGAAATTAAGAGAAATATTACAGTCTGTTATGTATGACGTTTATTCGTAGACTTGTTTAGTGTTAGATAATTTGATTTAAGTATTCTATTATTTTCTTCTTCAAGAAAGTTTATCCGGTCATTCGAATCATTTTCAATTTGTCCTCATCTAATTCTGCATAAAATCTTGTTACCTTCAAAAAGTACAATTCCAATGTTAGCGCGGGGAACAATAAAAGAGTGTACTGTATAAATATGCAATGATTTAATGCCGTATGATCTTACAAAAGATAAATTACCCGGACAAACAGTTATTAATTAAATGAGACAGGAGTATCGTCCATCGCGGTGGAGTCCATTGAAGCAAGTGATCGTCAGGCCGAGCCGTGTCTTCGTGATTTCTTATCAATACACTCCAATTCAAACAAGTTTTTATTAATATTTCAGCATATTCATGATCTCCAAAAGCAATAAATAAATCACTATATTATAAAACAATGAACTTTAAACAATCGCCTGTAGGTATGTACCAACTAATTGATAGACCACTTTATTCGTACTCCATAATCCAATCGTAGATAATTAATTATTGCCAAAAGCAATGCTGTAGTAGCTCTTCAGGCATTTGTTGATAAACAAAAGACCACTTCACTTCCTTTCAATATAGAAAATCAAAACTGCGGTAGAGACCATTTATAAAATCAGTTTGAGAGGTTCCGCAAGTGATGAAATGTTGGTAGAATATTGCTGGGAAGTTTGGTGGATTTCGGGACTATGCTTTTAGATATTCGCAGTGATTGCTTTGGGTATTACTTCGAATTTGTAGGTTCTGAACGTGGTCTAAAATTGGGTTTGAATTTCATGCGCGTGAAAATAACGTTATTATATTTTGCGCAGTGTCCGGATAAAGGTAACAAGCTTTTGCCTGCGACTTCATGAAATTTCTTTTTTTAATTGATAACATATTTTATGACAGTAGCCTAGGCAGCACTGTAGCTTACCATTAGTAAAATAATTTTAGAAATCGGATCAGTAATTCTGAAAATTTCCCCTACAAACAAATTAACAAATTTTGGCTCTATAGGTATAATGTTAGTATAGATTAATCCAGTGTATTCGGCAGATCTAGTCTAACAGGATGCAGCTGAATACCAGTATTTTACATGGAGCGACTGCCTATCTGACCTCCACAACCTAGTTACTAGGTAACACGATACTTCTTGGTAAGACTGGCTGTCAGACTTTTGGGCTTCTAACTATCTGTAACGACTGACAAATATCAACAAATGACAGCCGGGACCAACGGCTTAACGTGCTTTCCGAGGCACGGCGGGGTCTTGGTATGTAAAGATGGTCAGCCACCCACGGACCAACCGCGGCAAGCGTAGCTTAACCTGATGGACCGATCCGTGTGGCTGTTATTACTTAGCCACCAGCCCCTCAGATTATAAATCTAAAAAATTATGATGCAACATGACGGCTTCATGCAATAATCTCGCCTAAAATATCAACGTAATGAAGTCGGACACTAGCTTTCATTAAAATAACTTTTGTTACAACAACGTAGCGATTGAACGCTTGATCATTGATGCAGCTAAATTCTGAGCATTCGATTTTTAATTATTCGATGTAACGAGTATTCGATCACTCGATTTGAAGTTTGATGAAAAGCAATTTGATGCTATCTTATTCGATGTATCGATAGCACCGTTTTAGCTACTTTCATGGAGCATGAAGTATTCAATTGTTTTCACAAATGGGGTTACTTTAACAGACGACACGTGCCATGGAAATTCAAACCCTAAAGCTGTTCTAAGATACATTATTTTAGTTCATACCATGGATGGTTTGGAAGGAGATGTCGACTAATAGAAAAGTATGGAAGAAAAAGACATGTTACGCTGACCGCAAATAAATTGGAAAAAAACGGCCAAGTGCGAGTCGTACTCGCCCATGAAGGGTTCCGTAGCAGCAAGTAACGATAAGTTTACGATTTATGACGTATTAAAAACAAACTACTTGCTAGATCTCGTTCAAACCAATTTTCGGTGGAAGTTTACATAGTAATGTACATCATATATTTTTTTTATTTTTATTATTCTCTTATTTTAGAAGTTACAGGGGGGGACACACATTTTACCACTTTGGAAGTGTCTCTCGCACAAACTATTCAGTTTAGAAAAAAATGATATTAGAAACCTCAATATCATTTTTGAAGACCTATCCATAGATACCCCACACGTATGGGATTGATGAAAAAAAATTTTTTGAGTTTCAGTTCTAAGTATGGGGAACTCCAAAATTATTTGTTTTTTTTCAATTTTTGTGTAAAAATCTTAATGCGGTTCACAGAATACATCTACTTACCAAGTTTCAACAGCATAGCTCTTATAGTTTCGGAAAAAAGTGGCTGTGACATACGGACGGACAGACAGACAGACAGACAGACATGACGAATCTATAAGGGTTCCGTTTTTTAACGGAACCCTAAAAAGTGCAAAAAAATAATAATGATTATATTCCATGAATATTATACCATTCCACATGACGAGAACCTCGTGAAAGCTGAGAAAGAGAAACAAATAAAATATCTCGACTTAGCACACGAGGTTGTTGACATGTGGAATGTGAGCTCGGCTATCATTGTGCCGATTGTCGTAACGGCAAATGGCCTGATGGCCGAAAGCCTCGACCAACATCTCTCGAGGCTCTCGTTAGGCGGTTGGATCAAGCGCCTGATTCAGAAGGCAGTACTCCTCGATACGGCTCGCATTGTGAGGAGGTTCCTGTCTCTGCAGCCCTAACCACCGGTAGCTTGGACCCTGCTCCCGACACCGGCGGAACTCAATTTTTTTATATTTTTAAATGTTTTTTTTATTCTTTTTATTTTAAGAAATATTTAAAAATGTAATCGAATAAGAATTGAAATGATGATATGATATAACTAGCTTTTGCCCACGACTTCGTCCGCGTAGAATAGTTACTTTGGTGCTCCGCTCCTATTGGTCTTAGCGTGATGATATATAGCCTATAGCCTTCCTCGATAAATGGGCTATCTAACACTGAAATAATTTTTCACATCGGACCAGGAGTTCCTGAGATTAGCGCGTTCAAGCAAACAAACAAACTGTTTTGCTTTATATATTACGTATAGATAACCAATGCAAGAATTAAAGAAAGAAAGAAAGAAAAAGTATTTCTTGAGACTCGCACAGGAATTCACAAATTAAACTAAAATGTAGATGTAGATATAGGTATATTTGTAAAAGAAAAGAAAGAAAGAAAGAAAAACATTTATTTGGACACAGTTCGTGAAACACAAAACACAAATAACACAGTGAAAATAAAATAAATGTTTTAAAAACAATAGTATGTGCCTCACGGTTGCGCCAAAAAGGTTCATTTCAGCATTAATGCCAAACAGATACTGTCTGACGCTGGTTTTCTAATGAACCAATTTCTTTTTAAGGACAAGTGACGGAGAGTACAAACAGTTTCAACATACCTAATACATAATTTGTATACTTAAAAAACTAAATAAATAAATAAGCACGTAATCAAATATTAGATAAAAACAAAAAACATACGAATACAACAAAAACAGTCCCAGCAAAAATCACATCAAACACGTATACATCTGTTGTACATCCAATACGTATTATAATTATAATAATACCAGCCTATTATTGTCCTACTGTAGGGCAAAAGCCTCTTCTCAAATAAAGAAGGCACGAGCATTCATCACCATGCTTGCTCAAGACGGGTTGGCGAATTCAGACTTATATATATATTTTTTTAATGGCACCCGGAACATAACATTACATAACACAAGCTCATTTATCTATCGCAATTTATTGCAATCGACGTCTTCTCCGTTCATCAGCCACATGTACACAAGTTTTGTCTAGATAGGGCTGCTCAATCGTTGAAGCCGAATAACTTGGCTATTGGTTTAAAATTATACCTTGTGCCCCGAATGCACATGCTAGTGGCACGGATTATTGACATGATGATTCTTGATCTTAGCCAACACATCACTACGCTCATGGACCTGTTCCAGTGGTTAGCGATTGTAGCTCCAAGATGTTTTTCAGACTTATATTAACAAAAGTCCGGGTTTTCTCACGATATTTTCTTCATCGAAATGAAATGGAATTGTTTATTCTGTAAATAGGATATCGGAATCACTTTTACACGTCATATAAAAAAATATTAAAAATAAGCTAGATGAGTTCGGTGTTTCCTATCTGACTACTCTGAGAAGAAAGGCCGAAACAAACTCAGAGGTCGCAGTCTCTTTTAAAGTCCAGACATAATCTTGGTCAGGCCATATGAGGACCATGTAGATTAGTGTCTGAAAAGGTCTTTTGAGGAAAGAACCACACAGATTTGAGTAGACCTGCCCAGTCAGTGCAAGCATTTGTCAGTAATCGTGGAGCTCAACTCGACGAGCAATACCAAAGAAAGGACATTTGGGTAGGCCGTAAAAACTACTCAAACTACCAGACCATCACTAAAACTAGAAGAGAAATAAAAATAATATCCACATAGTCCTCACATTCACAATAGTTAAAATAATATAATACTTTACAAAGTTATCATGTCATTTTGAATATAATTTTCAACAATGTCAACGTGTTTATAAAACTGGTAAATGTTGATTTTACATAATAATTAAAATGTCTAGTTTTATGGTTTTATCACAAGGCTTAGCAGCGCGAGCAGTTCAATCCCAAGCTTTTTTATCTTCTAAATAATCTGAAATTGTATAGTACCTTTTTTTACAAAGTTTGGTTTTAATACAGATTTTAAATCGTTTAATGGGTAAGTTTCGAATGGGGAGTTTGTTGTAAAAGCGTATACATTGACCCATCGATGTCAGTAATGTCCAAGATAAGTTTGGAATGTGAATTGCTACTGAATCAATAAATTGAATTGAATTAATGATGATAGAGGACTCGATAAATTGTTTTTGCACTTAAAGTTCTGTGTGTCCGTAATGGAATCTTTCGGTAAATATCTTTGAATAGCTACAGATGAAAGGCGTCAAACTTCGCTTTCAGAGCTAATATTCACTACTTACTTGGCACAGAATGCTGGAAGTGGAAAACCGTTCAGTTTTATTTCAATAAAGGTTTAGTTTTAGTAAATTTTCAAAGTGAGAAATAAAATTTATGAAGATATTGTGCTAGGGTGCTAGACACGAAATAATAACATAACATCATGCCTTGTTTTCCCGAAAGGTCGGGCAGAGGTGTCCCTGTAGCAGATACACCCACATTTCGCCAGTTATGTTTTAAGTCTCATGTAATAGGGGGCAAGCCTACTGCCATCAACTGGGCACAAATCCAGACTCCGGGCTGCTACTGAGAAATTTCAGATAGGAAAACTCAACAACACTTTGCCCGACTTGGGAATCGAACCCAGGACCTCATGCTCAGCAGTAGCGCTTTCTACCACTAGACCAACGAGGCAGTAATAAATAAAAGCAGAGGAAATGATATCTAAGAACAATCATGAACAATATCCAAATTATGTCATATTATAAGGCATAATAAGAACTCGGTGGGTTGTGGAGGTCAGATAGGCAGCCGCTCCACGTAGAATACTGGTATCCAACTGCAACCGATTAGACTGGAAGACGACCCCAACATAGTTGGGAGAAGACTAGGAAGAATACGGACTCGGCGAAAAAATTTTGACTTTTGGAAAGATAGTTTGCAGATCTCATCATGATTGATCCTCCGGCAATAATCGCCACTTATTTACTTGGGGTCAGTACAACATATGTCTTCGTCTTCCATCTGCCGTCATCTCCATAATTATCAACTTTTGCACAATCCATTTAACGTTTTATGGTCTTCCTTTACTCTTGTAGGCTATAGCTGTCCAACCCTTCTTCTTTTGCCCACGGTTTTGCCCGCGCGGATGTCGGAAAAATCCCACGGGAACGTACTACCGCGATTAAAGTACTTTATGTGATAATCCAGGTAAATAATGTATTAATTCCGTAATACATTGTCTTCATATAACACTATTGGTTTACGCGGCCCACGCCAGTAAAGCTAAGTCAGCATGAGTTTTTCAAACGTCTTCAACAATCATCGTCATATTTCAGCCAATTTACACAAAAACTTTAATGAATTATACACCTAAACCTTCCTCATAAATCACTCTGTTTATTGGTGAAAATCGTATGAAAATCCGTTCGGTAGTTTTGGAGTTTATCGCGTTCAAACAGACAGACAGGTCGGCGAGGTACTTTGTTTTATAATTATGTAGTGATCTAATATTAATTAGATATTTATTTATTTAATTGTTTAAGCTCTTTGGAGGACTTAGAGCTAAACAAAACAGAATAAAAATAGTTCGTATAACTGTCAGCCAATTATAAATCTTCAATAATAAATATAGAAAAGTGAACAACATGTACAACAATCTGAACAATCAAATTATGTGTACCTTTTAATGTGACCTACTCATCAAATTAATCACTAAGCTTTGAACTTTGAAGCATACTTACATTTTACCTTCTAAATCCTTAATTTGAAGACAAGTTTATAATATTCACTGTGGGAACATCTTTGTACAAATTAAACTTCCAAAACTGAAAGCCAATCTCTGAAAGGTCAAAGTTATTCTAAAGATAGATCGACAAACCGTTTGAAATAAACTGTGTTTAAAATATAAATTTTCGTTCTTTGATTGTGTCTATTTTGTTAAGATTTATTATATTTACTCTCATATCATCAGTTCATGGGCCTTCCAACGCTACGTCTTCCAGTACGCGGTTGCCACTGCAGAACCTTTCGGCCCCATCGGCGATCTGTTCTGCGAGCAATGTGCCCTGCCTACTGCCACTTAAGTTTGGCAATTCTTCGGGCTACGTCGGTTTATAGTCGTAATTTAGTGGTATGAGGAACAGGGTGTAAAGTTCACTCATCCACCATAGGAAAGGGAGGATCCTCCGATCAGGCGGGTGTTGTGTCAGGCGGGCAACTGCCCATCGGTTTGAAGTTGAAATCTTGTATGTATGTCGATCGCTCGGTGAACTCTAACTGCGCGATGCTGGATTTGTGTGACGTCATGTCTATGATGCGTAGTTCGTATGTGTCGGTGTAACTGCTACAGGTTATCTTGATTCCGATGACCTAATGAAGCCGCAAGAGTCAGCTGGATGCGAGAAGCATAGAACCAGTTGAAGTGGCGGTGCTTGGGGGAGGCCTTTGTCCAGCAGTGGTCGGACGTCTTACGGCTGAAATGATGATGTTGACTCTCATATTGGTACGAACTGTAGGTTATTGGTCAGTAAGCAAACTGGTAACGGGGCTGACTGCCAAGACTGTTCCAGACGTACATTTTAGTATCGTTAGTGTGTTTGTCCAGCGTAGCCGTCAACAAGAACAAGATGACGGCGCTGGAGTAGCGGTGTATACATTTACTACGGCTGCCTGTCCACCGCACCTTCGTCACCCGAGCGCCGTCATCCCGGCCGTTTCGAGTAGTTTGGCGCGACTGCTAGAACTCGGCCTGAGATTATGACGGACCGATGTGTCGACGATAAAAAACACGTGTGATCTTGTCTGCCACTACCGTCGCACCGGTAACGTTCGCCCTGCTTTTTTAGGGTTGCGTAGTAAACAAGGAACCCTTATAGTTTCGTCATGTCCGTCTGTCTGTCTGTCTGTCTGTCCGCGGTCTAGCTCCGAGACCCTTAGTACTAGAAAGCTGTAATTTGACATAAGTATACATATTAATTACGCCGACAAAGTGTAAAACAAAATTATGAAAAACATTTTTTTTTAGGGTACCTACCTCCCATACACGTAAAGTGGTGATGTTTTATTTTTTATTTTTTTATCCCATAGTGTGGGGTATCGTTGAAAAGGTCCTTCAAAAACATTATGAGTTTGTCGAAACTATTTTTGGATCTAGGGATCCGTTTGCGAAATATTAAGCTTTAAAGTGCTAATTTTTGTTAGAGTCAAGTGTCCCCCCCTGCCAGCTAAATGGTTGGTTTTGGATGTGTGAAAAAAATCAAAGTAGTAGTTTATATAAAGAAATTAAAAGGAAAACTATCACAGCTAAGTAGGCTTTACTAGTTATCGAGTAATAATCGACCAACTTAACTTTGCAGTTGCAAAAACATGTTTTCCCATACATTCCGTATGGGAGAACATGTTTATCAACTACAAAGTTAAGTTTGTTTTTGGGATAAATTCATCCCAACTACGGAACCCTTCATTGTGCGTGGTCCGACACGCACTTGGCCGGTTTTTTTTGTTTTGTTGTCTATCATAACCTACTGAACCGCCGAGTTTGGTCTCGGTAGACAAACGTTCGCCGTCACCGGGACGTCACGTTCGGTTTGAATAATCTCGTGTCTCAGTGACGTCCTGTCATCGACTACGGTGGACAAAAGCCCTAACTCGTTGTATTTGAATACACAATGCATCCCCATAATTCTATCACATACGTTTCATATTTCTAGAAAAATAAAAAAACGTGTGGGGTCCCCCCCTATCAGGAACAAAGTTCTTTCTCACGTATCGTTTGATTTAAATCAAAAACAAAATTTTTACGGCCAGTCTTGGATTTTAATTTTGACCAAATTCACACTATCTCTCTCTCTCGCATGCAGTGTACTCGGGCCGATGTGTACAATTTTATCCCACGACACTGTAATGACTTTACTCTTTTCTTTTGTTTTTTCTGCCGGCGTTCTCATTCTCTTTCTCTTTCTTTCTCTTTGAATTAGAAGAAAACAGTCGCAAGTATTAACACATTTTAGCGTGACGATTTCTGAAAGTTTACAAGTTGCGTTAAAGAACTTCGTTCTAAAAACTATAGCTTCTCTAGCTTGCGATACATCTGTATGTAAAACAGGAACTCCATAAAACCCCAACACAAAGCCGTAGAAAGGGGTTATTTATTCATATTTTAGAATAAAGTCGATACGTTTCCAAGTTAAATCCAAAAGGTGCGAAATAAAAGCAAAACAATACCTTATTGATAGACCAAGAGGAAGCCAGCAAAAGTCTCCAAAATATACGAAGGGCAAAAGTGAGGAAACTCGATAACTAATACATCACAATCTGCTTAGAATTTCAGGTGAGATCTACAAATTGAATTTGGCAATTTGACGCCCCTATTGCATTATGTATAACGTATAAAATTCAACGGAACTTTAGTTTTGAACGTGTAAAAATACGGTGGGGAGGTGGATGGATGGTTATCACACCGAAGGGTTTGATGTGAAGGGAATCGCAGGACGATTTCCGGCCACCGTAGGCGCGGGCTTGCGGACGGTGAGCAATGGGTAGCTTGCCGTCCGATAAGGACCAGGCGCAGATCGACGGCGCGTTGTGTTCCACGCGCGCCTCAAAGAGATGTCAGCAGAATTGACGGGGTCCGCTAGGGCTGATCCCTGCCAGGATTGCGAAGAAAACCGAAAGGGAGATCGTGGCCCCCGGCAACAGGGCAACCGAAGGAACACGGGTGGGACTTAGTCAGTAAGAGTTTGACACGCTCTCATCTTGAACTGATGATTTTGTCTTAACAATCCAAATCTTTGGTTTAGCCTGTGAAAAATTGGGCAAACAATAAAATGAAAAAACCCGGTGAAACAAATACCTATGAAATGCTTACTTGGTTTAAATCACGGAATTAAAGAGGTACACGACCTCAAAACCCATTAAAAGTTACTTCAAAAATACCCAAACACTCTTACCGTTACTCAAAATAACACCTTCCGAAATAACCAAGAATTACTGCAAAATCCACTTAAGTCTGGTGAAATATTTACAATTTTGATACTAATCTGTATGTATTTATGTATCTATGTATTAGTATGTATTCATTTTCAAGTTATCTGTCATTATGTTGCACCTGCCATGTTTTGTCTCTGCATCACCCTAAGGTTGACTGGTAGAAAATGCCTTAGGCATTAAGTCCGCCTTTGTACAGTATTTTTTTACTTGTGCATAAAGTTTTAATAAATAAATAAATAAATAAATAAATAAATAATCTATCTACAGAGGTTATTTAGCAAGTCAAATAGATTACCTCAATGAGAATAAACCTTGTAGCAAAACAAACAATAAAATTAATTACAATTATCATGGAGGGGACCCGAGAGGTTCCTGAGAAGAATATCCTCGTTTTGTTGTAGTACTCGTAAAATATGTAAAGATGGACGAGACTAAAACGGTGTAGATCTCGTACCTAGCTTTATCTTTGTTAAATATTTCTGAAGCTCAAAGTTTATTAATTTCCTCCATGTTTGCAAAATATTTTGTACTTTTGTAATGAAAATCGTTTTGGATTCTAAATGAAGAAAGTGATGAATTTACTTTTTACTTACTGAGAATTAAGAAATAAGAAAAAAAGTAAGTTTAAGGAGAATTTTTTTGATGGTTCATAGAGGTTTGAGGAACAGGGTGTAAAGTTCACTCATCCACCATAGAAAAGGGGGGATCCTCCGACCAGACGGGTGTTGTGTCTGGTGGCCTACCACCCGGCGATTGATGTCGGGACGTTGTATATATGCTAGTCGTGCGGTAAACTCTGCTTGTGCGATGCAGGATTTTGCGTGACGTCATTGCGATTCGTAGTTTGCTTCTAGCGATATAGATGCCACTACAATGGTATCGAAATTTGTATGTTAATTTGCATTAATTTTCTAAAAAACTCACATATACAATCAAAATGGAACTTTTATATGTAATTTATTGGATCTTTTTCTTTCCAAATACGTAATTGGAACATTTTTTCTCGATTCATTTTTCATTCGAAAATCATGTCTTTTAACCGACTTCCAAAAAGGAGGAGGTTATATGTTCGTCGCGTGTTTGTTTTTTTTTTTATGTATGTCCACCGATTTCTCCGTCAATTGTGGACCGATTTTGAAAATATTTTTTTTGTTTGAAAGGATGTGCTCTCGAATTGGTCCCATATAAATTTTATTAACTTCGCTTGGATAGTTTTTGAGTTAGCTACAAAAAACGTATTTTTTTCCCACTTAGTATGTAGATGATATGATAAGTTTCTGTCACTGGTAGCAGGTAGTGGTATTCGAATGTGTGTGGGGTAGGTACCACAACTAAAAAGTGAAAAATAAAAATTTTTACAAAAAAAAAAAAAACAACCGACCTCCAAAAAAATTTTTCACTTCGTAGTGTTTTTTTTTGGAGGTCGGTTGTTTTTTTTTTGTAAAAAGTTTTTTTTTGACTGCTTTTTTTTTTGATTCATCATCATCTTCATTTCAGCCGAAAGACGTCCACTGCTGAACATAGGCCTCCCCCAAGCACCTCCACTTGGACCGATTCTGTGCTTTCCGCATCCAGCGGATTCCTGCGGCCTTCACAAGGTCATCGGTCCATCTTGTAGGAGGCCTTCCAACGCTACGTCTTCCGGTACGCGGTCGCCTCTCCAGAACCTTTCGGCCCCATCGGCCATCCGTTCTGCGAGCAATGTGCCCTGCCCATTGTCACTTAAGTTTGGCAATTCTTCGGGCTATGTCGGTTACCTTGGTTCTCCTGCGGATCTCCTCATTTCTGATTATTGATTGATTTTAAGATTATTTGAAACATAAACAAGATTACTCGGCTTTTATATCTAAAATAATTATTGATAATAAGAAAATATAGTTTATTATCCAAATATAAGGCATTTTTTCTCTAGATCAATATTAATTTAGTAAGTTATAAACGAAATAAGAATTAAGACTTTTAGTTTAGTTTTAGTTAGACATTTAGTTCCGTGCTCGAACACGACCAAAGAGCGCACGCGATGTTCAACTTTATTACTGATGTGTTAGCGTTTAACACATAATAGAGCGGTGGGATACATGGGGGCGGAGTTTGCGTGGAAATTGCGTTTGGAGTCTTAAGGTAAAAGAAAAAAGAAGGAATATTGATTGATTGATTGATTGATTGATTGACAATGCTGTTCTACATTTCCATAGAAGAAATCGCGCAGTCTTATTTAGTGAAAACTGCTTATGTGTTGCTTTTTGAATAAAGTAACGTCTTCTTTCAAGTTATTGTTCATAGAAATTGTCAGGTTTAGTTAATCACAATAAAATGGTAAGTATTTAGGTGAATTATTATGCTTGCCTTGTCTGACAACCAGTCTTACTAAGGGGTATCGTATTACCCAGTAACTGAGTTTTGAAGGTCAGATAGGCAGTCGCTCCATGTAAAATATTGTCAGCTGCATTCGGTTAGACTGGAAGCCGACCACAACATAGTTGGGAAAAGGCAAGGAAATGATGGTGATAAGCTTGCCTTTATCTTATTGTTTAGAGTTTTTTTTTCTAGTCTTGTAATGCTTACTTAAATGTCTCGCTGATGTTGGCGCGTGTGTTGGATCATTTGGTTCCCTACAAAATGGTTAAGCAGGATGGTGCTGATCCACGATCCACGCGTCATGTTCGTGAACGGGCGCCGTCAGTTGAGACTGGTCATCTCTTATCTGCCAGGGCTTATTTTTAATTATTGTTCATACATATAGAAAAACATAACATAAAATAACATCACGCCTTGTTTCCCTAAAGGGTTTCACATTTCGCCAGTTATGTTTAAGTCCCATGTAATAGGGGGCGAGCCTATTGCCATCAACCGGGCACAAATCCAGACTCCGAGCTGCTACTGAGAAATTTCAGATAGAAAAACCCAATAACACTTTGCCCGACCCAGGAATCGAATGCTCAGCAGTAGCGCTTGCGACCACTAGACCAACGAGAAACTACAAGAATAAAGTAACCAGGATTTTGTAATATCTATATTTAAAAGAGTGTCCTTGGAGTTTCTTGTCCGTTCTTCTCATAGAGATCTACGTTTTGGAATGGGCAACTAGCTTCAACTTTCTGACTAACTGATCGACTCTTTGAAGGTTCAGAAGTGACTTTAAATGGTTTAATTGAAATATTATGCTTTGAGTTTACAAAATTTTGGTCTCCTAAAACTCCTCAATAATAGTAGATTGTTGTACGAGGGGCAAAAATAACCCATTCTATCGAGGTAGTTTTACTCCCGAGCCTTAGCGAGGGAGTAAATAGAAACCGAGTTAGAATGGGTTTTAGTGCCGTGTGTTACACTCTACTTTTCACTACGATTGCGAGAAAATGAAATAATCCAATACAATAAAAATATTAAATAGTTCATCTTATTTAAAAATAAAAAAAAATACAAAAAAAACAACCGACCTCCAAAAAAAACACTACAAAGTGAAAAATAACTTTAATTTCGGAAGTCGGTGTCTTGTGTTTTGTATTTTCGTTTTTTGCCACCGACTTCCAAAATTAAAGTTATTTTTCACTTTGTAGTGTTTTTTTTGGAGGTCGGTTGTTTTTATACAAAAAAGTAGCGACGCCCGCGCCCCCGAGACCTTGCTTCGATTTACCAGTGAGGGGCGTGCCTTAGAGTCGCATCGCGCCGTCGTCTTTACTCTTTTACGCAGACAAATAAGTTCAAATTTGTTACATAAGTACCTCTCAAAATGCTCATAATAAGAACTAGAAGAGGGTCCTTCGTATTCAAAGACCAAATGAATGAACGAAAAAACTTTTTTCAAAAAAAAACAACAGACCTCCAAAAAAAAACACTACAAAGTGAAAAATAACTTTAATTTCGGAAGTCGGTGTCTTGGGTTTTGTATTTTCGTTTTTTGCCACCGACTTCCGAAATTAAAGTTATTTTTCACTTTGTAGTGTTTTTTTTGGAGGTCGGTTGTTTTTTTTTTGTAAAAAGTTTTTATTTTTCACTTTTTAGTTGTGGTACCCACACACATTCGAATACCACTACCTGCTACCAGTGACAGAAACTTATCATATCATCTACATACTAAGTGGGAAAAAAATACGTATTTTGTAGCTAACTCAAAAACTATCAAAGCAAAGTTAATAAAATTTATATGAGACCAATTCGAGAGCACACCCTTTCAAATAAAAAAAAAAAATTTCAAAATCGGTCCACAATTGACGGAGAAATCGGTGGAAATACAAAAAAAAAAACAAACATACGCAACAATAACATTTTTAAGGAAACTTTTATAGCGGTATGCGGTAGTAAAAAGCTAGTTTTACATAAGAATAAAGACTTTTTCGTTTTTGTATGCTCGTTGGTTACAGACAAAAATTACTTTTGCCCCTAGAGCAAGATATGCAATTTTTTCCCCGCTCTCGTACGCTACAATGACGGACTTTTTGAGCAAGAGGAGTAAAAAAAATGTTTGTTACACAGCGGTGTGTAAATCTTCACCAAAAGGTTAACCTTTTGGTCTTCCGGTCCCGTGTCAATACTTAAATCAACACTCTTCCGGATCGGTCGCAATATTCAAATCTGTCGGGTTCCGACCTTCGCAAACAAACTTAGGTTTTGTTTTATTGCATTATTAGACGGTGACCCTTTTATTTTGATTCGGGTTTCCGGCTAATACGAAAAAGGGTGTTTTAAAAAGGCTTATGAAGGGTGAATATTTTTTGTTGTCAAAAATGATGCGAGCAAAGATTCATCTGCCAGGTTATTTTAGTAATTTTTGTAAAAATGTATCATTCAAAAATATTATGACGGCCGCACGGCTCGATCAAAGGTTAAGCTACGCTTTCTGAGGCCGGTCCGTGGATTGGTGACCATCCATTACATATACACATCCTCCGTGCCTCGGAAAGACCGTTAAACCGTTGGTCCTGGCTGTCGTTTGTAGATCTTTGACAGTCGTTACGGGTAGTTAGAAGCCCGAAAGTCTGACAACTAATCTTACTAAGGGGTATCGTATTATCGTATCACCCAGTAACTGGGTTGTAGAGCTCAGATAGGCAGTCGCTTCATGCAAAATATTGATATTCAGCTGCATTCGGATATACTGGAATCTGACTCCAAAATAGGAGGGTAGCTAGCTAGGCAGATGACTAAGTCAAAATTTGTCATTTGGTAAGACTATTTTTGCTAACAGACGTATGAGGGACTGACAATAATGTTATAATGATGATAAAATAATAATGATTATGTGTTCGTCAAACGTAAAAAATACATCCAGAATATTATCCAGAAATAAAGTTCACTGTTCACAAAAAACCGGTCAAGAGCGAGTCGGACTCTCATACCGAGGGATTCGTACCATTTTTTTTTTACATTTTCGTCAAAAGTCGAAAATGGACTAAAAAAAAATTGAGAATGTGCAAATAGTGCTCTTTCATAAGATACCCTACATGCCCTAGTAACCCCACTTCGAATTTTTAAGATCCCGTTCAATCCATGTTGCAAAAAAAAAAAATCTTTCTTATTTGCAAAATAGTTGGGCAAACGTCATCTGTAACTATTTCAAATTTCAAGTTTTATTAAGCATTAGTAGTTCTTGAGATATTTAGCTGTGACAGACAGACAGACAGACTGAGTCGCACCATAAGGGTTCCTTTTTACCATTTTGGTACGGAACCCTAAAAACGAGCAAGCCTTACAGTAGTCGCATATGATGAGTAACATCTGACATACCAACAGTACCTCTCGGAAAATGGGTTGGTACCATCTGACGGCCAACTCTAGCACCACGCGCGCTCATTGGTCAAATCAAATAGCGCGCGCTTCCCCGGCTTCTTGTTACACACTTCCGTCCCTTTTCACGAAATCACTCCCACAGATTGCAGAAAAGCGAGAAGAAAGATGTTACACGTCAAAAATCTTTTACTACTATACAGTTCCAGCAGATTCCTGCGGCCTTCATAAGGTCATCGATCTATCTTATGGGAAGCCTTCCAACGCTACGTCTTCCAGTACGCGGTCGCCACTCCAGAACCTTTCGGCTCCATTGGCTATCTGTTCTGCGAGTAATGTGCCCAGCCCATTGCCACTTAAGTTTGGCAATTCTTCGGGCCATGTCGGTTACCCTGGTTCTCCCGCGGATCTCTTCATTTCCGATTCGATTACGTCGGGAAACTCCAAGCATAGCTCTCATTGCCCTTGGGGTGACTTTTAGCCTTCTGATAACACCCATTGTGAGCGACCACGTTTCAGTGCCATAGGTCATCGCTGGATGCGGGAAGCACAGAATCGGTCGAATTGGCGGTGCTTGGGGGAGGCCTATGTCCAGCAATGGACGTGTTCTGGCAGAAATGATGATGATGATGAGTATACAGTTACACCCAAGTGATATAATTTATGGAACTTTTTATGCCAGAAAAAATGCACAATTCCTGTAGGAATATGAATAAAACCAGAGAAGCAGTTTGTTTAAAATAATGTAAACAGACATTCATATAATTTAATGCCATAGAAATTGGAAATTGTGTTATAAAGTTTTCCTGACACAGGTCCTTCGGGTAAGCAGTTATTTAGAATCCAGTTAAACCTACATTTCTACGAGTTATAATCTAGTTTTATATTTAGATTAAGCTTTTTAGAACTGTAGTCCTTTAGGGCCTTCAAATTATGTTAAAATAGCCTTAATGAGAAGTGATATTCAAATGTACAGTCAGACGAAAACAAATAAGCAAACACACAAATATTGACGTGACTACGTCAATTTGTTGTGTTATATAGCCACTACATACAACTGTCAAAAAATGACACTTGCAATTTGAATATCATCATCATCATCAGCTTATAAATGTTCCCACTGCTGGGACACAGGCCTCTTCTCTGTGAGAGGGAGTGGGCCGTAATTCACCACGAGAGCCCAGTGCGGGTTGGTAGATGTCACATGTCTTCGAATTTTCGGTTCTAGGACATACTGGTTTCCTCATGATGTTTTGCTTCACCGTTTTGAGAGCAGTGGTGGTGAAATAGTTTACACAAAGTAAAGCGCCGGTCTAGGTACTCGTAAGTCGCGGCCGTTACCACTGGACCACCACTGCTGTTGCAATTTGAATATACGGATAATTAATGTTGGTAGTCAATTTGTCAAATAAACAATTCTTTCCCTAGTTTTGCGTCAAGGTATACACTGAGCCGTCAGTCTCGCCAACGGCAGAGGCAACTGCAACCGCCAGTACGCGTTACCGTACTCAAATACACGAGCGGCATAATGTCGACGGCAACCGTATACATGTCGGCGGCAACCGTACACATGTCGGCGGCAACCGTACACATGTCGGCAGCTTCCGTCGACGAGTGTCGACGGTTGCAGTTGCCTCTGCCGTTGACGTACGCCGCTCGTGTGTATGAGCACTAAAGCTACGGATTTTTAGAATAGCACAAAACTTTGTGATTTCCACCATTTAACATAAACGTGTCAAAAAACTCTGTATTTGGAAAGACATTATTAAATATATTTCATTTATTGCGGATCACACATAAAGGTACATACAATCCATATAGTATTAGTAACAAAGACTTAGAAACTATGTTAGTAAAACTTACAAACTAACCAAACAACTAATAACTACGTGGCTCAACACATGTTGGCACATGCCTCCGCATCCAGTGCCTAATAAAGGGGTTGTCCACCTTGTCGACCAATGTTTTTAGGATGCTGTTGGAGCTTCTGCGCAACCTACCCATTATTGACACCGCCCGCTTTCTCATTAAGGCATGAAAATCATCAAGACGGGCTTCCGCGAACATCTGCGAAGCCCAACATCCTGAACCCATTATTATATTGAACGCGCAGGACGTTGTAGGCCCTCTGCGTATACTTCACCCACAAGCTGCACGTGTATAAGGTTTATTGTGTGACCATTCAACGTTTTCTCAGGGAACCAAGTTTTACACTCAAAAAGTATATTTGTGGGCAAAAATAACTCAAAACAAATGAAAATTAGTTATTTCATTGACCAACGAGACTCAATAAATTATGCCGTACCTCATACAAATACGATTAAAACTGTCACAATAACATTATAACGTGTGGCGAACCCAATTTGTTGTTTCAACACAGTATTTTAGCATTGTTTTCACACAAAAACAGCCTATTTATTCTCGTGTCCGCTGGCAAAGCATAACTAACTGAATTACTGCACTGTGGTGTTATATCTGGCGGTGGTGTAAAGTAGAAGAAACAGAGATATATATCAATATTTATTATATACAATGTCGCTCATAGGCATGTGACCGCCCCTATTTTTCTGAATGAATGAAAAATTATCTAAAATTAACTTTAAAAGGGGGGGTCTATCTTTAGTATTTTTCATGTTATTAAATTTTTTATTTTTTGTGTAGTGTTTGCCATATCTCCAATGTTATTGGCTCGATTTGGATTCTGTTTATTATTTCTAAAAAGCTTGAATTACTTTATCGGATTAAGCTAACATTTTTTATTAAAATTTATCGACTTACAAAAAAAACGGAGGTGAAGAAAAATTTTCTAAATGAAATCAGTATTTATTAAAAAAAAAAACAAGCGTTAGTCCATAAAATCATAGAACTTCGAAAAAAAAAATATGAATGAAAAAAATAAATAAAAGATAGAAGTTCATTTTCGATAATTTCTCATGAATATTCAGACAAATACCATTATGGGCGGTCACATGCCCATGAGCAGCATTATATATGCCAAGTCTGTGGCCAAGTGTCACACTTCCTATTTTCTTTCTATAGATTTCCACGGTCAATTCATCATCATTTCAGCCGAAAGACGTCCCCTGCTGGACACAAGCCTCCCTCAAGCACCGCCACTTCGACCGGTTCTGTGCTTCCCGCATCCAGCAGATTTCTGCGGCTTTCACAAGGTTATCGATCTACCTTGTGGGGAGGTCACGGACTATTTACATGTCTTAAACATCCCAAATACTTAGAAAATGGATATGGGTGGGGATCCAAGAATTATGACTGGATAAACAGTTATACAGTCATAATATATCTACGTTAATCCATTTTGAGGAGGAATTTGACAGACGGTATACCCAACTACCATCTAAGAGGCAGTAACAAATAAGCAACCATGTTATATCGTTTGTCTTAGCATGTATAAACTTGTTTTTATCACGCATTCAAATAAAATAATATTTTATTTCACATGGGCACTTATGAAACGTCAGAAGCTAGGTGCACGGTTCCAATTGGTCGTTTCCTATCGAGAAGAGCCGGCAAGAAACTCCACGGTTACTCTTTTAAAAATAATTGGATTTTACAATACTTTCAAATAACAGTGTTACTAGGTATTCAATAACTTTATTCCTTTTTTCTTTCCCAACAGAGAACCTCTTGGCCTGCATCTCACCTGGTGGTCAGGCCGAAGGTGAAAGCGAGCCACACCCGGAATCCTCAACCACAGAGGAACGGGCTATCGTACCTCTAACTACCGAAACCCAATAATGCTGTAAACATTGTTGTTATGGCGACAGATAAGATGGTGGTAGCTAGCCAGGCGGACTTAAAACAAGCCCTACCACTAACCAAACCGAGCAGAATATTTTGCACCCACTGGGAAAGGGAAGAGAGAAATCCATGGAACATCCACTCAAAATAAAATTTCGCTACCCGCTACTTCTCATACCTTACTCCAAGCAGTCATTAAATATTCACCACACAGCGAGCACACCACACTGAAAGCTAGACATGCCCGCCGCTGATAACGACTTATACTTTTAACTGAGAGATGCACGACATCCTGTTATCACTGCTTATAATATGATGCAACTTATATTTATGATACATACGGAGAAGGCACGTGTCGCGCTGATAACCACTTATTCTTTTAACTAAGAGATGCACGGCGTTCTGCTATCACTACTTACATACATTGATATAATTCAATTTATATTTATGATACTTAAGATTGCGGCGATGCATGAATTGTCCATACAAACGTAGTACATAAATTATTTGCAATTTGAGCATATTTCCACCATATTATGTTGATATTCGGATTGAGACAGTATTTATCTAAGCTCCTACGTCTTTTTATTTCCAAAAACTTACCTTTAAATGAAATGTAAGCGAATTGCATTTCATACATTTTTACAGCGTAAATGACATGATTTTATATTGTTTTTTCTGTATTATAAACAACAATATTTGTAAAATTGTTTCCACAGAAGCATAGTTTATGTTATCAAGTTACAAATTATTGAAAAAATTTTGGAAATACATTAAGTTTTCATTTATAATTTTTTGTATTACGGAACACATCCTAATTTATCATAAATTTTCGAAAGCTAGTAGTACTATCGCGTCAAGCAATAATTGACAATGTGTGCGTGGTAGTATTGCTCACTGTAGGTGTATATCGCTCCGACAGGCACTCACACTAGCGCAACGTGCTTGGAATTGAATTTTGCAAACATCTCGATTTGTAGTTGCGAGCCGTGTCGCCGGCCTCTTAAGGAGAAGACACGTGTCGCAATAACAAAGATTTATACTTTCAACTAAGAGATGCACGACGTCCTGCATTATATTCGTGTACGTAGTGATTACGTACACGAATATAATGCAACTTATATTAATGATACATCCGGAGAAGGCACGTGTCACGCTGTTAGCGAATTTTTTTAACCGACTTCCAAAAGGAGGAGGTTCTCAATTCGACTGTATGTTGTTTTTTTTTTTGTATGTTTGTTACGCGATTACTCCGTCAATTATGAATTGATTTTGATGATTCTTTTTTTGTTTGGTAGATCATACTTCAGAGGTGGTCCCATATAAATTTTATTAACTTTACTTGGGCAGTTTTTGAGTTAGCTTCAATAATACGTATTTTTACCTCAGTATGTGGATGATAACTTCCTGTCACTGTTATTCACATAGCAGGTAGTGGTATTCGAATTTGTGTGGGGTAGGTATCACAACTAAAAAGTGAAAAATAAAAACTTTTTACAAAAAAAAAAAACAACCGACTTCAAAGAAAACACTACAAAGTGAAAAATAACTTTGATTTCAGAAGTCGGTGACAAAGAACGAAAATTCAAAACCAAAGACACCGACTTCCGAAATTAAAGTTATTTTTCACTTTGTAGTGTTTTCTTTGAAGTCGGTTGTTTTTTTTTTGTAAAAGTTTTTTTTTTTACTAAAAGATGCACGATGTCCTGCTATCCCTACGTAGACGTATATAGTGCAACTTATATTTATGATAAATATAGAGACGGCACGTGTCGCGATAACAACGATTTATACATTTTACTAAGAGATGCACGATGTCCTGCTATTAATACGTACACACGGCTACACATCAAGCGATTCATTACCAGTATAAGCTGACCTCGCATTATACGGAAATCCTATACAATACGAGATCAGCATAAACTGGAAATGTATAGCTTCATGTGTAACCGTGTGTATACGTACCTTTATAATGCAACTTATAGATTTTCAACATAATTATTTATTTTTGACGTATAAAATAAGTTCTACTAAGTAATAATTGAACTAACTATATACAGAGGAAAAAATAAAAATAAAATATAGTAACAAATCATTGGGCATCAAAAAATTCATCCGAATCGCTGTCGGTGGGAAAGGTGCCCAAAAGGCTGGCAGCATTGCCACGTTGTATGGCAATGCTAATTATTTGGCCTAAAAATTGGCCAACCCTTCGGTTGGTTCACGTGAAGAGTCGACCAACCGCTTGGCGATGTCCCGGAATAATCGATGAGCACTCGGACCCCATGGCCCTAGTGTTTCAACCCCAAACGGTTCAAAAATATAGCTACCGGTAAGGTTGTTATATTTTATGCAACTTATATATTTATGATACATACGGAAAAGGCATGTGTCACGTTGCTAACGACATATAATTTTAACTGAGAGATGCATGATATCTTGTTATCACTACTTACACTTATAATATGATGCAACTTATATTTATGATACATACGGAGAAGGCACGTGTCACGTCGCTAACGATTTATACTTTTAACTAAGAGATGTGCGACATCCTGTTATCCCTACTTACACTTATATGATGCAACTTATACTTATGATTCATACGGAGAAGGCACGTGTCGCTCTAATAACGATTTACACTTTTAACTTAACTGGCATTACCGTGATGATAACAAATAATATTTACTTTTAACTAAGAACTGCAAGACGTCCTGCTGTCACTAGTCTGATTCTTAATTTAGCACCTTATGTTTATGATATATTGAAACTAGAATAATACCACAGACACGTGTCACTATGGTTATGACTTTTAACTAAGAGCTGCACGACGTCCTCCTGTCATTACTTTTACTTAACGAGGTTAGATGGAGCGCCTAGCTATCAGTATGGTCACACACACAAATAATACTCCGAAAACTTGAAGGAACCGTGTATTTATTACTTCACACACACTAATTACAAAAATGTTCAACGATTAAGCTGATCAGAACAGTACCCTAATTGCGTAATACAACACAATCACAATTTGTTTCGATTTGAAACAGATTTCTAATCCATTGCTTCATAAGTTGGAAAAAAAATCTGCTCAACAACGTAAATAACGCAATGAATGTTGCTGAACTGTCAAAATGAAACAAATTAGGCAAAATTGTTTTCGAAAATTAGTTACGCAATTAGGGTACAGATAAGAATTGGAAACGCGGTAAATTCGATACAGCACTCGTGGTGACAATAGAAAACACGACCATTCACCTTTGCGTTTCACAAAATAATGAATGTCCGCTCTCACCGTCACCGTCATTTTTCGCAAGAAATCGCACCTTCGGTACAACAAAGTCACAACAGCTCATTTTTTAATATTGAATTATCAAAAAAATCGTAATAAAAAACATAACAATAAAAAGTGTCCTGAATTGTGACTTTGTTGCACCGAAGGTGCGAAATGTCTGTGACTGACAGATGTCTACCGTCAGTCATGTGACGGCTGTCAATTAAATGTCACCACAGCCGTATCGACCTTACCCAAGTGTCACACTTGACGTTTCCGTTTGATTACTTTACATTGACGTAGCTTCTTAGTCTCTTAATAAAAATAAAAGATGGAGCCATGGTGATGCCATCGCTGCGACATACTCATATGATGCAACTAATACTTATGATAAAGTGGACGCATGTGTGGCGATAAAAATAATCTTTATGTACTTTTTATTAAGTGTGGTCTTATAGACGCCCACACAGAATCGCAGTAGTAGGTAGGTGCGTTTTTAAGAGTGAAAAACAGGTAGATCCAGATGCACATATATTGACAACAATAGACAAGAGAGTAAGTCCAATGGGGAATAGAGAAGTGAAAATAAAATCACACTAATATTTTAAAGGCGAAAGTTTGTGAGTTTTGAGGTTATGTTTGTCTCTTCTTCACGCTCAAACGGCTAGACCAATTTGGATAAAATTTGGCACACAGAGTTTATCCCGATATTCCCACAGGATGGAGACCTCCGCGGGTGAAACCACGGGGCGCAGCTAGTTAAAATAGTATATTTAAAAAAATAGGCCATTGTTTTGATTAAGATAAAACGTAGGTTTCAACATTAAGAGGTTCATGACGTCCGGTATCACTAATTATACTTATATGATGCAATTTATATTTATGATGCAGTTAAACTAGCATAATACTAAAGGCATATGTCGCAGTGATAACAACTTATGCTTACCCACATACCTTAAGGCCGCATCTACCATTGCCGTCGAATACAGAAGTACAAAATAATTTGATAATTTTGAGCATAATAGACTACTGCATCACAGTGTGGGGCGAGACTACCAAGGCAACCCTATTACCTCTGGAACGAGCGCAGAGAGCTGTCCTCAAGGTTATGACCTCGAGGTCATTTAGATTTCCCACCTCGGCTCTCTACACCGAATGTCGGGTCCTCATTGTGAGACAGCTCTTTGTTCTTGGCACTATTCTGCGCAAACATCCCTCTGTGGATACAAGCCAAATGCTGTTAAAAAGTGTAGATTCTTCAAAGTTTGCTCAACTCGCGGTTGTAGAACAGCTTTTGCTCAGCCTCATTATTATATTTTGTCCAACCATTTATATAATAAAATAAATAAGCTATTCACCATTGCTCCCATGTGCCTAAATGGATGTAAGACCAGGGTCACAGAGTGGCTATTGTCACTGAGTTACGATAAGACTGAAGATTTACTACATGTATAAATCGATTAACCTAATGTAGTTTAGTCGTATATTTATAATTATACTAGCTGACCCTGCAAACGTTGTTTTGCCATATAAATGTTTGCGGTGGACCATCTTTATCACTTACTACCCTACCAACCCCACCTACCCCACCTACCCCACCTACCCCACCTACCCCACCTACCCCACCTACCCCACCTACCCCACCTACCCCACCTACCCCACCTACCCCACCTACCCCACCTACCCCACCTACCCCACCTACCCTACCTACCCCACCTACCCCACCTACCCCACCTACCCCACCTACCCCACCTACCCCACCTACCCTACCTATTCTATCTTTCAAGTTGGATCAAACTGCATACGGTGTGCAAATTTGATTAAAATCGGTTGAGTAGTTTAGGAGTCCATCGCGGACAAACAACGTGACACGTAATTTATATATATTAAGAAGATATTGAGAGCAGTGGTGGCCCAGTGGTAATAGCCGCGACTTACGAGTTGTAGGTCGAAGTTCGAACCCAGACAGGCGCTTTACTTTGTGTAAATTATCTCATCACCACTGCTCTCAAAACGGTGAAGGAAAACATCGTGAGGAAACCGGCATGTCCTAGAACCGAAAAATTCGAAGACATGTGACATCTACCAACCCGCACTGGGCCCGCGTGGTGGATTACGGCCCACTCCCTCTCACAGAGAGGTGGCCTGTGTCCCAGCAGTGGGAACATTTATAGGCTGATGATGAAGAAGATATTAAGATAAGATTTACACAGACTGACATAAACACTAGTTTTCACCATATTTTTCTCTTTCTTAATACATACACATACCCCCACGTACCTAACATTAATACGCCACATCATATATGCATCTACTAGTGAGTAGTTATCTGAATAATAAAATAATATACTCTGCTCGTTCTAAAATACTGATATATGTTCAAATTATAGGCGAGGACGCTGGCACCCTAAACACAAGTTAAATCTTACTTTGGGTGCCAGAGTCCATCTAAACATTCTTTCCTTTAGTTTTAACGCTGCATAGTTTTTAGTTTGTTTTGTATAACTGAATGGTAATAAATTATTATTTATTTATTGTTTTTAACCGACTTCAAAAAAAAGGAGGAGGTTCTCAATTCGTCGGGATATTTTTTTTTTATGTATGTTCCCTGATTACTCGAAGATAGCTATGCCGATTTTAAAAATTCTTTTTTTGTTTGAAAGGGTATACTTTCAAGTTAGTCCCATTGTCATTTGGTCACGATCTGATGATGGGATCTTGGAGAAATCGAGGGAACTCTTCAAATATTAAAGGCACATCTATAGCGATTTGGGTTTTTTTAATGAGCAGTTGACATAAGGCTATTGTAACTTAGATCAATTACAAACCAACCCACTAAAAAGTGAAAAAAAAAAAACTTTTTTACAAAAAACACAACCGACTTCCAAACTACAAAGTGAAAAATAACTTTAATTTCGGAAGTCGGTGTCAAAAAACTAAAATACTGATCTGATCCAAAGACACCGACTTCCGAAATTAAAGTTATTTTTCACTTTGTAGTTTGGAAGTCGGTTGTGTTTTTTGTAAAAAAGTTTTTTTATTTATGATACCGTACCATTAAGAGGGCTTGTGGCTAAGTAACAACAGCTGCACGGGTCGATCGATCAGGTTAAGCTACGCTTGCCGCGGTTGGTCTGTGGATGGGTGACCATCTTTATATACCAAGACCCCTCCGTGCCTCGGAAAGCACGTTAAGCTGTTGGTCCCGGCTGTCATTTGTAGATCTTTGGCAGTCGTTACGGGTAGTTAGAAGCCCAAAAAGTCTGACAACCAGTCTTACCAAGGGGTATCGTGTTACCTAGTAACTAGGTTGTGGAGGTCAGATAGGTAGTCGCTCCATGTAAAATACTGATATTCAGCTGCATCCAGTTAGACTGGAAGCCGACCCCAACATAGTTGGGAAAAGGCTAGGCAGATGATGACCATTACTGTAATCAAGTTGAACGCACTAAAACAGGATAAGCACTCAAGGAGTTACAAGAAAACTTCCCTGACAGAAAACAAATTGGAACTACGCTGTACGTAAGACACATTTGCCCCGGAGCTCTTCACACGTTCCAAAGAAATATATATGTACATATTATCACTGCATTTGTTCCTACTCTGTGGTTACTCAGATGGATGAGTGTGTGTGGGTGGGTTATCTGAATACTCGCAAATGTACAGTCGGCAAAATTGAGAAACGTGAAGGATTTTTTTTAAACCCACGCGAAGTGAAGTTCTTTGAAATCCTCGTTTCCAGAAATATCAATTTATTTTAGTGTTAATTAAATAGATTTCAGAAGTAATAGTAGGTAACTATTGAAAATGTCATAACAATGTTTCAGGTTGTAGCGTAAACTGAAATTTATTTTGCATTTATTTTAAAGTTATTTTTCTAAAAACACTTGCTTGTTTATATGTTTAGAAACTAAACTACGAAAGCAGGTAAGTAAATTTTTTTTCATTGTCTATCTGAAATCTGAATATGACATGGTCTTAAGGTGGGCCCATAAAATTAATAGGAGTAGTGCGTGTGAGGTGCGAAGAGCGAACTTACAGAAGGACAGTAATGTTTGAAGCGCAATGAGAGATGTCACACTAAATATAGAACGGTATTGGTGTAGCTCAGCTTTTACGATTCCAAAATTACTACGCAAGCAATAATCTTAACTAATATTATAAATGCGAACGTAAGTTTGTTTGTTACGCTTTCACGGTTAAACGGCTGAATCGATTTTATGGGGATACTTTGAACCCTGGGGAAGGACATACTTTTTATCGACATAACACGCGGGCGAAGCTGCGGGTGGAAGCTAGTCTACACTATATTATAATAATAATATTGTAAAAAGGTTAATTATTTATTTGTATGTTTGTTTGTATGTTTGTTTGTATGTTTGTTTGTATGTTTGTTTGTATATTTGTTTGTATGTTTGTTTGTATGTTTGTTTGTATGTTTGTTTGTATGTTTGTTTGTATGTTTGTTTGTATGTTGGTTTGTATGTTTGTTTGTAAGTTTGTATGTAGGGGGTAATCTACGAAACTACCAGTCGGATTTGAATAAATATTTTTGTTTTGGATAGCCCAATTCTCGAAGAAGATTATAGGTTATGTAAAATCGTGCTACGACCCTTAGGAGCCGAGCAGAAAGAAAGAACGCTAAGCGAAAATGAAGTAATACTGCGGGCGGGCGATGGGATTCGTTGCGGTGGGCCGAAATTTTACGCGGACAAAGTCGCGAGCAAAAAGCTAGTAATTTATATAGTCAGCGTTAAAGTGCAAAGATGTTTATATCTTGCCAGTTGTATACCAAGCAATTTTGTCGACTGTACCCAACGTTGTCACGCTCTGAATGCGAGGCGACGTGTTAAAAGAAGCGTGTTTATTGTTTATTGGCGCTTTGCGGTAAACACCTGTTAAGGTTCGGTTTTAGCACGCGAGCTCTTGATAAAAATAATATGCTTTTCTTGGCCCATTTGCATTCGCACCATGAGCTTATGCTCTTTATGATTTCTTATAAGTTTTAATTCCATATTGGTACATCCATTGATGAGCACTGTATCGGTCAAGATTACTTATCGTGTTACCCAGTATCTGGGTTGTGGAGGTCAGATAGGCAATCATTCAAAGCGCTTGAAGCCGACCCCAATGTATGTAGTTTGGAAAAGGCTAGGCAGATTGATTTAATCGACCAAAGCGTATCTTTGCCGAGAAACTAGAAACAAACGAATGAAAACTAAAACGAAATTACGATTTTTTTTTTTCTGTAGGGCATCTCATAGCTGGTCTCTGAGACCATGACTATTTAACCGGTCAATCCTGTGGCTGCCTTAAGCTGCTACACTCAAAGCCTCCAGCGCCAGGGCACACATAAAACTAAGCTAAAAAGCTAGGGTAAACGCTCGCTAAGGGTACCCCCTGTGGGGTACGAGCCTCGGCTTAGGGCGTTCGGAGGACATCAAAAGATGAGACGGGCTGGCGAAATTACGTTTAAAACAAAAGCATAATTATAAACTTTATTGCCATTCTTGATTTCCAAGTTGGCAGTAAGAAGATCATTATTCACTGATTTTTGGCAGAGTGATAACTTGTGACCTCAATAAAGACTCTGAGAGACACTAAATAAACTACACTAATTTGTCTAAATTGAAGCCAGCCAATAATAAGTTGGTCTTCCCAAGAATGAGTAAGAACATCTATTTAATGTTAAATAATCAAAGAGTTTCTTCCACGTATAAAGCCACATTTCAGTTTCCCATCTTGTTCTCGCATGGAAACCGAACATTAAGCCGCACTTAGAACCGAGTCGTATTCACGGGACGTTCTTGAGATGACACGACGACAGTATAAAAATATGAAGTAGGCCCACTTTGTACTCTCACACCAAATGATTTTAAGTAAATAATATTTCCTCCAGCTTGCATTGCTTATTGCAGCTTAAGGCGACGATAACCGACTTTTAATGATTTTATACTGAAGATGACGTCTTAAAAAAAATATGTTAAATTAAAGCATTTTCTTAATATTTTAATATAGGCATATTTAGGAGCGCAGGGCTCTAGCGGTCCGGAGCAATATGTTGTCCCGTAGATTTGCGCGGTGTACACACCAAGTGAAAATAACACTTTTCAAGGCTTATTGCCAAAGTTTGTACACGGGCAATCTATGGGTCAATTATACTAAGAGATCGCTGGATACCCTGCGAGTCCAGTATAACAATGCTTTCAGGATGTTGTTGAGGCTGCCTCGTTACTGTAGCGCGTCAGAAATGTTTGCGCAAGCCCGCACCGACGGCTTTTATGCAATTATACGCAAAAAAACGGCGTCGCTACTGAGGAGAGTGAGGGACAGTCAAAACAGCATCCTGAAAACTGTAGCCGAGAGCTTCGGCTCTCCGATTGTCGAGCAGTTTGTGCGGAGGTTGATTTTTACTAACACTAGGCAATAAGTTATTTTTTGTATGTTACTAACACTATATGGATATTTTGTGTCTGAATTAAAACAATTTGAATTTGAATTTGAATATTTTCAATTATGTTTATATTACATAGTGAAATAAATTTGTAAAGTTATGTCTAACGCGGATAAAAAACTGAGAATGACGCAACATCTGTCAAGCGTATTTTTTTGAAACCTTCTTCATTGTAAATATAATTTAACTATTAATCTTTTAGTATACGTGTTTTATTAAAATACCTCTTGTTTTACGTATAATAAATTAATAATGCGTCTAATTTGGGACAGCGCTCCTTGATGGGTGAATCCTATTATTGGCTGGACGTACGACGCGTTGCGTGAGCTCAGTACAGAACACGCAAGCTAACCACTCAAGGTCACTGGTATATATCTGCGTCTTAATCCGCAGCCTCGAGCTACATGCTCACGTAACGCGCATTTGCGACAGCGACTGCAGAGGAAACAAATGAAAGAAATTGTTAAGAGGAGGCTCTCTAAAGGAACTTGATTATGAACGTACATGATTTATTGGATTTTTTTCTTTCCGTATACAGGATAAGTTTATATCTAATGCGCAAACTTTACCACGTGACTTTATTCATCATTATGAACAACTTTTATTATGGGACCAAACATGAAATCGCGAAAAATAAATTAGCAGTTCCCTACATTTTGACGAGTTATGCGAACATAAATGTAGGGAACAGCTGATTTTTTAGGGTTCCGTAGTAGACAAGGAACCCTTATAGTTTTGTCATGTCCGTCTGTCTGTCTGTCCGCGGTCTATCTCCGAGACCCTTAGTACTAGAAAGCTGTAATTTGGCGTAGGTATACATATTAATTACGCCGACAAAGTGGAAAAACAAAATTATGAAAAACATTTTTTTTAGGGTACACGTAGTGGTGATGTTTTTTTTTTTATCCCATGTTGTGGGGTATCATTGGAAAGGTCTTTCAAAAACATTAGAGTTTGTGAAAACTATTTTTGGATTCAGAGATTCGTTTGCGAAATATTAAGCTTTAAAGTGCTAATTTTTGTTAGAGTCAGGTTCCCCCCCCCCCCCGCCAGCTAAATAGTTGGTTTAAGATATGTGAAAAAAATCACAGCAATAGTTTATATAACGAAAAAAAAAGGAAAACTATGACAGCTAAGTAGGCTTTACAAGTTAACGAGTAATAATCGACCAACTTAACTTTGCAGTTGCAAAAACATGTTTTCCCATACATTCTGTATGGGAGAACATGTTTATCAACTACAAAGTTAAGTTTGTTTTTGACCCTTCATTGTGCGTGCTCCGACACGCACTTGGCCGGTTTTTTTTCGCTATTTCAGGCCTTTCTTAGAGTCTGATATTATAATATACTAAACACACACACTCAGCACAATGTAATGCACGAAATATTCCGACATTATTTTATAAATTTCTCAGAGTTGGTCTACTGAAAATGTAATATTCTGTGTCAGCCCAGCAGACACATGAAACGTGTAATTCTGTTGAAATATTAATATATGCGCGTTCTATTCGAGGCAACCGCGTAACATTTGAATAATATCAATCTTGGAATATTATTGCTAAAGCAATTTCTTGGTTATCATAAAGTCTAGTAGAAAATGGACGAATGTAAAGCTAGGAGTTCTGGTCCGATAAGGACCAAGCCCGGGTCGACGGCGCGTTGTGTTCCACGCGCGCCTCAAAGAGATGTCAGCAGAATTGACGGGATCCACTAGGGCCAATGCCTGCCGGGGGTTCGAAGAAGACCGATAGGGACATCGTGGCCCCCGACAACAGGGCAACCGAAGGAACACGGGTGGGTTTTAGTCAGTAAGAGTCTGACACGCCCTCCAAGTTATTTGATAATATCCCACCCAAAAAAAAAAAAGTTTGACAATTCATTGTTAAAAATGAATTGTCAAACTTTTATTGGTTGAATACGAGGCTTTTGGCTACTTTTGTATGTGTGTAGTTTATATTATTATTTTTTTATGTTTTTTTGTGCAGAATAAACAATTTTTCTTTCTGTTTTTATCTTTTCTTTTAGTTAATTGATTCAGGCGTGACCTTGCGGAAATCCATTATAAAATTCAATAGACGTGGATATATTTAGTAACCTATTCCGCTTAGCTATTTCTAAAGAGCCATAAAAACCCTGAAAGAAATCGACACGTGTTTCACCTCTCAACGAGGTATCCTCAGGATGACAATTGACTTGTCCCGAACCCGAATACGCAGACGCGATTGACTCTGCGTTCAGCGCTCGGTGTGGCAACACGCCGTGTTCGGGTTTGCGACAAGTCAATCGTCATCCTGAGGATGCCTCGTCAAAGATTCTTAATTTGTTCTCTTGTTATAGTGCGAGCCTCCGGCACAGTATAACAAAGTAACAGTATTATATCTCGGCAGTGACCTTGAAATAATTACCTGCGGCCACTCGGTAGATAAACCTTCCGCGTCAATGCGTAACTGCTGTGCACTCGATACTTTTGCGTGCTGAGATTTCGAACTGCGTCGTTTCGGCCGTTTTCCATGAAGATGTAGCGGTTACACCGCCACATACGAACTACGCATCAAACACATGACGTCACACAAATCCTGCATCGCGCAGTTAGAGTTTACCGAGCGATCGACATACAAACAAGATTTCAACTTCAAACTGACGGGCAGTTGCCCGCCAGACACAACACCCATCTGGTCGGAGGATCCTCCCTTTTCTATGGTGGATGAGTGAACTTTACACCCTGTTCCTCATTCCCCTAAATTGGTGACCCCGAGTATGAACGTCAGCGCAGCCTTCGAGCAATTACTTCGGCGTGACGTCATCATCATCATCACTCCCGCAAGCTTTCGTGAGGCGACTCACACAGCCGGCCAGCACCCACGGCTTCAACGGGTATCCTGACCACCAGCATGCAGCGAACGCGCATTCCTGGTCATCAACCTCAGCCTCATCACCCCGACTCACTGGGGAATCAATGCAATCAGCCTCATCAACCCGATTCACTGGGGAATCACCGCAATCACCACAACCACCACAGACAGTTCCGACTCACCGCGAACTATGTGGCACCCGGTTCCGACTCACTGGAACCACAGCTGGCACCGTGAAGCATCGCTAGATTTAGCCCACTATCGACCTCCGGTCTCCGGAGGGGAGTGATGTAGCGGTTACACCGCCACATACGAACTACGCATCAAACACATGACGTCACACAAATCCTGCATCACGCAGTTAGAGTTTACCGAGCGATCGACATACATACAAGATTTCAACTTCAAACTGATGGGCAGTTGCCCGCCAGACACAACACCCGTCTGGTCGGAGGATCCTCCCTTTTCTATGGGGGATAAGTGAACTTTACACCCTGTTCCTCATACTCCTAAAAAGATATAATATACTGTTACTTATTTATACTGTGCCTCCGCGTTTCTAATAAAAATTCAAAAAGCCAACGACATACTATTTTTTTTGCTGTTATTGTCCCACTGCTGGGCAAAGGCCTCCCTACCCTCTTTCCACCTCTCTCTGTCCAGAGCTTCCAAGGACCAATCTTTCTTAAAGGAGTCCAGCTCATCCCGCCATCTCCGTCTGGGCCTGCCGCGATGACGTCTACCATTAAGCGGGATCCACTAGGTCGTAAGTTTGGCCCATTGATCGTTTGACATGCGGCAGATGTGTCCAGATGTGCCTTACTATTCAACTAAAAATACACTAAAACGACAGTTTTACAATGTAACTGGTCACACACTAACCAGATGCGGTTGAAAACCATTTCGCACGATGCGAGTGGCGCCTGCCGGTGGCCTGACCTCGACAACACAATTACTGACGGAAACCAATGTCCTAAGGTTACATCAGTTGATAGATTGAGTGTTTGTAGCCACAGGCGAACGTCACAGGTATGTTGGTATCTGATACACGCCCGTAGGTACAGGAATGGACAATTTAATTTGATCAGTATAGATTTTAGTTCCCAGCAACATGGACATTTTCAAATGTATAGATGATATCGCCGCCCCCGCAGAATAAACGTGTAAGTGCTATTGAGGCGGATTTGATGTTAATCCATATTCGTTATGTATAGGTCAAAATACATCACCTCAATTTTTTCCAGATTTTTACATCAATTATTTACGAAGTTACATTCACACGATATACCGTAACATAATGTTATAATTCCGACCTTGATGATATAAAAACTTAATTATACCTAATAGGTACCTAATTAAGTTTTTATATCATAAAATTCTGATAATATACCTACATTATCAGAATTTTTTCGACTGCACCAGAATAAACGCGTAATAGCCCATTAACGGTATCACTGTACTGCGAAAAATGCTAGTAATATTACATTGCAAAACAAAAAAAGAAAACAATAGTTGATAAGAAAAAATAACTCTAAGTAACGTACGTTAAAAAAGAAAACATTTCTGTAAAATGTTTTTTTATCAATGACTCAAAAACAGTACCTGTTTAACACTTAACATTAATTAGATTATCTACAAAAAAAAAAAAACTTTTAAACGACGTAAAAAACAAACTTCTATTCGGTGTAGTCATAAAGTTATGGATCAATTTAGGTTTTTAATTTTTCCTGTAAAATTGACTTTTTACACTTGCGCGTTTATTCTGCGGGGGCGCCGATATATAGAATCCTAACTAATTTTACAAATGCGCTTGTGAGTTTGTTTGTTTGTTTTTAGGGTTCCGTACCTCAAAAGGAAAAAAAAAAACAGAACCCTTATAGAATTACTTTGTTGTCCGTCTGTCTGTCAAGACCCTTTATCTCGGGAACGCGTGGAGGTATGGAGTTGAAATTAAAAATGTGTATACTTAAGTCTATATTCCCTTGAAGCTGTAAAAAAATCAAACATCTAAGTTATCGTTAAAAAAAGATACGGCCGTTTATGCCACAAAAATTGGATACTTTGACACTCTTAAGGGAATCAAAATTTATAGGGTACTTTCCGTTGACCTAGAACTATGAAATTTGGCAAGTAATATCGTCTTATACTACAAGTACAGGGAAAAGTCTGAAAACTATATATTTTTAATTAAATCCCAAAAAATTTAGTCTTTATTTAAAGTACTACGTTAAAAATAACTTTGATTAGATTACCTAACTAATTTACGTATGAACTGATATTACCACAATTTCACTTATAAAACACAATAACATAAGTAATTATAGGTTTTGGAAACTGAATTTCAGGAAAAGCTCGGAAAAAACTGCGAGACTCGATTCCTGAACTGCTTATAATATGGGCGAGTCCGACTCGCACTTGACCAGTTTTTTTTTTAAATTTGTTACGCTTTGACGCTAAAACGGCTGAACAGATTTAGATGTTTGGCACATGAAATAAAGAAAGAAAAAACGTTTATTTGCGGTAAAAATGACGCAAAAAATAGTTAAGAATACAAAAATGAGAAAAAGTTGGGGGAAGCATGCGTCACATCCACGCAAATCGGCTATCGCTCAGCATTATAAAAAAAAAATGACGTCAACCGGTGCAGCAAACAAATATTAAGACGCTGTACCAGTACAGCGTACTTAAAGAAAAAATTGGTTGCCTGTAAAGTCGGTATACGGGCGAAAGTTTTACGTGACAACGACTTTGAGTGGTAAAATAATTTTAATGTGACCGGAACCGGTGTGTTTGCCTATCTCTCTCACTCTCTCTCTCTCGCTCTGTCTCTCTCGCTCTTAGGCGGGCTAACTGTGCTCGAGTGGAAGGGACGCGTGCCTTTCACTTTTTATGTCTGTCTCTCTCGCTCTTAGGCGGGCTAACCATGCCCGAGTGGAAGGGACGCGTGCTTCTCACTCGCTCTCATTGTGAGCGCATAACGTGAGCGGAGCGTAACGCAGTTTCTTGAAGTGTCACCCGGCAAACCAATTTATAAGACGTTGTCACGTCAAAAATAATTTATTAAAATTAAAATGTGATGCAATATACTAAATAGATGACATGGACATGGACATGGGTATACGACCTAGATTTGGATATTAACAAGACGATTTGCACCCAAACTTCATCCCCTGTTAGAATCGATCAGAGGTCGAGTTTCGAAACAATCTTATTTAGAAAACTTTTAGTCTAAAAAAATATTATGTCATTTCTTTGGCAGTCAGTCGTTTGTTCACATGTTCGTTTCAGAATAATTTAAACTAATATTAAAAAGAGAATAGTAGTTTATGAAACTGTTGCATTATTAATACTCATGTTTTAATACCTAGTTACGTGCAGTTTCATACACTACTTTATCTACTCTCAAACATTGGGATTGAAACAAATACTAAATAAAAGATCAAAGTTAAAGATCAAGAATAAATTTAAAAATCCCACGAAATTCAGTAAGTACTACAAAACAAATGAATGTCGCCTGCAGCAGCACATCACCGCACATGCGCTACAGCGGGTGCTGCTGTCCCCCGCCAACAGTTGATGGAAACTCTTTGGTGATATTAACTTCTTGGATTAGCGCTGTATAGTAATAGAAAAAATAATTGATTTATAGTATTATTTTGTTAGAGAAAAAGTGTGATAACATGATTCTACTTTTATATTTCGGTATTCTGTTTATAAAGTATGTCAATATAAACTCGTTTTGAAGTTCATAATTCGAATATTACGCTATGAGAGTAGATAAAAGATTTATTCATCGTCGTTTTTATTAAAATATACAAAGTGTTATTGTCCAAGTAAATACAACTAACTATATACAGAGGAAAAAAAAAATAGGAACAAATCATTGGGCATCAAAAAATTCATCCGCATCGCTGTCAGTGAGAAGGTGGGTACCTTCTCACTGACAGCGATGCGGATGAATTTTTTGATGCCCAATGATTTGTTCCTATTTTTTTTTTTTGGCCAACCCTCTGGCCAACCCTCTGGTCACGTGAAGAGTCGACCAACCGCTTGGCGATGTCCCGGAATACTCGATGAGCACTCGGACGCCATGGCCCTAGTGTTTCAACCCCAAACGGCTCAAAAATATAGCTACCAGTAAAGTTGTTATATTTGCGCCGTTTGAGGTTTTCTGCACCTGCAGCAGCAGCCCCAGCACAGAAAAGATTTGATTTTTGTATGTTTGTTTGTAATGAATAAACTCAAAAACTATTGGACCGATTTTAAAAATTCTTTCAGCAGTAGAATGCTATATTATCATTGAGTAACATAGGCTTTAATTTATAAAGATATCACGAGGGCGAAGATCCTAACGGAAGGGAGTAACAAATAGACAGATATGTCGTGATAGCCCAGTGGTTAAGGAACGAAAAGAAAAAAGAAAGAAAAATTGTTTATTCTGCACAAACTAAAAGTACATTACAAAAAAATATATTGACAAATCCTTTTTTTTGTGTGGAAAATTATCAAATAACTTCTCCCGCTCTAGGCGGAGTGCGAGGGCGTGTCAGACTCTTACTGACTAAAACCCACCCGTGTTACTTCAGTTGCCTGTACGTTGCCAGGAGCCACGGTAACCCTTTCGGACAAACCCGCAACCCGGATTAGCCAAAAGCTTCGTATTCAATATTCAAAACTAATAAAAGTTTGAGAAATTTTGTCTATTTGATCCAAGGCCTCGCCTCTCATGCACGAGATTGTTGGTTCAAATCCAGACAAGTACCATCATCTGCCTAGCCTTTTCCCAACTATGTTGGGGTCGGCTTCCAGTCTAACCGGATGCAGCTGAATACCAGTATTTTACATGGAGCGACTGCCTATCTGACCTCCACAACCTAGTGACTAGGTAACACGATACCCCTTGCCCCTTGCCCCTACCATTGTAACAGTGTTTTTCTGCAAAAATAAATGATTTGATTTGATTTTTTTTGATTTTTTAAGACTGGTTGTCAGACTTTTTGGGCTTCTAACTACCCGTAACGACTGTCAAAGATCTACAAATGACAGCCGGGACCAACGGCTTAACGTGCTTTCCGAGGCACGGAGGGGACTTGGTATGTAAAGATGGTCACCCATTCACGGACCAACCGCGGCAAGCGTAGCTTAACCTGATCGATCGACCCGTGCAGCTGTTATTACTTAGCCACAAGCAAGTACCAACAAGTACCAATGTGACTTTTTCAATTCATATGTACTTGTGTTGTTATTAATATAATATAATGTAAAATGTATAACTGGAATATTGAGTATGATTATGTTTTTATTAAATTTTTATATCCATTTAATTGCAATGCCTTAACAGGCAACTAAGTTCTAAGAACCTACCTATTGTTAACATTTTCAAAATGTTGTACACTTAGTTCGCAATAAAGAATTTGAATTTCTCATTCGTGAGGAAACCTGGACTTATAGTTAATATAAGTCTGAAATCGCCAACCCGTCTGGAGCAAGCGTGGTGATCAATGCTCGTGCCTTCTCTGTATGAGAAGAGGCGTTTGCCCTGCAGTGGAGCAATAATGGGCTGGTATAATTAATGAACAGATAGATTAACCTCTCTGTGGCACAACTGGCACAAAAGCATTTAATATTAATAATTAAAACAAACAATGGAATACAAAACAAATGCATGATGATTGCGTTAAAATCTACGAGCAAACATTGAATAATTAATGGCGAATAAAACAGGAGGATTTTATTATGCTGTCTATCGCATTAAATGATTTTTTTCAATACGTAATTATGGACATAACAGCGCTCATTACATTTTTGTGGTTGGTCTCACTATCATGTTAATTTTGTAATTAATTTAAATCAAAATAAAACTTATATGGGCACTTATGAAACGTCAGAAGCTAGGTGCACGGTTCCAATTGGTCGCTTCCTATGGAGAAGAGCTGGCAAGAAACTCCACGGTTACCTTTTTGAAAGTAAATGGCTTTTACATTGTTTTCAAATTACAGTGTTAATAGGTAAGTATAGAATTTCTATTTTCTTAATGTCGCTCGGGAATCATCGCATTTCCGAATACAAACGAATGCTAATTTCCATGTCCATCAATTATCAGATTTATCGTGTATAATAATTTTAATTCAGAACTAAGTACTTTATTGTTGTTTTGTTTTGATTTTCATGTGAATTATATAGAGTTGTTAAACTATTTTCGTATCTGTCGTGCCTGCGACTTTAGCAGCTTTCCTCCCATTTTTTTAAATTAATTACATTAAGTTAAAAGAGTATTAACAACTCTATATACTTCCAAGTCGATTGAGAGCGTCCGGTCTGCACCAAGTGCAAAGGGCAACTGATAGAAAACCGACAACTGACGAAACACGAAGTTTGCCGAGGAACATTAAGAGAATAGAATTACAGTAAATTACATATAACTATTACTCTAGTCTGTGCGCCGATTTATCTGGTCATTTCACATTCACGTCTGTCATTAATAGGGCTGGCATCAACTTTATTTAATTAGATATTTTCATTTGTTTGAAGACCTATGAAGTTTATTTAATAGATTTGCCTATAAATAGCAGCAACAGCATTCTGAGGGTTTTTGTAGAGAGGCTGGATGGGCCTACAATGGGGAGGTTTACCAAGATACATGTTGGCAACAAAGCTTGTTAAACCTTCCTGTCGTTATGATTTTCTTTTTCTTTCTTTTTATGTTCCTGCATGTTGCAGTAACACCCTATGGGCCTTGATGCCTGACAATATTTTATTTTTTATTATATATGTCGGATCCGTTCATTAGTACGGACACGAAACGAATCGCAAGCACGCCACTGGCGACATCAAGAGAGATTTATCGACACCAAAAAAGGCGCGCTTCTACAGAGTCGTGATGTTTTAAGGCCAAGGCGAGGAGAACATTCAGCCTTTGGTCGCATTGGAGTCAAGACGTCGCGGAACTGTTCTCGATTCGTGGTGCTCAGTTATTTTGTTAGTTTTAATTTGTGATCATTTTGTTAATTGGTGATTTTTAACAAACGCCGTCGCACCCAGTGTGTGTATAATTTAGCTAGTGTGATTCATTTGATAGTAAATTATAATGTGATCTGAACTGCAAACTGTTTTTCTATTGCGCATTAACCAACACTACCCACACTACGTCCACAGTAGTTAAAATATCGCTGATAATAACGAGAATCACATACCCGTCTCCGACATATACATAATCAGCCTATAATGTTCCTTGTTCAAGAGGGAGTGGGCTGTAATCTACAACGCGGGCCCAGTTTGGGTTGGTAGATGTCACTATGTTTGATTTTTTTGTTCTAGGACATACCGGTTTCCTGACGGTATTTTCCTTCACCGTTTTCAGAGCAATGGTGATCAAAGTCAAAGTCAAAGATTTATTTGCAGATAAATATGGTTACAAAGTTCTTGCAATGGACGTGTGATAGTAGCTTAACATATTTAATCATAACATAATGACATGCAAATTTTTGGTACACAATTACATTATTTTAATTTAGACTGAAGGAATTCTTTTATGGTTTTGAAGGCATTCTCAATTAACCAGCTGCGTAAAGCCCTTGTGAAGCGGACCATGAAAATATTTACACAAAGTAAAGCACCTGCCTGGTTTCGAACCCACGACCTTACCCCTGACTCTTAAATCGGAGCACGCTAAGAAGACGTCAGAGCAATTACCACTGGGCCCCCCATTACAGCTCCTACAGCTCCTACTGTACTTAAATAGTGGAGAGGAACTATTAGAATAGGGGCTTGTGGCTAAGTAATAACAGCCACACGGGTCGATCGATCAGGTTAAGCTACGCTTAACGCTGTTGATCCGTGGATGGGTGACCATCTCACATACCAACATCCCTTCGTGCCTCGGAAAGTCTTAGGTCCCGGCTGTGTGTGTTGGTGTTTGGATTTAAGATGTTTATTACACCGTTTTAGCGTGAAAGCGTAACAAACAAACATTCAAACATACAAAAAATCTAACCTTTTTAACGAATTTCAAATCAAGGTTATTGCTTTATAACATTCATTTAGATTATAAGTACCAAAAATTATATTCTCCCCAACTTAATTCCGCAGAAAAATCTGTGCAAACATACGGCCAACCTTACTCCTATGAATCAAGTCCAGTTTGAACCAACATGTTGGTACGTCCCAACTCTCGCCGTTCAGAATGGCCTCTGACAGCTTTTCAGCGGGCATCGGCTCCTGCCTTCATTTATATTTAGGGTAACGAACTAGGAGTTTCAAGATAATGGCCGTTTGTGGGGCTTTGTTGAAAGGTAGAGTGGGATAGGTATTTGATGTATATTGCGATGCTATTATTCAAAATTGAATTGGATAGAAGAATAGTACCTAATTCAGCATTGATTTTGTCATCACCTGTTTAACCTTTTCCCAACTAGGTTTGCCTGTTTCTAGTTTAATTGGATGCAGCTGAATACTAGTATTTTGCATGGAGCGACTGCCAAATCATTTGGCTGTCACCATTGATTTAGTATTGTTACAGAGTGTCGATCAATTTAGTACCATGTTAATAGCTACAATTTTGTTGTAATCAGAATTATAATAAAATAGTTAAATAGACAGCAGCTGTATTTGAAGGTAAATTAAAAGTAAATTTTAGTTGAAAGTGGTGTTTTTGTATGCTATAATCATTATTTAAATTGTTCGAAAGGAAATGTAGTTTTATAACAAGTACCTTATATAGTTATCCATTCATTATTATTAAGACTTAAAACAATATTTTTGAAGTAAAAACTTCTTTAGGCGCGTTGGGTATTTTTGAGATGGGACTAAACCATTGATTTCGCGACACTGTAACGACACCAGCTTTTGCCCATTAAAAAGACATCAACACGTTGATTACCGTGGTGCCGATTTTTTTTTTCAAGTTTTCACTTCTGTCGGCACTTTCGGAGTGCCACTGTTTTTTTTTAACTTCTTTTTGGATGCGGAGTTTGCCTATAAGTAATTGTTGCACTGTTGCATAATTATACATTTTCGCATGTTACCTTTAGCATAAAACCAGTGTGAACAATTGTTGGTGAAAAAATAAAATAAATATATAAATCAGCAATTGTCATCCAAAAAAAAGAATACAATAATTTTTTAGACCAGTTCTTTCAAATTTCTCTGATCAATGCAAAATAAATAAAAACGCATTTTCCAGGGTCCAGAAAACGAGAATATTTTCCATCACACATATTATTAACGAGAACCTAGAAAAAAAGAAAGAATCTTCTGTAACTTAATTAACTCGGTACTAACCTGACATCTCCCGTCGATGCACATATCCAGACTGCCCGCCCGACACCTGGTGCCATCTGACACCCTGGCTGCAAGCACTGCTACCACCACTCGGTCCTCGTCATCCAGGGCAACCGTCTGCAAACGATGTTTTAAGTTAGTAAAGTTATAATGTGGATTTGGATAAGGAGCAACGTACTTCTGCGGATTGGTGAAAATATACTTCTAAGCATGGCGATTATGGCAATATATTCAATAAATCTTTATTGCTTTACAATAATGTGTAATCATTATGGACCCTGTAGGACACAGCAAAAAGGGTAGGAGAGAGGAGAGAAGAGAGAGAGGAGTTAGGAGATCATTAATTTGTTATTGTGGGAACAAGTATTAACATTTTTTTTTTTTTAATCACCTGTTTCATAGAAAAGTGCAATACCTACGCAGTCAAAACGTACGAAACAGCAGATGTTTTTTATAACCAACAAAAAAAAAATTGGTTGCCTGTAAAGTCGGTATACGGGCGAAAGTTTTACGTGACAACGACTTTGAGTGGTAAAATAATTTTAATGTGACCGGAACCGGTGTGTATGCCTATCTCTCTCACTCTCTCTCTCTCGCTCTGTCTCTCTCGCTCTTAGGCGGGCTAACTGTGCTCGAGTGGAAGGGACGCGTGCCTTTCACTTTTTATGTCTGTCTCTCTCGCTCTTAGGCGGGCTAACCATGCCCGAGTGGAAGGGACGCGTGCCTCTCACTCGCTCTCATTGTGAGCGCATAACGTGAGCGAAGCGTAACGCAGTTTCTTGAAGTGTCACCCGGCAAACCAATTTATAAGACGTTGTCACGTCAAAATTTCAACGCAGTGGGTTCAGAATCATGTACTGAATCCATGGTAACAGTTTTCGCGTCGATGTCCCTGTCACCCTGTATGCAAAGTGTAAGAAGAAATTTTTTAGTCAGTTATTTAAAAAAAAAATCTGCTGTTCCATACATTTTGACCGCGTAGGTATTGCACTTTTCTATCAAACAGCAGATTTTTGAAGTGAAAACTTCTTTAGCATCGTTGTGATTTGAAAGTCGATGAAACGAAAAAGCGACAGTCAAAAGAGACAGACACATAAATTCATAAGATTTAACGTGGGAAAAAAAGAGATAGGAAGCATTATAGTGTGTGTGGGGGGGTGTGTCTGAGGGTGTGTGTGGGGTGTGTCTGAGAGTGTGTGTGGGGGTGTATCTGAGGGTGTGTGGGGGTGTGTCTGAGGGTGTGTGTGGGGGTGTGTCTGAAGTTGTGTGTGGGGGTGTATCTGAGGGTGTGTGTGGGGGTGTGTCTGAGGGTGTGTGTGGGGGTGTCTGAGGGTGCGTGTGGGGATGTGTCTGAGGGTGTGTGTGGGGGTGTGTCTGTGTGTGTATGTGGGGGTGTCTCTGGGTGTGTGTGGGGGGTGTGTGGGGGTATGTCTGTGTGTATTCTTATGTTCGTGGTTCTCTTTATGCTCTGCTTCGTACCCCCTCCACTCGTGTTTACTAAGGCATAGTGGGAGTTTGCTTGGGCCTCAGCGTTGTACACACGGCTACACATCAAGCTATACATTTCCAGTTTATGCTGATCTCGCATTGTATAGGATTTCCGTACAATGCGAGGTCCGCTAATACTGGAAATGTATAGCTTGATGTGTAGCCGTGTGTACGTGTGTTAAGGCTCCTGGCTGTGAATTCACTCGACAGAGTTTAGGTAAATTCTTGCGATGCTATGTTTGTGTGCACCGTTCACGCACACACGCCTAAACATCGAGCGTAGTGATCGCTTAAACAGTTTTGATCCTATAGACGGTATTTTGTTAAGTTACGTAGGTACGCTTATGAAATAAGTCTGGAATGTTTGTGTATATTCGTTTAGTATATTTATAATAATTCTGTTTTATATGGAATTTTATACTTTTTGTATGGAAAACATGAAAAATTATTACCTACATGTTGAGTTTTATGGGTTTCATAAAGGGGGTCGAAATTTTCATTATTTTTGCGATAAGACACAATTTTCGAGATATAAGCAAAAGGACAGAAAAAAGATAAAGTACAGTTTTTGCAAATTAATGAGTTATTAATTTAGTGAAAATGAAAAATTCGCTATTGGTGCCGATTCCCTTGTTCACAAACTAAACTAAATTTAAGTTCAGTGCATCTTTTTCTTTCTAATTCATTAAGAAAAGGACAGAAGATAAATTTTAGTTTAGTCCTGTCAAATTAATCAGTGCTTGACGTAAATTGACGTAATTTTAGTCGGCATGTTTTTAATCACGTCTAAACTTGTATGGAGAGTGACAGGCGCTGATTAATTTGACAGGACTAAACTAAAATTTATCTTCTGTCCTTTTCTTAATGAAATAGAAAAAAAAAGATGCACTGAACTTAAATCTAGTTTAGTTTGTGAACAAGGGAATCGGCACCATTGGTGCCGATTCTCTTGTATACCGAACTAAACTTACTAAACTATCACTAAAATTCCTTACTTTTGACTATGAGAATCTCAAAGCTATTCTGCAAAATAAATTCTCTAAATTTAAAAATAATTTTGACACATCTAAATCGAATTTGACAACCGCGACTCCACACGTGATACCTAACCACGTGAATCTTTTTAGAGCCGGAGACGCGCAGGGGGGGCAGCCTCGACGTGTTTTATATGGATTTTTCACTTTTTGTGTGGAAAATAAGAAAAAATATTACCTACATGTAGAGTGTTAGGGGTTTAAGGATTTTATAAAGGGTGTCGAAATTTTCATTATTTTTGCGATTGGACACACCGTTTTCGAGATATAAGCAAAAGAAAAAAAAAATATTCGGTACTGTTTTTTCATCTGAAGTCGAGGTGTTGGTGTGAATTTTAGTTCATGACAACCAATTTTATGCCACGTGTTTTTAGTCGCGATTAAAAATAGTCATATTTAGTTAGAAAATCTAAATTTTAGGTTAAAAACGTCAAATTCAGAATAGCAAAATTGCCATTTTCACTAAACTAATATCTCAGTGCCATCTTAGTGCTGTCAAACTAAAATATAGTTGTGTCACTTTAGTCTATTTCAGAATAGGAAATCGTCGTTCGACAGGAATAAAACAAAATTTTGGTGATTTTTAGTCTAGTTTAGAGGCATTTGTGACAAGAGAATCGGCACCATGTCTAACTAAATCTGACTATTTTTAATCGCGATTAAAAAGGTGCGGAATAAAATTAGTTATCTTGAACTAAAATTCACACCAACACCTCGCTTCAGGTGCAAAAAACAGTACTGTATCTTTTTTTTTTCTTTTGCATATATCTCGAAAATGGTGCGTCCAATCGCAAAAATAATGAGAATTTCGATCCCCTTTATAAAACCTTTAAACCCCTGACACTCTACATGTAGGTAATATTTTTTCTTATTTTCCTTACAAAAAGTAAAAATTCTATGTAAAACGTCAAAGCTGCCCCCTGTGCGCCTCCAGCTTTAAAAAAAATTCACGGGGTAGGGCAAACAAGTACCACGTGGACTCGCGATTGTCAAATATAATTTTAGTGTGTCAAAATACATTTAAATTTAGAAATTTTTTGTTGCAGAATAGCTTCAAGATTTTCATAGCCAAAAGAAAGGAATTTTAGTGATAGTTTAGTAAGTTTAGTTCGGTATACAAGAGAATCGGCACCATATTGCCATCTTAGTGCTGTCAAAATAAAATATATTCTATAATTATTTCACGATGGGAAATCATCGTTTGACAGGAATGAACGAAACTTTGGTGATTTTTAGTCTAGTTTTGAGGCATTAATTTGTGACAAAAGAATTGGCACCAGTATCCATAAAGGGATCTGAGACACTTGCGCGAAAGGCATTTTCGCGAAAGACACTTGCGCGAACCCACTTGCGCGAAAGCGTTGCGGAAATGAGATTTCTTCATAAAATCACGCCATCAATTTCAAAGGGCCCAACACTTTGAAATTGATGGCGTGATGTTATGAAGAAATGTGAAAATTTTCGCAGCCGCCATCTTAGATTTACGTTTTGACATCAAAATCTGCTTTAGAATCCCCAAAAACTATGAAAAAGACACCTATGACGAAAAATCTGAATATTGTCACAGCCGCCATCTTGGATTTATATTTTGACCTCACTAACAGCTTTAGCATCCTCGAAAACTATGAAAACGATACCCATGACGAAATATTTTTAAATGTTCGCAGCCGTCATCTTGGATCTTTATTTTGACTTAAAGTAGTCTTCAGTAGCGTTAAAGAACTTCGTTCCAAAAATACTTCACTTATTGCTACAACAGCATATTGGCGCGGGCATATCGGTGACGCGAACCCATAACTTTTTCCCCTACCAAAAATCACTCAAAACTATGAAATCGAAAGTCAAAATATAACTAGTGAACCCAGCAGGCAGATGTTGTCCTGCGACAACAGCGCCACGCGAGTCCAACTATAGTTATGAACCATCCAAGTTACACAAAAAGAATTAAAAAAAAAAAACATCTAAATCAGTCAAGCCGTTTAGGATAAGAAGAATTACGAACACACGTACACCGGTATTTTATTTATTGCCAGGCATGCAAAATTTTAATGTTCTTCAAAAACAAGCAAAGTACTCTAAAATAAAATGCGGATCAAAATGTGGTAGTCGACGTACAATTTCTGGAATATGTTAACATCGGACACGTACGTGCGTGTGTGCGTGCTGCGACGCAAAGTGATACGTCCTCACGCTGGGAAGGCCCGTTCGCTACTGACGGAATAGATTTTCCGCGATCGTTTATATAGTTCACTTTGCCATTTATTTACGTAATGAAATAATTGTTTATTTATAAAATAAAATTTAGATTCTATTAAACAATTAACTTAAAATTAATATATAATTTTTAAAATTTCTTAAAAGTCTTTCTAAGTATTAGAAAAAAATATTTATTTGGCTTGAAGTTTTGAGAAAGTTACGTTATTTCAACATTTTTTTTCTGCTATATTTTGTATGAAAGTTGAAAAAAGTGGTTCCCCTATGTACAAGTAGACCATATAATGATGTTGATGATATTTTTTAATTTTCAACATCAAAAGCAGTTTCTTCTAACAAAACGATCAAACGTCAGTCTCGCGTCATTTTTTGGAAAACTTGTTGCGAATTTTAGTGATTTCCCACGAATCCTTAATTTATTTCAAAAATTCCTTTCCCCTGTGTACAAGACGAAGAATTGGACTTTTCAAATCATAAATAATTTTGTTTAAATTCTCGTCCCCTTTCTCACAACGAATAAACAAAATTGATCAAAATCAGTGATTTCGTGCGGTGCGGCGGCACGGAGCCTTAATACGTGTTTGTGCGCGTACAAAAACATATTTTTTTTAATTTTTGAAGGTTTCTCTTCTACCACGTGTGAATTGCACACATGTTTTTTTTATAACCGGCTTTTTTTTGGCTGAAAGTTTCGTCTTTTCGACCGTATCGCTACCCCACTGAACAGTTATATAAAGAAAGTAACGTCCTGACAGTGCGTCAACTGTTTATAATGAACATTCTGCTCAAACAGCACACTCTCTTGGTTTACAATCCAACGCTGTCCAAAGGGAAAAGACGATATGACCCAGTGGAGCGCCATCATATACGTCTTAAAACTATTTTTGCAAGGCGTTTCTTTTGCTATCTTGGTTGCTACTTATACAATAAAACGCATAAGGTGTTACATGTCTTCGGTCTCACGAAAAATAAATGCAAAAAGAGGCTAACTGATTGGCTACAAAAATTAAACTATAAGGATACTGAAAATATCCTTATAATGACCTAAAAATAAAATCTCACACTCTCTCACACACACGCACACACCCCCACAATTACACACCCACACAATCTCACACCCATACTACACATCTACTAACATTCGTCTCGCATCTTTCAGTCAGCGCGCTTAGTACATAATTTATAAAATGAAAATGTAAAGGGGTGGGATCCTGGTGTCCTGAAACACAGGCCATGAGCCTAGCTTAGGCACCAGTCTCCCACAATATATTATTATACTCGTCTGAATTGTGTATCTTTGTCGAATCTGACCAATGTAAAATAATTTATGTATATTGTGGTGAGAAATAAAATGATTGATTGATTGATTGATAACCGACGAATAATTTAAATGCAGGGGTTTTCAGAATCATGTACTGAATCCATGGTAACAGTTTTCGCGTCCATGTCCCCTTGCCACTCTGTATATAGTTCTTTGCTCTGGTTTCATATCCTTTATTTATGTATGTATTAATTGTATATTTAAATGATACACCACAGACTTCCGCTGGTACGAACATGTGATGAGACGAGATGATGACCATATGACTAAAAGAGTCATGAATATAGAAGACGGAAAGAGAGGCCGTGGACGACCACCAATGACTTGGCTACGAACAATAAAAAACGATATGATAGCGAGCAACACAACAAAAGAGATAACCCACATCCGTACGGTGTGGCGCAGAAGTACTAGGAGGGCTGACCATAAATAAATTTGGATAGTAGCCAGGAGAAAGAAGAAGATACACCACAGACTACTTGCAGTATTGTTTCTCCTTCTCCCTTTAATCCATCCAAAGGTTGTCTTTAAAAGATCGCTTTTAGCGATAAGACGACCCATTGTATTACTCTATATAAAATTTCTACATTACATATATCTGTAATTCATATAGTGTACATAATAAACAGTATTCTATTCTACTATATGTAGCTATACCTACAGCTGAATTAATTTGGTAAAACCTAGAACCTCTTAAGACACAGATATATGCCAGTGACCTTGAGTGATTCGCTTGCGTGTTCTGTACTGAGTTCACGCAACGCGTCGTACGTCCAGCCAGTAATAGGATTCGCCCATCGAGGAGCGCTGTCCCAAATAAGAGGCATTATTAATTTATTATAATAAAGCACGTATACCAAAAGATCAATAATTAATTATCTTTAAAATGGTGAAGGTTTCAAAAAAATACGCTTGATAGATTTTGCGTGACTCTCAGTTTTTTATACGCGTTAGACAAAACTTTACAAATTAATTTCAAGAATAAAAAATAATAAAAATAATTTATACATTAAATTATAAAAAAATGCTCTAATTTAACATATAATATTTATTCCAAATCATTAACACTACTCGTTTAGACGGGATCTTTAGTAAAAAATCATTAAAAGTCGGTTATCGTCGCAACAAACATCTCGAGGTCATCTCTTCTCTGAATACTAAGTCTGCCCTTAAATCTAGTTACAATTTCCTGTGACAGTTTCTAACTTTAGTTTTAAACTTTCCTTAATACTAGTCGGGCATTTTAAAGTTGCTTTTAGCTTTGCATTATGTATTTAAGTTTCTCAACTGGAATGGAGAAGATTTTGGCAGTTTTAAGTTTCTATTAAATTTTTGAATTGTTTTCTTAAAATACAATGCAATGCATGAAATCTTTTGAGAACACATTTAGGTTATATAGGAGCTTATTGATGGTAACTAATTTGAAGTTGTCAATTTTCATTTTCCGTTTTCTTCATTCTCTTTTTCAAATTAATTTATGTATTATGGGAGACCTAACGAAATATTCCAAGGGAAAGAATCATTTAAGACCTAAAATGCAAGATTGCTGTCCGGAATTTGCTATAAAAACATTGAAGATGCTATTAAGTTTTTTCTTATGTTTCTCCACTCGCTGTGGCCAGCAATGGCTGGAGTATTTTGTAAGACCTAACATGTGACAGCCACTTAATGACAATCATTATTTAGGACCTAATTCAAAAAAATCATTGTGATTTTTTCTTCTCGTCAACTTCACTGTGTCTTCCACTTCACTGGATGCGTACAATTTGGGTCAATGCGTACAGGCAATAAAAAAAAGTAATTGAAAATTTCAACTTGAACATTTATATTTTCAAGGATTTTCTATCAATTTTTCATTTGCAAAAAAATAATACTGTTCCAACTACACTAGTCTTACGGGACCTAGATAGATTCTAGATTTAGGAACAGAGGATAAGTTTGTGTATCGGTAGTTATTAATCTGTTTCCTAGTACCTCGATTAGTCTCTGTTTAGTGCGTAAGCTATTTTTGTGTGTTCTAATTAGTGTTTCTGTGTTGTGATTATATTGTGTGTACTCAGAGAAAGTGTGTTAATTTTATTCTATGGCCACCAATATCCACCCTGCACCTGAATCCCCTACAGTTACTCTAAAGCTTCTTAACGTTACCAAAGTTACCAAATATCAAATCGTTTATCTCATTTTATTTGTGTCTTTAATGGATCACACGCAGAGTGTCCCATTCGCAAAATATCACCGTGAAAACGAATGTCCTATTCGCGAAACTTCCTATTCGCAAAATGTCCCATTCTCTGAAGGTCCCATTCTCAAAAGGTCCCATTATCAAAAGGTGCTCAATCTTTAACAGATGGATAGCACTAGTCAATACTCAGAGCTCAGCCGTGCGCTGTTGAGTTAGAAAGACGTGTTACTAATTGCTCTTACATTTTTAATCAAAAATTTGGTCCAAAGTTACAGTGTATTGTTGTTCGATATATCAAAGTGCGGAGATTTGAATAACCTATTTAATGGTGAAAAGTGCAAACCAATCCATCAAACCAACAAAAAGTTATCAAGTGAAAACATTTTAAAATTTACCTAACGAACTGTGTCCCTGACCTACGACAACCCGCGCGAAGCCCGCTGAGGTGAGTCACCACGTAACGTACAAAATTAGCGACGAACTTGACTATCACTGCACGGAACAATTTGATCATATACCCACAAAAATGAATTGTGCTGGATGTAAACACCCAATAGCTCGCGGAGAATTGCTGAGATGTAGTATATGCCCAAAACTTTACCACTACCGATGCATCAACATGACCTCATCGTACTATGTAGAAAATAAAAGTAAACTAACTAACTCATGGCGCTGCCCATCGTGCAAAACTACTATAAGGCAGATTAGAAATGACGACACACCTGTTAGGAGACAATCTCCACCGAAACTCGACGACACAATAATGTCCATTGCCGACCAAATACAAGATGACCAAAGTATACTGGGAGATACAGGAAAATATGACACACCACCAACAAATAAAGACACTGCTACAACCATATCACCCATCATATTACAGACAGAGCCGATTACATTAGAGAAAATTAGCCAATTATTAGATAGAAAATTAGAATTGCAACAACAATCTATCTTCTCAAAAATCAAAAGTACAATTCAATCTGAAATAAAAATAGCTGTACTAAAACTGCAACAAGACATAAGCCAGAAAACCGAGCAACTATCTCTTGAACAAACAAAAATAAATACCAATATTATTCACATAAACGAAACAATACAGAAACTTGAGATAGAAAATGTAAAACTTAAAACAGAAATAGCCGAGCTACAGAACAAAAACATGCATCTGAACGTGAACGACACTTCCACAAACGATACCTCTAAAATAATAGTTATCCACGGCCTGAACGAATATTATCAAGAAACAGAAAAAGACCTCGAAGATAGGGTAATATTTGCATTTCTAGATACATTGAATATCGACCTCACTGGCTATATCGAAGAGCTGAGTCGGATAGGACGAAACGGACTGAGACGGCCACTACGGGTGGAACTAATTAGTAAAAAGATGACTAAATATATCGTAGAAAACGCGGGATATTTAAAAAGTTTAGGCTTATGTGTATCTGGATTTCTTGACAAAACATCATTACAGAAAAGAAGACAACAAAGAGAAGGACGGACTATAACGCAACAAAACGAATATCTCGATTTGGACGCACTAAAAGAAAGAAGAAAATTTAGAGAAGAACGAAATCTGTGGGGAAGAAGCAACGAAAATCCATCTGAAAACACATTCATGAGCCACACCCTGACTGCACCACAAACTACATCTGTTGCAACCACATCCACTATGCCACAGTGTAAAATCAGCCACGGTGATGAAAGTCACAAACGACCCAAAGACCATACTTTTCGACTTTAAAATATTTATACAAAACGTACAAAGTCTCAAAAATAAAACTCATATTCTTGAGAGTATACTAGATAATGAACCTTATAATGTAGTCTGCCTTACCGAGACGTGGATTAGAAATCATCAAAAAGAATTAATTACAGTCAGTGGATACGAGTTCAGTTCGGCCTTCTGTCGACAAAATCACCGAGGCGGTGGAGCCGCCATTCTGACACAAACCGGATTAAAATGCAAAGAATTACCTGAAATTACCAATCTATCCATCGAATATGTTGTGGAATGTTGTGCCATAGAAATTAAGTCACCAAAACTAATTATTATTCTTGTATACCGGCCCGATCGAAATATAGAAAAGTTCTTTAACTTTTTAAATCAACTTCTGAAGCTCATTACACTAAAGTACAAAAACAAACGCCTTATAATTACCGGAGATTTTAACTTAGATTATTTTAAAAAAGCTAAGGAATACCAGAGATTTAACAATATCATGGCAGAACTAAATCTACAGCAAATAATCAAAACTCCTACAAGAACCACAAAATCAACATCGACTTGTATAGATCTTTTATTCACAAATAATAGTAGCACAGAATTTGAAATTACTGTTAACAATAATGGTATCTCGGATCACAATAGCTTAATATACAGCCTTAGGAAAGACAGAGAAGCGCAAAGTCTTAAAAGGACACCCTACGTTACTAAAAGAATCTTTAACAATACTAATTTGACAAATTTCCAATCAGCACTAAATAAAATAAACTGGGATGACATTTTTTATCAAAACTTTGACATAAATAAAACTTATAATAGATTTCATGACATTTTACAATCTCATTTGAATAAATACATACCAAAAAAACGGATAAAAACAATGCAAAATAAAACAAACAATTATCTTACTAGGGGACTAAAAAAATCATGCAAAAATAAAAGATTGACTAGAATTATTTCGAATCAGCTCAATAGCACCATATTTAAAAAACACTGCAAAGAATACTCGAAAATGTTAAAAAGATGCATCAAAACTTCAAAAAAACTTAATTACATAAAAGAGATGAATGCCTCGAAAAATAAAACAAAAACGATGTGGTCAGTAATAAATAAAATTACTAAACCTAATAAAACTAAACAAAATCATAAGAACATTACCTTAAAATTAAATAACGTAAAAATTAAATCACCGCAACAAGTTTGCACCACATTTAATGATTATTTCATATCGGTAGGTGTAGATAACAAAAGTTCGGGAGCAGCGGCGCCAGCGCCGTGTGGGCCATCGTTACATTCGGTGCATAAGCCCGCAATAAACTCCATGTATATCGATCCGGTAACCGAGCGAGAGGTTTTTAAAATTATACGCGGTATGCAAAATAAACGTAGCTTTGGAGTGGACGATATCCCGCCGATACTAGTAAAAAAATGCGTAAAGGAGCTTACATCGCCGCTCACTAAACTGATAAATATTTCTTTCGACGAGGGACGATTCCCAGAAAAACTTAAAATTGCGAAAGTACGCCCAATTGCGAAAAAAGGAGGAAATTCAGAAAACCCTAGTAATTATAGACCTATTGCACTGTTGCCCACTATCTCAAAAATTTTCGAAAAAGCAATGGCGAATCGTGTCAATAAATTTTTAGAAAAATATAATATTTTAGATAAAAACCAATTCGGATTTAGGAAAAAATGCTCAACTACTCTAGCGGTATACAACTACGTACAGGAAATTTACAGTTGCATTAACGAACGAAAGTACGCTATTGGACTATTCCTAGACATGACGAAGGCGTATGACAAGGTGTCACACAAAATTTTATTACAAAAACTTTACGGTTCGGGTATTAGAGGACAAGCTTTTAATTGGTTTAAATCATATTTACAAGACAGAGTACAATTCGTAGAAATAGAATATTTAGATAGCGTTGACCAAGAAATGTACAGCATAGGATCAGACATGGCTACCATTAATACTTCAATACCCCAAGGAAGTGTTTTAGGAAGTACCTTATTTATATTATACGTAAATGACTTGCCAAAAAAGATAAGTTCGTCGTGTATTTTGTTCGCTGACGATGTTTCTTTATTATTTAAAACGCCCGTGAATGTTGACCATCTAGCTATTGAAAAAACTTTCATAGAAACTGAGCAATGGTTGAAAAAGCATAATTTAGAAATAAACATAACGAAAACTAAAATATGCCAATTCAGAACTTACCAAAGAACTCCACTAAACCTAAATATATTAACACAACAAATAAAATTAGAAGAAATAAACGAATTTAAACTTTTAGGCCTAACATTAGACTCAAACCTAAATTGGAAGAAACATGTAGAAAGTACAAGAGCAAAATTGTCCCAATTTATTTATGCACTAAGCATATTGAAATGCAACACAGATTATAAAACCGCCTTAACTGCCTATTATGCGTACGCCTACTCCTGGCTGAATTATGATATTATTCTGTGGGGGGACAGTACTGACTTTTTGGACCTTTTCATTCAGCAAAAGAAATGTATCAGAATATTGATGAACATAGGCCAACGAGAGAGTTGTAGGCCACACTTTATTAAACATCAAATTCTCACACTACCAGCTATATATATACTGCAAAGTTGTATATTCGTTAGGAAAAATAGGCACCTCTTCAAATCTAATATCGAGCTAAATGAAAACTATAACCGACGGAACAAGAATAGACTAATACTACCCATCACAAACATAAAATTTATCGGGAAAAGCCCACATTCAAGACTAGCTAATATATTTAATAAGCTACCGGAAAGTTTAAAATCCCTACCAAATGACTCAATTTTCTTGACGCAGTTGAAATCTCTGTTAATAAAGAAAGGCTACTATACCGTTGAGGAATTTAAAGTTGACAGATTGTGAATCAATTGACCTCGTAATAATAAGCTTCACGTAAATGTGAAAATAATAATAAATTACTTTACTATATTACTATAATGTTATGCTTACTAATAATGACTAAAATAAATGAACAAAGTAATAAAAATGATTTCAATGAAATAAAATGTAATAATGAATGAATTAATGTTTTTTGAAATGTAATGAATTGTTATAATTAGAATCAATATTATATAATTATGTAATCATTTGATATGTAAACATTTGCAGTGCCCTTACAGGGTACATGTCTTAATACTGTGTCATGAAATTTTAATGCATGCCTACTAATCAGTGTTTTACATGTTAGCAAATAAATAAATAAATAAATAAATAAATAAATACAAAAAAAATATATATTAGAAGGGCGCCAGTCATATCGCGTAAAAACATCAGGTCGAGTAGGTATTAAACACATTGTATGAAACAGCTAATTTGCTTTTTTTATGACTTGTACTCCCGAATGGGACATTGTGTGAATGAGACATTGTGCTAATGGGACTTTGTGTGAATGAGACATTATGAGAATGGGACTTTGTGTGAAGGGACATTGTGCGAATGGGACTTTGTGTGAATGGGACATTGTGCGAATGGGACTTTGTGTGAATGAGACATTATGAGAATGGGACTTTGTGTGAATGGGACATTGTGCGAATGGGACTTTGTGCGAATTTGACATTGTGCGAATGGGACTTTGTGCGAATGGGATTTTGTGTGAATGAGACATTGTGAGAATGGGACTTTGTGTGAATGGGACATTATGCGAATGGGACTTTGAGCAAATGGGACATTCTGCGTTAGATCCTCTTTTATCTCTCATGACATTTAAATATCCACCAAGAAATTGCAGAAAAAGAAATAAAATTTAAATTTCAGGTTACCCTGCCGTTTTCCCTTTAAGTATAAAATCATACGCACCGGTTCGGGACTCTGCCCCGAATGCTGCGGCACACCTCGGCACGTCAACGCGCATGGCTCGGCGTCATCTCTATGTGCGCGCCAATGGAACAGCTCCCCCCCATAGGGAGTGTCGTCGTGCGCGCTACACTGTTGCTCGCGCCAAATGTCCTCTTCTAGGAGCGATATGTTCCCGCGGCATGGCTGTGGAAGAAAGAACTGATTTTAGTAAAAAAAATAGTCCTCCTGACCGAATTTTGGAAAGTGCGGTCAATCTCATCGAAGACTAGCCATCGATGCGGGAGATATTATAGTGCACAAGTAAGTAGACACAGGTGCACTCTTCCCTCACTCTCTTAGTCTGATGGGACGGCAACCCGACACGACCGGAGAGAGATAAGGCGCAGGGCCAACGGCTTAAAACGTGCTTTCCGAGGCACGAGAGTATCACACCACCAACTTCCAAACAACAGGCTGTTACTAAAAAATTCCTAACGCACAGAAACAAACAATGGGGGGCCTAGATAAAATTCCTTTTCTGTTAGCATTAACGCTGACGGAAAGGTCAAATTTTAGGGAGTTGACGTTATCTTTAGAGATATCACGTGACTGCTGCTAAATTGGTTCACGACGTCATTATTCCTCATACTAAAAGGAACATTGAAGTGAGCGTGACGTATAAACGGCAAAAATATTCATCAAAATGGTAGACAAGTGCCATTTTTGACAAATCGACGGCCCCCACGTATACTATCGAAATTACAAAAAAGCCATTTTCGTTTTATTGCACTAATAGCAAGTAGAGATAAAGATGTATGATTTTATATAAAAATTATGTACTAATTTTATACCCTCAATGTTAAAATTTCTTTATTATTTACACACGTATTTACATTATTTAAAAACTATCATACTTAAAATAATAATTGATATGTACAAGTATATAAAAGAAGGGGGGGGGGGGGAAATAATCATAGGGCATCAAAAAATTCGTCCGCATCGCTGTCAGTAGGAAAAGTGCCCAAAAGGCTGGCAGCATTGCCACGTTGTATGGCAATGCTGATTCTTTGACCAAAGAATAGGCCAGCCCTCTGGTCACGTGTAGAGTCGACCAGCCGCTTGGCGATGTCTTGAAAAACAAGGTGGGCACTCGGACCCCATGGCCCTAGTGTTTCAACCCCAAACGGCTCAAACATATAAGTCCCAATAAGATTGGAGTATTTGCGCCGTTTGAGGTTTTCCGCACCTGCAGCAGCAGCCCCAGCACAGCTCGCCGAGCTAGGAAGATGGGATGGCGCAAGGGTGTCGACACACGTTGCATCCCACACCAAAGGCCTACCTACCTTCCAAGGCATTATGGTCATTCCGTCTGGTCTCTTCCCATCGTCGCGTGCCAAGCCATTGGGTTCTAAAACAGCTGGCACTCCGGCGGTGACAAGAGCACGATGGATGATGTCATTGATGCTGGCGTGCCGTGCTATCCGGCCTGCGCTCTTACTGCAGGATAGGCCATGGTGTCCGAGACAGTCGACACCTTCACCGCACTGGCAGCGATGCGGAGCCACACAAGGAGCACCCAGACGCAGACAGGTAGCGAGCCGGAAGGTGGTATCACCCAGCATAGTGCCTATGTTATGCGACCCTCAATTGTTTTTCAGTTGAACAAAATCGAAATTGGCATATTCGGTAAAAAAGTAACTAGCAGTAACCAAGTAAACTATCGCATGTGTAATATTAGAAAAAGTATAATAATTATCAAAAACTATAGTACACAGTATAAAACGGTGAAATTTTCCACTTTAGATACATCGGTAATATAAAATTTTCGAATTTCATGTTCGACAAAAATCTAAATCTAAACTTAGAATCGCTCTCCTGTAAAGTAGAGGTTTTGCAGTTTCGATACTTTACGTGGTGGCCGTCGAAATGTAAACGCTATGTTGGCGTTCCCGCAACACGCTACATTAGTGCGATCTCGAACTCTGACGCTAACAGTGATAAATAGTAAACAGTGTCATTTTTGTGTGTGTTTATTTCAAATTAATCAATTTAAATGCATAGTTTAACAAAAAATAATCATCAAAATCGATACACAATTGGCGGAGTAATCGCGTAACCCACATCAAAAAAAAAAAAAATGTTCGGTCGAATTGAGACTGACCTCCTTTTTGAAGTTGGTTAAAACACTGAAATTAAATTCCAGAGGCATATAAGAAGTTCAGTAGATAATTTAATAATAGTTTTTACTACAGCGAGAAATAACGGTTCATAAATTGTGAAGGAGTAGTCCATACTATTCCAAGGGCGTAAAGTATTGTAGAGTAACCCTTGGGATTTAATTACATGCAATTAGGACATAATCTAACCATAACCATACCACAGCCGTTTTAGAGGTCACACGCCACTAAGTAATTTTACTACTAGTACTAATTATTCTAGTTCTTGTAGCAATTATAGTTCCGATTACAAACATAATTATAATGAGGTTCTTATAATACACTTACCGATCTAAGTCAAATATAAAGGGTGTTACAGTACGACACAACTTAGATTTAGCATCGGCAAAATTCGTAAAATCGATCACCGTCCGACCTGAGTGCACCTTCAAAATCACCAATCTTTATTACTGCTTTAAGTGAAAATGATCTTTACGCAAACGCAATAACTTTTAAAGTCGTATTACATTCGTAAAATTGAATCGAATAAATGCCAATTTTCAAATTTACGCTACATCAATGTTGTGATTTACTTTTTTACATACTTCATTGACATAATCTTTTCATTATTTGACATTATATATCTACAATTTTCTAATTTTTTTTTATCAAATTAGATTTGTTACAGCTGTAGTGGCAATCATGTCATTTGGTTTAAATAGGTCCTTATTTTTATTGTTTTGTTTATCTTTGATATAGATTCTATTCTTTTAGATTTTGTGAATGTGAGAACGTTGTAGGCTGTAGACTTGTGGACCAATTTCTGTTTTACTTAGCACCTGGTACTTGTTGGTAGACCTACACTGTCCTCTCATACCTATTAACACTGTAATTTGAAAACATTGTAGAAACAATTTATTTTTAAAAGAGTAACCGTGGAGTTTCTTGCCGGCTCTTCTCCATAGGAAACGACCAATTGGAACCGTGCACCTAGCTTCTGACGTTTCATAAGTGCCCATGTAGGTTTATGTGAAATAAAATATTTTGAATTTTGACTTTTTTTTGTCGTACTGTACAAACTTGTTCGGGTTGCCGACATTCGATTCGGCAGTATTTGCTGAAGAATGAAGCCAAACCGAAACAATTACTAAACACATTCGGCTTTCATTCGACTCCGTTCGGCATCTATCCTCGCTGGGTCATGTTCGGGCCGGCTCGGAATAATTCAAGATATGCTGAGGTGCTTTTTTCCCGAACATTTATTTACATTATTATATTCGATTTTGCCGCCCAACTGTCATCATGCCGACCCGAACATCACCATCTGCCTAGCCTTTTCCCGACATGTTGGAGTCAGCTTCCAGTCTAACCGGATGCAGCTGAATACCAGTATTTTACATGCATCGACTGCCTATCTGCCCTCTACAACCCAGTTACTGGGTAACACAATTGATTAACTATAACAAAGGTTAAACGTAGATTATTGAATAGTAGTCATTACTGCGGAATTAGGTTACTGAAAGAAACCCGTTTCGTTTGCTATCGTTGAAGAAAATCTTGAACACGTACACTATCGGACTTCAAGGCGGTGCGCTGTGACTTAGAGCTGGGATCACGTTCGGATATTTGCGGATACCTTCGGATATTTTTTTGGAATTGGTTGTTTAATACAGTGTGTCTTCATAATGTGCACATATCGAAATGAGGGAATCTATGCTTAATTTTATCGACGGAAAAAATGGTCAAAAATGTTTTTTTTTTGTATCAAAAATTTTTTTTTTTTTTTTATTCTCTTGGCATCTTATTAATTTTTTTTACAATTATTGTAAAAATTTATGAAAAAAATACAGATTTTTACTAAAAAAACATGTTTATTTTCAATTGAGGGTAGTTTTTTTCTCAATTTTAATTTTATGTGGACGCCTACTTACTTCCAATTATTATAGAGTTTGTTTCATCGCGATATCTGATTCAGTTTAAAAGTTATAGTTTTGTTACAATAATTTTTTTAATTCCACAAAAAGTATTAAAAAAAAAATTGTCGTTAAAATTAAGCATAGATTCCCTTATTTTGATATGTGTACATTATGAAGACTCACACTGTATAATCAAAGTATTTAAAAATCACGCAAGTCTATCGTGAAGACTTGTATCGAAGGTAAACACTCATTGCCTTTTACAGCGGCATAGTGAGTAGCAGATTTTTCGTTCGGTGAAATATCAACTGCAAAAATATTGTGTAAAGTACCAACAAATTGATGTCTTTTGAAGTGGTACTTGTCCATCATTTAGTTTCAATAGAAAAAATCATGCATGTAGATTCAAATTGGAATCACTCTCAATCTGTTGAAAGAATTTGAATATACGATTTGATATGAACAAAGTAAGTTTTTCTCATTTCGGAGTAGGCAACGTATTTCAGAATAATTTCGATAAAATACGCTTGAAATTATGTGGCCGCTGGTGCGGCTGCCAAACGCGTCAACTTAATTCGTTTTCTGGGTTCGAACAAATTTTATATGATATATTTATATTGCTATACATTTTGTCAGAGCTTGTGGCTAAGTAATAACAACCGCACGGGTTGATCCATCAGGTTAAGCTACACTTGCTGGGGTTGGTTCGTGTATGGTTCCCCATTTCTACATACCAAGACTGCCTCGTGCCTCGGAAAGCACGTTAAGCCGTAGGTCCCGGCTGTCATTCATGGATCTTTGGCAGTCGTTACGGGTCATCAGAATTCCGAAAGTCTGACAACCAGTCTTACCAAGGGGTATCGTATTACCTAGTCAGATAGGCAGTCACTCTATGTCATCATCATCATCATTTCAGCCGAAAGACGTTCACTGCTGAACATAGGCCACCCCCAAGCACCTCCACTTCGACCGATTCTGTGCTTTCCGCATCCAACGAATTCCTGCGGCCCTCACTCTGTGTAAAATACTGGTATTCAGTTGCAGCCGGTTAGACTGGAAGCCTACCCCAACATAACTGGGAAAAGGCTAGGCAGATTAATTGACATTTTTTCAGTGATATCTTTTTGTAACTGTTAGAAATTGTACACATAATATAACATCATGCCTGTGATTTCCGAAAGCTTAGGCAGATGTGTACCTATAGTACCCAAATTGCACACAGTACTTCGATAAATGGTTTAATATTATGTATTATTCTACGAAATATCGTGCAAGCATTATTTCACGATAAATTCGCGGCTTCGTTCCCGTGAATACTTTTCATTTTAACATAAAATACCACCTATGATACTTAAGGATAATATAGCTTCGAATTTGTGAAAGAATTTTCGAAATGAGATCAGTAGTTCTGAAGATTACCCTCTACATATTAACTCACAAATCTTACCTCTTTACTATATCAGCATGTATATTTTGTAGAATAATCTCTTTAAATCAAAATCTCTTTAAATCAAAATCTCTTTTAGTATTTCAATTAACCCTTTTCGTGTTATGTATCCCTTTGTTGCACCTGCCATGTTTTTTCCCTGCATCACCCTAAGGTTGACTGGTAGAAAATGCCTCAGGAATTAAGTCCGCCTTTGCATGTTTTTGTTTTTACATCTGCATAATTATAGTTTTAATAAATATATTACCTCAGAAAGGGCTCTTTATTTTTCGCATGATGATTGTAAATTTTTATGGTTGAACTCGGTCTGCGATACATTTTATTTTAAAAGCTGATACGTGAAATTTTTGCTTTTTGAGTAATGCAATCATCGAACTATTGGCACATTCCAATGCGGAAACAAATGCGTTTAATAAAGTATTATCAATACTGGCTATTTCAATTTCATTAACTTGTATTAAATTTTAATTAATTTACATGTTTACGGTTATTTTCACGTGAGCATAGCATTTACGGATTTAATGGACATTGACATTGGGATAAAATAAATATTGATTTACTGCAATAGATATCGTGCCATCCACAAAGAATCATCCCATTCTTACACGGCCCACGCTTACAGGAACCGCGTTTATGGCATTATCTATAATCTGGTGCTATGCTAGCATTTTATGAACAAAAACTGTACTACAGTGTAAAATAAACATCAGCTGATCTGTTATAAACCTTAATAAATACACACAGAAAAATTACAAAGAAATATTTTTTCGGATATTGGGATATATCCGCCGTTTGGGTCACATCCCTATGACAAAGTGACGAAGCCAGCTCATAGGAAACATCAAAGCTAATGGTATCCGAAAATATACCTACATCTAAGGAGATTTTTTTTGTGCTACTTTAATAAAAAACAACTATTATGTTGATTGATTTTTAAGGATAATTGAAAAAATTAAAGTTTGATCAATAAAACCTAAAAGTAGGTTTTCCTTTAACAACAGTCAGTCAGTTTCTATTAATTCAATAAATAAATAAACTATAAAGATTACACAGAGCATAACATAACATCACGCCTGTATTCCCCTAAGGGTTAGACAGTGGTGTACAGCCACGAGCATAAATATATTACTATGAACAGCTCGGCAACAATATCTGATTTTATGATTCTCCATTAACATCTGTCGTCAAGATGACTTCAAATATATGCGATCATTTGTGAAAGACATAATACAAGTGGCAGCACAAATTAATATGTGACATAGAAGGAACACTAAAACTATCTGACGAGAAAAACGACGCCAAAATATACACACACAAGACGAGTTAGTTAGTGTTACCTAACTGCCTACTCAGTTAAATTCAGAAGAATGTCATAACTCGATGTTATCAAAAATATGTGACAGCACTTAAGCAGCGTAAAAACCTGAAATAATAATGTTTCAAGTTTTCTGTTATATTGCAATTAGTGCCGCTTAAATTGCAAAAAAAAAAGCGGCCACTCGCCCATGAAGGGTTCCGTAGCAGCAAGTAACATTGAATGAAAGGTAAATTGCGGTTTACAATTTATGACGTATTAAAAAAAAAAACTACGTGCTAGATCTCGTTCAAACTAATTTTCGGTGGAAGTTTACATGGTAATGTACATCTATATTTTTTTAGTTTTATCATTCTCTTATTTTAGAAGTTACAGTGGTAAAATGTGTGTCCCCCCCACACACATTTTACCACTTTGGAAGTGTCTCTCGCGCAGACTGTTCCGTTAAAAAAAAATTATGTTAGAAACCTCAATATCATTTTTGAAGACCTATCCATAGATACCCCACACGTATGGGATTGACGAAAAATTTTTTTTTGAGTTTCAGTTCTAAGGAGTAGTGGAGTTCTATGGGGAACTCCAAAATTATTTGTTTTTTTTTTCTATTTTGTGTGAAAATCTTAATGCGGTTCACAGAATACATCTACTTATCAAGTTTCAATAGCGTAGCTTTTATAGTTTCGGAAAAAAGTGGATGTGACATACGGACGGATAGATAGACAGACAGACAGACATGACGAATCTATAAGGGTTCCGTTTTTTGCCATTTGGCAACGGAACCCTAAAAATGATATCCCACTGGCAGCATAAATATCTGACGGTAATGTTTGACAGTAGAATTGACACCGATGTAAAATTCAATATTTTATTCGACGGCAAAATCCACCATTGTTCACAACTAAACCTTGAGTCACGTTTTATCCCCCATTCACAATAAACCATCAATATTTCCCGCCACAATTCAAAAAACTCAAAAAGCTTTAAAAGCCTAAATTCCATTGAAGAGGCTGCCACTCACACCGCATTGTAATTTGCATTCACTGAAAAGGATATTGTAGTCCGAACCACTCACGAACTTAATCGGCTCTTCTTTGGAAGGGATGGAAGGGAGGAAGGCACGCGTATAGAATGATAATGAGTTGCTCGCTACGGTTTTATTGACTCCCGGCGTTTTTTAAATCTGATTGGTCGCTTTCCGACGTTCCTTTTTTGAGATAATTTTGTACGTCGAGTTCCAGACTTTGTTGATTCTTTTTATCTTGTTAGGTGAATAGAATTTATCTTAATAAAATGTTTTATGTATATTGGTACTGTTCTAAACTTTATAAAGACGTTGTGAACGTTATTGAGTTTTCGTAGAGGTCACCTTTAACAAGATTGTAGTCAATGACATCAGAGAGGCAATTCTCGTTATTTTAAGATGGTTCACAGTCCGATATCAGTTTTAATCTGTCAAAAATATCTCTAATGTCCCAACATTTTTGACAAGTTTTTGAAATTGATTGTCACTGAGCTGAGATTGCGACTAGATTTTGAACGTTTTTAATTATAGGAATTGGTCGTCAGAAGACAATTAAATTCACTGACTTTTTTATGACAATGGAACCGTTGTCGACTATTCTGCCTGCGTCACGTTGTGATCAGAAGATTATATTCAACTAGCTGCGCCCCGCGGTTTCACCCTCACAAGTCTCGATCCTGTAAGAATATCAGGATAAAAGGCATTCTATGACTTTTTCCAGGTTATGGTCTAGCCACGTGCCGAATTTCATCCAAATCTGTTCAGCCGTTAAAGCGTGAAAGCGCGACAAACAAACTCACTTTTGCATTTATAATATTACATAGGTAGGATAAAATTCAATAGACGTGGATTTTGTAACCTATTCCGGTTAGCTATTTCTAATTAGCCTAAAAAAACTCTGAAAGAAATCGACACGTGTTTCATCTCTCAACGAGGCATCCTCAACACAACATGCCGTGTTCGGGTTCGCGACAAGTCAATCCTGCCAAAAGTACCAGGGATTCAACAAAATAGAAAATGGTCTACAAATTTACACTCTATTAAGCCTACAACGTTCTTACATTCACAAAAAACTTTTATAAAAAAAAACAACCGACTTCAAAAAAAACACTACAAAGTGAAAAATAACTTTAATTTCGGAAGTCGGTGACAAAGAACGAAAATTAAAAACCAAAGACACCGTTTTTATTTTTCACTTTTTAGTTGTGATACCTACCCCACACAAATTCGAATACCACTACCTGCTATGTAAATAACAGTGACAGGAAGTTATCATAATATCATCCACATACTGAGGAAAAAACACGTATTATTGAAGCTAACTTAAAAACTACCCAAGCAAAGTTAATAAAATTTATATGGGACCACCTCTGAAGTATGATCTACCAAACAAAAAAAGAACCATCAAAATCAATTCATAATTGACGGAGTAATCGCGTAACAAAGACACAAAAAAAAAAAAAACAACATACAGACGAATTGAGAACCTCCTCCTTTTGGAAGTCGGTTAAAAATATGAGAACGAATACAAGCGTGGATGTCATGTGAAAAAAATGAAAGAAAATATGTTTATTTGCGGTAAACATAACGCAAAAAGAACAAGACACGAAAATAACAATTTGGGAGAAAATATGCATCACATCCACGCAAAACGGCAATCGCTCAGCTTAATGCTGCGACCCTATGCGAGACAGAGCTCCAGAGCTATTTAGTGACGGCTGTATGAACGCCGTATGCGTCTGTTATCAGCCTTCCCATTGCAGCACAAATATCTCTTCCCGTTCAGCAAAGGAAGGAGCTTTATTTCAACAGGCTTGCTCTCTGCATGATGACGTTTTCAGACCAATTTATTCTCAATATTTATTTTATATCCTCAGTGACTGTAGCAACTTTGTAAATTTAAATTTGCAAATGGAGTGTCGTTGGTATTAAAATTTATCTGTTACATAAAAGTTGATTACAGTTTTTGTTGGTAGCTGGGCATAATGGCGCGATCGTTATCCGGAATACATGGACTCTTTTGTTATATTGATAGTAAGTTTGAATGGTGACGACATGGGGACTTGCTATAAATCTATGGCACCTGTCCTAACCGCCAACGAGGAAACGACACGAGCTATCAACGATTTTCTCACTCAAGAAATTTACAAAAGATTTTAGTTCCCGTCTAAGTAAAAGATATACATATATTAATAGTTGATCGCTGATTGTTCACACCGCTAGTGAGTAATTTTTTGCTGCAGTAACAATAGCTCTAGAAGAGAATACTCGCTCAGCGACGCTGGATTGGCGGGCAGTATCTCACGGTACATATGCATGCATACCGGTGAGTTACGTCATCGTCGCGTTGCTGCTAGTTACTCGCCAACTCATTTTTAGTTGCTAGCTCTACTCGCTTCTCGTCAAGGCTAAGCGTATGCTGAGACGCAGGTGACGCAGGTTCATGCAGCGCAGGGCAGAGCAGATTTTATTCTGTATGAACGTACTGACATCTGCGTACGCTGCGGCGCAGGCACGTGCGACGCAGATATGTGTCTGTCCTGCTCTGCGTCTCGTTGAAGAGTCAGCACAGATTTCTTTGCGACGCGTACAGATCATCACTTGTTTTTTACCTGTTTCAATGACAGATTGTACTAGTTAGGACTCGAACGTATCTATGTAGCTGCATCGCAGCATACGGCATATGTCTGCCTCGCCTGCCCTACCCTGCAAAATCTGTACTTTGCTGTGCTGCGTCACCTGCATCTCAGCATACGCTTAGCCTAATCCTCGGCGGTTGACAGGTGCCTACAGTGCCAAGTAATCTTGAATTTGGTGATAGTGTTTTGTTTTACAGATTGAGAAGAGTATCCCGTGACGTACGTACCAATCAAATGAAAGTCGTGATAATTACATGTGTGGCTGACATGCCATTATAATAGGCAATTGTGTGTTTTTAAAAGTGAAACTTTTATTAGGTAGATACACTGTGCTCTTTCTGAAAAGTGAACGAAACTGAGCCGTCAGGCTCGGGTCGGTGACGCTGAATCGGGTATACTCGGCACTGAATCGCGTATACTCGGTTCCAGTCGTAAATTTTCACGTATAGAAAGAAAGAAATGATAAAAGTCGAATCATTGGACCAGTTTGTTTGTCCGTCCACGTGTCACACGCTCCTAAAATTATCTACATTTTAACCAATTTATCCTTCAAAATGTTAAAAAATACTATATCGATACTCTTATTATCCACCTATTTTCTAGTAAAACAAGATTAGCATTTAGAAAATGATAAAATAATGTTCCATTGTCTGCCTTGTAATAAACAATAGTGCTAACGAGCTTCTGATGGCGCTAATTTCGTTAAAAGGGGTCTACCCTCTAACTTAATTTTATTTTCAGATAAAGAGAAACACGGTTTGGTACTTTTAGGGTTCCGTATGTCAGAATGAAAAAACGGAACCCTTATAGGACCACTAATGTGTCTGTCTGTCTGTCCGTCTGTCACAGCCAATTTGCTCCGAATCTAATAGACCGATTAAGTTGAAATTTGGTACAGATGTGTATTTCTGTGACTAAAACACGGACGTGTAACATAAATAAATGAATTTTGAATGTGGGGGCACGTTTGAGGGGCAAATAAGAAAAAAAGTTTTGCTAACTATACCATGTGACATATCAAATGAAAGGACTTGTTGCAAACTGTCTTATGTAATTTTGATGTTCAAAAAGTGCTGATTCTCAGCCTAGTTTGAATAAATTACTTTTGAATTTTGACTTTTGGGGAGAAAACAAGAAAATTTAAAAAAAAAGTTTTGCAAATAATACTGTGTGACATGTGAAAAGACTTGTTGTGAGAATCTCAATTATAGTTTTTTTCATAATTTAAAAATACACACATTAAAAGATTTAAAGTTGACCCCCTTATCTCCAAAATGATAAAAAAAAAAAATACAGATAATGGTTTTTTATTCATAGATTACAGGAAAACGTACAATAAGTCTATGGTCTTAAGGTCAAAATAACATGGTAAATCTCTGAATATTGTGCGTACAAGCTTACATTTGTAGTTCAAATGTTTGGGAGAACATGTTTTTCAACTACAATATTAAGTTTTCATTTGTGATAAATTCTGTACCTTCAGTGAAAAGTGATATATCTTGACTTATATCAGTTTTAATATTCTTACACTAAGTTTAACAGTAAAAAAAATACAATTTTTTGGTCTAATTGGTGGGTAGACCACAAAATTGCATTTTTTTTTACTGTTAAACTAAGATTAAAATTGAGCAAGCTTATTTTGGTGTAAAGTGCTCTAACTAAGCATTTTTTACATTTATTAATGTGTATTATAATACATTTTAAATAATATCAATGTGAACTGAACAGATATTTCAAGTACCTTAATGTATATTAATACAAATGTATGTGACTCTTATTCCGCGATCTATGCGAATTAGTACAAACTGATATATTTACACATAATCATCCAACACCAAGCAATAAATAAATAATGTGTAAAATGGTTCAAGTCATTTTAAATTAATTTACACATACTACGACTTTAACATTGTTGTGTTACGTGATACAACTGGATTTCTTTTTAAATTATAAAAAAAATCTATACAAATTAATCTGTTTCTTCTTACACTAAATCGTGCTCTAAGATATTGTTTACCAATGTCAGTAATCAGTACTCATTTCAGTGAAGTAGACAAAGAGTCAGATTTTTTTTAAACTTTAACTTTAATTTTCTCAAAATCATGATTTTCCAGTTACATCACTTTTCACTGAAGGTACAGAATTCATCCCAACTACGGGACCTCAGTCATTGTGCATAGTCCGACACGCACTTGACCGGTTTTTGTAATATTTCTTGATTAAATAAGAATTTGTGGCCTTCAAGGAGTATTATGTTCCTTCTCTAAAAACTTGTTCAGTCAAATTTAATTATTTCAATATTTTTCTCTTATTTTCGCCAAGCGGATTATCTAATGAAAATCTAACCTCCGTAAAAGTCTCATAGTAACACAGGGCTTATTGTCATGACCACAACAATAGTAATTTGTTGTCTGTAAATGACAAAATACTGAAGCAGGAGAATGCTACTTTTAACTTAGGGAGTCAGCGAATAATTCGTTATTATATTTTGAGAGCAGTGGCGCCAGTGACTAAAAAATTGAAAGGAAATCGTTTGGCCTGGTATGGGCATTTGAAGAGGAGAGAAGAAACGCATGTGACTAAAAGAGCGATGAACATAAATGTTGATGGATGGAGCGGGAGAGGAAGACCAAAGAAAAGATGGATGGATTGTGTGAGGAATGATATGAAAGAGAAGGGAGTGAATGATAGTGTGACGTTTGACAGGGGAGAGTGGAAAAAGAAAACGTGTTGCGCCGACCACAAGTAACATGGGACAAGGGCAGGAAGATGATGATGATGATATTTTGAGAGCAGTGGTGGTCCAGTAGAAATAGCCACCATTGACGAGTTGTAGGTCGTAGCTTCAAACCCAGGCGACTTTATCTAAATGATTTCATCACCATTGCTCTCAAAATGGTGAAGGAAAACATCGTGAAAAAACCGGCATGTCCTAGAACTAAAAATTCGAAGACAAAAACGACAAATCTCACAGGGCCCAAGTGGTGGATACGGCTTACACTCCCTCTCATAGAGAGGAGGCCTGTGTCCCAGCAGTGGGAACATTATAGCCTGAAAATGATATTTTTTAAATTTGATACAGCGGCTGGACTCTACAATCCTCACTGATTTGGTTGCTACCCACAGCGATATACAGCAAAGACTGGCAAAATCTCGACACATCATTGATGAAGACTGTGTCTTGATGGCCTAATAGTTAAAACCTCGCCTCTCATGCACGAGGTTCTGAGCTAGTACCAATGTGACTTTTTCAATTCATATATACTTTCTGTGTTTATCTTGGATATTACTGACATCGGTGAAGGAAAACTTTGTTGGGAAACGTGGAAGTCTAAAATCACCAGAAATCATCAACCCGTCATGAGTAAGCGTAGTGATCAAGCTCATGCCTTCTGATAATGACAAGAGGACTTTGTACCTGCCCTCCAGTGGGTCAATACACATACACACACACTATACACACTGCTATACAGCAGTGATAGCGTAGTGGTTTGACCGTCGGACTGCCAAGTCATAGGTCTCGAGTTCGAACCCAAACCACGCACCTCTGACTTTTCGGATTCATGTGCGAATTGTATATGTCAGATTCGGTCATTAGTACGGACACGAAACAAATCGCAAGTGCGCCACTGGTGACATCAAGAGTGATCTATCTACACCAAAAAAGGCACGCTTCTACAGAGTCGTGATGTTTTAAGGCCACGGCGAGGAGGGCATTCAGCCTCTGGTCGCATTGGAGTCAAGACGTCGCGGAACTGTTCTCGATTCGTGGTGCTCAGTTATTGTGATAGTTGTAATTTATGATCATTATTTTAATTGGTGATTTTAATAAGCGCCGTCGCACCCAGTGTGTGTATAATTTAGCTAGTATGATTAATTTGATAGTAAATTATAATGTGATCTGAACTGCGAATTTTCTATTGCGCATTAACCAACACTACCCACACTACGCCCACAGTAGTTAAAATATCGCTGAAAATAACGAGAGTCACCTACCCGTCTCCGACATATAATTATCATTTGCTTCAAAAACGGTGAAGGAAAACATCGTGAGGAAACCGGCATGCCTGAGAGATATTTTTCGACTGCATGTGAAGTCAAGTCAGAGGCCCATGGGCGGCTTTAAAACTCTGACACCAGGTTAGTCACTGACCACACGAAAAGAAAAAGTGGGTCAATAGTCCTTAACTTCAAAAAACAATCGCTGATCTATCTTTAGAACAGCACTCAGAGGTACTCGTACACAAACAATACAAACATTAGAAGATGACTCTCAGCAACTCGTCTTGAAACAACGTGCGGTATACAATAAGACAACTGCCAACAAGTTAGCTGATCTTATAGTGAAGTTAGACAGTTACAGCCGGATGATCCGCGACCGACGCAGACAATGCCAGGACTGAATCTATGTGATTGTGTTTATAGAGTTTCTTTCTTTGTGTTTCATTATTCCGTGGCTCAGAACAGAGGGTGAAGTTTGGTGAAATCTTTTGTAGCAAGATAAAAGCATAATTAAAAATTTTGACTGTTAAAAAGTAATTGAAAAAGGATAAAATTTAAATGTCTTTAATATGTAGTAACTAATATAAAATATATTACTGCAGCGCCCTCTAGTGAGTTACTACCGTAACATCTATTTAAGAACACTATCAACCAGAAACTGCATCAAAACTGGACTAGTAGTTTTGGTTCTGCACAAACAAATGTTTACTGCAGCGCCCCCTGGTGAGTTATCACCGTAACATTTATCTAAGAACATGTACCAATCAAACCCAAACCCATAACAGAAAACTGCATCAAAATCGGACTAACAGTTTTGGAGAAAAATGGCAACATAGATTTGCACAAATAATGTTTGCTGCAGCACCCCATGGTGAGTTGTCACCGTAACACCTATCTAAAAACATGCACCAATTAAACCTGAATCCATAACTGAAAACTGCATCAAAATCGGACTAGTAGTTTTGGAAAAAAATGGCAACATGGATTTGCACAAACATCCTCTCACCCCAAACGCATATACCGTCTCCGTTCCGTCGTGGGTAATAATAAAAGGTTTGCTATAATCTTTTCTAAATCAAAAATTTCTCAGTAGCAGCACGGAGTCTGGGTTGGTGCCCGGTTGATGGCATAGGCTTGCACCCTATTGCTTAGCTGGCAAAATGTAGGGGTACTATAGGAAGGTACACCTCTGCCTAACACTTCGGGGAATACAGGCGTGATGTTATATTTCTAGATATTAATCCAGCCAGCTTGAACTTGGCGACCTTTTTGCGTGTGATCACAAATAACTACAGTGTGAGTCTTTATAATGTGCACATATCGAAATGAGGGAATCTATGCTTAATTTAATCGAGGGAATATTTTTTTAAGGTTTTTTTTTTTCTGTGTGGCGTCTTATCGAGAACTTTTATAACAAGCTACCCTCTTCTGAACTCAACCTTTGTTCAAAGGCATACTATTGTATCAATGACTACTTAAATGATAAGTATAGTTGGTCGCTGTGATTAACTCAAGACAATGTTTATGTTCTTTCTCCAGAATTAGCTTACCTACTGACAGTTTTTATGAGTTTATATAATTGTTTATTTTATTTGAATTTATAAGTCAATTTACTTTTTAAGAGTCAATTTATTTTTATTTTATTTTATTGTTGACATAATCCACTCATTACAATATTTTTGTTATGAGTTGTATTTCAAATTGTGGTTAGCTAGCGACCTCGACAATTGATCATATTATTTTTTGCCTGAGTAACCGGTAGCAAGTTCGTCATGCTCCCTTAGATGTCATTGCTTGCGATAGCGTCGGGGATCGGGTTGCCTCCTTCCCTCAAATATGGTAATGGCTGATCTTTGAGTTATGCTCGTGAACGGGTGCTGCTCGTGGTGACTGGTCGTCTTGCTGATTATGATTTTGTTATTGTTACTAGTAATCAACTGTTCATTTATTTTACCTCGATGGTCCTAGTTTATCATTTATAACTTCCAATTACAGCTTTATATAGTTTTATGTAAGCGGGCACGCACTTTATAATAATATAATAATAATCCATTTAATTCAGGCGACGCAGGCCCATAAATAAATACCTTAACCTAAACATACATATTTTTAAAAATTATAATAACAAATAACTATTGTACACGAAGTGATGACTGTGTCGGCGTCGTGTTGCGCTGCACGGTGTCGCGTAACCTTCCACGAAATCGTCGGTACGCCACACCTTTCGGCCAAAACTCTTCTTTCAAGAAGGTTTCTAGGTACTGAGTTGGAACCCGCACCACAAACGACTTGAAGTTTATGTTATGGCGCGACTCCAACTTCTCCACTCTCAATGTCCACTTGGTCTTGGATCTGATGTATTCCACGATGTCTTCAGTCATCGTGGAGTGATGCAGACGGGATACGTACAGCTGCGTCGACGGTGTAGCAGCACGCAGCAACATATTTGGTCCCGCTAGAGCAGTACCACATTGATTACGGCAAGTGGGCTTCCTCCGCTTGGATTCCACCGTCACGAAGCCTTCCTTGTCTGGCTGCCCTTTCTTAGGGGCTGGGGACAAGATACCGGGAGCCGGTACATTGCGGCTCTTAGATGCCCCCTCGGTTGATTTTGCATTTTTAGCAAAAACTTTCTTCTGTTGCTGCTCCTTTTGGATGGGAGGTTGTGCAGCTGCTGCTGAGTAAGCACGGCGAGGTGTTAACGTGCTAACTTGTGACGTCACCTTTACTGCGGTAGAGGCGAAATCGGCGGAGCGCGGAATTGCATCGCTTGCAGTGACAGCGGCCGGTGACGAGTCCAATTTCGCTGACTCGAAACTAGACAGCGACGCGTTGTTTGCACCACGACGAGAGTTCACCTTTGATGCGAACTCAGGTGACCTACATACCGCTACAGTATTGCGTAAGTTAACCATATCGGCACGTAACTCACTGATGGTGTTTTGAGACGCATCCAGCTTGAACTTCATCTCGGCCAGGCTTGCCTTCAGGGTAACAATATCCTTCAGCAACCTGGTGACGTCGACGTGGTCAAATGTAACGGGGGGCAGCTTCCGTAGCTCCTTTGCCACAAAGGACGGCACGTCGTCAGGGTCAGTCTCCTTAAACACCCGAAACATGTCTTGGAGACTCCTCTCTCCCTTTTCGTCCCTCCTGCGGGACGGCATTCGGTCGGCTAAGTCGAGCGATGTGTACAGCGTCGTCTTTGCACTGCGTATCTCATCTTCGGTGTAGCTCGAGGTGCAGATCTGCATGAGGCTAACTTCGTCCATGACGTCCAGTTGATGTTGCAGGAACGCCAGGAGCTCGTTTACTATGAGTTTTTCAGAACCCATGACGGCGACGGCTAATGCCACGCTAAGCGCGAATTAATAATTCGTAGCAAAGAGTGATGCGCGACCGTTTTCGAGCGCGCATCGCACTAGACTTTATGCCTGGAGGCTTTTATTTAGATATTTAGTTCTGTTTACGTTTAGTTATTTTTTAAAATTCTGCTTGAGTATAGTTCTCAATGTTTTGGTTGGTATATTGGCGTGTGCTAGCTGACATATGGCCAATAATTTATCATTTAAATTATGTTTTGTGTTGCATAATGTAAGTTATTTCCCATCTAGATCTAGATTGAATCTTTTTTTATAACTTGAACAGACAGCTGTGCTGTTGGAGGAGTTTGTTGCGCCACTTCTTCTTCCCAGCTAAAGGCACTAGGAAGTGGTGAAGGGTGGGCGTTTTTGGGGGACTGTCTTATGTAATTTTGACGTTCGAAAAGTGCTGATTCTCAGCCTAATTTGAATAAATGACTTTTGAATTTGAATTTTTAAAATTATTGTAAAATTTATGAAAAAAAAAAAAACATGTTTTTATACAATTTTCATTTTCTAAGGACGCCTAATTACTTCCAATCATTATGGAGTTTGTTTCATCGCGATAGATCATTTAGTTTAAAAGTTATACCGTTTTGTTATTTTTTTAGAATCTATTTTTAAAAAAATTACAATATTTCTCCGTCGATAAAATAAAGCATAGATTCCTTAATTTCGATAAGTGCATATTATAAGACTCACACTGTTTAATGTATTTTTTTTTTTGTGTTTTCTTTGGGCCTTATTTTCAACAGATAACATGATGATGTCAGCCTGTAAATAAACTCTCCTTCTAAAGAGTTAGTTATAGACGTAGTCAGGATGATCTATGGTTTCTGACGGTTAAAAACGCCACTGCGATACCTCGTAGGTAAGTTATTCACCGCGTACCAGAAGACGTAGCGTTGGAAGGCCCCCCACAAGGTGGACCAATGACCTGACTGCAAGAATCCGCTGGATGCGAGAAGCACAGAACCGGTCGAAGTGGCGGTGCTTGGGGAGGCCTTTGTCCAGCAGTGGACGTCTTTCAGCTGAAATGATGATGATGAAGCTATTCACATAGAGTATACTCTAAGCGACAACAGACATTCCTCCCGTCACATAAAGACAAAACTAATAAGTTCTAAGAGTGCCATTCACTGCTTGCCTGACTACCGATGCTGCATGTCTGAACAAGGAGCTTTATATTGTAGCTACATCATCATTCCAAACTACGCGCGCCCGCTCTGCTACCGCCACCGCGATGGTGATGTCCCCGTCGTGAGTTTCGTGAACTACAGACTAATGTGCTGTGCATGATTGGTCTATTCAAAATTATATGTTTTTGTTGCACGTGTTAGAAAGTTTAAATGTATGTATACGTATATCCAAATTTTCAAGCTTTGAATGTCAGAATGATTATTGGTTATTTACTATGTATGAAAGTTCTGATGTATCTGTTTTATAGGGAAAGAGTTTCATGAATTAAACCACAGAAAGATAAGGCTAGACATTTATTTAATTAGACTTGTGACATCTCAAAACGGCTATTTGACACTTCCCGTGACCCAAGGGCTGGTTTTTACCTTGGCCAGAGGCTAAACATTGCCATACAACGTGGCAATGCGGCCAGTCTCTTGGGTACATTACCAGTCGACAGCGATGCGGATGAATTTTTCGACGCTATATTTTAGTTTGTAAATAGTTCTAGTTAAGTTAGTATATAATATCTATTTTTATTTTGTAAATAATTAATAATCAATGTATTTTCACAAAGCTTTAAATTCCAACGATAATAAACATTATTAGACTTGTCAGTATTTAATCAGAAAGCTAGTTGTCCGTTCGCAAAACTAGGTCTTCATGGAGAAGAAGGACAAGAAACTCCATGGAAACAGTATTACAGTATTCTATCAATACATTTCTTATATTTCCATAAATTATCGTTATCTCAAAAACAGTTTAATTCTGTCTTGAATTTTATATTATAAATTTAGTAATATTGGCAATTGATTTTTATATTATAAAAAATTGTATTAGTAGATTATGCTTTTCTAAAATAAACCCAGTACCGTTTAGTCCCTTGAACTGGTCGTTTCCTTTCATCACCTCAGCTTCTAACAATATTGAAACCAGATGTGTAACACTGAAGAATAAAGAATATAACAATACTAGCTGCGCCGCGGTTTCACCCGCATAAATTTCGATTCCGTAAGAATATCGGAATAAAAAGTATATTATGTCCTAACCTAAGTCATGGTCTACCCGTGTGCCAAATTTCATCCAATTCTGTTAAGCCGTTTTAGCATGAAAGCGTAACAAACAAACAAACTCAAACTCAAAGCATTTATTTCAGTTAAACCATTTACAGGCACTTTTGAATTGTCAAGGAATCGGTCAGTCAGAAATATGAAGCTAGTTGCCCATTCCAAAGCGTAGTAGGTACCTATGGAGAAGAACGGGCAAGAAACTCCACGGACACTCTTTTAAATCAAAATATGATTACATCATTCATGTTGAAATTATACATGTAAGAACAATGTAGAAAGACGTGCACGTTAGAAGCGTCCGTAATGAAAAGATAAAACAAAGAACAAATTCAGAAATTAAAAAAAAAATAAGCCGTGGCAACTAAGAGATGACCAGTCCCAACTGACGGCGCCCGTTCACGAACATGACGCATGGATCAGCACCATTCAGCGCAACCATTTTTTAGAGAGCTAAATGATCCAACACACGCGCCACCACACAAATAAATTTACTTTCGCATTGATAATATTAAGGTAGGATATGTATACGGCTGGGCTTGTGGCTAAGTAATAACAGCTGCACGGGTCGATCGATCAGGTTAAGCTACGCTTGCCGCGGTTGGTCCGTGGATGGGTGACCATCTTTACATACCAAGTCCCCTCCGTGCCTCGGAAAGCACGTTAAGCCGTTGGTCCCGGCTGTCATTTGTAGATCTTTGACAGTCGTTACGGGTAGTTAGAAGCCCAAAAAGTCTGACAACCAGTCTTACCAAGGGGTATCGTGTTACCTAGTCACTAGGTTGTGGAGGTCAGATAGGCAGTCGCTCCATGTAAAATACTGGTATTCAGCTGCATCAGGTTAGACTGGAAGCCGACCCCAGCATAGTTGGGAAAAGGCTAAGCAGATGATGATGATGTATACGGCTGCTGTCAAACCGTATCAAACATCAGCTTAAGTACACTTCGGTGTAACAAGCTCCTCGCCAAGTCATTCTATTAATCACGCTGAAACCAAAGTTTCTTCGTATGCTCACTCACCGAGAATAATGCTTTCAATATGGATCATATTGAAAAGTTACCGTTTGAAATAGTTTTTGATTGTGTTAGCGTTGTGTAGCTCAAATAAATTGATAGTTAAGAGTTTTTAATTGAATATTACCTCGACTCAGCGGCGATGGAAGCGATCGCTTCGTACTTTGACGATAGTTTAAAGTGTTTTAATATCCTTTTATGTTTAGTTATGCAACCGGCCGGAAGCAAGATTAATGATGGATTTCTTTTAAGCTGTTATATTAAAGTGAAACTCAAAGCGTTTATTTCAAACCATTTAAATTGTCAATGAGTGGATCGCTTAGAAAGTTGAAGCTTGTTGCCCATTTCAAAACGTAGATCCGGGCCACCACTGCTCTCCTAGTGCTAATAGGTGCTACTAGCTCAAAAATAGAACTCACTAGCCTAAAAATGAGGATAGTTAGGTACAGTATTTCTATGTTCTTAATGTCCCTCGGGAATAATTGCATTTCTGAATACAAACGAATGCTAATTTCCATGTCCATCAATTATTAGATTTATCTTGTATAATAATTTTAATTCAGAACTAAGTACTTTATTGTTGTTTTGTTTTTGATTTTCGTGTGAACTATACAGGGTGGCAGGGACATCGACGCGAAAACTGAAACCATGGATTCAATACATGATTCTGAACACCCCTGCGTTGAAATTTTTGTCAGTTATTTAAAAAAAATCTTCTGTTTCTATCATGTACTCAATCCACGGTTTCAGATAGGAAACGCCGAACTCATCTAGCTTATTTTTAATATTTTTTATATGACGTGTAAAAGTGATTCCGATATCCTATTTACAGAATAAACAATTTCATTTCATTTCAGTTTTCGCGTCGATGTCCCTGCCACCTCCTGTCACAGTATAGAGCTGTAAAACTATTTTCTTATCTATCGTTCTTGCGACTTTAGCAGCTTTACTACAATTTTTAAATAAATTACATTAAATTAAAAGAGCATTAACAACTCTATATACTTCTAAGTCGATTGATAACGTCCGGTCTGCACCAAGTGGAAAGGGCAACTGATAGAAATCCGACGACTGACGAAACACGAGGTTTGCCGAGGGACATTAAGAACATATTTGTACTGTACACGAGGCCTGAGTGTCTAGCTTGCTAGCTTACCAGCACAATCTTGATATCCTAGCTTGAAAAACTCGTATAACCCGGACATTACAGAACAATAGTTCAAATAAAGTTTATTCACAAGCATGCGTCCTGCATTTATTTAATAAAGTTCGCGACTGTACCGACAATGTATCGCCCGAATCGTACACATGGGGACAATGTTCCCAGCACACAATTGTTTTTGTGAATTTTGTATGTGTGTGAGGTAGTCTGATTTATAGGAGCTACGTATTCGTAATCTTTTCTTTAGTTTTATTGTTGAAGGGGAAAATTGTTCATTTAATAAACTTAAAAAGGGGTCTGTCTATGCGTATTTGAGTCTAATTTTCATGTAAATTGTTTCAGTATAACTTTTAAACAGATCATGATTATCTAAATTTGTCGCGTTTTAGTAAAGCAATAGCGGCCAGTGTCCTTTCCTTGCATAATTTTTAATTGTTTTTACCTATTATGGTATAGTATTTTTTTTCTAGGTGCATCATCTTCACAAAATTACATATTTAACTAATGTACGTACCTGTACAAACCATTGTAAAACATTTTAAAAGAGTAACGGTGGAGTTTCTTGCCCATTCTTCTCCATACGAAAACTAGCTTTCGGAAGAGGCGACTAGAATCAATTCTATTATTTTGTAAATTTTGACGTTTAAAAGTGCCATACATGGGCCTATTTGAAATAAATGATTTGACTTTGACTTTAATATCTTTCCGTAGGAACCCAAACAATAAACTATGTATGGATTTTCGTTATTGGAATGTGTTTACTGTTGAAGATCATGATAGATAATTATTGATTCAAACCGTTAACGGACTATATTTCAGTTAGCGTTGCGTTTGCGTTTTAGTATGTTATTAGAGGCATTGACTCACCTGGGTCTATGATCGATATTGCTATGCTAAAATGTGTCGACTATAATTGAATTCATGGACAAGGATTAGATATAATTATATTAGAAAATTCAAAATTCTAAAGTCATTTATTCAAACTAGGCTGAGAATCAGCACTTTTCGAACGTCAAAATTACATAAGACAGTCTCCCAAAAATGTCCACCCTTCACCACTTCTTAGTGCCTTTATCTGTGAAGAAGAAGTGGCGCAACAAATTCCCCAGTAGCACAGCTGTCTGTTCAAGTTAGATAAAAATAATTCTATACAATAGTATGCAAAATAATTTACATTATGTAACACAAAACATAATTTAAATGATAAATTATTGGCCATAAGTCAGCTAGCACAAATAAAATATAATAGTTAACAGAAATAAAATATAAAAGTTGTAATGGAATACGCGATGGTCCTACAATCAAAGCATTGTTACTATACTCGTATTTTTATAACATCACGCCTTGTTTCCCCAAAGGGTTGGGCAGAGGTATACCTATAGTACACCAACATTTCACCAGTTATGTTTAAGTCCCATGTCCCAGGGGGCGAGCCTATTGACATCAACCGGATACAAATCCATACTTCGAGCTAGTAACTGAAAAATTTCACCTAGAAAAACCCAACAATAAAAAAACCCCAAAAAAGCTATGTTTTATCGTAGAACATAATTATATAATAGGTTAACATATTTTAGTATTCATTCATAGAAAAACGAATGACAGGTATTCTATTTTAGCAAATCCTAATTTAATTACTTAAGAGGGCCCTTCCCGGTCCGTCTATCGTCAATGCGAGCATGGTCGAAAAGCTTGTTGTTTCATCCAGTGCAAGTGAGAATTGCTAACAAGCAAGTGAGAACGCGATAACATTGTGCGAAAAATAACTTGTTTCAGGAAATACGTGTTTTTGAACACGCCTTACAAGTTTGTGAAATAAATGTTTGTTATTTAGAATCTCCATTACATGTGCAAGGTTTCTATGAAGATGTTTTCTTTAATTTTACAATTTATGAGTACATTATGAACGGTCACAATTCAGGTAAAATTTGTGCTAAAAAGCAGATTTTTGGAGGCTTATATTGAATTTGTTTCGCCAAATTTTTAGTTTTTGCTTTCATAGAAACCTAGATATAGTGCACAAGATACCTATTAGTTTAAAAGAATTAAAGAAAGATGTGTTACAACGTCATAATCACGTACGAGCGTTTGTATGAAAAGTATGACGGGTTGGCCGCTCTTAATAATTACCTGCTGTCACAGCACGCGAGCGTAGGTTAATGTATTTTAGTATTCATTAATAGAAAACGAATGATAGGACTTCTATTTTAATGAATCCTAATATTATTACTTGATAATTAGTGTAACATCAAGCGAGCGGTATAATTAAGAGTTGTCTGATAGATATAATTAATACTCAATGCTCAATACTCAATTCTTTATAGCATTCCATATGTATTACATAGATGGTATATCAAGTAAAAGATCAATATGGACCCTGTCGGGCACAGCAAAATTAGGAGAGAGGAAGAGGGTTAAGTAGCAATTCAATATTATTATAAATTATTAGATTTGTTTAATTGGGTGTATAATTATGTATATATTGTATATTATTAGGTTTGTGTATATAGGCATAGTATATTAGGGATTTTAAATATTGCATAAGAATAATATAGGTAATTATTATTTAAATTCTTAGAAGTATTTTCATTAATATTAAATTATGTTATTGTTTATGTATTCATATTTATATTTGATTTCCTATATTCCTTATTATATTATATTTGGTGTATGAGAGAAAGAATAATTTTAGTTTGCAATCGATTTGTCATCTAAAAACTCCTTTACTGAGTAGTATGACTTGGATTCCAGAAATTGTTTCAATTTATTAATAAATATATTTGTTTTGCTTACTTCTCTAATGTCATTTGGCAATTTATTATACATTTTTATAGACATAACTGAAGGGCTGGTTGAGTACATTTTGAGACGGGATTGAGGTATGTTTATTTTGTTTTTGTTGTGTCGAAAGGTGTATTTTGTTTGTGTTTCTTCGCAAGTGGTGTAAAAATCTGGATGTTTTCTGACAAATTTACATAATTCTAAGATATATAAATAGGGCAGTATTATTTAAAAAGCCTAAAACGGTAACGTTACACGACATTTAATTCTAATCTTGCTCAATCATAGTGTTGAAAAGCAACCAAATTGCGTCGAAAATCATTTACTTCTTTAGATTTGACTTCTAAAAACATTTTGACTTGAGTTTGTTTCGCCATTTCATCTCAGGAGTAGTCAGGTAGAAAATGTCGAATCCATCTAGTTCTTTTTTTAGGGTTCCGTACCTCAAAAGGAAAAAACGGAACCCTTATAGGATCACTCGTGTGTCTGTCTGTCTGTCTGTCTGTCTGTCTGGCTGTCTGTCTGTCCGTCTGTCACAGCCAATTTACTCCGAATCTAATGGACCGATTAAGTTGAAATTTGGTACACATATGTATTTTTGTGACCCAAACACGAATGTGTAAAGTAAAAAAAAAAAATTGAATATAGGGGTCACTTTTGGAGGGCAAACAAGAAAATTTTAAAAAAAAGTTATGCTAACAGTACCGTGTGACATATCAAATAAAAGGACTTATTGCGAGGATCTTAAATATATTTTTTATATAATTTTAAAATAAACATTTTTAAAGATATTTAAGAAATTCAATGAAAATTGACCATTCCCCCCCCCTTATCTCCGAACCTACTGAACCAAAAATTTTCAAAAAAATACATAGTGTGGCTCTTTACTCATAGATTACAGGAAAACCTATAAGAAGTCTATGGTCTTAAAATAACACGGTAAATCTCTCAATATTGTGCGTGCAAACTTACATTTCGTCGCTCGGCATCCAATAGGCCCATCTCTCTAGCTACTATAATATCAATATCAAAAGTGTTTGACAGTCTGCTTAATACACAAATAAATAAAACTGTAAATTTTCATGACAACCAATTCGGGTTTCGGCGTGGTTTGTCAACAGAAAGTGCAGTGTTGTGTCTTAAACATACTGTCACATACTATACACAGCGTGGGACGATTTATGCTAGCTTCCTCGACTTATTCAAGACTTTTGATCTGGTTGCTTATGACGTATTGTGGAGAAAGATGGAGAAGGATAGGTTGCCAATGGAGCTTAAAAACATTTTTAAATATTGGTACCTATGGTAACCAGATCAATAGTGTACGATGGGCTGGAACTTTTTCCAGGCCATACAGGTTGGAATGCGGGGTGAGGCAGGATTGGCGAGCTCAGCAGCACCAGAGTGGGTTGCTATACAGTGTGATTCTTCATAATGTGCACATATCGAAATGAGGGAATCTATGCTTAATTTTAACGACAGAAAAAATATTTTAAAAATCTAAATATTTTTTTTATACTTTTATGGAATAAAATTTTTTTTTAACAAAACTGTGTAACTTTTAAACTGAATCAGCTATCGTGATGAAACAAACTCCATAATGATTGGAAGTAAGTAGGCGTCCACATAAAATTGAGAAAAAAAACTACCCTCAATTGAAAATAAACATGTTTTTTTTAGTAAAAATCTGTATTTTTTTCATCAATTTTTACAATAATTGTAAAATTTATGAATAAGACGCCCAAGAGAATAAAAAAAAAAAAATTTGACCCTTTTTCCGTCGGTAAAATTAAGCATAGATATGTGCACATTATGAAGACTCACACTGTATAGATGGTATTTTTGTAAATAATATTAGCTTTGCAGACGATATCATAGTATAAAGAGTTCAAGTAGGCTATCTCAGGCCCAATCTGCGATATAATTGCCTACCATACTTGCCTGTCTCAGGGTTGTCACTTTTAGCTAAATTTTAATTCAGTGCCTAGAAATTGGCAAGGGCCGGGAAGTTCTATTTTTTACTTATGTGTTGTCTGGGTTCAGGGTTTGTGAGGTCGGTTTTACCTGTTTGTATGAATGGCAAAGTTATATTTGGGGTTTTTGAAAAAGTGCTATATCTCAAAAACTGCTAACTATATCTCCTTCAAACCAATTTTCGTTGAAAGTGTTTTTTGACATCTACAGCATATATTTTTATTAGATTTTGTTACTCTCTTATTTTAAAAGTTAGAGGGGTGGGGGGGGCGACACACATTTTACCACTTCAGAAGAGTTTATCTTTCAAACGATTGACTTTGAGCATAAATGGTTTTGGAAACCTCACACCCCAAAAAAAAATGAGGACTTCCCATACAAAACTTGCTGATCACGTGATCGATTTAGGTACTATGGGAAGTCCAATTTTTTTTATATTTCAACCCATGTTTCTTGGGGAAAGTTGTTCAGTTTTATGAATAAAAGCTGTGGTTTCGTGCTTGCAACTGACCAAAAAAAAAAACGCCTTGTATTTATAGACTAAGAGCTTGTGTTTAAATTATTTGGTTAGTAAATTATTTTACTAGTCAGTTTTTTTTTTAATAGGCATAATGTAGTATTTTTGCAAATAAAGGATAATTTTTTTTTTTTATTAAAGCAAATATAAAATAATACAAACACATATTGAATCACACATTTATAACAAAATTACAAATTAGCTACAGAAAAATACTTTCTTCGGTTTCGACTATTACGAAATGCCTTGTTATTAAACTTTAATGTGTAATATATCCGTCTGAAATGGAAAGTACATTTAATATACATTAGCTCATCATCTGTTACGACGCCACATTGAGGTGGATAACAATTAAAATTCTATTGTGTCTCGTTAATGACAGTTGAAAGGTTAGGTATCTATCATAAAAAGTTGAATAAAGTGACTAAAATATTATATTAAAAAAACATCGTATAACCTAAAAAAAATAACGCCCGTCTCTTGGAATATAATCAATTTTTGTTCTGTTGTTACGAATCGAACTTTGCTCTATTTATCTGATTCACAATTCGCCAAATATTTGAAATTACGATTTTATAACTGTAAGTACTTAGTTAATTTACTATACCTACATTACTGAGAAATCGGCATGACTAGGTAAACGTAAACAAAGCATTAGCGGCATGTCAATTCACAGATCAAAAGTAGGTACCTAATACATTTTAGTGAGAAAGTAGGCCTGCCTACTTCGTCTGTCTGATAGATAACTAATACAACAAAAAATAAGTAGGTATCTCATCATCAAGTAAAAATTATATGCTAGAATAAGTGACTTAGTTACCTTTTCTGTTCAGTAGGTAATCTGAACAGAGACAATTCTGAAATCGGTGTATTATTTAGACACCCAAACGCACAGTAATAATTTATCCTGCGATTATCACTCATTTTTCATACATTTAGCAGTGCCGAACAGCCGCGACGCGGAAACCTTGTGCGGCGTTAGCCCCGACTGGCGCACTCATAAACGGGCTTGATTTTGTTAGGTGTGCGTGCGGCGACGCATAGATACAAGCCGCGCACACATACAAGCCGCGCGCGGTGCGTTTCTATGAAGATAACTTACTTCCTCTCTTTATACTATGACGATATGGTGCTTCTGAGCACCAGCCAGTATCCCATAGACAAAAACTGTTAGTCGCAAAACTTTCTGAGTGACCTGGTAAAATAAGCTAAAGTTCATAAGTTTACTAACACAATGAGTCTTTGTTACTTGAATAAAGAAAAATATATGGATGACTATTTTTTTTTGAACGACGTTTTCTAAAAATGAAACCTAGCTAGATCGATTTATCGCTCCCGAAACCCTCTGCATACTAAATTTTATAAAAATTCTTGGAGCCGTTTCAGAGATTTAGGTTATATAATATATACATATATACAAGAATTGCTCGTTTAAAGGTTAGATTTTTATTTTTTCTACACGTTCAAATAAGTGATCCTGCAATTAAAAAAAACGTAAAAAATTACACATTCGCGGTATTGGATGCCGATCGACGATTTGCAGTTGGAACAAATGTTAAGTTTGTTCTTGGGATAAATAAATTCATCTCAACTACGGAACCCTTCATTGTGCGTAGTCCGACACGCACTTGGCCGGTTTTTTAATATAACATTTTACTGTTATTCCGATATCCTATTTATAGAATAAACAATTTCATTTCGTTTCAATGGTTAGTACCTACTTTTAATCAATTTGATCAACCGAAAAATCCCTAAAAATACAAACGAAAACGTTAATCCCTCTACACATTCACTAATCATTTAAGCGCGCCACAAACGAACGGAACGGCGAGCTAAACAGTTTCATTAAGTTAACGCCCCATTTATTTCGGCCGCCAGTGCACGAACGTAATTATCAGGAGTCGAATGCGACACTTTGATTGCACACTACGATATCGAGTAATGTGTTGTTTGCTACTGTTGTGTTTTGTTATTGATTTTGTTTTTGCATTCAATTTTTAAAACAATATGTAATAAATACAATACAGTGGTGCCAATTCCCTTGTTCACAAACTAAACTAAATTTAAGTTCAGTGCATCTTTTTCTTTCTATTTCATTAAGAAAAGGACAGAAGATAAATTTTAGTTTAGTCCTGTCAAATTAATCAGCGCTTGACGTAAATTGACGTAATTTTAGTAGGCAAGTTTTTAATCACGTCTAAACTTGTATGGAGTAGTGACAGGCGCTGATTAATTTGACAGGACTAAACAAAAAATTATCTTCTGTCCTTTTCTTATTGAAATAGAAAGAAAAAGATGCACTGAACTTAAATTTAGTTTAGTTTGTGAACAAGGGAATCGGCACCAGTATCGACCCTGAAACTTTAAATTGTTAAATACTCTCAAGGACTCCATGAGACAGGCTCGACCTAGTATGGAGTCCACAAGTTAAAATATTAAAATGATTTATTTGTATTGCTTTTAAGGAAATGTAAAAATTCTTTATTTGGTCAGTAAACGATTTTATTTTATTTTATTTAAAGAAATTCTTATGGGAAATAAAGATATCTCAAACCCGAATAACGGTATAACCCGAAATTAATGTTGATTATAAGGCCTGCGCCCACTGACGGCACGGCAAGGGATTTTTATGCGACGAATAGGAATATAACTTAATAGTATGACTATAAAATTTAAATTTCAATAATTCCTGAGGACGTCGCGGCATGTCTGAGGACGCCCGGGGCGGGAATCGCGAGCCGATTTCCGACCACCGTAGGCGCGAGCTTGCGGACGGTGAGCAATGGGTAGCTCGCCGTCCGATAAGGACCAAGTCCGGGTCGACGGCGCGTTGTGTTCCACACGCGCCTCAAAGAGATGTCAGCAGAATTGACGGGGTCCGCTAGGGCCAATGCCTGCCGGCGGTTTGAAGAAAACCGATAGGGACATCGTGGCCCCCGGCAACAGGGCAACCGAAGGAACACGGGAGGGTTTTAGTCAGTAAGAGTCTGACACGCCCTCCCGCTCCGTCCAGAGCGGGAGAAGTTATTTGATAATTTCCCATCCATAAAAAAAAAGGATACCACGGCATCCTTGCTGTCAATTTGCGCTTGCATGTAGTGATGCCAAAGAATCCTTTGCCGTGTTGTGCCGCCAGTGGGCGTAGGTCCATAGGATTATCACACATTTTTTTACATAACTTGTACATTATTGTGATCTATACTGTAATTTGTATAGGTATTTGCCTTTACCATGTAAGGGAGAAGCCACACGGTGCGGTGCGGCGCCGCACCGCAAACATTTTGCCCCATCACTGTACACATGTGGTATGCAGCGCCGCAATACGGCACCGTCGCGGCGCCGTAGTATGCGGAGCGGGGACTTAGCCAGTCCCAGTGCACTTCCTCCCCCCCTCGCGTCTCGCTCAATCGAAGTGCAGTGTGCCTGCGGTGCGGCGCCGGAAGGCACCGTCTGGCATATCATTGATTTTTATATGCATGACGCCGCAGCGACATCGCTCCGGCGACATCGCTCCGGCGCCGCGCCGCGACCGCACCGCACCGTGTGGCTTCTCCCTTACACCCAACCCCGGTTATCAGCTCCCAGCATCCAGTCAACCAACACAACCTTAAAGACAAGTTGACGGGTGTCCCCGTCAACTTCCTTAAGTTTCTGGTGTATAGTTATGGTTTATTAAACAAGAGCACAATAGACCGTGGAATAAGCCTACTGGGGAAACCACATTAAAAAACCGCACCGTGTACACACCTCACAAGTGGCGTGGAAACGTGTGCTTATTATGGAGATTGCAACTTTTGAATATGTAAAACACGGTGATTCTTGGGAAAAAAAGTGTGAGGACAATTTTGACGATGATTGCATGCTTTGAAATTTTTATTTGATGTATTTTTATAACAAAACTTACCATTTTGCTGAAAAATGCGAACGAATTTTTGCGAACTTTGACCTTAAGTACAACCTTAACAAATCAAAAGTGCCTGTAAATGGTTTAATTGAAATAAATGCTTTGAGTTTGAATAACTTTTTTTGCATATGCACGATCGATGAGGACTTTTGACATTTCTTTTATATTGATGATACTAGCTGCGCCCCGCGATTTCACCCGCATAAGTCTCGATCCCGTGGGAATATCGGGATGAAAAGTATCCTATGTGTTAATCCAATACCCTAATTGCGTAACTTATTTTCGAAAACAAATTTGCCTAATTTGTTTCATTTTGACAGTTCAATAACATTCATTGCGATATTTACGTTGTTGAGCAAATATATTTTTCCAACTTATGAAGCAATGGATTAGCAATCTATATCAAATCGAAACAGATTGTGATTGTGTTGTATTACGCAATTAGGGTACAGGTTATAAACTATCTGTTTGCCAAATTGCATCCAAATTCGTTCAGTAGTTTTTGCGTGAAGAAGAGGCAAACATACACACACACACTCACAAACTTTCGCCTTTATAATGTTAGTGTGATATATATAGTGTGAGTGTGATAAACAATCAAACCAAAATTCAGCTTTATGAGAATTAATGTAACTTTGAATGTCTATTTTAACCGGACTAATTATACCTAGGTATACGCGGCTATTGGAAGAATTCCATGAGCGTTTGAAATCAGAAATTCAACAGCCGTTATTATCGTAGGTAAGTTTGCGACAAATATAATTAAATTATCTTCGACATGCCAAGCCGAATACCTTTTTAACCGACTTCAAAAAAGGAGGAGGTTCTCAGTTCGTCGGGATATATTTATTTTATTTTTATGGATGTTTCCCGATTACTCGAAAACGGCTGAACCGATTTGAAAAATTATTTTTTGGTTTCAAAGTGTATAGTTTCAAGTTAGTCCCATTGTCATTTGGTCATGATCTGATGATGGGATCTTGGAGAAATCGACGGAACTCTTCAAATATTATAGGCATATCTATAGCGATTTGGGTATTTTTGATGAACAGTTGACATAAGGCTATTGTAACTTAGATTTATCTATCTATAAATTACAAACAAATCAACAAAAACAATTTTTTTGTAAAAAAATTTTTTTTTTTTCGTTTAATAACAACCACATTCTCATACGCAAGTCAATTATTTATTTCATGCCCTCTCTGTCACTTTAAGAACCTACAGCTTTTCAGTGTCAGAAAGAACTTCTTAAAATCAAGAGACTTTTTAAGGTTCTTGGGGACAGTAAATTAATCTCACCTGTATGTTACAGATCTTGTACCGTACTGGCTCGCTCCTGCATCCGGCGGGCCACGTAAAAGTGTAGAGCTGCCGCGACACGCCTCCGTCACACAGCGACCATTCCGCTCTTAAGTGCTAGGACAACAGAACCTCACCTGCATGTTACAGATCTTGTACCGCACTGGCTCGCCCCTGCACCCGGCTGGTGAGGAACAAGTCCGCAGTTGCCGGGAGACGCCTCCGTCACACGTTCGCGAACACAGCGACCATTCGCTCCACTGCGACCAGCCGCCGCGATCCTGCGGAAGATTGAATACCTAGTTATTGAATGAAAGGAGAAAACTTTAACAGTTAGTTTAACCCTTTTAGGGGTGGAGTTTCAAAGAGTAACATTGTGTAAGTACAGGGCCATTTCCACTAATTTACAAACTTTACAGGGTCTGCCGGTTGTGTTTTCGATAAATTCTGATTTGTTATACAAAATGTGACAAAAACACAATCAACTGTAGATCAATTCCAGTAACGTCGTTCCTCCTAGAAACTGGGCCCTGGTGTACTGTAATTGTATATAGCTTTAGTTTGCAAATAAACAAAAACAGCAACTAGTGTGGAACAGTTTTTTTGAAGTGAAAACTTCTTTAGGCGCGATGGGCATTTTTGAGATGGGAATAAACAATTGAACTCGTGACACCGTTACCGACACTTCATTTTTGTAAACGCGATTGTGCTCTTTATTTATATTAAATTACGGATCAATGTTTTATGCAAGTATTTTTACTTTAAAGGTTTTGGAAGTATTTTGAAGTGAAAACTTCTTTAGGCATAGGCTTCGTTGGGCATTTTTGAGATGGAAAAAAAAAACAATTGAACTCGCGACACCGTTACCGTTATCGACACATTAAAAGCATTTCCTGCAAAATAAAATTGTTCAAGTTTTCACTTCTGTCGGCACTCCCGGAACGCCACTGTTTTTTTTTTTTGTAAACGCGATTGTGATTTTTATTTAGATAAGGTTACGGACCAACTATACAAGTATTTTTGTTTTTTTTTGTAACTTAAACTTTTCAAGGATTTTCTTTTATCAATATTCAAGTTTTGAACCTAAATCCCGAAGCTTCAGAACAGCTACAAAACCAGGTCATCATCTACCTGCCTTTACCAAACTATTTTGGGGTCGGCTTCCAATCTAACCGGATGAAGCTGAATACCAGTATTTTACATGGAGCGACTGCCTATCTGACTTCCATAACCCAGTTACTGAGTAACGCGATACCACTTGACAAACTGCAAGGAAACCAACCACCAATAGTAAGACTGGATTTCTCACTTCTTTAAGCAATAAAATTCTTGTAACAAAATCAGTTTAAAGTTATAAATAGAAATAAGAGAAAAAGAAAACTTGTTTATTCTGCACAAACAAAACGCACATTTAAAAAAACTAGACAAAATACACACAAAACAAAAGTAGCCAAAAGCCTTGTAATCAATCAGTAAAAAAAAGTTTGACAATATTGTTCATAGTAACTATAACTGGTTCGTTGGTTATTCCAGCCCGTCCCATCCTTGATGTCCTCCCTTCAGTTGACGCCCTAAGCCGAGGTTCGTACCCCACAGGGGGTGCCCTTAGCGAGCGTTCACCTAGTTTTTACCCGACTAGGGTGAAACAAAAAGGAGGGTTATGATTTTGACCGGTATGTATGTATGCATGTATGTATGTATGTTCATCTGTTACCTCATAACTTCTAAACTACCGATTACAATTTGACAAATGAGGTATCATTGGAAGCGTTTTGATTGTCCGCTGGTTATAGGCTATATGACGTCACATTAAATGCAATATGGCGCTCTCTAGAGGACATAAAGTAACGGTGGTCGCATGCTTGTACACCTACAAAATTATGATAGCATGCGACTACGGTTTACCTTGATCATTTTTGTACCTATGTCTTGACTTCTGTCTGAAATATTTTCTTGTTTCATATCTTTTAGTCGGGTTTTACTTTTTAAACTTAGTTTTTATAATAAGCATAGTTGAATAATCCCTGGCTGGAGGTTTTAAGTGTAGTATCTTAAGGCACCCACAGAAAAGTCCGGTTAAGTAGTCATGATCTCAGAGGTCAACAACGAAATGACCTACCTAAAAAAAAGTTCGTTGGTTGATGTCGGACCAAAGACAATATTACGTAATTAATGTTGCAACATTGGCAAATAACAAAAACAAAATGCAGAAAAACACAAACAAATACATACAAAATTAATAACATGTAAAATACATCGTTCAATGAGCGCATTACCTATTATTTACAGTGAGGAGATTCGGTGTACAGTCAACAACAGAAGCGGAGTGATCGGCTGTCACGGTACAGTCGACGATAATTGCATGTGATGCGACAGTGCGATGCTCATGATTGAAAACATACGGGAGGGTAAGGTAACGGCAGACGCTTGAGTTCGTTTAATTTGTTGGTACTATTTCATGTTCAGCAGTGAACGTTCGGATTCATGCCGCACGGGTCAATCATAGGTTAAGGTATGCTTGCCGAGGTGGATCCATAAATGGGTGACCACCCATTACATATCGAGACCCCTCTGCGCCTCGGAAAGCACGCTAAACCGTTGGTCCCGGCTGTCATTTGTAGATCTTTGACAGTCGTTACGGGTAGTCAGAAACCGAAAATCTGACAACTAGTCTTACTAAGGGGTATCGTGTTTCCAAGTAACAGGATTGTGGAGGTCAGATAGGCAGTCGCTCCATGTAAAATACTGGTATTCAGCTGCATCCGGTTAGACTGGAAGTCGACCCCGGCTAGGCAGATATAGAGTGAATGTTTTCGGGCTGAGTTATGACAACGATGCCTTTAGAAACGAAAATAAGCCTTATAACTACTAAACTATTCTTCGGTAAAGATAGTTTTTTTTTTTGCTTAAATAAAATTACATCCAGCATTATATTATGCGCTTTATAAAACCCTTGCAACAGCTTTCTTTGTTCTGCTGGATGTTAGAAGCACAGAACCTGTCGAAGTGGCGGTGCTTTGGGGAGGCCTATGTCCAGCAGTGGACGTCTTTCGGCTGAAATAACGATGATGAACCGTTTTTTCATCCGTCTAATATCTACCCATAAAGGATTCCTACCAGTCAGTACATTCACTATTAAAAATTATAGAAATTGGTAGTGGTGATTTTTGTAAACTATGTATAACATTTTTGCTTTAACCTTACCCTCCATTTTGCCTCAGTCGGGTAAAAAAAAACTTGACATTAAAATAATCATCCCATAATTAAAAAAAAAACAATATCAACATTTTTATTTCACATAAACCTACAAGGGCACTTATGAAAAGTCAGAAGCTAGATGCACGGTTCCAATTGGTCGTTTTTTATTGAGAAACGCCGGCAACAAACTCCACGGTTACTATTTTTCAAATTACAGTGTTACTAGGTATAGGAGACCATAATAATAATTGCCAAGAGCCTCTACCAACACCTAAGGAGGCTCTCGTTGGGCAGCTGGATCAAGGGCTTGATTCAGAAAGCGGTACTCCTGGACACGGCTCGCATTGTCAGGAGGTTCCTCTCTCTGGAGCCCTAACCATCGGTAGCTTGGACCCTGTTTCCGATACCGGTGGGCTACAATTTATTTTTATTTTTGAATGTTTTTATATTTTCTAATAATTAAAATGTTAGTAATAAATAAACGTAAATGTAAGTTTAAAATAAATAGCAGCCGTGACGTTTTAAAACACTCCCCATAGCTGTATGTTTCCACAATTTGCCCGGATTACTTGAATCGGAAAATTCGATAAAAGTGATGGTTTCCACTGGCAGTATTGACACGGCTTGCCAGGATTGTGTTAAGCCCTTCTGCGTCAATCTGCAGCTATAATACTAAGCTCTACGAACATAGAAAACCAATTTATCTATTGAATTTTTTTTTCCTTTTGGGGTCGTTTTTAAGGAAATAAAAATTCACTGCAAAAAACCTGTTTAGCTCGCGGTCTCTAATAGTACAAGACCCTGGTAACGTTGTACTGTTTTTTTGAAGTGAAAACTTCTTTAGGCGCGTTGGGCATTTTTGAGATGGGACTAAACCATTGATTTCGTGACACTATTACGACACATCATTTTTGTAAACGCGATTGTGCTCTTTATTTATATTGCGTTACGGATCAATGTTCTATGCAAGTATTTTAACTTTGAAGATTATGTAAACGCGATTGTGCTCTTTATTTATATTACGTTACGGATCAATGTTCTATGCAAGTATTTTACTTTAAAGGTTTTGTAAACACAATTGTGCTCTTTATTTAGATAAGGTTACGGACCAATGTTCTATACAAGTATTTTTCTTCCACCAAGGCGATCTTGTTCAAGTTTTCACTTTTGTCGTCACTCCCGGAGTGCCACTGTTTTTTTACCACAAATGCGGTGCTTTTGTCCTTCATCTCACCTTCTCAACCACAGAGGAACTGGCTATCTTACCACTAACTGCCGAAACACAACAATGCTGTTAACACTGTTGTTATGGCGCCAGACTTAGATAAGGTGGTGGTAGCCAGCCAGGTAGACTTAGAGCAAGTCTTACCACCAACCAAACTGAGCAGAAATTTTTGTCTCCGCTGGGAATCGAACCAGGAACCTCTAGGTTTGAGATAGGTGGTCTTTTCACTGGACCACAGAGGCGGTTAAAATGTTATGTTACAACTCAAGCTAATGACCTGGATCGTTCGTGACACAGGGAGACGTCATTACGTCATTCCTTAGGTAATTGTTGAAAAGTGCTGTCGACATTAGGTTCGTCCGAATTCACAGCTTTTCCCTGAGCAATGACCTGTTCTTGCACAGATGTGACGCACAGCTTAATTTTTCTGGTTATTTGTTACAAAAGTAGTTAACTTTGCAATCGGCATTTTGTTTTTGCTATGTTTTTGTTGTCATTTGCCAATTTTGCAACAGTAATTATGCTGCCTCGTTGGTTTAGTGGTCGCAAGCGCTACTGCTGAGTATGAGGTCTTGGGTTCGATTCCCGGGTCGGGCAAAGTGTCATTGGGATTTTCTATCTGAAATTTCTCAGTAGCAGCTCGGAGTCTGGATTTGTGCCCGGTTTTATTACATGGGACTTAAACATAACTGGCGAAATGTGGGTGTACCTGTTACAAGGACATCTCTGACCAACCCTTCGGGGAAACAAGGCATGATGTTATGTGTGTAATTATGCAATATTGTTTTTGGTCCGTGGCCTTGACATCAACAAATGAACTTTCTTGGAATGGAGTTTCTTGCCGGCTCTTCTCTAGGAAGCGACCAATTGGAACCGTGCACCTAGTTTCTGACGTTTCATAAGTGCCCATGTAGGTTTATGTGAAATAAAATATTTTGAATTTTGAACCAGTGTTATATTTAAGCTATGAACACAATGTCAAAGTTTTTGGGTTGAATACGAGGCTTTTGGCTACTTTTGTATTGTGTGTATTTTGTGTCTAGTTTTTAAAAATGTGCGTTTTGTTTGTGCAGAATAAACAAATTTATTTCTTGCTTTTTCTTTTCTTTGACTTCTGGGTTTATTTCCAAGGCAAAGTTTTATTGGGTTTTTCCATCAGGAATTTCTTAGTACTCTGGATTTGCGCCCCTTATAACATGGCGAACATAATTGGCGAAATGTGGATGAACTGATGTTCTACCAAGCTAGTATTAAGTGATTATAGCAATATTTTCCTTAAATTCAAATATAATTTTGGACACTTTCAAAATTACTCAATCTGCGTTCAGCGCTCGGTGTGACAACACGCCGTGTTCGAGTTCGCGACAAGTCAATCGTCATCCTGAGGATGCCTCGTTGAGAGGTGAAACACGTGTCGATTTCTTTTAGGGTTTTTGAAGTGAAAACTTCTTTAGGCGCGTTGGACATTTTTGAGCTGGGACTAAATAGGGCTAATAGGATTTCGCGACACCATGACGACACCTCATTTTTGTAAACGCAATTGTGCTCTTTATCTAGATAAGGTTACGGACCAATGTTCTTTACAAGTATATTTCTTCCACTAAGGCGATCTTGTTCAAGTTTTCACTTGTGTCGACACTCCCGGAACACCACCACTTTTTTTTTATGCCTCTTTAGAAATAGCTAAGCGGAACACGTTACTAAATATATCCACGTCTATTGTATCTTATCAACCGTTTGCACCACAATAACCTACAAAACTTTACAACTCTTCACCTACTAGAATCTCAAAATAACATCATTATAAAACCAGGCATCGAGGCAACGTGCCCGGCATGTCATCGGTATAAAATTATTCAGCTTCTGTATGACAGACTCACCCGCGAACATTATACGGTAAGCTACTTTATGTACAGAATGTAAGGTTTTGATTGACTCGTGAACAAGACCAACAGAGCGGGTAATTGGGAAGAATTTTTAACATGCTACGTTTCTACGTAAGTAAAAATCATCGTATTTTTGGGCCTCTTAGTATTTCGTAAATAAAACTCCCGATATCAGGCTTAAAATGGCTCGGATACTTTACTATGTAAAGGGTGATCCAATTCAAGGTTACAACACTGTTATCGCCATATACATGGCTGATATCCAAATCTACCTACTACAAATCTTTTCAACTTTAGTATATTAGAATGTGGTGGTAGTAGGTATGTTTCCCATCAATCACCTTCCTTCCCATTCATTCCTGCAGCGTCTACCATAGGTCAGAGCGAGACAGCAATACAAGGCTCGAAAAAGATTGACCTCAACGGACGCCATTTTTGAAAGGAGTTTAAGTTCGTCCTAATCCGCCGCAGCGGAAGCATCTCTCCAGAACTTTTACCGCTATTATATCTGGATTTCGTGATAAATCCAGGTTTTCGGGTCTTTATATGAAACTAGACCTATCTACTTATCAAGTTATATTGATTTTGAAGTGCTGTGTAAGAAATAGGAATCGTTTATCCGTGAAACCACGCTGGCATGCCGCGTGGTTAACCTACACATCGAGGACCTACGAAGTCCTAGCATCAGGAAGGCGACTCCAGACTTCTAGAAAGGTAAGGCGCTGCATCCTGTGTCCTTCTCTTATTCCTGTTTCTCCATACCAAAATAGCCTCATTCCAAGTCGATGTATACTGCCACATAAAGTTTATTACAGTCCACAAAACCGCCGATTCTCATAGCAAGGCTTTGAATCACCGCTCCAGGCTTTTAGAAGCCTGGAAAGAGCTGTTTAGGCAGTTCTATCCATTCTATGGTAAATTTCCCGCACCCCCTCATGTTAGCGTTTAAAGGTTTCACAGTGAGCTCAAGGCGCAACCAAACACTGTAATTTTGACAGCTGTTAGTAATGACACGTGTTTGAAACGTCAAATATTAGTTTATAACAATACATTTACATGTGCAAGACTCGTGGATTCAGTAAACTTCCTCCCCACATACTTCAACTGCATGATAGTTCATTGATTCACGCGTGACCTTGCGGAAATCCATTATAAAATACAATAGACGTGGATATATTTAGTAACCTATTCCGCCTAGCTATTTATAAAGAGCCATAAAAAACCCTAAAATCGACACGTGTTTCACCTCTCAACGAGGCATCCTCAGGATGACGATTAACTTGTCGCGAACCCGAACACGGCGTGTTGCCACACCGAGTGCTGAGTCTCTGCCTTCAGCGCCGATTTAATGGAAATAAATGTTTTGAGTTTGAGTAAGACGGTCACACAGCGTGTGAAACGTTAGATGTTTTGCGTGAAACGTTCAGAGAGCCTACCACCAGCTCATAAACAGTATTATTTTAATAATTACTTCAGTGGTAGAAAGAGATGGAGCTATACGACCTGTAGAGCTTCATCTCTTTCCCACACTGAAGCAATATTAAAATAATACTGCTTTATGAGCTGGTGGTAGGCCCCCAGAGGTCGCATTATAAAAATAATTTCACCATTTGAAAGGTACAATACGTGCCACTAAAGATGAGACTTGACACACCACGTGGTTTGACTTGCGCAGTAGACGATTTATAGGTCTCTTTAGTGGTATGAGGGGCGTCATCGGGGTGGCAGAAAGAGCGCGGGAGGCGCGGTCAAGTCTCATTTTTCGTGGCGCGTATTATTCATTACTCCAGATGGACAGAGACTATATAATATTATGTAAATGTCGGATCTGGTCATTAGTCCGAAACGAATCGCAAGCGCGCCACTGGCGACATCAAGAGGGATCTACCTACACCAAAAAACGCGCGCTTCTACAGAGTCGTGATGTTTTAAGGCCACGGCGAGGAGGGCATTCAGCCTCTGGTCGCATTGGAGTCAAGACGTCGCGGAACTGTTCTCGATTGGTGGTGCTCAGTTATTGTGTTAGTTGTAATTTGTGATCATTTTGTTAATTTTAATAAACGCCGTCGCACCCAGTGTGTGTATAATTTAGCTAGTGTGATTCATTTGATAGTAAATTATAATGTGATCTGAACTGCAAACTGTTTCTCTATTGCGCATTAACCAACACTACCCACACTACGCCCACAGTAGTTAAAATATCGCTGATAATAACGAGAGTCACATACCCATCTCCGACATAAATATATACAAAAAGAAGTATTTACTTACAAATGAAATACTATCTTAACTTCAGGCAAACCTAGTACTTAGATTATTACTCAGAACTTGTGCACGTGTCGTGAACAGAATACCTACCGTCTTCACATGTAAATTGCACCCGTGTGAAGCCGAGCCGGATCGCAACTCTTACATAAATAATGGTGTCCAATTCGCCATCAAAATACCTCAACTTTCATTAAAAAAAACAGTGGCACTCCAGCAGTGCCGACAGAAGTGAAAACTTGATCAATTTAAAAAAATAGTTGCAAAACCTTTAAAGTAAAAAATACTTGCATAGAACATTGATCCGTCATCATCTGCCTAGCCTTTTCCCAACTGTGTTGGGGTCGGCTTCCAGTCTAACCGGATGCAGCTGAATACCAGTATTTTACATGGAGCGACTGCCTATCTAACCTCCACAACCTAGTTACTAGGTAACACGATACTCCTTGATAAAAGTCAAAGTCAAAGTCAAATCATTTATTTCAAATAGGCCCATGTATGGCACTTTTGAACGTCAAAAATTACAAAATAATAAAATTGATTCTAGTCGCCCCTTCCAAAAGGTAGTTTTCGTATGGAGAAGAATGGGCAAGAAACTCCACCGTTACTCTTTTAAAAATGTTTTACAATTGTTTGTATATGTACATACATTTGTTAAATAATTATTATATGTGAAGACGATGCACCTAGAATAAAATTACTATACCACAATAGGTTAAAAGAATTAAAAATGAAGCAACGATAGATAATTTAATATGTGATAGATACATTGTGCTCACATATTTACAAACATTGTAAAAGTAGACTATTTTCCTAAAATTTAACAATTAATAAGTGTGTGAGGAAGTCACAGAATGTAAAATCAATGTCATAAAACACAAAGTAATAAATTTTACAATTAAATTAGCAACCAGTTTGATTTTGTCTTGATTCTAAATTGTCCCATGGAGCAGGACCAGCATGTTTCCAAGCACTCTTATCTTGGATATAATCCTCTAATTTGTAATATGCTTGTTTAGATAAGACTGGTTGTCAGACTTTCGGGCTTCTGACGACCCGTAACGACTGTCAAAGATCTAGAAATGACAGCCGGGACCAACGGCTTAACATGCTTTCCGAGGCACGGAGGAGTCTCGGTATGTAAAGATGGTCACCCATCCACGGACCAACCGCGGCAAACATAGGTTAACCTGACCGATCGACCCGTGTGGCTGTTATTACTTAGCCACAAGCCCCTCCACATGATCCGTAAAAAGAGCACAATCGCATTTACAAAAATGAGATGTCAGTAACAGTGTCGCGAGTTCAATTGTTTTTCCCATCTCAAAAATGCCCAACGCGCCTAAAGAAGTTTTCACTTCATTATAATAAATAAACCATCACTACATGAACTCCAACCTCTTCACCCAATCAGTCTACCCGTCAGAACCAAACATCACGAAACAATTGCAGATCGTTATAATGTTCAGAAACAATACGAGCCGTTCTCGGAATATTTCTCGCGCCATATTTGTGATTCCGTGGGCGCATGAGGAAGAGATTTGCCAGCGCGTGATGTTTTTGCATGTCCCTGTCAAGAATAAGTAATTGTTTCGCCTGGATTTTCGGAGCTGGTAGATTTTGCGATAGGTTTTTTTTTAAAGATTTGTTGGGATTTTTTTAAGTTGTCGGATAATTTTATCGGGAAGTTAGTATGAAGGGTTAGGTTTACAGTGAATTGGATCTATTTCGCATAAAGACATAAAAATAAATAGAATAATAAATAAAAAAACGTGTGGCACTCGGGGACTGCCGCGGTAAAGCTATTGCATAGCATTTGTAACCTCCATACTTCCTATTTGAAAGAAAGAAAGAAAGAAATAAAAATGCGTTTATTGGCATTACAGCAGAGAAAATACACCTTATAACTATAAAAAACAAAAAAAACAATGATTATAATGCCAAAAGGGCCTCAGCTCAGCATATTGTCAGATGACAACACAAAGTGTACCACCTGACGCTGATTTTCAGCTGCAACCCACGAGTGCCATACGCTAGAATAATAAACAGGGAAGTGTGTGTCCGCTTTAATAAATTAGATCTCAGAATAAAATATAATGTAATAATAGATAGGTTAAAATAAAAAAAAATAAAAAATAGCTCACAAAATCAAATATACTGTAGTGACATACATGTGTGTGTGTTGTGTTGTGAATAAATACCCAATATCTGTGTCATAATAACTATCATATTCATCATTTGTCAACGCTACACTTGGGATGATGACGTGATGACATAAAACAAAAATTACGTTCCCATGACAACATTGCGTTGTCATGGGAACCGTCATTACATGGTAGGCGGAGTGGGTGGTGTTAGGTTTTATTTTCGTTACGTTACGGAATTTCTTGATTCGGTCACCGCGCTCAAAGCCCGCGGTAAAAGCTTTGCAATAGCTTAATAAGACCGAAAGTCCAAATATGTAACTGACCCTAGAAACCACGGCTATTTTATCCGCAGCATTTCCAGGAAATCTCCTAAATATATTTCATAACTTAAAAGTTTTAACTGACGGTACAGACAATAATACGTCTTAGTACAAAGTTATCTTTATTAATTTGATTGACTCTCCTCCTTTTTTTCAAGAAGACTTAATTATAAATTATTATTAACCCGATGCATCTCTATAAAATATTTTTTTTAAAATACTAATGCACTGTCCTTATCTACAAAATTATGCATAGTTAATTGATTTAGAAGTGACCTTGCAGAAAGCCATTATAAAATACAATAGAAAGGTCTGAAGGTAGAGAGGTCTGCGCTCAGCGCTCGGTGTGGCAACACGCCGTGTTCAGGCTCGCAACAAGTCCATCGTCATCCTGAGGATGCCTCGTTGAGAGGTGAAACACGTGTCGATTTCTTTCAGTTTTTTATGGCTCTTTAGAAATAGCTAAGCGGAACAGGTTACTAAATATATCCATGTCTATTGTATTTTTTTAAATTATGCATTTTTATCTCGACATTTTTTCACCGCACTGGTAAATAGTATAGAAATATTAGCAGTGTGACAAACAGGTAAAAAAATCATGCTAGTCACACTGTTGTGACAATCTGGTGCGATTACGAGTCCTAGTCTTATTTAGTTTATTGAGTTATCTTTGTGTTATTATATGTTTTTATTACATACATACATACATAAACTCAAGCCTTTTTCCCATAGGGTTAGGCAGAAACTACAGAACGCCACGTGCCACGATCCTTACATAGTCCTTTTGCTTCGTTTATGTTCATACATCTGGTCATACACGCACACCGGTTGCGAGTACTACGCATCTGACCTTTCTGAAGAGCATGAAAGAGCCTGAGGACAAGATTTGACAATCGCTTTAAAAGCTTTTCGTATTTCTACAATGACTTTCAACAGCATTAAGATAAGCTTTTTGGATACATTTTTGACTTCCACATCATCGTTATCGAATAAAATGTCACTCTAGGCTCACAGAATATTTAAAATGAAAGAATGGACCTTATTTTCATGATAATACGTCACATAACTCTAGCTAAAAGGTCATTCCAACAGCTTCTGGTACTGAAGTTATCCAAGTAATGCACTTCGAAATAGAATAAGATTAAGTATGTGAGCATAGAACGTGATAGCACTATAAACTGTAACTGCAGGTTCACACCTGCTCGTGAGGTAGAGGAAATTGTTTTACGCATCGGGAATTTATAGTCGGGAAAGGAGGTTACATTTAGTGACTAAGGATAAAACCAATAAAAAAACCAGCCAAGTACGTGTCAAACTACGCACAACGAAGAGTTCCATAGTTGAAATGAATTTATTTATCCCAAGAACGTTAACGTTGTAGTTGAAAAACATGTTCCAAACATACATTCCAACTGCAAATGTAAGTTTGTACGCACAATATTGAGAGATTTACTATGTTATTTTAAGACCATAGACTTCTTATAGATTTTCCTGTAATCTATGAGTAAAGAGCCATACAATATATTTAAAAAAAATTAGGTACCTACAGCAGTTTCGAAGATGGTAATGGATCGAATTTCTTAAATATCTTTAAAAGTATTTATATTAAAAGTATATAAAAATATGATTTTAATTCCTCGTAACAAGCTCTTTCATTTGATATCACACAGTACTGTTAGAAAAACTTTTTGTTTTTCTTGTTTGCCCCGCAAAAGTGACCGCTATATTCAAAATTCATTTAGTTACGTTATACCTTCGTGTTTGGGTTACAGAAATACATAAGTGTACCAAATTTCAACTTAATCGGCCTATTAGTTTCGGAGAAAATTTGCTGTGACAGACGAACAGACAAATGATCCCATAAGGGTTCCGTTTTTTCCTTTTAGGTCGGAACCCTAAAAAGGTCAAAAGGCTGGTCATTATAGTGTTAACTGGCCATGATCCGCATTTAGCAAGAGTGGTGATTAATACTTGGTTCATAATTATTATCATTGGTAAATTTTATATTTGTTGCCAGTGATAGCCAGTGACCGTCGGACTGCCAAGTCATAGGTCTCGAGTTCGAACCCAAGGCACGCACCTCTGACTTTTCGGATTCATGTGCGTATTGTATAATTACCACTTGCTTCAAAAACGGTGAAGGAAAACATCGTGAGGAAACCGGCATGCCTGAGAGGTATTCCTTGACGGCATTTGAAGCAAAGCCTATGGGCGGTATTAAAACTCTTACACCAGGCTAGTCACAAACCATACGAAAAAAAGAAGATGATGAAAATACGTCACTGATTTGAATAATCAGGGCGCCAGCGCCACCTTTCGGCACTCGACAGAGTCTACAACATAACGCTCGACCGGGGTTGGTCGAAGCACAGTTGGTCGGTGGCGGTCAAGCAGTGAAGACGTTTAGAAACTGTCACGTGTTCCGTATATTTGTGTCGTGAACCTACAGTATGTGAATTGCTAGTGTGATTAATTTGATAGTAAATTATTGTTAATTGATTCAGGCGTGACCTTGCGGAAATCCATTATAAAATACAATAGACGTGGTTATTTTTAGTAATCTGTTCCGCTTAACTATTTCTAAAGAGCCATAAAAAACCCTGTAAGAAATCGACACGTGTTTCACCTCTCAACGAAGCCTCCTCAGGATGATGATTGACTTGTCACGAATCCAAACCGGCGTGTTGTCACACCGAGCGCTGGTCGCAGAGGGTCTGCGACCAGCGCTTACTGTGGTTTTTATGGCTCTTTAGGAATAGAGAAGCGGAACAGGTTACTAAATATAACTACGTCTATTGTATTTTATAACAAATTATATTAAGCTATTGCATAGCTTTTATCACAGGCTTTGAGCGCGGCGACCGAATCAAGAAATTCCGTAACGAAAAAAACCTAACACCTTCCACGCCGCCTACCATGTAATGACATAAAACAAAAATTACGTTCCCATGACAAAATCACGTTGTCATGGGAACGTAATTTTTGTTTTATGTCATCACATAATCATCCCAAGTGTAGCGTTGACAAATTACGGTACGGAGGTTACAAATACTATGCAATAGCTTTACCGCGGCAGTCCCCGAGTGCCACACATTTTTTTTTTTCTGAACTGTAAACGGTTTTTCTATTGCGCATTATCCAACACTACCCTTACGCCCACAGGAGTTAAAATATGACTGATAATATTGAGAGAGATGCAACCTTCGCCGTCATATTCATATATCTGAAAATTAATAAAATTACACCTTCTTCCCATGGGGGTAGGCAGAAACTACAGAACGCCACCTGCTACGAACCTTACATAGTCCTTTTGCCTCGTTTACGTTCATACATCTGGTCATACACGCACCTGACCTTTCTGAAGAACATCACCAATAAGGTTATGTCTTTCTAAGGCGACCCCACCCAGCGTTTTCACTCACAACTGCCTTGTAAATACCATTTGTTAGTCGCATTACCAAAACATTTAAGCATACTTTTTTAACTTTTGACACTACGTCCTCTTTCTAACTGCAACGTTGCCCTATCATATCATTTCTCAGCCTACATAACATAACATCACGCCTTGTTTCCCCGAAGAGTTAGACAGAGGTATACCTATGGTATACTCACATTTCGCCAGTTATGTTTAAGTCCCATGTAATAGGGGGCGAGCCAATTGCCATCAACCGGGCACAAATCCAGACTCCGGGCTACTACTGAGAAATTCTAGGTAGAAAAACCGAATAACACTTTGCCCGACCTGAGAATCGAACCCTGGACCTCATGCTCAGCAGTAGCGTTTGCAACCACTAGACCAACGAAGTAGTCTCAGCCTATCATTAATAAAATATGCCTTATTTGAGAAGAAGCTGTTTTCTTTCATGCGTGACAGGATAACATAAAATGATAGTATTACAAAATACAGTAAATGATTTATAAAATATAATACCTTTTAAACTAAAACTGAATTATTTTTTAACAAACAGTAATTCTGTTACTCGTAGCTCCGTAGCATTTACGCGCTACGGCGTAGCGCTACGCCTGCTACGACGCGACGCTACAGTAATTCTATATTGGAAAATAACGAGCAATAGACAATAACTCCTCATTTGCTACTTTTTTTTGTAGCTCGCATGTCTTTTGTGGTGGTGCTGCCATGCAGACGGAATGACGATATAATTCCACCCAGACACGGGAAGCGTATGATGGGGAGATATAGACATGCGACTTTTTTATACAGATTTTTTGAAGACTACATATTCCTATTAAATTTATAATTAATTACCTTAACATTTTATTTTGTTCTAATCTATTCCGTTACAATATTGTGAATTTTTTTGATGTAATTATTTGTTTTGCCTTAATTAAGTGAATTTATTTTTTAAGCTATTGCATAATTTTATCGCGGGCTTTGAGTGCGGCGACCTAATCAAGAAATTCCGTAACGAAAAAAACCTAACACCCCTCACTCCGCCTACCATGTAAAGACAGTTCCCATGACAACGAGATGTTGTCATGGGAACGTAATTTTTGTTTTATGTCATCACGTCATCATCCCAAGTGTAGCGTTGACAAATAGGAAGTTTGGAGGTTACAAATGCTATGCAATAGCTTTACCGCGGCAGTCTCCGAGTGCCACACGTTTTTTTTTTAAATTTATAATGATTATAATTAGTTTGAGCTGTAAGTGTTTATAAGTTTGCTAATGTTATAAAAATCAGTTTTCGGCTTTTTTACCTTTTCAGAATAGGTGCCATGCAACTAAGATAAAAATCTGTTAATGATCAGGGGGTAGTGAAAGTAGCCATTATCTGTTTTACTTCACACTGCACTGTACTTTTACTTTATAGGCAAAATGCAGCAGAATGTTGTAATAAAAACAAAAATAATATTGATGCAGGTACTTAATTAATTTAAATGATGGTGAAATAAATCTTCATAGATTAGAGAGAAAAGATTATGTCGCAATAGTGGATTAATTAATGAGACCATGGCACTGATCACATAGGGTAGTTAATAATAAAATTACATCTAATTATAGCAGGAGTCAGTCTTGCTATTAGATGTTATTTCAAGCCCGGCTTGGGCGGAGCATCGCCATGTCCTCGTGGAGGCAATCGGCAGCAGTGATCTCTCGCGTCCGGCCCTGGTTCAGGCCATGGTACGGAGCGAAAGGAAATGGGAGGCCGTCACCTCCTTCTGCGTAGCAGTAATGCTCGCGAAGGAGGAGGCGGAACGCGTGAGGGAGAGGCAAATTTAGCGCCCTCGCGCCCCTAACCGCCGCAGGAGGAGCCCTCGGCGTCAGGAATCACAGGCAGATTTCCGGCTACCATAGGCGCGGGCTTGCGGACGGTGAGCAATGGGTAGCTCGCCGTCCGATAAGGATCAGGCCCGGGTCGACGGCGCGTTGTGTTCCACGCGCGCCTCAAAGAGATGTCAGCAGAATTGACGGGGTCCACTAGGGTCGATGCCTGCCGGGGTTGCGAATAAGGCCGAAAGGGAAATCGTGGCCCCTGGCAACATGGCAACTGAAGGAACACGGGTGGGTTTTAGTCAGTAAAAGTCTGATCTGACACGCAAATAATTTCTCCCGCTCTGGGTGGAGCAGAAGTGCTCCACCCAGAGCGGGAGAAATTATTTGATAATTTCCCACCCAAAAAAAAAAGATGTTATTTCAACCTTTAGTTTAAATTAAATGAAATTATATTTATTTCTATAAGTAAATCGCTTAAGACACTAAATACGTAAATTTTTAAAGAGGGACTTGTGGCTAAGTAATTACAGCCGCGCGGGTCGATCGATCAAGTCCAGCTACGCTTGCCGCGGTTGGTCTGTGGATGGATGACCATCTTTACATACTAAGACCCCACCGTGCCTCGGAAAGTACTTTAAGTCGTTGGTCCCGGCTATCATTCGTGGATCTTTGATAGTCGTTACGGGTCGTCGGAAGCCCGAAAGTCTGACAACCAGTCTTACCAAGGGATACTCGTATCGTATTACCCAGTTACTGAGTTGTGGAGGTCAGATAGGCAGTCGCTTCATGTAAAATACTGGTATTCAGTTGCATCCGGTTATACTAAAAGCCGACCCCAATATTGTAGAGAAATAGTTAGGTAGAAGAACACATCAATTTTTAGGTCAATATTTTTAAACTAGATGGCATGCAAATGCCGAAACAAACCCAGAGGTCATGGTCTCTTTTAAAGTTTAGCTTGAGAACATTTTAGGCCTTGTATACTCATTGATGTTTCGATTTGTTGACCATTTCCTATTTTATTAAGTACCTGATACTTGTTGATAGGTCTACACTATCCTCCCATAGCTATTAACACTGTAATTTGAAAACACTGAAAAAGCTAATAATTTTTATAAGAGTAACCGTGGAGTTTCTTGCCGGCTCTTCTCCATAGGGAGCGACCAATTGGAACCGTGCATCTAGCTTCTGACGATTCATAAGTGCCCGTGTAGGTTATATAGTTTACTGCCTAATTGGTCAAGTGGTAGCAAGCGCTACTGCCGAGCATGAAGTACTGGGTTCGATTCCCGGATCGGGCATAGTTTTATTGGGTTTTCCCATCTGAAATTTCTCAGTAGCACCCCGGAGTCAGGATTTGTGCCCGATTGATGGCAATAGGCTCGCCCCCTATTACATGAGACTTAAACATTACTGGTGAAATGTGGGCGTACTATACGTAGATACACCTCTGCCTAACCCTTCGGGGAAAACCAGCGTAATGTTATGTTATGTTGTAAAATGATTTGAATTTCTCTCTACACACACAAGACACACATCACACACTCATACACACATCACACATTCATACACACATCACACATTCATACACACATCACACGCCCTTACTCACACACTATTGCTGCTGTTACACGTTTTAGCTTCCCTAATTTTGTAAAATAATCCTAGGACGAATGGATGGCTCCTATAACATAGGATCTTCCTAGCGTCGGGGTCATTATTCACAAAAATTTAGCACAAATTGTAATATCATAATAACGTAACATGCGTTGTATTTCTTCTTTTTGCTAAATAAATTATTTCTATTTCTAAAAATTATTTCTATTTCTAAAAATTATTTCTATTTCTAAAAATTATTCCTATTTCTAAAAATTATTTTTTATTTCTAAAATTTATTTCTATTTCTAAAAATTATTTCAATTTCTAAAAATTATTTCACTTTCTAAAAATTATCTCTATTTCTAAAAATTATTTCTGTTTCTAAAAATTATTTCTATTTCTATTCGAGGTCATCTACGACTATTCAGTCGCTCGTCTGCAAACTTCTGTTCATAAATGTTTAATCTGCACGTTACGATTATTATACTCGTGCTGCGAGCGCGGTGTATATCATACTCACCCCATTATTTCTATTGTGCGCCTTCCGAGGATTTTATAGCTTCGTATTACTCTTTATATTCATTTTATTGTATAGACATTCTTGTTTCATTTGAGAACGTAGGTTCTCAAAGGAACGGGGTAGATTACTTTGATATAGGTAGAAATATCATGTAGTATAAGGCTAATTCAGAAACCCTGAAGTTTGTCTCGCGGTTTAAGTTTGAGATCTCAAAATTCGCCAGTAATTAGGTCTCTGATTTTATTCTGCTTACGTTCACGTTGTTAATATTTATGGAATTATCACACTCTAAAATTCTATAGTCTTTTGTACGTTGACCTTAGGTTCTGACAGAAAAAAAACGTGTGGCACTCGGGGACTGCCGCGGTGAAGCTATTGCATAGCATTTGTCCATACTTCCTATTTGTCAACGCTACACTTGGGATGATGACGTGATGACATAAAACAAAAATTACGTTCCCATGACAACATCACGTTGTCATGGGAACCGTTATTACATGGTAGGCGGAGTGGGGGGTGTTAGGTTTTATTTTCGTTACGTTAAGGCATTTCTTGATTCGGTCGCCGCGCTCAAAGCCCGCGATAAAAACTATGCAATAGCTTAAAAACCGGTCAAGAGCGAGTCGGACTCGCACACCGAGGGTTCCGTACCATTTTAAATTTTCATCGGCGAGGCCTATATTCGTCAAATAATTCATTGCGGTATAGGATATTGCAGTTTTAGGTCGCTATACTCCCACTCCACCCACTCTGCGTTCAGCGCTCGGTGTGGCAACACACCGTGTTTGATCCTGAGGATGCCTAGTTTAGCGGTGAAACACGTGTCGATTTCTTTCAGGGGTTTTTTATGGCTCTTTAGAAATAGCTGAGTGGATCAGGTTACTAAATATATCCACGTTTATTGTATTTCATAATGGATTTTCGCAAGGTCACGCCTGAATCAATTAACCATCGAAAACACAGTGTAAATGAGAAATGATTAACCCTACAATAAAACAACAAAATAACTTCAACAAAAAACAATTGCCGACCGCATAAAATACTATCATTCAGCCTCTTCAATTAGCCTAGCCCCCGACCCAACATAGTTCAGGCAAGGGTCGGCTGCAAACGAGTGTACTTCTACCGATGGCGAGCAATCTCCCTGCCAATATACTAGCACTAAGTGACGGCACTGACGGCTCATTTAGTGGCACGGCACTACAGGCGCTAGCCAACAAGACGGCAATAACAACAACCGGTTTG